>JAQSUU010000312.1:10000000-11229166 GCA_038087645.1 Saccharum hybrid cultivar R570 | reverse complement strand
CAGCCGTAACCGTAAGATTATCAGATTGTGTAAATACCTTAAGATAATGTCACCAAAAGCTAACAGTAGATTGCAGAATTGTGATTGTTTAGTGCTAAAAATGACCTTTGCCTTTTTTATATAAAGAAAATTACTGAATCTTATGGAATCGTGCTATCAATAGCTTATATTCAAGAAGATATTCAACTGCCATCAGGGCTTGGGTTACCATTGGAAGCTATAAAAAAAAACTTACTATTATTTCCTTGCTCAACAATATTTACTTATTTAGCCTACCATGCAATATTCTTTTCCACTGCCATATATTTCAAACATAAAGACTACAATTAAAAAAAATACAGCCCAAGTATACCATTCAGTCAATAAAATGGAGGAAAATGTTGTGATTAGGGATATACAGAAGGCATATATTTACCACAGATAAACTTCAGACCAGTATCAATATGTATAAATGAAACAACTAGGACAACCAGTAGACCAGGAGTTGGTTTGCCGGGATATGTAAATGTATATTTTGTTCCATTACTTCCCTGTTGACTCAAGTCTCAGATATGAAAAGCATAGAATTACCTCCAAGTCATCACCGAGATTATTATGGTCATAAGAAGGAATCAGCCCTATCATGGAAAGGGGTCAGCTGTTGACAAATCGTGTACTTGCTCAGGGCGAAAAAAGGAATTCGTCAGACGGAGGCCATAATGAGACGCAAAATCAAGCTGCATATCCCTTGAAGCCTTATTTTTTGTCCGAAGTAGTCTATGTTGTTTGTCAATCCATGCATTGCTGGGATCTTCAAGTGCAACAAATAACTCAAGCCTCATGGACTCTAGCATTCTCGCATTCAAAACAAAGAACTTGGCAAAGTTAACATGTGACATGTTGCCTCGATAGCCTGCTAACACAATTTTCTTTAGACGAATATCAAGAGTGCCAATAAGATTCCTGTACTTATGACACCACACATTTTTCTCTCCTGCCATTTTTGTCTGAAAAGGAAAAATGAACGGAGAATAGTTACAACTTACAACCTAGCATTAGACCATGTATATGATGCAATAGTGACAAAAGATTGTAGATGGCCTCTTAATTATGGAGTAAGTGAAGTCACCTCGATGTACAACCTCTCCAAGTTGGGAAAACATTTCATGAATTTAATAACCACATCCAAACTAAGACGCTCCTCAAATAATGATAAGACCTTCACACTGTGCACCACCATCTTCAAGCTAAAAAAGCCTGATCCTCCCTAGGTAAGGCACAAAGTACTAAGGTTAGAATCAAAGTCAACATAGGGACTTTGTTTGGAGAAAGAGCCGCATGAATATGAAAGTGAGAAAGCACGGTGATAATGATACCTGAATAACTGTGGTGCCAAACTCGAGCCTGGGGCTTTGATCAGATAGTGGCCCCAAAACAAGCAATTTTGGGGCTGAGATCACCGATATGGTGATTCCCAAGTAATCAAAACAAAGTAACCTTTCTAGACAGGGGGCATCCTCGATGATGAGTTTTCGCAGATTCACGAGTCCATGATTAGAGCGCACGCCGATGCTTCGGAGGGTCGGGGACGCAATTTGGACGCGAGATAAGCCAATGGTGCCCTTTAGCAGCAAGCTCTGCAGGACAGGGCAGGCAGATAGCAAGGCACGTAGAGAACTCTCCGAGAATTTGACATCCGAAAGGCTCAACTGCTTGAGAATCGGAAAGTGGAGCCCGCTGGCATTGTTTCCATCCGTAAAACCGCAGCCCCCGAAGCTGGCAGCGCGAAGCGTTGACGAGAAGCGGTGTACAGATGCAGGCGGCGGCGGCAGCGGCGCTAAATTCGTCGAATGAGGACGGCGGTAGTGGAACTCAAGCTCTTGGAGTCTGTCGAGGGCGGGGGACTCGAGCCAGCCGTCCAGGCTTGTGACGGGGAGGTCCCTGTAGTAGAGGTAGTGCGCCGGGATGGAGAAGCGGCGGCTGGGGCCTTGATGCGCGGAAAGAATGCGCGAGATTACGCTTTCGGTGACGTGGTTGGCGCCGAGGGGGAAATCTGGAATGATGTCCAGATCGATGTTGAGAGGAGCGGAGCGCCAGATGTGGCGCCAACGGGAGGAGAGCACCTGCGTGCGGGCGCCGTCGTTGGTCGGGAGAAGGGTGACGATGTCGCCGAGGATGCCGTCAGGGAGGCGGCTGATGCGGTCTTCATCTTCCTCTTGTTCTTCCTCCAGTCCTCTCCTCCTCTTGCCTCCGGAGACCATCGCCATGGCTGAATAGCGGCGCGGCGGCCGAGCGGGGGGATTTGGGAGAGGAACCGCCAGCCGAATCGGAGTTTTGGGCTGCGACTGCGAGCCTGCGACTGGGAGACGACTACAGACGGGGGAACAGAAGCTGGCGCCCGAAGAAGACAAGGCCTCGCCACCAGGCTCGCCAAGGCCCAAAAGTGTGGCTCGGCCCAACCCGAGGATGAGCAGCCCTGAGTGGACAGTGACGTTCAATTCATTTTGGGTCCTTTCACATTTTCGATGAAAGGAAACAACGTGAAAGTTCATCCTCCGTGTCGGCCCTGAGTGGACAGTCAAGCCGAAAATGTGAAAGCTCCGATCTTAATTAACAACTCTATAAATGTCGATGAAATGTTTCATGCTTAACTGGAAGCGCCTCAACCTCACTTGAGATTCGTGAACTCTTTGGGTCTAACCTGAGTTCTCTAGGGCTCATTTGAGAACCTTTGAACTCATTTGAAAGTCCAACGTTTAATTTGAATATAATGTCAATTAGATTCACAAAATTTCTGAATTAGGAGAAAATTATTTTTTGGTGGTTACACAGATATGGTAGCCCCTTGTTTTTAGGCACTTTAGAACAATGTCCACGCCATCAGTTTTTTCAGGCCACATAGAATGGTGCGCTGAAATAATTTTATCGGAATTTTCTGGCATAAGTCTATTAAGCATATAAAATAGTATTAAAAGAAGTCCCACGTTCGCCGAAAGAGTTTCAAAATTATGAGATTAATAAAATATATACTCTGTTAGATTTTATGATGATTTAAGAGTCTAGAATTTAAAGTAAATTTATGCCACATACAATCTAATTTTAAATATTTTTCTTCTTATATGTAGTGTTTCTAAATTAAACATTGTTATGTCCATATATAATAAAGGTCAATACATGTGTTCGAATCGTAATCAAGTAATATTGCCATATAATATATTGAAATGCTTTCAACAAGCCCATCTTCAAGAAAGATACAAAATATCGAAACCAAATAAAGTTCACGGAAAATCACAATCAAAACTCATCAAGCCATGATTGGAACCATATTTTTACGATGATAATATCAGTTATTGTAGTCTTTATTCTTAAAATTAACATTGAATTTAAATTAATGTTAAAAAAATATTAGTCTGATTCCCATATATTTTACTATAAATGAAGCAAGAAAATCATCTCTTTCTCTAGGGTTGAAAACTGTCACATTGATCCTAGAAATCAAAATGTAATGGTTTCTATGAAAACATATAGTACAAATAAATACAAAAATAAATGTCAGGTAGAACAAGTATAGAAAAAGCATGACATAGAATTCCACGGTAGCAGATATAGTAGACACTAAGTTTTGATAGTGAAAGTTTTAAATTTATCAAAATTTCGGAGCATACATCAACACGAAGATCAAGTTTGCTTAAGAAGCTCGACGTCTTTAGTTAAGGATTACATTTCATTGTACAAAACACACACAAAAAAACATAAATGAATTAAATATAAAAAATACAAATCAATATAGATTAACATTAGTTCTCATATATCAGTGACAAGGACAATATTTATGACTCTATCATTCTTCATCACCATCCAAATTGGTATCCTCAACGTCTTTATTGTCATTTCACGCATCCACAATGTCACATGAACAATTCCTATAGTGAATTGTGGCATAACTTAAACATAACAGCGGATTCTAAGTTTCAATATAATATCTTTGGTCCAGCTACACTATAGTAATAGTTTTACTAATTAATTTATTTATTAGAATTGTGTGGTACCATTGTAATAAGTGGCGTGACACAGCTATGTGTAGGCCATGGTGGATCATGGCCCTTTGGCAATTGAATTTTTTTAAGAATAATATTAGAGGTGAATGCTTAGTACTAAGTACTCATAGAATTATATATATATATATATATATATATATATATATATATATATATATATAAAATAAAAATTTATCCTAGAGCTTTAGGCTCTGTTTAGTTGCCAAAAACTTTTGCAAAATTTTTCAGATTCCCCGTTACATCGAATCTTTGATACATGCATGAAGCATTAAATATAGATAAAAAAATAAAACTAATTATACAGTTTAGACGAAATTCACGAGACGAATCTTTTAAGCCTAGTTAGTCCATGATTAGATAATATTTGTCAAATAACGAAATTATTACAGTAGCGTTTCCCAAAATTTTTCGGGAACTCAACAGGCCCTTACTTTCAGCCGTAGCCGCTGCACTTTTTCAAGTTATAGCTACAGTACTACCAATAAACGCTACTCTATCTACGAGATAAATAGCTGCAGCCAACAGCGGTTGTAAGTGTCATCTGCTTCGATACGCCGGATTGATGCTGCGAGTTGGACTTCCGGCCCCCATTCTCGTCTGCTGGGCTGCGAGAGTACGAGAGTAGATTCGATTCGGCGTGCGCCCTCGGCGATCTACACAGGATGCCCAGTGATGCTCCCGTCTCCGGCACGACGCGTGTACGCGGTACGGCGGCGTGAGGCGCCGCTCATCGGCAGTGCAGCCCGGACCCCATTTGTCAGCGCGGAAGGCGACGAAACAGTGGGCAACAGCCGTTCAGCCAGCGTCCGCTGCCGCTGCCTGCCTGCGACCGCCGGCCGCGAGGAACCCTGGGCCCGGACGGTGCCGCCGCCGGTTTCTGCTCCTTGCGCGGATCAATTCAGGTTTGTCGCCTCTCTCACACACACAGCCGACGTTTCCTTTTAATTCGAGCGCGACTACGACTTCGCAGTCTCAGTCTCAACCTGAGGAAGAATCCGACGGGGGACGGAAGAAGCTGGCAGTGCGTAACCATCAGCACAGGATAAGCCAGCGGCCTGATCAACGCCGATCTGAGCCCTCGCTGCCGGAGTGCTGGTGACGTCTTCAACTCTCTGGTGTTTTTGCGTCAGCGCGGTTACCGTTTTGTGTGTATGGCTCCGTGATCTCCGCGCACAATTTTTTTTTTGTTACTGGGCTCTTGTTCGATTTAGCTAACTATTAGCTGTATTAGTGGGGCTAATAGCTAATTGTTAGCTGGGTGGTAGATAAGACATTAGTTGGTTTATTAGGTGAGGATTCTTAGCTAACTTTTAGCAGCAAACTATTTACTGTATGGGATCAAACAGGCCCTAAGGTGGTCAGCCTGGGGGCACGATTGTTAAGGTTTGGGGTTTCAGTGAGCCAATTAACCAGCCATGCTCTATAAACGAAGTATTACCCCTTGTTTAGTTCCCCAATTCTCCCCCAAATTCCACTATGCAAAAAGAAGATTCCCCGTCACATCAAAATGTCGGCAAATGCATGGAGTACTAAATGTTGATGAAATCAAAAACTAATTGCATAGTTTTGTTGTACTTTGCGAGACGAACATTTTAAGCCTAGTTAGTCAAAATTTGGATAATTTTTACCAAATACAAACGAAATGTTACAGGAATTCTGATACAGTGTTTTTCTCCCCAATTCACTGAACTAAACGAGGCCTTAAACTACACCTGAAAAGGACGTACAGATTCCAAGTCCAACCCTCCTATTTTTTAGGACCAGTCCAGCAGTCCTTTTATTTAAACCTGATACGATGTCGTTTTGCTTGTTCTTTACTTTCCTCAAGCAAAAGGTCTGGTAGTTCTTTATAAGTAGTCCAGATTCTAAAAGGTTAATATATATCATTATGTGAAAAAAGTTTCATATATATATATGAGTAGTGATACCACCAAAGATCAAAGTTGCGTGCGTATCAAGCTTTTTGTTTCAGTTCTATCTCATCACTGTTCTCATATCAGTTGGGGTATCATTTATCACAACCTCTCTTCTTACTTTTCAGGTTAACAAAGTATGGGCGATTCAGAGTGTACAGGAGCACCTCAACTTAAGGTCTCTCCAAAATCCAATCGTTGTATTGATCTAGTTTTACAATGCGGTGAATTGCTGTGTCCTCTGACTTGTGTTGGTTTTGGACCTGACAGGGGAAGAACTTTGGTTTACTAGTCTGCTTTCTATTGGGGAATGGATGCCTCTTCGCATGGAACAGTATGCTTACAATTGAAGATTACTATGTCTACCTCTTCCCTGTATGTTCATCCTTTACAATTAACGTATATATGATGTTTATTATTTATGCTCAGTTTCAAGTGCGCACCGGGTAACTATATATGTTCTATACTTTATCACTGTCGTTTCCAGTTTACAGCTTTTATATCGCTTTATTTATGTATTTTAAACCAATGGCGCACGAAGCTAGGGAAATCCAATGATAATGTCCTGTTATTGCAAATCTGTGATGATTGATACTATATTTCCGAATAACTATTGCAGAAGAACCACCCAACCAGAGTCCTCACGCTGGTATATCAGCCTTTTGCCCTGGGAGTTTCAGCTCTCCTAGCATACCACGAAGCAAAAATCAACACCAGGCTTCGGAATCTGACAGGATACACAATTTACTTCTTAAGTTCTTTTGGAATAATAATTGTAAGTGAATACCTATCTCTGAGGCAAATAGAGACGGTGCATACGTGTGTTGGAGTGGATTGAAATTTAGTTCAATTTCACTCCAATCCACTTCAACACATATAGTTTAAGATGAATACATGCGCATCCAAACAAGGCTTTAGCATAACTATTGCGCCAGTACTAGTATATATACATTTTTTTTTCTGTAAGATAGTATTAGCTAGTATGTTTCCCATTTGATATATTGCATAAGTGGTATATAAAGCATGGTTATTTTATACAGTGCTATATATAGTTATTGGACAAGTGATATCAACCTCATACCGTTATGTCTTGGATATTAGCTGGATGTGGCCACTAAAGGGCGAGGTGGGTTTGGAGCCTTTGTTGGCATATGTGTAACAAGCGCAGCATTCGGGATAGCAGTAGCAGATGCTCATGCTCAAGGTGGCATGATTGGTGACCTATCCTTGATGTGCCCAGAGTTCATTCAGGTGACTGTTTCCAATGATTTTTGGTGTATTGTGGACTGATAGAAATATCTCAGTGCCTAACTGCCTATAGTTGGCTGCTCTTATGTACCCATCTACGTTTTGGTTTGCAGTCCTACTTGGCAGGTTTGGCTGCATCAGGAGCAATTACATCAGCTTTGCGTCTGATTACAAAAGCAGCTTTTGAGAACTCACAAGATGGTTTGCGAAAAGGAGCTAGTACGTCCCGTTCTTTTCGACACATGTGAATCAATAAGTTTGTCTTAAATTTCCGTCCTGTTCTTTAGCACTACTTCAACAGTACTTTTTAGCAAACGAACAATGTTTTTCTCTCACAACAAATCAGCATATGCCAAATTTCAGTGAAATGAACAAGGTATCCGTATGCAAAAACTAACATAGTAGATAGCCATATTATCAATGTTCTTTGTAATTTATCTTGTTAATTAGTACAGTAACAAGAATGCTACACGTCCTCTCATCTAAAAGAAACACAACCAGAAAAATAAACATCAAATAAATTAACACTCCTTTTTTTCACCTCTGCTAGCGCAGTTATTTTGTCTAACCAAATACTTTGAACTACTTCGTCCGTGTGCAGTGCTATTCTTTTCGATATCATGCTTCAATGAACTATTATGTGTTCTTCTGTACACATTTGTCTTCCCCACATTGCCTATTGTCAAATTTTATCGCTTGAAGGCAGCTTCTGAAGGTAGCAAAACTGTTGCTGGTGACCTAGCTGCTGCAGGAGTCCCAACTCCAGATGATGAGCAAGTTTGTCTCATACTGATCGTTACATATTCTTAACTTTACTGATAATCCATGGAAATATAACATATGCTACTTTATGCAGGCTATGGAGGATCCGAAACAATTTGTGCGATTAAGCACCAAACAATTGTTTCTGCAAAACATAGATTATGCGCTTGATATCTTTCTGATATATGTCTTGACTCTATCTATTTTCCCTGGATTCCTATCTGAAGACACCGGATCACACGGCCTAGGGACTTGGTAAGATTTCTTTCATGTTTTTCCTTTTTACTGACACATGGTTACTAGCTCCTACAATTTGGCATAATCTAGCGTTCCGATCCACATGAAATTTTTTCTCTCTGCTGTGTACTTTTCAGGTATGCACTTGTTTTGATTACAATGTTTAATGCGTGGGATCTCATAGGCAGATATGTACCCATTATTGTCAAGCTGAAATCTCGGAAGTGTACCATGGCAGCAGCCCTCGCACGCTTTCTTCTCATTCCTGCATTCTATTTTACTGCAAAGTACGGCGCACAAGGGTACATGATCTTTTTTACATCCTTCTTGGGGTTGAGCAACGGGTATCTAACCGTATGTGTCCTTACAGAGGCACCCAAAGGATACAATGTAAGTTTTCCTCTGTTATACATTTCATGCTATCAGTTGCAAGATAGGCAGATTGATTTTTCGTTGCAATCTTTTGTGCAGGGGCCAGAGCAAAACGCGCTGGGGAATGTTCTTGTTGTTTTCCTCATGATTGGACTGTTTTCTGGTGTTGTGCTCGATTGGTTATGGTTGATAGGGAAAGGTTGGTGATAACTAAAATCACCTCATAAAGGGTATTACTCTTTTGCTAAGTGTCTCCTGTTGATACATCCATGGAAAAATAATAAATCCGATTTGCTGATTTTCTTGCTATCTGTTAGCCTGGAAATGCTTTATCTTTTCGGAGTTGTTATTAAGTGCTAGTCCAAAGGATGAAGTGGTAGGACTGGTAGGATACTGAAACTAGCTTCAAGCGTCGTCACATCTTCAACAAAGTTTTGCATGGTCTAATTTTTTAGGGGACAATAGCAGGTGCTCTGCCTTTTCATTATAGGAGGAAACATCAAATGATCATAATGTTGAGGCTTCCTCCATGTCGAATAGGTGATGGTTTCAGTTCCGTAGTCTGAAGTCTGAACCGTCTGACGAAGGTGTTCCCAGTGGTTAAGACCACCGTGTTTGCAAGTTATTGACTCAGAGGACTTGGTAGCCTATTGCTTCTGTAACGAGCACGTGCATCTATCTCACTTCCTTTTTGTTATGCATCTTTCTCTAATCAAGAATTTGACAAAAACTCACTGCTACAAAACGACCCACTGATGGAATATCTAATGCTCCGGATGAAATCCCAATACCAAATTGCTCTGGTGCGTGCAGGAGGGGCCGGCGCGGCTAAGCGTTCCATCCGTCCTAGTATATCTAAATTTATAACAAATTCAGTATCGCAAAGGCCACTCTACAATTCATTATGCAGCGGCTTTCATCAATTAGTTAGCGGAAGGGCTAGTGCGTCCGGACGCAGCTTCCGCGCGTTATCCCGCACCGCATCCAATGACCCAAGTCCGCATCCCATCCAGCGTCAGTGCCCCCGCGTCTAGCCCTGGGCATAATTAACCGAAGACCGAAGACCGAACCGAACTAACTGAGACCGAGACCGAACTAACCGAGACCGAACTTTTCGGTCACTAGGTCGGTCCCTGCTTCCAACTAACCGAACTTTGTACGGTTAGTTCGGTCATAGGTCTCGGGTAACCGAACCGACCGAATTAACCGAACATTTGAATTTTGTTGATATAATGTGTACTTTGGACTATTATTAGTGATATAATATTTATTCTAGTGGGTTTATATCAACCATCACTCTTATCACTTTATTTAATCTATATGTTATTGTTATTTTTGCCGTGAAATAGAAAAAGTTTTGCTAAATTTTGCTACAAATTATACTACTGAGTAGATGCTTTGTGAAGTTCGGTTAGTTTGGTCATGACCGAGACCAAACCGAACTAACTGAGACCGAACTTGCTTGGTCTTAAGTTTTGAAACTAACCGATCGATTTTTAGATGACCGAACTTTTGAAATAATCAAAGACTGAGACCGATGGATTCGGTCAGACCGAACGCCCAGGGCGACCCGCGTCTGCATGCCGCACCCACGCCCATCCCGCACTCCAGCAGCCCATCCCGCACCCATCCCTAGGCCTCACGTGGGTCCCAGTCACCTGCCCTACTTGCAGATGCGTGCCGCGGAGGCGTCTGCCGACCTCAGGCGCACGCATGGTGACCCACAGCGGTGTCCCCAACAGCAGCATAGCGGTTGTGGCAGATTAAACATGTGTTCTTCCACATCTACTTTTGAAACATATAAATAAAATACTTGCAACATACGTCTAAAACAGATGAAACACTTGAAACATACGCTTAAAACATGTGTGTATAGTCATAGCAACATATGCAATGTTGAGATCTACTTTTGCAATATCTAAAAAAAATGCAACATGAGTCTGAAACATGTGAAACATTTGAAACATACGTATAGAGCCATAGTAACATATGGAACATCTAGGTGAAATAGTTAAAACATATGTTAGAAGCACCTGAAATACTTGAAACACAGACTTACAATATATGCAACACCCAAGATCTATTTGTAACCTTCAAATGAAAGACTTGAAACATAAGTCTGAAACACCTAAAACACTTGAAACACAGTGTCGCTGGTGGGCACAACCTATCTGGTGGGGAACTTCGGTAGCCAGCAAGTTCGGGTCCAAGGGACGTCGAGAGCAACGGTCCAGCATACACCCCAGGCACAACGGTAGCGCGAAGGCCTTCCCTTCCTGCCGATGGGCGCGCTGGATGGGGGTGCAGGTGCAGACCTCCCTGCCTCTTCTTCTGCAATGGGTGAAGTGGATGGGGGCATGGCGCGGGCCGCGGAGCAGCGCAGGATGTGGCTAGGAGCGGCGGTGGAGAGGAAGGTAGGCGGGAGGCACTGCGGAGCGCGGGGCATGGAGCAGTAGCGACACTGCTGTGATCTTTTTAAAAAAGAAATTACAGTAGGAAAACGGATAAGAAAACCTCATGGACATCGTAGTCCACCAAAGGAGCTATCGGGACGGACAGACGTCCTGGACAAAGCATAGATTGACGGCAGAAATTGTTTTCAGCTATGCTTCGGCCATCAGGTATTCAGGTGTGTGTTGCCCTTGTTGAAAACAAACTAGTGAGCACACTGTCAGTGTCAGCTTCAGAGTCACATGCATTACAGCACATTCTGCACATACATACGTTGATCTCAGAATACTAGGCATAGTAATACGAGATTTCAAGATCGCGTTTTGGGACGAATTCAAGACCTCTTTGGCATGGATTCAATGTGCTGCATTGTTCATGGGAGCTATATTTCTCTCTCTTCCCTCTTCCTCTCACAGAGCTATTAGGAGCTGGTGAAGCTAAAAAAATTTTTTGGCTTCACCGGCTCTAACCAGCTCTGTGAGAGGGAGAGAGAAGAGAGAAATATAGCTCTGGCGAATTTTTTTTTATTTTTAGCCCAAATTTGAAACAAATTTTAAATTTAACCCGTCTTTCAAAAAAATTTTAAATCTAACCCGTTTGGCCCCGCCACCATGCATGGCGGGGCAAATGCACTGAACCCCGCCATGCATGGTGGCGGGGTACAGATCCGACGTGGCAGGGGTGGCAGACCACCTCGCCAGCGTGGCAGGGGTGTACCCCGCCATGATCCATGGCGGGGTATACCCCGCCACCGGCCACGGCGGGGCGCGGCTTAAATATAAGCCGCGCCCCGGCCTCGCCCCCGCCCGCTGCCTCTCCGCCCTCCCCGCGCCTCTCCGCCCTCCCCGCGCCTCCCCGCCGTCTCCGCCGCCTCCGGCCTCCCCGCGCCGTGTCCGTGCCGCCGGAGGACCTCCGACGCGCCCCGGCCGCGCCACACCGCCCCCCGGCAGCCCCGGCCGCGCCCCACCGCCCTCCGGGCGCCCCGGCCGCGCCTCGCCGGCCCCCGCCGCGACCCCGCTGCCGCGACGCCGCGGCCCGCCGCGACGCCGCCGGCCGCAACCGCCGTCCGCGCCACCGCGTCGTCTCCCGCGCCCCCGGCGACCGCGCCCTCGGCCGCGTCTCCGGCATCCGTTCCCGCGCCGCGACCCCGATAAATTTTTACGGTAATTTTGTTTACTTTGTCGTTTAAATTATATATTTGTAGTAAATATTAATAAGTTTTTATTATTTATTTAGTTATTTATTTATTTGTCATTGTATTATTTAGTTATTGAATTATTACGATTATTAGTTGTTTAGTTATTAGTTGTTTAGTGATTGAATTATTAGTTGTTTAGTTATTTATTTGTTTTTATTAGTTGTTTAGATATTGAATTATTAGTTTTTACGATTATTAGTTGTTTAGGTATTAGTTAATTAGTTAACGATTATTAGTTATTCGGATTTTATTAGGTACTTTTAGTTATTTAGTTACGTACCTATTAGTTATTTAGTTATTAGGTAATATTAGTTATTAAGTTATTTAGTTTGGTAACGATGATTTGTTATTGACGACACAGTTGACTTATTAGGTAATATTAGTTATTTAGTTAGTTATGTAGTAATTAGTAGTACCATAATGGTCATTTAATAATGAGATGTCAAATCGTTTTGTAGATGGATTACGGTGTAAGAGTTTTTTACGGAGGAAGTGTTAGGAGAGAGGATTGCCAGTTTGAGGATATGTATGAAGAATTGGAATGGTTTGATGGCACCCCTAGTTTCCGCGATCTATGTGACCGTTTGAGTTTGAAGTTTGGCGAGGCTTTCACACTAAAGGGTAGGTTCGATGTTGGAAAGAATAGGGCACACTATGTCAGGGCAAAATGCGTGGAACCCTGTTATAGGCTTCCTCCCAGCTACCCCAACGAATTGCCAGGGCAATTTGCTTTGCCCGCCAAGCCTTTCCATACGTGACCTCATAACCAACAAATGTGACTATGGTCTCTTGCAAGAACGGCACTGATACGTCGTTGTCCTTATCTACAAGACCTAATATACGGCGGGCTAGATACCGAGCCGTTAACTGGGGATGGTACCTTTTACCCTCATTAGTCTGACATCTGTGCGGCTGTTCCACCGAAGTTACCTTCCACTTACCATCACTCCGCCTCTTTCGTGCATTTAACTTCCACGAGCACGGGAATCCAGCCTTACATAATATGTGGAATTTTACCTCCTTGTCGGAATGCCGAACCGTGTAAGGCCTATGATGATACACAGCATAGTCCTGAAGGAACAACTTCATCTCCGACATCGTATTAAAAAGCATTCCCTTCCTCAGTATTACATTTCTATGGTTGTACAATGATTCCTTACACATCTGCAAACCCGTGTCACAAAATGCCATATGCGACATACTTACATCGATATAATTTGGAACACCGGTAAAAGGCAAGCCAGCCTCCCTCAGCTGTGTAAGCTCTGCCGATGTATAAGAGGGTGGTGCAACGTATTGTTGTGCCTCCCTAACCCTGCTCCATCCTTCATATTGCACTCCATCATCTGGAAAACCGGTGGCTAAGGTGCCCTGACTCTCCATGCCATGAAGTACCTCAAGCGGTACTCCTGAGGGCATGCCACGAACTGGTGTACACATGGCAGGTGCACCTCCAGAGGGCATGGCTTCAACCGATGCTCGCATGGCATGGGGACCTCCTTCCTCATTTCCTGAATCGTCCGAATCTGTGCTAACATCATCACCAATCATTTCCTCCGCTGCCGCCTCCTCCTCCTCCTGTTCAAACTCGTCTACATCAAAATCATTGCTTATATGACCAACTGGAGGAGAATGAACACGCTCCTGCGTCAAATTACCATCCAAGTCCATACTCTCCATAGTTTGTTGCATCTGCACACCACAATCTCCTAGAGTATCACTGTCCAAGGACGGCTCCTCATTCTCAACATTCTCCAGCACCAACTCAGCCATGCCGACATTCGAACCTTGGATGACCCTATTGTATCGGGACCACTCTGCTTGGTTGCACAAGTCCATCATGACATAGTGTGCCCTATTCTTTCCAACATCGAACCTACCCTTTAGTGTGAAAGCCTCGCCAAACTTCAAACTCAAACGGTCACATAGATCGCGGAAACTAGGGGTGCCATCAAACCATTCCAATTCTTCATACATATCCTCAAACTGGCAATCCTCTCTCCTAACACTTCCTCCGTAAAAAACTCTTACACCGTAATCCATCTACAAAACGATTTGACATCTCATTATTAAATGACCATTATGGTACTACTAATTACTACATAACTAACTAAATAACTAATATTACCTAATAAGTCAACTGTGTCGTCAATAACAAATCATCGTTACCAAACTAAATAACTTAATAACTAATATTACCTAATAACTAAATAACTAATAGGTACGTAACTAAATAACTAAAAGTACCTAATAAAATCCGAATAACTAATAATCGTTAACTAATTAACTAATACCTAAACAACTAATAATCGTAAAAACTAATAATTCAATATCTAAACAACTAATAAAAACAAATAAATAACTAAACAACTAATAATTCAATCACTAAACAACTAATAACTAAACAACTAATAATCGTAATAATTCAATAACTAAATAATACAATGACAAATAAATAAATAACTAAATAAATAATAAAAACTTATTAATATTTACTACAAATATATAATTTAAACGACAAAGTAAACAAAATTACCGTAAAAATTTATCGGGGTCGCGGCGCGGGAACGGATGCCGGAGACGCGGCCGAGGGCGCGGTCGCCGGGGGCGCGGGAGACGACGCGGTGGCGCGGACGGCGGTTGCGGCCGGCGGCGTCGCGGCGGGCCGCGGCGTCGCGGCAGCGGGGTCGCGGCGGGGGCCGGCGAGGCGCGGCCGGGGCGCCCGGAGGGCGGTGGGGCGCGGCCGGGGCTGCCGGGGGGCGGTGTGGCGCGGCCGGGGCGCGTCGGAGGTCCTCCGGCGGCACGGACACGGCGCGGGGAGGCCGGAGGCGGCGGAGACGGCGGGGAGGCGCGGGGAGGGCGGAGAGGCGCGGGGAGGGCGGAGAGGCAGCGGGCGGGGGCGAGGCCGGGGCGCGGCTTATATTTAAGCCGCGCCCCGCCGTGGCCGGTGGCGGGGTATACCCCGCCATGGATCATGGCGGGGTACACCCCTGCCACGCTGGCGAGGTGGTCTGCCACCCCTGCCACGTCGGATCTGTACCCCGCCACCATGCATGGCGGGGTTCAGTGCATTTGCCCCGCCATGCATGGTGGCGGGGCCAAACGGGTTAGATTTAAAATTTTTTTGAAAGACGGGTTAAATTTAAAATTTGTTTCAAATTTGGGCTAAAAATAAAAAAAAATTCGCTCTGGCACGGAGCAGCGGCAGGAGCAGCGTGGAGCATGTGTAGGAGCAGCGACAACAGAGCAGGCGAGCGGGCGGCAGGAGCAACGGAAGGGACGCGGGCACGGAGCAGAGCGGGATGGGCCCGGGTACGGCGTCGCCACGCTAGAGAAGGCCGCGGCGAGCGGACCCCACGATGGAGGCACCCACGGCAGTCGCATGCTTGCGACGGTGGGAAAAGAAAATATCATTGGCCTTTTTTCTTTTTGAGGAAACCGTGTTGTGAAGCGGAGCAGGTCTAATAGGCCGATCGTTGCACATGCCCGGGAACAGGGCATCCGCTTGGACGGATGTCCTCGCGGGTTAGCATGAGCCTTGAAGAGACCTGGTTAGCAAATGGCGCATCAAGCGAAAGCAGGTAACAACAGGACGGGACTGGGATGCGCCTGGGCTGCATTGCATGCACCGATCTGCCGAGCCCTGTAGGCTGCAGCCTGCAGGCCTGCAGCTACAGAACTTGCTGGGTGTGGACCGTGTGGTACGCTTGCAGCGGAGTGCCGGAGTCCATCCCTGCCCGGCCGGCGGCCGCCCCCACGCTCGCAGTCCAGTCGATGCTTTTGGGCAACGTCAAAATACCTTTGCTTGCTGCTGACTGCTGAGAATAGGCGCACTACTACGTTGCTTAAAATGGTCACACAAAAGCAACGGGACTACGGGAGGAGGACCGGTCCTTTTGGCGTCCAAATATGTACGTATATACTACGGAGTAGTAGTAGTAGTACTGCTCAAGGATCCTCCAATCATCACGTAGGCCTTGCATAGATGATGTTCAATGATTCGGCTCACCTGGCTTGCCCGGGTCAGTGTTGTCTCCTCCAAGCTGCCGAAGAGAGCTCGGCGAAGTCATCCACACACACCAACCTACTCGTCAGTCAGTGAGGTCATTCCCAACAAGCAACAAGTAGTATCATCCACGTTAGAGAATTTTTTTATGTACTCCATCCGTTTATAATTAAATTAGCAACTTTCAAAACTATCATAAGTTAAATTTAGCCAGATCTATAGAACACAAAATGCATATTGCTAGATCATACACCATCAAATATATTCAGTGTACTTTACACTTTTTTATATGGTTGGAATCGGTTCTGATCGGTTCCGCAAAATATTGCATTTAGCTAATTTTATTCGTTTAAGGGTAGTATGGTAATTGAGCTCGTCGGTGCCCCCACTCCACCAGCCGAACGCGCTAGCTGAAGGACTCACGCTCCCCCGTCTCCTCCCATACCAAATCTCACGCCGAAGATTATCAAAAAAAAATCTCACGCCGAAGCCAGCCTTTGCCCCCGCCTACTCTCCCTCGACCTTGACCTCGCACAGCGCCGCCACCGTCGTGCCCTCGCCCTCAATCGTCGTCGCCACCAAGCCTGTCGCTCCTCCCTCCTCCCCGGCGAACCAGCTAGGGGCGCTGGCCCCTGCGCCCCTACCTAGCTCGTGGCCCCTGTGCCTCTGCCCCGAGCCGTCGTCGGGAGACGGCCTTGGCCCCCTCTGGTCGCCTCCGCCGTTGTGCTCGCCGTCGACATCGCTAGCCCCCACCCCCACCGTCGACAGTGCTCGCCCGATCACCCCCGTACTGGTCCCTCACTCAGTGCCCTAGGGCTCAATTCGACGGCGGCACCAAGGCAGCGGCAGCGTCACGGCACCCAACTAACGTCGCGCCCCCAGGCAGCGGCACACCCCCAGGCAACGGCGTGGTTCCCAGGCATCAGCACGCCCCCAAGCAGCGGCGGATCTGGGTGCTCTACTTGTCTCCACCTCGTTGAACTAGGCGCCAGGGACTCCAAGGCGGCAAGCTCTTTCATCTCCGGCACGACAGCCGTGGTCGTGTCATCAAGGTTTGTGCTCTGAAACCCTATCAACTCTAGAAGTTTTGCTTCAAAATCAGCTCATGTTATTAGGTGTGTGTCAGTCATTGTAGAAATAATGAATGCATTGTTAGTGTTCTGTTATGATGAATCACTGCAAAATTTAATAGTGGAATCGAGGACAGTGAGATTGGATAAATGATAAGCGCATATGGACACATCCTATCAGAACCACACAACAACAGAGATTGGCAATGAAACATCCATCTGGGAAGCAATCTCTAGTGACACCAAGATGTGTTGGCTCCAAGACCAAGAGGTACAGGAAAAACAATCTCTCTAGTCTCATCAAGCATTTCGAAGACTCTACGACATACACCTGAGTTGTTGAATTGATACATACCATGGGGGCTTCCAGAGTCGTCCAGAATGACCCATGACAGAGTTCCCCTCAACCATGTTGAACGGCGCGGCATTTCATCGAACACTCCATGGGCATGAATGGAGATGGTGGCAGGCTTACTCAAGGCAGCGACCCAGGCCTACCATGGTGGGAGGTGCCGTGGACGACGAACGCGGGTGTCGGGGAAAAGTTTGCAGACCGCGTCCACCACCTTGTTGAACAGCCAGTACAGCCGATGCCGCTCCTCGACAGGCATGGAGGCGATGTGCACGCGGACACGGACGCCGACCGCACCATGCGAGACGCCAGGGAGGACGCCACTTGAGACGCCCGAGCAGATGCCTCCGCAGCTCGTTCATCGCGTGCCGAGCGTGCACGCGTAGCCGAGGCAGACGCAGAGGAGCGGGCCGTGGTACCCGAAGTGGAGACGGCCGTGGAGGTGCACGCCGTGGTCTGCAAAACCGAGGGAGACGCAGAGGAGAATGCCACGGTCGCCGAAGCCGAGACGGGCGCGCAGGAGCCTGCTGCGGTCGGTGGAGCCGAAGTGGGCACGGACGGACGGCGAAGGCCGCGGAGGCATTGGCAGCGGCGGAGACGGAGCAGGCCATGGCGGGCGCAGCTCGGCAGCCTTGGCGACGGCGGCCTAGATGTCCTAGAGCGCCGGCGGGAGGTAGGCTGCGGCGGAGGAGGCGGTGGCCTGGATTAACCTAGAAATAAAATGTTTATCTAACTATACTACTTGAATTATTCATCACAAATAATAAAAAAAATATTCATCTAACTATAGTACTTGACTCAATTTTTTTGCAATTATACATTTACTGTTTTACCCTTTGTTAAAAAAAGAACTGCGAAAAAGGAATTCCCACTCTTCTGATTAGGGGTGCTAATCCCCTCAATTTAGGAGGCGATGTGAGGCGATGGGAGGTGACGTGACGCATATGAGCCCACCCGCCATAGACATATCAATCGGTTCCTATCGTCTTACTCCCATCACTTCTTATCGTCTCTCATGTTCTGGGCCCACCGGTCATAGACACACCAATCGGTTCTCATCACCTCTCCAACCATTGTAAAAATTCTCAACTTAAAATACTTTGATTTAAGATAATTTTATACTAAATTATTTTATTTGGAAGAGTATGGTTTTGGCTTGGCGAGAGAGGGAAGTGTAAGGTTCAAAAAGGCTAGAGGGGGGTGAATAGCCTAATTAAAACTTCTACAAGAAATACTTAACCACAAGTTAGTACGAAAGGTGGCGAAGCAAAAGCACTAGCTCTAACTAATTAAGCAAGCCACCTACACAAGTCTAGTACAAAGGCTATCCACTAAACACAACAACAACTACAAGCTATAAACAAGAAGTAATACGAGAGAATAGTTTCGAGTGATTATACCGTCGTGTAGAGATGAGAAGTACCAATCAATTAATCACATAATAGAAATCCTCGGGAAGAGAATGACACAAGAATTTATCCCAATGTTCACTTGCTTCCCGGCAAGCTACTTCCCGTTGTGGCGATACACTCACTTATCGGTTCGTGAGCTAATCGACTATCAAGAGTCGAGCCCTCGGCGGGCACCGCATAACCGCACACAAGATGGAGATCCTCCAAGCCACGAGCTCCACTAGAGTATCCAATTTGCGAACTCCCGCGGGGAAGGATCAAGAACCCCTTACAACACTTGGTGAGGGCTCCAACAATCTCCAATTGCGAGCTCAATCACCTCCGCTGCTCCAAGCCGTCTACCGTGTCGGAAAACACGGAAGAGTAACAAGAAATCCGCAGCAACTCGAAGATCAAGTGCCTCTAGAATGCAACTCTCAAGCAATGCACTTGAATCTTACTCAATCTCACTCAAGATGTGCAACTATGCAAAGAGATGAGTGGAGGGTTGTTCTCTAGCTCAAAGTATGTCTCTAGGTCTCAAAATGTGTGAGAGATACCCTCAAACCCCGGACAACTTCTATTTATAGCGAAGGGGTACGCAGCTAGCCGTTAGGAACTTAAACAGCCGAAGTCGCGCTGACCGGACGCGCTGATCAAACTGACCGGACGCGCCGGTCGCGCAACGGCTAAGTTGCGAAGCACCGACCGAACACGCTAGTCGCGCAGACCGGATGCGCTGGGTGCGACCGGACGCGCTAGTTCCATAACTGACCGGACGCGCTGGTCAAGCCTGAGTAGCGCACAACGAAACAGCGACCGGACGCGCTGTAGAACTGACCGGACGCCATAGTGCCAGCGTCCGATTGGAGTCCAGTAAGCTCCCTGAACGACCGGACGCGTCCGGTCGACAGTGACTGGATGCGCTGCGCGTCCGATCATCAAACTGAAACACGCGCAGACGCTGAACGCTGACCGGACGCGTCTGGTCATACAGAGACCGCGTCCGGTCTAGCGTCCGGTCACCTCTGTGACCTCCGTTCGCCTCCGTTTCTTTTCCGACTTCCGGCGCACTAGAAAATAGGTAGTTCACTTCCCAAAAAGCGCCGAATCCCGCCTCGCAAGCTCAGCGGGAGGGAGAGAGGAACTCAAACCCCTCTCTACCGCTCAAACTCCACAGCCTCCGCAAACTGTGCTAACACCACCAAGTGTACACCACCATGTGCATGTGTGTTAGCATTTCACAATGATTTTTTCAAGGCGTTACGTTAGCTCTCTACTAGATCCTAATGCATATGCTCAAGACATTGATCTAGTGGCACTTGATTCCCAAGCTAACCGTGATTGCCCCTCTTGATAGTCGGCTATGTATCCTAAACCCGGTCACTCACTTCTCTACTCATCTTAGACCGGCAAAAGGAAAACCCTATGGTTATACCTTTGCCTTGCGCTCTTAGATCCTTCTCTTCCACTTGATCATCATGTTCCTCATATTATGTGCATCTCCACCATGATCATCATTTCATGTCCATGCACCATCTCTTTGTGATCTTGTGGCCACCACTCCTTGCCATAAACATCTTCACCACATGTGTTGCTTATGCCTAACTCAAAACACTTAACACATGGCATTAGCAACTTGGTGTCATTAATTACCAAAACCAAACTTGGGCTTTCAGGAAGTCAGTGTCCTTGTGGAGCTAGAAGATGTTTGGATGCCCGCCACCGCTTGCCACACCCATGATGCGGCAGACCGCAGTTTCGGCGAACTTTTTTAGTGCCACACTTTGTGGCAAGATTCCACGTCTTTTCTTCAGTAAAGTTTCTATGGCTTCCTATCAACAACCAAACACCTGCTCCGATTTTTGTGACGTCATCTCAGTTGTGGCGTGGCAGAGTATGGTTACGAACCAAACAGCCATTAGATACAGAACCCAAAACCTTGAAAGCCACACAATAGTGTTGGTGGAGTTGTTTTATGCTCTGTTACCAGAGGGAAACATCAAGTAACGACTAACTGCTTATCGGCTATAAAGACCATAAGAATTTTAGCAAAATTATGGCACATTTTAATCTACAAAAATAGTATGATAGATGTGACGAATATGTGCAGTGGTGATCTTGTAAAATTACATATTAGTAACGTGCTAGTAATATATTATAGCCTACAGATCGTTTAAACAAATAAATAAGGCAAAAGTTGCAATGATATATCCAGAGGTAGGATGAATGCCAAAGACACCATCAGCGCCGCTTTGCTCAGTCGAGCACCTATTCGATGTCATGAATCAAGAGTCGATGCAGGCAGATGTTCACAATGATGTCCTATATGAACATCCGGCAGTGGTTGAAATTGCCTCTAGGATTTAGTCGATCACCGTCATGTACAGGAGCGTGTTAGGATGTAGACAAACATGATTGAGCAGTTACGCGAAAAAGTGCTCCCCAAAAACTTGATCGCACGCTAATGTGCATGTGCCACTGCAGATGGTGTTTTGGAGGCATAGACATCCAAAAGCCTGTGCGCACAAGTGCTGGTGCATACCTTCCTTCTTTCTCAACTTCACAATAGCTAGATACATAAAAACACCATATAAGGTGGGTCAACTTTTGGTCAATTTCTCATATGAGATTAGACCTTAATTGCCTACATTTAATATGGTTCTTAGAATTTGTTAGAATTAACTGAAAATATAAGGCAAGTCCAATTACATCAAACAAACAAAAAGACGCGAAGCATTAAGAGAGTTATACCATCCTTGTAATCTTGTATTCTGATGGCATGGTAATTTTGGAGAATTGATAAGAAATAATACTCCCTTCGCCCCCAAAATAATTGGCTTTGTAGTATTTTCTTGTTTTCCGTGCACCACATCATTTCACTATTTATTAATTTCTTGTCCAGACATAAAATGCTAAATATTTTGGGACAGAGGGAGTCACTAGGTTGGCACTTCGAATTAGTTTTTGTCATATCATCATTTAAGTTGTTATAACCAAAATTAATCAAATTACGTGTGTCGAGCGTACAAGAGTTGAGTTTATATAATATAAAAAGCAAATTTATTACAACTAAAAATATAATTTGCCTTTTATATTATATAAAATACAATATCAATAGTATAACAATATAATCTAAAAGTAATATAATTTTATTACAACTAAAAATATATATAATCCAGGTTGGGAAACTCTCCTCTCCATAGTTTCGTTTAAAAAGAATTACAACTACAAATATTTTCTCGCCGGACGGAGGGAAGGTATTTTCCACCATAGCCTGTTTCTAGTACACTTCTGTGCTTAACAATCAGCTCAGGCTTTAAGATGATCTTTGCTCGGGCCAGCGATATTTTTGTGAATTTCCTTTCCTTGGTGACGCGAAGGTGGACCCAATGCCAGTCTCCATGAACAATGCGTGGCCCGATCTTTACATATTTATAATTTCTTATTAGTTTCTTTGAAGGATCATCTATCTGCTCCATAAAAATACACGTGAGGTGGTGAGACCTATCTTGTTCTCATCTCAAAAGTTTAGGACGGAGAAGTTGATGGAAGCGTGTGGGGCAGAAGAGAGGGATGGGTGTCCTCATGTCAATTTGTGAAAGGAACCACACCACCCTCTCAAGACACAAAATTCTTATTGTGGAGAACAAATGCTCGCCGTTGCATCGAGATGTGATATTGCTACCTAAAATTAAAGATAGAAGGCGAGGCATGTTTTTTTTTCACGAAGAAGATGACTTGGATTGATTTTCTTCGAGTGTTTGGTAGGGAAGCTGGTATTTTATTTTCGAATTTTATTGTTGGTTTGATTATATATAGAAAGCTATCTAGGGAAAGCATATAGTGTTAATTTTAATAAGGGCAATCTTGTAATCGTCTCATGGGTTGAGCTACCCGTTGCACATTCCGCTTCCTGCTCCCGGTCGGTCAATCGGTAAGTACTGTCCAATGGCTGGCGTCATGTCGTGTGGATGGCGTCCTTCGTGCTAGGGTGCGACGATGAAATCATATATCTTAACGCCAACATGCAACATGGTGAAGCATGCACGTATAAATGGCACCAACAAATATGAGTGAACGCAAGAGTAGATTTTAGGGGGAGCTCATCTCTCTTCTTCTTTCTCTAGACCTCCTCCTCTTCTTTTTTCCCTCTTTTCCTCCCTCCTCCCTGTTGGTTAACTCTACGGAGCTTCAGTGCCTAGGAGGGGTCTGAGCCCCCACGCTAGCTATATCTGCCCGTGGCTGCAAAAGCTTGCGACAAGGGAAGGAAAACGCTATCAATGGAGCCATGACCCTCGCTTGCTTGTGGAGCTTCGATGCGTCCATACGACTTTGTCTTCGTTCTCCGGCCGACACATACTCCTAGTAGTAAGTTACTATAGATAACAATCATGTCATGGATAGACTGAGGTGCTGAGGAGCAGGTTAATCACTTGTTTGATGTACCTACATCCTGAAACGATAATGATACCCTTAGGTCGTCCGTCCTTTTCTGGACGGGACCGACCCACCTGCCCTCGTGCCTCGCGTCGCGCACCCCTAGCCCACTTGCGCCTCCCACCGCAGCCGCGATCCATCTAACTGTTCACCATGGGCGACCTCGAGCTCCGCACCAGTGTCGAGTTCTGCGTCAACAAGCCTCCGTTGGGGCAGCAAGTAGATGAGCACATGTTGCAACCGTGTGTTTCATATGTTTCAGATGTATGTTGCATATGTTTTATCTGGATGTTGCAAAAATAGATCTAGTGTTGCATATGTTGCAATGGCTATACTCATATGTTGCAAGTGTATGTTTTAAATATTTCAGCTATTTCAAACGTAGGTTGCAAGTGTTTTATCTAGATGTTGCATATGTTGCACTGCCTATACACATATATTGCAAGTGTATGTTTCAAATATTTCAGTTGTTTGCAACACATGTTGCAAATGTTTTATCTGGATGTTGCATATATTGCAGTGGCCATATACATATGTTGCAAGCGTATGTTGTAAATGTTTTATATGTTTCGGACGTACGTTGCAGCAAATGCTTTTATGTTCCAAGTGTTGCATGACCAGGCACAGGAAGTGCGCGCGGACGGAGGTGGTCCCCTCGGGCGTAGTGGTCCCCCATGCGCGTGGGAAGCGAAGCGGGCCCGACGGCCCCACATACATGCGTAGGTGCATACACACTGTAGTAGCAGTGGGGCCGGGTCGCAGCAGCTCGCGGCAATAACAGCAGCAGCAGTGTGCAGCCAGGTGCGGCAGCAGCAGCGTGATTCAGGCGCAACAACAGCATGTGGGCAGGCGGGCATGAGCTGCATGCATACGCATACGCATGAGTGGGCAGCAGGCGTCCGGACGCTAGTCTTTCCAATCCTGAAATACAAGATATTCAAGTAATTTTAAGACTAGATAAAGATATTCAAGTAATTTTAAGACTAAATAAAAAGTCCGACCAAAGATTACCCTGCTTCTCACTTATTAGCTAGTTTGGTTATCAACTTGCTCAATTTTCTATTAAGTCATGGTTTAAAAGGCATACATGCAGGTCATTGATTTCGGCTATAAGAGTCATTTTTACGCAAAATGGTGTTTAAAAGGCATGCGTGGATGAAGTTTAAAAGATAGACACACATAGATGGAGTTGAGCAATTCAAAATAACTTATAACTTAGGACAAATTCTAAGGCCTCGTTCTAACGCGGGATCCACCCTTCTTTCTCTCCTTTTATGAATTTATCCAATAAAAATGAATGATTCATGCAAAAATTATTATAAGATTTCTATTAAATTCCTGCATCCTAAAGAAGCTCTAACCTTCAAGAACCAAGTGAGTATCTCTATCTCTACTCTACTCCTAAAAAGTCTGTAACGTCATCATCTACCCTGTGATACCAAATCTTAATTCCTGCTCATGTGTCCACGTTCGATACGAATCCGAAGACCGGATTAACGTGTCCATGTCCGATACAAAGTCCTCGGAGCTCATGCGTCCGCGTCCAACTCCTAAGGTTCGGAAAATGGTGACCTAGTAAAACGCATGAGCATGTACCTGTAACAAAATTAGAAGTTAAGACCATGCGTTGGGTATAAATAACGTAACGTTGCCGAGTATCATAGCATTAGGTATCTACACGCTTTTATCGTTGATCATGACAATCTGAGTGCTTATGTTATTGGTAGCCTTCGTCAGGAAATGTTTGTATATTGACTCAAAATCTTTTTATAAATTCATTGCTGAGCAAGTCCGTAACTGAAATAAAGGATTAACCGAAAAATCATTCTGACTGCTGCTTTGTGTCGTGCGCGGTGCGCCCCTGCCGACGTCTTGCTCGAATAAAATCGAATATGGGTTGGGGACGTCTTCCCAAAAATCAGAACGAGACCACTTCACATGCAGGGCGAAAAATTGAGGTTGCGTTTAGTTCGCGAAATGAAAATTTTTGGTATCACATCAATGTGTTGAAGGATGTCGGAAGAGATTTTCGGATACTAATAAAAAAACAAATTACACATCTTGTCAGGAAACTGCGAGACAAATATAATGTTATTAATTAATCTGTCATTAACACATGTTGGTTACTGTATCACTTAAGGCTTTTTCATGGACTAATTAAGCTTAAAAGATTCGTCTCGCGATTTTCTCGAGAACTGTGCAATTAGTTTTTTTTCATCTATGCATGTGTCAAACATTCAAACATTCTCTAGCCTACCCCAACTTGCTTGGGACAAAAGGCTATGTTGTTGTTGTTGTTGCTGCATGTGTCAAACATTCGATGTGATAAGTGAATGTAAATTTTTTTAAAACTAAACAGGGCGTGACAATCTTTTTCATGCATTTTCATTATGCCTCCTGCTTGTTTAACGAATCGGAACCGCCACCGTGCGTGGTCCTCGTATCGTGTGCGTGCGGACTCGATCGCCGTCTCCGGTCTCCCCCATCCCCAGGAGCCAGGACGAAACGGATCATATTCATATCCCTCTCGGCCCTTGTTTAGATTGAAGAAAATTTCAACCCGATAAATAGTATCACTTTCGTTTTATTTGGCAAATATTGTCCAATCATGGACCAACTAGGCTTAAAAGATTCATCTCGTGATTTTCCAACTAAACTGTGTAATTAGTTTTTTTACCTACATTTAATACTCCATACAAGCGGTTAAAAATTAATGTGATGGAAAGAGAGTGAAAAAACTTGGAACTTTGAGGCAAACTAAACAAGGCGTCGGTGTGCTCGCCCGCGAGTCCGCGACGACGGAACGGGACCTGCACTGCACGGCGGGCGGAGCAGCCCAGAAGCCAGCCGCCAGCCGGCTCCGACTCATCAGCTCTCTTGGGCAGGGCAGGAAACCGGAGATGTAGGGAAACAAGGGGCGCGTGCCGGCTGCCAAATAGCATCGTCACCGCAAGACGTCCCCAATAAAGACGACACCCCACCCAGTGCATGCATAAGCATTGTCCTGCGTTGTGTCGTGCGCCCCTGCCGACGGCGTTGACTTGGCCGGGTGAGCTGCAATACCAATATTTAAGGGATTGACAAATCGCATAGATTGACTTTGACTCTTCCTTTTCATGCTGTATCATGCAGTTTCAATAGGGTTCGACTTCTTCTCACCAAAAGTCGTAACCTTCAGCTTCAGGACTGGTTGAAAAGAGTGAGAGGTATCTGGGGCCTTGCCCTCACTAGTCGGCAACACCGCCTGACAGTGATGGCTGGTTCCCTGATCCGATCCCATCCCATCCAACTCCTACATCCGTTGCATCGGGCAGCCCCCCGATCCGGCTCCGGGGCAGGACGGTCGTATACGAACCCGCAGGCCGGAGCACAGTACTTATACTGCAGAAGCAGGACTTGGGAAACAAAACCGTATGGAGTTCACTTCAAATCAAAGAAAGAAAGAAAGAAAAACGTATCAAGGAGAGCGAATCGATTCCGCTTCCTTTCAGCGTCGCCACAAAAGACTGCAACCTGAATCTGTTTCCTTTCAATCTTTTCCCATCGCATCCGTGCCAAGTGCAGAGGATGTCAAAATATTTTTCCTTTTCATCTAGACTAGACTTCATTCACTTCCTTGCTAGACCCACCGTTAGAACTGTTAAGGTCCTTCGGATCGTCTAGCAGTAGATCGAGTGGGTGTGTTCTTTGGCATTTGGAATAATACATATAGACATGGACGAAGCCAGCGGGGGGGCTGGGGGGCTCCAGCCCCCCCTACTGCTGCTAAGCTAGTGGAACTTCTAGTGCTCTTCTTCCAATTTTAGACGCAGATGTATAAGGTAGGGTGGGCTAAGACATTTATTTTTTAGATGTATTTTGTGAATTTCATTGTTAATTGACGTTTTAAATATAAGACTACTTCAAGCTATTATACTTTTTCTATTACGAGGGATTAAAGTAGAACTAAGTCACTGTAGCAATTTTGTTTAGCCCCCCTAAATTTTTTTCTGGCTTCGTCCCTGCATATAGATACATGTTCTTAGAATAGAATACGAGAGAGATGGGGAGTGTGTGATGTTACCGACCATCAATTTGGGAGGAAGAGAAATCTGCCAAGGCTTCGGTGTCGGAGTCGAGGACGCGATGACGACGTCGCGGTAGCGCAGTGGCGGCGTGGAGACGCTGGTGGTGCTTCCCGCCGCTGGCAGTGTCACCCTCGGGATCGGATTAGGGTTAGGACAATGGGGGTTGTAGCGGCTGTAGTGAACCTCGTCCTTCGAGCCCCTGGCCCCCACCTCCTCTTATAGGCACTGTGCGACGGGGGGCCACCAGCCAAACACGGGTTGGGCGTCCCCGATCAGGACGCGAGATCAGGGCCCACACCTGGCCGTTGGGCCAAGTATGGTGGAGATCAAACCAACATTCTCCCCTTAATCTCTCATCACTTTCTTCGTTCTTTAATTTCTTACTCAAAATTTCGATTCATATTTTTCTTGCTTCTTTCCTATTTCATTATAGATTAGTGCATAGAACTGTCCCATCGTCACAGCAATTAGTGCCGCTAGACTAACAGCCACAATACACTTCTCCATTTTGAAATTAAACTTTCTTTGGGCCCTTTATTGTCCGGAAATCATAGACTATACCATAAAACCCATGTCGACTGTGCGTTCTCTGAACACACTGGGTGGTAAGCCTTTTTAAGCAGATCTGCAAGTACTTGCTTTTACTTATACATTCGAAAGCTTTTAAAAGATTCCGGACTTTCTCTTTCACAACGTCTAACTTCATGTCAATGTGTTTGGCAGCACACTTGACCTGTTGTCATATGAGTCAATCACTTTAAATGGTAATTGCTGTTGTATACCATTACCAATTCCGGGTATAAGTTAATCATTTCGCCTGTCCTATAAGCCTCATAATAAGTTGTACTATAGGTATGCATCATTGATGACACCACAACTGTTTCTTTGGAGCTTTTCCACAATAAAACTCCAACTGCGAGTGATAGCTACTATGTGGGTTTCACTAAACATCTCGTCGAAATTCAACATTCTTGTACCCACAACCATTTGAGAGTACTTGTTCTTTCTTAGTCATCATGAGGCTTATTAAATCTTTGCACAATTGCAAGATATTCTTAACTCTATTCCAGTGATCTATATCTAGACTGGACTTTCTGCCAAAACATCCCGGATAAATAAACTATGTTGGGGTAATATCATACTTGTGCACTCATTAAACTGTAATATCATAGTTGTGCACTCATCAAGCTTCCAACAGCTGAAGCATATGGATCCATATTCATTTGATCTATCTCATGTCGATTCTTGTAACACTAAGATTCTCAAAATTATTACCCTTGACTATATGAACAGGCGTAGGTTCACTTGCATGCATACTTTGTTTCTTTACAATCTTTTCTAAGCATGCATTTGTGATAATCCTAATACCCATTTCATCTGTCTCGGTGAATTTCAATTCTTATAACGAGAGTCATTTCACCGAGAACATTCTTATTGAGTCTCGAGGACAAGAACTTCTTCACATATAGTAGATTGACATCACTACTAGCAAGTAAGGTGTCATCCACATATATAGGATTAGGAAATAAATTTCCCATTCTATAACTTTGTACAGATGCGATTGTCCTCTTATTCTCTTTAACCCAAAATTTATAGTTGACCTTTCAACTTGAAATGCCACTATTTAGAGACTTGCTCTAGTTCATAAAAGATTTCTACAAGTGGCATCCCTTTCGTTCTTTCTTTCCACAACAAAACCTTTAGGTTGTGCCATGTAATCATTTTCATACAAATCCCATTAGGGAATATTGTCTTTACTTTCATCTAATGTAACTTAGATCATGATGTGCCACTAGCATTCATTGTAATCTATTCATTCTCTTTGTGTAAAATCTTTCGATTCAAGTCGTGCTTTATATCTTATGTTCCCTTTGGAGTCACATTTCGTCTTGTAGACCCTTTACAGCCTACTGTTTTGGCTCCATTAGGAACTGCTTCTGTTTCTCAAACTTCATTGGTATTCATCGATTTTATTTCAATTTCCTTAGCTTCTTGCCATTTAGACGCGTTAACGCCTCTCATGGTTTCTTCAAATGAGGTGGGATCACCCTCCATTTGAATTTCTTTATTAATATATAATTTATAGTCATCAGAAATATATGATTCTCTTATTCTTTGAGACCTTCAGGTCTTTAGCTAAGGGCACTTCTTTTACATGGGGTTGTTGTTGCTCTTTAATCGTCAATCGATTCTATAGGGTCCTGTAAAACTAGATCCTTATTTTCTTATTCATCTTCTTGAAGAGCAAGCAACATGTGTTGTATGAGTCATACAACATCAACATGGTGTTGAGCATTTGTCGATCTTGAGTCATTGGAGTAGGCACTGGTCCCACTTCTCTTCAAGTTATAGATCTTTTCATACCATGCTCCCCCAGATTACTCCATCTTCTGTAAGGATAGTGTATCTTTAATCTTTCTTATTTTGGGTTTATTCTGTTAAAATCTAGCTCATTTGGTGCTTTAAGCACCGTCTTAGTATTCTTAGTCTCATTGCTATCTTCCTGTCGAACTGTAAAAGGTTCAGGAATTTAGCCATTTCTGTACTTAGGGGCATCTTTATTATGACAGTTGTACTCCCTCAACGATCACCTTCATCTTTTTATAGATCATTTTTTCTCTAAATGCAAAGCATACAATGGGGAATATCTTTCAATTATCTTTCTGAGTTTCTTTCAATTGTCTTTCTATCTTTCTCAATTCATGTCACAATCAATTCATGTCACAATCCTCCCCCTCGAAATGTGGCACAAACTTTTTTGCCACAATTTCGAAACATTCATAACTCTTGTGAATGAGGATACTTTGATTACTTCATCCACATGATTACATCATGGAAGATGAAATTATTTTTTAATTCGTATGAGAGTATGTATTTTTTTTTCTTTCTCATTTCACTTCAAGAACTCAACAGAGTCTTTTTCATCAGTACTTCTGCAAGTCATGCTTGCATGTCATTCTTATCATGAGGTTCGTTTTCAACTTCCTTTTGTTCTTAAACTCATACTAAGATAGCATAAGAGCTACCCTAAACTTCTCTCCCTGTGCGGGATACACATCGTCATCTCACTTTCTCCTGCCATGCAGGACAAGTACTATACCAACTTCATCCCGCAACGCGGGTATTTTCTTAAAATTTATGCCGCCATGCGAGACAATTCTCTCGAAGGGACATAATTGCCAGGATTGGCTCATATTCAATCATTAAATTCAGGAATAAATCAGATATTCTTTAACACACATGCTTAATCTGACGTTGGTCAAATTAAACATGCATGCCACTCATTACAATTCATATCATAATGATAAAACTGAAAATTAAAATATTTTCATAGAGAGTGCATAAAAGACATTTCTCAAACTAAACTCTTATTATTCTATTTCTTTCTTGGATCAATATCCCTGAAATCTTTGAAAAACATTTCTCTTCAAGCCACTCTTAAAGAGGACACAATCTCTTATGCAATGGCCTACTTTCATATACACAATTTGTGCTTAGGCTTTTCATCATCTGAGTCACAAGAACCCAGTGCTTTTTCTTTTCTCTTTCTTTTCTGCCTTCAAGAACGAAAGCAAGAAGATCTTTATCTGAAAATTATTCAATAATAGTTATCAACATTAAATTCTGATTTCTTTATGTTCTATTCTATATCACCATTGGGCATATATAGAACAAAATAATTTTCTTCTACATTAATTCTATATCACCGTTGGGCAGAAATAGAATAAATGCATAAAACTCATAGATAGAACTTATAAAATTTTCTATCAATAACTTTTGCTAAAATTAGCAACATCATGAATGCAATGTTCTTGTACATTAATTTCACACCACCGTTGGACATAAATGGAATTAACATATGGAGCAACTCAATTATCATTAATCCTCTTCAAAATTAAATTCTCCCGTTGGTTCGAATTTAATTAGAAGATCATCATCATCATCATTGCAGCGGAAAATACATCTTTCTATTTCATGAGCATTTCTTGATCTTTATCTATTCTCTGAAATTGGTCACTTTGATGCATAATTTATCAGAGATTTAAATTTCAACCTCAAACTCATAAATAAGCTTATAATATTGTTATCGTCAACGTTGGTCAGAAAATAACAATATCATAATTTCACTTAAATCATAATATGAATATCCCTCTAATTAAAATTTTCTCATTGGTTCCAATTTTAATTAGAGGATAAACTTTTCATCATTTTCTGAACAACTGTAACTGCTCTTCAAATTAAATCCTCTCGTTGGTTCAGATTTAATGAGAAGACAATATCATTTTTCTTCGCAGCGGAAACATTAATCAATTCCATGATTCTATTTTCCAAAACTCTTAGAATACTTTACTGTTCTCTGAACAAAAATTATCATTAGATCAAAATTGTACAGAGTTCAACTTTAAAATTCAATTCAAATTCATCAAATCTGCTTCTGAAATTGAAAATGTCAATTAAACCAATTCTCCATTGATTTTGGCCCGAGGCCCAGTTCAGTTCGCGCGCTCGCGCTCCAGCAAGGGGTGGCAGAGCGCGGCCCAGCATGCGCTTGCTGAGGCCCAGCATCGGCGGCCCAGTACGCTCTCCCGCAGCGGCCCACCCGTCGCCCGCGCGCGCACAGCGGCTCCCCGCGCCCAAGCCGCAACGTGGGCCTAGGCTGCAATTCGCCGCACCGCCTCCGCCCGCCTGGGCCTCATCTCAGCCCAAGCTGATCTCAGCCGTTGATGACCATCGAACGGTTTTCCGTTCATCTCGCGTGCACAAAAACCAGCAGGCAGGCAGCGGCACCCGAAACCCTAACGGCATTTCCTTCCTTCTCCTTTTGCGATTTTCTCGCTGCGCCGGCGAACGGGGCACGGGGCCCGTGGCCACGGCGGTCACCGGTGGTGGGGTCGCCGGAGCTGCACCCCGTCGGCTCCTCCCCCGGCCTCTTTCTATTCTTTTTCTCTTTTTGTTCTTTCCTCGCGCCACCAGCAGTCAGTCAGTCGCCGCGGGACAACGTTGATGGCGGCCCGAGCTCGCGACTGGAGATGGTGGCGCCACCGTGACACCTCTCGCCGGCGCACGCGTGCGGCCTGAGCCGCGCGTGGCGCCGTCGAGTGGCACCGCGGTGGTGCCCTGAACCCACGCGTTGCGGTGCCCTCGGCCCGAGCCCGAGGCGCAAAACCGCGTGACGGCGTGAGCCTCCAAAACGGCGGCTCTTCTGTTCTTCCCACGTACCGGCGAGCGGCGGTGCGGTTCTCGCCTGATGGCGGCTTCTGTGACGGCGAGAGAAGCCCCAGGTGAGTGCCCCTCCCCTTCGCCCGTCCAACTTCTTAGGGTTAGGGTTTCGTTAGGGTTTACTGTTCTTCCGAATCGAGTTCATATTCTTTCTTTTCTTTCTATTCGATTTCTTCCCAATGTCGATCTACACAGCTAGGTAAAACCTTGCTCCGGTACCATTGTTAGGTCCTTCGGATCGTCTAGCAGTAGATGGAGTGGGTGTGTTCTTTGGCATTTGGAATAATACATATAGATACATGTTCTTAGAATAGAATACGAGAGAGATGGGGAGTGTGTGATGTTACCGACCATCAATTGGGGAGGAAGAGAAATCTGTCAAGGCTTCGGTGTCAGAGTCGAGGACGCGATGACGACGTCGCGGTAGCGCAGTGGCGGCGTGGAGACGCTGGTGGTGCTTCCCGCCGCTGGCAGTGTCACCCTCGGGATTGGATTAGGGTTAGGACAATGGGGGTTGTAGCGGCTGTAGTGAACCTCGTCCTTCGAGCCCCTGGCCCCCACCTCCTCTTATAGGCACTGTGCGACGGGGGCCCACCAGCAAAACACGGGCTGGGCGTCCCCGATCAGGACGTGAGATCAGGGCCCACACCTGGCCGTTGGGCCAAGTATGGTGGAGATCAAACCAACAAGAACTAGTATTAGTCGCTCACTACTGACTAGTAGCACATAGCAGCCTCCTCGGTCATGGGGTGTCAGTAAACTTTCCTATATTCCGAGCTACAATCATCTAAATCTAGCCGAAGCTCATGGACACAGGTGACAATGGAACCGATCCTCAATTCTACGCAAAAATTCCCTCTAGTAGCGTAAGGGGGCATAGCACTAATTTAGTCATCCCTAAGGATTGAAATAAAAAAAATAGTCATCATTCCTTCACACCTATCCTCTTATTCTGAACTAACTAGGGCCTTACATGTTAAAAGTCCACAAAGACCCAATATACAGCCCAACAAAAATAGCAAACTAAACCCTATTCTCTAATGTATTCTCCTTCTCCTCATTTTCTTCCTTCATTGATGCATCATGGTCAACAACCGCCATCAGTCAGGCAGTGACCTATACCACTAACTACTACATCGAGCTTGTTGTCTTGGTGGCTTGTGCAAGCCGACCGCCGGTGACCATCAAGTGCAAGTCACGCTCACACTCGCCCCTAGTGCACAAGTCGCCATCGAGCTTGAGTAGATGGTCCCGCTGCCACCATAGGACACAAGGACACCGGAGGTCTGGGGCTTTTAGATCCGGTGTTCAGACGCCTCCTCCAAGTCCACGTCGTCGTGGATCCATCTTCCTTATTCTTGAATGTTGTATCGGATTGTCCTCATCTTCCTTGTCGCTATCAGGACAACCTCAATCCCTAGTCTGTACTTTTTTGCTTCCTAGCCAGACCTCTAGTACTCGAGTTCGCCGTGTACCTTTGCGGTCATTGTCGGATCCGTATCCACCGGTGTGCTTGTTGCACCAGCTGATGTGCATGTGCTTGCTACTGCCACCACGTCGAGTGTGTGATTCTGAAGTTGGAAGAGTGATGAATTACTGATATGTGCCTTGTGCTTATGCAATCTAGTGGTGGTTTTTTTTTGAGAAGTCGACTGGGGGGAGTTCCCCACCTGAATTTCATTGATGGTGGCTCTTAAATAGCCATTCGGTTACTCTAATGGTGGTTGTGAATGATAGTCGCGTGCCTTTGCTATTTTTGTATGGATGATGGGCTATTGATAATTCAATATCTTTGGGTGATGAATTGATGACTTTGTTGTTCGATTGGATGTTAAGCTTGGGCTTACACTGAGTCGAGGATGGGAAAGAAATGGTCTGCGGTGGTGTGTTGTAGGTGGGAAAATTCTCGCCCCTCACAAACGGAGGTGGGGACCTAATTCCTAATGGGTTTTTTCTTGTTGACATCTCTACTCATGAAGTTCGTCGAAGTGTTGCTGCTGGAGAAAATATAAGCATAAGAACAATAAATTTAAAAATACGGCAAGTCTTAAACTATTTGTGAATATGTCTGGGTTAACTACATAGTGGGTAGGGTCTTGTTTGACTGCACTTTAGCACTGTAGCTCCATAGAAATGGATCTGGCTTCATTTTTTTTCAAATCAGGCTTCAGTCAAATTGACCTGGAACACAAGAAGAGCACCCCAAAACTGTACTCCTGACTCCTGAGGCTCTCCAGTTTCGCTACGGTGCTCCGGTAGGCGGATAGAAGCCTCACCGAGCAAGACCTAAAAAGGTACATTTTTTTTGGAAAAAGTCTACATCACCCCCTGAAGTATGGGGTGGTGTCTAATTTACCCCCTCAAGTATGAAATGGTCTAATTTACCCCCTGAATTTTCCAAAACCGTCTACTTTACCCCCTGGGGCAGTTTTGGACGGCGGTTTGCTACAGTAACCACGGTTTGCTACAGTAACCGAATCTTTAAAAAATCATAGTAAATCACAGAAAAATCGTAAAATAGAAAATCCAATTTTGTTGGACTCCACGTGAGTAGATCTACACAATGAACATATAATATGGTGTGCTTTAGTACACATTTTTTGTTGTAGCTTTAAATTTATTGGAAAATCCTAATAAATTTAAAGCTATAGCAAAATTTTTGTACTAAAGCATACCATATTATATGTTCATTGTGTAGATCTACTCACGTGGAGTCTAACAAAATTGGATTTTTCATTTTACGATTTTTCTGTGATTTACTATGATTTTTTAAAGATTCGGTTACTGTAGCAAAACCATGGTTACTGTAGCAAACCGCGTTCAAAACTGCCTCAGGGGTAAAGTAGACGGTTTTGGAAAGTTCAGGGGGTAAATTAGACCGTTTCATACTTGAGGGGGTAAATTAGACACCACCCCATACTTCAGGGGGTGATGTAGACTTTTTTTTTTTTTTGGCAGCCACCACTTTTACACCTCCATGGCCCCGTCGCCCGGCCGTGAGACCCAACGCCGTTTGGACGACTGCAACAGCCGCAGTGCCGCACGCCACGAGCGTCCCGGACCCGGCCGCGGGCGGAGACACATCGCATCGCCTCCCAACCGTGGTAGACGAGCAGCTGCAGATCACCCAAGCCAAAGCCAAAGCCAAAGCCAAAGCGAGCGCAGAAAAAAAAAACGAGCGCAGCTGTGCACGCGCACTATTTATCGTGCGCAGCGCAGCATCGGCGCAGCCCCTTTCTCCGCCCGCCCCCACCGCGCACCGCCCGACCAACCACGGGAACCAGGCCGCCCCGCGCCGCCGTTCCCTGCTAACCCCATCCCCTCCGCCTCGCCTCGAGCTAAGGAGGGCGGAGACCACTGCTGTGCGGCGGTGCCTCCTCCAATCCCCGCCGACACCTTCTGCCGCCCCCAGGTGGATCCCGTCCGCCGACTCCAGGAGGGGCTAGCTAGCTCCCTGATCTGAGCTGAAATTAGGTATGCTCATCATGCCGTATCCATGATCCAGGAGCTCTTCCGTTGCACGAATTTTGGTTCAATCTCTAGAGGGGGAAGACGGGGTGTCGTTAGCTTAAGTCGCTGCGTTCAGGTTGTTCGATGCTATGCTTATGTGAGCAGATGGTGAAGAATGCTTTTTTTTCCCCTCTCCTTTTGTTGTTGTGCAGGATCTGAACCTGCCGGGCGAGCTTGATGTACGGCTCGCCGGTGTCCAAAGACCTCAACCTCCCGGTGCACCAGCAGCCCATGGCCTCGTCCGGGCTGCTGAGGTACAGATCGGCGCCCAGCACGGTGCTCGGCGACCTCTGCGAGGACTTCCTCCCTTCCGCGCCCCGCGCCGCCAGCCCCGACGCCGCCGCCGACAACGTCTTCTCAAGGTTCCTTGCCGACCACCACATCCGGGACGACAAGCCGTCGCCGCCGCCGCCGCCGCCCGCTGCCCCCGCCGCGGTCCACTTCCCGAGTGAAGCCGACATGGCCTCCCAGCAGCAGCAGCAGCAAATGATGTTCCACTCCCATCAGCAGCAGCAGCAGAAGATGGTGGGCGCCAAGTCCGGCCTCTACCGCACCGTGAGCTCAGGCATAGAAACCGCGGCCCCTGTCGGCACCGGCGGCGCCAGCGCCAACGCTAGCAACCTGATTCGGCAGAGCAGCTCCCCCGCCGGATTCCTCGATCATTTGAACATGGACAACGGTTGGTCTCCTTAATTCAGCCTTCATTTGGTACGACCGTAGTTACCATTCCCTGCTTGCTTCCTTGGCAGCATCCCCAATTATTGCGGTTCTTGGGGCGTTTTTCTTCTGGGAAGCATTTCTATTTCTGGAACTGACACTGAGCGTGTCCCACCTACGTTACTTTGCTCAATTCAGGATACGGGGCCATGCTGAGGGCGGGCATGGCCACGGCGGACTCACTCGCTGGTAGCGGTAGCAGGTTAAAGGGGCAACTGAGCTTCTCGTCACGGCAGGGGTCATTGATGTCCCAGATCTCAGAGATGGACAGCGAGGAGGTCGGAGGGAGCAGCCCAGAGGCTGCCGGTGGCGGCAGGGGCTACATCCCTGGGTACCCAATGGGTTCTGGGTGGGAGGACTCATCATCGGCGCTCGTGTCAGACAATTTGTCTAGCATGAAACGCCCCCGGGACTCGTCGGAGCCTGGCCAGGTGCGGGGGTTACTCTATCAGCTCTTTCCATTTCTTGTAGTACATCTATGTGGCGAACTGACGATGCCATCAGTGCAGAGCGGCCTTACGCACCAGTTCAGCCTGCCCAAGACGTCATCGGAGATGGCAACTATTGAGAAATTCCTCCAGTTCCAGGACGCTGTGCCTTGTAAGATCCGTGCCAAGCGTGGATGCGCCACTCATCCACGCAGCATCGCCGAGAGGGTCAGTGAATCCATTTTCTTGCATAGAATTCCTTAAATTTCGAGTCTGCAGCTGAGCGATTGGCTGATGTGCTGATCTGTGGTGCCCAGGTGAGGAGAACAAAGATCAGTGAGCGAATCCGAAAGCTGCAAGAACTCGTGCCAAACATGGACAAGGTACTCCACATTCTGTAGCCACGGCAACCCAATAGGCAATAGGACATGGACATTGTGTGTGTGGTTAGCAAATTTTCTATGTGAGGACCACTCCAAAATTGACTTGTCTGCAACCTTCACTTCCATTTCCTGCAGCAAACCAACACATCTGACATGCTGGATTTGGCTGTCGACTACATCAAGGATCTCCAGAAGCAGGTTAAGGTAAGCAATCCAATAAATCCTCTGCAAGTGAGCACTTGTCACTATCTTAATAAGAAAGACCTGGGCAGTAAGGTCTAAACCAAGCTATATTGATTTGTTGCCCTTTAACTGTAAGGAGAAAGTTACCTATAGCGTTCTGTTAGACTTATCTGAAGACTGAAATACACACTCTGAAACAGAGTCTGAGAGTTCCTTTCTGCTATCTGTTCATTGAAGGTGCTAAAGGAGAGCCAAGCTAATTGCACCTGTTCAGCAGGCAAGAATTAGCAATACTCTTTCTGAAGCCCTGATGCACACTGTACATGATCTGCAGACCTCGAAAGCATGTTCACTTGGGATAGAAAAGATGAGAGCTGTAAGACAGCTCTCATTTTTTTGTGGGGTTTGAACTGCAGCTGTTGAGAGGCTTATCTACCAGGCAGTGTAGCTTTATATGAGCGACGGGGAATGAAGCAATGGCATCATCATCAAGCATTCAAGATTTCAAGTGATAGGGAGAAGGGTAAAAGTGGAGAGATATATAGGAGAAACAACTGTATAGTTTGGCTGTAGCTTTGCTATATATGTACTACCCTTTCGGTAGAAAGTGGTTGATTTACCTCTATTACTACTAGCAGCTGCTGTAAATGTGCCGCAGATAAATAGTAGAAAAACTTGGAGGAGGTCAATGCAAGCAATACTGTTTTAACTCTATGAACATATCATATATCATTGAATTAATGGGCATCCTCTACTGGGGTCTGGGGGTAGTCCTGCTTCCTCTCGGACCTCAGGCTGGTCCTGAAGCTGTTTGCTGCTCATCCATCTGACATTCTGACTATCGAGCTATTCGGCTTATGGTTTTTGTGGCTGATAAGCTGTTTTGTTCTGACTATCGATGCTTAATATAGCTCTATTGCGACACCAACAGAAAAGATTCAGGCTCTGGACATGGATTCCGTTGCCTTGGTCTTCTCAGCTGCAGTCTCGAAGGGCCTGGTGAGGTCATATTTTTGTTTCTGCCCAAGATAATTGAAATGATTCATCTGTTCAAATACTGCAACTTCTACCTTTGACACTGCTAGACGTGGCAGACCCTCACATAGTCCGTTCCCTGACCCTCTCACATGCCAAGTATGTTTTGCCACTGAAGCAGGCATCTGCACACAAACAGCACACATCACTGAAGATTTCTACTTGAACACATTGACATGATTATCTCATTATCTGTATATTTTTGTGTGAGCGCATAACAACTTTGTAAAATGAGGAGGCCGGATTCTTTGATAGGGGATGCAAAAGTACCATGGATACCCAAGCCTGAAACTGTCTGGCAGCTGACTAGTAGTAGTATTCATTCGGGCCCTGTTTGGCAGGGCTTTCCGAGGGGCTTCGGCTTTGGTCACTGTTCATCGCTGTAGCAGTACTACAGCACGGAGCCAGAGGAGACGTGGCTTCTCCGCCTCCGGCGTTCCCAATTCATTTTTTTTGCCTCGATTTCCGAAAGGCTCCTTGCAACAGTGCCCTACAGTGTCACTACGTCGCGAGAGGAAGAGCGGAGCCGGCGAGAGCCCGGCCAAAGAGGCCCTGAGACGAGGCGCGATCAAGTTCCCGGGAGCTACCTCAATGCTAGGATGAGTTTTGACTTTTGAAGAGTTGAGGTGTGTATGTTGAAGGGTTCTCAAATGCAGTTGGTTTCTTTTAGCTAAATATGCATCGAGTGGTTCTACAACATTTACATAACACATAGTATGCCACGACTATTTAAAGATTGTGTTTGGTTTAGCTTCTTGAAAGTGATTCAGCCGAAAAAAAAAGTAGAACACCAACTAAACGGGTAAATGGGTGGAACCTAAAGCTGCTTTTTTAAAATGTGTGTTCGGCTGCAACAAACCCTGTTTTTGGCTTTTAGCTTTTCACAACACATACTAATTTATAGCGGCAGCTTATTGCTCACGCCAGCTTTTTCACACCTTACAGCTCACATCAGATGGAGAAAATAATAGAAAGATTAATTCTTAATAATTATATAAGATGATTAGAGGGTGTAATGTAGGGATGAAGTAGACATTTGGTAGGCAATAATAGAAAGAACAAAAGAGATGGAGAAAATAATAGAAAGTCTAATTCTTAATTGTACAAGATGATGTTAAATATTGATATGAGAAGAGGGAAAAACACAAAAAAAACATAATTAACTAACTAATTAGAGTACTATGAAGCTAACTGAAGAGGCATATTGTAGGGGGCATAGAAATGTTGGTTGCCCAGTTGGTGTTGGTTTCCAGTAGACTACCTCTCTAGCGATGTGGTTTTTGTTAACCTACTGCAAGCAGTGGAGTATTTGTTTTCAGTTTATGCTTCATACTCTTCGCTTAAGGCAGTTGAGCAAATTTCTCTGGAGTTTTGAGACAGACTGCACGATGCACCAAGCACATGGATCAGTAGAACAGTACTATCTCATGAATCAAGATCGCATCATGCAGTGTTCTCACGTTCTCAGTCGGTGTACGGACAAATTCCGTTGATTAACGTGGCTTTTTTTTTTTGAGAAAAATTAACGTGGCTATTTGGGCTGCGCTGCGCTGCACAGCACAGGCGCTCGGTGCAGCCCAATTAAGGCCCGCTGCACAGCCCATCAGCTGACCTTGAGGACATGACCGGTCTTCCTTAGTCCTTACCATCCTCGTTTAACGAGTTCCGAGTCAAATGTGTAGTTAAAGTCCTTGTTTTTGTGTGGGTCATTTGAACGCGCAAGCGCGAATGCCAACCCTCCTTGGGTAATCGCAGGAACCTGTAGCTGAAAGCTCTGATATCAAGGGAAATATACTCCGCACACTATACAACCCAGGTATAGCGTACTTGGCTATGGCTTTTGATCAACCCAGGTAGCGTACTTGGCTTGGTTCTTCCCTCAAGCCAGCTCTTGTTTTCGTTTACGACCTATCTACACTGCACGAGTGTTGCACTCTCGTTCTTTATTCATGATGACCTGCGTTCCCTGTTGTTGCCTCAGGAAGATACATATCATATATGCCCGTGCTCTATGTCTTCTGAACTAGGGTGCTCACTCTAGTATACCACCCTTTCGCTGTTGGGACAACTCTGATCCTGGCATACCATGAGGCCAAGATCAACACAAGAGCTCGTAATCTGCCAGGCTACACACTGTTCTTCCTGAGCTCCCTGGCCTTGATCATAGTAAGCCACCTCCAGCAACATTGACTGAACACGTGTCGCTCTGCGATCCGCCGGACTGCGGCCTGTTTCCTTAGCTCCTTCTGTTTCCCCCATGTGTTGCAGCTGGACGCTGCAACTGCAGGAAGCGGCGGGCTGGCGGCGTTTGCCGGTGTTTGCGTCGTCAGCGCAGCGTTTGGGGTTGCCGATGCGCATGTTCAGGGCGGCATGGTCGGTGATCTGTCCTTGATGTGCCCTGAATTTGTTCAGGTATGTATCATACATACCCAAAACAAGAATCGCTGTTTCGGACTTTCGGTTTAAATTCTTTTTCTTCTTGTGAGCCTAACTGCTTGTTTTTGTGTCACGCGATCGAGATGGCAGTCGTTCTTGACAGATTTTGGTGCTTCAGGTGCGCTGACGTCAGCTCTGAGATTCACGACGAAGGCCGCCTTCGAGAACACGAGGGACGGCTTTCGCAAAGGAGCGAGTAAGTGCCACTCTCTTATAGTGATAGGTATTCAGCATTTGCGCTGTATGGAGCGCGTTTCAGGTTCATCTGAAGCAATTTTTTTTTTGTCCTCCTGCGCCCTGCGTAGTGCTGTTCCCCGCCGTGTCTTGCATCTTTGAGCTGCTGTGCGTCCTGGCGTACGCCTTCGTCTTCCCGCGGCTGCCGATCGTGAAGTACTACCGCGCAAGAGCTGCCTCCGAGGGATCCCTGACTGTCACGGCCGACCTTGCCGCTGCAGGAATCACAAGCCTTGTACGTATGATATGAACATCACGTCATCCTCCGATCACTAGACTGACTGACTGGCCATGTGCGTGCTGCATGCCTGCATGAACACACGTCTCAGGCTGGAACAGATCCAGGACAGGCGCCGGCAGCTCGGCTCAGCAACAAGGAGCTGCTCCTGCAGAACAAAGACCTGGCGGCCGATATCTACGTGCTCACCCTGTCGGTGTTCCCGGCTTCCTGTCCGAGGACACTGGCACACACAGCTTGGGCTCATGGTAGGTGCCACCTCACCTGCGTATGTTTTGTATACGTACCCAGCAACAAGAGCTGCGGCTTTCCAATCCAACCGTGTGTGTGTTTTCCTTTTGTGCATGCAGGTACGTGCTTGTTCTAATCGCGACGTACAACGCCCGCGACCTCGTCGGGAGGTGCCTGCCGCTGGCGCGGCGCCTCAGGCGGCGTCCCGGGGGCGCATGACGGCGGCGGCGGCGGCGCGCTTCCTGCTCGTCCCGGCGTTCTACCTCGCCGCGAGGCCGGGAGGCGGGCAAGGGTACACGATCCTCCTGACGGCCGTGCTGGGGCTCAGCAACGGGTACCTCACAGTGTGCGTCCTGACGGAGGCGCCCAGAGGATACAAGGCAAGTCGATCGGCATGTTTCGTTCGGCGGTCGTGCCGCTGTTTCGTGCGCTCACCGTTTTTTCAGCTGTTCCGTTGCAGGGACCGGAGCAGAACGCGTTGGGGAACGTGCTCGTCGCCTGCCCCCTCGCCGGCATATCCACCGGCGTCGCGCTCGACTGGCTGTGGCTCATCGGCAAGGGCTGGTGAAACATAGTACCCGGTGATTGTCGTGCGCTGTGGACTTGGTAGTCCAGGAAAGTCGTGACAGTCTGACAGACAAGTGTGCTATACTGCTATGCTCAAAGCAACTTCAAGGCTTCAAGTTTTTTTAATAAATCAATCAAAAAGAAAAGAAAAAAATAAAAAATAAAACCGCTTAATGTTAGGCCTTTTCTTTCATAATGGGCTCAAACGAGAGCCTAGTGCCGTGTGATGATGAGGGCCTTTTCTTTCATAATGGGCTCAAACGAGAGCTTACTATTGGGCCTTTTCTTTCATAATGGGCCTTTTCTTTCATAATGCTGCTGCAGCAACGAGGAGCGGGCGGGCGAGTGGTTGTTGGTACTCCCTCCGCGCATGAAAGAATGCAATTACGGGATTTGTGGAGTGACTTAAGTTTAATTGAGTTTATAGTAAATAATATTAGTATTTATGTCTCTAAATAAAATTTATTATAAAAATATATTTTATAACTAATCTAACGATACTTATTTTATATCATGAATGATAGTAGTTTTTATATAAATTTAGTTAAAGTTTAAACAGTTTGATTTCTCGAAAAACGAAAATTGCAGTCTATCCAGAGGGAGTAAAACTCCGCCTATGTTGACCGGAAGACTTTCTTAAGTCGTCTTAACATAGCCGATCCCAAGCCCGGGTAGAGGAGGAGGGTGTGTTAAGGTCTAGCGAACCAACAGTAAAAAAACAGCCACTCTCATGGATTTGAAACCCACAAGAGATTCGTTGGGACGTAACCCTCTTAGCGACGCGCTACATCGGAACCTGGGTGTGGTGTTAAATGGGCAAGGGTCGGGTCGTCATCCCCTTAGTGGCGCGTCGTATCGTGACCCGGGTACGATGAAAAATGAGCAAGGGTCGGGCCGTCGCAACCTTAGTGGCGTGCTACATCTACGTCCGGGTGTAGTAAAAAATAAGCAAGGGTCTTCGCACTTTCCTCGACGGGTGCGAAGGGTAAGGAAGCTAGCCGAGCCAACTAGGATTCGTCTAGGTAGCTGGAACGAGTGTCCCTAACGGGTAAGCTAAGAGAGCTAGTCGATGCAGCAATTAGAAGACGTGTAAATATTCTATGCGTTCAGGAGACTAAATGGAAGGGCCAGAAGGCGAAGGAGGTGGAGGACACTGGCTTCAAACTTTGGTACACGGGGACAACATCGGGTAGGAATGGTGTAGGTATCTTGATAGATAGGAGCCTTAAGGATGGAGTCGTTGATGTTAGGAGGCAAGGCACCGGATTATCTTGGTCAAGCTGGTAGTTAGAGATTCGGCTCTGAATGTGATCAGTGCCTATGCCCCTCAGGTAGGTCTTAGCGAGGGCACCAAGAGTCAGTTTTGGGAAGATCTTGATAGCATGGTTAGTACCGTGCCTATCAGCGAGAAACTCTTTATAGGAGGAGACCTCAACAGCCATGTTGGTGCGACTAATGTAGGTTTCGAGCGGGTGCACGGGGGGTTCGCGTATGGTAGTAGGAATCAAGAGGGGAGGATGTTTTGAACTTCGCACTGGCCTATGACTTGTTGATAGCGAACACCCTCTTTAGGAAGAGGGAATCTCATCTAATAACCTTTCGTAGTGGACAACACTTGAGTCAGATCGACTTTATCCTTGTAAGGAGGGAGGATAGACGTGCTTGCTTTAATTGTAAGGTGTTACCTGGGGAGTGTGTTGTCCCTCAACATAAGTTTGTGGTGGCGGACTTTCGTTTTCGGGTACATTCCACCGGAACAAACGGGCCAAGATTGCGAGAACGAAGTGGTGGAAGCTTAGAGGGGAAGCAGCGCAAATGTTTAAGGAGATGATGCTAGACGAGGGGCCTTAGAAAGAAGGAGAAGATGCCGATGACATGTGGCTAAAGATGGCAACATGTATCCGGAAGGTGGCTTCAAAAGTGTTTGGCGTGAGTAGGGGAGGCAAATGGGAAGCGAAAGACATATGGCGGTGGAATGACGAGGTGCAAAGGGCTATTAGGGAGAAGAAGGAGTGTTTCAAGCGTCTCCACCATGACAAGAGTGTAGCCAACATCGAGGGCTATAAAATAGCGAAGAGAGTTGCAAAGCGAGTTGTGAGTGTATGTAAGGTCCTAGATGGCTAGAGGGGGGGTGAATAGCCTATAAAAAATTCTATACAAGCCACTAAGCAAACTTATTAGAATAACAAACGGCGTAAAGCGAGTTTTTGCTTAGCCTACGGTAGTGATGCAAGCCTCCTATCCACAAGTCTAGTAGATTATGATCTTTAGTTCATACAAGGGCTATGTCACTAAACTTACACTAGTGAGCAAGCTAACAACACTACTAGCAAAGCTACTACTAGAGCTACACAAGAAAAACTAGTAAAGTGAATCTTATACCGACGGTGGAGTGAAGATGTTGCCAATCACCAAGATGATATACAATCAATCAATATTGACAACAACACAATATGAAGACCAATCACCGGGAGACAAGTGACACAATATTTTTATTCACCCCGTGTTCACTTGTGCACCGACAAGCTACGTCACCGGTTGTGCCGACCAACACTTAGATGGTTCCTCGGTGTGACCCTCAAGTCACTTGCCCCTCAAGGCACGCCCCGCAAGGCACTACAAGACACCACTCTCAAGTGAGGTAACTCAATGACACGCACAATCCACTAGAGTTGCTTTTGGCGCTCCGCCGAGGAAAGCACAAGAACCTCTTACAATCAACCGGAGGTGGCCAAGAACAATCTCCTTCTCTTGCCAACGCCTCCAACAATCTCCAAGCCGGCTAGGAGCGGTACTCTCCAAGAGTAACAAGAAATACACCGGCTAAACCACCCATAAGTGCCACTAGATGCCCTCAAGCAATGCAATGCACTTTGGGATCACTCAATCTCACTTTTGATTTGCAATCAAGCAAGAGAGATGAGTGGGAGGGAGAAGCTCTAGCTCAAAGGATGCACAAGAGTGTTAGAAATCACGAGAGACCTCCCCAAGGGCTGGCCAACAAGTATTTATATGCATCCCAAACGAATAGAGCCATTATACCACTTCACTGGACGTTTTTCGGGATGACCGAACGTGCCGGTCGAAACTGACCGGACGCGCTCAACCGCGTCCGATCCTCCAACGGTCACTGCGCCAACGGTCAAACCAAATGACCGGACGCACCACTCAACTGACCGGACACACCGGTCGCACAGTACCGCGCGCCCGCGAAGCAACGACCGGACGCGCTCTAGGCAACGACCCGGACGCGACAGTGCCAGCGTCCGGTTGGAGTCCAGTAAGCTCCCTCAACGACCGGACGCATCCGATCATGTGTGACCGGACGCGCCGCGTGTTCGATCGACCTTGCAAACTTCAGTTTCCTCTGGGCGCCTGATCGGACACGCCAGTCCCGCGAGTGATCGGACGCGCCGGTTGCAAACCCTAACACCCGCACGCCTGACTGCTGCGTTGAACTGACCGGATGCGTCCGGTCATACCGTGACCGCGTCCGGTGCAGCGTCCGGTCACCTCTGTTACCCCCGTTCGCCTCCATTTCTTTTCCGACTTCTGGCGTAGTGGAAAATAGGCATTTCAACTCCTCAAAAACGCCTGAATCCCGCGCTCGCAAGCTCGGCGGGAGGGAGAGAGACCCAAACCCTCTCTACCGCTTAAACTCCGTCACCTTCGCAAATGTGCCAACACCAACAAGTGATCACCACCTTGTGCACGTGTGTTATCATTTTCATAATCATTTTCGAAGGTTTTTCAGTTAGCTCACTAGGCCCTACATGCAATGCACTTCATGAATTCACCTAGTGGCACCCGTGCGTCGAATAACTGATAAGACTTCCCCTCTTAATAGTTCGGCTATCGATCCTAAACCACTCACACCCTCTATGGTGTCTTGAGTGCAAAACAAAATAGCCCTATGGTTATACCTTTGCCTTGAGCCTATTTTATTTTTCCAAAAGATATGATCCACTTCATATCATCACATGACCATCTCGATCCATTGACCTTGACTTCACTTGCTCTTCACTATTGCATCGGTCCGTCGACGCCAAGTCTTGCTCAAGCTTCACCATCGCATGGTCCTTCGCTTCGAAGCCTCGACTTGCCCTTCACCTTCACAACCGGTCCATCAAGCCAAGCATCATCTTGGTCTTTATCATCTTGGTCACATGAGTCAATGTCATATCTTATATTCAATGACCACCTTTATCTAAATCATCCACTTAGAAACAAAGGTTAGTCCTAGGTTTCATCAATTAGCCAAAACCAAACTAGGGACTTTCAGTGTAGCAAAAGGTCAGACGTATGATGGCATTTATCAGCGGCTAGGCACGAAGGAAGGGGAGAAGGACATTTATAGGATGGCTAGAATCCGAGAGAGGAAGACAAGGGACATCAACCAAATAAAATGCATCAAGGATGAGACAGATCGACTTCTGGTGAAGGATGAGGAGATCAAGGACAGATGGAGAGAGTACTTCGACAAGCTGTTTAATGGAGAGAATGAGGGTCCTGCCCTTAAGTTTGATGACTCATTTGACGATACCAACAGACGCTTTGTGAGGAGAATTCAGGAGGCAGAGATTGGAGAGGCTTTGAAGAGGATGAAGGGAGATAAAGCGATGGGCCCTGATGGTATCCCCATTGAGGTGTGGAGATACCTAGGCGCCAGAGCGATAGTATGGTTAACTAAGCTTTTTAACCTTATTTTTCGGTCTAACAAGATGCCTGAAGAATGGAGAAGAAGTATATTAGTACCTATATTTAAGAACAAGGGAGATGTTCAAAGTTGTACTAACTACCATGGGATTAAGTTGATGAGCCATACGATAAAGCTCTAGGAGAGGGTTATCGAGTATCGCCTAAGGAGAGTGACACATGTGACCCAAAATCAGTTTGGGTTCATGCCTGGTAGGTCGACCATAGAGGCGATTTTCTTATTACGACAATTGATGGAGAGATATAGGGAGCAGAAAAAGGACTTGCACATGGTCTTTATTGACCTCGAGAAGGCATATGACAAAGTACCGAGAAATGTCATGTGGTGGGTCTTGGAAAAGCACAAAGTCCCAACTAAGTACGTTACCCTCATCAAGGATATATACAGGGATGTGGTGACGTTTGTCCGAACATGTGATGGTGACACCAGTGACTTTCCAATTAAAATAGGACTGCATCAGGGGTCAGCTTTGAGCCCTTATTTATTTGTTTTGGTGATAGATGAGGTCACAAGGGACATACAAGGTGATATCCCTTGGTGTATGCTCTTTGCTGATGATGTGGTGCTAGTTAACGACAGTAGGACGGGGGTTAATAGGAAGTTAGAACTATGAAAGCACACGTTAGAGTCGAAAGGGTTCAGACTTAGTAGGACTAAGACCGAGTAGATGAGGTGCGATTTCAGCGCGACTAGGCACGAGGAGGGAGACGTTAGCCTCGATGGGCAAGTGGTGGCCAAGAAAGATACTTTTTGGTATTTAGGGCCGATGCTACAAAAGGATGGAGACATTGATGAAGATGTTAGGCATAGAATTTCAGCCGGCTGGTTGAAATGGCGTCAAACTTCTGGCGTTCTCTGTGACAAAAGGATGCCTCAGAAGCTGAAAGGTAAGTTCTATAGGACGATGATTCGTCCAGCGATGTTATACGGTGCTGAGTGTTGGCCTACAAAAAGGCGACATGTTCAGCAATTGAGTGTAGCAGAGATGTATATGTTGCGTTGGTGTTGTGGGCACAAAGGAGGGATAGAGTCCGGAACGACGATATTCGGGATAGGGTTGGGGTGACACCAATTAAGGAGAAATTGATTTAACGTCGGTTGAGATTGTTTGGACATGTCCAACGGAGGCCTCCTGAGGCGTCGGTGCGTAGTGGAGTTCTAAAGCGGGCCGATAATGTAAAGAGCGGTAGAGGTCGACCTAAACTAACTTAGGACGAGTCCGTTAAGAGAGATCTTAAGGAGTGGAATATCCCCAAGGATTTAGCTATGGACAGGAGCGCTTGGAGATTAGCAATCAACGTGCCTGAACCGTGATCTCTTTTTGTCTTTGTGCCCTTTTATGTCCTTTTATGTGTCTCCCTGTTTCTCGTCTCTTTTAGGTTTCATCTCTTGCCTACCCCAACTTGCTTGGGACAAAAGGCTATGTTGTTGTTGTATCCAGAGGGAGTAAGTGCTTAAGAGCAAGTATAATAATAGGTTGTAAGCTAGTTAAATACTGAGGTGGAGGGGAGAGAAGAAGAGAGAGAGAGGAGAAGCGGGCTGTAAGCTTGTAGACGGCTTGGGCATGAGAACCAAGAAATTTTATGAAAGAGACAAGTTGACTATGTATTAACAGTGAAGAGCTAATTACTGTACAAGTAGACTGAGAAAAGACCACAAAGAACCTTAGAGCATCTCCAAGAGTTTGGCATATAGGTTTGACATACTAAATTTTTTGGCAAATGAGAAAAATACTTCTCCAATAGTTTGGTATCTGGGTGTGGCATCTTTGGCAAGTTGGCAAATCTCAGTCGATTGCACGCATATATGCACGCGGGGCACTGGCCGCGCATCGTAGTTTTCTCATGCTTAGCAGGGCTCTTCGTTCGTTTAATGAGGCTCTTCGTTCGCTTAGCGGGTTTTTTCGTTTCATTAGCGGGTTTTTAGATTTTTAGAAATAAAATTTATCAAACGGTTAGAGATAAGATCTTTTTTTTCTCTATATATTATTTTAAAAGTTAACAAACAACGAGATTTAAAAAATAAAATTTACTAAACCGTTCAAGATACTCTTACAACCGTCAAACCGGCTGTATTATTAGCGTTCGGCTAACTGGCTACCACGGCTCAAAGCGCGGGGCCATCCTGCTGGCCGTGGCACTCACTTTCCCATTTCAACCCAAAATATTTCCTCTTTCATCCATCACATCAAATTTTTTGACGCATACATGGACCATTAAATGTAGGTAAAAAAGATAACTAATCGCATAGTTTGTCTGTAAATGTCGGGACGAATCTTTTGAGCCTAGTTAGTCCATGATTGGACAATTTTTGTCAAATAACAACGAAAGATGCTACGGTAATTTTTCGTCTACTTTTCGCGAAGTGAACACACCCGCAGCAAACAAGTTGGCGCCAAGTCAGCCCAGCTAATATTTTATTTCCCGGGTCCACCACGTCTCCCGGATGGGACGTTCCGTCCAGCGTCCTGTTCGTCTGGAATTATCAGCAGAATCAGCAGTCATCCAGCAGTGTTTTTCTCTCACAACAAACCAGCGAACAGTGCTTTCAGCACAATAAACCAGCGAAACGAACAGGCCGCAGGTCAGCAGCAAATAGGGCTGGTTTAGATGCGAAATTTTTGGTAAAATGACACTGTAGCACTTTTCGTTGTTATTTGGCAAATATTGTCCAATCATAGTCTAATTAGGCTTAAAATATTCGTCTCGTCCATTTCGTCTAAACTGTGTAATTAGTTTTATTTTTTATCTATATTTAATGCTTCATGCATGTGTCAAAGATTCGATGTGACGGGGAATCTGAAAAATTTTACAAAATTTTCTGGAAACTAAACAGGACCATAATTAGGAGCACCCCGAGCGTACCAATGCCGGCAGGAGGAATGATTGTTCTTTTCTTGGATTTGATTATTGCGACGAAGGCCTCGTCTAAAATTCCAAATTTTTATTTTTCGTCTCATTACATCAAATCTTCGAATATATTCATAAAACATTAAATATAGATTAAAAAATAACTAATTATACAATTTGATTATAAATCACGAGACGAATCTTTTGAGCCAAATTAGTTCATAATTGAACACTATTTGCCAAATACAAACGAAAATGCTATGGTAGCCAAATTCCAAAAAAAAAAATTGCATCTAAACACCCCAGCCTTGTCTGCCTTTTGAGGCGATCTCATGAGTCATGACATCCCTGCTGTTCATTTTAAACCTTGAAGGCTCCAACCTCTTTTCTTGAAGAAAAAATGCCCAACATGGTTTGAAGTTTATATATTCATGCTAATTCACTGTAAACGCCTGCTACTACATATAAACTACTATGAGGAATAAATGGCTACCCACATCGTTATATTTGCATTGGAACCCACTGTGACATACTCTAAGTGGATGTCTATCTTCGAGTAAGTATTAATCTCAGCTAAGAAGGCATCGTTTAGTTCCGAAAAGTTTTTGGCAAAAATATCACATCGGATGTTTCGTGTGATGTCGGAAGGGGTTTTCGGATACTAACAAAAAAACTAATTGAACAACTAGTCTGGAAAACAGCGAGACAAATTTATTAAGACTAATTAATCCGCCATTAGCAAAAGTGTTACTGTAGCACTTTAGTGTCAAATCACGGACTAATTAGACTCAAAACGTTCGTCTCGCAATTTTCACGTAAACTGTGTAATTAGTTTTTTATTTCGTCTACGTTTAGTACTCCATACATGTGCCACAAGTTACTGTAGCATTTTGAATTCTGAATTTTAAAACTAAACAAGACCGAAGTAGAGATAAGCGACAGCACTGATTACTCTAGATATTCTGGTGTGACATGCACATTTGTTGTTTATCTGAGAGAACCGATAATGGAAAGCCCCCAAAAAATGTTATCCGAGGACCTAATCTAGAGCTAGTGGGGCGATGCATCTCTTCCTAACCTGGAGCAGATTGGCATGGATAATATAGAAATGCTCTCAAAGAAGTACCAACCTGATGAGGGTTAAGAAACACTGCTTTTGAGCTAGATTCAGACGAACCATGATCACTCCGACGTGGAAAAGGCAGCGGTGTGGACGCCGTACCATTTTGTGCCTGCTGGTTTCGTATGTAGCGGGCCCCAATGTTTGCGAGTTGTGTGTTTCTTCGGCCGATGATGATTGCGATGCTTGTTTCGTGAGCAAGCTTTTGAAAGATTCTCCTTGGTCTTGCCCCTTGACAGCACGCACCATCTTCTCGTCTTCTTATATGGGGCCATGTTTAGGCTGTGTTTACTTACCTAAAAAAAAAGTACTGTGCAAACAAAAGATTCCTCGTCACATCAAACTTGTGATACATGCATGGAGTACTAAATGTAGATGAAATCAAAAACTAATTGTACAGCTTGGTTGTACTTTGCGAGACGAACGTTTTGAACCTAATTAGTCAACGGTTGGACACTATTTACCAAATAAAGCCAAAATGTGCTACGGTACTTTTTTTACACCTTTTCGCGGAACTAAACACACCCTAAGTCTAAATTCTAAGTTTTTTTATATTCTCTCCGTCACATCAATTTTTAGACTTATGCATAGAGCATTAAATATTAGTAAAATAATTAACTAATTGCACAGATTAGTTGTAAATCACGAGACGAATCTTTTAAGTCTAATTAGTTTATGATAGGACACTAATTGTCAAATACAAACAAACATGCTATAGTAACCAAAGTTGAAAACTTTGTAATCTAAACATGGCCCGAATTTGTTTGTTACCTTCGGCCCGCTGCTGCAAGCCTGCGTGCAATCGTCATGACCCGACCGAGCTTTTCTTTGTTGGGTTCAGATTTCTATGCTCAGAAATTAACTTTCTTATACGAGACAAAATGTTGAAGCCATGGTGGGGACACAGTAAGAAATTAGCCTATTTTCTATTAGAGTAACAATCAGCCGCGGAGAATATTTATTTTTAATCCTTTTTTATTAAATATTTTAATAATAATCGTTTCTAAAAATTTTTTACGGATTTGACCATTTTGGTCGCGCCAGCGGACAAATAACGTTGTCGCAGCAACATCCGCCACGTTAGACGACATTTTTGACGTGAAAAACGCTGTCACGCCACTCTCGCTGGCGTGACAGTATCGTTTCGTCTAACGTGGTGGATATTGCCATGCCAATACATGTGGCGCGACAACGTTAGGGTCAAATCCACAAAAAAAAATTAGGAGCAATTATTATTAAAATATTAAATAAAAAAGGATTAAAAATAAAAAAAATCCCATCAGCCGCGTACGCTGGCACGCTTGGGCCCAAAATGTGGTATTTGAAATTATTTGAAAATTTGTGTCCCTTCCATCCAAAAATAAAAGAAGTGGACGTGCGCCCGGAAAGTGGTTCCGCTCGTCCGTTTCGCCACCGGCAGCAACTTTGGTGGAGCGTTAGGTGCATTTTCAATTAAATCGGTCGCGTGCATCCATTTGCTTGCACCGCAGTCCGCAGTGCTGAAAAAATTTCAAATCGATAAATAGTATCATTTTCGTTTTATTTGGTAAATATTGTCCAACCATGGACCAACTAGGCTCAAAATATTCATCTCGTGATTTTCAACTAAACTGTGTAATTAGTTATTTTTTTTATCTACATTTACTACTTTATGCATAGGTTCAAAGATTGATGCGATAGAGAGAGTGAAAAAATTTTTAACTTTTAGAGGCCCTAGTTTTTTTTGTTGCTATCGCGTGCCAGTGCCACCTGGTGCTGTACAAACCTTACGGATCGCTTTTTAGTTTTTATACCTCTCCGTCGCTGTGCTGGTTGGGCACCTCCAAGATCGCACAAAACCGTACGGTTCATTCACTGTAATCGACAAACAACACAACGGGATAAAGGCCCTGTTCATCTGGCTTATAATCCGTCTTATTCAGCTTGTTTTTTTAGCCGGAACAATATTTTTCTCTCATAAAAAATCAGCCAATAGTGTTTTTCAGCCGGCTTATAATTCCAGCCGAACGGCTCCAAAATTTCTAATTAAAAAATGAAGTGAGTTTTTCTGCTCGACGTGTAATCCAAATCAACAAAGAAGTTTTATGACATTGTTAAGACGCTATAAACGATTTTGTCTCGAATACGCAAAAGTTTTGCGTATCATTGTACTAGAAGAGTTTACAAACATACAAAACGCTTTTATTGAGCGCCGAAGGAGGTCAACCTAACACAATCGTAGTTGGACCATCTTAACAAGAGACCTCTAAACTCGATATTACATTAAAGGAAAATAATCAATACCGACACAATGGCGCGACCTAGGAGGTGGCCTTGCATCGTCGCGACTGCCTGGACCGAACAGCCGGGAAGAGCTCGTCCAGCGCTTCGGCTTCGGACGCAGTCAGGTCGCCGCCAAAGAGCCTGTCATAGGCATCCACTCTGACATGGATGGCGCTGATGGACCCTTGGTGAAGCCCCATACGTTGATGATCAACACCTCACCTCGCTTGGAAACAGGTACTCGAGAGAGAGGCTGAGCCGCCAATCGCTTGCTCCGCCACGGCATCGCTAGCTTAGCAGGAGACTGCTTTAGAGGCTCACGAATTAGTGGAGAGTCCCTCTTACGCGTCACTTCGTTGATGAAGCTATCGAGGCGGCGTTTGGCGAAATCGACGTTGTCCTTGGTCAGGTGGGTATCCACCAGCGGTGAACGGGGGGCCAACATCCACCGTGAGGTTCGGTGAGTCCACTACACAGTGAATGGGGCGCGGAGGTGGTGTCCACAACGCATAGGAGACTACTTCCGCCATGTCCTCATCCTCCAGCTTGGGGGCCGTCACTACCGGTGCCTCATCTTGTAGTGGGGGGGCATCGGAGGTGACAACGGGCGCTTAAGAGAAGGCCACGCGACGATCCGACTACTAGCGAGCGAGGCTGCGAACTCCTCTAACATCGGGTCCTCCATGATGTCGTGACCATGCGCGTTGTCCGGGCACGACATCAGCGTCAACGGGTCAGGCTGGACGATGTCCGTCTCACTGGACAGCTCACTGTGCCTAGGCTGAGCTTCAGCAGCAACTGAGGTGGAGGATGGAGCTGTCTGTGCAGCCCTAGCCAACCGCCCATGACGCCCCCGTCTTCGACGCCGGCGACCACCGGTGGCAGGAACGACGTTGCCCGACTTGACCTCACTAGAGTCTTGCGAGCCACCATGGTCTGCCGGCCTAGCGGAGCTAGAGTTACGGTTGCCATGAAGAGGGCGCTGCGACCGGCGACCCATGGTTGTCGCATTGCCCGAGGTCTGAGAGCCAAAGCGCCTTGGCTGCTTGCAGACGCGCACAATGTGTCAAAATCCTCTGCACCGCAGACATCGTTGGGGCAGCTTGCAGGTTGCCACCCGATGTGCGGAGGGGAGGCAATCGAAGCATTTGCCATGAAGATCTGCCGGGATGCTCCTCGGTGGTCAAAGACTCGCCGGCCGGCCTTCGCTTGCTGGCCCTCGTGGCTCAGCCGAGGCGGCCGCAGGTCGCGTCTCCTACCAGTGGAGTATCTCCTGCCACCCATCGACGTTGGGGGCGAAGACCCGTCCACGGCATCAGAGGCGCTTGCATGCCGGGATGCAGCCCTCCACTGGCCGAGCCGGCATGCCGTACAACAGCTGTGGGCGCGGCCGACTGCGTTTCCCCCAGCTTCGCCCAACACCCTGGTGACCCGCCGCCGCACCGCCATGGCCCGACGCTAGAGGTTGGGTCCGCGGTAGGGACATCGCGGGTAGCGTCGATGTCCTCGGCGCTATGGCTGCCGACGAACCACGTCCAGGTAGGGGCGTGGAGGTGGTTGGCATCTCTTCTACATCGGAGTCATCGAGGAGCTCATCGTTTGCCCAATGATGTGCCTTGGAGTGTCTCGCCGCACTACCCCCAGGATGGAAGGGGGCAGCTTTAGGGGAAAGGGTGGATGACGGGCTCGGAGCGGGGACGGATGGGTGAACGAGGAAGGCGTCGAGGTCGGAGGTAGCAGGGGCAGTGCGCTTCCCTGCTTCGGCCTCCGCGCACTGTGCTGCGACGGTGGCCGAGGCATCATCTGCCTACGGCCACTGGGGTGGCGTGGACACGGCGGATCTAGTCGCGCCGGCATCGTCTGCTCCTGGTGGCGGGACGGCTGCAGCAGGTGGCACAGGAGATGCCCGAGATGAGCTCGTCGGCCGCTGCGTCGATGGGACCGCGGAGGACTCATGGCCGCCAGATGGAGTCTACGCGTGTCCCTGGGCTGACCACGGCCGTGGACCTGGGCGTGGTGGCCGCGGCAGCAGTGCCCCGCAACGTCGGTGGCTAGGACGGGGATGTGGAGGGAGTCTGCGAGGTAGCATCGGTGGTGGGGGTGGGGAGATGGAGGGGAAGGGAGGGAGGGGCGACGGCGCTAGGGAGTTCGAGCTAAGGTAGGTCTCCACAGCTGGCGCGTCCTGTAACAGAACTGACCAATTATACGAGATTAAGTAAGAAAATCATCCACCGAGCAGACGGTTTAACAAACTTAAGCTCGTATAACCCGGTAGTCCGTAAAATCACGACAGATTTCAAACCAACTTACATACCAGCCAAGATCGTAATAAGTTCAGTGGTCACCATCACAAGTTACATAAAAGTTTGCGTTGCAAATACATCAGAGTTTAAACATAGTTATTACAAACCAAGTTCAAATAAAAGTAGCGGAAGCATTTAGTTCAAACCACACACTCACACAGAGTTTAAAATAAAGTGCCAGCTCAGGATCATCTTCCAACAAAAGCATCAGACGAGACATAGTGAATGACCATTGCCCATGGTCCTAAGCTTCGCCCATCGCAGGACAAAGGCAGTTGATACAGTAGCCGTAATACATCTGCCCATCTGCAACAAGTGGGAACAAAGCCCTAATTTCGAGAAGGTACTCAGCTAGACTTACCCGACATAACCGAAAATAAAAGACACCAAGGATCATGACAGGCTTTATGGTAGGGTAGCTGACTCATTTGCAAAAGGCATTTTTAGTATTTAAAGAATCTTTTTGAGAAGCTTTGCATCAAGTTAAATCTTTATTAACCTGTCAACTACATTTGCACCTGTACTAGAATAACATGTAATTAAACAGGTAAAGTTGACCAATGATCATTAACGACTTCCATCATGTCATATTTCATATAACTGTCCAAGTGTTCCATCAAGATTACTACGATGAAGTAACTCAAGTCAAGTGTTCACTATCCAGTGAACGATGGCGATTTGAATCGATTATTAACCAGCTGGTAATTTATTCCTCACATAAACCTCACTCACCCGCTAAAGTGAGGTATTGGTCACCAAGTCAACCATTCAGGTAAAGTCTCGAGTTTGCCAGGAACCACATGTACCCGGAGGGCGCCCGACTGCTCTTTGGCCTTATCAGTAGCAACGTCGTCGTCGTCGTCGGCAGGTGCAACTGCAGGCTCGTCCTCGTCATCGTCGACGTCCATACCGACAGCATCTGGAGGAGCATACGGGCCAATCCCATTGTAGAGCGTGTGAAACTCCTCATGCAAGTTGACGTTATACTCCTCTAGCTCCTCGACCCTCTGCCTCAGAAGATTCCTCTCGTTCCAGGCTTCATTCCTCTTCTGAACCAACTATCCAATCATGCGGTCTGCATTATTATTGGCCTGCGTCAATGTATGCACCTGCTGCAGGGCACTATCACCTCTCTCTAGAGCCTGGTCTCGCTGCAAGTTCATGTCAGCCAAATGCTCCTACAAACTAGCTATCGCACGTGCCTGCTTCTTCTGTTTTCTTGCCTTAAGCCGATCATCACCACGTAAACTAGTCAACGTCCAATAGGTATACTCAAGACCCTGGTATGCTCTGATAGATGCATACATAGCACTCATAGCGTGGTTGTCGCTAGCCTGTCCTTCGTTTGGGCCTCTGACTAAGGCTCTTCCTTGCGGCTGCACCCAAATAGCATCACGAGGATCATCTCTCAGAAAAGTGCCAGCCAAGACTGCTGCCAGCTCGTTGGGAAATCTGCTCATGATGTCCCTAATGATACGGAAAAGCTGCTCCCTCTGTACCCTCAACCGGAGTGCGTCCCTCAAACTCCAAGTGCCAACCATCCCACTCTAGAGCATCACCAAGAGCAGGGACTATGATCTCCACTACTGCAAGTTCATCCGCAGCTAACTAGCTCTCACTCCAAAAGTACACCGGCTCCTGACCCTTCGGGTACCCCACATCATGGAGCACTCTCCAAAGCAAAGTTGGCATGCCAAACTCGCTCAGAAAGGTGTCCGTGCTGCGATACTCCCGCAGGGCCAACTGGTGTCGGGGTGCTCTTCCGCCTGTGGACTTACGAGCAGTCTGCTTCGTGCGGGCCATCTGTAGCAAAGTTTTGATTACCCGGTGAGAACATAATTTAAGTTGATACAATTTTTATCAAAAGAGGATAATCACTTTATAAGGGGAGAAATGCATGACATGAATAAAATGCACAAGCAATATGATGTATGTACGTTTCTTACGTTCTCACAAACTTATGAAGTAAATAATATCTAGCGATGAATTCGGTGGCATAAAGGTGATCTCTTATATACGTAACTAATACGTTCTATACGAGAAACGTTGTTAAGTACCTGCAGAAGATTCATTTCAGCCCAATTCCCCATGAATGCATGAAAGCAGTAAATCTATCTACAAGCTCTACACGAATCTCCAGATACGCGTACAACGGTAGTAACTACCTAAAACATCGTCCTATTGACGGCATCGCCTCAACGGACGGAACAACCACACATGCGACACTTTTATAAAAATATGCGTAGAACATGTAATTACTCCAGTATCATATAAGCACTCTCCCTAGATCGACGGTGTATCCGATCATGCTCTCACATCTCACACTTACCAAGGCGTAGAGGCAGCTAATCCATATATTACCACTCAATTAAGTGGCGCTCATACAATAGCACGCCGTATGAGCAACGAAAGAGAAATATAGTGCAAGAACCCCAAGTCAGTACTTAAATAAGCCACCTAGAGTCCTTACTGGGCATAAAGGATATGACCACTAGCACACTTTTAGTTTGGAAATCACGTTTTTCAAACAAAATTTTGGTTTAAATACACTTGTGAACAGAAACCATGCTAAACCATGCTCCGATGCCAGCTGTAACAGAACCGACCAATTATACGAGATTAAGTAAGAAAATCATCCACCGAGCAGACGGTTTAACAAACTTAAGCCCGTATAACCCGGTAGTCCGTGAAATCACGACGGATTTCAATCCAACTTACATACCAGCCAAGATCGTAATAAGTTCAGCGGTCACCATCACAAGTTACATAAAAGTTCGTGTCGTAAATACATCAGAGTTTAAACATAGTTATTACAAACCAAGTTCAAATAAAAGTAGCGGAAGCATTTAGTTCAAACCACACACTCACACAGAGTTTAAAATAAAGTGTCAGCTTAGGATCATCTTCCAACAAAAGCATCAGACGAGACGTAGTGAATAACCATTGCCCATGGTCCTAAGCTTCGTCCATCGCAGGATAAAGACAATTGATACAGTAGCCGTAATACATCTGCCCATCTGCAACAAGTGGGAACAAAGCCCTGAGTACGAGAAGGTGCTTAGTTAGACTTACCCGATATAACCGAAAATAAAAAATACCAAGAATCATGACAGGCTTTATGGTAGGGTAGTGACTCATTTGCAAAAGGCATTTTTAGTATTTAAAGAATCTTTTTCGAGAAGCTTTTCATCAAGTTAAATCTTTATTAACCTGTCAACTACATTTGCACCTGTACTAGAATAACATGTAATTAAACAGGTGAGGTGGAGGCGGACGTGAAAAGGGAAAAATAGAGGGAGAACGACGACGGAGGAGCTCCGGCCACGAGCGCCGGCCAACGGCGTTCATGGCGGGCAGCGGAGGAGGAACGCGACCAAATTAGCCCTCACCTGAGCACGAATCGCGGAGATGGTTCGCGTCCGGGAAAGCCGAGGGCGAGGCGGAGCCGGGGGTGTGGCGAATCGATGGGAGGTAGAGTAGCGAGGGCAGAACGGCGGCGGCAATGGCACGACGACTGCCGTGGCGAGCTACGCTGCGGGCGGCGGAAGCGAGCAGGCGGAGTGCGGAATGGCGAGGCTGGCAAGGGCAGCGGCTCGGGTCGGCTGCTTGGAGGCGTGGCGCGGCCGTGGGGGCCACTGCGGCCACGCGTCGGGCGGAGCCGTACGCCGGCGGCCACGGGGCGGGCGGCTCCTGACAGCGGCCAGTCGCGCTGGCGCGGGCAAGCGCGCGCGAGCGGGGAGAGCGCGGACGAGCGGGGGCCGGGCTGGCTTCGGCTCGCGGGCCAAAAGGGTGGCCGCAGCCTGTTAAGGCCGGAGAAACGGTTTTCTTTTCTAAATAAATTTCCAAATTTTCTAAATTGATTGAAATTCAAATTTTAAAGATGAAAAAGACATTTTCACAAGTTGTCCCTAAAAAAAGTTGTTCAAAATTTAATTCTCTACAACTTTCATTTAGGGAACTTTTCAAAATTCTAAACAGATTTTGAATTAGTGATTTAAAGTCCAATTTTTAAATAAAAACTTATTTTTCTAGAATATTTTTAAAAGCAAAATTTGGGGAGATTTTGAATACAAAAATTGCTCCAAAAATCATGCTAATTAATTCTAAGCCATTTAAAGTTATAGCCAAACAAGTTTTACCACTCTTAGCTAACAATTGCAATAATTTATGGTTCAAACATATATTTTTCACAATTTACTTAATTTCAACTTATATTGCATGTGATGATGAACATACATGAAATGCTAATGATCATGCTTTGAGATGTGAATGCATGTTTAACACCCAGGGGTGTTACACGTCCTGCGGGGAGGTTGGGGGAGGAGAGGGTGGTGGAGGAGGGGGAGGGGTGAGGGAGAGGGGCACTGCGCCACCGGCGGCGGCAAGGTTGGGGCCTTCAGGTCGGGGAATGGTTGGGGGCTTCTTTTCCTCTGCTCGCTTAACCTCAAGCAGTCTACCTTTACTTTCCCTATAAATGATTTTTTAAGATTGAGGACTTGTTTGGTTAGTGATCAAAACTTGCAACGCCAGAGATTAGCCATGTCATAATGTGCCATGGTTTCCTAGCACACTCTCTTCCACTTCGTATTCTTATTTTTGTGTCAAAATTTGTCATATTGCTCAGCGCGATAAATTATGGCACCAACTAAGGCATGATTTAGTTCCTAAAAAATTTTGTCTCCACCCATCACATCGAATGTTTAGACACATGTATGCATTACTCAACGTAGACAGAAAAAAACTAATTGCATAGTTCTCGGGAAAATTACGAGACGAATATTTTAAACCTAATTAGTCCATGAAAAGCCTTAAGTGCTATAGTAACCAACATGTGATAATGACGAATTAATTAGTATCATTCGATTCGTCTCGCAGTTTCCTGACGGGTTCTATAATTTATTTTTTATTAGTATCTGAAAACCCCTCCTATAATTCTTACGACACGTCACACTAAAGATTTTCTTTTCAAGAACTAATCGTAGCCTAAAACAGGTGTTGACCTATGAAAGACCGGAAAAGAATAATGATGGCATTAGACTAGCCGCACTCGACACTGTAAAACCACCCTGCAGTAGCATTTGGCGTTGAAAACATCGCAGCGGGTCCAGTACCGAATACGCTAAAGCGCTCCTGTCCGCTAAATATGGCGAGCTACCAAGAGAGAGGGCATGCACGCAGTGAGAGAGAGAGCATGCAGGCAGTGACAGTGGTGGGCCCTATGTTTGCAACTAACTAAAAAATGTTATAACTTACAAACTAAAACACCAAATTAATTTTAATTGCACAATTAAATTCGTTTCAATAAATCCATCAAAACTAGATCTCACATGGATATATTTAGATACAATGATAAGTGAGTCCCATAGTGGATAGAGGATGATATAGATGATTGATGAGTTTGAAAGAATTAGGTATAGAATCTTGATGACTAAAATGTATAGAGTATGAATTTAGAGTAACAACGTAGATAGCCTTATGACAATGGTCACAATACAATATCCTTAAATACTAGCCTGTTGCCTGCCTCCCAGCTACCGAGGGAGCTGTGAGATCCAAAAATAGGGCACGTTTAGTTTCCCAAATTCATCCCCAAATTCTACTATACAAAAAGAAGATTCCCCATCACATCAAAATGTCGGCACATATATGGAGTACTAAATGTAGATGAAATCAAAAACTAATTGCACAGTTTTGTTGTACTTTGCGAGACGAATATTTGAAGCCTAATTAATCAATGTTTGGACAATTATTAGCAAATAAAAATAAAATTGCTACAGTAAAGAACAGTGATTCGGCTGCGCCAATTTGGCCATCTAAACACGGCCATAGTATGTCCTCGTGTCCTAGGGGGCAATAATTTGCACCTTACCAGGGCTTGTTTAGTTTGCAAAAAAAAATTGTAAAAATTATTGTAGCATACTGTAGCATTTCGTTGTTATTTAGTAATTAGTGTCTAATCATGAACTACTAGGCTTAAAAGATTCGTCTCGTGATTTATAGCTAAATTATATAATTAGTTTTATTTTTTTATCTACATTTAATGTTTCTTGCATGTGTCCAAAAATTGATGTGACGAGAAATCTAAAAATTTTTGGGAAAATTTTTGAACTAAACAGGCCCCAAGACTACCGACCGGCACAAACACAACACCAACGTTATTTTTAGGAATTTTATTATTATTATCGTGAACTACAAAACTAAGGGTAGTAGTGCATTTTGGCATCCCGCAAATCCTGGAAATAATTTGAATTTCAAATTTTAAACAGCACAGGAACGCGACATGCCAAATCAACCACTGCAGTATCGGATCCTACAGCTAGCCGCCGAGTAGAGATGGCAACGGGTACCCGAAACCCGAGTACCCGACGGGTATTACCCGATAAAGAGGCGGGTATGGAATGAATTTTCTACCCGTGGGTACGTTATTGGACAAAATCCTATACCCATCGGGTATGCGGGTACGGGTGCGGGTGTATACTACCCATACCCGCATACCCGCGGGTAAGACATACCCGCAAAAATAACTAGTCAACCTCAGTTATTTTAGCGCATATAAGTCATGAATTTGGCCTATTGAGACATCCACTATATTTCTAGTAGATTGTCTTTGTTGTAATGATGCTAATAATGTTTGTTAGCATGTTTGTAACTTGTTGGAAGCTTAGAATGATTTATTTTTGTATGTGACTATTTGATATTTTTAGGTAATTTTTGGGTATGCTATCGGGTACGGGTTACCCGTCGGGTGAGAATTACCCGGCGGGTACGGGTATGGAACTATTTTTTTACCCGCATGCGGGTACGGGTAACCCGACGGGTAAAATTTTGCGGGTGCGGGTACGGGTACGGGTGGGCACTACCCGTCGGGTACGTACCCGTTGCCATCTTGAGGTAAGACATATGCCTCTTGCCTTATTCTGTATAGTTCCAGCAACTTGCTACAAGCTTCTTGATCTGTTGTTGTTTGTTCTTTAGGGATTTGATGACACAGAGGTGAACAAGGAGCTGCTTGCGAAGAATGGGGGAAGCATCAAGCGAGCTGTGATGGACCTCATTGCCAGGGAGAAAAAAGACAAGTGAAGATCGTGTGCCAGTGTGCTGTGTGCACATAGCAATCTAGACCTAAGTATATATGGGTAAATAATGAGATGGCTGTGCCACTGTGGTGCAGCCCTAGTGCGTCTCAGAGCTTGCTTATGGTGAACTGTTCGTGCTAGTGTCGATGAACCCTAGTATGTGCGCGTGTACGCCCCAGCAGTTACCTTGCCATGCTCCAGGTATACTGCTGCTGCTTGTATGGACTGGCTGTCGTGTCTCCTCTGTTACTGAGATGTGAATCTTTCTAATTTGTAATGATGCGTGGACCAATGTTTGATGCTTGTACTCTCGCCCTTGTAATAATGTACTATCGCTTGGCCTGTTGCTTGTTCAGTCAGCTCCTGGTAATGGTAAATCGTGTCTCTGGAGCTGTTAGTAGTTAGTTACAATAGCGATACAGCTGCACGTACGTAATCACGGATGACTGTATCAGTACGTTCTGCTATGCAGCGATTTGGGTGATCTGCGCTGGCAGGCCACGTTTAGATTGCAAAAAAAAAAAAAATTCAAACCGATAAATAGTATCACTTTCGTCTTATTTGGTAAATTTTGTCTAATCGTGAACAACTAGGCTCCAAAGATATCTCGTGATTAACTAGTTATTTTTTTATCTATATTTATTACTTTATGCATAGATCCAAAGATTGATGTGATAGAGAGAGAGTGAAAAAAATTCTATCTTTTAGGGTGCAAGGGGTGCATCTAAACCAGACCTAGTTACAATAGCGATACAGCTGCACGTACGTAATCACGGATGACTGTATCAGTACGTTCTGCTATGCAACGATTTGGGTGATCTGCGCTGGCAGTGCTACAAGTCTTTACTGAGCAGCCACGAAAGAGCCAGCTGTGGAATAACAAATATTCATTACATTTCGTAGGAGTGCTATGAAAGTACAATTCACAAGATCCAGTTCAACTAGATGCATAATAAACCGATAAAATAGATACAATTTCGAGAGAGAAATATAAGCAATGAAGTTTGAAAAGCAATCACCTAAACCGATAATGTAGTTACAGTTTCGAGAGAGAAATAAGGAATGAAATTTGAAAAGCGATCAAGGCCTTGTGTAGATGCACTCTAAGAGTTGAAATTTTTTCACTCTCTCCGTCACATCAATCTTTAGACCCATACATGAAATAGTAAATATAGGTAAAAAAATAACTAATTACACAGTTTAGTTGAAAATCACGAGATGAATCTTTTGAGCCTAGTTGGTCCATGATTGGACAATATTTGCCAAATAAAATGAAAGTGGTACTATTCATCGGTTTGAAATATTTTCACGGTCTAAACGTGGCCCAAATGAGAATGAGGTCTGATCATCCTGATTCCTGCGTCGTACTCGCCTTGGGTCTTGGGCAAGGTCGGGCGATGGTGGTGCCAGCTCACCTTCAGAACTGCTGCTGCAGGAACTCGTCCTCCTCGTCCACCTTGTCCTGCCCAACAACCTTCACCGCCCAGGTGCTCAGCGAAGATACGCTCCGCGTCAGCCACTCCCTGGGCGTGGACACCCTAGGGCTCTCCCCCACGGCGGCCGCGCTCGCGCGCCCCCGCTCCTCCTCGGCGACGGCCTCGGCCCACCGCCTCGCCATGTACTCATTCACCGCGACGACGCCGTCGGCGACCACCTCGGGGGGCGGCACGGCGAGCGGGTTCTGGTCCAGGCGGAGCCTCTCCAGCTTGCCGAGCCGGCCGAAGCAGTCCGGCAGCGCATGGATCTGGTTATTGCTCAGGTCCAGCTCGCGCAGGCCCGCTAGGTCGCCGAACGATGGCGGCAGGTCCCGCATGTCGCTGAAGTTGCTGCTCAGGTCCAGCGTCTCCAGCGCGGACAGCTGGCCGATGGCGGCCGGTAGGCCGTGGAGCTCGTTGAAGTGCGCGTCCAGGAGGCGCAGCGATCGCATCTCGCAGACCGACGACGGCAGGGAGCGCAGCTTGTTGAGGTGCACGCGCAGCGTCTGCAGGTGCACCAGCTCGTGCCCGATGCCTGTCGGGAGGTACGCCAGGGCGTTGTAGCTCGCGTCCAGCTCCACCAGCGATCTGAAGCTCCGAGTGGCACATCTGTCACAACGACCGTTTCTTTGCTGGAACTAGAAGAAATGAAATGGTTGGTTGGCTGTTTACCTGCATTTCGAGATGGTGTCGGGCAGAACCCTCAGCCTGTTGCCAGAGACATCGAGAATCTTGAGGTTGGAGAGAAGGCCAATGGAGTCTGGGAGAGAAACCAAGTCGTTGGAAGCGAGACGGAGTTCTTCCAGGTGTTCGAGCCCACCAATAGCATCGGGAACCTCCTGCGAATTCAAGGAACAACACTGATGAAGGCGCGAAATAGGGAATTCGCCCGTGAACTACAACATGTGTAGTTTAGATAGATCCGTTTGAACGCGAGAATTTTACATAAACCGTACGAAATTTCATGCGAATCGGTTTAGGAATTTCATAAAATCAGTTTAATTCCACAAAAACATGAATTTCGTGCAATGTGCAAGAGATAATGCATTTCGATCACTACAATATTGTACTGTCTCCATTCGACCAATGTCAGTAATTCATTCAGAAAATTCGTGAGCGTCAATGCACGGGACGCGAAGCTTAGGTACGAGTTCAAGATGGCAACGGGTACGTACCCGACGGGTAGTGCTCACCCGTACCCGTACCCGCACCCGTAAAATTTTACCCGTCGGGTTACCCGTACCCGCATGCGGGTAAAAGAATAGTTCCATACCCGTACCCGCCGGGTAATTCTCACCCGACGGGTAACCCGTACCCGATAGCATACCCGAAAATTACCTAAAAATATCAAATAGTCACATGCAAAAATAAATCATTCTAAGCTTCCAACAAGTTACAAACATGCTAACAAATATTATTAGCATCATTACAACAAAGACAATCTACTAGAAATATAGTGGATGTCTCAATGGGCCAAATTCATGACTTATATGCGCTAAAATAATTGAGGTTGGCTAGTTATTTTTGCGGGTATGTCTTACCCGCGGGTATGCGGGTATGGGTAGTATACACCCGCACCCGTACCCGCATACCCGATGGGTATAGGATTTTGCCCAATAACATACCCACGGGTAGAAAATTCATTCCATACCCGCCTCTTTATCGGGTAATACCCGTCGGGTACTCGGGTTTCGGGTACCCGTTGCCATCTCTACCGCCGAGCCAGCCCCCACTTGCCCTGCCGAGCACCCCGAATAGAAACCCGCCTCCATCTCTCTCCCTCTCCTCTCGCCACTCCCCCCGTCCCCGTCCCATTCCCTCGCAACTTGCGATTCCCAAATCCCGATGCGCCCTCGCGACTAGCGCCTCCGCCTCCACCCCTCTTCCACCACCACCACCTCACCTGTCACCAGGACGGGACCACCGCCGCCGCGTCCTATGACGTCGCCGTCCTCGCACCACCCGGACTCCTCCTCGGCGTCCTCCACCCCGCGCGCCGGGGTCGGCAACGGCAACGGCAACGGCGGCAACCACCACCACCACCTCCACCCGCCGCCTCTGCCCCCGGCCCCCGCGCCCGCCCCTGCCGCTCCCCCGGCGCAGGCGGCGCACGGGGGCCCGCAGGTGCGCCTCATGTGCAGCTTCGGCGGCCGCATCCTGCCGCGCCCGGGGGACCGCCAGCTGCGCTACGTCGGCGGGGAGACCCGCATCGTCTCCTTCCCGCGCGCCGCGGCCTCCTTCGCCGCCCTCGTCGCCGCGCTCGCCAAGGCCGCGCCCGCGCTCTTCGCCCCGGGGGCGCCCAGGCCGTCGCTCAAGTACCAGCTGCCCCAGGACGACCTCGACTCGCTCATCTCCGTCACCTCCGACGACGACGTCGACCACCTCCTGGACGAGCTCGACCGCATCCACGACCTCTCCGCCAACGTCGCCAGGCCGCCCCGCCTCCGCGTCTTCCTCTTCGCGCCCGCGCCCGACGCCGCCTTCGGCTCCGTCCTCTCCGGCACCGCCGGCGCCGGCGACGCCGCCTCCACCGACCAGTGGTTCGTCGACGCGCTCAACGCCCCCGCGCCGCACCCCATCGAGCGCGGCCGATCCGAGGCATCCTCGATCATCTCCGAGGTCCCCGACTACCTCTTCGGCCTCGACACCGCGTCCGACGAGCCCAGCCCCGGCACCGCGGCGGCCCGCGCCAAGTCCGACGCCGCGGAGACGGAGACTCCGCGCCACCACGGCGACGACGAGGACGACGTGCCGCCTTCCGCGCGCCAGATGCCGTACGCCGCGGAGGGAGCGTCGTCGTGGCCCGCCCCGCCGCCGCCGTACATGCCGCAGCCTGTGTACTACTTCCCCGTGCCGCCGCCGGTCCACTACCTCGACCCGTCTGCGCAGGGCGGCTACATGCCTCGCCCGCTCTACCACATTGTCGGTGGCGGAGGAAGCGAGGCGCCTACTGCTGGCGGTGATCTTCACGCGGCCGGCGGCGTCTACGGCGTCCCGCACCACATGCACGCGTTCCCGCCGAAGATGTACCCGCCGCCGCGCGCGGTCGTCTACAACTACAAGTCGGAGGGGATGCCATCGCTGCCTCCGGATGGTGGGGCACACTCTTCCTAGGCGCATCGGCTGCTTCACATCTCTGGTTCCTGATTATTATTGCAGATGCCTAAGCTAAGGAGTTTTGAATTGCTGCGTTCGTGGTAGATGTTTGTGGTTTCCTCTAGTTCTTGTTGGTGGTGTATAGATGAGGGAGGTGGATGATGGATGCATATTTCAGTTTTCATCTGGTACTGGTAGAAATATATTCGTGAAAAAAATGTATCTATGGGTATAATATGATACTAAGTAGTATAGTATTCACTATTCAGTGTGATTAATTAGTACCGAGTTAATGTAATGTGGGATTCATATATTCTACGGAGTAGGTGGTTCTGGTCTCTGGAAGCCAACTTTGGCCATTTTATATTTACGCCTTGTTTAGTTTACATGAACTGGATGGATGTTGGGTGAATGTTCTAATGCTATTGGAATCTTCAAATGCTATTGGAAAACTGCTGTCAAATGGTCGGTTACTTGGGATCTTCAAATGCTATTGGAAAACTGCTGGACTTCTTTGTTTGAGTGTTATACTGACTCGATGGATTCTTTATAGATTTGATCATAGAGTGTTTGGCCTGTTTGCATCATAATAATTAGTTTGATGAGTTCATTTGTTCCTGTCTGTATTGAGTGATCCAGTGATACCTCCTGAGGATTTCTGAACTTGGAACTGCATGTAAAGTATCTACTTCGGTTCTGATGGCGTATGAGAGAATTTTTTTGTACATTTTTGTTACATATATATACCGGATGCTGAATGAATGTTCTACTCATTTTGTGCTGTGAAGTGCTTGTTTTTGCTGCTACTGTAACTCAGGGAAAGCTCAATTCCAAATCGGCAGTGTACTGGATTTTAGACACCAGTGTTTTCTATCTGTTGTGGAGTGGTTTATAGAGTTTCTTTAATCAATGTGGCTTTTAGCTTGGATATTATAGTTATCATGTCTACATTGGTAGGTCCATGATTTCATATTTTCATTGGATATCATACTCAGATGCCATCCCTGTCCTGTTGATCCCAAACTCAGAACTGCTCATCTTCTGGTATCGAGTGAGTGACATATCCTGATGATTCTGAACTTGTAATGGCATGCGGAGTATCCAGGCTCCTTCCAGGGAAATAGAAAAAGGCGAGTTCCATTTGGTTCTGTCAAATATTTTGGTTCTAGAATGTCATGACGTGCTAGGATGCAACAAACTTTATCGTTTTGAAAACCATATTATTATTGCTAAAACTGTAGTTGCAAATCTTCTAAACTGCAGATTGTTAATACCATGATTTCCTAGTACAACAAGATCCAAACAGGGTCTAAAGTGACATCAATACTTGAGTAACAACTAACAAGCAGATCAGGAGCTTGTATCGCTTATAGGCAGTAGTGTTTGGATCTAGAGACTAAAGTTTAGTCTCTGTAACATTGGACGTTCGGATGCTAATTAGGTGGACTAAACATGAGTTAATTATAAAACTAATTGCACAGATGGAGACTAATTTACGAGATGAATTTATTAAGCCTAATTAATCAATCATTAGCACATGTTTACAGCTGCACCACATTGTCAAATCATGGACTAATTAGCCTTAATAGATTCGTTTCGCAAATTAGTCTCTATCTGTGCAATTAGTTTTGTAACTAGTATATGTTTAATACTCTAAATTAGGGTCAAACATCCTGAAACCAAACACCCCATGCCTCCAAATTAGTGTTAAACATCCGATGTGACACGGACTAAAAATTAGTCATTGAATCCGAACACTGTTTTTAAAAGAACATTGGGATATAGCGTGGAGTCCTTCAGAATGTTGCGTGGAGTCGTGGACGCCCATGTTCAGGAGATGCTGATCGTTCAGCTGCCAATACCAAGAAAGAGTCCCCAATCCCCATTACAGCAGATTTCAAAATTGTTAAAGGTTATAGATGCTGAGAAACAAATGAGCTTCTTTCGTACACTGTATGTGCAAATGTACAGTTTGGAGTATCTATAGCGATAGTTCCCTCTGAGTGCGGACAAGTTGAGCCCACCATGTAAGACCATCTTTGAACAAAATTAAAGAAATTTTGGAGGACTAAATCTTACAGGAACGTTTCCTACCTGTTCCCTTTGGAGTAAGGAATTAGAACCAACTCGGTATGAAATTTCTTCGGAGGCACTAGCGCCCGGACGTCTAGTGCCAATAGTGCGTCCAGACGCAGCTCCCAATCCTAGCCAACCGAATCGTGATTCAGTTCCAGTCCCAGGCCCACCAATGGGGACATCCTATCTCGGCATCCTGCGTATATAACGAAAAAAAACAGAAAAAGTGAACCGAAGCGCTACCTGCTCGTGTAACAAAAGGGGGGAGCGTGCGCTCGTGTCCACTCCGCCATCCCTCGGCGGCCCCCTCCGCCAGCCCCACCGCGCCTCCGCAGTCTGAGAAGGATACAGGACAGCAGAAGGCAAGGAGGAGACACCAAGACAAGGCAGCAGAAGGCGAGGAGCGAAATGCAACACCTGATCTACTTTTGACACATCCAAATGCAATATTTGCGACAAACAAAAGAAGACAGATGAAACACTTGAAACTTGTGTCTAGAACACTTGCAAAAACGCATGAAAAAACACCTGACAATCACTGCAAACATACGCAACATTCAAATAAAACACTTGCAACATACGTATGAAATATATGCAATATCCAGATAAACACACTTGCAACATACGTCTGAAAAATAGATGAAACATTGAGAACAAACGCTTGCAACATACTATTCAAACCATCGCAACATATGCAACATCTCGATATATTTTTGCAACATCCATTGAAACACTTGCAATATACCTCTGAAACATCTGAAAACATACGTTTGCAACAAATATTTTTTCAGCGCAACATGACACGGACGGCGCGCCGAACTAACACAGTGGAGGCGGTCGCGATAGCAGATGAAGGCACCCGACGCGATGGAAGCGACCGCGACGGCAGATGGTGGCACCCGGCGAGGTGGAGGCAGCCGCGGCAGTCGAATGGAGGTGCTCCATCACGGTGGAGTCAGTCGGCAGGCCTACCTGGGCGCTGCGGCTCGAGGACGGTGGTGAGGAAGGACAGGGCCAACGCGGCCGAAGAGCTTGGCGACGAAGACGGTGGTGTGGCCCTGCGCCTCGGCACCGTCGATCCACTGCAGCGGTGTGGGGCGAATCTACGCAAGCGAGGGCAGGAGTGAGCTGCGTGTGTGGAGCAAGACAAGCGGAGCTTTTTGTCTGTGTGGATGGTTAGACGCGTCCAATGGGAACATGGCGTCTTAACACCCTAAACGGAGCATTACTAATTTTTTTTTTGGAACCATAGGAATTTTAGAGGAAAACTAGTAACGAGGTTGAACCTAATGGAAACTTTCCTCTGAGTGTAGACGGCGTTTGAGGTGATTAGAGCATGATCAGCTTCAGAACGATGTCAGGTGATCACCAAGGTGGTACTCCTAGTCCTAGGTACGTACGTATGCTACTACAGTAGTACATTTGTTGCGAGTGCTGAGCGGGTTTCATGGCAAATTTGCAGTGCAGGGGTGATGCCGTGACGGCGCTGACCCGCCGGGGAGGATCCGAGAGAAGGCTCGGTCGTAGATCGACGACGACGCCGACGCCGACGCCGACGTCGAGCAGCGAGATTGCCGAATGCGAGATGGCGGCGAGGATGAGGTTCATCAGCTGCCGGCCGCTTTGCCCATATGTCCGGGACGCGGTTGGCGGGGATCCAGCATCCATGCTGCTGGAGACTGGAATGTAGGTTGGCGATGGTCCGCATTGCGCGATTGTCTCCGGTCCAGTCGCACCCAAGGCATGCCTAGTGAAGCACGGGACCGGTGCACGAAAAAGGCCTCGTTGTAGCTAGCTGTGCGGTGGACACGCTCACGCGCTTTTGTGGTAGTCCACGCTGAACAACATCTGAAGACTGAGTACTGTTTGGTTCGTTTGCTGGGTACTGTTTCACCTTGCCTAGTAAAGACAGCCATCAAGAAACATGTTCGTTTCCTCGCTGAATGATCCTTGTTCCCATCAGCTGAATGCTAGTAGGTACTTCATTTGGCCAAACTTGTCCATCAGCTCTGCTCACCGGAGCGCATATATCCTTTCCTCCCTTTGAGTCGTGTGGGCCAAGGCTCCACTGCACGTCAACAAAAATTGAAACCAGAACAGTTGCGGAGATACACTAATGATAAGATGATTTGATCGGATCCTTAGTTTCGCTTGTAATAAGTATTCCCTCCGTCCACAAATAAGTGACCCTTTAGCTTCTACAAATAAGTGACCGTTTAGCTTCACTTATTTGTAGACGGAGGGAGTAAGCTGCAACTCCGATATCTCTTTAATAAAAGGAGTTTTTTTGCGACTTAGTAAAAGGAGATCTGAGGAAGAAATTTTATTCCATCCATCCATCACCTAAAAAAGCAAAAAGAATAGTTGTGGTCGTGCGGAGATTGACGTGCACGAGTGAAGACGGGGAACAGGTCTTCGGTATTTGGTACTCTGGTTCAGTCTGGACTCTCAACTCTGGGCGTCCCAAGGCGGAAAAAAGTCTACTTTAGGTCCCTCAATTTTCGCAAAAATCTATTTTAGGTCCCTAAACTCTAAAATCGGGCAAAATACATCCCTCAACTTTTAAAACCGTTCATATTACGTCCCTGAGTGGTTTTGGACGACCGTTTTGCTACAGTGACGGTGATTTGCTACCGTGACAGTGGTTTTGCCTTTTTCTTTTTTATTTATTTTAGCTGAATCTTTGAAAAATTATAGTAAATCACAGAAAAATCATAAAATAGAAAATCTAATTTTGTTGGACTCCATATGAGTAGATGTACACATTAAATATATAATATGGTATACTTTAGTACAAAGTTTTTTCTTTATTTATTTCGGCTGAATCTTTGAAAAAATCATAGTAAATCACAGAAAAATCATAAAATGGAAAATCTAATTTTGTTGTACTCCACATGAGTACATCTACATAGTAAATATATAATATGGTATGCTTTAGTCCAATAAAATAATTATAGAAGCTACGGCTATGAATTATTTCAATTAATTAAAGAAAAGCATAGATCTAAAGTTACAGCAAAAAAATTATACTAAAGCATACCATATTATATGTTCACTGTGTAGACATAGGCCCCGTTTGGCTGGAATTATAAGCCGGCTGGAAAACACTGTTGGCTGATTTTTTGTGAGAGAAAAATACTATTCCGGCTGAAAAAACTAGCTGAATAAGACGGATTATAAGCCAGATGAACAGAGTCATACTCATGTGGAGTCCAACAAAATTGGATTTTTTATTTTATGATTTTTCTGTGATTTACTATGATTTTTCAAAGATTCAGCCGAAATAAATAAAGCAAAAACTTTGTACTAAAGCATACCATATTATATATTCACTATGTAGATCTACTCAAGTGGAGTCCAACAAAATTAGATTTTCCATTTTATGATCTTTCTGTGATTTACTATGATTTTTTAAAAATTCAACCGAAATAAATAAAAAAAACAAAACCACTGGTACTGTAGCAACCACCGTAACTGTAGCAAACCGCAGTTCAAAACCACAGGGACATAATATGAACGGTTTTAAAAGTTGAGGATGTGTTTTATCCGGTTTTGGAGTATAGGGATCTCAAGTAAACTTTCGCGAAAGTTGAGGGACCTCGAGTGGACTTTTTCATCCGCAAGGCTTCATTCAGTGTCTCAGCCTTTGAGCGCTCCATTGTGGGCCAGAAACCATCGCAGATGAGCGGACAGGCCTGGGTGAGGTGTAGACCGATACGCGACTCGCACTTGTAAAACAGGCCCATTAGCGCTCCGGGTATCTGCATCTGCAATGGGCCGATCCGTTACTCGCACTCGCAGAATAGGTCCATTAGCGTTCCAGGCATCTGCATCTGCAATAGTGGTCATCATGGCTCCAAGGAAAAGTCCAATTTCCCCCCTCAACTTTGACGTGCGTCTGTTTTTCCTCCCCGAACTATAAAATCAGAAATTAGTTGAGAGGAAAAATTGGAGTTTTCCCTGGCTCCAAGCGGTGTGCGTCTAATGGGCTTCAGCTGCGCCGCCCACCAGTAACAAAATGGAACCCACCCTGTTCGTTTGGGCTTGTAGGCCTTATTCCCGAATCCCAACCATTGCAAAGGGCCGGCCGGCGATGGGTTTGGTGTCGGCGGCGGACGCGAGGCAGCAGTGGCACGACGACCTCGACGGCTCGACCTTCCACGGAGCTGACCTGAGTGAGTTGCCTCGGCCAGTCGGGCCCTCTGGCCCCGGGCCGGCGAAAGGCTTGCGGCAGCGACACCGTACCGCCCATGATTGTGCCGTCTGCATGGGGAGAAAAGGCGCTGCCGGCTTCCGCTGCCGTGCGCGATGGGACCACGCAAAGGCGGCCGCGGCGGCGCCCACCACCGACCCACGGCAGACACCACTGTGCATGCACCTGACCTCTCAGCTGAGCCGTGCACGCGCCGGCCAGACGGTGATCGATCGATCGACGGGGCTCACGTTCACGTCGCTCACAGGACAGCGAGCACCAGCTTGCTTGCTTGATCTTCAGACGGACGGATCGATCCATGACATCGATGTTCAGCCTAATGGATAGCGGATTGCGGTCTGTCGGTCTCGTAGCATATGAGTGCTTGTATAGAGGACTGTCGATAATGGACTAATGGTTGTTATAGCGGGTTACAATAGCCTGTAGAGCGCCGCTACTTCCATAGGTGGTACAAACGTTCGATACATCCTTATCCGGCTGGCGTGCATCATGAACACGGAATATATCGATCGATGGATCACTGATGAGACGGCCGCGACGGACGCGATGTGCATGCTGTCGTGTGTGGTGTCATTCATCGGCCTCTGACCTTCGCCAAGCATGCTTGCTGGCGGCCTGCATCTCGGCGGATTTGCTGGCAGCCCCACACCGTGCAGTCGACTCGTCAATCCTTGCTGGTAGCTAGCAGCTATACCTAGGGGGGGCACGCTGCTCTCGTCTCTCCGTGGCTTCCTGCCCCTCCTTGTTGTTGATTGATCGATACTCCTTCAGTTATCAGTTCTCGGCCAGCACGTACGACGTGCATGGTGAATCAGCTCTTCAAAGGATAATAAAAATAGTATGTCGCAGCATAATTACTAGTCCAAAGGTAGGTTAATGTTGCTGCATTACTCCTATAGTAGTACTACTACATATATAGTAGTGCATCAGCTGGCATCTCATCCCTTGGACAGTTGAGTTAAACCCCCTAATGGACACGGCAGTACAGTACCAGTACGTACGTTGAGACCTTACGATGGTGATGGATCATCATCTGTTCAGACGTGTTCTTAAGCTGTGGCCATTACCATTACTGCCTACTTGCAGGAGCAGTGGCACATAAAGATGAGCATTGGGGCAGCCCGGCACGACACGGCCTGGTATGGCCCATCGGGCCACCGTGCTTGACTGACGGCCCAGGCACAGCACGTCACGTCGGACCGTTTTTCGCGCCGCGCCAGCACGAAAAGCACGGGCATGAAACCGCACCGGGCCAACCTGAAGCCCGCGATAAAAAAACACCTCCCACAGCTTGTCTAAGTTCAACTACATGAGTACAACTCTCATATTTTCAAGTTCAACAACAAATCAATACAATACATACAACTCTCAAATTTGATCAATACAGTACAAGTCTCACTGATAAACAGACAAACAGCAAGTAAACAAAAGACATGATAAGGAAATTTTGAGCAATTTGTGCAATGCCGCCTCATTAAAAATCTTTCTAGGTAAAACTAACACCTCGTGAAAAACACTAGAAAGGAAAAAGAATACGACTAGCTCATTTTCAAATTGAATCGTTCAAAGTTATTACAAGCCATAGTTTCAAATGTTTGACTGATTCGCTACTCACAATCACGGACTCACACACTGTCACTCAGCACTCAGGAGCAGCACTCAACCACCACCACCAGCAGCAGCTTCCTCATCAAGCCATAGGTTCTTGAAATAGTCTTCTAACTCTTTGTCCTCCACAGTATGTTGTCCTCTTTCTTGGCCTACTCCCAATCTTTGCTGCAGACCAACATCTCCACTGTCTCTGAGCCCAATCACTGTCGTCGCTCCTCAATGATCCTGCTAGTAAGACTAAAGCAAGACTCTAAAGAAGTAGTTGAGACAGGAACTGACATAATATTTTTAGCCAAGGTAGAGAGAACTGGATATGTTAGTTTTACTCATGCCACCAATTTAGGATATCAAAGTCATCATCATAGGCAACAACATTATCACTGTCAAGGTAAACAGTGAGCTCAGAAAGATCAGGAGCCACAGTGGTTGATGGACCAACACTTGAAGGACCAGAAGAAGCTGATCCTCCAAAAGTTTTGCCCCATGCATGCTTCCTCTTACCTATCAGTCCAAATGGATGTGTGGTCCTGGCTGGCCTAGATGCACCAACTTAGATTCATACTTGTCATACAATTTATGCAACTCAGTTTTAACCTCAGCAAAATAGGCAATGTAACTCATATTGTTACACTGAGCAAGCAATTTAAGAACATTTTGCAAACCTCTCAACTTAGCCCTAGGGTCTAGAACAAATGCAAATGAATATAACGAGCGGTTAGAGAGAGGGCGGGAGGAAGAAGAGAGGAGAAAGGCGAGAGGAGATCTGCAAGATCCGACAGTGGAGGGGTCGCCGGAGAAGGGGAAGACGAGGAGAAAGGCGACGACAGGGGCAGGCTGCGGCGAGAGAGGCTTGGAGAAAGAGCCATGTCCACAATGGGAGGATAGCAAGACGAGATCTCCAAGATCCGGCGGTGGAGACGTCGCCGGAGACGAGCAGGACAACGACAGTGGAGGTGGTCGGCGGTGGTGAGATGCGAAGCGAGCGCGAGAGAGTGAGGATTAGGGTTCGAGGGGGGAGAGGCGCCACGGCGGGATTGGGAATGAGGGGATTAGGGTTCGAGGAGGGGGGGTGTGCTGCGGGGGCTTATATAGCCCCCCTGCTACTAGGCCGCGACCGTGCCTGCCGTTAAAAAATGGGCCAGACTGTGCCGCCCGACGGGCCGAGGTGGCGGCCCAAGCACAGCCTGTGGACCGTGCCGTGCCTGGCACGGGTCCGGTGGAGGCCGGGCCGGGCCAAAAAACCGGCTCCGTGCAGTGCCTTCAGGCCCAGGGCTGCATGCTCAACTTTAGTGGCACGTACGCCAAGTGCAAAAGCCGTACGTGCAATGCAGTTGAGCACGCACAGTTAAGCACCCACCACACAGCTAATCATCAATCACCAAGATCCGTAGGTCGGGCCTGATCTGATCACTTTGGCAACTTGCAAATCTGGTTCTGATCCGACCTGCAGTAACTGCGCGGTTGTAGTTGTAGGGCCTCGCCTGATAGCGGCTCACACCCTGACAGTCTGACACACACACACACGATTGATGAGCTGATTAACTGAACACACGACAGCGCAAGCGAGTGAAGGAGGAAGAGGCCGGGGGAAAAAAAGCTAGCAGCTGCAGGGGCAGGGCATGCTTGCAATGCAAAAGCAAAAGCTTTGCTTCTCCAGGACCGGGGCGGCCAGTGGGCTGCTGCATGCGGATCGAGGAAATCTGCAGACTGCATGCATCGGCGTCGCCCTTTCGTCGTGTGTTTGTCCGATTCTTGCTGAGAGGATTTGGCGTTGGGGCGGGGTGTTGTGTGTTCTCTTCTCTAGCTTCTTCTCCCGTGCTTTGCGCAGGCAGCACGCTTTCTTTCTCTGGCACCTATGCAAGCAAAGGTGCGCGTAGACGAGTGCCGAGAGCAGCACGCAGCGGAGGTGAGAGAGAGAGAGAGCATCATCCGGCAAAGCAGAACGAAACAGGCCCTGCCCACCCGCGAAAAGCAGCAGGTTCTGGGCCTCCGGTTTGCAAAAGGCAGTTTTCCAATAAGGTTGTGTTTAGTGGGTGAAAAATAGATGAAAAGTTATTGTAGTATCTTTCGTTTTTATTTGATAAATATTATTCAACCATAAAGTAATTAGGCTCAAAACATTCGTCTCGACATTTACATGCAATTAGTTATTTTTTTACATACATTTAATACTCCATGCATATGCATACGTCCAAAGATTCGATGTAATGGGTGGAAGATGAAATATTTTGAGTTCGGAGAAGCGAACACACCCTAAACTTACCGACGAGAGAAGATCTAATGTACGGTGGCATCACTGTACTGTACGTGCCTATTTCTTGTGATGCGGATGCCCGGCGAGCTAGCCCTTGGGTGTGTTCACTTCGCGAGAAGTAGCTGAAAAGTTACTGTAGCATTTTTCGTTGTTATTTGACAAAATTTATCTAATTATGGACTAACTAGGCTTAAAAGATTCGTCCCGACATTTACAGACAAACTATACAATTAGTTATCTTTTTTACCTACGTTTAATGCTTCATGCATGCGTCGAAAGGTTTGATGTGATGTGTGTAAGAGGAAATATTTTGGGTTGGGAGGGGGAAGTGAACGCGGCCCTTGTCTTGTTTAGTTCCCCAATTCTCCCCAAATTTTACTATGCAAAAAGAAGATTCCCTGTCACATCAAAATGTCGGCAAATGCATGGAGTACTAAATGTTGATGAAATCAAAACTAATTGCACAGTTTTGTTGTACTTTGCGAGATGAACATTTTAAGCCTAGTTAGTCAAAATTTGGATAATTTTTACCAAATACAAACGAAATGCTACAGGAATTCTGATACAGTGTTTTCCTCCCCAATTGACCGAACTAAACGAGGCCCTTGTTTAGTTCCCCCAATTCTCCCCAAATTTCAGTATGCAAAAAGAAGATTCCCTGTCACATCAAAATGTCGGCAAATGCATAGAGTACTAAATTTTGATTAAATCAAAAACTAATTGCACAGTTTTGTTGTATTTTGCGAGATGAACATTTTAAGCCTAGTTAGTCAAAATTTAGATAATTTTTACCAAATAAAAACGAAATGCTACAGGAATTCTAATACAGTGTTTTTCTCCCCCAATTCACCGAACTAAACGAGGCCCTAGCAAGCATGTGGTGGGTGGTGGAACCAACCAGTCAGTTGCTGTTGCTGTTGGCGTATATCTGCATCTACAATCTACTAGCACGATTTTAGGGGATGTTGGGTTTGAGGAGTTAAAGTTTAACAAACACTGTAGCACTTTCGTCTTATTTGACAAAAAGTTTTCAATCTTAGACTAATTAGGCTTAATAGATTCGTCTCGTAAATTACTCCTAATCTGTACCGATATGCATGCAATTAGTTTACATTTAATACTCCATGCATTTGAGAGAACATTAATGTGATGGGAGTTAAACTTTAACAAAATGAAACCAACTAGGCCCTTAGATACCAAAAGCGAGCAAAGCCAAGCGAGGACAGTACGAATGATGAGGCAGCCTTTCTGTCCCTGCACCTGCCTCTGCCATGTCCATGTAGCTACTCGATCAGAGACCGTTCGTCCTTGTCCTCTAATGGCGTGGAAAGATCACCAAGCGAGCTTTGGTCTTTCCTCAACAACTGGTAGTACGTGTAGTAGTCTAGACTGTGTAGTACTCTAAACAGTTTGAGACTTGAGACGGACTGGACTGGCCTCCCGAGTAATCAAAGGCTGCGTTTAGATGCAATTTTTTTTAAAACGGTACTGTAGCTCTTTTCGTTGTTATTTGGTAAATATTATCCATTCATAATCTAATTAGGCTTAAAAGATTCGTCTCGTCCATTTCGTCTAAATTGTGTAATTAGTTTTATTTTTTACCTATATTTAATGCTTCATGTATGTGTTCAAATATTTGTGACGGGAAATCTGAAAAATATTGCGAAATTTTCTGGGAGGCCAAAAGAGAGGGACCAACGAAAGGCGGCTTGGAATGTTCTCTGCTTTGGCGCCACCGCGGCCAGTCCGACGAGATCGTCCTGGCTGTGGCTGGGTCGGGGTCCGGCCGGCGTGGTCGCGCGGCTTTTCATGGAGCCACCCATATGCACGCAATGTGCGCGGCGTATCTGCACTTCTGAGCTCGTATTAGTTCGCGCTGGCTGGATACCCATACCCCGTTGCGTTGGTGTCATACTTGTAGTGCTATGTAGCTGCTCCTGCTGAAATATACTAGTGTGTTCTTCGTCGTATAAAATGAAGGAAATGTTTGTTGGGCGCAAGATGAAGCGGTGATTCGTACATAATTAATCCAGGGTGCTTTGCTTCCCAGGAACGAGAAGATTGTGATAAGCAGAGTCATTGATAGTCTTGTTTGGATGCATGTGTATCCCCTTCAATCCACATACGTTAGAGTGAATTAAAATGGAACTTAGTTTAATTTCACTTCAACGCAGTTTAATACATGTGGATTAAGATGAATACATACCCATCCAAACGATGCCCAACAGTACGTACCACGCTTGTTTTTATATGTGGTCGTCACATGCGTACTCTACCCCACCATTGACTCAACTCATTTGTATCTACCCAATCACATTGGTCCCATCTCTGATCTCTATTCTCTAGACGCAGCAATCTGTCAAAACCTTTATTCCCAAACACTGAAGATGGAACTCCCCTTCCCTTTGCCCATTCATCTTTTGGGCTTCCCTCAACACGTATGTATGCTCTTCACATGGGGCTCCTTCACTCTTTGCCACAATGGTCTACGCACGGCGCATGCATGATGGAATACCCTGCAATCCTGCATGCGATGCAAGGGGAGTGATGAGTGAATGTCTTCCAGCGTCCTTTCTTTAAGCTTCCACAGCCTCAGTCAAAAAAAAAACAAAAACAAAGGAAGGTTCCACGGCCTCTATCATGCGGTCTTCTGGCCACGACCTGTGTGATGCCTGTATCATGGACCTCTCTCCTCTCTCATGGGTTCTGATCACGCACCTTCTGCTCTGCTCTGCTCCGAATGGTGAGCTAGAGACAGATAGGAGAACTGCGTTGCCAATGCTGGTGTATACAGATTAGAAGCCATGGCCGTCAGATCTGATGATGGAGCTGCCGCTTGCACAAGAGGGTGGGATGGGAGGGTGGCATTGCTAAAATGAGCAAGAGGGCCAATGCGCGCTGCAGATTTGTCTCTTGTCCTCCGCTTGCATGCAAATATTGTTTCAGCTGTAAAGTTGGTCACACAGAAGTCATTGTCCGTCATCACCACTCTACTGCGGTACTGCCTCAAGTTTACCACACACTCTTCCGCTCTCAGTTCACATAAGTATTATATATGCACGCGGAACATTTTTTTTGTAAAAATAAACAACAGAAACTAATGAAGCAGCATGTGGCGAAATCCTCGGCTCATTTTTTTTTGTAAAACTAAACAATTCTCCAGTCACGTTTCCATTGGCCGATTGGCTCTCTGCATTTAGAAGCAGGAGATCGAGGAGATCTTTCAGCCAGACCGTAGTAGTAGCAGTAGCAACGGCAACGCAGCAGCAGGTTGCTCGCTCCAGTCGGTCAGAGATACCCTGCCATGCAGACTGAAAGAAGATCGTAGCCTGTAGTAGACGAGACGACGCATGGATAGCGTGCACAGATACCGGCCGTCGACTCGACCCCTCCTGTGTGGTTGTGTCTTGTGATTGTCCTGCCACCACGCCGGTCCATGGTCCAAGAGCGCCAGCAGTCCAGCACGGATAGAACAGTGGCCTGCTGCCTCTGGAGAGAACAAGAGACACCGACGTCTGATCTGATCGTTTCGCCCCGGAAAACCGCTCGGCAATGCTCAGACAAGCGCTGCTGCCCCTGAGCAACAGCAAACGATCGTGGACAAGCGCAATTCCCGTGCTGAGTGTTTTGTTTTGGACCTTTCTCTTTTGTTGAGATCGGCTGACCGTGGCCGCTCGTCCTCGATGAAGATCAGCCATTGAGCCAATTGTCAGAGGCGCCGCGGCAGTCGGCAGTCGCCACACACGATAGACCAGTGGGTTATTTGGTAGACCGACTCTGGACCTTTGGTTGAGCTGAGCCACGTCCTCCCCACACCATCAAATCAGTCTTGAGCCCTTCAACGCCATTGCTATCGATTTCGTATATCGTCATGGCAGACAGACGTGTACAACAGGCCGATCGGGAAATGCTCGAGGGCTTGTTCGGTTAATCGCTGTTAAGGGCCCGCAGCGGCTTTGGCAAAATCGCTAGCTGATATGGGTCGATGATGGAATAGATGAGAGTGTGTGTGCGCGCGCGCGCGCGACTGCGAGTCTAGCTGTTCACTCTGATGCTAGCGACTTCATATATCCTTTCAAATTGTATAAAAAATGATATCAGCCGTCGCTGGGCAGCCACAGTGTGTTGTCTTTTCGCGATCATGTCTTTTCATTAGAAGGAAGCAGAGCAGCATTAAAAGCTATTCCGTTAATGATAAGCACCGAGCTTACAAAGAAGAGGAGGACCAATAACACATAAAAACACAGACAAGTGAGAGAAGCTGAGATTACAAAGCCACAGTGTGGTGTAAACTAGTAGCAGGGGCGCGCCTTCGCGCCGATGCAGGTACTAATCTGAATTTGAGTAAATGTACGGTGGAGATTCGACATAGTAGGTTATCTAAGTTTAACTGGACAGCTATTATACATGGCTAATGATCCTAAATGGTAGGGTCGTAAGTTCAGTGTATGATGATTACCTGGTGTAAGCTGGTAATGTAGTGAAACTGGTAGGATGGTTGCTGGTTCAAACCTTTGGTCATGGGCCTGTTATTTGAACATGTACATATGTCAACCTAATAAACTGATACTTGTCTCTTATGTCCGAAGGCACCATTTGCTCTTTTTTTTGCATGTGTCGTATAGGTTTACCTTTTGGTTCTTGGCTGCAGCGGGGGATTATCTGGATCAGTCACATCATCTGCGGAAGCCGGCAGCTGAGCCAAATTTTGATCAGCTGCAGTGTCATGAAGAAATAGAAGGATGCTTTAGGGAATTCTAGGTGATTTCAGCAATCTGACATATGCAAATGAAAAATACATAGCCTAAACATATGTGCAATACATATCAATAGATGGTAGCAATGCAACCTTGCCAGTAAGATTACCTTGTTGAAACAGGCGTTTACAGGCCTGCGGGAGCAGCGCCCGTGACCTGAAACAAATGAGAAAAATTGTGAGCTGTCGATGGAGGCTGTCTACAATAACTTGGTTTCGTGGACGTGCACTATGTTAGCATTGACGCAATAATCATATCAACATTCAGTAATTTAAAGCAACTAAAAGTGTAGGTGCGATGAAAGTGGCATGACATAACCTTAGGAACTATTTAGGCTGAAAAATAGACAGAGAAAATATGTCAAGATATGTAAGGGGCCTTACATTTTGCTAATGATACTGTGGCACTGCAACATGCAGCAGAAGCCAATATGCATAATAGGCTATATGTATTTACATAGAAAAAAAGCTAAACTGGTACCAAAATATGTCAAGATATGTAAGGAGCCTTACATGTTGCGTAAGCGCAGAGAAATGTTTCTATAATTTTGTACCATATTGACCAGACTTTGAGGATGCTCCCATGTGGTGTTATTTTTTTTGACACCCAATGCTTTGTCGATTCTCAGAAATAAGCAGGATTAAAATGCGTCTGAAAATAATGGCCTGTGTTTAACTAAGCGGAAAATAATTGAAGGCACATGTAAATTCCAGAAAAGGTGCAGCGGCAAATAGGTGATTTTTTTGTTCAAAAGGACAGTAGGAATATAAATCCATGACGTGATATCTGTAGCTGCTCCAAAAGCAGGGATCAAAAAAAAGAAATGAGGCGAAAGGGGACAAAAGCTTGACCAAGTTAAAAACTACACATGGCACGTGTATTTTTTTAAAAAAAGGCACAACAACAATATCTCGGATGCACAATTATGGTCAAAATTTTTGTTACCCTAGGAACCGAAGAACTTATATCAGCACAAGGGAAATAGGAGGAAGGTGCATATATTAATCGGCACAAATAGGTTGTGACAAATAAAGGTAGAACTGTTGCATACCTCAGTTATTTGAATTGAAAGAAGATCTCCCATGAATATGTAGGAAAGTGTAGAATAGTGAGTCCACCGTGTGGAACCTTTTTTTTTCTATAAGAGCAGGGTACTGAAACAGTTTCCATGAATTGAAACAACATCTGCCATGAACTATTTTGCAACAAGAAATAGTAGCATATATAAATTAATATAAGGAGGCGTGAGATAACCATGTACCAAAACAAAGGATGGTAAGAGATTTTGAGAAACATTAACGCTACAATGCTGCGGAACGAAAATACAATCCGGTTCACACCAAGTTCAAACAAATAGTAACCAGTTATTAAGATAAGTGCCTCTGTTCCTCTATGCTACACATGGTCAGTAACACCTAGGAAAACATGTCATGCACAGAAGAAACAACTCTATGTTGACCCTTCGAAAGGTTTATAAATCAGCAGTATGAATAATAGGGACTTAAGTATGGCAGTCAGATGTCAAGCAACAGTATGAATATGAACAATACCTAATGTCAGGTTGCTAATCATGCAGTATGTATACACACAGAGCAAGAACATAACCGTGCTCACAGGAGCCTAGTTGAGCTGCAGTGGTCGGCTAGGGTATGAAATCGAACCAGAAACGCCGTAAAAATAAGTAAACCAATCGCTGAGAGCACAGGAAATTGTTTTGGAAAAGCTTAACCGAAGCATTAGGCAGCTCGAAAGCATTAAGCAAAAGCATTAAGCAAATAATTTTAGCTTATCATACATTGGGAGCAGAACCTCTAGAGTGGCCATGGTCTCATTAATTCTGGGGCAAATAAGATGGATGGTAGTACGTATTTAGCCTATATATAGTAATGCGATTAGCAGGAATTCACAGTCATTGACCACAAGCATGCAATGAAATACGAAAGACAGAGCTTAGATTAGACAAAGGAGGAAATCATCACTGGCAATGACCTGAGGAGTTGAGATTCCACAAGAGGAAGTTCCAGCCGCGTAGTATGTGATTGAATAGGCAACAAACATTAACTCTTATTGGTGGCTCCGAAATACAGAAAACAATAGGCAGGAAGAGATGGCAAAAACCAGGAATAACCAATTGACCTAGGTAGAAGGAGACGCAAAAAATACAGTGCAGAGCGCTAGATAAATAACAGCAATTCCCAGTGGCATTTTTCTGTAAACTAACATGTTCTTTTAAAGGTCTGCAAAATTTATATCGCAGTAATGGAAAAGGTAAGAACTTTTTTGAATGGAAACTGGATTTTTAGAGACCTCAAAAACATGGCAATGATCATTTGTTCATCAACCTGGAGCTTGAAGGCATGCTGAGGAATCAGTCACTCTAATAGGTCATGACCAGTAACTCACAAGCGAATAAACATCAGATCATATCCTAGATCAACGGGCATGGACTTTTCATCACAGGCCTAAGAAAGAGAAAAAAGGCCGACGCGCGGCGCTGCAGCGCTGGCAGGGAGCGGCATCACGCTCTGCCAGTGCCTCGTGCCGTGAGGCTGCAGCGCTGGCCTGGCCGGCATGCCATACCCGAAGGAGGGGGGGAGGTGGAGGAGGGCCGCTTTTATAGGGGAGAATTAAGGAATTCATAGACTGCAAGTCTCTTCAGATGCATAATCCGTGCAGTATTTGTTCCCGCAAAGCAATACCAAATTCAAAGAAGATCAAAACCAACCAGAGCTAACATGAATGTGTATCAAAACACATTAGGTATTCCATGTGACTGTACTGAATATGGCGTCACCATCCTGCAGGTAGGGGAAACTTGCTCTCCTTCCCCGTCATCATCGATTTGTTTATACACAGTCATTAAATAAGCAGTTCAGATTATATAGCCAACACAGTACAGGTACAAAGTATGAGGTATGAACACTGCCTCGTAATTTAGTGCATGATTTGACTAAAACATGCAGGGAAACAGAAGAAAGCACTAACACATCTAGGAAAAGAGTTTAGGAAAAAAACGTTAACGAATCGTCATAATAATTAAAAAAAAATTGTAAAGTGGTGGCTGCTTTTGGATTATTCGTCTTTCTGCCCACTATATTGTACCTTCCTCAGAAATTAGGTGGATTAAAATGTATGGTTGGAGTGATTATATGATGACACACTTTGCAGCTAACTCGTAAAGGTATATTTACAAATCGTGAAGGCAGTGAAGCCCCAGTAAAATAATCTTTTACCTGCAGCTTCCAGCATACTACTTAGCACCTGCACACATTGGATTGGGAGAAGGGCAGGGACCATGATATACCATTCTGCAGTGTCTTCCTGCAGTTCACAATGAAGCAACACTCATGAGCCAACCAACCAATCTAATATATGTAAAAAAATGTACAATGAATTATTTTAACGAATCAGCATGAAGAAACATAGGAACCAATTTGAATCATTCATGATAAAAAGAGCACTGCACAAATATGCAAAAAAAATCATCTGGTAAAGGAGCGCATCCAAAAACCCAAACTCTGATAGAATATACGAGATCAATCAGGAAGAACATAAATGTAGAAGGAAACAAGGCAGGGGCTGTGACTCGTTCAGGCACGGTCCATGCTTGAGGAACGGGATTAGGAGAGAGAGAGGATTGTTCAACCATGGAGGCGCCGTTCCGATTCTGGTGGAGTCACAAACGCAGGGCAGTGCTCAAGCGGACCCTAGGGTTTCCTGTAGCACAGACCCACACGTGTTGCAGAGGGAGGAGGCGGCGTCGGGGAGGCAGCCACACTGGTGGCGCTCGCCTAGTCGGCACAACGGGGAGGGGGGCCGCGGCGGGGGGGGGGGGGGGAGGGGGGAGGTGGGCGTCCGCAGCCGCGACATCCCGCTCGCACACGCTGGCTGCCGTCGACATGACCGCATGTAGAGAGAGGGAGCGAGCGGAGAGGAGAGAGAGAGGAGGGCATGCCAGGGGGAGGGGGAGGAGGAGGAGGGTGGACGCTGGCGCCATGGCCCAGTCGCATGAGCCGGCGTCGCCCCCGCCGGGGGAAAGAAGGAGAGAGTGAGAGCGAGAGCGAGAGCGAAGAGGAGGAGGTTTGGGAAGCAGAAGCGCCAGGGGAGAGGAGTGGAAGGCGCCGTATATATTTGGTTGACCGGATTCTGGCGAGAAGCCGGAGAAGGAAAGGAGAAGAACGAGAAGCTGGTCAGAAGGCAGCGAAGCTGAAGCCGGCGCAGTGAATCCTGGCCGTTAACTCCAGTATCCAACGGTGGGAGGCATTTTGGGCGACGTGGACAGCGGTTCCTTCGAGAGAGCTGCCGCGCTTTGTTGGGGTTAAAGTGATTTTATAAGCTTTAGAGGCTGTATGGATCATAGCCATAGAAAACCGCACCTAAAATGCGGCGAGTTGTGGCTATGGCGCGATTTTCGGCTGCCACGGTGTGTGATGAGATTTATGCTGTGAAAAGGTGTGGCAACCTCATTTAAAGAACCAACCGAACGAATGCCTAGATTCACATGGTGAGCCACAGTTGTGGCTCCAACACCTCCTTAGGCAACAACACTATTGCCGCCCACAAAAGTTACTAGTGTTGTTTGGTTTGTAGCAGAGGTGCGGCAACCACAAGGTTTCCAAGTCATTTTGCGCCAAAGCTTAGGCGCTGATCTTTTACTCCTCACCTTCAGCGACGGTGCAACAGTGGCGTGGCTAGCTATGGCCGGGAGTCGAACGGCATCTATGGACTCAGTTATATGGAGAGTACATGATTCATACACATTACTCAAGGAGGGGATTGAAGAGTATTTTGACTTGTCGTGGATTTAGACCTATTTGGATCCATCCCTCTAAACTTTAACGCTAAATCAGTGGTCTAATATTAGCTCTAAACTCTAGCTCACCTCATATTAAAGCTTTGTTGCTCAAAATTAAGCTAAAGTGCTCTAAAATTATTAGAGTTCTAAAGTTTAGAGGAGAGGATCGAAACAAACCTTTAATATCTTTTGATCCCTTTAAATCATCTCATATCCACTAAACTGAACAAAGCCTTACGTTATAACAAGCCCATACGACATTTTGCCATGCAGATGGGTACTCAGAAAGAGGAAAGATGAGCGGTTGAGTCGTTTGATATATAGACTTTTCTAGATGTCTGAAATCTAAAGTTTTTTAAAAAAATGAGATAAATTTTAAATCCTAAAATAACTAGTCTGTTTTAAAAGTGGTAGTACATACTACGACAAAAACTTAAGGCTCCGTTTTGGTCCTTGTAATTGAATTCATTCTAATAATTATAATTTAGACACAAATTAATTAAGCTAATGTGGTTGTATGGAATATATTTGTATACTATTTTTAGCCATACAAGGGAGATACCTATATATTGTATTTCTACTGTAGAGAAGCGAGTTGAAGAGCATGTTATAAGCTGCAGTGTAGAAATATTGGATGGTGATCTATAGAATCAATTTCCATCTCCCACCCTATTTATTTGATATAGACTTATTTATGAGCTTAGAAAAGTTGTGGAATATCAAATTTCAAACCAAATAGCCTAATCCAATAACTAGATTCCAATTCTTCTAAAATAAAAGATCCAAACGGCCCCTGAAATGAAACTAGCTAGTGAAAAACACCTCCATACCAATTAGAAAGTCGTTAATTCCCTGCCATAACACATTTTCGATGCTCCATCCGTCACTACCACGAGTACTTTAGAGTGACAAAGTTTTCAATTGCTATAAGTCAATATCATCTTAGCAGTATTTTGAATATTATCCAATTGACACAACTCCTTGTACACCAAACATGCTAACTATTAATTAACCTATACTGTGATTTTTTTTCTTTAAAAGCAAAACGCACTTTAATTGAGATATTTTATCTTTACTCTTTGTTAATTTCCTAATGCAATATCCATTTAGCAACTTATAATCTTTATTCCATATTTTTGTCTTTGCATTGTACCTATGTGGGTTTTTAATAGCGAAAGAGCTTGTCGGCTGTAGCCTAGTCGTTTGCAAGATTTAATAGCATTATGTTTTCAGTGGTAGGTGATGTTGCTATCGCCGGCGAGGCGCCTATGGTGATTTCGTCAATCTCGTATTGAGGATTTGCTTGTTCAGTCTTTGAATGTACTCATAGGAATGGGATTTGCGTGCGTATGTTGTGAACATCTGTATTGTACTGTATAATTAAAAAAATATATATTTTTAACATTATTTAGTTGAACTCTTAGCATAAGTTATATTAGTTCATGTTAATCTTTTTTGATGGCGAGTCTATATTTTTGGCTTTTTAGCTTTTGGTCTTATTAGTTGTTACTTTTGTTATCCATGTGCCAAGTTTAAACTTTAATGCTTCTTGTATCTATATTAAAGATCCGTTTCAAATGTCTCTAATGGAGCCTCCATATTAATCCTCATGAGACGTGCTATAAAACAAATCCTTGTAGAAATTTCCATGATAATTAAAATATTCGAGCTTTAATTTAGTAGACCATAATCATCATTGCTAATATTAGCCACCAGCCCTTCTTTGTTTTCTACTCCATCCATTCCAAATTATAAGTCGTGTTAACTTTTTTAGTACATCGATTGTGCTATGTGTCTAGACATATTGTTATATTTGGATACATAGAAAAATGGACGTGAAATAAGTCAAAGCAACTTATAATTTGGAACGGAGGGAGTACTAGTTATCCACGTCTATCACTATTAGAGATAATTTAAAATACCTCATAAAATTTCATCTAAGGGCGTGTTTATATGGCAAAAATTTTAGGAAAAAAATTCCTGTAGCACTTTCATTGTTATTTGGTAAAATTTGTTCAACCATGGACTAACTAGACTCAAAAGATTCGTCTCGACATTTACAGACAAACTGTGTAATTAGTTTTTTTACCTACATTTAATGCTCCATATGTCCAAAGATTCGATGTGACGGGTTCTGTGTAAATTTTTTTGGGTCTTTTGGGATCTAAACGTGGCCTAAATTGTGGGTCTCTATTACTACTATAAAAGATAATAAGGCAAGACATTGCTTAAATTTATTTTAAAATTACTCACGTACTCGATGTCGTTACGAAGAAACTTCGGCCTTAATTTGACAATTGATACGGATTGAGACCTGGTTCCATTCCATCCCAATCCCAATCACGACTCACAGGCAAGAGACAGGCACCGCTCTGCATTGTTCACTTTTCTTTTTGAACTCGCTGCATCGTTCACGTGGCATGTCTCGTATGATCATCTCTAAAATACATCACTCCCCTGATCGACAGGGATTATTGGGACATGGTTCCCATTCCATCACAAGAACGACGTGACGGCGGGGGTGTTCTGGTAAAAGTGCTCGGGGCGCGAGGGGTCTGGCTGGGATTGCAGGACTGGGAGTAGGGCGACGCCCGAGGTGTTGACTACTGTCGTCAAGAACAGGGGACGGGACGGGAGTACGGTGTACAGGACCTGGACCTCCGTCTCTGTGTGGCGTGGCTACGAGTCAAAACGGAATGCAGGTACGGGCAACGGGCCCGTTTGCGTTTGTCTCCGGCGACATCACGTCCGGCCGGAATTCTATTCACCGAGTGCTAAACCTGTGATGTTAGTCTGTTACGCTACGCGATGTTGAGCATACCGTTTTCCTCATTTAAAAAATACAGACAACATTTCTAGTACCGAAGATAGAGAGAACATCATTTTTGCTAATGTGTTTGGTCATGTATATTGGATTAGAGGAGGAAAAAGAGAGGACAGATATCTTAAAATTACCCTGATGTACAAACTAAGGCATAGAGACTGTGTCTATAGTTACATGCGTCCATGTGTGAAACTATATGAACTTGCGTGTTGTGGACATGATACTAAGTGTGATACCACGATTATAGAAAGGTGACATCATAATTCGAACTTAAAACGCACAGAAGGTTCAACAAGAATTCAATATAGAAAGCCAATTTCATAGGAAAATGACATTCCAAAGGTCACCTTCATGGCTTCAATAGCTCTTGGCAGTTGTTGAAGCCGAACCAGAACCAAGTGCTACCATGCTTTTTAAATAAAAATAGGAAACAAATCAATAGTTTCAAAGAAGCTTCGCTCGGCATTACTCCAAAACGCAACAATCGTGGTGTCTTTCGAATTTCAATGGTACTATTGTATTTCGTGATATACCAGCTAGTTAGGTTTCTACAATTAGAAGGTGGCTACGTGGGAGAACATGGAGATTGGATTCCTAGAAATCACTTTGGTGGAAACATACTAACATGTCAGGGCAGCTCCAACAGTGATTAAAACTGCTAGTTCATATCATATTTATTTAATAGGAGAGAGGATGGTGGAATACAACTAGAAGGCTCTTCAGGAAGAGTTAAGGTCTTATGCTTACACTTTTTTATGTAGCATGTTGGGATGCTTCATTTTTAACTTTTTTTTAATTTCATATGAGCTTGCAAGTCGACTATATTAGTATATTGTTGAACGTGGCCTTACTAGAACGCAATCTTATATTGTCTCTTATTTTAAGGACTGCATGCTGGCAGAAATGGCGACAAACACAACATCTTTGAGGCTCTTTTGTTTGTTCCATGCTACACAAAAACAACAAGGCAGGAGAAAAACAAACAACTCAGTAGTTTGATAGGTCAAAGATCAAATGCCACCAAACATGATCCACTTGATAGTATTTTTTACATCGTTGAAAGAAGCAACTTAAAAACATCTACACATAATTCATTCAAGCCACAAAGGAGACTGAAAATGCAATAGCATTGATTCAATAAAAAGCCACCAAATGCTAGACTGCAACCACAACCAGGAGCAGAGCTTGGTTCATACCAAGCAGGGCCAGAGCCCTCCCTGCCCAATACAATTTCCACTAGCTAAACAATAACTTTTTTTACTATTCATAAACGATTAAGACTCGATTATAAAGAATGGCCCCTGTTGCTTGTCCGATAAAGCTCCGCCACTTACCAAAACCTTCAATTGCTGTTAGGCGGTAGAAATATTGTGTGGCAAGATGAGTTACCAAGCAATTAATGATAAGAAAGGATTCAATCACAATTAACTTATACTAAAAAATCACAATCTGAGACCAAACAAGTTGTTTTTGTGGCATAGGTGTCTTCCACCAAACTTTAGAACGTCAAGTGCATCAATTGAGTTGCGGAAAGGGCAAGAGGGAGAGTAATGAGAATAAAAGGCATGCCATTCCCTAGCCGAACTTCTGAAGGCGGAGCCATGACGCCACAGGTCGAATGAGGAAGGGGACATGAAGGGAAAAGGGTATGGGAGTAACACACATCACCAAGAAATTAGTGAATGAGAGTAGATCCATGCATAAGATCAAGAAACCAAGGGGAAAGGAAGCAGGCGAGGCTAAGGAAGAATTGAGCATGCGAGAGCGAGGTGCAACACACATTAGGAGGAAGGGCCCCACAAGAGAGAGAGAGAGGTGGTGCACAATGAGCAAGAGGGAGGCTAGCATCATGGGTGAGGATCTAAGAGGAAATAGTAGATCCAATCTAACACTTAGTTTGGCTCTTGGGCCATCATATTTTGAGCGGGAGTAGCACATGGATAAGGGCCTCCCAAAACGAGTGGCTCCAAGCTAGCAAATTTGTGACTTGGTGGAGAGAGAAGCACAATAAACCAACTCACTAGCGATGGGTTCCTAGTTGAGCTCGCACGATTCCCATGAAACGTGGTGTCTCTCCCTCTATCCCACATCGTTTTAGTCCTACTAGTGACTTTTTTATTTTTGTTTTGCACACCTTAGGCCAATCTCAATGTGAGTTTCATAGAGTTTCATAGGCATTAAATACGCTGATATGGCACTGCATTAATGAAGAGAGAGATGATAAAAATTTTATAGGAACGGAGAGAGTTTCATAGGGATGAAACTATTCTGCACTGTTTTCAAAATATTTATGTGTTAGAAACTACGTTATAAAATCACCACTGAAACTGACCTTAGCTGACTATCATCGGGTTGTTGGGGACGCCAAAGAGATGAGTTGGTTATCCCCCCCCTCTATCTCTTCCACGTGTAGCAGTGCTGGAGGTGCCCTCGGCTGGAGTGGAGACAAAGCAAATGATGGTGTAAATGAGCATGGATGTTGGGGTGGTAAGTTGTTCATTACTCTTCAAAGCTTTGATTGTTTACTATATCATTGGTCGAAACTGATATCGGGAGAAGGTACAGAGGTAACAGATGGCATAAAAAGCGGCGTGGTGTGATATAGAGCTTAAACCAGGGTAAATAGGTTTTTGGTTTGTAGGAGATATAGATTCACGGGAAGCTACAGGATCTAATACAAAATCAGTAGTGCAGAGTATCCTCATCAACAAAATTACGGTACTCCTATATGTTACGGTACTCCTGCACGAGATGCAGGTAGACAATGACAAAATACACGAGGGGCGCAATTGAACTACGATGGTACCGTGGTACGGGCCTCAGATAAAAGCTGCGCAAACATCAGCCAAACCTCAAAAGTAGCACGAGGCATTTCGTATTAAAAACAGGATTGAAGGAATTAACCAAGCGTAATTTGGAAAATAGAGAGTTTTTTTCCTATCAGTACCAACAGTTTTCAAGCAAGAAATTGCCATTTTCTCGCGTGTTGGACCTGAGCTGTCAAAGACGCATGGAGCCAACAGGCCTCCCGGGAGGCCCGATTTGACCTCACTGACAGGTGGGGACCGAAGCTTTCTTCTACCCTGCCTCCCTCGCTCTCTGCCTCCTCTCCTCTCTCTCGCTTTTCTCATGCTCCCGATCTTTACAAAAAGAACCCCGAATCCCCAACTTTTGGTAGCATTGTCCCCGGCCCCCTTGCTATTAAAGGCCGTCTCCCAACCAGACAGAGCTAGTACTAGCAGTAGCACTGCGCCGCAGCAATGGTGGCTTCCACCGCCGCATAAATCTCACCGCTCGCGCTTCTTGGCGTGTTCCTCGGTTCGCCTGGGCTTCCCTTCCCTCTCCACCCCTCGCGCGGGTGCGGGCGTGGGCGCGGCGCTGCCGTGGTCATGGCGACGGAGGAGTGGGAGCTGCCGGAGGAGGAGGACGCCTACGACTACGAGTTCGACTTCGACCTCGAGAACCCCTTCACCAGCCCCGCCGACGAGCCGATCGCCAGTCTCCTGGACGCCGAGGGCCACCACGCGCCCTCCGTCTCCGCCGCGGCCTCCGCCGCCCGCCGGGACGCCGTCGCCTTCATCTCCAAGGTACGGGGCCGCCCGCACGCGCCGCCGCATTCGCTCTCGCTGCTCTCTGGGTTCTCTGTTTGGGATTTCCGCTGTTCCTTGACCCGATCGGCCTCGATCGGTCCAGGTGCGATTCGGCGGCGAGCTCGCCGTGCACCCGCGCGTCGCCTACCTCGCGCTCAACTACGTGGATCGCTTCCTCTCCAAGCGGCAATTGGCGGTAAGGACTCGTCACTCGCGAGAGATGGGGTGTATTCTCTGTTACGATTTGTTGGGAAATTCGGTCTGATCTGATATATCCCCCTTTGGTTCAATGCAGTGCGAGCAGCAGCCGTGGCCGCGGCTACTCGCCCTCAGCTGCCTCTCCCTCGCCGCCAAGATGCAGCGCGTCGCAACATTCTCCATCGACCACATCCAGGTTCTAGATTTTGGTGCCTATTGCTTGCGATTTGGTGAGTGGTTGCTCTGGATATTAATGCCCAAATTTCCGATGTTTTTTGTTGCGGTTGCCTTGTTTTGCAGAGGGACGAGGACTTCATGTTCGACGCGGCGACCGTCCGTCGCATGGAGCGCTGGGTGCTGGGCGCGCTTGAGTGGCGTGCGCGCTCCGTCACGCCGCTCGCCTTCCTCGGCTTCTTCCTCTCCGCGTGCTACCCGCCGCCCCGGCATCCCTCGCAGGTGGCCGCCGTCAAGGCGAGCGCCGTCGACCTTCTCTTCCGCGCTCAGCCCGGTACGTGCGCCGCCCACGCCCTCCCGCGCCCAATGCCATGGCATGGCGTCCAAGACGAGGAATCCCAACATTGTCCCCTTGTGGTTGTGCTGAACTCTTGTTGCTGTGCCTTTTGCAGAGGTGAAGATGGCGGAGTTCTCGCCCTCTGTGGTGGCGGCGTCGGCGCTGCTGGCCGCCGCCGGAGAGGTCGCCGCCGCGAACCTCCCCGCGTTCCAAGCCGGCGTGGCCGCCTGTCCCTTTGTAAATAGCGTGAGCATGATTTTTGTATACCATACGTTTTATTTCCATTAAACCCCTTTAATCGTCACTAATTCACGTAATTACCCCTGCCACGTCAAACGGACTCGATTGTCCAGATCCTTTGGGACTGGCCGCTTCTGGTGTTCCAGTTATTTACCGCTGCTCATCTTTTTTTAACCTGTTTTCCTCGGGGAGTGGAGCTAATGCGGCAAATTGACCGCCAGTAAAACCTTGTTGTTTTCGCTTTCGGCATTAACAATGCGACCATCGTAAACTATCTCATCATTTTGATAATAAATTGCAGCTCGGCCCCTCATGATTACCTGAAATGCGAGATCTGTAGGAACAGGTGGTTCTCGTGCTAACTGTTTGCCCTTGCGCAGGAGAAGCTGCGAGAGTGCGGTGAGGTGCTGGCGGCGGCGTGCGGCGTCGGGCCGGGGCGGGCCGCTGCGAGCGCGGACACACCGGTGACGGTGCTCGGTCACCACCGCAGCGCCAGCTCCGCCTCGGAGAGCGACTGGACCATCGGATCGGCGACCAACGGACGAGGCGGCAACGGCGACGCGAAGAAACGCTGCATGGGCCCACCATCGCAGCGGGGGTAGGCGGCTGACCGAGTCAAGCGGGCATTGTCGCAGCTGGATCGAAGAGTCGGAGATTTTTACTGCCCTGCTCCTTTTCCAAATTTTTTTTACCCTTTTTCTTTTTTCAATTCTTTCCTTCTACTTTAATCCTCTCGAGGTAAAGTGACGGGGATGGAGAATTGGTGGGAGTGGTGGCTGTCATTTAGTAGTTCCTTTTTCCTAGCTGTCTCTTTTTCGAGCCTAGTTATGGTAATTTTTGCGGCGGTGCTCAAGAAGGTGAGGATGGTGGATGAACATATTGGGATGGAAGAGGAGGGGAAATGATGTGAAATGGCAGAAAATAAAAACCGAAAGGCTGGCATGTTGCTTTGTCACCTCTTATGGATCTGGTCCCTTATGCTTCTGCTTTCTATTATGATTTTTCATGATGCGGTTGAATTTCTGCCATGATTTTTCTGCTTTGCCATTATTACATTATTGCTGTCATTACCTTTGCTAATTATATTTTGTCTCTCTAAAAACGATCCCGTGAAATGCCAGAACGACAGGAGCTGGACCCTGTTGGTATATGTCTGTCGTTTCACGTGTTTTGGAATTTGGACGTTGTTAACGAGGAAAAAAAAAGGGAAAACCGCAAAACCACAAAAGCGCAGTGGTCAACGGGGTTAGGACGGGGCCAGGAGAGCGACGTGTCAGGGCAGAGGGGCGCACCCTTGTTCTTTGCGTCCTTTTCAGGCTGGCAGTAGCAAGCCGCTGGATGCGGGCCACGTGGACGCGTGGCCACATCGCCGCCCTCGCTCGGGTGCGTCCACACGGGTCACCCCTGGCTCGTGGTTCCCGCCTCGTGCATGCGGACTGCATGGTGCTGTACACGCCTCCTCACGTCCATACGTAGGGCGCAGCGTACGGCGACTGTATGACTACGTACACGCGTACTATACTATTCCCTCCGTCCGTGAATACAGGGTGTAACTGCTTTTTTTCTAGTCCGGGAATATAGGGCGGCTGCGGCTCGGCGGCAGTTCACGCGCGCATGCAACATCGCTCATCTCCTCGGCTCCCACGCTGCATGCAGCTGGCCGTTACTCACAGTGCAGGCATGTTCTCTCGAGCGAGATTAGTAGTACTCCTATACGAAGGCAAGCACTATAAGTTCTCAGGATGCATCCTCCTTTCTCTAGTGGCCACATCTTCTTCGGCTCCAACTTCATCCGTGCCATCAGCTGCGTCGTTGTCGCTCTCGTCGTCATCGCCATCATCTACGATGGCGCTGAACTATTACACTTGGAAAGGCACACATGGGAACACAATCGAAACATAGAAATGGAAACCAGGAATGAGTACCTTCGTTGCCGGGGTCCCAAACGAAATCATAGCTCAAATCTAGTATGCCTCCCTCAAATTCCTCAATTCCATCCCAATCAATAGGCTGATTCAGATCTAGACTGGGCATTGTGAGTAGAGAGAAGATTAGAGGAGTAAGATGTGTGCTGTCCACTGTGAATAAGCATTCCCTATATTTATAGGAGGAACATACCGGAGGCACAGGCCGTGGCGCCACATGCAAATAAATTTCCATTAGCGCGCCAATAAAAAAATTTGTAGGCGCCAAAGGAACAAAACGGGCACGCGCCAAGGAAGGAAATTTTCGTTACATGCGAGAGAAATTAACGCGCGCTGTGATTGCAGTTGGCGCGTCAACGAAAAAAATTCCATCTGCATGCATGCAGCGCGGGGAAGGGAATAGTCCGAGCCGTTGCTTTGGCGCGCGGAAGAGTGAATGGCTCGCCGTTGATGCATGCATGCCTGCGCGACACCTAATTAATTACCATGCTGAGCCGAAGCACTCTTCTTGGAAGCCACAACATTAAACTCGTTTATTGGTCCTGGTGAAAACTGAATCACGCCGTGTATTCACGGACGGAGGGAGTAATATTTAAGTATTGCGGTTTTCTTTTGTGTTGTCGATGTACTCTGCACGAACCACATGACTGCGGGCTGCGGCGGTGGAAAACATCCTGTTGCGTGGACCCGGGCGATTGGTTGGTTCGCCTGGAAGCTGTTGGGTCCACGGTGAATTGATTTCACGTAGGCAAAAGGCGGGAGTGTGGAGTATCATCCTCCAACTCTCCTGCCACGATGTTTCCCTGTAACGCATAAACAAAGAGACAAAAAAAAGCGTCTAGCAACAACACAGTGTTTTCCTGGTGTGAGAAATATACATGCTAGATCTCAAGCGACTGAAATCGCGAAGATCTTAGGCTGCTTTTAGTGCAGCTTTAGCATCCAGATTTAGATTGGCTCTGTTATTTATAATTTCAATTTTATTTGTTCAATGTTTGTATCTAGTGTAAACTATATAAAAAGGAATCATTTAAATGATCAAAACGTTTCTCCGGTTCCATATCCAAAATTTCTTGGAGCTATAGAAATTAATTCCATGGATTTTTAAGCTGGATTTCCTGTTAGTGGTGAATAATGCTTTATCTCTGGCACACAGGACACCATGGATCATGAAATCTTTCTAGCTAGAGCAGTGGCTTAGCAGGCACTAGAACAGAGGATGTTTATGTCGCGTCTACTAGAGACGAACGAAACTAGTACCGGTGATCTAAGAGCAAGTATTGTAATGTGTTTGAGCCGGCGACGAGGGTCAACATCATCAAAAAAGGGCCACGCTATCCGAGAGATTAACAAATGAGAGTTTACCTTCTGGCAGGTTGAAACGCAAGAAACGGTGTGAGATCATTCGGTCTAAATAATGTATAGGATCTAAGGAATCTTTCTGCAAATGCATACAATTGATCTATGAAAATAGAGTAAGGACTAACCGTTTTGTTGCTTTTTTGTGTGTGTGCGCAGGAAGCCTTGCACTGTGGTGGTGATCTGTTCTAACAGATAATGGATAGTGTGGTGAATAATTGTACCATATACTGATATACATACAGACCGTAGTAAGACCCCGTTTGGTTTCATTTTGTTAAAGTTTAACTTCCATCACATCAATGTTCTTTCAAATATATGGAGTACTAAATGTAGACTAATTGCATGCATGTCGGTACAGATTAGGAGTAATTTATGAGACGGATCTATTAAGCCTAATTAGTCTAAGATTAGAAACTTTTTGTCAAATAAGACGAAAGTGCTACAGTGTTTGTTAAACTTTAACTCCCCAAACCAAACGTCCCCTAAAGCTTCTTCCTTCAACGTACGCCTCTTTCTTCCTTCCCTTTTATGACGATTGACGAGACTGCACCTTGAACATACGCTACGACGTCGTTACCACATACCCTCCTCGTGCGTGACACCATGAGTGCCGCTAGCTGCATGCATTGCTGCGGCGTCGTATGGCGCTATATGCGCGTAGCTTTCTAGCATGCTCCTTTTCCCACCCGAAATGCCGTAGCCCGTAGCAATGTTGACGTGCGGGGACAGGGTCACTTGAGTGCCATCCATTGCGCTTGCCGCCGGCAACGGCATGCATGCTTGCTCACATTCTTCTCTGCTGGTCGACAACTGTGGCCGGGCGGTCGAAACATGACATTGCTCGTGTAGGACGAGCCAGTAATGTGCAAGGATTGCAAAAAAGAAGTTTCTCTCTTCGGTTGTGAGCTATCCCTAAATATTTATCGTTTTTGTTTCCTGAGAAACAACTTTGACTAGATATATATTAAAAAAATTAATATATATTGTACATAATTAGTATTATTAGAAAGATCTTTGAATCTAGTTTTTTAATAAATTTATTTGGAGATATAAATGTTGCACATATTTTTTACAAATCGAGTTAAATTTATGGCACGCAACAGCGGCGACAGATATTTGGGGACGGAGGGAGTAGTAGACTAGAGGGCAAGCCTTGTGCTGCAATGCCAAGCAGCTAACTGGGGAAAGACGACACGCAGGCAGGTAGCAATCTTAGGGTACGCTTGATGTAAGAATCGGTTCCGATTCTCTTCAGAATCACTAGCAGCACTTCCAAACAGTCAAACACGATACTGATTCGAGGTAGAAACGTTTCTAGTGATTGTCTCTTTTTTATTTGAGATCGGAAACACCTCCAGAGTAGTTTCTCTAGATTCTATTTCTTGCATTCCTACCTCCCATTCCCATCGAATCTAGAAATATTTCTAGTGATCCCCTTCAAGTGAAACCAATTAAAATTGGGTGCTTTTGATTGATCTTCGCTTATAAATTTTTTTAAAATGATTATTTTCATGTAACCATTGGTTTTCGCCACCCTTCAAGAATCAGAATCCGACCAACTTGCCAAACGATTTAAGAAATCGATTCTAATTCGAAACGTTTCTAACAAAAACGGATTCCTCCAAAGGCACCCTTATTTTACGTCAAAGTTTCAGTCCCACGCTCGGCCGGTGACGTGGTGAGCAGTCTGGACTGGATTGGACTGAACCACTGAACCAGGAGATAGGTCGATTTTGATCGATAGTAGTAGTAAAAGAAAGAAAACCGATGGTTCAAATTCAATCGTGTCTGCCAATGCAAAAGCAAAAGGCTGGGCTTACCTAAAAGGGCCCGGGGGAGCCTTTAGACTACCCGCAGTGGATACTCTAAAATGATACTCTAAAGCTTTAGAGTATGAATATAGAGTAAAAACTGCTGCACTGGGTACTCTAAAACGATACTCTATCCTTTCTCTCACTCTATATTTAGAGTAGTACTGTGCTTACTCTATACTCTGTAGTGGCGGACCCCGCTAGCTAAACAAAGGAAAAAAATGCTATAACTCACAAACCAAAAATCCAAATTAAATTTCGATTGCACCATTAAATTCGTTTCAATAAATCCTTCAAAACTAGATCACACATGGATATATTTAGATAAAGTGACAAGTTGGTCCCACAGTGAATAAAGTGGATAGAGAATGATATAGAGGATGGATGGGTGCGGGAGAATTGAGTATAGAGTAGAGAATCTTGCTGAATAGGACGTATAGAGGATGAATATAGAGGTCCATGAGTGCGGCTAGTCTTAGAGCCACCGTCACGTACAGATTATCAATGCCATGTATCATCAATGTAATGTCGCCATTAATTGTAACTAGGAGTAAGGACCAAGGCTGGCTGCACGCACGCACGCATGCATGCATATCATATGAGGCCTCTAGGTTCGTCATGTTTTTACTCTCTTCGTTGTGTGCGTGGTTGAGGTTTGTCACCGTCGTCGCTACTGGCGCGATCCATGTGCACCGTGGCCGGGCGCGGCAGAGCGCACGCACAGCACAGCGCCTATACACGGCGCTAGGCCGCTAGCCGCCAGCCAAGCGAAGCCCTACAGTCAGTGCAGGCGTGGAGCACGCGAGCATGAGCAGCGGCAGCGAGGCCGACGACGGGGCAAATGGCTCGCGCATGTGTAAAGGTTGCTGCCTCAGGCCGCAGGAGTAGCGCGGCAGAAGGCAGGAGCCATAGCTTAGCGCGGGCAGTCCCAGCAGTTGCATGCCCTGTTTCGCGCTGCGCCTCTGCACACTGCACTGCCCGGGCCGCCATCAACGTGAGCCTTTCCTTCCCGTCCCGGGCTCCCGGCAGGGCCACCAAACCAGCGGCGCTCAGCTTCTCATCCTGATCCTGATCTCCTCTCCTCCGGATCATCTCTCTCTTCCCCCTTCTAGTCCTAGCTAGCTCCATGGGCCGTGGCCATGGCTCCAACCATCTCCATTCATGCCTCCATCCATCAATCCGTTCTGATCGATCGATCGGCGACACGACAGCCCAGGCCGGGCCGCCATAAATTACCTCGTACGAAGCGAAGCGCACCGTACGTACGTGCTGTCGGGTGGGGTTCAGGTTCAACTCACTCAAGGCAATATACGTATACTACTGGAGTAGAACGTACAAAAGCACTGTTGCGTTGCGACCCATCATCCACGGTCGATCCATGGTCCATGGTCCAGGGCCGACGTGCGCGTGCGTGCCACTCCACTGGTAACATGTACGTGCCCGCGTGGTTATGGGCTTACGACGGCAAGCAGCCAGCAGGCGCGTCACGACTCACGAGTCGACGCGAAATCGGATCGCCGTCAGGCGGCGGTCGGATCGGACGCATGGTGCGACGACACTGCGGCGGGCCGAGATCTGCCGTGCGATTGGAGGGGACTCCTCGACCTCGAGGACCGCCGGAGCCCGGACCCCCCGGCCGGAGGCCCGCCGGCTGCATCGAGGACCACGCTGCCCACGTCGTACCGCGCGCGGAGGCGGAGCGGCGGCCAGGCATCCCGTCCGGTCCGGCCGTCCCCATCGCCCCGATCCGCCCCGCCTGCCTCCCCGATCCGCTGACCTTGCGCTGCTACCTCACCTCCGTGGCTCCGTTCCCCCACAGCCCCCAGGGGCCAGAGGCCAGAGAGCCAGTACGTACGTGCGTGGCGTAGCGCGCCGGCGGACGGAGGCAGGTGCACCGCGCTATCGCCCGATCGACGACGTCCCAAGCGTTCGACGCGGCACGTACGGGGTTTTACGAGCCGTAAACGCGACGAGTACGCCGGTCGGTTGCACCTTGCCACCTTCCAAGCATGCACACATGTCTTCGACTCTGCGTGCTGCGCGCCGTACCGTCGGCCAGCCGAATGAACGCGGTGGATTTTGTGGAATGAGTGCCGTACCACCACCAGTCCTAGTATTCGCTACACGGTCAGGACTCAGGGCAGTTGCCGACATTGCCTATTGGTGTGTTACTAGAGGAAAATAATTTGCAATGTGCTTTAGGTGTACATGCTGCTTGGCTACATTATGAATATTGAATGCAGTAGGACCGGTCCCGAGATTTGAATGGGACAATGAAACTTCTAGTAAAACACGTGAGCTTACTGTTTCGGTTCTTCTTGACTGTTTTTTTTAGTCCGGGGGATCAAACTGATCCCCACCTAATTTCATTCCACTGATCTTCGAGTTATAAATCACAAATCAAGAATAGAGAGGGGGATGCGTCTACATTTCAAGGGAGGTTCTCCATCTCTCTGTCATGACCGCGTTCCCCCTCGGGATTCTACAGCACCATGAGCGTCCGACTTCCTTGTAGGAGTTGCAGGTGGAGACAAGGCCATCCACACTGGGCTCCAAGTTCCTGAATACAACCTCGGTGCTTCCAAATTTCCCAGCAGCCTCGGACTTGTTTGGATCTTTGGAATTAAATTCATTCAACAATTATAATTTAGGCACACAAAGAAGGTACTTATATGTTGCATTTCCACTATAGAGGCTGTAACACCCCTGGTGTTAGTTAGCCTCGTAATGCACTCATAATGCATGATATTAGCATCCTAATCTCATATCATGAGCATAGCATCATGTTTGATGAGTCAAAATGGTTGAAACATTCATTTGAAACATTTGAAACATTAGTTTTTTTTTTCTATGTGTTTCCTTTATGTGTTGCTAGGATTTTTGTGTAGATGATACTTGTGATGCTCTAACATGATCTCTAGTAGCTTAACTATTCTTAGGACACCTAATGGACCAATGTTCATGTAGACCATTTCATCTAATTAGGCCCCTAACTCATGGTTGACTTTGGTGGAACCACAAACCTCTTTTGCTTCCTCGTTTCAAAAGTGTTACCAAATGTTGTTTAAAGGTTGGACAACCTTTAACAAAGTTGTAGCACACTTGATAAGGAACAAAAGTTGTATGCAAATTCAGTTTCATGGTGACCTACTTTGGGAGCTTGTAATTTGAAAACCAGACCAAACCAGATCTAACCCATATTGGCACTTTTGTAGAACTCACTTAGCTCTACAAGTTTGTCAATGACACCATCACCTAGTTCTCTATGGTTTATGAGTTAGAGTGCTTTGAAAATCGGGTTTCAGTCGGGGGTTGACTGAAACTCAGTTTTAGTTTTCGTGTGCCTCACTTTAGGGCACGATATCTCACTAACTAAGCCGAACCCGTCCATGATCTTTTTGACAAACTTGTAGTACTCACATAGGTCTACAACTTTGCTAAGTAGAGATTTCACTAACTCGAGCTCATTTGTGAGTTAATTGACACCAAAATCACGCTGTCAGTCGCTCCGATCAGACACTGGGTCAGACAGCCGGCGCTGTCGTGGCGACCGGTTCAGAAATCGGCCACCGCATGTCGTCCATGCCCGCCCGTTCTTCCACGTCACGAGCACATGCACAAGTGTGAAGGCCGAGCCGACACCTCGCCCCTCACTCTCGCTCGCCATTCCTTTCCCTCTCTGTCGCCTTCACTGCGCAAGAGCGGAAGACGAGCGCAGCGACCGCAGTCGCCACCGCAAATCCATCGCAGCCGAGCACCACCACCTGATTTCTCATAGCCACAGACGCACCGTGAGCCCCATACGTCCTCGACCGCACCGAGCCACCATTCTTCCCCCAGGTAGAGCTCACCGCGAAGGCGGCTCCGCCGGCTTGCCATGCCCGCCGCCGTCGAGCTCGCACGTGGCCGGGCCGCTCAGACGCCTTACTACCCCCTCTTTCACATGCTTTAGATGCGGTTAGGGTTGGTGATGCTCACGGAGTAGGCCATTAGGGCCGGAATGCCGTAGGCTCACCGGAGTTGGCCGACCCGCGGCCGTGCGCCACCATGGCCGCTGCCATCCTCCCTAGGCACTGAGATTGTAGCAATTAAGAGTACCCCTAGTTGCGCACGGGTGAGGTGAACACGCCTGTACCCATGGACTCGCCGGAGCTACCGCCAGCGGCGAGCTACCGTCGTTGCCCTTCTTTTCCCCTGTTTCTCTCGCTGACCAGCGGGACCCACCTGTCAGCGACCGCGCTCGGGCGGGAGCCGACAGCGGGCCGGACGCGTAAGCGGGCTGCGCCACGTCTCTGGGCCGCGCTGTCGGGAGCGCGGGCGCGCGTAGCAGGCCGCAGAGAATTTTTCCGGGCCGGCCCAGTAGTTGATTAGGGTTTCCAAATTTGTGTTCTTTTATTCTTTTTCCCAGATTTGTGTATAAATTCAAAAATGTATATCTCTTGATTGGTAGATCTAAATGATGTGGTTCTAATTTTGTTGAGTTCCTGGTAATGTCTAGTTTATTATAAAAATATAATATGTGCCATATTTTATGATGAAATAAATAGTTATTATTTATCTCTTTTATTCATGTGGAAAAAAGAGAAAATGATATCTCTTTCTGTGAAGCTCCAAATGACATGAAATCTTCATGGTGTACTGATCATATCATGAATAGCTTATGGTTAAATTTTCATGCAATTTGGATGTGGTATGGTAGAGTTATATGATTATCTTATTTGCATGGATGGATCTTGTGTGTATTTTCATAATTTTTCTATAGATCCAGTAAGGGTTAAACTTGCTGAGTGTTATTCTTATAAGGATGCTAGGAAAAATATAAAATCTATTGTTTGATACTTTTCAATAGGGCTTTCTATTTATGCTAGAAATAGACATTCCATCTGTTGTTTTTCATGCAGCAAGTTCTGCTTGTCCAAATGCTTTGAAATTTGTATGGTGATCTATGTGAATCATGATATAGCTACTGTAATTTTTATAGATTTTTCTATATAGTTTTACTGAATATTGCTTTAATCACCTAATTAACTAAATAAAATATAAAAGGATATTAAATAATTTATTTAGAAGTTGGCACTATACTTTCTGATGTTCCTTTGATATGCAAAATAAGTTGGTAAACTTGGTTTGGTCTAATTGTGCTTTTGAATCATCACTAAATATTTAATTTAGTGAATCTGCCATTTGTGGACAGATTTGCTAGTTATGAGAATTAACCTATGATAGTGATGCTTTCATGCTTGGTGAACTATAACAAAGTTGTTAAGAACTTCATGAACTAGTTTCTGGTAGAATTTGGTGATATTTGGACGCATGGTTTAGAAATGGTAGCTGTTCAAAGTTCGAGTCAGAATTGTTTTGCTCTCTGTCTAATTAGAACAGTTTCTGTGTATGTGCTGTTTTGACCTGGTAAATGATGAAATTATGCTTAGATGTTTATATATGAAATATAGACAATTTCATAAACTTTCCAGATTGTCCTCTTTCATGTCATTTGGAATTGTGTAGCTCCTGGAATGAAATTATTTCTAAACTGTCTATGTTGATTGGAAACCTGAGCTTTTCCATTAAGTATAGTTTACTTTATATAAGTATTTTGTGATTTTATTAAATGCTTAAATTGATTAAGAAAGGTTTAGGTATACGTGTTAGGCCTTTAACCGAAGATGAACACTTGTATCTTAGGTTATGCAAATTAGGTATGTGTAACCTTACTCTTTAGAAGGAATTAACATGCTTGCATTTAAAGTGATTTGAATAGAACTATTGGTACTTAGTAAACGAGTTTCCAGTAATATTTTGGATTAAATACTTACTTGCTGCTATCCATTTATCATGAACATCATGTCATTTCTTATGCATCCATGATATTTATCTTGTGCATATACATGTAATAGGTGTACCGGAAGGAGTAACATTGCTGGAATTCAAGAAGCCAAACGAGGAGTAGGAGCAGCCAACGCCGGAAGTTCAGGAGGTGCAACCTTCAGGAGAAGTGCCAGACGAGGAGATCACCGTGGAGTGCCCGGACCATCGTCCGTGCAACTTTGTAAAAGGCAAGCCCCGGGGCATTATAAGCCTCCTAATTTCTGAAATACAATTAAAAGTAGTATTGTTATATATATTGTTGCATTAAGTTAGGTATTGGATGAAAACACTTGCTGCATTGGTTATCCAATCCTTGTCCAGATATTGATACCCTAAATCCTAAGTAGCTCAGGCTCGTGTAGATGCTTAGCCCTGCTTTAATGCGGTAGAAGTCAGGTGATTTTCTGTCACCTGCGAGCTATAGGAATATACATATGGCACGGTTGACTATATTTGCTATCGTGAAAAGAACCTGTCTTAATTTGAATAAAAGACCGGGCTGAGGCTTGCCGGTTTGCAGTGACTCCGTCTATGTTGATTAAGGACCGATTCTTGGAGCCTTTCCTGTTCATGTTGAACGCATGCCTCTCTCTTAGTTGGCCGGGTCTGGAGACCGACCACGAAGCCGAGTAGCTCAACTCAGGCCGGGAGTCGGCAAGTATAAAGTGCGCCTCGAAAGGGAGCCGTAGGCGTGAGTCCAAGGGCAGGTGATTTAAAAGTCCTAATCGTCCTGGCAGAAGGGTAATCCCTGAGAGTGCTGACGCCGACCGAACCCACGAAGTTGGTTCCTGAGTTGTACCAAAGGTGACCCACGGCTACCCTTGCAAAGTATGCCAGGGTGAGAGTTAGGAATACCCCCTCAGCTGAGTTGTAATTCGATTCGAGTCGCCGTCTCTCACCGGTTAGTGAGAACTTGACGGGCTTATCTCCAAAGTAGATACACTAAATAACATAATGGTTCAGGAATGATGATATGATGATGAAAACCTTATTATACCTGTTATGGCTAATATTGTTTGCTTCTAATGAGTGAGTGCTCTAGTATAGGTGCTAATATAGTTGACAGGTTATTAATGATGAACTTGATGCTAAGTTTAAATTGGTTACTTATATTCATAAGCTCTTTTATGCAACTGTGTCAAGCTAACCCACCTTACAAGCCTTGCATGATCTTTGGTGTCCCTTATTTCTGGTTTTTGACGGGTAAGTCTAGCTGAGTACCTTCTCGTACTCAGGGTTTGTTTCCCACCTGTTGCAAATGATCAGTTATACTTTGGTTGCTGCAAGTATTGCCTTCTTCCAGCTGGGGATGAAGACTAGACCGTTGGACGCGGTCTCTACTAGTTTCCGTATCTGAAGATGCTTTTGTGGGACATGGCCGTTACTCTGGTAAAGTATTTGAAACTATGAAGTTATGTATTAAACTATGTTGCTTCCGCGAGACAAACTTGGTTAGTAATATTTTATTTTGAACTCCGATGGATGTAATCCGAATGCCACTTGTGAAATGTTGTAACGAATGATGTGTTGTGTTGAATCACTACAATCTTGGTTTGTATGTCGAAAGTTGTTTGAAATCCTTCGAGATTTCCGGACTACCGGGATTATGGGAGCTTAAGTACAGGAATTTGATCACTTCGATAATTGTTTTTGTACTTACGTTCTTATAATTTGGTCGGTTCTGTTACAGCGAGTTGAAGAGCGTGCTATGAGTTAGAGAGTAGAAACATAGCATGGTGATCTATAGAATCAATTTCCTTCTTACATTCTATGAATTTGAGATAGACTTATATATGAACTTGGGAAAGTTGTGGAATGTCAAATTTTTAAAAAAATATAGCCTAATCCATTAAGTATATTCCAGTTCCTCCGAAATGAAACAATCCAAATGGACCCTTATCGAAAAATATACACGGTAGTATGAATATATATACACCTCACATTCCGAAGTACATAGAGCAAAATAAAGGGAGGTACAACGCTATATGTATAATAACAAAAATATGAGGGTGTGTGATAGTTGATTTTTGATTTGGACTTGCGCGCAGCCACATCAACAGTTATGTATAACATAGATCCTCTAAAAACTATTGCAATTAACTTAAACGACTTGCTATACAAATATATATGATTCACTGGTGACATGCATAGTTTACGTGTACATTTGTATTTTTTTTTCAAAATGTATAGTTTTTAATAACATAATCTTGATCAATAGATGTTTTCTAGGGGGCATTGGAGCATTAGACCATGTCATTGTAATGACACTTAGGGTCTAATTGGGACTGCCCCATTCCATGGTTTGTAGCTCCTCTTCACGTTTTTCAGTCAAACAGATGCAGCTCCAGAAGCTCTGCTCTTGGAGAAAAGGTGGAGCTGAGAGAACACTCAAATGAGTGCTTAAGAAACTCCAAGTCTTTTTTTAAACTGCTCCACGGTGAAGCTTGTATAGCATAGTCTATGGAACAGTCCCAAACAGACCCTTAAATTAGGTGCTTAAGGTGACAGAATAAATAAGCACCTATGTAGGAGCCTAAGTCTCCAATGGACAACATGGTTAAGGACTTTAATTATTGTAAGAGCCCGTTTAAGCAATAAGCATCCATATATAGCAATCCCAACTCCACCTTCAACGTTTTGTATGCAAAAGTGAAGCGTCTAGACGCTTCATGCTTCTCCAAGCGTCGGCCGCTTGCTCGGGTGTCTGAGTACATCCGCAAGCGCCTGGTTTGCATCATTGCTTGTATTATCCTCCACTGAGGCAAATCGATGCATAACTGCCTCTAAGCGCCGTGCCAAATTAACAAGTTATACACCAATTCATCTCTCACAGCCTAATAATTGTTATTAATATGAGTAATAAAGTTATTCCGCTAAATTTAAAGAATGGACTCATAATACATTATCCCATCTAGAATGGGTTGATTCCCCGAAACAAACACTCTACATATGTTTGAAAATCGAGGCAAGCAAAATTCATACAAAAGAAAAATAAGGAAATAAAGCAATGTCAGAGCGCACTTGCTCCCACTATAAACCATATATAGTTTTTGTATCTCAGAGTTTTTAGAGTGTTCGCTCGTGAAAATAGACGACAAATGAAGCACGAGGAGATAAAGAAAGTTTAAGTGCATTACAAATCATACCCGTCTCTGCCTCTCTGGACCACAATGTGAAAGTGAACCATTCGGTCTAGTGTAGACTTTTCATACATGTCGCACCAAGAGCGGGGCTGCCATCCTAAAATACGTACACAGTGCAACAATACCAGAAACTGAACAAGAACGACCCCACTAGGGCAAGTAGTGAGTGTAAAAAGCACCTGCTTGTTTATGTTTCAGTTACGCTAGAGATCTGAGCTGTGAATTGTAAACTACTCCTACGGACTACGGTCAAGTATGGCCGCCTAGATGAGGTCAATATGAATGTATTGACGGCCTTAACTAGGGCTGCGTTTAGATGCATTTTTTTTTGCAAAACGGCACTGTAGCTCTTTTCGTTGTTATTTGGCAAATATTGTCCAATCATAGTCTAATTAGGTTTAAAAGATTCGTCTCGTCCATTTCGTCTAAACTGTGTAATTAGTTTTGTTTTTTTTATCTATATTCAATGCTTCATGCATGTGTCCAAAGATTTGATGTGACGGGGAATCTGAAAAATTTTGCAAAATTTTCTAGGAACTAAACCGGGCCTAGACTTCGATCCCTGCAAAAATCAAAATCTATGCCTTTGCCGCCATGGCGAGACCACCAACCTTTATTTGCATGCATGCATGGGCCTTGGCACGAAGGCTTTATGACTATATATATACTTGGTACCATGAGAGCTTTGCTTTCTCCAACCTTCTCTTCTTTAATCCACTACTCCTTCCTCTTAGCTAGGATGCCACCATCACGAGTGCTGAGCCCCAAAAGTACACACACTAGAAGCAAAAGGTGGCTCGTGTCGAGTCGACGCTATGCTTTTTCTAGGCAATGGGTTGGAGCGGACATGATGGAGTGTGCATGTGTTGTCCTAGAAAATTCATCATGAAGCCGATGGACGCCTACAGATTGTAATGTTTGCCTTGTTTGGTCCTGCTCCCTTCGTACTAAAATAACTGTCGTTATTACTTCCTGAGAAATAACTTTGACTAAATATATATTAAAAAAATATTAATATTTACTCCCTCCGTCCCAGAATAGATGACGTTATGGGATGCGTGTAGGTCAAATTTTTTTAACTTTGACTAGGTTTGTAGAAAATACGTGCAACATTTATATATCCAAATAAGTTTATTATGAAAGTATATTCAACGATCTATCTAATGGTACTAATTATGTATTATAAATTTTAATACTCTTTTATATATAATTGGTCAAAGTTTAAAAAAGCCAACTTCTCGGAAAGCGAGAATGACTTCTATTTTGGGACAGAGAGAGTATGTTACATAATTAGTATCATCGAAAGATCTTTGAATCTAGTTTTTTAAATAAATTTATTTAGAAATAGAAATCTTCCGCGTTTTCTACAAATCAAGTCAAACTTTTAGCACGAAAACCGAAAATGATAGTTAATTTGGGACGGAGGGAGTACATACACTGTTATACCATGCATGCATCCCTTCAAATATCCTGAGTTGTTTTGTCATGGTCATAATGTTGTTCATGTAGCTTGGTCACCATGACTGTCGACATGTCAATTCTGTCTAGATAGGACGTGCTATATTTACCAATAATTTCGGTACGGTTGATTTGATTCATGTCGTTTGGGCCTTGTTTAGATACTCAATTTGGGGTCCAAATTTTGCATAGTAAAAGTCACATCACACTGTAGTAATTTTGTTTTTATTTGGTAATAATTGTCCAAATCTTGATTAATTAGGCTCTAAATGTTCGGCTCGCAAAGTACAACAAAACTGTGCAATTAGTTTTTTATTTCATCTACATTTAGTACTTCATATATGTGCCGACATTTTGATATGATGGGAAATATGAATTCTGGAATTTGGGAGGCAGGAATCTAAACAAGGCCTTGATCTCTGCCACAGATAGATATACTATGTCATATTCTAACAATAAGCCTCCTAGTCCTAGCTACTAGGATGCCCAAATGTCTACAGATAAAACAACGTACAAGCAAAGCACGTTATTGACAGCCCATCTGCTAAGCTAGCCGTGCTTTGTTTACAACCTACTGTACACGCCTAGCGCAAGTGCCGTCAAAAGTACAAAAGTTTAGGATTTGGTTTACTATACTCTTTGGTCTCTGACTTCGAAGAAACTGAGAGGAAAACAAAGGCGAGGAGAGGAGTGGCAGGCAATGAAGTCCAAGGCCGGCATTGAGTGAGTGAGGTGGACAGTCGGACACCAATGCACATACAAGTTGCAGAGAAAAGACTTTTGGGCAAGCTTCCAAGGACTTTAGGAACCCAACGCCAACCAAATAAACCAGGCGTCCAAACCCCGTCGTTACGGCTTTCCGCTCAGCACTGTTTTTGTCAGCACTTGCTGATGCAGTGGTAAAGGGTAGGATATACTAGGATGGATGGACCAAGATGCCCCCGCTAGCATCCATTCATTAGCAGCAAATTAACGTAGCATCATTAGTATCCTGACAACATTGGCACGTCCGGAACTGGAATTGATGCTGGCTGTTGTGAAGTATGAGTGGATTGTCCACCTTTTTTCAGTCATTTAAGTTTTTCGGTTTACTTGGTTGGTGCATGAAACTTAATATAGTATCAAAGTTAGAGGTCTCAAGTTTGAGTCTCGGTAGAGCCATCTTTTATATCCTCCGCTTCCTTCTGGCTGCACGTGAGTGAGAGTGAGCTTTTGGGTTCACTTAGTTGGTGCACGAGACCTAACACCGGCCATCTCCACGTACCACATTACATGTACGGAGTATCTGCAGGATACAGTAGATCGATGTGGAACTGTAGCATACTCCGATATCGTAACGGTTAACAATAGATCGATGCGCGCAAGATGGAGCTGCGTGCTTGCCAAAAGAAATGGCCCTCATGCACGTACGTACGTTCGTCTGGTCATCAAGGGCAGCGCCGGCCGCCGGCCGCCGGGGCCCGGGGGGACGTGCTACACAACTCTGGTTGCCGCTCCTCGACACACAATTACCCTGAATCCCTGATCCTCCTATACTGTATGCCCAAAACATCCAGTAACGTCGTCCATTGTACACTGAGTGACTGACGCTGCGAGTCACAAGTGAGTGAAGTCACGACTCGACTCGACTCGACAGAGCAGTGTACGTACTCCGTAGTAGTACTAGACTACGTAGCTACTAGCTGCAGCTGAGATGAAGAGCGAAACCTGCTCACTGGTACGTACAGGCAAAGGTCGTTTTGTAGGTGTGGATTCTGCCCTGCCTGGCTGGTGGCTGCCTCCTGCCTGCTTTCGCTGCATCTGAGTATCTGACGGATCGGGACGGGGACACGGGACCGAACGGCCGGACGAGCTGAAATCACGCGCAGATGAGATGAGATCGATCTGTGCCGTCACGACGACACCGCGCCCAGGCCACGCCGGCTCGATCGATCTCTGTCACATGAGTCACGAGGCGCGTACGTGGTGTGCAGGGTTAAAAAAACCGCTCGGTAAACCGCGGTTACCGGCCTAACCGGGCCGGACCGGTTCCGGTCCGGTCCGGTTAGGTATTCCCTAAATTCAAATTTAAAATTTGAAAAAAAATACTAATTTTTTTTAAAATAGTTCATGATTTATAGAAGCCAATGGTGTAAAAATTTTTCAAATTCGAGTTCGTTTAGTATTTATTTATACGTATAGAAGTTTGAAAAAAAGAAAAAAATCCTGGTCCTGCCCCGTTAAGGCCCCCAAATTCAAATTTAAAATTTGAAAAAAACAAAAAATGCTGAAAAAATTCCTAAAAATAGTTCATGATTTATAGAAGCCAATGGTGTAAAAATTTTTCAAATTCGAGTTCGTTTAGTATTTATTTATACGTATAGAAGTTTGAAAAAAAAAGAAAAAAGAAAATTCCAAACTCAAACCGAGCGGTAAACCGCTCAAACCGAGCGGTTACCGCTCCAAACCGCCCGGTAAACCGGTGACAAACCGAACCGAAGGCGCGTTTGAATTCAAATTCAAATTCGACCGGTTACCGACCGGTTACCGGTAAACCGGACTGGTAAACCGGAACCGGAGGCCGGCGGTTTGGGGTGACCGGTCGGTAAAAAAAACCCTGGTGGTGTGGGTGAGCCGGCGAGGAGGGAGGCCCCTGCGCCCTCGCCCAGCACGTACCAGTACGTGCTGTGGTGGCCTGGTAGTGGTATCCATCCAGCCCAACAAGTGGCCCTCCGTGCCCACGCTCGCGCGAGCCCTGTGTTTTTGTCTGCGAGACAACGAGCGTGCGCGGGGCGCGGCGGCCTGTGCGTGCAGCAGTTCGGCTCGGCGGTCGTAGGGCAGGCCGCAGCCGGGGGTAGGAGTCGACAAGGACGGACCGCGCGTGGGGTACGGTGGATGGCCACCGCCGCCGCGCTCGAGCGCGGGGGCAACGCAACCCGCCAACCCTACTACGGCGGGCCAACCTACGCTACGCGCTCCTCACTCTACACACGACGCATGCCGCACGGCGTGCGTGCGCTGCGACGGCGCCACCTAGTCCCGTAGCCATGCGCCCACGCCGCGCGGTGCAGCAGCTCGTGCCGGCCGGACGCGCGTACGTGCATGCGTGCGCCAGGTTCATGCGAGCATGCCTCTGCCCTAGACCGTACGTAGTAGCTGCCGTTCGTTCCTCGTGTCAATTGCCATGGGCCTCGTTTAGATGAGAGAATTGGGAAGAAAAACACTGTATCAGAATTCCTGTAGCATTTCATTTGTATTTGGTAAAAATTATTCAAATTTTAACTAACTAGGCTTAAAATGTTCGTCTCGCAAAGTACAACAAAACTGTGCAATTAGTTTTTGATTTTATTAACATTTAGTACTCCATGCATTTGCCGACATTTCGATGTGACGGAGAATCTTCTTTTTGTATAGTGAAATTTGGGGAGAATTGGGGGAATTAAAAAGGGCATGGTCCCTTTGGCGTACTACGGTTTTACCATGAGCCTGAGGTACAGATAGCCTCATCAGAAATCCCTAGGCTACATCGTCCTAGATGAGACCACACCCTTACGTACGTCGTACTCCGGCCTATCCTACTGTACTAGCTAGGCGGAAATAATGCATGCATAGCAGTATGTCTGGTCACATGCATGGTTAGTGTTGCTATAAATTTATACGGGATCTCATCGATCTGCCGATCGATCGATGTGTGCACGCAGCACTGCAGATTGGACATGCAAAATGCCAGGAGCTGCGTCGATTCGATGGGTACGCCCACGCCGCGCGCAGATGGGCCACTGTTGATCCAGCCATGGGGACAAGAGGGACGAGAGAGCTTAATTGCTATTGGCATCATAGGCAGCCACATTGTTCTCACGTTACCTGCAGCCTGCCGCCCAGCTTGTGGGGTTTCTTGCATGCAGGGGGGAGGGGGCCTGTGATCTATACGCACTGCATGCTAAGTACGAACGCGATCCTTTTTCTTATATATGCGCCCATATAGTTGTGATTGCTTAATGACCCGGGATGAATTTTTTAAGCCAAAATCGATACTACTAACACTAGGATATTTAGTTATTACTCCGAGAATAATATAGTTCCCAAACTCCAAATTAGCGATGATGCCAACTCGTGCGTTCTATCATTGAGTTGTGATGAACTGATGAATGCACCGGTTTGGGCATTTGGTTAGCGTGCCAGTGGAACACCAGGCACAAAAACCTACGAATGCACTAGACACTCCAAGTGAAGACATATCCTTGCGCCTAGATCTGTACAAACCGGGTGATGGTGTTTTCAAGGACCGTCTATTTGCGAGCCCTAAACTTTGCATACTTCTTGGATTCCCTGCCTCTTACCTCTACCTCTGAAAATTTTTCGTACTTGTTATATACAAGTAATATGCCAATGCGCGCGCGGTTACACGGGTCCAAATTTACAGTGCTTGGTATACGCAGTACAGCGCCTTGCGATGAGAGAACATGCCTGGCCGGCCCCGTGTGATGTCTTATTGCTGTGTCCAAACGAGATGGACTGCAGAGTCCTGGCTTGCTTGACATCAGTGTAACTGCTTGTGAAGTGTCAGACGACACTGGACTCTGAACAAGGCACGAGGTGTTCTAAGTCAGATGCGCCTCAGCTCAGCACTGCAGGAGAAGCACATGAACATTGTCCAACTCCTAATGGACGATGTATATGTTCATCATTAGTCATTGGGCTCAGATGAACTGATAAGACCTGCTTGATTAGCAATTAATTTAGCAGCCCGTGAAACACCAGACGCATAAATCAAATGTTCGTGTCCTAATGTACTTGGTATATTCTACAAGTGACCAACTGGCCATGCATAGTATAACGATGCCAATCCAAGTACTCTCTCTGCACCTGGATTTATTTGTACAAACTGGTTCTGATAGTGTTTGCAGTACCGTTTTGTTGCACGCTTCTCCTTGGATTTCTTTTCCGTTATCTGAAAATATCCTACTTGTTGCAATGTAAAAAATGTCAATATGTGCTTGCCAGGGAAAAAAAAAGAGTAACTCCGAATTTTATAGTGCTTGGTACAGGCGATACTATTGCTACAACGAAAGAGCATGCCTTGTTACCGCTAATGAAACGAGAGAGGCTGCGGAGTCCTGGCCTGTTTGACATCAGTATAACTGCCGATGAAGTGTCAGACTTGAGACTGGAGCCAAGGCACGAGGAACTGAAGTCAAATGTCGTCACAATGCACGTACATGACCAGTGAGGCAGTTGCTTCTGATGTTTTTGGTACTGCACTCGTATGCTGTCCTTCACGCTCATGCATGGAGCAGTGCAGGCTCGGTTGCGTCCTCTTCGAGATCCAGTGACCAGTGAGGCATGCAGATCTTGCTACAGGCAGGTACAATACTCGTTGAACATTTGTTTGTTGAAAAAAAATAACATACCAGTGTCGCATCTTCTGAAAGAGCATTCGTGGCTCTATCTATCATCTGGGAGAAAAAAAGCAATGGAAGGTCGTCCTCTTTTATTGTTTAATACTCCCTAATGTTCTTCTCGGGGCGTTCGTATGTCTGGATGCCGCGCTTCCAATTCGCGCCGCTTGCTCCCGCTCGTTGCGCGCTCCGCCCGTGACGCTCGCACCTGTCCGCGCCCGCGATGCTCGCGCCCCACGTGCGATGCTCGCTCCCGCCAGCAACGCCCAATCCTCTTCCTCAGCGGCCTTTCTCCAGCGCAAGGGCGCCACACCGCAGGCACAACACCCGCCCGCACGCCACGACTTTCTCTAGCGCGAGGGTCGCTCGCCGTGGGCACTGCAACCGCCCACTCGCTGCACCCCCCAATCCGCGCCGCCATCAATCTCCACGCCGGCATCGAGCTTTGCTACCGACGAGCCTCTATTTATCCAAGCAACAAGGTAACATTGCGCTAAAAATGAATGTTGCAAGCGTATGTTTCAAGTGTATCAGATGTTTCAGAGGTATGTTGCACATATTACAATGGCTATGCATGTATGTTCCAAGTGTATATTCCAAATGTTCATCTGTTTCAGACATATATATAAGTGTTTCAGGTGTTTTTCATATGTTGCAAGCGTTTTATCTGGATGTTTGCAATAGCTACACTCATATCTTCAAGTTTTTTCTGGTGTTTTGCAAATGTTCCAAATGTTTCGTACATATGTTGCAATGTTCCATCTACATGTTGCAAAAGTATATTGACTGTTACACATGTTGCAATGGGACCCACCTGCCTCAGCCGCTTGCTGCAGCTGCTGGAGCGCCACCATCTGTCACCATGCGGGCGGCTAAAGCCAGTAGACGCATCCGCGGCGGGGCATCCACAAGCGAGGGCAGGTGATTGGGACCCACATGGGTTCCTGCGTGCGGTGGTCAGGCGAAACGGAGTGAACGTGATGGTAGGACGGTACGCAGCATGGGGTTGACATGGTGGGGCATGAGAAAACAGGTGGGACAGGCTTCTTTCGCGTGCGGCGTAGCCTCCCGCGCAAAGGACCGAAAGCGTCCGATATTTTGGAGCAGCTCCGGACGTCCGAGTGCCGGTAACACCCTTAATATACGGCACCAGGAAGAGGGAACAAGTAATGAGAATGGGTTCCTGCGTGCGGTGGTCAGGCGAAACGGAGTGAATGTGATGGTAGGACGGTACGCAGTATGGGGTTGACATGGTGGGGCATGAGAAAACAGGTGGGACAGGCTTCTTTCGCGTGCGGCGTAGCCTCCCGCGCAAAGGACCGAAAGCGTCCGATATTTTGGAGCAGCTCCGGACGTCCGAGTGCCGGTAACACCCTTAATATACGGCACCAGGAAGAGGGAACAAGTAATGAGAGGATCAGAGGAGTCTGTTTAGGCATCATGCTGCATCCAAGATCCCACAGCATCAGTACTTCTCCAAGCCTGCAAGTGAGGCAGCAATCTAGTCCTCCGTATGAAGAAATCACAACAATCTGGATGGTTGCTGGCTCCTGTGATGCTATTCTTCTGAACACGCCGGTGTGGAAAATAGCAGCCAGCCACCTCCATCCAGTGCTGTCAGCATGCGAAAATTTAACTGCCTCACTGCCTGCCAGTTCGCCGCCTACTTGGATAAACGTTGACACTTACAGGAGTTCAACCACAAGACGGCGAGCTTATTAATTGGTGCTTTTGAGCCATGGATCTATTGCACGCGTTGCATGCTTCCTTTGCTTGAATTTTGGATGGCTAACATGAAATGACAACAGCGCGGTACGGGAGGTAGACAAACCAGAAAGTAAACAAAACAGGTCGACAAGCACGACCCAACAGATGGCGAAGCAGTCAACATCTCCACTGTTCAAACTAGTAGCCAACAGATGGCGAAGCAAGTCAACATCTCCACTGTTCAAACTAGTTGCCACAGATTGCAGACCGTACACCGCAGTTCTGAGCAAATCTGCAGTTCAGCCGCCAAGATATTCTAGAGAGAGCATGCGGCACGTACGCCACGGTTTTATATACACAGCACAACTCGATTAAGCAGAACATCCAAAACATCAACGGGCCGGTTAACTTGCAGTCATCGTTCCTTGATCAGCAACATGGCTGCTTCAGATTGGGAAGTAATGGAGACCAGTAAGAAAGGTGAACAATCAAGGATAGAGGTGTTATTATTCAAGTATCTGTAGCAATGGCACTACTATACCTGCCTAGTTTCGTTGTAGATTCAATTGGCAGCTTTTATGTTAGCGAGAGCAGCAAGAACCCGGTTAGTGACCTATTGGCCTGGACCACAATCATGGAAGCATTAGATGTCGTGTTCAAAATGCCAAAGTATTGTAAGTGACAGGCTGACCTTGAGAGATGGCACTAGTGCATAAATCTCTTCAACGGATTCAGGCCCAATATTTGCTATCATGCATATCTGTTGCAAGCACACCACAACGGTTGAGTGAGATGAGGCTGCCGTGTGTGACATCGAAAATGTAAGGAAAGGAACAAGAAACTAAGTAACAAACCTCGCCATCATCGATCCCGCAATTTGTGAGAGATCTCCAGCAACTAGCTAAGGAACAGAACTGGATCACTGACAAGATGCTTGCCTGATAAAATAATGTAACTCAAAATAGATGCAAGTTCTAATGTATCTAGTCTAAACAAAATATTAGGATACTCCAGGGCTTGTTTTGCAGAGTCTGCAGTGGTGAAATGATTTCCATCTTTTGCATATTGGGGAGAGCTCTGTCAAATGACCTACAGAAGCAACAGGATAGGGTAAACTAGCCAAAGAGCTCAGAGATGCTTCCTCCAAAAAAAAAGAGCTCAGAGATGTGGACGTAGCACAGATAATTATTAGTAGGATAGAACAAATGATAAATATGAAACGTTCTTACTCAGGAATTTTGATCTTGGGGTCCTATGATAAGATTGCCATACACTCATGAATTTCTTGCAAGAGTTCAGCTCCTTCACAGTTCATTAGGATTCTACAGTTCGGTGGGATATCTGCAACCAATTATGAGAACAATAAGATTTTTTTCCCACACATGCCATTGCATGGGAAACTCGCAGGATTAGCTTACATGGTTCATTTAGAGAAGGGCTCATGGAAATCAGATTGTTGTGCATTTCAGAATTTACACAGCATTTTACATAACCATATACAACTTACAATGACATTTGAACGCTAAATACATGGTGGAACAACGCAAATATATAGCAAAATTCTCAAATGCATTTTACTGGATGCCCTATGTTGTGCATACATCAATCAACAAGCAAAAAGTTGCTAATCAACAACACCCACCCACTATCTCAGGCTTCTGAAATAGATATTTGCAAGAACAAGCTGACTGCAGAAACATGATCCCATGAATGCCAGAATATCGAACTCTAAGCACACCCATTAACAAGACGTGCGAATACACCCATGCCTCATCTCGACATGGCTTAAGTAGCAAGCAAAGTCACCAATTTAAGAGCAAGAATCACAGTATATACAAATGGGAGTGGCAAGATTACTATTTAAGTGGAAAATTATGCGGGGAAATCACAAGAACAGTAGAGAAATTAATCCGCTGAAGACACATTGGAGGCAACAAATAAGGACATATTCCAAATTTCTCATAAACCACTGTCTAGTCCTTCTAGAATCAATGCTTGATTCTAAAGATACAGTGAGGAAAGACTGCCTACTCTCAATTCAAATTCTCCCTAAGCTTAGTTCTCAAGGTGAAGAACACAGAGCAGAATGGGGAAGAACTCCCAAAGCCAAGCAGCATGGGTGCTGTTCTGAGGCCCCAAACTCTCCCTTAATGTGTTGAGCCACCAAAGTGCACCAAGGAAACTACCGCACCACACAAGTTGGCCTTCTTTTCACAAATGGGCTGCTACAGTTTGAGTCTATAATGGCCTTCAAATGAAGTTGAAAATCTTAGCCCCCGATCACTAATAGTCAATTTCGGCACTAGATGATTGAATAATTAGCATCAAAATAGCTGCATTTTGAAAATTTCACTGAAGGGAATTGACCAAGCTCCAGCTTCAATTCTGCATCAGATTTGGTAGGCACTGTATTGGATGCAGAAACCTTTCCACCTTTGTCACTACTATATGCCTTGCCTTTGCTTGCTTCTCCTAAGAAGGGAGATAAATATTGATTAACATTGAGAATATAACAACAGCAGAGGTAAATATACTTATCTCTGGCACGAATATTTAAGTACCTTTTGAAGGGGATGATGTGTAGTAACATGGTGCATGCATACCTTTAGAAAAGGATGAAGCGTTTCCACCAGTTTTTAGGCTCTCAGATGAAGCCTTCCCCTTTGAATTGGAGTGAATTCTAAGCTCTTCTACGAAACCTAGAAACAGGCGGCACTATATGAGTGCTGCAGGTTTCAACCTTGCATTGCATTATTCATGTGCAGTAACATTCAGCTACATTATAGATTTTAGAATTATCTTGATGTAATGGGTTCCTTTATTTTGCTCTTATCAAAATACTGAAAAAGTACAACATATATACAGTTCAATTGTTACCACATGGAAGCTGTCATGCACACGCTGCACCTATCAATCATAACTCAAGACTCAAGAGTTTTTTTTTTGTAGTAAGTGATATGCATGTTGACACTTAATTAGTCTCAATGACTAGAGAGTGAACGTGTAGACTGCAAATAAAAACCAAACGGCAGTTAGAAAATGTTATTTATTAATCTGCCACCAGATTTTCCTTAGTAATATATCAACTATACGAAGCCTACCAAGAAAAGCTGGCGGTCACAGTCACTGCCATGGTATTGGAATCAAAAGACTAAAACCAAACAATGATCATTACAATCACGTGAGGTATTTTTTTTCTCTCCTGAATGTCCTAGAGAACTCCTTACATTAATAAACACTAGGCAACAGAACAGTAAACATGTCATACATTGTATGTCTAAGCAGTGGCGGAGCGTGAGGTATAATCAAGGGGGGCAACTACAGTAGATTACTTGTGTGTGACAAAAAAGATTAGCTCCAAATTACAGGCATGCTGTTCTTTCTAGGAACTAGGCAACGACACACGTTCAGATGACATACAACTACGGTTAAAAAAAGCTAGCATGCTATCCAAGGTACTGACATGAGTAGATGAGTACTAGATGATTGATCTGACAGGAGAGAAAGGAGACAAGACGGATGGACACAGAGGCTTGCCAATGGCCAACCACAGTACGAAATGAGTCATCGATGCTCAGAGTCTCAGACATATATTAATGTTCTTTCAGACTAGGGGGCAGGCGCCCAGCCGCCACAAGCAGTCCCAATGAATGAAACTATGCACAATTTTTAAGAGAACTATATCAATAAAAACTTGAAGGAGTCTTCGCGTAACAAATATTAATATTTTTTTAATCTCTCTCCCTATCCGTTGCTCCCTCCCATACTCTCTCTCTCCTCTCGTTCTCTCCCAACCGCAAACGAAGAGAGCGCGTGCGGCGGCAGGCGGGCAATCGTGCGTGCGCATGCAGCTGGTGGAGCGAGGAAGCGCACGCAACAGCGGCTGGCGTGCGAGCAATCCCACGCAGCGGCGGCAGCCAGCACGCGACGCGAGCGCAGGCGAGCACGCGGCTGCCTGTGGGCGAGCGAGCGCGTAGGCGGGCGCACAAGGAGGAGCTTCCGCACGCGGGTGCTATTTCTGCATGCAGCTACGTGTCCAGGCCAGCAGTGACGGATCCCGCAACAGATGGAATCCACTGCACCACCGCCGCGTTCGCGTTCGCTTCTTGGCCGTGAAACGCCGGTGCCAGACTTGGACGGCGAGATGGCCGTGTAGATGCAAGGCGGCCAGGAGGGAGGCCTAGCCTCATGGCGTTATGGGGGACTGCTTGCTGCACGCCTTGCCTACGAGCAAGGGAAGCAAGTCCGGAGCGAGCACATGAGGACGGGATCCGGGATAGACACAAGCTTCCCAGCGTCTCGGTCCACGCGGAGACTCCGTTTCTCCTCCAGGAAACGGTTTCCTTCTTTTTTCATCTCTCTCTGTTCAATTAATCTCTTGACACATCAGCAGAATATTTATGTAACAGCCTAATTAATACACATAACCATTGGGAGTGCCCTAAAATGTCAAGGGCTCAATCATAAATACAGATGCGGGAGCATTTCATGAGTTATTAAATGTCAAAAATTATATCAAGGAAACTGAATGCGCTGTTACCTTCAGAGTTAGAATCTGATGAATCAACCACAGCAACTCTTGGGTTGAGAGAACCTTACGCCTTCCATCAGGTACTCGATCCATTGGCAAACTTGCCAGACTCTTATTCAAAGGATATGCGTAAGAAGTTCTGCATATTTAAATTCATCACATAATTGCACAGCAAACACTATACCAGGGGGGAACCCAGTAAAGAACAAGTACAATGTCCTCCATAACTTTTGCAAATAGATAGGATTTATTGGGCATACTACATATATGATCTTGTAACTAGATCAGACCCGTACAAAAATACCCAAATAGATTAAGTTAGGGTTCGATATGCTTGATTCAAGTGTGGCCCAATGTCCAGTCGCGTGGTCGTGTAGTACGGTAGTACTCTCTCCACATAAAGAAGGAACGTAATTCTCGTTTCCCAAAAGTCAATCGGTTTAAACTTGGATCAAAATTATATAAAAAAATTACTAACATTCTTAGTATCATTAGATTAGTCATAGAATATATTTTCATAATAAATTTATTTAAAGACATAAATATTAATACTATTTACTATAAACTTGGTCAAAGCTGAGCTACTTTGACCAGTACGAATCTTATAATTGTATATTTTTTTTGGACGAAGGGAGTAGATTACATAATCCCGCTAGCTTACGTTATCCTCACAAACTAGAGCCGTTATGATCCACGATGGCTAAAGTTTACTCTCTCTATCCCTAAAAGACTAGGTAAAAAAATTCTCTAGAAGAATCGATTTCTTAAGGTGAATGGTCCACAATTCCACATTAAAAAAGGCAAAATTTGAGGCTATTTATTTTTCGCCCAGCCCATTGTGATCTGGCCCAACCGTCTTCCACTTGCTCGCTTTCAGCCCACCAGCGGCCCACTCGCTCACGTCGACTTCTCTCCTCACGACGCTCTCGTCTCCCTGGGTCGCCGCCGCTATGTCCCGCACCGCCACTCCTCCCGTCAAAGCGCAGCGCCGCTGCTCCTCCGTGCCAACGCTCCTCCAGTCCGCGCGCAGCGCCGCCGCTCCTCCCGTCAAAGCGCAGCGCCGCCGCTCCTCCAGTCCGCGCGCAGTGCCGCCGCTCCTCCCGTCCGCACACAGGGCCGAGGAGCTTGAAGCGATGGCGCGAAGGCAAAATCACCGGTCGGAGCTGCCGGATGCGGACCCCCATCCGGCGGCCGCGGAGAAAGAACTGTCATTTGGGGCTCCGATGCGGGCATCTGGCACCGGCACGGAAGTCAGTCGGCCTCACGAAGAGGGAGGGAGACTCCGCGGGAAGGGACGGAGAGTGCGCGTGCCACTTTGCTCGTGGAGTTGCTGGCACGGGCGCTGGTTTCCTACAGCAACGTAGGTGCTGCCACAAAGGAGCCAGCCAGGTCCCAGCGTAGCGAGTCGGAATAAGAATCCAATCGAACTAAGACACCAGGCTTGTATCGGGACACCAACTCAGACCGGGAAAAAAATCCATGGTAAGTTCTACATGAACTCCACGTTCGACATAAACTCTTCACTTTTTTCTTATTTATATATTAGAGACAGAGATCTCGGTTGAAAAAGGTTGCAATGGGATGTCATGTTCTCGTAGGTTTCCAATCCTGATCTCGTTGAGCTGAACAATCCTGATCTCGCTGAGCTGAAGCACAGAAGTTTCTCATCTTGCTTGATCAAGCAAGGTTTGCCTCTTGAAGTTGCTATTTCTTCCTCTTCACTGATTCTCTGCAGCCACACTATTTTTGAGGATGCTACTCCTGAACTGGGTAGAAATTTCTTCTGGGATGGTGATTTTCCTCTAAACTGGGATCCCATGCTTGCATACTCGAAAACTTTGGATGAGATCCGTCAGAATGGAGCAACAGTTCCACTGGATAAAAAAAGGTCTGTCCAGTTTCTATTGTTCCTTTTACATTCAATGTTAAACTCCCAATTCCAACAGGTTGCTTGTTTTCCAGTTTCCATTCTTTTGCGGTGACTGTAAAATGTGAATACATCTTTGGAGGATGCATACAGGAATCCAGACTTACTATTGTGTTTCAAAGGTAAGTTTTCTATTAACATATGTTTTTACTCATGTAATGCTATGCTCCCTTCATTATCTGAAAAAAAGAGTAATATAATTTTATGAATGCCTGCAGATAAAGGCCACCATGCTTTTTTCGATATTTCGAGGGGGGGGGGGGGGGGGGGAGAGGGCTGATTAGGCCTCCATGCTTAGCTAACGCTTCTTCGGGTAAGTAATATTGATTGGTTGCTTTTTACCAGGAGGCACCAACATATTTATCCCACCACTCAAAAAACTTTCATCTCTTGCTGTGTTGGACAAGTGGGAAAACGAACTTAGCTGACTCAAACCTTGGCTTGATACGATGAACTATATAAAGAAAGCAAAAATATTACCATCACTGACATCCTCTCCTTATGATTGGCCAGACTAACGGCTTGGTGTTTTCACTTATCGATTTTACTCAAGTAACTTGGGTTTAAAACTTTTTATATCTTGTCCTTATTATAGTTTTTGCTGTTTCTTGAGGAGGTGAGAATTTAGTGCCTACAATATTTTTCTAGCTGTAGTTCTTGATAAGGCTGGAATGTTAGATATGTTCTTTAAGATTCATACATTTATCTGGTTATTCACATATTCAGTTTGTAAGTTGAATTTGCCAATCAATCTACCACTGTATCTTTAGGGAAAGATGTCCCTGCACACATACGGGATGAAGTGAAATTTGTCTAAGTTAGTGTCTCTTGGCCAAGCAACAGTAGTATGCAAACTCAGCCTCTACATGATATGGTTTTTCTCATTTTATCTTATTTATTACCAATTAGTTAATTTTCTGATGAACAGAACACTTTTTTGTTTATTGTTAAAGGAATAGGATAACAGAATAGAACACTATACTCATTTGGTCTGTTGCTTTTCCTATACTAATCAGTTTGTCTTTGTATTGTGCGAAAGCTAAGCGGTTCATCAAGTTTCCAATAAACTGGTAAAACCGGAGGATTTGGTCATCTCAGAATAAGACGGCCATTCATTGCAGAAATAACAGACGCTATGGTTAGTGACAAAGGTTAGGTGAGATATCTCCAGCAATCTCATATTCTAAGGATCTGGCCAAAAAAATCTGAACTGCACCATGGTGTATGTCTGCATGTTTTCGGAAAAAATAAATTTGACCATGGATTAGTATCATGGTTGTGGAACTAATAATACAATTAAGATAATTTTTTCTTTTTTAATTCCAATGGCCCCTTGTGCTGTAGATTAGGAAGATCAGTGTGAATTGATATTGGAACTAGAATGCAATTTGTGAAGACTGGTTTTTTACTCCATTTGTCTTGGGAAAAAGTCTACTTGACCCCCAACTATTGGGGGTGGTCTAGTTTACCCCCTCAACTATGAAACGGTCTAATTTACCCTCTGAACTTTGCAAAACCGGCCAAATCACCCTCGAGCGGTTTTTGGACGGTGGCTTTGCTACAGTAACAACGGTTTTGCTACAGTAACAGTGGTTTTGTCCTTTTCTTTTTATTTATTTCGTCTGAATCTTTGAAAAATCATAGTAAATCATAAAATAAAAAAAATCCAATTTTGTTAGACTCCACATGAGTATATCTACACAGTGAATATATAATATAGTATACTTTAGTACAAAGTTTTTGTTGTATGAATTATTCAAATTAATTACAGAAAAAAATAGATCAAAATTTACAGCAAAAATTTTGCTCTAGCCCTCTCTTCCTTCAATACCCAACTCCGTTTCCACTAAGGCCCCGTTTGGTTTGGATGTTAAAGTTTAACAAACACCGTAGCAGTTCGTCTTATTTGATAAAAAGTTTCTAATCTTGGACTAATTAGGTTTAATAGATTCGTCTCGTAAATTACTTCTAATCTATGCCGACATGCATGCAATTAGTCTACATTTAGTACTTCATACATTTGAGGGAACATTAATGTGATGGGAGTTAAACTTTTAACTCCTCCGAACAGAACAGGGCCTACGGTGGTGCCACGCATCGTGCTCGGACCAACTGGCGTCATGGACCGAGCCGTGCGCCGAAGCGGTGCACCCGCCTCACAGGTCCACAGTGGACAGAAAATGTCCCGAACGGGTACGTTTAATCCACGTTGTCCACGTGTGGATCTACGACGTTTGGAGCTTGGACACTGGTCAGGGCGGCACATGGACGGGTACGGCTGGAAGCTCGCCAGAATCAAGTTGCCGGTCTCAAATGTGGAGCCTGAGGTATAGCGGACCCGATGGAGGGATTAACGGCAGCAGGTGACTCACCGTGGTGGCCATGGGCGGCGGTGGATGAGAGAGAGAGCGCGCGCTCCTGTGATCGATTTGAGGCGAAACACAAAAGGAAAAACATCGCGGACACCTTCTTTGGACGCGATCTTACCATGTGAAGCTCAGTGACACTCTATCTCAATGGTTGGGAAGCTTTGGCAGAGGCGGATTGAAGTGGTGGTCTAAGGATTGGAGGAAAGGGGCGGAACTAGGGGATGACTCCATCTCTATAGCCTGGAGAGAGGTGGTTGGTGTGCAATACGACCGTTGAGCTAAGGGGGCGACCGTTATGGCCACTGTGGCAAACTATTTCAGGTGGGGAAGGAACTACACCGACGGCCTCATGACAAATTAGTGTTTATACTGGGTTGTGGATAATAGGCACTAAATTCTAATAATGGAATATTAACATCAATCAAGATTTAGAGCTTATATAAACACTTACATCAGGTTTGCTAAATATTATTAGAAGTTTTTATTTGATTACTACATTTCACTGTATGAAAAACCATAAAGAAACATAAATAAATAAATAAGATATAAAGAAGGCACTGTAAAACAATAACATTATGTCCTCATATCAATAAAAAAGAATAACATTTGTCATCCTATCATCCGAAATCATCATTCTCAACATTCTTGTTGCCATAGGTACAATCCACAATGTTACATGAAGCATCCGTATAGCAAAAGGCGGCCTAATAACAGCAATAGAGACACGTAGTAGCACACCCTAAGTCCATTGAACAAATACTGGCATTGGACGCTGCTTTGAGAAAAAAACCATCAAGTTCAGAGAGATGCCGAGCACCAAATAAACATTTCCAGCCTTCCAGGATATGATGCAGCATTGCATCAAAACTCTGGCAGAAGTGGATGCAGAATTTTACATCAAAATATTGGCATGACGAGGAAATATAAGTGCATGTTCGGATAGCAGCACGGCAAAGCTGCCTATGCCAGCGGGCGCACCAAGCCAGGGCTGCATCCAAACACGCCCTAAAGGACTGAAAAACAGACCATCTCCTCAGTCCTTAAGTCCTTACTCCTTAATGACCCTGCTTCCTTAAGTCCTTACTCCTTAAGTTCATACATGAATCCTTTGCTTCCTTTCCAAACCACCAGATTACTGTGGATAGCCAGCACACTTCATTCACTTTGTGTAGTCACCTTCACAATAGTATAAAGTATGAGAACATAGATCAAAGTTTACAATACTAGGATCATCAGGTGGGAAGGAGGATCCAAGAACAAGTTCTTTCTAGATCGACAGTACCACACTGAGATGCCCCAGTCCCAACTATATTGAAGTCCAGTTCAAAGAAAATATATTTCATCCGTACGGTTAACAAATTGCTAAGAGTAACTAATGCACACTTATTGATAATACTAAAGCATAACAAAACACCAGCAAGAGCCAAACAACTATGAAATATTATTAGCAATGCATTCGTGATTACAACCAAGGACACTAGCACCTCAGCCTGCTATTCTCTATTATGCATTAGCTCATAGTTTGTTAGCATATACAGTAACATCACAAACACAACCGCACCCTTTTTCCGCCTTATGCGCTTAAATTTCAATGTGCCATGTGGCAAAGCAGAGTAGTCTGACTAAAAGATCCTACAGAAAACCTATCTGCTCATGCATTCCCAACTGAACTCTAAACTATAGGCCACTAGCCCACTAGCGAATTGAAGTGTAGAACAAGCACTTAACAATATTGCAAAGTCCAAAACAAAACATGATTGGTACTCTTATTTCCCATTCCACTCAAACCAAAAGACATTTAACAAATTACCAAACGTTGGATTACCGGATAAGTAAGTTGTCATATCAAAACGGACTCTGCATCACATGAGCAACTGCCCATTGTCTGCAAAACGTATACAAGAAGCATGGAAAAGTTGGATAGGAAGTTTACCACTTCATATGCTTGGTAGGCACAATGACGGTGGAAAACCAGTGTACACTTTGGCATATAGAAGGTTCCTGAGGCCACAAATTTTCTCAACCTGCATAGACTTAAACTCAACAGAGAAGTATCCTATGTCACCGTCATGAGTAGAAGGCTCCAGGTGCAAATTCCATGGAATCCCACGAAGAAGCAAGTGCTTATCCGATGCATCTGCAAAGCTGAAAATATATTGGGACGGCAACCTGACTCTCCTCTTAAGCTGCCAAAGGCTGTTGCCTTCTTCGTGGATTACCCGAACAGCATAAACGAGGTAGGATGCAGCAGAGATCAAGCTATTTTGGAGAGTGAACATTCCAATTCTGCCTTCCGCTGCCTCCACAATGACAGAATCTTGCTGGGCGTGACCAGACGGGATGTCAAAGGAGGAGAACACCATGGAACGCGTGTCGAGCACAAGGAATTTGTTAGTCCCAGTCACCTTCCAGTAGCAGCTGCCGAAAGCATAGGAGGACCATGAAAACTTGCAAGAGGGATGCACGCTGACATCCACGGTCAGACTTCCCCATCGTCCGGTGTCCGAAGAGAAGACGAAGGCGACCAGCTGTCCAGGATTGCGCTCCACCACGCAGACCACTCTGAACGACGTCTCCGCCTCCTCGTTACTGGCGGGGACGAGGAACGGCTCCAGACGGCCGCAGCGCTGAGCGGCTGGGTGTCCAGGGATATGGGGGAGAAAGAGGTATCGCCGGAACACAGGGTCGCACACCGCAAAGTCGCCGCCCATGGCCTCGCGCTCCAGGAGCACGCGGCCGTCGCGGGCGTCGACCGGGATCCAGCGGCCGGCGCAGGGGACGAAGGAGAAGGAGAGGTCGGCGGCCCGCCGCAGAGCTCGCGCATAGGGCGCGGAGGAGTGGAGCGGCTCCGCCGGGTGGATCGATGAGAAGAGCAGTAAGCCGAGGAGGGGCACCGGGTGGACGGAGTGGAGGCGGCGGAGGAAGGTGCGGTCGGCGACGACGCGGCGGAAGGAGGCGCAGGCGGTGGCGGCGCGCCCTACATCGGCGAGGGTGGGCAGGTGGAGGAAGATATCCGCGAGGAGGTCGTCGTTGAGGCGCCCAAGCAGCGACGGCGTCACCGGGGCGTTGATACGCTTGGCGCTGGGTTGTTCCGGCGAGGCCATCTCGTATACGCGTCGCCGCCGGCGTTCCGTGGTCCGTGGGCGGCCGTGGATAGGTGGGATGGGGAATTGTCACATTCCAGCAGCTCTTGTTGCTCGCCTCTGACGCTCTCCTAGTCTCTCCTCTCTTTAGGACCGACGATGATGCTACTCCCTTGGTACCAAAATGTTGACACTAAATGTTGCAGTCACACAATGAGCAAGACTTCCGGGGTGTTTAGGTCCTAATGTGAAAATTTTGAGGGTATCACATCGGAGGTTTCATGAGATATCGAAAGAAGTATTTGGATATCAATAAAAAAAACTAATTACATAACTCATCTAAAAACCGGCAAACCGCGAGACGAATTTATTAAGCCTAATTAATCTGTCATTGGTACATGTTTACTGTAGCACGACATTGTTAAATCATAGATTAATTAGGCTTTAAAAATTCATCTCACAAATTTATCATAATTTGTGTAATTAGTTATTTTTTTGTCTATATTTAATACTCCATGCATGTGTCCAAACATCCGATGTGACGAGATGAAAAATTTTAGGGAAGAACTAGACACCCCCATCTTCTTGTACAAGTGGACCGATGCTATGGGCCTTGTTTAGATTCCAGAATTCACTCACAAATTCTACTATGCAAAAAGAAGATTCCCCATCAAATCAAAATATCGGCACATATATGGAGTACTAAATGTAGATGAAATAAAAAACTAATTGCACAGTTTTGTTGTACTTTGCAAGACGAACATTTAGAGCCTAATTAATCAAGATTTGGACAATTATTTCCACATAAAAACAAAATTACTACAATGTGACGCGACATACACTATGCAGAATTCGCTTCCCAATTTTGACATCTAAACAAGGCCATGAGCTAACAACACATTTTTCCCACCTGATTACTTAATTTGGGGTTAACGTCTAGAAATCCATCCTACAAACAAGCCTCTTCTTACGTCATATGGCAACTTTAGCTTACCTTTTATTGTCTCCCCTATCTCTTTATCTCTCCCAAACCATATGCCTCTACATGCTTGTTCACTTGCTAGGGAAGTCTATGATCCTCTAATTCTTCTCACATATAGAGGGAGGTGACAGCTCTCTATATAAGTTGCAATCCATAGCATGATTTTCAATATCAATAAAATATTTTCCTAGAAAAATCTAGAGTTTTTAAATACACATTGATTGTTCTTTCCCCCAAATCAAAAGCCCCCCCTCAAAAAAAAATCTTGTAGAATGAATAATTTTTTTTTGCTTTATACAAAGTTGGGCCATACTTCTTTTCTCGATCACGCAAAAGGTTTACGCGTCTTTGTATTAAGGTAGAGAAAATGTTCGTTACAACACGCCTTAGTGGCGCCCTAGGGGGTCAATAAGTTTTACATGAACGCTCATACCCTCTAGTGTACTGAAAGCTATGTTGTTATATTGGACATTAATCAACCTGAACTACGGCGCCAGCTAGGAGACCTATGTCGGACCTATCGAACGGCAGCGGCGCCGCTTGTGCGCACCCATGTCGTCGTCCGGTGGGAACAACTCGCGTAGCGCCTGCATATTACCGGGGTCCCCGCTATAGACTTCATCGTACGCCTTCAGGGCTAACGTCGAAGGAGACACCATTCCGCTGGTTAGCCCCAGGTGCTTCAAGACAAGGTGCTCGCCTCGCTTGGACGCTGGGATATGTGATATGCTTTGCGCCGCTATCTGCCTGCTTCTCTTGGGGAGCGCGGGCGGCGTACGCCCGCCGTGGGCCGTGTCAACTTCGGGTAGCTCTAGGAGTGGCGACTGCCTTGCCTTTGTGATTCGCTTGGTGAAGCACTTGAGACGTCTATCGGCAGAGGTCGTCTGAGGGGATGGAGTGTTGTCGACAACGTCCATGGAAGCCATGACTGTCCCTCTCCCGAGGTGGCTGCCCTAACCTGCGTTGGGTCAGGGCGCTCCTCGACATCCATATGGTTGGGTTGTCCCCACCGCGGCTGCGTGACCGGTGGTGGCCCCTGCATTGGCGACAACGGAGTCGAGTCCGTCAGCCCAAGTGCAGTCTTCGCTGGAGAACGTGTGTCCACCAGCGATGTGTTCGCCTCCTAAGAGGCCGCCACCTGAGCAGTGCGAGCACCTAGGCACCGGTGCTCTTGCTGGGGGGCACGTGACAAGCGAGGTCGCGAGCTCCTCTAGCATTGGGTCGATCCACGTAGGAGCCCTCACGCATGCGCATAGGTCCGACGCAAGCGAATCTAGCTTGAGAAAGAAGCGTGCAACCGCTGCGGCAGCGGTGTGGACGTTGTCGTCATAGTCGGTCGGCGCGCTGAAGCTGACACTCGCCGACTTAGTCCTCTGTCGCCATCTTCACCTTTGGGTTCCGTTGGTGCCCCCTGTGGCACCCTGCACGGCCACCTCTGAGGTCGGTGGACCGTGGGCCACGTGCTGGGAGGCCAGTGGGTTGCCGCCACAAGCTGAATGTCATGACCGATCGCTACCCTTTGCCACCGATGTCACATGATGCCTTCACCGCTTGTAGTCCTTAGCGAGGTGATGGAATTCGTGGCAGTGCAGGCAACGTCGTGGCAACCGACAGGTCGCTACTCGGTGCGAGTAGGAAAGGCAGTTCAAGCATCTGCCATGAAGCTCTGCGGGGATCCTCCTGGCATGTTGAAGTTGCTTCGTGCCATAGTGAGGCTCCGCCAAGTTGGCCGCCGGTCATGTCTCCTGGCGGTGGAGGATCTCCCGCCACCCATCGACGTTGGGGGCGAAGACCCGCCCGCGACGGCCAAGGCATTAGCGACCAGGGATGTGGCCCTCCACCGGTCGAGCAGGCATACCACAAACCAACTGTGGACGCAGCTAGTTGCGCTTCCTTCATCTTTGCCCCGGCCCATGTCGGCCAGCCTCCACTTGCCGCGTCCTAGAATCATGATTGAACGAGTTTGAGCACACGGCGGGGACATAGTGATCGGCTTCGCCGGGCGACGAGCGGCGTCTAGCTAGGAGGTGGAGTGGTTGTCCTCGGACTCATCACCATTGGCGTCTGCCTACCGGCGCTACTTCGTGCGCCCTCCTGACTCTAGGTAGAAAGGGGCCGCATCCGGTGATAGCGGGGGCAAGTTGGGGCAGGTGCCAGACCTAGAAGGCTCGGACTTGGACCCAGATGGCGAGGAGTGGTTGGCGATGGTGGTGCTAGCCATCAGGAGTGTACAGGCTAGGGAGGTGTCGGCAGTGGAGGCCCGGTCGCGTAGTGGAGACACGAGGACGTCCAGCCCCGGCGCCGGAGGGGTCAGTGGCTCACCGGATCTAGCCCCCTCATGGGTAGGCGAGGAGCCCGTGGTGGTGGCGGAGTGCGGGGTGCACCGCTGGCGATGGCGTCGTCCGAGGTTCGCAGCGGAGAGTGCCAGTGACGCCCACCGTAGCCAGAGCGGCCGCTTGCACCGGTGCCTAGGTCATCGATGGGGCGGGGGAGGGGCCTACACACACCACTCTGCCCGGTGTCACCCCACACACGACCATGACGTGACCGCAGATAGCGGTGGCGGTAGCTAGGGCGGAGGCACGGTGGTGGCGCCAGAGTGGCCAGATGTGGCTTGTGAAGGAGGTGGAGGAGAGGCGGAGGCACCTAGCATCGGGGAGGAGGTCTTGGGCACCGGATCTGGCCGCGGCTAGGCCACGATGGCGAACTTTGGCCCAGCCATGGCGGCGGTCGCGACGGCGTCCAGTGACGGTGCGGTCGGCTCCTGAGCGCCAGATCTCATGGGGTTCTCAGTGGAGGGGAGGGTGGGGAGGTGGAGGGGGAGGGAGAGAGGGCGGGGCGTGTCAGCGCCGGGGTAGGGGCCGGTGCCAGCGGTGGCGGTGGGGGCAGGGCCAACAGGACGACCGCCTAGGGTTGGGTCAGGGTTGAACCACTACAGGCACAACAGTTGGGTCGAGGTTGGGTCTAGGCCATAATTCAAAGTTTTCCTTGTGGACTAAAAGAATCAAGTCACCTAACAATATGTCTTGTATGATGTATCATTTCCTATCATATTGGGTAGGATTGTAGAAATTGGAGCATGCTACTCAGTTGGAGCAGGCCACAGAAGATTTGAAGGATGTTGCAATACACTACGATCAACAAGAACATGTGGAAAGAAGGCTAGAGATTCAGGAGGGTACAGTGATTTAAACTGATGTGGGAGTAAAATGATCCTAATTATCTCACATATAGCATGTTTTGTACTATCTCTAACAACGACACCCAAAATACAAGACCCAATCATTGTTTGGGTAGCGCTATAGGCAAAGAGTTCAATACCCATTTTTGGTCTTCTCTGACAACATGACCCAAAAGAGAACCTTTTCTGCAAAATAGGTTTCCAGGAGAGAGGATGCTCATATTGGGTTGTGCTTCTCCTGCCACCCAAAATGGGTTTCCCATATAGGTACTCTGTTAGAGGAGATAGCCATTCAAGAGGGTGCAGTGATTTAAACTGACATAGGAGCTAGGAGTAAAATGATCCTAATTATCTCACTTATAGCCTATTTTGTAAGCGTTAGTTGCCTATTTGGACATGTATCTATAGTAGTCGCATGGTAGAACTTAAGGTTTTGCATTGTTTGCTTTAGTTCAGCTGCACACAGGCTAAGCCATGGGTGCTCAGATACGTTGACGCAATTTTTTACCTATCCATTCCATAATTTAAACTATGAAGTCTTTTGTACTTTTTTTTTATTAAGTAATGAGAATCGGGTTTCTTGCCATGAAAAAAACTATGACCTCTAAGCATGGAATTGGACAAGGAGGAGATGATGGTGTTGAATGAGAAGGGAAAGATGAATAAGCTAGCGATATGAGGTGGGAGGATAAAGTGGGGCATAGGTCTATGGAGGCGAGTCTACAAAGTAGATCCCTCCTTGCCATGTGGCAATGTGCCCATATTCACCATAGCGTTACAAAAGTTTCCTCTCTGTTTATCCTCCATATCTCCTTCCTTCACATATCATGAATTTCAAGTTAGGTACTCATTATAGGTCATATCCCATAGTAGGCTAGTGTCGCAGGGTCAGAACCGTGGCAAGCATTGTTGTTCGAGTCGGTGTCAGAGTACGTGTCTCCGGTGGCTCGGGTGAACTCAAGAACACAAGAATCACAGAGAGGACATAATGGTTTATCTTGGTTCGGGCCAATCGATGCCCTACGTCCAGCAGCTGATGATCCTTATACTAAAAAACACCTAAAATTGAGGGGTTACAACATGATTATAGAGAGATTTGGTAGGGGTTAGCTCGATGCTAATCCTAAGGTTGCCTCGCTGCTGGTAGAGTCTTTCCCTCGTTGGAGAGGAGGAAGACGACGGGATGCGGTGGAGGAGCTCTTGATGCCCCTCTTTGGGTTGCCTTGCTCTCGATGTTGAGCGAAGGCCAAACGATGGAGTTGTATGGAATGATCTGTCTTCTGATGATCGTCCCCTCTCTAGGTCCGACCTTATCCCTTATATAACGAGATAGGTCGGGTACATGCATGGTAGTTTGGGGGAACTAGTCTATGATCTACATGCGTCAGAGTCCAAGAGGGCCTTGCAGTGACACACTATGGACCGTGGCAGTGTCGTGGAGCCGAAGAAGCCTTGGGCGTCGTCCGGCTGCTCTATTCTGACACTCTGCGTGTTAGGCTGTGTCGGCTTGGACCGGCCACCCCTGGGTAGACCTTCTAGAGTCTTTTTGGCGGTGAAGGTGGTCAGCTCTAGGGGCTGACACATGGTCCCAAGAGCCTTTGAGCCTCTGGAAGTCACGGGGAAGCTTTGTCTTCTTGTGTCACGCCCCGTGCGTGACCTTGTTAGGAAGGTGACTGACAATGTCGTGCCCAAGGGGCAGCGTCGGGGAGCCCTCAAGCCTCGGCAGCTCAGGGTGTGTCTTCTTGCGCTCGGGCCTTGGCTGGTGTCATTGGCGGGACAGGAGCCAAGGGCCGGTAAAAGCTCTAGTTTGGTTTTGGTGAATTGATGAAACCCTATGTAACACTCTCAGTGTTACCACACAAAACACTTACTAACCATGTATCGAGCATCATGCTTATGTGTCAATGTATGCTAGAAGGTGTAAAAATAATTTTCTTGGCATAAAAACGATTAACGCAAATGGTAAATGAAAGGTATTCAATGGTTCACGTTATATCACTTAAGGTTGGAAACTAATTTTTATTGAGCAAAAATACTATAGAATGCATATGTGACCCTTAAATAAAGTTTGACGTGTGAACTTTGTAGGTGGTAATGCAATGTTCGTCTTAGCAAAGTGTTATTCTTAGCTGGTGTATCTAGTAGCTTGAAAATTGAACTTGCAACAAAAATCAGCCAAGACTTACAGTGATTTTCAAGTCTGAAAACAGCTTGACGAGGCCATGTTCAGGAATTTATTTTTGCTTAAGTTTGTTAGTAGATCGTGTCAGGGCTTAGCCCTGGTAGCTAGCCCTAGGTACCCTCTCGGGTATGGTATAGTTGATCGAGCTCGAGTCAAGCTTGGTTAGTGGGTACGCGCGCTTTAAAAATCGTGCACGAACATTGTCTCGGCTGTCAGCCTCTACGTGCGCGGTCACCCCGTGGGCCACCGATGTCGTGCGTTTGGCCACGCTGTCGCGCTGGCCTGACCCGGTCCGTCATGACCTGGCCATGGTCGGCCGCAGCCGGTTGCTGCCCCACGATGTAACACCATAGGTGTTATCCTTGCATAATTGCACTTGCTTTGCATGAGCATAAGCATCATTCATTCATATACAAGATGACACCCCCTTTCGCAACATATATATGCGTTGCTAAAAGTCTATATATACGTTGGTGGGATCTATACCAACACATCTATTATGCATTGCTAGAAGTGGCGTTGCAAGGGTTTGTTGCAACACTTATATATGCGTTGGTAACACCTATAAATAACCATTGCAAAGTTGCAACAGATATTAATAGGCTATGGCAACACTTATATGTGTTTGTACCAATAGTGGACGAATGAATTCTATAGTTCATAGCAACATATAGATTTGGATTGTTGCAACGCCTATATGTGTAGCTAGGAATAAACCATCAATAAACAATATTTGAAACTATTTTAATTTGGAGCCAAATAAAGAGATCACACATATGCAATTTAATTGGGCAATTAGAGACCATCTCACACATGAGAAATAACAACAGTATGCCATATATTAAAAGCAATATTTGCATTACAATAAGTGGCAGCCGGGTAATCCATTGATTTTTTTTTTCAGAATACATGTTCATATGGGAATAAATATAAAACACAAAGAAGTCCTATAGAATTCCACTAGCCGTCCAACTATCCAACCCTCCATTCTCATATTCAGTCCATCTCATCCATTTATCCTCCCGATCTACAATAAAAATTGGAGTATATTAATGCAACATTTAGGATAAATAAAATTTTATGGGGCAACAGAGACCATATAAAAGTTGAAGGCCACGCTATAGAAGCTCCAGATACATCTCGAATGACCTTGTCATTCTTGTATGGTCATACCAATGGTTCATCTTGTGCCAATGGAATACTAACACGCATTGTCCAAAATTATTTACCTGTTAATAAGACGCTTCATGATTTGAGCAATTGGAAGATGTTTCCTAGTCCACAACCTGTAATATATGCTAGTTTTATTACAATGCTCTGGTCTTATTTTGATAAACTTCATAACAAAATAAATGACACTAATCACCTTGGTTGTAGTGTATTTTTTGTCTAATCTTATATCATTTTGGTTTAATTTGGCCTATAATAAAATTATAAATAGTAGTGAATCTGTGGAAAGTATGTGCTTCTAGAAATAATTAAGTATATGAATTTACCTTATGTGCAGCAGAAACTTTATTGGTTTGTAGTAATTTTCATGATGCGCATTAGCTTCCTTGCTCTTCAGTTTGATACAACAAAATCACAACAGGTGACTTTTAGTATTATACAATGGTTTCAAAATAAAATTGAATTATTGAACCATAAATCTAGTATAAATGAATTTGCATGCTATAACAATGTCAAGATGTACTAAAATATTTTTGTTCTAGATTGACACACAAGTCAGGAGATTTAAAAGCAATATATAACATTGGTATCTACAAATAATACGAACACAATGAATTGCTTTTCATCCATGTTAAGTTATGTGGACTAACCTTGTCTTCAGCAGAATGATATTTGTAGTGTGGCTCAACATTGGTAATTTGCTCCCTCTGTAATAAAAAAGAATAACTAAATATTTTTGACACAGATCTGGTTTGAAAATCATGCCCATTCAATCATCTACCATTATACAAACAAACAAATCATCACCGCATCACAGATCACTGCGTAAGACAACGTGCAACACTCAAAAGACAGATCCTCCGACCGGCAGTCAATCCACTCGTGCACGTTAAGAAAGAACAGATGTGGGATTTGATAGGGGGCTGACCACGGTGACGGCGAGGTCGTCGGAGTCGGAGACTGCGGCAGTGCGGATCATCGACCGGCGGCGGGCGGGCGCGAACGCAGATCGGGATATTCAGGTACTTGGGCTAGCCGTGAGGGCTAGCGAAGTTGGACAGGATGTCCTTGGCGAGCGCTGCAGAGACAAATCAAACACCACGAATCAATGCGCCGTCAGAAAATGTTCTAGAAGCTTCAGCAGGAAAATTCCAGAAAAATAACCAAACCTAATCGACTGATGTATGCATGCGAGAACGAGGAGTGGCTGCAGCAGGTCTCTGCCGTGGCGCCACCACGCCACCCTGCTGGTCCTGCTCCTGCAGAGGGTGTAGGAAGTCCTGCCATGGCGCCGCCCGTCCGGCTGCGGCCTGCGGCGTCGCTTTGAAGGTCCTAGAGCAGACGCAGGGAGATGTGGAGTTGTTCGATGGGAAGAAGGAACCCACGATCTTTATTGCGTGGACTAAGGAGCTGACAGTTAGCAAAATGGAGAAATACTATTTTTGTTACATGACTCCTCTTAGGCCCCGTTCGGCTACGCTGACAGCTGAAAAATATTATTAGCTGGTTTTATTGTAAGAGAAAAATATTATTTCAACTGAAAAAATAAACTGAAAAATACGGATTATAAGCCGGATGACCCTATGAAAGGTGGGGTCATGTACTGCTTGGCACCCCAACTACTACTGCGGCTTGCAATTTGTGGCAGCCAAAAAAAAAAATAGAGGGAAACCGATTTGCGTGAGAAAAATGTGGAGGGAAGCCAAAGAAAGGTAAAAAAAGACAAGAGTTAATTAAAAGGACAAAAATAAGAATATGCTGATATTATATTACTATTATACTATTATATACCTTGCATTAGAGTTCAAGCGACTCATCATCTAATTAAAGTAATAGAAAATTAAAGGATTTATTGGTCACTCCAAATATATTTTTTATTTATATGGACTATTTAAGGACATCTCCTATAGTTCCCCAATCCAATCTTTTAGAGTCAAATTATGTGTTTCACTTCCGTCCCATAAGCTGCCCCTGTAAATAGGAGTCGAATAGTAAAAATTAAGTACTAAAATTTAATTTTTTCAAACGATCTCGGATGGTGAAATGACTAAAATAAAAGCTATAGATCTCGAAAAGTTATAGAACTTTTCTATTTAAAACATTTCCATTTAAAATCATCTACTGTTCTAAAATACTATTTGAAATTCAATTTTTAAATTGTTAAAAAACTCTGATTTCTCTTTTTAATCTCTGACTAAAACTTTTAACTAGTCTTTCTCTGTCATACTAACTTCATATTTGATGATTTTTTCCTAAAATTTTCTAAAATCATGCTCTACCAATTTATTGTGTTTTATATCTATTATTTTTGTCATCTTTTCATATGACTTTGTTTTATCAATTGAAAATTTAAATTTCAAAAAATGGCAACTTGAAACAACATTTTGAAACAGTAAATGACTTCAGCTGAAAAAATCATGAATATAAAAGTTGTAGAATTGATCAAGATCTACAACTTTTATTTTGGTCATTTCTTCATTCGACAAAGTGGTAGTAATATTGTTCACAAATTTTATATATCTCTCGTATAGTTTCATAAAGCATACCAGAGATATGTAAAATTTGTGAACAATATTACTTTCACTTTGTCGGATGAAGAAATGACCAAAATAAAAGTTATAAATATTGATGAGTTCTACAACTTTCTTGTTCATGACTTTTTCGACTGAAATCATTTACACTTTCAAAATATTGTTTGAAGTAGTCATTTTTTGAAATTCAAATTTTAAATTGATAAAAAAAAGTCACATGGAAAGATGACCAAAACGAGAGTTGTAGATCTCAAAAATTTATACAACTTTGTAGTTGAAAACTTTTTCATTTGAATTCATTTTATCAAGGAAAACTACGTTTGAATTTCTCAAATTTGAAATTTAAATTTTTCAAACAACCTCGGATGGAGAAACAACAAATATAAAAGTTGTAGATCTCGAAAAGTTATAGAACTTTGTTGTTTACAACTTTTCCATTTGAAATCATTTTGTCAAGGAAAACTACATTTGAATTTCTCAAATTTGAAATTTGAATTTTTTAAATGACCTCGGATGGACAAACAGCAAAAACAGAAGTTGTCGATCTCGAAAGGTTATACAATTTTGTAATTGACAACTTTTTAATTTGAAATCATCTTGTCAAAGAAAACTATGTTTGAATTTCTCACATTTGAAATCTGAATTTTTTAAATGACCTCGGATGGACAAACACCAAAAATAAAAGTTATAGATCTTAAAAAGTTATACAACTTTATAGTTGATAACTTTTTCATTTGAATTTGTTTAGGGTCTCAAACAATCAATTTAAACTCGATTTAGAATAATAGGAGGAGAAAGAAAATTTATTATATATACATGTGAGCGTGAGGTGTAGTGGTAGAGGAGGGGATGTGCAAGGGGAGGTCACAGGTTTGAGTCCTGCCGGCCACAAAGCATGTGATTTTGGTGAGAAGAATGTTGTGAATTTTTTGGACTGAATTCTTGATTTCTAGAAAGTTTTTTTTTTCTAGTGAGCCACCCCTACAAATCTTATTCGTCGGCCACCCCCTACAAATCAACCATTTCTAGTAACGGTTCAGTAGGAGTGGCTGACGAATCCATCCCTACAAATAGTCTTTAGTCGCCCCCTACAAAAGCTTAGTGTAGTAGTGGCAGCTACGTTGTGGCGTCCTGTGGCCATAGGCCAAATAGGCCCTAAGAGCCGATTTGTTTTTCCCTGATTTATAGAGGCCAAGATTGTGCTCATTTATGCAATCTCTAATAAGAGAACCTCTAAAATGTCTTTCGCACGCCTTTGTTAATTGTTTATTGCAAACTTGTCAAATGTTTTTTTGTTGCAAGACATTTCAGTTAATGATCAGATCGGAAATCACCAAGATGCCTTTAGTTAGTCTAGTGGAAAAAGGTATATTTACTTTTCTTATATATAATATATATAATAATGAGAGCATATGTTCGATCCACGGACCACACACTACTGCAATTTTTTGTCTGTGCTAATATTTCGCTAAGGTGACTTGAGAAGTTTTTTTAAAAAAAGTAATATAATTTTAAGTTGCTAAAAAAATTCAATATGTCATTTGCTAGGTATGATAGAATAATATATTGGAGACTCACATCTGTTCACCAATACCAATAATTAGATTAGTGAGTATAAAAAAATAATTAGATTAGTGGGGCAAAGTAACACAACAGGTAAAAGCATCTCTATTGGTTGACGCGGGATGGGGGTTTGCATGACGTCTTGTTTTTGAATTTTGAGAAACCATTCTTTTATGTTGCACATATTTAATAATTCGTGGGCTGCAGATACAGACCTGGCCCTGGAGCAAGGCACACAAAAAAGGATAAGTAGACACGGTTGCCGGAGACGGAAAAAAAAAAGAAGCTAAGTAGACACGGGATGATATGCATTCCAACGCTTGGCATATGTTGCTGCTCGGTTGCTTGCAACGACTACGTCATGTGTCGCTAGGTATCCGATGCTGAAGGGGGATTCCTACAGTAGTATGAAACATACTAGTGAAACATATGAAGCATATCTATGCAACATGTGAAACATATATATATATTAAATATTGCTTTGAAACATCTGAAACATTGCCTTTTGAAACATATGCAACGTACCCTTGTTATGCTGTGTTTCAATGTGTATATGTTTGATGATCATGCTTGATAATGCAAGTGAGTGTTGAAGGTGCCTCTTTTATGTGTCTCACATCCCTCTCTATCTATATTGATCACTGTAAAAGTTTCATGAGGATTGGAATCAAAAAGTTACATGAAATGATAAGTAATGTTTTTGTTTCAACGACTTTACTGAGTGCTTGAATTGCACTATTAAGTGAATGGAAATATAAGTCATTAATCAAACCTTTCAACCTTACTCAAATGACTCTAGATGAACTCTACAACAAAAGTCATGAAAGGTTCATGTTGAGCAAATGTCAAGAAAATGCTCCAATGCATCAAAAAGGATAATTTAAGCTTGTATTGTGATGCTACGTTGGTCAAAGTAGAACTGTAGGTCCTATACTAGTTTTGATGTTGCACCTTAAATAAAAGTTGTAGACCATATCATGGGGAACAAAGTTTGTTTAATGGCCCAGAGCTAATTTAGTACCTAGCGTGGTCAAATCGAGCTCACGAAATTGAATCCAATGCTATTTTCAGGGTTCGAAAATCGGCTTAAGTCTGGGATGCCTGAAAGTCGCGACTTCCGTTTTTGGGTACCTATCTTTGGTGAATTTTAGTTTGCAAACCATTTTGAATCTGACCAAATTCCTTTAACCAAAGTTGGAGTACTCATATAGATCTAGCTTATGGTGAAAATGGTTGATCAAATCAGTGCATAGTTTAGGAGTTAGAAGGTGGAGAAGAAGGCAGTTTTAGTCGCTTGAAACTAAACTGCATAATTCAGTTTCGAGGTACCCTCCCTTGGAGCTCGATATCTTCTAATCCAGGCCAATTTAGCTCTTGATTATTAAAGCAATATTTTTCACCTTGCAAAGCTCTACAACTTTGTCTCTAAAAGCATCTAGGCCCCGGTGTTGGTTTCAGCAATTAATGAAAACACATAATTACCATGACTAACGTGTGTTTTGTAGAAACATCGGTAAGTTAGGTCATGGAGATGATAACTGCTTTGAGCAATATGGCAGTCATGTCCCTTGATGGAAATCGTTTCGGTTTTCAAAGGATCAACGATAAGATTAAGGACGGTTAGTTCCGGATGTCAAGGTGTTGAGATACATCTGGAATAGTCGTTAGGATCTTTGTTTCTTCCTTTGACCGTACTATGAAGAGGGGCATGAGCGAGTAGTTTGACCTAGGTGAGTCTTATGTTTAGGTGTGGTGCACACTTGTCAAACTTAGCACTAGGTAGCTCGAGAAAAGCTCAGAGTACAGTTAGAAGCGACTTGGTTCAAGTTGCATTGCGTTTAGAAGATGTTTGAGCCGTTTACCTATGACCGGACGCGGTCCTGGTCATGACCGGACGCGTCCGGTCAGTACAAAGATTTAACTGCGTTTTCGGCTGACTGACCGGACGCGGTCCTTGAGAGGACCGGACGCGGTGGTCAGGCTGACACGTGTTCCAGAGGGTAAACAACAAAGATCGGACGCGACTGTGAAAAAGACCGGTGCGTCCGATCATGTTCCAGTAAGGTCCAGCGGAGACCTGACGCGTCCGGTCACCTATGAACGGACACGGTCGTGTGTCCGGTCTTGTTCCAGTAAGGTCCCGTGGTGACCTGACGCGTCCGGTCACCTATGATCGGACGCGGTGTTGCGTCAGGTCAAATTTCCAGAGAGCTCTTGATGATCGGACATCCCTGATCGGCGCGTCCGGTCATCTCAGACCGGCGCGTCCGGTCAGCACAGATCGGCGCGTCCGGTCTCTCAGTACAGGTTTCCGTTTTTGACCGTTACAACTGACCAGCGCCTCCGGTCATATCGACAGGCGCGTCCGGTCAGTGCGCGTCTGGCTGTTTCGAAAGGTAACGGTTGGATTTGTCTGAGGGGTCTATAAATACAACCCCTCCACCTCTTTTAGAGGTCTCTTGCTTATTTGTTTAGCTGAGAAACACCTTTGAAGTGCAAGGGAGTGCAAGAGCCATAGTGAGGATTGAGATTTGCGAATCAAAGTTTGAGAATCCTCTCTAGTGACAAGAGTCTAGCAAGTGTGCATCCATCTTCTCATTAGACTTGTTGTGGTCAAGTGAGAGTTCTAGCTTGTTACTCTTGGTGATCGCCATCACCTAGACGGTTTGGTGGTGATTGAGAGTTCGGTGATCATCCGATGAGATTATGGGTGACCCAACTCAAGTTGTGAGCGGTTTTGGGTGATTCGCCACGACGGAGTGTCGAAGAATCAACCCGTAGAGAGCACTTGATCCTTGCGCGGATCAAGAGGGAGCTACACCCTTGCGCGGGTGCTCCAACGAGGACTAGTGGGGAGTGGCGACTCTCCGATACCTCGGCAAAACATCGCCGTGTTCCTATCCCTTACTTTCAAGCATTTACTTTCTTGCATTACTTTCATTGCTTGATTACTTTCCTAGAATTGTCTTGCTAGTCTAGGATTGGATCTTAGGGTGCATAACTTTTATCGGTAGAAACACAAGGAATACAAGTAGGCACTAGGGGTGAAGTTTGGCTTGTAGGATTTAATTCTTGCAATTAATTTTTAGAAAAGCCCAATTCACCCCTCCTCTTGGGCATCTTGATCCTTTCAATTGGTATCGGAGCCGTGTTGCTCTAAATTTAGGCTTTACCGCCTAGAGCAAGATGTCTAATGGGGAAGGACTACCTCCCACCTTTGAGGGAGACGATTTTCCATATTGGAAAATTCGTATGGAGGCGTACCTCGAAGCCATAGATGTTGGGTGCCTTAGAGCCGCAATCGAAGGGCTTCCCCCCATAAGGGATCCCGCTAACCCAAGTGGTGACGAGGAGAAATACGACTGGTGGAATACAAAAGCAAAAAATGCAATCTACCGGACACTAGGCAAAGATATCTTCAATCATGTGCGTAATACCAAAAACGCTCATGAATTGTGGGAGAATCTTTGTGCTCTCCATGAGGGAAATAAGAGTGAGCGTGAGGAACGCTATCATATTGCTTTAAAGAAAATTAATTCTTTTGAGATGCTTCCTAAAGAAAGTGCTAATGAAATGTACACTCGCTTGAATGTTCTTGTAGAAGATCTCAATGCTCTTGGACTCACTAAAATGAGTCAATCGGATGTTGCAAGGAGGATCTTGAGTGTTCTCCCCGTTGAGAAGTATGGACATATTGTCACCGTACTTCACCAAAGTGATCTCTCCGCCGCAACACCGACTCAAGTATTGGGAAAGATCAATGCACATGAGATGTACATGCACATCACTCTGGAAGAGGGTTCATCATCTTCCAAGAAGAAGGACTTGGCCTTCAAAGCTAGCTATGAAAAGAAAAAGAAGAAGGGCCAAGCCATGATAGTGCAAGAGAGCAGAAGTGAGAGTGATATTGATGATGAATCACTTGCACTCATGGTGAGAAGAACCACCAAGATGCTAAAGAAGCTCAACAAGAGTGGCATCAAGTTCGATGGCAAGAAGAAAAAATTCTTCACTAGTACCAAAAGGAAGCCAATCTCCGAAATGGATTGCTTCAATTGTGGAGAACTAGGCCATCTAGCTCATCAATGCCCAAAGCCTCCAAAAGACAAAAACAAGAATAAGTACAAGGGCAAGAAATATGATTCAAGTGAAGAAGAAGATGATAAAAGAAAGAACAAACCATACAAGAAGAAAGATGGCAAGAAAAGAGAGTTCTACAAGAAGAAGAAGAAGGGAGGCAAGGCTTATATTGTTGGTGATTGGCTCACCGACATTGAATCATCATGTGAGTCCTCCAGCGATGAAAGTGATGATGAAAAAGAGAAGATCGCCGCACTTGTGGTTGGGCCATCACCATCATCATCAACGTCTTCATCATCATCTTCACCGCCATCCTCACCGTCATCATCCACTTCCCACCTATGCCTCATGGCTAAAGGTGATCGAAAGGTACAAAATAGTGATAGTGATGATAGTGATAGTGATGATGAATATGATGCACCTTCTTATGATGAATTAGTAAAATTGTTAAACAAATATTCTAAAATCATAAGGAGGACTAGAAATGAAAATGATGAGCTTCAACATGAAAATGAAACACTCTCATCTAAGCTTGAAAGTGCACATGAGACTAGGGATGAGCTCATAGATCAAAATGAAACTATGTCTTCTTCTCTCAAGGAGCTCAAAACCTCTAACAAGGAGCTTAGAGATAAACATGATAAAATTAAGAAGAAGCATGGTGAACTCATGACTAGACTCAACTCTCTAAAAGAAGAATATACTACATTGAAAATTAACTATGATACTCTTATTGTTGCTAATGAGCTAGCTCTTGAGACACATGATGCTATTAACCAAATTGTTAAGATTGATATAGCTATATCATGTGATGATTTGATTATTGAGAACCTTGAGCAAGGCTCTAGCGGCAAAGGCAAGAGTGTGGTTGAGGCAAATGACTATGATGAGTATGTCAAGCTCAAGAGTGAAAATGAGATGCTTAAAGTTGAGAACAAGAAGTTGTTGGCTCTTGAAAAGCAAGCTTCAAATGAGTCACTTATTGAAGAAAACAAGAAGCTCAAGCAAGAGAAAGAGCATCTCAAGACCGGCCTAAGCAAGTTCACAAGAGGCCAACATTTGCAAAGTGAGCTACTCATGAACACCGTCATGAAGTTGGATAGGAGTGGCATTGGCTATTTGGCAAATCAAGAGAAGAAGGTCAAAACTCAACAACAACAAAGCAAGTCAAAGCCCAAGCCAAAGAGATGTGTTGAGTGTGGACAAGAAGGTCATTTTGCTTATGAGTGCAAAACTCCACCACCACAACCCTTGCCCAAGCATGCTAGACCCTTTGCTTTCAATGCTCACTACATGCTTAGAAAGGACTCTAGTGGAAAGATGAAAGTTATGTTCTTGGGTCCTCCTAACAAGAATAGGCCAAAGAAAATTTGGGTTGCAAAGTCACTAGTTGAAAAAGTTAAGGGTCCCTCTCAAGTTTGGATCCCTAAACAAAAGGCTTGATCTCTTGTGTGTAGGTGAACTACAAGACCGGTGGATCTCATTGGGTGATTGATAGTGGTTGCACACAACACATGACCGGTGATCCTCGTATGTTCACCTCACTTGAAGAGGATGGGGTATGCCAAGACAATATCACATTTGGGGATAATTCCAAGAGCAAAGTCAAGGGTATAGGCAAGGTTGCAATATCAAATGATCATTCTCTCTTCAATGTGCTCTATGTTGCTTCATTGAGTTTCAATTTACTATCCGTTGGGCAACTTTGCGATCTTGGCTACCAATGCTTGTTTGGTCCAAATGAAGTGGTTGTTACCAAGATAGATGACAAGCAAGTGATTTTCAAAGGTTTTAGATACAACAATCTTTATCTTGTTGACTTCACCTCCGAAGATGCAAACTTGATGACATGTTTGTTCACCAAGACCACACTTGGATGGCTTTGGCATAGGAGGCTTGCTCATGTTGGAATGAACACTCTCAACAAGCTATTGAAGAAAGAACTAGTAAGAGGCTTAAATGATGTAAAGTTTGAAAAGGACAAACCTTGTAGTGCATGTCAAGCCGGCAAACAAGTTGCAAACACTCATTCAACCAAAGCATACATGTCAACATCAAGAGTGCTAGAACTCCTTCACATGGATTTGTTTGGTCCTATAACTTACAAGAGTTTGGGTGGAAATCTTTATTGTCTTGTGATTGTGGATGACTTCTCAAGATACACTTGGACTTTCTTTCTTCATGACAAATCCAAAGTGGCAAGTTGCTTCAAGAAGTTTGCAAAGAGAGCTCAAAATAAATTTGAAGTCAAGATAAAAAAGATTAGAAGTGACAATGGAAAAGAGTTTGACAACACCAACATTGAAGCCTATTATGATGAAATTGGAATCAAGCATGAAGTGTCATCAACCTACACTCCTCAACAAAATGGTGTAGTTGAGAGGAAGAACCGGACCTTGATCACTCTTGCAAAAACAATGCTAGATGAGTACAATACACCGGAAAAATTGTGGGCCGAGGCAATCAACACCGCATGCTATGCTTCAAATCGCCTCTTCCTACAAAAGTTCCTTTGCAAGACCCCTTATGAGTTGCTAAATGGGAAGAAGTCGGACGTCTCATTCTTCCGGGTGTTTGGTTGCAAATGCTACATCTACAAGAAGCGTCAACACCTAGGGAAGTTCCAAAGACGTTGTGATATTGGTTTTCTTGTTGGCTACTCATCAAAGTCCAAAGCATATAGAGTATTTAACCACGCCACCGGTTTGGTTGAAGAAACATATGATGTGGAATTTGATGAGTCTAACGGCTCCCAAGGAGCAATTGAGAATTGTGATGATGTAGGTGATGAACCATTGAGGGAGGCCATGAAGAACATGCCGGTAGGTGACATCAAGCCTAAAGATGATGAAGACGATGTACAAATTGTCAATCCACCACCATCATCATATGTGCCTCAAGATGATGACAAGAATGAGAGAGTTGAAAATGAAGACACCCATGTCTCTCATCATCAAGCCAAGGCACAAGCACAAGACGTTGATGCTCCTCATCCTACCCCTCAAATGGTTGATCGAAGAAACTCACCTCTACTTCAAGCACATCCACAATATCTCATCATAGGGAGTCCTACAAAGGGTGTAATGACTCGATCTCAAAAATTTAATTCTTTTGTTGAACATCACTCTTTTGTCTCTTGTCTTGAACCTAAGAATGTAGAAGAAGCTCTTCAAGATCCGGAGTGGGTGAATGCCATGCATGAAGAATTGAACAACTTCGCCCACAATCAAGTATGGACACTTGAAGAGCATCCAAAAGGTGCAAGAGTCATTGGAACCAAATGGGTGTTTCGAAATAAACAAGATGATCAAGGGGTAGTGGTAAGAAACAAGGCAAGACTAGTGGCAAAAGGGTTCTCTCAAGTTGAAGGTCTTGATTTTGGAGAGACTTTTGCACCCGTTGCAAGACTTGAAGCCATCCGTATCCTACTTGCATATGCATCACATCATGATATGAAACTGTATCAAATGGATGTGAAAAGTGCATTCTTAAATGGCTTTATAAATGAACTAGTCTTTGTTGAACAACCTCCCAGGTTTGAAGACCCTAGATATCCTAATCAGGTTTATAGGTTGTCCAAGGCGCTATATGGGCTCAAGCAAGCCCCTAGAGCGTGGTACGAGCGCCTTCGGGACTTCCTCATTGAGAAGGGCTTCACCATTGGGAAGGTTGACACCACACTATTCACCAAGAAATTCAAAGAAGAGATCTTCATTTGTCAAGTATATGTTGATGATATCATCTTCGGGTCAACAAATGAAGACTATTGCAAAGAATTTGGTGAATTGATGTTAAAAGAGTTCGAGATGTCAATGATTGGTGAGCTAACATTCTTCCTTGGGTTTCAAGTCAAGCAAATGAGAGAAGGGATCTTTATCTCTCAAGAGAAGTATACCAAGGATCTTCTCAAAAGATTTAAGATGGAAGAATGCAAGCCAATCAAGACCCCAATGCCAACTAATGGACATATCGACCTAGATGAGGGAGGTAAACCAATCGATCAAACTCTTTACCGTTCTATGATTGGTAGCTTGTTATACCTTACCGCATCTAGGCCCGACATCATGTTTAGTGTGTGCATGTGTGCCCGCTTTCAAGCGTGCCCTAAAGAACCTCACTTAAGTGCCGTAAAAAGAATCCTAAGATATCTTAAGTATACTCCAAGCATCGGACTATGGTACCCCAAAGGAGCTAGATTCTAACTAGTTGGCTACTCCGATTCGGATTATGCCGGTTGCAAAATTGATAGAAAGAGCACATCCGGAGGGTGCCATTTGCTTGGGAGATCCTTAGTATCATGGTCATCTAAAAAGCAAAATAGTGTGGCTTTGTCCACCGCCGAGGCGGAATACATTGCCGCGGGGGCTTGTTGTGCACAAATCCTATACATGAAACAAACCCTCCTAGACTATGGAGTTGTTCTTAAAAAGGTGCCGCTTTTATGTGACAATGAAAGTGCGGTTAAAATTGCTAATAATCCGGTACAACACTCTCGCACCAAGCACATTGATATCCGCCACCACTTTCTAAGAGATCACGTTGCTAAAAATGACATATCACTAGAAGGTGTAAGAAGTGAGAATCAATTAGCGGATATCTTCACTAAACCTTTGGATGAAGCTACCTTTTGTAGGTTGAGAAGTGAACTAAATGTGCTTGATTCTAGTAACTTTAAAAGATGAGCTTGTGTTGTCCCTCGCATTGCATTGTATTATATGTTATGTTTAATTACCCGCAATGCATCTAGGGCTTGACTAACATGGTTACGATAACCCTCCTTTGGAGGAGTGAAGAAGCCTAACCGTGGATCAAACTTGACAAGCAACCTAGCTTTACTTACTTGTTTTGCATTGCATATGCATGGTTGTTGTTTTGTCGTTCCTTTTCGGTTAAGTCTTGAGCAACCTCTGTGTTCGTCCATGGGTAGAGAGAGAATTTTGACGCTCCCAAGGGTTCAAAAGCTCTATTGCATGGCCATACGTTGCTCCTCGGGTGTTTGTTGCCTATTTTCCTAAAAATAATATTAGCCTAAGGCAATCTATTTTGAGAAACTTGAGGGTTTGAGTGAGGTCACTCATATCTTGTTCTAATTGGTGTTTATCTGTGTCTCTTTGAATTGGAACTTGATTGGGAGAAGTCGCGTCTAAGTTCAGAATGAAAAAGGGTGAAAAACAGTGACCGGACGCTGCACCGGACGCAGTGTTGCTTCACCACCGCGTCCGGTCCCGGCGACCACCAGCGCGTCCGGTCATCCTGAAGACCATCTTCTGATCAAGCAACCGGACGCTGCACCGGACGCGCCCCTGTTGACCACCGCGTCCGATCCCGGTAACCACCACCGCGTTCGGTCATCCGTCTTAGTTTTCCGAGCAAATCAAAACCGGATGCTGTCAGCGTCCGATCATGGATAATCGGACGCGTCCGGTCATTCCAGGAGCTTACTGGAATGTGACCGGACGCTGCCTCTCCGCGTCCGGTCACATCGACCACCGCGTCTGGTCATCGCGTTTCGAGCGGATCTAACCCCTCATATAATCTTTCGCGTTCCTTCGTTTTTCCGCCCGTACACTTGCAACCGCCGCCTCCGTGCCCTAGCGCGCCGCGCCGCCGCTCGCCGGAGCACCGCTGCACCGCCGCTCATCGGAAATTTCCGCCGTGCCTGCGCCACCGCCCGGCCCTGCGGCCTCTCCTCTCTCGCGCGTGACCCGCTTCCTCCACAGCGCCCGCGCAGCCGCCGCTCTCTGCGCTGCCACCGCCGCCGCTGCCGCCACCGCCGTGAGGCACTGCTGCGGCTGCCAGAGACCATCTTCGACCTCCGGCCAGTCCCTGCCATCGTCCTCATCCTCGACCTTCGTCCATCGCGCGTGGCCCTAACCCTAGGGTTCGCACCTCCGTGTCGCGTTCGTTCGTCGTCGAATCGTCCTTCGCGTGACGTCTTCGCTCCGAGGTTGTTTCGCACTTCCTTGATCTTTGTATTAGGGTTTGTCGAAATTTTGTTTTCATTAACCCTAATCGACTTATGTTTCGGCGAATCAGCGCTCGTCCAGTGTGTCGAGAAGTCTCGCGACCTAGGTCACTGTTTTCTCGTCGATCCGAGGTAGCCATCGAGTTTCGTTTCACGTCTTATCTTATATGCTTGCTACCTCTAGGGTTTCGTACCTTTAGATCATATATGTTGCTTATAGTAGATCCATCTATTCCGTCTTTTCAGCGAGTTTGTCGGTGTGTCGGGGTGACTGCTGTCCTGTTGATTGGATCCGAGGCCAAGCCTACAGATACGGACTGAGGCCAAGCCTCTCGAGTGTCAGTACATCATCCTTCAGAGGTTTTTCGACAGTGTGACAGCATGGTTCATTGCAAGAATGCCGGTGGTGCTCCTAGTGATGGGGACGACAGTCCTCCTCGTCTGTCTGAGGTTGCGCGTGGAAAACGCATAAAGATCATGGCCAGAAAGAAGAAGAAGACTCTCACTGATGCAGAGATAGCTCAGGCAGTGGCAGATGCAGCAGATGCAGTAGAGAGGGGTGGCTGGAGCAGTGGTATACGCATTGGAGACAGTCGTTTTCATCTTGAAAGACGACAGCTTGGTACAGAGACCACTGAAACCACTGAGGGCACATAAGTGCCAATGGATGAAGATACTATGTCAGTTGATCCACCTACAGCACCTTCAGAGGGGACAGCGGAACAGCCAGCTCAGACTCCATCACATCGCCGCTCCACACGCACACGGACTCAGGTGACTCCCAGGCCAAAGGACCAGCGTCGTGGAGGACGTCCACCTCCGAGAGTTAGAGGTACACCCCCAGTTGAGCACTTTGACTTGAGAGGTGCTACTGCACGACAGGTGCAAAGTTTGAGATTTGTTGAGGTCAGTCGGTGGTTCCCACCTCAGAGAGACTCCAGAGCTTTAGAGGGATTCTATACTCCTCTCCAGGAGGATTTTTACAGAGCTTTTGTTGACAGTGGCATTGCTTTTCGACCACAGAGGGTCTGTCGCATTGAGTCACTTATTGAGGTAGTGGGTGAGCAGCTACGTCCGCATCTGTCCTATCTACCAGGCCTGTCAGATTTTCTTGGACGGACAGGTGCATACTGCGGCACTTGGGTTAGGGAATTCTATGCTTCATTATGGATTGATCCAGCCCATGAGTTCATACACTTTGCATTCAGAGGCCGCGACCGCAGACTGTACAGCTCTAGAGTACAGGAGATTCTCAAACTCCCAGCTTCAGACATGAAGATCCACCAGCTCTGCTTCGGTCAGACAGCTCCACCTAGACGCCCTCATGGCGGTTCTGTGCCACCTACAAACCTGATCCGACCCTGCTTTCGTGAGCCTTTTGGCGAAGGGTCTCGTCGTACACCTGCCAGTCTGACACCGCTTGCCCGAGTCTTGGATGCTATTGTCAGGCGCACTCTTCTTCCCAGACTTGGTTACAGAGAGGGACTGACCAGGATGCAGCTTTGGGTTGTTCACCACCTTCTTTCACAGACACCTTTTGACATTTGGGATCTTATGGTTAGTGAGATGGAGGACACCATGGCAGAAGGCTTCAAGGGACACCGTCAGCTGCCCTATGCTCATTGGATCTGTTTCATCATCAGATCTGCACTTGAGCTGCCTTCAGAAATAAGTGCTGAGTTAACTGAAACCACTACTGCTTTTCCTGAGTATGATATTCGTCAGCTGTGGGCTTCAGTTACTAGAGAGCAGACCCCTGCACCAGGACAGAGAGAGAGAGAGAGACCTGAGGTGCCTGAGACAGCGGCTGAGTAGGATGCGACCATACAGGGTCTTGCTGAGGCAGAACTTGTAGATCTAGATGCTCAGCCCGCTGATATAGCTGAGGATGAGGCCTGTACAGCTCCAGAGTACGGGAGATTCTCAGATTTTCTTGGACGGACAGGTGCATACTACGGCACTTGGGTTAGGGAATTCTATGCTTCATTATGGATTAATCTAGCCCATGAGTTCATACACTTTGCATTCAGAGGCCACGACCGCAGACTGTACAGCTCCAGAGTACGGGAGATTCTCAGACTCCCAGCTTCAGACATGAAGATCCACCAGCTCTGCTTCGGTCAGACAGCTCCACCTAGACGCCCTCATGGCAGTTCTGTGCCACCTACAAACCTGATCCGACCCTGCTTTCATGAGCCTTTTGGCGAAGGGTCTCGTCGTACACCTGCCAGTCTGACACCGCTTGCCCGAGTCTTGGATGCTATTGTCAGGCGCACTCTTCTTCCTAGACTTGGTTACAGAGAGGGACTGACCAGGATACAGCTTTGGGTTGTTCACCACCTTCTTTCACAAACACCTTTTGACATTTGGGATCTTATGGTCAGTGAGATGGAGGACACCCTGGCAGAAGGCTTCAAGGGACACCGTCAGCTGCCCTATGCTCATTGGATCTGTTTCATCCTCAGATCTGCACTTGAGCTGCCTTCAGAAATAAGTGCTGAGTTAACTGAAACCACTACTGCTTTTCCTGAGTATGATATTCGTCAGCTGTGGGCTTCAGTTACTAGAGAGCAGACCCCTGCACCAGGACAGAGAGAGAGACCTGAGGTGCCTGAGACAGCGGCTGAGCAGGATGCGACCATACAGGGTCTTGCTGAGGCAGAACTTGTAGATCTAGATGCTCAGCCCACTGATATAGCTGAGGATGAGGCCTCTGATAGCACTGATGAGGACTATCAGCCCATCCCCAGGTATCGGTCTCCTCGGCCTCACGACCATGAGGCCGGTGGCTCTGGTTCAGCCTCCCGCTCAGACCTAGCCATGGTGGCTATACTTGAGAGGCTGACCCAGGCACAGGAGCGATAGGAGCTTCAGCTACAGAGACAGGCTCAGGACACAGTTGCTGCGTTTGCACAGATACAGGCTCGACAGGATGAGTTCCAAAGACAGCAGCTTGAGATACAGCGCCAACAGGTCGAGATGCAGCGTCAGCAGTATGAGATGCAGCGACAGAGTGCAGCTAACCAGCAGCAGTACTTGGAGCTTCTACGTCACCTAGTCACAGTTGGAGCTCCTCCACCTGCATCTATCCTGACTTCAGCTTTACCATTCAGTGGACCTTCAAGTCAGGATCAGCCGAGCTTTCAGTTCACATCTCCACAGCTGCAGGTTCCTCAGTCATTCTAGTCCCCGAGCTACACGCCCATTCAGACGGGGTTTACTCCTTCAGACCAGCCTCGCCCTCACATGTTGACCGACACACCGTTCATTGATCTGAGTGCCACATATAGCGAGTTGACTGGTCAGCCGACACCCTCGCACACCACATTTGCTACTTCTTCAGGGTTGTCAGGTTCAGAGGCAGTTTTCCTTCCAGTGATAGGGACAGACACTACAGAGACTGTTCCGTCGTCCGTTGCCTCGACAGATCCCCTAGCTTTTGGCTCACTTCAGGCTCAGGTCACAGAGACTGCTTCACTTATCGCTACTTCGGCAGCACCTGTTCCTGTTGATCAGACCCAGACCGCTTCACAGCCGCGTGCTTCTTCAGAGGGTCAGCCAGATAGCTTCGAGTCCGAGGGAGACATCTCTCATTTTGTGATTACTCCACGCTCCTCGGCACCCAACTCGACTTCGTCTGTTCCCCCGTCAGATCCTTAGATTAGCTTTTGGCGATTGATGCCAAAGGGGGAGAGAGAGTAGATTCAGGGGGAGTTTTTGTTAGAGGGTTTTTTTTCATTCTTTTCTTGTGTGCTACTCTCATGCATCATGTTTACTTTACAGTAATTGCATTCATGTGACATGTGTTCTTATGAGATATCTTAAGTCTATATGGTTTATCTAATCACAGCTCTAAAACATGTCACTTGTTTGTTTTTTAGCTCATAAGGTTGTGCTTCTGTGCCTTACTCCGATTTCATATGAGCTTTGTTTTATGTGTACTAACTCTTCATGTTTTATCCTATGAGTACACTCAGTTGGCTTAGAACACATAAGCATTGACTAACCCCTTGTGCTTACAGCTTTATGCTTATGTGAACCAAGCATGATCAAAAACCTCAACTCATATCTTCTGAATCTAAGTGTTTTCATTAATCACCAAAAAGGGGGAGATTGAAAGCATCTAGGCCCCGGTGTTGGTTTCGGCAATTAATGACAACACATAATTACCATGACTAACGTGTGTTTTGCAGAAACATCGGTAAGTTAGGTCATGGAGATGATAACTGCTTTGAGCAATATGGCAGTCATGTCCCTTGATAGAAATCGTTTCGGTTTTCAAAGGATCAACAATAAGATTAAGGACGGTTAGTTCCGGATGTCAAGGTATTGAGATACATCTAGAATAGTCGTTAGGATCTTTGTTTCTTCCTTTGACCTTACTATGAAGAGGGGCATGAGCGAGTAGCTTGACCTAGGTGAGTCTTATGTTTAGGTGTGGTGCACACTTGTCAAACTTAGCACTAGGTAGCTCGAGAAAAGCTCAGAGTACAGTTAGAAGCGACTTGGTTCAAGTTGCATTGCGTTTAGAAGACGTTTGAGCCGTTTACCTATGACTGGACGCGTCCGATCAGTACAAAGACTTAACTGTGTTTTCGGCTGACTGACCGGACGCGGTCCTTGAGAGGACCGGACGCGGTGGTCAGGCTGACACGTGTTCCAGAGGGTAAACAGCAAAGATCGGACGCGACTGTGAAAAAGACCGGTGCGTCCGGTCATGTTCCAGTAAGGTCCAGCGGAGACCTGACGCGTCCGGTCACCTATGAACGGACACGGTCGTGCGTCCGGTCTTGTTCCAGTAAGGTCCCATGGTGACCTGACGCGTCCGGTCACCTATGATCGGACGTGGTGTTGCGTCAGGTCAAATTTCCAGAGAGCTCTTGCATGATCGGACGCGTCCGATCATCCCTGATCGGCGCGTCCGGTCATCTCAGACCGGCGCGTCCGGTCAGCATAGATCGGCGTGTCTGGTCTCTCAGTACAGGTTTCCGTTTTCGACCGTTACAACTGACCGGCGCGTCCGGTCATATCAACAGGCGCGTCCGGTCAGTGCGCATCTGGCTGTTTCGAAAGGTAACGGTTGGATTTGTCTGAGGGGTCTATAAATACAACCCCTCCACCTCTTTTAGAGGTCTCTTGCTCATTTGTTTAGCTGAGAAACACCTTTGAAGTGCAAGGGAGTGCAAGAGCCATAGCGAGGATTGAGATTTGCGAATCAAAGTTTGAGAATCCTCTCTAGTGACAAGAGTCTAGCAAGTGTGCATCCATCTTCTCATTAGACTTGTTGTGGTCAAGTGAGAGTTCTAGCTTGTCACTCTTGGTGATCGCCATCACCTAGACGGTTTGGTGGTGATTGGGAGTTCGGTGATCATCCGACAAGATTGTGGGTGACCCAACTCAAGTTGTGAGCGGTTTTGGGTGATTCGCCGTGACGGAGTGTCGAAGAATCAACCCGTAGAGAGCACTTGATCCTTGCGCAGATCAAGGGGGAGCTACACCCTTGCGTGGGTGCTCCAACGAGGACTAGTGGGGAGTGGCGACTCTCCGATACCTCGGCAAAACATCGCTGTGTTCCTATCCCTTACTTTCAAGCATTTACTTTCTTGCATTACTTTCATTGCTTGATTACTTTCCTAAAATTGCCTTGCTAGTCTAGGATTGGATCTTAGGGTGCATAACTTTTATCGGTAGAAACACAAGGAACACAAGTAGGCACTAGGGGTGAAGTTTGGCTTGTAGGATTTAATTCTTGCAATTAATTTTTAGAAAAGCCCAATTCACCCCCCCTCTTGGGCATCTTGATCCTTTCAGTCTCCTGCCCCAAAATCAATGGACAACCGGTTTGGGAGGTAGAGGATGGGAAAGATTGAGTTTTCAGTCATATGTTTGCAGTAGTATGAGTTGGTTTTCAATTTCTAAAATTGGAAGTCAATTGATCGGGCTGGACCTGTCATGGCTGACCAGTTTCTAGCCACGAGCGCCGCGTGGCAGTCGTGTGCCCGCTGCTCGACACGTAGCGCACACGCGTCCTCAAGCCGAGTTGAAGAAGCTGATGTCCTCTCTCTTCTCCCCTCGCTCTTTCATTCTCTCTCGCTCTCTGCCTCGCTCTTCTCTCGAGCGCACCCCATGGCCAGGTTAGGTTGGAGCGCCATTGCTGTCGCTGCTAGCATTGCTCCACCCCTTCCCTTGTGTGCGAAGACACAACGCCCTCCGTCAACCCTAGCCGTGCCTAGCCCTCCTCATCCCCGAGCCTCGGTGCCGCCGTCTGTCGATGCCGGAGCGGCCGTGGTCCCTGACCGCCGCTACTTGTGGCCGACTTGGTCAAGCAGTCTCCATCCAAGCTGCGCCTCTCCATGGATGTGCACGGGCTTGAGGTTGCCCTAGCATCCTTCCCTCACCGCCGAAGTCCAGCACAGCCGCCAGCATCGGCCCTACCGTCGTCTATCCTCGGCTCTGCTCTGTGAAGATGAAGAAGAAGGGTTAAATTAGAGATAGAAACTCTTTACCGAGTCCACTTGCTTAAATGCCTAGACACGAGCATTTACATATATGGGCTTAGCTAATTATAAGAAAAGTTTGTGTTCACTCTGTAATAATGTTTTCCCTTTTCCTTTTCAGAATTATTATTACACTTAAATGGCTAAACTTCGAAAATACATAGTAAATGGTAGAAAAATCATAAAATAATAAATAAGGACTTTTTGGAATCCTTGTGAAATTATCTATGCAGTAGATCTATAATATGTCATGTTTTAGTTTAAAGTTTTAGTGATAAAAATAGATTTATGCAGTTAGGTTTTTAATGCTAGTTGTATTTGTGTTTTTCAAAACTGCAAATGTAGGGCTCCAAATGAAGTTAAATTTTTATGGCATGCTACTCATGTGATGTTTGATGTGTGGTAAAAATTTTATGGTTATTGGTTGCTGTATGAGGGAGTTATTGTTTTATCTTGCTCTCACATGATTTCTTGTAATAGCAATTTGTCTTTTTTATAGAGGTTGCTATGCTTCTTCAAATGTAGAAGCTACTATAATTTTTATAGATCTTATGGTACACTTTTGGTATATGCTCATTAAACCACTTTATTATCCAAATAAATTAAGAAATATATTAAAAGAATTTATTTGGTGGTGGACACTATGTTTTCTGGTGTTCATTAGTGACATGTTGGTAAAGTTGGTTTTGTCCAATTATATGTTTGCAATATAAGTTAATAATTATTTCTTGCAATTATTAGTTTCTGGACAGTTCTGGGAAAATGTAAATTACCTCATGTTAATGTTATTTTCTAGGCATCTTATCTATAGCAAAGTTGTGTTGAATTACATGATCTAGTTGCTGTTAAAATTTGGTGGCATTTGGCTAAGTGTTTTTGAGTTACAACTATTTAAAGTTAGAATATAGGATTGGTTGCTCTCTGTCTTGTCAGGACCAGTTTCTGTACTTGTGTAAATTTGACCTACTTAACTTGTGAATAATGCTTTTATGTCTAAAGACGAAATGTATACAATTTCATAAGTTTTCTATAATGTCTTGTTGCATGTCATTTGGATTTATATAACTCGAGATATGATTTATTTATGTAGCTGCTATTTACAGTCCAGAAGTTGACATATTCTAGTTGTATGTGTTTACTTCATGTGTAGCTAAGTATGGCTCATACCTTTGATGATGGTTGAGTTAGAGCACCTGAGATCTTGGGAAACTTGTGTTATGCAAGGTGTTATCTTCTTCTTTGCTATCTTAGTATGATAGACTGAGTGATGTTTAAGTTAAGCATCGCAAAAGTACTTAAGTGTATTTAGTGTAAATTATGCTTGTCTTGCTTACTATTTGTGATGTGTCTCATGGTACTATTCTTCATATTCATGCACTTGCATCTTGCATTTCATTTAGGTACGCTAGATGCACCACGTGAAGGACGAGATGTTGGAACCAAACCCGAAGACGGTGTTTGATGGATCCATCCCAAAGATGGAAGGACCCTGGAGTGCATGTCTAAAGTGGAGATGTTCATCAAGATGGTGCAAGCTAACTGAACTGACTGTGTCGGATTCCAGGTAAGCCTAGGAGCATTATAAGCCTCCTACTTTATGAAATCAATTGGGTATATATGTTATATGTATTGCTGGATGAAGTTATATGAGTTGGTTGGAAACACTTGCTGCATATATATCATATCCTTGTCCAGAAAGTATACCTTGAATCCTATTTAGATTCAGGATCGAGTAAATGCTTAGCCATGCTCAGACCGGTAGAAGTCGGATGATTTTCTGTCACCTGTGAGATGTAGAGATCTATTTGGTCATGGTTGGCTATATTTGCTATCGTGAAAAAGAACCATGTGTTAATAATATGAAATGAGACTGGGCGGGATGACGATAGTGAAGCAACAAGACATGAAGGTCTTGGGTGTGGATCTATCCCCGTCTATGTCGATTAAGGACCGAGGCATGGAGCCTTGCCTAATCATGTTGAACGCATGCCTATCACTTAGCTGGCCGGACCGGAGTGTCTAACCACAAAGCCGAGTAGCTCAACTCAGGTCGGGACTCCGGCAAGTATAAAGTGCACCTCGGAGGGGAGCCAATGGCATGAGCCCAAGGACAAGTGTTTAAAAGTCCTGATCATCTTGGCAGATTTGGTATCCCTAAGAGTGTTGGCGTTGATTGGGTCCGCGAAGTTGGTTCCTAAGTTATACCAAAAGTGATCTACGGCTGTCAAAAAATGAAAGGTACTCAATGGTTCACGTTATATCACTTAAGGTTGGAAACTAATTTTTATTGAGCAAAAATACTATAGAATGCATATGCGACCCTTAAATAAAGTTTGATGTGTGATCTTTGTAGGTGATAATGCAACGTTCGTCTTAGTAAAGTGTTATTCTTAGCTGGTGTTTCTAGTAGCTTGATAATCGAACTTGCAACAAAAATCAACCAAGACTTAGAGTGATTTTCAAGTCTGAAAACAGCTTGACGAGGCCATGTTCAGGAATTGTAACACCCTAAAATTTACTTCTTTGGAAATAGAGCTAAAATGAGTTAATTTTAAATTTTTGTGCTCATGAAAACATAAGAAAATAATATTTTTCACTAAATTGAAATTTATCATAAGGTTTAACAACTTGTTGATGCATTTATGCTGATGTATTTGTGTTTTTGTATTGCTTGGTTTTGACCGAAGATCAAAATGAATTCAAGTTTTTCTTTCAAAATACATTTAGGTCAATTTTCCTTCTCCGATATACATATATCATTTTTCTACAATCAAATTCCTTGTTTCTCATCCGTCAATCAACCTCTACAAACTTCTCGGGAATTTTTCTGACTTTTTCTGTAGCCTGTTTCCCCTTGTCTGTGAGCATAATCTAATTTTTAGATGCTCCAAATTATCTTATCATGAGCTCCAAATACTTTATTTGAGTTCCTCATGTTCCATAATGTCTCTGGAAATTTTTCCCGAATTTTTGGAGCTTTCGGAGTATTTTTCGTGACTTAAATAATAATTCTGGACTTTTCTAGAATTATTTTATCCATGAAAATAATTAATTCTAAAAATAATAAATCTCTCATTTTGCCCAACGCTCAAAGCCCATGTGCAATAATCCTAATAAATCTCAAAGGCCCATACATTTATTTACTAATGGGCTTTAATAATTAATTAGGCCTATTAGTAAAGATGGAGGGTGCAACATCAATTAGTACCATATTGCTAGTTGATGTGAAGGTGGAGAGTTTTCCTCTCTATATATACGTACCTATCTCTTGGGTAAAAGCACACCAAAACTACTGTGGAGGAGCCCCTAGTTTGGGAAATCTCTCGTGTAGTAAATTATATTTTTCTCCTCTTTCTCTCGCCGTCGCCGTCGCCGCCGCGCTGCCTAGCCTGGCCATACTCTCCTCGGCAACAAGTAAGTCCGCCGTCATTCCTGTATTCTTGGAAAATAAACCCGCAGTCCAAAACATGTTTACAGATTTTGGTTTTTTCATTTGAAAGCGTATTTTGTTTCGGTTAAGAATAAATTACGTTTTCAGCTATTTACCGAATTGCCACTAATTTTGTTTTAGCCATAACTTCTCTGTTTTAACTCCGGTTTGATCCGTTCAAATTGCGTTAGATTCATAATTTCATAATCTACATGTTAATACTACTTTTAAGTAGGTTTTCAACTTTTAAAATTCGTGATTAGATTTAATCTATTATTTTAATAGAGGAAATCTTGTTTATTTCATATCTTCTCTGTTTTAACTCTGATTTGAGTCATTCAAGTTGCATTAGATTCATAGCAACGAGATCTACGTATTTGTAACAGTGTTTATCATGTCACTAATATTGGAATTTCATGGTTTGAATCATATCTTAAATAACAATTATGCAACTGGGTTTTGTAAATAAAATATGATTTGTTTTACTTTAGTTTTATAATTCGAATCTAAATTTGACTTAAATTATAATCTCTATAAAATATCTTATATATGTTTTTATACCATTAAGATATATGAAGCTAATAGTTTTATGGGTAAATCTATCGGTAGTTGTATCTTTTCAACCGTAGCTCCGATTAGCGTGCTTTTCGCGACTTTGTGTTTGTAGCGATGCGTAGAATCGTGTTTCAAACTCTTTTACTTATTTTTGTATGATTGGTGTACTATTCTAATATAGATCTATTATTTGCTTCATGTATGATTGTATGGATGCTTGTGTGGTGCTATATGGTTCAGTCAATCGGTGAGGTTTACGTGGTGATTAAGAAACTATTCTCTGAAGACTAGAAGCTGAGAATTGGAAGCAGAGGATTGGAAGTTAGATACTAAAGGCTTTTAAGCGTATTGCTTTGGGGGAAAAGCAAGTTAAGGCAAGTATAGCATGGGATCATCCTTGTTTCCTATTCACCTTTAATATACTTAATTTATGTGCATGTGTCTACCTTGTTACCACTAAGGATATTCTAGCTTTTGTATCTTGTACCTTGACATCCAGAGGACATTACATTGGGTAGTATTTATGCTACTGAAAGGTCCAAATAGGCTAGAGGGGGGGGGGTGAATAGCCTAATAAAAACTTCTACACAAATTACTTAACCACAAGTTAGTACGAAAGGTGGCGAGGCACAAAGCACTAGCTCTAACTTAATTAAGCAAGCCACCTACACAATTCTAGTACAAGGCTATCCACTAAACACAACAACAACAAGCTAGATATGAGATGTAAAACGAGAGAAGAGCTTTGAGTGAATATACCGCCGTTTAGAGATGAGAAATACCAATCAATCAATCACACAAGAGAAGTCCTCGGCAAAGAGATGACACACGAATTTTTACCGAGGTTCACTTGCTTCCCGGCAAGCTACTCCTCGTTGTGGCGATGCACCCACTTGTCGGTTCGCGAGCTAATCAACTATCAAGAGTTGAGCCCTCGGCGGGCGCCGCACAACCGCACACAAGATGGGGATCCTCCAAGCCACGAGCTCCACTAGAGTATCCAATTCGCGAACTCCCGCGGGGAAGGATCAAGAACCCCTTACAACACTTGGTGAAGGCTCCAACAATCTCCAATTGCGAGCTCAATCACCTCCGCTGCTCCAAGCCGTCTACCGTGTCGGGAAACACGGAAGAGTAACAAGAAATCCGCAGCAACTCGAAGATCAAGTGCCTCTAGAATGCAACTCTCAAGCAATGCACTTGAATCTCACTCAATCTCACTCAAGATGTGCAATCAAGCAAGGAGATGAGTGGAGGGGTTGTTCTCTAGCTCAAAGTATGTCTCTAGGTCTCAAAATGTGCAAGAGATCCCCTCAAAACCCGTCCACCATCTATTTATAACGAAGGGGTACGCAGCTAGCCGTTACCGCGCGAACCAGTTCAAATCGTACTCACCGGACGCGCCGGTCAGGGTGACCGGACGCGTCCGGTCACTACGCGACAAACAAAATCGCGCGGGTCAGAACTAGCCGTTGCAACCACCGGACGCGCTTGACCGAGCCACCGGACGCGCTGGTGATGACCGGACGCGCCGGTCCCGTGACCCACCGGACGCGCCGGTCAGCACCGAGCCGCGCACCGCGAAACATCCACCGGACGCGCCGAAGGACCCACCGGACGCCACAGTGCCCGCGTCCGGTGGGAGTCCAGTAAGTTCCCGACGCGACCGGACGCGTCCGGTGGTACGTGACCGGACGCGCCCCGCGTCCGGTGCACGAACCCTAGCAGCACCCGCGCCGCGATGAACTGACCGGACGCGCCCCGCGTCCGGTGCAGCGTCCGGTGCAGCGTCCGGTGCTGCGTCCGGTGCACGCAGTGACCTCCGTTCGCCTCCGTTTCTTTTTCAACTTTCGGCACAATAGAAAATAGGCGTTTCACTTCTCCAAAAAGCGCCGAATCCCGCCTCGCAAGCTCGGCGGGAGGGAGAGAGGAACCCAAACCCCTCTCTACCGCTTCAACTCCACCGCCTTCGCAAATGTGCTAACACCACCGAGTGTACACCACCATGTGCATGTGTGTTAGCATTTCACAAACATTTTTCCAAGGCGTTATGTTAGCTCTTTACTAGATCCTAAATGCATATGCTCAAGACATTGATCTAGTGGCACTTGATTTCCGAGCTAACCGTGATTGCCCCTCTTGATAGTCGGCTATGTATCCTAAACCCGGTCAATCACTTCTCTACTCATCTTAGACCGGCAAAAGGAAAACCCTATGGTTATACCTTTGCCTTGCGCTCTTAGATCCTTCTCTTCCACTTGATCATCATGTCCATCATTTCATGTCCATCTCCACCATGATCTTGCTCATCATTTCATGCACCAAATCATGTGGTCTTGTGGCCATCTCTCCATGCCATTTCCACCTCCATCACATGTTGCTTATGCCTAGCTTAATCACACTTGATACAATAGCATTAGCAACTTGGTGTCATTAATTACCAAAACCAAACTTGGGCTTTCAATCTCCCCCTTTTTGGTAATTGATGACAACCATCACAAAGATATGAAATGAAATCAATTTTCAATTTCGATAGTATTAGCTCCCCCTACATATGTGCTTTCATGAGTTTGGTTCAATTTTGCACATATGTATGGATTTGAATTTTAGGAGAGTTACTACTATCAAATTGATGCTAAGGTATATAGAATGGACCTTTGAAGCGTGATACCAATCGGAGTTGCCTTTATATACCATCCTTAGCATCGATGTAGCTAGACACCACTTGTAATTCATCACTTGTAAAGATCACAAACACTAAAGTACCCCGTGAGATCAACAATATAAGCAAAGGGTGTCTAGATACCACTTATAAAGCTACTTTCAACAAATCATCATTCAAGTTCTAATTCTAGCAATCACCAAACAAACATGAATAAGAATTTAAGCTTTGCAATGCAACAATTCATCATGTTAATGCTCATACAAATGCAACAAATAGTTCATGAGCTTGCTCCCCCTACTTGTGTGCTCAAAATTTAATTGATTCCTTTCCAAAGTCTTATCTTATGCTTTCTCTCCCCCTTAGTAACTTTTTCTTTTTGTGACTTTTCTCTCCCCTCTTATTATATCTTTCTCCCCTTTGTGACTTTTCTATCTTTGTGACTTTTCTCTCCCCCTTTGTCAACAATCACCAAAAAGGTGCCAATTTTAGTGAGAGTTAAGTCAATCAATATGAGGGAGTCCAAATTATGGTTCAATCTAGATCACTTGCCTAGAATATGTAATTCGGTTTGATCCAAGGACAAGCTTCTTCACACCTCATAAAGTATAAGGGTTATCTTGACCATGTTGAATTACACATCATGAGCTCATTTTCTAGATTCAACGCTAGGTTTGCAAGCCCACAAACATGTCATATGCTACCACTAGATCAATCAAACATAGAAGCAATAGTGGTACCATATATACATTAAACTCATTTGATTTTCATGAATGAGCCTATTTGTCATGCAAATATGTCTATATGTTATAAACATGTCCTTAGCAAAGTATGAATGATATGCCAAACAACTTTACCTTGCTATGTCGGAGGAGAGGCATGTCATATAAGAATGTGGGGGTGCACTCATTTCAAGTTGGAGAAGTCAAGTATGTTCAATTCATTCTTCAACTTGTAAAATCTCTTCTCATCAAGTGGCTTTGTAAAGATATCGGCTAGTTGATCTTCGGTGCCAATGCTTTCAATGCTAATATCACCCTTTTTTTGATGGTCTCTTATGAAGTGGTGCCTTATGTCAATGTGCTTAGTTCTTGAATGTTGAACCGGATTTTGTGTCATCTTGATAGCACTCTCATTGTCACAAAACAATGGCACATTCTTGAATTTTATTCCAAAGTCATTCAAGGTGGCTTTCATCCAAAGCAATTGTGCACAACAACTACCGGCACTAATGTATTCGGCCTCGGCGGTAGATAGTGCAACACTATTTTGTTTCTTTGATGACCATGAAACAAGAGACCTTCCAAGCAATTGACAAGTGCCACTTGTGCTCATTCTATCAATCTTGCATCCACCATAGTCGGAGTCCGAATATCCAATCAACTCAAAATTAGACCCCTTTGGAAACCATAATCCAACATCATGAGTGCCCTTAAGATATCTCAATATCCTCTTGGTTGCTTTCAAGTGACTTTCTCTAGGTGAAGCTTGATATCTTGCACACTTGCACACACTAAACATCACATCCGGCCTAGAAGCGGTGACATATAGCAAACTTCCAATCATAGACCGATATTGCTTTTGATCTACCATGTTACCAATTGCATCAATACCCAATTGATCATTTGTGCCCATTGGTGTACTCATTGGCTTAGCATCTTGCAATCCAAACTTCTTGATCATGTCCTTGATGTACTTCCCTTGACTTACAAAAGTGCCATTCTTCATTTGCTTGATTTGAAGTCCAAGAAAGTAACTAAGCTCTCCAATCATAGACATCTCAAACTCTTTTGCCATCATATTTCCAAATTCTTCACAAAAGTCTTGGTTAGTTGATCCAAAGATAATGTCATCCACATAGATTTGCAACACAAACAAGTCATTTCCAAGCTTCTTGGTGAAGAGAGTGGTGTCAACCTTTCCCATCTTGAACCCTTTAGAGAGAAGAAAGTCCCTCAACCTCTCATACCATGCTCTAGGTGCTTGCTTCAAACCATACAATGCCTTCTTGAGCTTGTAAACATGGTTGGGCTTCTTGTCATTTTCAAAACCGGGAGGTTGCTCAACATAAACTTCTTCATTGATGTAACCATTGAGAAATGCACTCTTGACATCCATTTGATAGAGCTTGATGTTGTGTGCACAAGCATATGCTAACAAGATTCTAATTGCCTCCAATCTTGCAACCGGTGCATATGTTTCTCCAAAGTCAAGACCCTCAACTTGAGTGTATCCTTGTGCTACTAATCTTGCTTTGTTCCTCACAACCACACCATCTTGATCTTGCTTATTTCTAAAGACCCACTTAGTACCAATCACATTGTAGTTCTTCGGCCTTTCAACAAGTTCCCAAACTTGATTTCTAGTGAAGTTGTTTAGCTCTTCATGCATGGCATTTACCCAATCGGAATCCTTCAATGCATCTTCTATTTTCTTAGGTTCTTCAAGTGACACAAATGAGTAGTGCCCACAAAAGGATGCTAATCTTGATCTAGTTTGAACACCACTTTGAATTCCACCAATGATTTGGTCCAATGGATGATCTCTTGCAATGCTAGTAGTTTGGAGTATTGGGAGTTGATTGTTTCCACTAGCTTGACCTTGATCTTGCACTTCGTCATGAGAACCACTAGAGCTTGCTTGATTTGTATCAATTTGCACACTTTGGTTGATCACATGAGTATCATCATCATCAACTTGCCTTGGCCTAACATCACCAATGTCCATGTTTCTCATTGCATTTGCCAATTGATCTCCTCTCACATCATCAAGGTTTTGAGCTTCATTTTGAGATCCTTGGGTTTCATCAAACTCAACATCATGAACTTCTTCCAAGGTTCCATTTGTGAGATTCCAAACTCTATATGCTTTGCTTGTGGTGGAATAACCAAGTAAGAACCCTTCATCACATTTCTTTTCAAACTTGCTCAATCTAGTGCCTTTCTTGAGAATATAGCATTTGCAACCAAACACTCTAAAGTATGCAATGTTGGGCTTTCTTCCATTCAATAGCTCATATGGTGTCTTCCCAAGCTTCCCATGGCAATAGAGACGGTTGCTACAATAGCAAGCCGTGTTGATAGCTTCACTCCAAAATAAATGACTCACATTGTATTCACTAAGCATTGATCTAGCCATGTCAATCAAAGTTCTATTCTTTCTTTCAACTACACCATTGGATTGAGGAGTGTATGTTGGAGAGAATTGATGTCCAATACCAAGGTCATCACATAATTCCTCAATTCTTGTGTTCTTGAACTCACTACCATTGTCACTTCTAATCTTCTTGATGGTAGTCTCAAACTCATTTTGCACTCTCTTGACAAAAGACTTGAATAGATCATAAACATCACTCTTGTCATAGAGAAAGAACACCCAAGTGTATCTAGTGTAGTCATCAACAATCACAAAACCATACTTGTTGCCACCAATGCTAGTATATGTTGTTGGCCCAAACAAGTCCATGTGCAATAGCTCAAATGCCTTTGATGTGCTCATTTCACTCTTACTAGGATGTTTATTTCCAACTTGTTTGCCGGCTTGACAAGCACTACATGGTTTATCCTTTTCAAAAGTGACATCCTTCAAGCCTCTAACTAAGTCATGCCTCAAAAGTTTGTTCAATTGCTTCATTCCAACATGACCAAGCCTTCTATGCCATAACCAACCCATACTAGATTTGCTAAGCAAACATGATGTCAATTGGGTCTCACTATCATTGAAGTCAACCAAGTATAAGCTACCATGTCTAAATCCTTTGAATATCAAATTTGATCCATCAACACTTATGACTTCAACATCATCACTACCAAATATGCACTTGAAACCAAGATCACAAAGTTGTGCTACCGACAAAAGATTGAAATCCAAGCTCTCAACTAGCAACACATTAGATATGCTCATGTCATTTGAGATAGCAATTTTACCAAGCCCCTTGACCTTGCCTTTCTTGTTGTTTCCAAAAGTGATAGCATCAAAACCACCATTTTGACTTGTATCAATTGATTTGAACATACAAGAATCTCCGGTCATATGTTGAGTGCACCCACTATCAAGCACCCAATGCCTTCCTCCGGCTTTGTAATTGACCTACAAGATAAGATCAATTCTTTTTAGGTACCCAAACTTGTTTGGGTCCTCCAAGGTTAGTGACCAAGCTCTTTGGTACCCAAATGGCTTTCTTCTTTGAGCCCATCCATGGTGCACCAATGAACTTAGCATGAACACCATTTGTACCCTTGGTAAGTATATAGAAAGAATCAAACTTAATTGAGGATACTTTAGCATTAGATTTCTTGTTCATGCAATGTTGCTCTATGTGACCAACTTGCTTGCAACTTTTGCAAAAGCTACCATTGTTCTTCACAAAACGAGTCTTGTGAGGAGCAAAAGCGGCCTTGCCTTTCTTGGGGTTATAGCCCAATCCCTCTTTATAGAGAGAAGCCCTTTGGCTACCCAAGCACATACGCAGGCGGTCCTCACCACCATAAGCCTTAGCTAAGGTGTGATTGAGCTCTTTCACTTCCTTCTTGAGATTTTCATTCTCAACTATGAGTGTGGAGTCACAAGTGAAACCATCACTACTAGATGAGGTTGATGTAGATGCGCTACATGAAGGGTTAGTAGGAGCAACAACAATAGGCTTATAATAAGATTCATCAATTATATCACAAGATATGCCTATGTTGCAAGTTTTGGCTTTCTCAACATTAGTTGGCATGTTTTCACATTTTTCAACTAGAGAGGAATGAGCTTCTTCAAGCTTAGTGTGAGACTTTTGAAGTTTCTTATGGTCTACCTTTAGACTCTCATAAGATGCTCTAAGCTCATCAAGTTCTTGCATAAGATTTTTCTTTTCCTTAAGCAAGCCCTTGCATTCCTTTCTAGATTCTTTATAATGTTGAGTGCAATCTTCTAGCATAGTGATTAGTTCATCTTTAGTGAATTCTTCTTCATCACTATCACTATCACTATCACTAGCATTAGCATGATCACTCTCATCATCGGATGATACCTTAGCGGCCTTAGCCATGAAGCATGATGGAGTGTCGAAGAGGGAGACCTTCTCTTGGATGGCAATGCTAGCATGTCCCTTCTTCTTGCTCTTGTAGTCATCCTCATCATCACTTGAGGAATCATCACTATCCCATGTAGCAACATGAGAATCATTCTTCTTCTTATAAGAGCTCTCCTTCTTTTCGTGCTTCTTCTTTTGCTTCTTTCTCTCCTTCTTGATAGCATCTTCATCATCACTATCATAAGGACACTTTGCAATGAGATGGTCCTTGCTATGGCATCTAAAGCATCTCATGGCATGCTCATTCTTCTTAGATGTGTTCTTCTTCCTCCTTGCACGATAGCCCTTCTTCTTCATGAATTTGCCAAATTGCTTGACAAAGAGAGCCATCTTCTCATCAATGTCATCACTATCACAAGAGCTTGAGTCTTCTTCACTTGATGATTCAATCTTGGATTTGCCCTTGGATGTGGTGGCTTTGAATGCCACACTCTTCTTCTTCTCATCATCATTCTTCTTCTTTTTGACCAACTCCTCTTTCTCATCATCTTCTCTATATGAATCATCGGTCATCACTTCTTGGAATATTTGTTGAGGAGTTGAATCCTTCAATGTAGTCCTCACTAGCACGGTGATCAATGTATCAAACCTCTTGGGTAAGCTTCTCAAAAACTTCATAGAGAATTGATTGTCCTTGACCTCCTCACCAAGTGCCTTGAGCTCATTTACAATGACTTGCAATCTATGAAACATCTCCGGCACACTCTCATCTTCTTGCATCTTGAAACTAGAGAACTTTTCTTGCAAGATATATGCTTTGGCGGTCTTTGTGCCTTCGGTGCCCTCAAAAGTTTCTTCTAGCTTGGCCCAAGCATCATGAGCGATCTCAATGTTCTTCACTTGCTCAAAGGTCTTGTCATCTAGTGCCTCATGAAGAGCACTAATGGCAATATCATTGCATTGGAGCTTCTTCTCTTCCACCGGTGTAGGTGCTTCCGGATTAGCAACCTCAAATTTTGTTTCGGTGACCTTCCACACTTCTCTATTGATTGACTTGAGGTGTGCGGTCATCTTAACCTTCCAATATGCATAATTTGTGCCATCAAAGTGGGGTGCCTTCTTGGTGTTGTTGATGTGCAAACTTAATTGAGCCATTTCTTTTTCACCGTAGGTTGTTAAGCCTCAAATAAACGGTGCCTCGGCTCCGATACCACTTGAAAGGTCCAAATAGGCTAGAGGGGGGGGTGAATAGCCTAATAAAAACTTCTACACAAATTACTTAACCACAAGTTAGTACGAAAGGTGGCGAGGCACAAAGCACTAGCTCTAACTTAATTAAGCAAGCCACCTACACAATTCTAGTACAAGGCTATCCACTAAACACAACAACAACAAGCTAGATATGAGATGTAAAACGAGAGAAGAGCTTTGAGTGAATATACCGCCGTTTAGAGATGAGAAATACCAATCAATCAATCACACAAGAGAAGTCCTCGGCAAAGAGATGACACACGAATTTTTACCGAGGTTCACTTGCTTCCCGGCAAGCTACTCCTCGTTGTGGCGATGCACCCACTTGTCGGTTCGCGAGCTAATCAACTATCAAGAGTTGAGCCCTCGGCGGGCGCCGCACAACCGCACACAAGATGGGGATCCTCCAAGCCACGAGCTCCACTAGAGTATCCAATTCGCGAACTCCCGCGGGGAAGGATCAAGAACCCCTTACAACACTTGGTGAAGGCTCCAACAATCTCCAATTGCGAGCTCAATCACCTCCGCTGCTCCAAGCCGTCTACCGTGTCGGGAAACACGGAAGAGTAACAAGAAATCCGCAGCAACTCGAAGATCAAGTGCCTCTAGAATGCAACTCTCAAGCAATGCACTTGAATCTCACTCAATCTCACTCAAGATGTGCAATCAAGCAAGGAGATGAGTGGAGGGGTTGTTCTCTAGCTCAAAGTATGTCTCTAGGTCTCAAAATGTGCAAGAGATCCCCTCAAAACCCGTCCACCATCTATTTATAACGAAGGGGTACGCAGCTAGCCGTTACCGCGCGAACCAGTTCAAATCGTACTCACCGGACGCGCCGGTCAGGGTGACCGGACGCGTCCGGTCACTACGCGACAAACAAAATCGCGCGGGTCAGAACTAGCCGTTGCAACCACCGGACGCGCTTGACCGAGCCACCGGACGCGCTGGTGATGACCGGACGCGCCGGTCCCGTGACCCACCGGACGCGCCGGTCAGCACCGAGCCGCGCACCGCGAAACATCCACCGGACGCGCCGAAGGACCCACCGGACGCCACAGTGCCCGCGTCCGGTGGGAGTCCAGTAAGTTCCCGACGCGACCGGACGCGTCCGGTGGTACGTGACCGGACGCGCCCCGCGTCCGGTGCACGAACCCTAGCAGCACCCGCGCCGCGATGAACTGACCGGACGCGCCCCGCGTCCGGTGCAGCGTCCGGTGCAGCGTCCGGTGCTGCGTCCGGTGCACGCAGTGACCTCCGTTCGCCTCCGTTTCTTTTTCAACTTTCGGCACAATAGAAAATAGGCGTTTCACTTCTCCAAAAAGCGCCGAATCCCGCCTCGCAAGCTCGGCGGGAGGGAGAGAGGAACCCAAACCCCTCTCTACCGCTTCAACTCCACCGCCTTCGCAAATGTGCTAACACCACCGAGTGTACACCACCATGTGCATGTGTGTTAGCATTTCACAAACATTTTTCCAAGGCGTTATGTTAGCTCTTTACTAGATCCTAAATGCATATGCTCAAGACATTGATCTAGTGGCACTTGATTTCCGAGCTAACCGTGATTGCCCCTCTTGATAGTCGGCTATGTATCCTAAACCCGGTCAATCACTTCTCTACTCATCTTAGACCGGCAAAAGGAAAACCCTATGGTTATACCTTTGCCTTGCGCTCTTAGATCCTTCTCTTCCACTTGATCATCATGTCCATCATTTCATGTCCATCTCCACCATGATCTTGCTCATCATTTCATGCACCAAATCATGTGGTCTTGTGGCCATCTCTCCATGCCATTTCCACCTCCATCACATGTTGCTTATGCCTAGCTTAATCACACTTGATACAATAGCATTAGCAACTTGGTGTCATTAATTACCAAAACCAAACTTGGGCTTTCAGCTACTGCTCAAGATAAATAACCATGATTTGTAACTTGACTAATGGTATATGCAATAAACATTTAAAAGATGTTTTAAAGCAACATGGCTCAAGAGGGCTAGAGCATATTGGACTATTTTTATGGTGCTCTAGTTTCTCTCCATAAGGACTCATCTGTAAGCGAACATCCGGGACTTACAGTACAACTATGAGGGCTATATGGCTCCGGCTTTAGTCAAGTATGAGGACCTTTTCTAGCTTGTTAGTGGTATTCCTTTTTGGCGTAAGAATGGCTTGACGAATCGGATATAGTGCGACCTCTGTCCTTATGAGTATAGGCTGCGTGTTATTGTGCCATTTGGAAGGAGGGCTCTACATCTGTTTGCCGAGTGAAATCTAATGGCCCTAACTTGTTAGACGAACCTTTGAAAGACTTCATAGTGAATCCTGCAGACCTTCCTTGGAAGTGGGTCAAGAGATTAGCTACCTCGGGCGAAAGGGTAAATCACGACTCACAGTGAAAGTGTACAACCTCTGCAGAGTGTAAAACTGTTATAACAGCCGTGCTCACGGTCACGAGTGGCCTTGGACCCTTACAGAATAAATGATGAACACTGGTGATTATAGAAATACTAATGATATTGATGCTCACTAATGATTATTGTTTCTTGCTATACATTATTCTCGTTTACATGATCATGAGGTTATTTGGGCTTATGGTAAACTTGTTGCTACTCAATTGCTAAAAGATGACTCAATAAAAGCTATCACAGTAAACCTGTGTCAAATCTTTTGAGCCTCATGAACCCTATGATATATTTGCTGAGTTTGACATGGACTCACTCTTGATATTTCCCACATCTCAAGAAGGGTACCATATTGCTAGATTCTGAAATTGTTAGGCTTGTGATCAACCAGTCAGTTTGATCCTGGAGTGAAGGTTACACCCGGTGTTCGGAGTTGTCTTTCCGCTGTGTTGTTCTCTAAGGTTATATCTTATACTATTGTATTATGTTTATTAAGCATTTATATCTTGATATTACACTTATCTGCGGCTATATGTGAGATTTGACTTCTTTATTTCACATATAGTGTATATCTGGTTTTGTCCTTAAAACCGGGTGTGACAGGAATTTATTTTGCTTAAGTTTGTTAGTAGATCGTGTCAGGGCTTAGCCCTGGTAGCTAGCCCTAGGTACCCTCTCAGGTATGGTATAGTTGATCGAGCTCGAGTCAAGCTTGGTTAGTGGGTACGCGCACTTTAAAAATCATGCATGAACATTGTCTCGGCTTTTGGCCTCTGCGTGCGCGGTCACCCCGTGGGCCACTGATGTTGTTCGCGGGCCACGCTGTCACGCTGGGCTGGCCTAGTCCATCCTAGCTTGGCCATGGTTGGCCGTAGCCGGTCGCTGCCCCGTGCTGCCCCACTATCCCTTCCCCCTCCCCCACGTTGTGCGGGTTGGGGTCAACTCGTGTCCCGCCTGCGCCGCTGTCGGCTCTGGTATGCGGGCGTGTCCGGGCCGCTTGCATGCATGGCGTAGCTGCCACGGTACACGCCATAGTCCTTGCTTGTGTTGCCCGCTCTCACCCTGCCGAGCGGAGGTGACCCGGGCGCTGACTGCCTCTCTTCTCTCCCTCTCTCCCCTGTCCGCCATGGCCATTGGGGGCCGCCTCTTGTGCACCGACTATGTGGGACCGCTAGCGCCAAATTTCCTGCACCCATGGCACCACATTGGGGTCAGCCAACCGGCCAACCCCACCTCACCCCGAGCACCGCCCCACTGTACTCCAATTTTGGGGTTAGCAATGTTGCCAACACGCACGGGCTTCCCCTGCCTTGGGCCGCTTCCTCTCGTGGGTTGCGGCCATCGTGGGCCGCCTCACGTGTACGGGCTGCGTGTGTGTGCGCGCGCGCTGTGCACGGTTGGGCCGTCTCATGCGGGCCACGTCGAGGGAATCGGTTCTTCTTTTTCTAAGTGAATTAAGTAGTGGTTTATAATTTAGTTTGTGAGCCAAACTTTGATAATTGATATCAATTCGTGTAGATATCCAAAATTTGTGAAAGCACTTTAGTTAAGCTTCTAAATTCATGATATACATGACTGTATAATTAGTTTATGTATTCTGTGATGATGCCAATATATACTAAATCATTTGGAAAGGCTTAAAAATCACTAGGATAATGTTGTAGGAATTTTTGGTGGCAAATCGATAGTAGCATTGATCATGAAACTTTCATAGTATCTTTGTGGTATCCTCATGTGCTTGCTGTAAATTTCGTAGCCTTGGGTTAAACTGTTTCATATGGTGGCGAAATAGCCTTAAAATGAATATAAATAAAAATTAGGATATCAGCTTGTAAAATGAAGCAACAATAAGATGAGTCTGATATCTTAATTGATGATGAGGATAGATAGCCTGTTACCTTAGTCATTAGAGCTAGTTTTGTAGCTTAACATGTGTGTTGCATTTTAAAAGTTGATGTTGCCTTAATGCTAAATGTTGCATCATTATTGCATGCATGTAGAGAACGACCTAGTGGAGTTCGGGGCCGCTGACGATCAGGAGTATGAGGAGATCGTCGAAGAGTACGAGGAGGAGATCTTCGTGCCGGAGGAGTTTCAGGAGCCGCCCATGACTGACACCACTGACCTTGCACCTGCCCAAGGCAAGTGTGTGTGTGTGTGGTGCATTACGTTACAGGAATTTTATGATACCCACATGCACATATATATTTACCTATGAGTCTTACTAGTGCAGGATTGCATAGTGCTTTGCTTAGGTTTATCGGTAGCATGGTTAACCTGTCATTACTCACAACAGGTGATTATTATTATTATCATAAATCTCAAAATGACATGGTGGAAAGGAAATGGTGACCGGACAGGGATGTGGTATGGGTATTGGTGGGTGTAACATGTTGTGTCCCGCGGCCATGGGGCAAAGCTTGGTTGCACTGTTTTCTCTATCTGTGTCGATTAAGGACCGTTCGTTGCATGAACCCTGGTCAAGTCTTAGACTTATTATCCTGAGCACATACTTGCTTATGGGAGTGAGAAAGCTTGTTACTCTCTTGTCATGGGTTCTAGCTCTTTTTGGACCAACTGATTGGAAGCGGGGATAGGTGGAGGTCTAAGCACCACATTGAGACCAGGCCTCAAGTGTGGGGCTTGGAGTCAAAGTTTAGACAGAGACCTAGAACCCTTGACAGGAGTGGAACGGGTTGGTCTCGCTTGTGCCTAGGGTGCAAGTGAGGCGTGTGTTTTTTAGGGTACCCAGCCGAGCACATTGATTCACGAATCGTTATTTCTATGTGACGGTATGGCTTGACTATGCTCTAGCACCGTAGTAAGAACTGGCATGTGAAAGATGGAAAAATGGCTCTGATTGCTCAACCCTTGCTTGAATATAGAACAGGTGCTTACATAGAATGTTAGATGATGAATAAAACATGGCTGCTAATAAACAAAGGAAGATAAGGATGCACTCTTAGTATTGCTTTCTACAAACATGAAACTCACAAGTCATAAAGCCTACCATATTCCTTGAGAGTCAAGAAATTTATCCCCTAGTCGGGTAAGTCTTGCGAGTACATTGTGTACTCAGGGTTTGTTTTACTCTTGTTGCAGGTGCACCTTGAGAAGTTAGGCCTTGTGTGGAGGATTCTTCTGGTAGGCACAGATGGATCCTTATATCATACCACTAGATGTTTATTTTATTTCTGCTATTTAAATTATCGCACTTTGAACTCTGGTATTGTAATAAATGATTTCTGAGACTCTGTGTTGTATAAAATTGACTAAGTATTGTAAGCTTGTACTTATTATTGGATCCTGGATGTAAAAGGTGGATTGTTCAAGTTCTCCCATTGGGTGTGCTCGACAGAACTGCTCAACTTAGCTCCCTTTCAGGGTACTTAGTGTCTGGTGGAAGACAAGTGCCTCCGAAAAGCGTGTTAAATTGGGTGCTTCTACCACACCCTAAGTGCTAACCTTTTGCTCTAGTGATTATGAGATAGGTGGCACATTCCAATCGATAGAGCAAATGAAGATCATGATGATGGTGATGGCACGGTGATGATCAAATGCTCGGACCTGAAAAAGAAGAAAGAGAACAAAACAAAATGGGCTCAAGGCAAAGGTGAATTTGATGGGGCCATTTTGATTTGGTGATCAAGACACCTAGTGGGTGTGATCACATTTAGGATAGATAGCCATACTATTAAGATGGGTGAAATTTGTATCGAAATACGGTTATTAAAGTGCCACTAGATATTCTAGCTCATTGCATATGCATTTAGATTCTAGTGAGTGCTAACACCCTTGAAAATGTTTGTGAAAATATGATAACACAAGTGCACAAGGTGGTACACTTAGTGGTTGATACATTTGAGCAAGGGTGAAGTGTTCGCACTTGGAAAAGAGATGAAATAGGGGCGTCAGACCCTACTTCACAAAAGCATCGGATCGGCCCCTGACTGGGTCCGATGGCTAACCCTGCTAGGGGTGCTGATGTGGTAGCTTGTGAGAGCTCCTAGGGGAGCATCGGTCTATCCTAGGTCTGACGACCAGGCCTCAGACTCGGTCCGATGGCTCTAGGACCTCTCAGTGTAGAATTGACTGGCGTCGGACCTTCGGTGTCAAATCGGGGCTCATAGCAGTGTTGGACCGACCATGAACATTGTTCATTTAGTGCCACGTGTGTGAGTGAGTGTGGACACAACATGTGTCAGCGTCAGACCATGGACTGGGTCCAACATTGGCCATCAGACTAGAGTCCAAGGGTTTTAACCCTCTCTGGACCTTACTCGACCATGTTGAACCCTCCCTGTGTGGAGTATGACAACAGGTCCGACGGTCTGGGTACGACCGTGGTTCTTCAGCGCGTGGCAGGCAACCGTTGGTGGCAACAGTCAGTTTTGTTTGAACCTGGTTACATGGCAGCACGTGGTTGGCCGTGGTAGGTGTCGGACCTAGGCCTCAGATGGTCCGACAGCCCGTGTCTACGGGTCCAATGATCACTTATGTGACCCAACAGCTCTATTTCGTGGGGGCTTCTATTTAAGCCCCATGGCTAGCTCTAGCTCACTCTCTTGGCCATTTGCATTGACATAGCAACCTTGTGAGCTTAGCCAAAGCCCTTCTACTCATCTCCATCATTGATTCATCATCTTTGTGAGATTGGGAGTGAATCCAAGTGCATTGCTTGAGTGATTGCATCTAGAGGCACTTGGTGATTATGTTTTGTTGTGGGTTTCGCTTGTTTCTCTTGGTGGTTGCCGTCATCTAGATGGCTTGGTGCAGCGAGGATCATTGAGCGGAGGAAGGTGATTGTCTCTGGCTCTGATCATGGTGATTGTGAGAGGTTCTTGACCTTTCCCCAGCGGAGAGCCAAAAGGTACTCTAGTGGATTGCTCGTGGCTTGTGTGATCCTCATTTTGTGTTGGTTGTGAGGCACCCAATTGCGGGTTAGGTGTGTGATGCCTATTTGCACGTGAACCTCCAAGTGAGTGAATCGCCATAACTGGAACTAGCTTGCCGGCAAGCAAGTGAAACTTGATGAAAAATCATTGTGTCATCTCTTGTCACCGAGATTCTATTGTGATTTATTGACTTCATCTTGTGATTGGCTCATTCCTCGACATGATGGTATAGATCACTATCCATCTCATGTATTTACATTCTTAGTGTAGCTAAGCTCTTTAGTGCAATTAGTTTTAAGAGCTAGCTTGTGTTGTGTCTACTGGTCAGTGAGGCTCTTTAGTTAGTCTTTGAGAGTTCACTAACTTAGTGTAGTGACATAGTCCTTGTGTGCCTAGAGACTATAGAGACTAGAATTATGGTAGGAGGCTTGCATTTTTAGTAGGCTAGCGCAACATTCGCTTCACCTCATAATTGTCTAACCGCTTTGTTTAGTATTGTTATAGAAATTTTTATAGTCTATTCACCCCCTCTAGCCATTAGGACCTTTCAACTGGGCCGAAGTGTTGTCGTATATTGGGAGCCTTAGGGCTCGGGCAAGCCCCCAAGCCCCAAGCGGAGATCATGGTGGAGCCAGGCTCGACCGGGTTCTTCTCAGAGGGTGTGCGCAAGTGTACCCAATGGACATAGCCCCCGAGCTCCCAGGCGATCCTAGAGGGGTTGGTCGGGGGGTCTTCGTCATTCGAGAACCATTGGACCCGAGGCTTAACATACCCATATGTTAGGATCTCGTCAGGAGCCCCCGAGCCCTTCGTGGCCTCACTCGGCATGACGGCAATGAAGGGTTGAATTCGATCTTCTGGTGACTGAACCCTCCTTGGTGGGGACAGCTTCCACTGACAAGGGTGTTATGCCCTGCTTGGGGCCTTCTTCTTTAATGTGATGGTCGTTGCTCGGCTGTTGGTGCCGAGCGATGATGGTGCTAATCCCTTCATGAGCCTATGTCACATAGGTCTTTGACTCAAGCGAGGGCTTGGTGAACTCATCCGGGAGTTGCTGATCTTTATGCCAGAGGCATCCTCCTTTTTGATTGGAGCCTGTCATGGGTCGGGTGATCAAGAGCGTCTAGGCTCCGGCTCAGGGCCATCTGATCATTCGGAGTGCCACGCCCTTTTGAGGGCTGTTGTAGTAGGTCCCGATCCTCTCAAGCTGGCCTTCTAGGGTCGACCTTCTATGGCCATAGATCAAGGTATGGGGAGCACGCCGAGCCTTGAACAGAGGCCCTCGTTTGGCCCACTGCTCAGTGGCTCCTGCCCTAACTCTAGAGAGTTAGTTGGTTTTGGGGGTGCGTCACCCGAGCGCCCGTCGATCGGGGGGTCGGGTTGCTTCAGCTGGGGAGCTGGCATAGCCCCCAAGGCCATTATGGGGCCTCCCTGTCTGTGAGAGTGGTGGCTTTGGGGCATGTCCCTTCCTCTGACATCTTGCGCGGGCGGTTGATGGCGTCTGGGCCATCGTGCCTAGAGGAGGAGTTGTGGCGTGCACCCCCACACCGTCCTACTTCATCTAGGAGATGGGATGTCGAGGCCACATTGAAATTCCCTAGTTTGGTTTTGGACAACTGATGAAACCCTAGTACTAACCTCTATGTTGAAGTGTATGGATTAGATAAGGTTGGTACTTGTCAAGTGATGGAGCTTAGAGACGGATCATGGTGATGATGGTGTTGACCAAGGGCTCAACTTAGAAAAGTAGGAAGAGAAAAACAAAAATAAGTTGATCTAGGCAAACAAAAACATAGATGTCCGCCATCATTTCATAAGAGATCATCAACAAAAGAGGGACATTTGCATTGAGAGTGTTGGCACCGATGATCAACTTGTCGATATCTTCACCAAGACACTTGATGAGAAGAGGTTTTGCAAGCTAAGGAATGAATTAAACAAACTTGATTTCTCAAGTATGTGTTGATGTACCCCCATTATATGGCATGCCTCTCCTTCGAGCAAAACAAGGTTAAGTTGTTTGACATGTCATTCATCCTTTGCTAAGGACTTCTTTAGTGCATCTAGTCATTCCTATCATGTCTTAGACTCATTCATGAAAATCAAATGAATTTGATACTTGTATGGTACCACTATTGCTTCTATGCTTGATATGATCTAGTGGTAGCATATGACATGCTTGTGGGCTTGTAAACCTAGTGTTTGATCTAGAAAATAAGCTATAAGTGTTTAACTCAACATGGTCCATGATAACCTTTATTTGGAGGTGTGAAGAAGCTTGCCCTTGGATCAAACCGAGTTAAATATCTTTTGCAAAGTGATCTAGATTGAACCAAATTATGAAAATGATCCTCACATATAATGGTTTCTCACGACTTTCCTAAAATTTGAGCTCACCTTTTGTGGTCATTAATGACAAAGGGGAGAGATAATTCTAAAGATATGACTAAAAGGGGAGAAGTGAAATATGATAAAGAGAGGAAGGGGATCAATTAAAATTTGAAGCACACAAGTAGGAGGAGAAAGCTTATAAACTTGTATGTTGCATTTGGATGTGCATCACATATGTTTGCTTGCATAAGCTTTAGCCTTTTCTCTGATACCTTGCTTGTGTGATGTATGCTAGTTGTAGGTTTGATTGATAAAATGAAGAACTAGCATGCATGAGATAGCTAGACACTTGAATTGTTTTCACAAGTGGTACTAGAATCTTGCTCATAATATTGATCTCATGAGGTATCTAGTGTTTTTTATGTTTTTTAAGTGATATCTAGCAAACAATGGTGCTAAGGATGGTGTATATTAGCAACTCTGATTGGTACCATGCTTCAAAGGTCCATTCTTTATACCTTAGCATCATTTGGTAGAAATTGACTCCTATATTTTCTATCTAAGCATATGTGCAAGCTTTCAAATCTAAACTCCTAGCACATATGTAGGGGGAGCAATTGCTACCAATTCGGGTTCATGAAACTTGTCCATATCCTTTACACATGGTAAAATGCTTGGGCAAGCAACATCGATCCAAAAGATCTTTATCATAATATCTTTGTAAATGGGTTGTCATCAATTACCAAAAAGAGAAAGATTGAAAGTCCCTAGTTTGGTTTTGGACAATTGATGAAACCCTGGTATTAACTTCTATGTTGAAGTGTATGGATTAGATAAAGTTGGTACTTCTCAAGTGGTGGAGCCTAGGGATGGATCATGGTGATGATGGTGTTGACCACAAGATGATCAAGGGCTCAACTTGGAAAAGAAGAAACAGTAAAATAAAAACAAGTTGATCAAGGCAAAGGTATAAATAGGTTTTTGTTTTGCACTCAAGACACCATAGATGCTATGAGTGACTTAGGATCGATAGTCATACTATTAAGAGGGGAATTTCATGGTTGAAACGATTATTAAGTGCCACTAGGTGACACAATTCATGCATTGCATTTAGGAACCTAGTGTGCTAACATAATCCTTAAAATGTTTTGTGAAAATATGCTAACACACATGCACAAGGTGATACACTTGGTGGTTAGCACATTTGAGCAAGGGTCGAGAAGATGGTGAAGTTGCGGAAGTGTTTCTCATTGAGAAACACTAACCAGACGCTGGTCATGCAGCGATCGGACCCTGACATTAGCGTCCGGTCAGTGTTGACTAACTTCACATAGGAGGCGATGGATGGATCGGATGCTAGGCGCGTCCGGCCATGTATGATCGGACACGTCCGGTCACTATTTCAGCATGAAAAAACCTTACTGGACTCGACCGAACTCTGGATGGCTGCATCCAATCATTTCTTCTGGTACGTCTGGTCGTTCCTTTGACTTTGCATTGAACGTTTTGATACCGTTGAAGATCGATGCCTGAGATTTGAACAAGGACACGTGGCGCCCATTCGTGAGCTTGGCGCACAGTGACCAAACGCTGGGTTTGCGTTCAGTCAACCCGACCAGCGCGTTGGGTCGCCCCGAGGCAGGCGCATTGTTGAGCCTAACGGCTCTATTCTTTGGAGACGCCTATAAATAGTTGGTGGCTGGCTCTTGGGGAGCTCTCTTGGCATTTTGATCATCTTGACATCCTCTTGAGCTGAGCATACTCCCTTCCACTCCTCTCTCTTGCTTGATTGCTAATTCAAAGTGAAATTGAGTGGTTCCAAGTGTATTTGCTTGTGAGTTTGCATCTAGTAGCACTTGGAGAAATTTTGAGCTGCGGGATTCTTGTTACTCTTGGTGGTTGCCGCCACCTAGATGTCTTGGAGCAGCGGAGGAGTTATGGCAAGAGTTGGTGATTGTTCTTGACCACCTCCCAGTGTTTGTGAGGGGTTCTTACGCCTTCCCCGGTAGAGCACCAAAGGCAACTCTAGTGGATTGCTCGTTTCATTGAGCTACCTCACTTGTGGGTAGGTTCTTGCGGTGTCCACGGGTTGGACGAGGTTCGTGCTACACCCCTTAGCCGCCGAACCACCAAGTGTTGGTCGACACAATGGGGACGTAGCGTGTCAGCAAGCACGTGAACCTCAGGAGAAAAACACTTGTGTCTCTTGCCATTTTGTATTCTCCCGGTGTATTGATTGGTTATCATCTTGGTGATTGGTTGATCCCTAATGTGGTGGTATAACAATCTTGACTTCTCCATTACTTTCTCGCAAGCTAGTTGTAGCAAGCTCTTTAGTGTAGCTAGTTTTGAGAGCTTACTTTGTAGCTTAAGTTCTTCTAGTTTGAGAGCTCTTAGTGAGTAGCAACTTAGTTCTTGTGAGTGCTTAGTGATTATAGCGACTAGAATTGTTTGGATAGGTAGCTTGCAACCCTTGTAGAGCTAGAGCAAAATTGCTTTACGTCGTTTGTCTTACTAATCAAATTGCTCTAGTGATCTTGTAGATTTTTATTAGGCTATTCACCCCCCTCTAGCCATATTAGGACCTCTCACATGTGGTGTAGATTTGGTAGAGGAGGAGCCGTGGAACTTGGTGCGTGCAGATCTAGGCCGTCAATGATAGCTGGTGGGCCCAATGGAAGTTGGATCCCCTCAAGTCCTGCGTGGAGTGGGCGGCGTGTGTGGGTCGGCCCAACGGGGTTAGGCCAGCAGGGAGGTGGTGGTTTTCCTCCACCTCGGGTCTAGCAACCACCATCGCACCGTGCGATCGTGGGAGGGATCGTGGGAGCCCGGCAGACGTCGTTCGCGGGGTACCAAAGTGGAGAAAGAAGAGGTGGAGAGGGGGAGTTACCTTCCACTTTCGGTGAATCCTTTCCCCTTCCAAAAAACTTCAGCTTTTGCCCGCTCTTGTATGCCCACTCACCGTTGCTTGCTTCTACTTGTCTCTTCCCATGGTGGAATGGGAGCCCTCAGGAGTGACCGAGGCAGAGATCCAGAGGATGAAGGAGGACGGGCTGGCTTCGAAGGATGCATTGGCAGTGGGCTGGCACCCTCCTGCCATTGAGGCACTGGCATCGGTGCCCGGTGACTAGGAGATCGTCTCCTTCCCTGACTTCCACCGGCTAGGGCTTGGCCTTCCTCTACACCCCTTTATGTGGGGGCTTCTGTTCTTCTACGACCTCTGTCTTCACAACTTTATGCCGGAGGGGATCCTCCACATCGTGACCTTCATCACACTGTGCAAGGCCTTCTTGGGAATCGCTCCCCACTTCACTCTATGGAGGTGGGTGTTCTAGGTGGTGTCGTCCTTCCCCGGTGGCGTGTTCCTGGTGGCGGGGGTCTTGGATCTAGGTGCGTCTGCATGCTACTGGCCGGTACCTTGCCCTCGCCCACTTGCCAGGGTTCGATGGCCATGCACGCTGGCCGGAGGACTGGTTCTACCTCCCCAACTTGGTTTCGGTGCTGCCTTCTTTTGTGAAGGAGAGGCCAGGAGGTACCATTCCAGATTCGTGGCTGTTGTTCCCCCTAGCAGAGGAGGCCATGGATGTCCCCACTCTCATTGGGCTATCGAGGCCCTAAGGGTGCAAGGGTTAACTAGGCTGGTGGTGGTGCGCACCTTCATCTATCACCGGATCATCGCGATGAGGGAGCGGACACAACCATTGTGGTAGCATCCCACCAACCTGATGATGGAGTTTCCCTATCCTATCTCGGAGGAGCTGTTCAGGGTGCTGATGATCAGAGTTGTCGGTGTGGAGTACCCGAGGGAGGGCGTCGGGCCTCCTTCCTTCGACGCCGAACACCCCCTCCCATGGGCCATCCACTCGTCAGGATGGTGTCAGAGTCCCTTGTTCCCCCTTCAAGGGTGGAGTGGATGTGGATGATGACGCCCCTGACAGGGATGCTAGGGGCACCTGTGCTAGCATTTGGTCCACCTCCGGCGGCAGCTCTAGCTCTAGCGGTGGCCTCGGCTCCAGTAGTGGTTCTAGCCCCGGTGGTACATGCGGTGGAGGTCGACGAAGGGTCATGAAGGCACCAGAGGAGTCCTTCCAGGCGAGGGCGGAGTCTGCCCCGCCCATCGTCCCCTCAGAGGGACAGGTAAATGTTGTCATTGCTTCCCTTCATCTTCGTCGCTGCTTCTGACGCAGGTGTCACTGCTACATGTAGGGGCTTTCTTGGGAGGACGCTTGTCAAGGTCAGTCCTTCGAGCAGCGTTGAGCCTTCCTGACATCGGGCCCACCTATTGCCACTCTCGAGCCTCCGAGCCCCTAGAGGCCACGGGGAAGCTTTGTCTTCTTGTGTCACATCCCGTGCATGACCTTATCGAGAAAGTGGCTAACAATGTTGTGCACAAGGGGCAGTGCCAGGGAGCCCCGAGCCTCGATAGCTCAGGGCATGTCTTCTTGCACCCGGTCCTTGACTGGCATCGTTGGTGGGGCAGGAGCCATGGGCCGAGCCAAAGTGTTGTCATAGATCGGAAGCCTCAGGCTCGGGCAAGCCCTCGAGCCCCAAGCGGAGGTCGTGGTGGAGCCAGGCTCGGCCGGGTTTCTTCTCAAAGGGTGCGCGTGAGCATACTTGATGGGCATAGCACTCGAGCCCTCGGGCGATCCTAGAGGGGTTGGCTAGGGGTCTTCGTCATTCATGAACCATTGGACCCGATGCTTAACATACCCATATGTTAGGATCTAGTCAGCTAGCATATTTTAACAAACTAATAATGGTACTTATGGAAGTTGCTACTTTGGCATGTAGAGAAGCACCCAAGACATCACATTCATCCATATAATAAGAACCAACTATAACACGTCGATATCAACTAATGTTCAATAACACAAATACACAATAAAAAAATCATAACATGTACTTATTACATAGTATCACAGATAGGAGGGTGATGATCTAAACCAAGCCTAAGAGCAAGTAATTAAAGTTAAGTTATTCCAACAATCAAAAGAAAACTTGTGTCTAGTAGAATAGAAGATAACACACCAAGCCATGCCAAGCAAAAGTGCGACACTCTGTCGTCCATCTCAAATAAATCAAACATACATCAAATGATGCCCGAATAGGTACACATCCTTCAAGTCCACTTAGCTCGAGAACATTGGCTGCAGTAATAAAAGTTACTCATTAAGCATATCATTCAAAGAATAATTTAGTACCATAGATTTCCATGCAAAATAAACAAAACAAGAATTCACAATTTGTGGACAAGTGTAGTTTTCTCAATCATATAATCTAACCCAATTATATAATTAAGTTTTTAACATTTTGTTTAATTCCTAGCCAAGTATAATTCTAAAAAAACAAAACCAGTGGGGGAAAGACTATCCTACATGTTTTTACTAAAAAGAAGCTTTAGCTAAAGCTGGCCTAGAAAACCCCTAGACCACAAGTTCAACCTATTAGGCCACACCATAACTTGGGCCAACACACTATTACCCAGGCAAGCGACGACTATAACTATCCCCTGGTATGAGGTCCCAAACCAACCCAAAAGTCAGTGATCAATAGCACAAGTTGGGTTATTGATGCCACAGCCGACGCCCTGCCACTACTTTTGGCTTGTCAATGGATAGACCTTTTTAACTAGCCTTGAAATCCTCTCCTATGAGGATTGAGCTGAGGGGCTAGAGGTGCACACAAGCATTGCCACAACTAAGTTGCTAGCCCATTCATGCCAAGCATAGTTCCCTTGACCAAGTTGATATGTTGCATAAGATATACCATAAACAACATGTGGTTACATGCAAAATAGATAAAATGTGAAGAGATGGGGTAGATGGGTACATCAGAAGGTTACCCTCGAACCTTGGGTAAGCTTATGCCTCATGATTTTTTTAAATGTTGCTATACATTCTTGTTAAAAATGCTACTAAAAACTATTAAACCATTTAAGCTTTAGTTTTGCTAAACTATAGAACTAAACAAAGAAAAAACATCACACAAGCTAAAGTGTCCCATACATGCATACCTTTCATATCCCAAAAGAGAAATAAAAAACATGCAGTGGTAAAAAGTACCAAAACACTCCTCATAACAAATCTAATGGGGCATTTTTTTCATTTAGCAAGGTAATACATATAGTTTTATATAGAATACTGGCCAAGTTTGGAAATTTTGATCACTGAAATTATAAGCATCATATATTTTTGAAGAGAAGGAAAGTACTATGATACCATAAAACTTTGACTAATGGCCAATCAAATCCTAAACTATGAAATATTGTAAATATTGACTATGTTGGTAATGGGCTTACCACATCATAGACTTGGAAGTGACAACGAAGGCGAAAAACCAGTATATAGGTTGACATGTAGAAAGATGTTGGCCAACGGACAAACCTTCTCAAGCTGCATAGTGTCCAATTCAAGCAAAAAATAGTCTGAATGAAAGGTCCCCCTTGTCTATTACACATATGCTAAACCTGTGTCCCATGCAAGAGTAAGTATCGCTCGGTTGCACCTACAATGATGAAGTTAGAGAATTTGGGGAACTAGACTGGGAGTTTCTTCATAACCTTCCACATATTGGCACTTCCAGCTTCACAATGCCTAATAGAGTAGAATAACTCGGGCATGTAAGCTTCCTTTTGTATTGTAAACATCTCAGGATTGCCATCTCTAGCCTTAACAATGGCAAAACAGTTGTCATGGTTGCTTATAGGAGTGCCTTGTCAATACAGAATCCCATGGTGCTTGTGTCAAGCACTAGCAATTCATCCATCTGAACTTTCCAGTCCATCCTCCAGTAGAAGGAGTCGTCGGCGCAATAGCGCTTACAAAGCCTAAACCAAGATTTCTTGATGTTGGTATCCTTGGTGAAAGTGCTCTAGTTTTGAAAAGGGAAGGAAGACCATCGACCTTTGGATGAAGAGAATTTGAAGGCCACCAACTAAGATTTGTGCATGGCCATGTATATTACCCTGAAGGACCCCTCCTCTTGGCTCATGGGCACGAGGAACGTCTCTAGATGCAAGTGGTGTTGTTGCAGGATGGGCGCAACTAGGTCATTGGGGATCAGGGGAAGCAGCGCGTACCATCGAGACATGGGGTCTGCAACTGCAAACTCTCTTGCTGCTATGGAGTTCTCGAGGAGGACATGTCTATCGTGGATGTCACGTAGCAACCAGGGCCCTGCGGATGGGATGAATGAGAATGAGAAGTTGGCGATGCGCATGAGGGCGCATGCATAGGACACAAATTGGTGGGGCTCAGTAGCAGCGTAGAATCTACCATAGAAGAAGCCTAGGTAGGGCGTTGGGTGGGTTGAGCGGAGGCGGCAGCGAAAGGAATGGTCGGCGATGACACGACGGAAGGTGAAGCAAACGGTGGCAGCGCGCTCGATGTCGGCGAGGGTTGGTAGGCGATAGAGGATGTCTGTGATGTGGTCATCCGTTAGCCTCAGTAGTGGTGAGGACATGTTGATGTGCTTCGCATCCGTCTCATCCTCCGGAGTGAACATTGCGGCGGCGGTGGGGAGGTAGGGTTTAGGGATCGCTGCCACCCACCATGCTTTGAATTTATACCACGTCGGGCGAAATGGGCTAACACTAAGACTTGGGCCACAATATTGACTTGGTGGGCCTAGGCTTAATTAGAAGGGCAACGAATTCCAAAATGCTTCGTCGTGTGGTAGCTATCACCATCTAGAAGTGCTTCAACACACTATAACATGAAGATCACCGACATCAAAAGCAAAATTTTCATTACTTTATCACTGCCATGCTCCTATCTAAGCCCCCCTCTTATTTTGTCGTCCTCATCTCACTCTCCATCTCTAGCCCCACTTGCACTCACCAACACACCCCTTTTCTTTCTTTAATACAAAAAAGAATTGCACAACTTTGCATTAAGATAGAAATATTTTATTACTTGACACGTCATGTTGTAGCATGTGCCAAATATGATAGTGATTTACACGAAACAAAATAACCACTAAAGATTCAAGCTATACTATCTAGCTCTATTCTAATGACTAGAAAACCAAGTTTGGAGTCTTCCAAATCTTTCGTAACTAAACTAAGGGACTTGAGATGCCTCACTATGAAATAACCCTATGTTGTGTCCTTTCCAAATATGCCAGGTGACTAGCATGATGATTGACTCGAACCACATCCTGTTGCTTGACTGGTATGTTCTTCATAAGTATTTCCAATGATCAACCAGTTCAGCCACTTTTGATGGTGAACACCATGGCAGGTTTACAAGTGACATGGTCTCCCATTAAACCTGTTTTTGCGTACAAGCAAGAGTTGAACAAGTGATTACGAGATTTTGGCTTCTATTTCCTGCTCATATAAAACTTAGCTAGGGCAAACTCGAGCGACGGAACTAACGCAAATGTAGAAAATAACGCATATGCACCGCATTTACATATTCAGCTTGCTCAAATGATTGCCACACCAGTGCCGTGCCAGCTGTCGCTGCAGCAATTTGGGGCTGTTTGGCTGCTGGCCACACAAGGCCACGCCCTTGTTGCGGCGGCACTACAGGCCTTGTCCAGCCGGCGTATAATCCGTACTTTTCAGCTTGTTTTTTTAGTCCGAACAGTGTTTTTCTCTCACACAAATCAGCCAGAACAATATTTCAGCTTATTTTTTCAGCATAAGTGAACGGGGCCACACTCTGTGGCGTAGAAAAACAACGCCACAACTGTAGCAAGAAAAATGTTAGAAATGAACTGAGGATCATATGACGTGCTGCTTATTAGTTGTGAACCAAGCAGTCGTCTATTTTTTTTTTGTGGCCGCCGAAGTCGGTGAGTAAAGGCTGGCAACCTAATAGCCGTCTCACTCGTGTAGTTATTGTTCATACCTGAAGAGATAGGAGTGGCAGCGGTAGCGGCTGGTGGAGTAGCATAGTCGAGCCGAGCAGCGCCCTTACAATAATATACAAGCCATAAAAAGTGGACGAACAACATAAAATGATGTTTTAAAATGATACCGCTAATTTGAACAATAAGTTTATGTTGGAGCTCAATTCAAAATACATCAAAATAAAATTAGTCAATCTATAGGTATGCTCTAAAAATATATATCCATAATTTATGTAATGATATATATCTGGTATCATAAATATTTGTGTTTTTTATATAAACTTGGTCAAACTTATGATGGCTTGGTTTAGGACAAAGCTAGAAGTACACTTATTTTGGGATGGAGATGTGACTATGTGTGTAGTCTATGTGATGAAATTGTAGTGTATTTTGTCATGGAACTGTGGTATTGCATCATATTGCTATGTGAAATTGTTGGGTGAATTTGTACGTCAAATTGGGAGGTTTCATTTTAGATATGCAAATTTCATGATGTAGTCTGTGAGTGATGGAATTTTGATATGCATTTTGATGAAAACGTATGTATATTAGGATTATCACTTTCCATATTTGGAAAAATATTTTGAATTTTGATGTTGTGCTTGAAATCATGAATTTGAATATGATTCAATTGTATGTATTATAAAGATTTTTTTTCCTTTGAATCATTGGGTGAATTAAAGAACATATAAAGAATATGGAAATATTAAGTACAAATCACATCTTTGGTGGAATCGGGAATACCCCGTAGAAAAACACACTAAAGTGTTTTCAAAAAAATTGAAACGACACATATCTACAGTGCATCTATAGACGTACATTACCCCAAAATTGGAGATCCAAACTCAATCTAAAGTTCATATGAAAACAAAAAAAAAATCCAGGTGGATATGCACTATAAAAGACAAAATTCTTAGAAATTCATCTTCTAGTGTTTATTATGTACCTTAAATTTTTATTTTTACATGACTTTTTAGAAAAACAAGTTTGGATCTCTTTTTTTTTGCGATGTGCCTCATTTAATTTTGAAAACACTTATACCATGCTTTCTAAAGTGTTTCATGATTCCATTGAAGATATCGTTTAGGCTCAATATTTACCCAAAGAAATATGGGCTGAGATAGATGGGGCTTGAGAGTTAGGATCTAGCGGGAGCCACTGCTTGGCATTTAAAGGGTGCCGTTGGCAGAGAGAGACATTTCAAATTCTCATTAGAATCACTAGAACCATAGTCAAACGCCATAAAGAGAGAAATGTTTAAGAAGAATCACTTAGAATTGATTCTCGTTTTTATACTAGTATAAAGAAACACCCTAAACTTGATTTCTCCTGATTCTAGTTCTAGCTTCAAGAATCCAGCGAGCTAATCAAACAATTTCATAACTTAATTCCAATCCATCAGAGAAACATTTCTAGAGAGAATCAAGATCTAAACATTTCTACAAGAATATGAAATGTTTCTAGAGGAATGTGAATCCCTATCAAACACACCCCTAGGGACTACTCTAGGTCCAAGTCCTGGATACACCCAGTAGCAGCAAGTCACACAAAATATATTTAAGTCATGGCATTGAATAGATGTTGGGGATTCAATCTCCGATAACACGGTCCCCTAAATTCGCACCTTGGATGGCTTTGGAAGCCTTCGTAAGATACTCGCCAGGACGGAGAGGACAACAGTGATGCCAAGGCTAGCTAACACACGGGGCAAAGGTGATTAAGCATCTTCGGTCGATGACAAGGACCAAGCTAATCTCACGAAGGTTCGAATGGCGAAGGCTCTTCCAGCGAAGACTTGCTCTCCTTAGCAAGCCAAGATACCAAATGTCTGGCTGCTTCGGAAGACATACTTGAGTATGTAAAAATGACCAAATTACCAGACATGAAATTTATATACAATAGAGTTAACCACATTCATGTATCGTCATACAATGTTTGAGTATTAGTTTACCCAACAACAAAATATTGAGCTTAGGTGAATGTTTGAGTATTAATTTACCCAACAATAGAATATTGAGCTTAGGTGGGGTGAAGTCCAGATGGCTAACCACGACTCGGATTAATACAAACGTGTGGTATATATTATAGGAAATGAAGAACAATCTATTTTATTTGAGATAAACAATACTCCATCTTAGAATAATAATCCATCCCATCCTGGAATATAAAGTATTCAAGCATTGGAAATTTGTTAAAAAGAAGGATCATAGAAGAACTAACCATCCAAATAAACGATACTCCATCTTGGCATATAGATCCTTCCCATCCTAGAATCATAGAATATGAATATAAAGCATCCGAGCGTTGAAATACTATTCAAAAACTACAGAGGACTATTGATGAACTAACCGTCCAACTGATCCAACTGAGTTTAAAAAGTCAACATTTACCTTCATACCTACTAGGGAGAGAGGGAGGGAGGGAGAGAGTGAGAGAGAGAGCAAATTAGTTCTGACCCGTTGTTTAGTAAACAGTAGAGGTACATATTACATGGAGAAGTATAAACTAAACAGCAAGAGAGGAACACGTCTACTTGCAAACTCGTAATCACCATGACGTGCCACCCCAAGGAAGAACCGAAATGAGAAACACCCCATGACGTACCAGGTACCACTCTAGGGCAGAACCGAAATGAGAAACAGGGATGACAAGTGACCTGACAGCCTGAACCCCGCCCATACATACAATCAGAGAATCCGAGGCATCAGTTCCCAATAAATACAAAAACAAAGAAAAAGGAAAAATAGCAAATTACAGCAAAATTTAAGCAAGATTAACATAATCAGACCGTCACGGGAAACATTGGCTATCAGGAAAATGCCCCTAAGTTAACCGACTATCGATTCTGATCACAAAGGAATATTTGGTCAGAAGCCCGCAGGAGGCATTAAGTTCAACCTACAGTTCCCCCGACTACCAACTAATATTGGTTAGCAGACTTCTCCCTGTGATCACAAAAATATTCCCTGATACTCTTATGGGGGCCTAGCTAACTGCTTCAGCCATCCACGACCCTTCATTGACAGTAGCTTACAACCAGCACCAACTCTGAAAAAATGGGTGACCCATCGCCTTCCATCTTATAAATAGTGTACGGTCAGGTTCAGAAAGATGGAGAAGCATCAGAGGGATGTTTTATAGTACATCAAAAAGGCCGATGGGTATTTGGGTGCGAAGAAAGTAATCTGCTTGGTGAACGCACCGTTCGTAATCTGTCATCAGAGTAGTTCAGAATATTCAGAATATTTAGTTCAAGGTTAAGTCTTCAGACCAAAGAACTAGCCAATAACAATATTTACACCTGGACTAGAACAGACTTACCAGGTAACAATAAATTATGTGCCTACATGAAGGCGTCCAACTTTGATCGCTTAAGATGTTGTGGTCTGAAATCAACCAACTTTAAACTTGAAGTTGACTTAACCTCATTCAAGAATGAATCCCCTTTGTCTGATTTTATGGAATCCAGAACTGCACCAAGGATGTCGGCCGCAATACCATCTTGTATTAGGTACCCAGGTTCTTCTCCACCTTCTTGAATCAATTTACCTACCTCTTGCAAGAGCAATATGCTTTCCTCCACAAACCTTGCAAGAAGTCGTCCAAGGTATTCGGTGGCCCTTGGAGCATCACTTAGAGTATCTTCCAATGAGGCAAGAACGGATGAAAGGCTAAAATAATAATCATTTAGTCAGTAATAATACAATGCGGACTGAATGGCGATATACTAGAAAGTATGAGAAAGCACCTACCCATCACTGAGTTGTTGCTTGCTCAACAAATTATGTCGACCACTGCAAAGGCTGACGAGAAGTTTAGCCAACAACTCTCTTTCCATGTCTTTTCTCTCAAAGGAATCATTTACCCAAAGTGATACAACAGTAGGATAGAAATTTGGAGCATTCAACTCCTCAATACACAAAGCAACCTCCTTTTCATCTTTTGCACTGCCCAAACAGAAGCATATAATGTTAGAAACAAAATTGGACAGTGCGGGGTGCTAGAACCTCTTTATGACATATCAGGAGAATTATAATTATAACAAACAGTACAAGGAAAGCCTCAATCCATAATATTAATTTCATAAACATAGTACACGTTTGCAGATATCTCTGGAGTAAAACTGTCTGGGAGTAGTAACACGTTTCCTCAGCTGTTTCTAAAGGTGTAGACTCCAATATGCAAGAACAATATGCCCATGGTTTTTGAGTCGTCGCCTAGGAGTTGAGGCGTACCCCAGGCGCCGCAGGATGCCACAGGGTTTTAGTTACGCCATATCGCCTAGGCGTCACCTAGAACGCGCCTAGGCATCCAGGCATACCCCCAGCGCCACAGGACGCCACAACGCCTCAAAAACCATGAATATGCACCTAATCTCAGGAACATGGGTAAATTAACTCTGGAATTTGTGAATAAGAAAAAGAAATGCAGTAATATAAAGACATTTTAACCTAGCATAGTAAAACGTGGGCCTACCTATCAACGGTGAAATGCTTATGAACTGTAAAAAATTTAGAAGTATTACCTGTAATATTCCCGAATGGCCAAAACAGATTTTTCTCTCAATTCATCCTCAGAATATGATTTACTTCCTGAACGGCCTTCCTGGCTGGCAGGCCTCTGTGAAGGTCCAGCAGATTGACTAGAAGCAGGAGTTCGGCCAGAGGTTCGATCTGGAATTCTTGAGCTAGAATCTTCTCTTCCAGATGATGATGTCCAATCAGCCGCAGAGTTATAACCATTAGAACCAGATACTATCCTCCGGTGGTCAATAACAGAAGGAAGTTCAGTATTTGATACTGGTGGCTGCCCTCTTATAGACATACCCCTAGCAAGGCCACCTTGTGGCCCAAGAGTGATAGCTTCATCCTTGACTGCCCGCTGGGGAAGAACAGTTCTATTGTCAAACTGGTGCCTTTCCTCATATCGGATGTCTTGTGAACCACGCGAATGTGGAGGCATTCCACGAATGCTCCCTTGTTGGGAACTTGGGGATGCTAATGCAGATGATCCACGGGGGCCATAATCCATAGGAGGTGCTCCTCTTCTTGGAACAGAACTAACAGCTGGACCACGCCCTAACCTACTCGACTGAGCATGTCTTTCTTGAGCTGCATCTCTGTGAACCTCCTCAATCTTCTTGGGACCTTCAACTTTACGCCTCTGCTGCCATTTATTTCTCCTGAGGTCAATTGAATCTCTCAGCATAAACCTTACACGAGAAGACAACTTCTGACTTGTTGACATCTTCTGCATCACACCAAAATAGACATCCATGTGCTCCTTTGCCTTTGCATGATCAATCATCTCACCAATTGTACTCATCAATTTGCATAGTGCTTCAATGTTCTCCTCATCAGGATTATCATAATTTCCAAACAACTTTTTAATGCACTCATGCATAATCCTTTCCGTCAACATTTTCTTTTTGTACAACTCTCCAATTAACCTAATGTTTCCCAACATGCGCCTTCGAGCACGGATCCTCTTTTCCTCCCGTTCTTCTTTGGTTTGTTTAATCTCGCCTTCCTCTTCTGTTTTATCAGCTTCAGCTTCTTCTCTTTCACCCCTCTCAAACTCCTCTTGGCATTTATTCAAAAGCAATCTTTTGAATGTGATCTTTTCATTGTCTTCACTGAAGTCAGGCAAGGCACCAGCCAGATGGAAGCAAAAATTGGCATACATTTCACAGAAAGTTGGTTCCATCAGAGCTTTGTCAAATATCTGTGAAATGACCCCAGTAAGAGTTGCTACACTGTCAATGTTGACTTCCTTAACTTGTTCAAAAAGTTTTTCAAAGTTTTGTGGAGTCAGCTTGTTAAGAATAGCTTTCAATTGCCTCTGCTTCGCCTCTTCCTCATCAGAAACTTTCCCAACAACATACTTCCTCTCTGCTTTGTGCATTGCTTGCATGGGTGTAACAGGAGAAGGCATGAGACCCTTTTGCTGCCATCTATCAGCATCAGAGCCACTGCGAGGTACTTGAGGTCCAACAGAATGCATGGGTCCTGCAAGAAGCCCACCACCATACTGATTTGATGGTTGGCCACGTGGATTTCTTAAAACACCATGATTACCTCCTGAGCTACCACGGTAGTTGATAATTGATGGTCCATTTGCCAGGTCCATGTGAACATCACGACCAGGACTGAGAGGAATACCCGCCTTAGTCCACCTGTCGTCAGCCACGGCAGCACCACGGCGGTCACCACGAGAAGTTGGGCGGTCCGAACCCCTTCCAGGACTAGGGTGAGGTTCCCGGTCAACAACATAAGACTTTCCTGCCAAATTATTCATTATTGCATTGACAGCTTCATTCATCTGAAATCCAACAGGAAGACCAGTCCAGTGCTGTTGCAAAGTCAACAGAAAATCCCGTGAGTATTTCTTCCTGCTGTTTGCTTCAGTTGTATCTGAATCTAACACTTGGGTGATGCCAGCCTGGTTTCCAGAATCTGATGGCAGCTTTGGAGTAGACATGTCTGCAGCATCTTCCCAATCATCAGGCTCAACTTTTTTCTTACAATCATCTGCGGCTGTACTTACATCCCTTTCCGGTTCATCAGGGAGCACATGAGTTGTATCAACTGTTGAAGAACTATCAGCACCCTCCACAGTACCAACAATTTCGGACTTCTCTTCTGGTCCTTTGTATGCATTATAAAGATCTGAAGACCCAGCAGCATCAGCCTTAGCAAGCATTTCCTTCTTCTTCTTCTTCTTCCCAGCTGTGGACTTTGTCCTGCTGATGATCTCAACACTAGGCTTTTCCCTGGATACTGGTCGAACTGAAACTGTTGGTGCAGCAGCCTGTTGATCATCTGCCCTACTCTCAGATTTCGGTTGTCCCTCAGATGAAACTAGAGGAACATTACAAACAGCTAGGTCTGATTCTGGACTAATATCTAAGTCACCTTCATCAATTGAACTTTGAACAGTAGGCTCTGAAGTTCCAGAAGCTGTCACGTCCACAGCATTGCCATCAAGAAAATGTACTGAAGTCTCAGAATTCTTGGATGAGTTATTCATCATAGCTTGTTCCTCAGAAGCAGATGGAGCTGACTCTTTCAGCAACTGCTCCTGATTAGTTACTAGAGGTGCTGCATAAGAATCATCAGTATTAGAAGTCACTGCTGATGCCTGTTCAGTAGGGTCCACTGCACATGCCTCAGGCAATCCATGTTTGGTAGCATCAGAAGAAATATTATCCTGGCTAGGATCTGTCGTAACTTCGTCAGTCCGCTTGCTTTCGTCACATTCAACAGCTGAAACAGCAAAGCTTTCTACTCCTCCAGGCTCACCAGTACCCTCGGAAGATGGTCTTCTTGAGCTATTATCTGTCCCAGGAACATCAGCAGCTGCCAAAGTAAATGAGTTAGAAAAAACTAAGAGGATCCCCTGTACAATTCTAAAGATTTAAAGATCTCACCAGTTACTGCTGTGCTGTCAGCATTTGCTGTACCAGCCCCTGGAATGATCCTCCTTGCTGCCAGTGGAACCGTTGAGCCTGAAGATGAGCTGGTCAAATCTAACTCATTGTTCAGGTTCTTAGTTTCCTGGTGATCACCATCTCCAACCTTTACAGTTTGCACCTTATCTTCAACAGATGAAGCCAGCTGAAAAAATACAACATACAAACATGTGAACAAAAGTAAATGCTAAACTTGGAAAAATGCAAACATAGCATGGCAGAAAGAGGCCAACAACAACGTACATTTGGTGGCTCAGATGAATTCCTGACATCCTTTTTAGTGACAATTTTCTTATTATCTTTAAATGATCCAGTCCTTTGAATGGATTCTTTGCTTTTCCCATCAGCTCCAGCCACATGTGAGACTGAATTCGCAACAGGAGATGCTGTCACTGAAGTTTGTGGTTTTGCACCATGAGTTGGCAAGGACGGGCTTATCACAGTGGAATGCTTCACTGTGACTAAAGGATCATTCCTCTCCTCCTTCTCAAGGGTTGATTTACTAGAAACGATGGTCCCAGAAACAACTTCATTATCCTTTTGACTTGACGCAGCATCCTCAGCAGCACGTAACTTAGGTGGCTCAGATTTAGCTGGTGGAGCACTTATTGTGACATGAGTGCCAGATTTTTCAGGCAGCAACCCAACAGGGTGCGGTTTAACTGTATATTGGGACTGACCAGATACCGGAGGCGCTGCAGATGGACTGATATATGTCATCGCTTGCCCAGACTGAGTGACGGGATAATTAAATCTAGGACCCGAGGATCCAGTAGCAACTTGGTTCACACCAGCTGGAGTAGAGTAATACATTCCTGACTGATTGTAGGAATTCGGTTGCTGATGAAAGAAGCCCATATGAGGAGCATAACTACCAACAGGCTGGGATTGTTGTGTCAAACTCGGTGCAGCTCTCTGCCCAGAAGAGTCCATCCTCTTATCAAGCTTCAACTCTTCATGAGTGTCTGGATGAGTAATTTTTACGGTAGTCTTACGTGTAGCAGCATGCTTGTTTGGCTGTTGCTGAGGATATTGCGATGCCATGCTCATAGGAATGTTGCCCAGCTGTGGGAATTGGTGAGCAACTGAAGGAACATAACCCATACCCTGGCCAGGATGCATCATTGCTTGCTGTTGCAATTGATGATGCTGCAGAGGCGGGGCATACAGCTGCTGTGGGACTTGCGGTGTACTACTGCCTGTCAATCCTATTGACATTTGAAATGAGCTGGGCACGACTTGAGGCTGCAGTTGTGCACCATGACCACCAAACTGCAAGGAAACTTGTGCCGACGGGTGGTGAAAGGGGATCGGCATCTGAACACCAGGCATTGGTTGAACGGTAGGTCTAAGAGATGTAACATTGGGGACAGACGGAGATGGGTGCACCTCTCTTTTCAATTGTGATGCAATATGGGGATTGATGGAGTTAGGTTGGCTGGAACCAACAGCTTCCTTTCTTGTCAACTGCTGCTGTGGCTGCTGGGGAACCTGCTGCGGTTGATGCGACAGCTGCTGCTGTTGTTTCTGCTGCGGATGCTGCTGCAACAGCTGCTGTTTCGGAGCTGGTTGCACAGGGGCAGGTGTAACCTTAAGTTCCTCCACAAGTGCCTGAATAAGGCATACAAATAAAATAGAATCTTTTAGAACACCGGCAGATTCAGAACACGTATCAAATCAATACCATCAACACATGCAAAAGGAACTGGCTGTGTGCTCCGGAAGGCAAATTAGTCATGAGACATCAATATTTTGTAAGTTCTAGCAGTCCAATAAACAAGCACTGAACCAACAAATAAGAATTAACATACATCAGAATATCAGATAAACAAACAAGAGGAGAAGACAAGATACCTGATTACGTTTTTGCTCATCCAAGTTTGGAGGAGCTGAGCTTGTTCTGGCAGGAAATTGCTGCACAAAATTTTATATTTAATAGTTGTAATGTAAGTAGAAAGCAAAAGGTAATTGCTAATATAGAGCTTCATGTCCCAAGCTGGAGATGAAAAAGGGATAACAAAATCGTACCGGTAGCCCATTCATATTTATACTACCAAACTGAAAGTTAAACCCCTTCGATGGTTCTCCTGAAACAAAATAAACAACAAGAAAAATAAGGTGGTTAACCATGCAGTATATACCCTATCCTATATGGTCTCAATAGCCAGAGCAAAGAAGGTGTGCAATGCCACCATATATGGTCACCATGCACATGCAAAAACATGTAACAGCGTATATAACATTGAAGAAAATTGAGGCAAACCTTTTGATCCTCCCTGAGGAAGCGGTGGGTTAGAGCTTTTTGGTGGAGCCCTTGGAGCAGCATGTGTAGCTTTTGGTAATGGCAGATTGGGCAGCTCTGGTGAGTCAAAAAAAAACACGTGCAATCAAGCAAAGGAACAGATTAGGTCATGTTTGCACCATTCCAAACGCAATACAAGATAGCAGAACAGGACACCTCACTCACCTTGGTGCTGCGGCCGTGGCGCGGAGACGGGAACATGCGCGGCCGCATTCTGAGGAGCGGGTGGCGGACGCGCAGGAGTTTGGTGGGGGCCAGGCGCGGGTGCAGGCTGGAAACCAGTGGTGTCGGGCTGGTTCACCACCCTCTGGTGCCCGCCGTGGCCATTGCCGGGCTTTCTGAAGCTGCAATCGAGATCCCAGGCTCTCATCAAAACCCTATCATCCCCGGCGAGATCAAACCAATCGTGCGGCGCAGAGGCAGAGGGCAATCAGAATCAACGAGTAGGGCAGTAATTTACCTGCGGTTGGATGAGAGAGGAGGCTGGCCTGAGGAGCCCGCGCCGCCCTTGCCCGCGCCGCCGACTCCGCCTCCGCGGTGGCCGCCGAAGCTGCTGGACCGGCCGGGTCTCCTGGCGTGCCCCTCGCCCCTGTCCCCTCGCTGGGACATAAATCCCCTTCTCTCCTCACCGATCTCCTCCTCCTTCTCCTCCCTACGACAGCCCTGATACAATCACACACAGGAACAAAAACAAAACATAAATCACCCTGAGCAACGAAATCGCAACGAACCCTAGTGCGAATCTCTCGGTCGCTCAGCGCCACGGACGGCGGCGGATAGGCGAGAGGCGCGTACCTGAGGGCCCCGGGGGCGGCGGCGCCTAGGGTTTGGTCGTGGCCAGTGCGTGTAGGCGACACGGGGGAATTGTGTTGGGTTTGGGTTGGGGGGAGGGGGAGAAGTGCAAGCGAAGCGAGAGGAAGGGAGAGGGCGTCCCTCTCTAGTAGTATGGCCACCAGCAGCTGCAGCAGCAACAAATCGAAGGCGATACGATTACGGAAGGAACCAAAAGCGTAACTAATCGTATCTGAGGTGAGCTTAAGCGGTCAAGGGGGCCAGATCGGACGGACGGGGCTGGGTGGCTGGCGTCCGCTCGCGGGGCCGCGTTGTGCGCCTTGGGCCTAGTTGGAAGCGGGCACGCGCGCGTGCGCTCCCGGGACACCTGCCCGGTTTGTTTGGGTTGGGCCGAGAGGGAGTGCACGATGCCAACGCTGCTGGGGGCTGCTTCGTTTGGTTCTGCTTTTTTTTTTTGCAAGTATAAAAAACTTAGGAAAAGATTCACAACTTTTTTTTTGAGAATGGAAGAAGATTCACAACTTGAGGTAGCCTAGCAAATGTCTGTATGCTGCAACCGAATGCATATTTATTCTACGATTATGTGAATGACTAGCGGTTTATAATAAATAAGGATTCATATAATTACACTGTATCATTTGTTCTATACATCTTGAAATCAGACATAGACTCGTCGTTCAAAACGTGGTCTCGTGTTGGATTTGGATTATGCTGGCTTTGAATTGAAAACGTAGTCTCCTATTGGACTTGAATTGAAACATGTAGACGCTAAAGAGTGAGATACAGACGGATAAGAATGAGGTACGATAAAATAAACTGTCGGATAAAAAGTGAGGAGAGAAATTTTCTTCTTCTAATATTTTTATATATGTGTGTTTAGCTCACCTGAGGGTGACATCAGACAATACAATCAACCAGTTTCTTGGAGGGTTTGAAAGCTCGAGTGTATGCAAGAATAGTAGATACCCGGGGGGCTTTGTGCGGGTGGGAAAAATTGATTCGTTACCTAGCAGGAAAGGAGAAGCAAAAAAAAAATCGCTACAGTAATCGATGAGCAGTGATAGATTTGATTCGTTACCTACCATGAAAGGAGGCAAAAAAAACAACTTTGCTACAGTGCACGGTGAGTACTGATGAAAACTAATTCGTTGCCTAGCATGAAATTTCTGCATTTCAAAGGGGCCATAAAATTACAAATGTAATCCCTACACATGTGGCGCCACAAGATTTTCCCTTGAAGCATTTGATATGAGAAAGAAAACTTGCTAAACTTACTAACAAGTACATAGCCTAAGGGTATCCTCATTAAGACCATAACCGGGCTAGGATAAGGGTGGACCAGAGCGATTGTCCAGAGTGGATTCTACCTAGGAGTGCATCGTGACTTGACGTACAACTATACAAGGCATATGTTATACATGAAAACCGACTAGACCGGGACTCTATTGTAACCGAATAGAAAACATATCTAAAATGCTGAGAACGAAACAACACTCTCTGAAACCTTCCCTCAGAGTATGTAAGGATCCGCTAATCAACATCCCGCGTCCCTTACACACATACTGAAGCCCAACACACGCGCAAGCAATATAAGCCAACATATACACTGGACATAGGGCATCCCGGCCTGAACTAGTACAATCTCTATGTTTTGAGTGTTACTCCTCTAATCTACTATGCGTCATACATTAGATTTGCCAGTGGTACAAAACGCGGACAGTTGACGTGCCAAGTAGCATAATTTGTGTGCAGATTATCAATTGGATGGGCTTCTTCAACAATGGCGGCATCGATGACTTTGCCGAACTAGGTGATCAACTTTTACTCCTAGGACTTTATCGGAAACTCGACAGGGCACCAGTACCTCACCGTCACCTTCACTAATACAAAGATACACACATGAGAGTAACTACACCTTAAGATAGGAAATAATTTAGAGATACACATGGGAGTAACTACACCTTAAGATAGGAAATACTTTCTCATAAAAATATGGCATGATTAATCTAATAATATTTATTTAGTATTATAAATATTAGTGTTTTTTATATATATTTGCTCAAACTTAAGATTGATTAGTTTCTCGAAGCGCAAGATATACACTATTTTATGACAAAAAGAGTATTTATTTAATTGTAAAGATAGAAAATAAGATTATGAAGCTAACTAAAAGAAAATTTTAAATCACATCCTTAACGTATTTTTAGTTGTAGAGATAGATTAAACGAACCAAAAGTATAATTTAAAGAGAGAATTTTTAACACACTTGCAGTTTAAGTTTGATTTGAGTTGGCTCCAAAATCCTGATTTTTTTACTCTAGTAGAGAAAATATGGACCAAACCATGTAAAGCTAAATCCACAATTAATAAGATTCAACAGAAAATTAAACTGCTTAAACAATTTTTTAAGGGTCGGGGTTTCAATAAACAAGGAGGAACGAGGAAGAGAAGAAAAGAACTTCAGGAAGAATTAGCAGTTTTGGAGTCTATGGAGGAGGATATCGGCTTATCTGCTGAACAAATTGAAAGAAAAACTTGGTTATTAGTGGAAAACTTAAAAAAGAGGTTTTCATAACAAATGGTGTGTCTGTGTGTGGATAAAGCACGTGGCGTCAGGAGGCACTATTAGTGTTAAGGTGAATAACAAGATTGAAAAATACATAAAAAGCTTCAAAGGTGTAAGGCAAGAAGATCCATTGTCTCCCATCCTATTCAACTTTGTAGCAGATTGTTTAACAGGATTGATTCACAAAGCTCAAGAAAACAACTTAATCACAGGCTTGATCAGTCATATCATACCCAAAGGGGTGACGATCTTACAATACGCTGACTGTACTATTTTTTTCTCAAGCATGATTTGAATGGGGCCACTCATATGAAATTACTCCTTTACTTATTTGAGATGCTTGCTGGACTAAAAATTAATTTCAACAAGAGTGAAATTGTAATGATAAATGATGAAGATAATTGGGGACAACAATATGCATAAATTTTTAATTGTCAAGTGGGTCTCTTTCCAATTAAATATCTTGGTGTCCTTGTTAGCCAAGCAGATTAAAAGTTAGTGATTGGTTGCCTTTAATTGAAAAAGAAAATAAAAGGCTAGATGTTTGGAAAGGAGGTAATTTATCTATTGCTGGAAGATCAACTCTCATAAGTGTCAGTTTAACAAATGCCCCAATTTACCATATGTCGATGTATCTTCTTACTAAGTCAACTATCAACATAATGGATAAGACTAGGAGGACTTTTTTTAGCGAGGTGGCGGAACTAAAAAAATATCATTTGATTAAATGGGAAATTATCTGCAAAAGTAAGAAAATGAGAGGTCTGGAGATTAAGGATTTGAGAAAATTGAACATTAGTTTGATGTGCAAATGGTGGTGGAGGTTAGAAACTAAGGAAGGTTTGTGGCAGGATATTGTTAAATACAAATATTTGAACAACAAATCAATTCATGAAGTAGGACATAGACTCAGTGACTCCCCTATTTGGTCTGATCTGTTAAAAGTCAAAAACATATATTTACAAGGCAAATAGGTTTTTTTAGAAGAGGAAACCTGACTAGATTTTGGCTTGATCCTTGGGTGTACAATGAGCCTTTGTATCTATCTGTTCCCCTGCTGTTTGAATTGTGTGATAAGAAAGAAATTACTGTTGCTCAATTCTTAAGTGGTACATAAATTACATTTAGGAGATGGTTATTTGAAGACTCAAGATCTAGTTGTAACAAAATTTTACAGGATTCTATGAACATCCTGGTTGTTGCTAGTGATGATACAATTGTTTGGAATGCTGGTAAGAAAGGTAAATTCACTGTCAAATCGGTTTATGATGCTCTAACAGTTTCTCACACTGGGACATATCACAAAAGAATCTGAAAAGGTAAGATTCTAGAAAAAATCAAGATTTTTTTATGGCTCCTTGAAAATGATGTTGTTTTAACTAGAGAAAATCTAAAGAAGAGGAACTGGCAAGGAGATCCTAGTTGTGTGTCCTGTGACTCTTTGGAAACTACCTCTCATCTTTTCTTCCAATGTCATGTTGCTAGGGTCATTTGGATAGTAGTGGCTAAATGTTTTGGAGCTCCAAATATTCCTACAAATCTTGAGCAATGTTGGTTATGGTGTGAAAAATGGTTTCCATACGGTAAAAAAATTCCACCCTTGGGGGGTGGCTGCCATTTGCTGGGCACCGTGGAAATGTAGAAACAAAGTTGCGGTTGAAAATAAAGTGGTGAAAAGTCCACTTGAGATAATTTGTCTCGCTTGTGCACTTATGATTTACTGGTCAGGGTTATTTGCAGAGCTTGATAAAGACCAGCTGATCGAGGGAGTTAACACGATGCTGAGGGTCGCCAAAGAACTCCTTGCAGCCCACACAACAAGACAGGTGAATCATCTGCTCTTGGAGGACGGCAATCAATCGGAGCAGCATGAAGATTCTTCATAGATGGAAGGTCCTTTCTCGTTGCAATGTTTGGAATGATGGAGTGTATCAGGTGGTGGAGTGGCATGTGGTTGGCTCTTGTTAATGGAACTGGTGGTGGTTGGCTCGTGGGTTTTGTTAGGTCTTTTATTAGATGTTTGGCTGGTAATTGTGGCAAGTTCTACTCGGGGTTGCGAATGTAAACCTATTAAACGCTCTTACTGGTTTTTTGGGCCAAGTAGGGATCGGGCTCCTTCTGGTTAGTCGTCTAAGTCTAGTTGGTCGCTCGTCTGAGTCGATGGAAGTTTACTTCCTCTAAGTGTTCTCCTCTGAGTTCTGTTTGTAATCTCTAGATTGTTGTGTATTTCCGTTGTCTGGAATGGAAACGGGGTTACCTGTGTGCAAAAAAAAAATTAAAGAGAGAATTACCGGTATGGCCCTAAAAAAAGTCTGTCTTTCTTGTATGACCTCTTTTTTTCAAACTTACTTATCTGACCCCAAAACGATTTTCGCTACCCTCTATGCCCATTTCTATCAAGTCTGTTAGCTTTTCACCGTTACTTCTCCCTTGTAAGCTATGAAAAATGTCTAAATTTTCCCCTGCTTGTTTCTTGCATTGTAAACTCACGCACGGTATTTCGCCATATTGGGGAAAAATAAGACAAGCACATGGTGGCCACGCCGATGGGGCTGGCCGGCACTTGCGGAGTCCTGTGCATCGCCAGATCCGGCTGGGTCCGCACCAGAGGCGGCTTCGGGCGCGCGCAGGCGCCGTTTGAAGGCCAGGGCGCACGGGGCAGGGCGGATCTAGGTCTTGAGGGGCAGGCGCGGCAGCTGCTACAGTGCGCCCGGCGGCTGGCCCTGGCCACCCCTGGTCGCGGCCATGGCCCTCCACGAGTCTCTGCCGGTGTAAGGCTGCGCCGGCGCTCAGTGCCGGGTGTGGAAGCCGCGGCGGGACAAGGCACCTGCGCGGGCTGTCGAGACTGCAGCGGGTCGGGCCGGCAGTGCGAACCATGGAGGCCGCGGCGGAATGATGCCAAAACGCCGACGTGGGTCCACAGAGTGCATGCATCAAACCTGGTCCTGCGTACGTCCGGGCACCGCTCGATCGCCGGCCTTGCGTCTCGGCGACCTGCCCTGCGCTTCGCCCATGCGGCGGTGGGACAGCATCGGATCTTGCGATCTCCGAGCAGAGCGTCGTCGAGATGCAATGGACGACGACGGGCGGCAGCCCCCGTCCGCATACAAGGCTTTGACTTCGCTCGATGACTACAATAGACAATGCGGCAGCAAGATGTCTTTTGTTAATATAAGTTCGTGCGTCAGGTTTTGAACAGCAGACTATATATAGTAGTAATATATGTTTAGCGGTGGCGTCTAAAATAAGAGCCATAAAAAACTATACCAGAAGCTATTTTATTTGGTGGATTTTAAAACAAATGAAAACTTGTAGCTAATGTAATTTCATGTTCAGGAATAATATATGCAATTCTAAACACTTTAAACCATGCGTAATATTACTTCAAAATATAAAATATACAAACTAAAATTAGCACTTTAATCTTTTTTGGCCAAGGGTAAAATGGTCATTTTATCTCTCACTCAACACCATTAAGTAGCTGAAACTGACGGAAGGCCATATAGGTAAGCGAAATTTGTTTTCATGTCTAATAGGTAAGTTCAGAAAAAAAAAAGGTCAAACAAGGAAGCTGTAGTTTTTTTTGAGGCCAGGTAATTCTCTCTAATTTAAATCACATCACGGGATGTGGATAAATACATTCTATTACATGTGGTTACTTCCATGTTTTAGTATAGGCGGGGGAGGAGAAAATTCTATTTTTGACGTAGTAGCTAATACAACATTGGATCTGTTTTGAACATTGTGCAAGCTTGCATAAGGGCCTATGCGGGTGACAAAACACGGATAAACTGCACTGCACAAGTCTGGATACAAGCTAATGCAAGCAACCAAACAAACCCTAAAAGTATGCCAACGGTTAGCGAAGGCATCAAAAGAACTAAAACAATATCATCAAGAGAAAGATTCATTTGGAACAGGCTGGGTTGCTGAACTTAGACTGAATTCAAGAACCGATACATATGAATTAGCCAATCCCCTCACAGAGTCACAGGTTCACCCGATCATGTAGAGAAAAAGTTTGCAACCAGAATGTGTTCTTTATCATACAACAATATGCGGGAGTCATCATCGGCTTCAGCAAAAATTACCATGAGTACCCACTAGCCAGTCTAAGAAAATAGAGGACGCAAGTTATCCTACAATTCCCTTGAATAGACTAAGTTTCTACATCGACTCAAACCAGAAAAGAGAATAGTACAGAGCTGAAATAAGTATCATCTCAAGAACTGGCATGAGGCTGGCACGGTTTGTGTTTGTCAATTGTCATGAACAAGGAATACGAAGCAACCGATAGCAGATAGAGAACGAATAAATTCACGCTAGCCTGATACAATGGACTCAGAAGTTAAAACATCTACTTCAACAAAGATATGCACAGTCCGCAGCCATTGACTTCAACATGATGTTAATAGAACTAAATGAAAAAGGCCACACAATTCAACATGGTCCATTGGGTAAAAAAAAGGTGGCATCATAAAAACAATCAGAAAAAAATCTATACAAGATGCTAAAACTAGAGTCCCAACTGTATTTCCCTAGAAATAAGATGAGTATAGCTAAAGATCTGCTGAAATAACCTGGCAGAAGGTGCAAACATTGTCAAGTCCAATCTCATAACACATTTTACAGGTTTGCTTGTAGACATATGAACCGACAATCAAATAATTATAAACTATCCTCCACTATGCTGGTCATTGGAGAAGTTCTCGACATCCATTTACATGTGGCATTCTGCTATGTTCATAACTTGTTAACTTAAGGAAAATTGCCCAAAAAAACAGTTGCAAGCCAGGGGGTTTACAAATACGCACCAACATCTCACTTTCCCTACAGTCTAACACTTGCAAGTTTTATATGTTTTAAATACCCTCATGCTAATTGACCAATCAATGTAGCTGTTTCATAGCCTGATTGGTGATTTGAGTTGGCCTTATAATAAGTTTAAGAGTCTTTCTAAAAGTTTGGGTGCCATACCTACCCTATTGACTCACCTGGCCAGGCAAGTTTTGATACAATTATGTGTGCATTAAGCATCCCTAGCACCTCCTCATGGTATATGGGTCGAGTCTGGAGAAACAGCAGATACATTGTCTGGCCAACAAGCACAGAGGTGAATGAGCACATGCACTATTCTAGATGATAACTTTTTGCCCTATAACTATTTCAGCTAAGGGTCCAAAGATATGTGGCAAGTTAAACATATGTTTATCTTCAAACATTTCTGAATAAACACCATGTAAACATTTTTCTCTAGTGAGTTCTAAAGAATTATGAAATAATATCCCACAACTCCTGATGGCTAAATGCTTTCATATCACAAAATTGCTTCTTTCATTTTTCCCAGAAGCCTTAAGCTGATGACATGCATGATAACTGAACATGATAGCAACCTTTACTAGTGTTAATTAGTTTATGCTCCGAATTCCTAAAGGCCGCATGCACCTGCCATTGAAAGATATCTAAATTAGCATCTCCTAAATTGGTTAAGAGTTTTTTCAGTTGCATGTTATCTTTCTCTTCAGGCGTTCATATTTGTTTGGCTGCATGCATGGCTATTATGCCTATATAAACTGGTGATGCCATACGGTGAATATGTAACACATTTGCAGAGTCATTCTGCGTTTCTCCTATTCCTCTTGTAATATGCTTTGGGTTGAGTTGCCAGTTGTAAATCCCTTGCATTTGTAGACCTCCAGATATTTGAATAGTGAAGATTACCTTTGTGTATTCGTGTCTTGATTTCCAGAGGAGTTTCCACATAAATCAGCGTCTCTAGTGGTTGTGATCATACTTGTTTTATCGATTATTCTCTAACAACTAGTTTGCATTACTTTGGCATAGAACAACATTCAGTAACCATCTCATAATTTATATATAGGCCGATAGTCACACAACAGCAAAGCAAAATTCTGATATTGAAGATAGAACCTATATAATTTATGCTTCCCCTCTACATAAAATAGGTAGGGTGGTGAACCACAACCAACATAAGAAAGAAACTTCTTAGCACGAGGGAATGACCAAATATTTGCAGAATACATAATAGACACTCATAGGCAACAGAAAGCTTACCAGTTCATATAGTTGGTTCTGCCAAAGGTGGTGGGTAGCCATCGAATGGATAGAGAGTGTGGAAATACCGCTTCATCACACAGACCTTCTTAAGTTCATAAGTCTTGAGGTCAAATGAAAAATATTCCACATCTGGCGATTCCAATGACAAGTGAGCTGAGTTATCTAAAGAGTCCTCAGACGAGTACACTGAGTACTGATCTTGCAGAATGCCACGAAGGAATAAGAATCCATCAGCTGCACCCAAGGCAAAATAATTGTACTAGCTTGGCAATGATACCATATTCTCAAACTTCCATTCATCTGAAGATCCACCATCAGTTTGCTTAGTGAAGCGAATTAGGTTAGTTGGACCATCTCCAAAGCAATCGGCAGGAAAAAAACACCTCCACAGATCCATCTCCACCCCTTACTATGAGAGGCATCCCGCTTTCACACAGATCGTACTTAGCCAGATTGTTGTTGACAACGGATAACTTCATGCTGAGCCCATCAAGCACAAGAAAGTTGTTCCTCCAAGGCACCACCCAGTAGAAACATCCCTTCTCATAATCAACACAAGAGGAGCTGTACCGGCTGTAGGGCGTGCCAATGCCCAAAGGACACCTCTAGCTGAGACATGCAAGGATATTCCATTGTCTAGTAATGGACGTGTATTCAAACGCAACAAGATTAGTTTTGTTACATGCCATACATACCACTCTGAATGTTGTCTCCTCATCTTCGCCGGTAGGAACAAAGAAGAGCCCATAATCAACAAGGGATTTGTGCTGAGCTCTTAGCTACTTGGTATGCGAGGGAGTAGACTGTATTGTCGGGATATGGGATCACACACCGCAAGCTCAAGATCCCCCAAGAAGATGGTGTCAAAGTATTCAAGCGCGGGCTTGTGTTCGGGCGTGCACTCGAGGAGGACGCGGCCTTAGCGAACGTCGCGTGGATGCTAGGGTGTGAGCAACCTCCCATCGGCGAAGGTGCTTGCGAGCGTCGTGGAGGGGTGGGGCGGCTGGGCAGGGTGAAAGCCCTCGTAGGCGGCGAAGCCGAGGAGAGGGGGCGGGTGGATGACGTGGAACCGGTGGAGGAAGCCGCGGTGGGTGATGATGCGGCGGAAGGAAGTGCAAGAAGTCGAGGCACGTGCGATGTCAGCGGCCGTGGGGAGGCGGAGGAAGATCTCCTCAAGGAGCTCATTGGTGAGGCTCGAGAGCGCCTCTAGCGCGTGGGAGTCGGCGATTGGTGGCACCGGCGAGGCCATGGCGGCAGCCAACAAGCTGCCGGTGCCCGACGGAATGGGATTATGTGGAGATCCAGCAGAGGGATATGTGGGTTTAGGGTTTCGGGGGTGGTGCACAACTGCAGGGATGCGCCGACGGTGCGGTGGCACAGTGTTTAGAGAGCCGAGTGACGGTGCTGCACAGAGTGTGGGAGCCTAGGAGTATCTGCTCCTTGGCCAGAAAAAGAAAAAGTCTACATAACCTGCTGCACCCCTAACGGTAATACTTCTTCATGGTCGTTCGGACACAACGGACGTGCCCACACGACCTGACCCCGACCCGCGCCCTTATCCGCTCGCACGAGCCCTACCGCACGCACACTCTTCCTTATCCTCCCGCTGCTCTAACTTCACTCATTCGTTTCACTTTGGCGTCGTCGCCCCGCAGCTCCCTCCAGCGTGCCTTCGCGCACCACGGCGGCTGCTACCGGCGAGCCACGCCTCTCTCCCTCTCCCTCCCTCCCTCCTCCGTGCTCCCGCGGCCTCTATGCCATCGAGAGAGAGCACGATGGCTGAAAGCCCAAGTTTGGTTTTGATAATTAATGACACCAAATTGCTAATGCCATTGTGTCAAGTGAATTGAGTTAGGCATAACAACACATGTGATGAAGGAGCAAGGAGCATGATGGTGCATGGACATGAAATGATGATCATGGTGATCAAGCATGAGGAGATAGACATGAAACAAAGGGATCAAGGCAAAGGTGTAATCATAGGGTTTGCTTTTGCCGGTCTAAGATGAGTAGAGAAGTGATTGACCGGGTTTAGGATTGATAGCCAACTATCAAGAGGGGCAATCACGGTTAGCTCATGAATCAAGTGCTACTAGGTCATCATCTTGAGCATATGCATTAGGATCTAGTAGAGGGCTAACATAACACCTTAAAAATGATTGTAAAAATGCTAACACACATGCACATGATGGTGAACACTTGGTGGTGTTAGCACATTTATGAAGGAGGTGGAGTTTGAGGGGTAGAGAGGGGTTTGGCTTCCTCTCTCCCTCCCACCGAGCTTGCGAGGCGGGATTTAGCGTTTTTGTGAAAGTGAAATGTCTATTTTCCACTATGTCGGCGGCGGAGATTTTCTCTAAGTCTTCATGGATAGAAACGGAGGCGAACGGAGGTCACTGGGGTGACCGGACGCAGAACCGGACACGCTCTCGGCTAAACCGGACGTGTCTGGTTAGTAGCAGTTGTTGCAAAGGCGCGTGGGCTAGGGTTTTGCACCGGCGCGTCCGATCACTCGTGGGACCAGCGCGTCTGGTCAGGCACTCAGAGGGTCTGTAGTTCGCATGGTCGATCGGATGCGTCCGGTCGCGAGTGGACCCTTACTGGACTCTAACCAGATGTTAGGTGTAATGCGTCCAGTCGGTTCTGCAGTGCGTCCGGTCAGTGCTTCTCGGGCGCGGGCGCTGTGCGATCAGCGCGTTCGGTCGTGGCGTGGAGCACGTCCGATCACACTTACCTGGGAGCGTAATGTTTTGTGACTGTTGGAAATCTAACGAGCGAGATTCAAAAAGGGACACATGGCGAGCATCGGTGAAGTCGCGCTGGTGCGACCAGACGCTGGCCGCGTCCGGTCAACATGCGCAGAGCGGCATCTCGAGCCTAACGACTCTATTCTTTGGGGATGCTTATAAATAGTTGCTTAGCCAGTTTTGGCAGCTCTCTCTTGACTCTTTGAACACTTGAGACATACTTTGAGCTAGAGAACTTTCCATCCACTCATCTCCTTGTTTGGTTGCATACTCTAGTGAGATTCAAGTGCATTGCTTAGTGATTTGCATCTAGTGACACTTGATCCATTGAGTTGGCTGTGGATTTCTTGTTACTCTTGGGTGTTTCCCGACATCCTAGACGGCTTGGAGCAGCGATGGTGTTGAGCTCATGATTGGAGATTGTTTCGAGCCTTACCAAGTGTTTGTGAGGGGTTCTTGAGCCTTCCCAGCGGGAGTTCACGAATTGGCTACTCTAGTGAAGCTCGTGGCTTGGAGGATCCCCATCTTATGAGTGAATGTGCGGCACCCGCTGAGGGTTTAACTCTTGATAGTTGATTAGCTCGCGATCCATCAAGTGGGTGCATCGCCACAACGAGGAGTAGCTTGTCGGGAAAGTGAACTTCGGTAAAAAAATCTTGTATCATCTTATTGCCGAGAATTTCATTTGTGTATGTGATCACATTGATTGATTGGTACATTGGACATATCTCTTCTCATCAACGTTGGTATATCTATTCAAGCTCACTCCTTTACTTTTTGTTCTTTGCCTTGTTTAGCTTGAGTAGAATAGCTTATCACTTAGGAGTAATTAGTTTAGAGACTTAGCGTTGTTGGTGTGAACTAGAGATCATAGCCTTGCACTAGAATTGTATATGTGGTTTGTATAAAAGTAGTTGAGCTAGTGCTAGAATTAACTTCACCATCTTATTTACTAACTTATTGTTTAGTAAAGCTTGTAGAAAATTTAAATAGGTCATTCACCCCCTCTAACTATTTGGACCTTAAAATGGCGGAGGTTGCGAGCCGCGCGCTCTCCCTCCTCCCCTGCCTCCTTTCCTTTGCTCTGGCGACATCTAGCCACCGGAGAGAAGCTCAATGACAGTGGGTTCCGGCGAGGTAAGTGGATCCTTCGTAGATCTGAGCTGTTCCTTCCTCTTTCTCCTCGGAGACTCTCATCCCTCCTCCTTTCTATGGATCTGGCCATCTTCCTTCTCCTCCTCTCCCCTCTGGATCTAAGGGTTTGGTGGTGGCTAGGGTTGCGGTGAGTTAGATCTCATCCTTGTTGCAATGATTCTTTTTCAATGTTGCAACAAATGTTGTGGATTGTTGCAACAGTATCTTTTTTTGTTGCTGCAACAGGTGATTCTCTGATGTTGCAGAAGTAGTTCTTGACACGTTTCAATAGCTTTTTTTGTTACAGCAGTTTCCCCCGATGTTGCAGTAGATTTTTGTTTGCAACATGTGTTTTTTCCCGATATTGCATTAGTAGTGCTTCTGATGTTGCAATAGTTTTTTCTCCTTGTTGCAGCAAATTATCCCCGCTGTTGCAATGGATGTGTTTTGAATGTTGCAGTAGACATTTTTTGATGTTGCAGTTCATATTTTTTGTTTGTTGCATTAGTTGTTCTTTCGATGTTTCAATAGTTTTTTTTTCGTTTGTTTCACCAGTTTTTTTTTTTGCTGCATTCGATGTTGCAATAGATTTTTTTCTTGTTGTAGTTAGGGGGTGGACTATGGTGGTGAGTTGTGGGTGGGGCGGAGGTGCTAGGGTCAGCGAGGTTGGGGGCGGGGGCAGATCCGTGCGCGTGGGGAGTGTCTTTCTTCTCCGTGCGGGGGCGGGGCAGGGGTCACGTTTCTTTCTCCGTGCGGGGTGGGGCGGGGGTCGCGTTCTTCTCTTCTTCTTCTTTTCCGTGGGGGGCGGGCTGGTGCTGCTCATTGTGGCATCTGGCGCGTGGAGGGTGTCTTTCTTCTCCGTGCGGGGACAGGGCGAGGGTCACGTTTCTTTCTCCGTGCAGGGCGGTGCGGGGGTCGCGTTCTTCTTTTCTTCTTCTTCTTTTCTGTGGGGAGACTGGTGCTGCTCGTTGCGGCGTCCAGCGCTAGCGCCCGGGGCGCTAGCAGGACCGCACCCCTAAACTATAAAACCAGATTTTCTACTCCTAAATTTTTAAAACCGGCCAAATAACCCCCAAGTGATTTTGGACGGTGGTTTGCTACCGTAACTGTGGTTTTTGTCTTTTGCCTTTTTTATTTATTTCCGTTGAATCATAGAAAAATCATAAAATAAAAAATCTAAATTTGTTGGACTCCACATGAGTAGATCTACATAGTGAATATATAATATGGCATGCTTTAGTACAAAGTTTTTGCTGTAACTTTAGATCTATAATTTTCTGTAATTAATTAGAATAATTTATAGTTGCAGCTTCTATGGTCCAGTTGTGGTGAAATTTTTATGGTGGGTTAATTATTGTATGCTCGAATTATAGTAAAAATTTCATACTCATTGGATCATGTATAATTTAGTTATAGATTTATTTAGGTTTATGCTTGTTAAATCTATGCTTTATCTATAACTAAGTTATACATGATCCAATGAGTATAAATTTTTACTACAGTTTAAACATATAATAATTAGCCCACCATAAAAATTCCACCACAATTAGATCGTAGAAGCTGCAACTATAAATTATTCTAATTAATTACAGAAAAGCATAGATCTAAAGCTACAGCAAAAACTTTGTACTAAAACATACTCTATTATATATTCACTATGTAGATCTACTCACGTGGAGTCCAATAAAATTAGATTTTCTATTTTATGATTTTTCTGTGATTTACTATGATTTTTCAAAGATTCAGCGAAAATAAATAAAAAAGAAAAATACAAAACTGCTATCACTGTAGCAAAACCACTGTCCAAAACCGCTTTGGGGTTATTTAACCGGTTTTAGAAAGTTTAGGGGGTAGAAAATCTAATTTTTATAGTTTGGGGGTGAAGTAGTCCACCCTGAATAGTTGGGGGGTTACGTAGACTTTTTCCTTAGCAGGTTATTAGGTTCGTGGGCCGAAGTTTCGAGTACAGGACTCTCTTCTAGAGTCGTAATGATAAAAAAAAGTTCATATTACCTCTATTAACTTTTACGAAAGTCTATTTTTTCTCCCTGAACTCTAAAATCGGGTAAACCGACAGCTTGAACTTTTAAAACCGTTCGTTTTACCATCCTGACCGGCTATAAGCGGTTTGCAAAGGGGGTTTATCTTTTTTTTTACCTGAATCTTTGAAAAAATCATAGTAAATCATAGAAAAATCAGAAAATAAAAAATCTAATTTTGTTGGACTCCGCATGAATAGATCTACACAATGAACATACAATATGGTATGCTTTGGTACCAATTTTTTGCTATATCTTTATATCTATGTTTTTCTTTAATTAGTTTATAGCTACAGTTTTTATGGTCTAATGATGTTGAAATTTTTACGGTGGGCTAATTATTATATGTTTGAACTGTAGTAAAATTTCATACTTATTGAATCATATATAACTTAGTTATAAATTTATTTAGGAGTACAAATTATAGTGTGAGGAAGGACCTAGAAGTTTGCTACCGAGGGTACCTTTCGAAGCAAAATCATCCAAACAAACAGGACAAACGGCCTTGGATTTGCGGTTCTTGGAGCTCGACTGCGCGCTGGCATCTCAGGACTACATAATAATTAGTCTCTGATCCACAACAGCGGTTTACTATTTATTTGGGGAACGGGCAGCGCCTTACGGTGGTTCAGTCTGGTGAAGGCATAGGAGCGCAATGACCAAGTCAAACGAGCCAGTGAGTGGGAGTCCCAACAAATTCGCTAAGCGGAGCAGCCCTAAAGGCCCAAAAAAAGTTATTTCATTCTATCGCAGATTCACAGTCGGCTCCGTCCAAGAGGCTTGATGACCAAGTCTTGCTGCTCAGCTGGCAGCTGCTGACTGCTGCCCTCTATGTCAGTTCAATTATTCATTCCATTCTCCAACATATTTCAGTATAGATAATAACTAGAAATATTACAGTTCAAAGAGGATTAACAGCAGCACAACACCAACATATAAGTGTTCAACCAAGTCGACTTGGTAACATGCCTCCTTAATTAAATATAAATACGCCATCAAGTGGACATAACTTAACTACTACTTGATGATTAGTCTCTGATCCACAACCGACTGATAAATACCAAGGCTCAAGTGCAGGCACCAACATTACCAATCCTCCATGCCCTTCAATCCGCAGAGGCCAGAAGAACAACCCAAATAGCCAAGGGCCAAAAGGCAAGCACATAAGCACCTGCAGATATATTTCGTATTTTGGTCAGTACAAAATTTACAAATACATTTTAGCTGAACGCAATCAAGAGTGGCAGAACTATATCCCTATTACCAAAGAATAGCTCAAATAATAAAAAAGGACCAGACCCTCAACCACATGTAATTCCAGAAATATGTGACGATGATCTCAAAGAGGCTCCAAGAGACTGGTATGGATAGGCTCAATCACTGAATTCAAATAGATCAAAATCAATTTAATTTAGAAGATCAGCTACCCAAGATCATGTGCAAGCAATAGAAGGTTACGTGAATCCTGGTGGATTCTAAAAAACTGGATAAAAAAAATCTAGTGCATTCATTGGATTCGATGTCTGTATTAAAATTCAATATAACACATTGTTTGTTTGGATGGGATTCTAGGATTCCGAGATTTTTTTTAATCCAGATTCATAAAATCCGCTGGGAACCAAATGGGGCCAAAAATTCTCTTCTTTCATCTTTACAAACTACACATGGATTATTCTTAACTAGGGGAATCACAATGGGTCACCCAAGAGCACACAAGCTTAGCTTGAGTAAAAAAAAACTAATGAGATTTGAAAAAAGGTTAAGAGACCTTTGGAGCGCAGGAATTTTGACTCTACATGAATAGGAATCCGTTCATTTTTAGAGAAAAAAAAAACATGAAAAAAGTGCCACATTCCAAAGGGGGCTAGTTAAATAACCAAGGCTCAAGATTGTTTTCGATAGAGCTCAGTGTAAGCAAGCATGAAATTTGAGCAACTAAAAAAGGATCAACAAGTTAAGCTTAAATTTTCCATGAATAGTCTATTTTCTGATTTGAACTATCTAGGCACACCATCGTAGATGTCAATTGTCAAAGACTATGCATAAGTTCAGATTTGCATAATACAAATTCAGAGTCTTGATTCGACACAAACTCCTTTGATGAACATAGCCTGCGGCATTTACTTCAACACAAATTGCTAATATAAAGGCGGAAAATTGAAGGATATTGCAATTCAACATAGCTCACTCAGGAAAAAAATTGGCACTGTATAAGTATTCAGTAAAATGACTAAACGAAGAAAGTAAGGAACTACAGCCCTTGGAAAAGCAACTAATATGCAGTCCAATCCAAATCATATTTTTGATATAAGAAACAATAAAACTACTATCCTCCACCTGTACCACACAGGCCCCCCTGAATCCCCTGATTATTAGTAATGACATCTCCTCTCCCCTAACTATTTTTTCCTGCCTTACACTTAGTTGAATGCCATGTTCGGTAATGTTAACAGCACCTTTCAGTTAACAAATCCAGGTGGGGAAGCTCCTAACCCCCTGTTCTTTCAAAAACATCACCAAACATACGAAAAGCACATCAAAACATGAATTACATATTCACAAACTTGCATTAGAGTTACAAATATCAGCTCACAGCCTAAGTGGTCGCTTGCGACAATGAAACAAAAATATGTTTTCCCAACTAAGGATTCAGGACAGAAATAAAAAGTCGAAAACCTATATGTCTTTCCAAACATCTTTCTGGATTCCTGAAAACAGTGTTGTATCTAGTAAAGTTTAAAAGGTTGATGTGTGTGCTTAGGGAGGAGGGGAGTATTACTAAATCAGATGGACAAATACTTTTTTAGCCAAAAATTGATTTCTTTTATTTGCTAATAAGCTGTCTTCAACAAGTAGCAGCCGGAACGCCGTCAATACAGGAACCGTTACTTTCCTCGTTATGGGAACAATTGCGTTCACACACAGTGTTAAAACCTTGTATCATTCCACGATCCATGTTCTCTTCGCTAAAACATGGCTACTACAAGCTGACGCAAGAGATCGTCAAAAAGGGGTAGCAAAAAAAGGGAGAAAAAGCAGCCAAGCTGCACAATGCATGTTGCTGATAAACAGGAAACAATTTGCATGCTAACTCCATCCCTCTAATTAAATTAGTAACTAGTCAGCGAAGCACCACCAACATATATAGAGAGATGCCCTTAACTACTTGACATGGATCAACAGTATCTGCAGAGGAAATTAAAGGGATAATGCCAAAGACCTTAGTAGCTTACCGCTTCAAACACATGGTTTTAGCAATGACGGTACGAAGTCAGAGAATGGATAGACTCTGAAGAAGTCATGCTCCATCTCACAGACCTTCTTAAGTTCGGAAGTCCTGACATCCAGCAAAAAGTATTCTCTGTTGGCAACATTATTCCGACGCCGGCGGCGGCGTGCTAAGGGCTGACCTCCTGGAATACCATGAAGACATAAGAACCCCTCAGCCACACCACAGATGGAATACCTACACTGTCTGGCCAAGGGTATAATTTTCTCCATCTGCTGTTGGCCAGAAGGCTCACTTGTATTTAGCTTAGTGATGTGCAATACGTCCAATGAGTCATCTTCCCTGTGACTACCAAAGAAAAACATCAAAGGTGTTCCTTCTGCACCCACTACAATACCAGATTTGCTGCTGCTCTCAATGAGGTAGCTGGAAGGAACACTGTTGACAATCGAAAACTCCATCTTTCTGGCATCAAACACAAGCAACTTGCCAACCCAATGCCCCGTCCAGTAGAAACAACCACAGGCATAGTCTGGATAGGCCAACTTGCGGTATCCAGGGGCTTGGGTACCCAAAGAACTCCAGCTGGGAGATGCAGCGATACACCATTGCCCAGTGACAGAAGAGAAGACAAACGCAAACAGGTTAGCTTTATTCCGCGCGGTGCATATCACCTTGAATGACGTCTCCTCCTCATCTTGGCCAGCTGGAGCAAGGAAAGCATCGAAATCGACGATGCGCCCGTGCTGAGCTTTTTTCTCTTGTGGTACGGAAGGGAGCAGCACGTACCGCCGGTGCAAGGGGTCACACACCACGAGCTCGAGGTCCATCAGGAAGACGACCCTGTCGAAGTCGTAGCGGTCGTCGTACTTGGGAAGGCACTCCAGGAGGACGCGGCCTTGGCGATGATCGCGGGGGCGCCAGGGTTTGAGCCATCTCCCGATGGGGACGAAAGAGTAGGAGAAGTGGGCGGCGTTGGCGACGGCGCGGGCGAGCAGTGCGGACGGGTAGGGTGGCTGTGCGGGGTAGAAGCCATCTTGCCCTTCGGGAACGAAGCCGACGAAGGGAGGCGTGTGGACGGCTTCGAAGCGGCGAAGGAAGCCACGTTCAGTGATGACGCGGCGGAAAGAGCCGCAAGCGGTGGAGACGCGGGCGAGATCGGTCGGGGTAGGCAAGCGGAGGAAGATCTCCTCGAGGAGCTCGTCGGTGAGGGACGGAAGCTGCGGCGCCCGTAGATCGGCGATCGGCGATGGCTGGAGGGGGAAGGAATCGGTTGATTTAGGGCTCGGGAACTCGTTGGGGGACTATGCTGTGCTCCATGCGAAGAGCAGCAGCCAGCAGCAGACAAAAGGATTCACGCCGGCACTACAACTGTTTGGGCTGTGGCATGTGGCCTGTGGGCAGGATATTCTAGTGCTACCTTTTTTTTTTTTGAGGGGGCCTTCTAGCACAAAGCTCTAAAAATAACCGCGAGAGAAACCGACGCTGCCGACTGGGTGACAGGAAGCCACCTACCGACCCCCCCTCCTTCCCACCGCGCTCCACTGCTTTAATTATTTCAGCCCAGTTGGCCCAGGAAGTTCTCCTAGGTATGTCGTTTCGTTTTTTTTCTGTTTCTTTTTCTTTCCTTTCTACTTTTTCTTTTTCTCTTTTATTTTTTGTTGTGTTATATTATTTTTGTCATATTTTATTCTTTTTAATTTTTCTTTCTTTTCATCTTTTATTTCATCAAAGACAAAGTTTTCAGTTTTGGCAACCTAGACTTCATCAATAATTCAACAAGGCACCTATTCATCGACATCCCATGGCACCACTTGGCATCGTGTGGCGTCCCTTGACGTCACTCAATGTTCCACAACATCCCTCAGTGTCACTTGGTGCCACATGGCATCCCTCACCGTCCCACGTGTCCATCGACAATGTCACCAAGCTAGACCACTTGGGTGTGTTGCTGTCAACAAGTTGCTAGGCTCAACCCGGGTCAGTTCACACCGCCGCCAACAACACCGCCATCACTGACAACATCATCGGGCTTGACCACTCGGATCTGCCATTGTCAACAACATCATCATGCTCAACACGAGGTGGTCACACCGCCTATGTAAGGATCATGTGCCCATGATCATGTATTTTAGTTTTGGCGATTGAGACGACAACACAAGTCTAGGGTGTGTGCTAAAGATGTGCTAAACAGGTAATAGTAGGTCCTATGGACGCAAGAAAATAAGTGGTGCGAACACCGGTGAAGGAATGGGCCAAAACAATTAAGTGTGTTGAAAACACTATTTTGTCAGTCAACATGTAGGATGGTCCGACCAGTGGAAATCAACGCGTAGGATGGTCTGGCTAACACGTAGGACAGTCCTATACTAGTGGAAAATGAATGTGTAGGATAATTTGGCCAAGAGAAGAAGATTTCCCCAAAGAAGCGCCCCAAGGGAATATTTCCAACTGGAGCATATGACGCGCTTTACCGTGTGAAAAAGAAGGAATCAGCGAATGATGAAGTATAGAGACATGGTCAGAGTGGTATGCTAAAATCATTATTCATTTGCACACTCGTAGGATGATCCGGTTATAGAAAGAAAAGTGAGAAGCAGACTCATAGGACGGTCTATCCATGGAAAAAAGTGAGCACAGGACAGTTCGGTTGTTGGGAGAAGTTAATGGCCAATTCCAATGGCCAGTTCAAACGTTCTCTAAAAAAAATGAGGAAAAAGTCTAAATAACCCCTGAACTATGGACCCTGGAACACATAACCCTCTGAACTATGAAACGGTCTAATTTACCCTCTGAACTATTCAAAACCGTCTATTTTACCCTCTGGACGGGTTTTTGACGGCGGTTTTGCTACAGTAACAGTGAGTTTGCTACAGTGATGGTGGTTTTGTCTTTTTAATTTATTTTCGCTGAATATTTGAAAAATCATAGTAAATCACAGAAAAATCATAAAATAGAAAATCTAATTTTGTTAGACTCCACATGAGTAGATCTACACAGTAAACATATAATATGGTACGCTTTAGTATAAAGTTTTTGCTGTAACTTTAGTCTAAATTGGATTTTCCAATTAATTTAAAGCTACAACAAAAACTTTGTACTAAAGCGTACCGTGTTATATATTCACCGTGTAGATCTACTTATGTGGAGTCCAACAAAATTAGATTTTATATTTTATGATTTTTCTGTGATTTACTATGATTTTTTAAATATTCAGCGAAAATAAATAAAAAAGACAAAACCGCTATCACTGTAGCAACCTGCTGTTACTGTAGCAAACCGCCGTCGAAAACCGCCCAGAGGGTAAAATAGACGATTTTGGATAGTTCAGGGGGTAAATTAGACCGTTTCATAGTTCAGAGAGTTATGTGTTCCAGGGTCCCTAGTTCAGGGGGTTATTTAGACTTTTTCCAAAAAAATGACTAGTTCAAAGGTACATACAAATACCATGCCATCTGTTCTAATACATCTTGAAATCAGAATTCATGCTACGATGGTATGGCCAGATGCTTGTTGTTCGAAATATGGTCTCATGTTGAATTTACATTATGTTGCCTTTGAATTGGAAACGTGGTCTCATGTTGGATTTGGATTGGGAACATGTGGACAGTAAGAGTAGACAAAGTGAGAAGCCGTGGGATAGATTGATAGACAAAAAAGTTGAGATATAATTTTCTCCTTTTAATATTAGGTGTTTGGCTCATTGAGGGTGCACTACTAGTAAGAATGGCCAATGGTTTTTAAACCATCGTGCGTTGCACCACTGGCAAAGACAATAGATAAATATATACTGTTGGGAAGTCATGTCGTCCACTTTTGGTCAGAGATTCTCCTATTTGCCGACATATAGGGTGTTTGGTTTGGGTGTTAAAATTTAACAAATACTGTAGCACTTTCGTCTTATTTGATAAAAAATTTTCAATTTTGGACTAATTAGGCTTAATAGATTCGTCTCGTAAATTACTCCTAATCTGTGTCGATATGCATGCAATTAGTCTACATTTAGTACTCCATGCATTTACCGCAACATTGATGTGATGGGAGTTAAACTTTAACACGTCGTAACCAAACGGGGCCTAAGGGTAGAGGCAAACGATAAGTTGTTGACAGTGGACCATCAATAAGTTGATAATCAATGGTCCTAATTGTTGGTAGGCCAAGTATACTTCGCCGATGGGCCCATAGTCGGCAATATTTTCTTCGACATTTTGTTTCACCTGTTGGAAAATGGATTTAATGATGGTAGTTTCTTAACTGTTAGGGACTATAAACCATTGACCATATATACACATAAGCATTATTTGTGACTGTTGATTTTAGCAGACATTTTTTTGGACCGTCGGGATCTAAGTGTACGGCCGTTTTAGTACTATTCACTTTATTATATATCGCAATATGATTAAAGTATATTGCACATTGAACATTTTAGTAGCATTTCAGAACTAGCACTATATTGCATAGTTCATTTAAATTCAATAACTGTAAAGTAAAGGAAGTAGCAAATAACATTCTTCTACCTATGACCAACGTACTTGCATACGGGTGCGTTTAGTAGATCTAGATTTTCATGGAAACATTTTAGATCCCGATTTCTCAGGAAAGGTTTAGGTAATGAATTAGGATCACTTTATTGGCTGCTAGGCTAGATTATGATACCAAAAAATGTTTTTTCTATGAAAAGTCATATAAATAAAATATTCTTTGAAAAAATTCTAAACTTTTTGTGGGCATAGAACAAATTAAATACAATCAATTTTAACTTGTTACACTAAGAAAGGATTATAACTAAAAAGTATAATTGCCAATATAAAGCAGTGAAACCAGAATCGTTGTGAAACTAGGTTTCTAACGTTTTGAGGTCCAATGAAAAAGCAATAATTATTCCATACTTTTTCATGTTTGAAATGTTTCATTGTTAGTGTGTTTCTTTGTTAGCGTATCTCTAAGAGTCTTTCTAAAACTCTAAATTATCATATGAAGAGTTATTTGAGTAAAAATCGCTTTTTATTTCTTTGTGCCATTTAACAACTTTTTTTATATCTCGTGTGCACTCTAGAGAGCCATCCTCATTCTTCATCTTTGGCTAGCGAGAAATCTAGAATAGATGATGTCTATATTTGGAATTCATTTAAAGAGACTATTGGAGGATTTTTTTACCAAAATCTATATTTCTATAAATTAAGAAGGATGTAAAGTATCTTTTGGAGTTGCTCTTAGTGTGTTTGGTACGGTTTCTACCGATTCTACCAAGAAATGGAACCAACTCAAGTCACCATTGATCACAAGACATAATATAAATTGTTTTGTGATTAAAGGGACACATACATCTTTTTCTCATCATCAAAGGTCATAATCAAGGTCAAATTCATCAAGCCAAATTATGAAGTCTAAAACAATTCATCAAGTCAAATTATGAAGTTTTTTAGAGCCATAGCCTTCATCATCATAATTGCCATAGTTCTCGTCGTAGTTATGGTCAGAAGTCTTCACCACTACTCCCTCCGGTTACCTAAAGCAAGTCGTCTCAAGGTTGTCTCAAGTCAAATATTTTAAACTTTAACTACAAATAGTTTTTTTGGGTTGAGTTTGAAAATCTGAAAGTGATATAAATAGATTCATCTTGAAATGTGGTTTCATCAAAATATATATTGACTATATTTTATAAATATTTTATAGCAAAAAATAACGGTCAAAGTTATTTTTGAGACCACGACCGTGTCAATGTCTAAAACGACTCGCTTTAAGAAACCAACTGAGATCGCTGCTCATTTAGCACAGCCCGGCCCAGCTGGCACAAGGCGTCCAAGCCAACTGTCTGGCCCATGTGAAACGGGGCCTAAACTAGCCCGTGTTGTCACTATGGCTACCCCGTTTTTTATTTCTATTATATATATATACTCTAATTTTGGTTTGCTTAACATTTGTCCGGTAACCCATGTGTACCTTCTCGAAAGTATGGTTGGATCTACATTTACAAACTCTGCCAAGCCGCAGCGTCGACGGACCATGCGTTTGTATGGTTTAGTGCAGCCCTGATCAGGGAAGCTGTAGGTAATGAAACAAATAACACGAGCCAGTCGCACTTGCACGGTGTAAGATGACACGTACTACAACAGAACACTCTTGCAGTTGAGCCACGAAGATGTTTACTAATTCTTCTGTACAAATCAAAGTTACAGCCAAACGAAAATCGGTGCATGATACACGCCCACAAACGCCTGGAGAAGTGATAAATCAGCCAATTAGCACAGCTGAAGTGCACTGCAACAGCCTTCCTTGTAGAAACGTCAGTAGCAACACACCTAGGCCTGCGTTAAGATGTAGTGAGAAAACAGCAATATCTTTTAGGGCAGAAAATAGTGATATACTCCCTACGTTCTGAAACAGTAGTATAATGTATGTTCAGTTGTCCTAAGCCAAACCATCCTGAGTTTGACCAAATTTAAAGAAAATAAAATAATATTCATGATACTAAATAAGCTTCATTAGATACATTATGAAATGTATGTATTGCCTCTTTTGATTTGGTAGAAGTTAATATTCTTTACAAAATTGGTCAAACCTAAGATGGTTTGACTTAGGACAACTGAAAATCTCTTATATTTCAGAACTGAGAGAGTGATGCATTGTAAATACTTGCATTCAGAGACTTACTAAATGCCACTATTCTGTAATCTGAGCCTAAAGTTGGATTTGAATGTTTATAGCTGCCTAAAGTCGCTGTGCATCACTAAACAAACACCTGTCCAGAAAGTTATCTTTCGATGAATCCATGTAGTATACCAGTTAAATAGCCAACATTTTGCTAGGCATAAGCATTAGCATAAATTCAGATGCATAATATGTAAGTTTATTAGTTATAACTGTCTACTTATCGATTTATAACTTGTTAAACGATAGTGCCAATCTCTAAGATCAACCAATTCAATATATAGTTCAAGTAGGGAAAAAACAATTCAATGATATGTTTAACAATTCATATACAATCATCAAAATGGTGGCTAAACATAATAGTACCGATTTTGCCCCTAGCCCCCAACGATCCAAGATGCTGCCAGGAATGCATCTATGCATGTTAAACAATCAGAATGAGCCGCCACACACATGAAGGCAGTGTTTCAACATTAAAAAAAATAGCCCAAGTTAGGATTATATCAACAATGGGACTCTATGTTCAGTATAAACAGGTGGAACAATCTATAGTAACTACTTACTACTACTACATGGACAAAACAGACAACCACTATATACAGGTCCGTATCGCGAGCCAGTGAAGGACCTGCACAGGGCCTCCAAATTTGCTAATGTAAGCCTTTTCCTATTACTAATGTATTCAACTAGTGTACTAATCAGCAGATAGATGATGAATACATTAGCAATACAAAAAGGTTTTTTATACATCGCCATGGTCCAACATCTCATGAGGCCCATCCAGCTATGCCCATCAATGCTCCCGCTCCCCTACCTTGAGTCACCACATCTCTCACCCCCTTTCATCTTCCCAATCAGTAAGCTCCATGCCACATCAATGGAAGAAATTTTCTCGAATGAATTAACTCCCTTCTCGATTCTCTTCGTCCAGCAACAGATCATTCACGATTTTCCTAGAATGAATTTGTTGATGGCAGTGAATAGGTGCGGCAGTTCTCAGTTCTCACATATATTTATAGAATTAGTTCATTCCAATTTCTCATCTTCTCAATCCTTACCCCCTGCGCTGTGCATCACAGCATCAGTTGGAGTTGGAGCTGGAGATTGGACTATTGGACGCACAACCAATGTGGGTGCTGCATCGAAAGCAGCTTGCATAGTTGTCGTCCCATCTTCGTTGGAATTGTTTCAACCCTTTTTATCTTTATCTCTATGTTGTGCAGTTTCTAATACATGTTGTCTGTTCCTGTTCTTGCTTATATTTGTGCATCTTGGCACCTTGCTGGTGTTTTATTTTTGTGCAATGTCTTTTAGAAATAGAAAATACGAATCAGGTTTTATTTTTGAGCAATGTCTTCTTTTCTTTAAATTGTAATGGGGCCTATTTTTTTAAAAAAATTGCACCGGGCCTCCAAATTCCCGGGTACGGCACTGACTATAAAGAAGCCCATCATTATTCGTTGTAATTTAGAATGAAAGACTAGAGATGTAAAGCAAGAAAGACAACAGCACATCATTATCCATTGCATAAATACTCTCGGACATATTTATGAAGACACTTGCACTTTCCACTCTAAACAAAGTTATAAATGAAAAATTGAAAAAGTACAGAAATACTGACTACTGAGATCAATCTGAAAGGATGAGAGCATGCTCATCAAAGCCACCCATTAAAACTTCTAGAAGACAGATCTAGTTACAAGCAAAGTATTGAAGACCTCTATATGGAGTACATATAATTTGCCATGTAGAATGCACAAATGTCCTAGAAGTAGTAAATACAAACACCTTGGTCATAGGGGATTAACATGTTTTTTTCTTCTGCAATTTGTATGAGAGTCTGAAAATGGTATGCATGTTCACGAAATAAGAAAATAAATCCCTTTTGTTCTTCTGAGTTTCATAAGCTCTCTGATCACGTGGTGTGAATACATATCAGAATATCACCTAAACGCCAAACAGTACAGAACTGCAATGAAGACTGTTTGCAAGATAACTAGAATGGAAAGACACATATGCATCAGACTGACATCTTCATCATAGTGAAATGTCTTATTGTGCGCAAAATACAAGTAAGAAAGACTATGAGCACAACCTTACCATTTCATACATTTGGTGGAGACAAAGATGGTGGGTGACCGGCATACAGTTCAGCATGTAAGATGGAATGGTTAGTTTGACAGAACAACTCAAGGTGCAATGTCTTGACCTCCAGCGAAAAACAAGTTAAGTTTGGATTCTTTGGGGGATACAAAAGAGACACGCCATCTGGAATCCCTTGAAGGAGCAAATATCCCCCAGCTACACCCACAATGTCATAGCGATGGTTCTCAGGGAGCAGGAGCACCTCCTCAGGCTGCCATTGGTTTGCGATCTCACCATCATTTTGCAAGATGGCATACGAGAGATGAACCGCGCCATGTGGAATAAGACTGTAGAGAGAAAGCATCCCAACCTTTCCTTTCCCTGCCTCCACAATGGCAATCTCTCCGGTGTAGTTCTGTGGAAGCTCAACAGTAGAGAACTCCATCCCACTTGTGTTGAGCAAAAGCAATTTGTTCCTCCGATGCATCAACCAATAGAAGCATCTATGCGCATAGTAGCGTTGGGACAACTCTGATCCTGAAGCAGGATTACCAGTCCCTGTTGAAGCTGGGTTTCCGGTCCCTGTAATCATAGCACTCCAGTCGTCAAATGTAACAGCATGCCATCGCCCTTCTCCTCCAGATGAGAAGACGAAGAGGACCAGCTTGATTGCGCATTGCGCCAAGCAGATCACCCTGAATGACGTGTCCTTGTCATCCTCAGCAGCAGGGGCAAGGAAGGCCTCGAAATCAACGATGTCTGGCTGATGGACAGCGGCGGTTAGGTCGGCTGGGATGGCCGGTAGCAGGAGGTAGCGCCGGTGCACAGGGTCGCAGACGGCAAGATCCGTGATCCAGAGAAGATCGCCGCGACGGTATCCCCTACCCGTGGGGACCCCGGAGAGGAGGAAGCGGCCGTCGCGGCTGTCGCGGCGGCGCCAGCGGTGCGGAATGGGGAGGAAGGAGAACGAGAAGTCTACGGCGTCGGCTTGCGCGAAGGCTCGGGCGGCGATGGCGGAGGTGTGGGGCGGCTGCGCGGGGATAAAGCCGCTGGCGAGGATGCCGAGGAGCGGCGGCGGGTGGAGGGCGTGGTAGCGGCGGAGGAAACCGTGGTCTGTGATGACGCGACGGAAGCTGGCGCAAGCGAAGGAGGCGCAGGCGAGGTCCGGGGCAGAGTCGAGGTGGAGGAAGATCTCCCCGAGGGCATCGTCGGCGAGGTCCGCAGGGGATTGGAGGCGGCGCGGAGTTGGCTGCGTCGGTGGAGCCATTGGGGAATTTGGGGTTTTGGCTGGGGACTTGTCCTGCCGATTTTAGTGGCTGGCTTGGTTGCAGGATCCAACGAATTTGTACCCCTGCATTTTTAGTTTCACTCCTGCAGGGATAGACGTGCTTTAGGATTTATTTATTGAGAAGATTAATATTACTAGAGAAATTACATACTATAACCACTATTAAGAAGTGTTCAAGCATGTAACAATTACACTTTAAAATAGAGAAAAATAGTAAAGCCTATTAAAAATAGGTAGCCTCCTACCTAAATATGTACTTATTTTAGGAAAAAAATTGAAGTCTAAGAGTACACTTATCACGGAATAGAGGCGCTAATAGTATTTGATAGCGTCCTCCTTTCTTGAACCATTGGAGTGTGCACTCGCCATGGTCATTAAACGTGTGTTTGCTTTAGAGATGAGGTGAGATGTGACGCTTCCATCACTGCTTTTGGGGAACCATATAGGGTGTGTTTGTTCACTTTCTTGTTAAGCCTGGTTAGCAAAACCAAGCCTGGACAACTTTAGCCTGACTTATGCAGTACAAGATGCACTTGTTTAGTTGCATTCCCTGCCCAAGCCTAGGTTAGAAATTTCATGTGTTGGTTGACTGCTTTTCTTTAAATATAATCACCGTATCCTTCAGCTGGTATGGTTACCCCTTTGGTGCATTTTGTCAAAGACTTGGTAGGCATGTTACCGGCCGCACCCACGTTGGGCTCCTCTTCCGCCCCGTCGCCATGGCGGGGCTGCGGTGCCTCTGCTCGCCCCGTGCTTCAGGAAGGATGATGGTCTCCTCTTCCGCCCCCTCGCCATGGCTGGAACTAGAAGGATGATGGGTGACGCCGAGATGGAGTAGCGCGACGGATGCTCTGCTCCTCCGCCCACGCCTAGAGGTCAGCCAGCCCAACATGGACAGCAACCTCGGCGGCTTGGCCGGTGAGGATGGAGCTGCGTGTGGCTGTGGTGCAGGCCAGCGTGGACAGCCTCCGATTCGACCCCAGCACGGACAACCTCCAATTCTATCTCCTCTGCGCTTCCTCCTCGGCCGGTGCGGGGGCGCGGCGCGAGGCATGAAGGGGAGGGGGGCAGGGAGAGCTAGCGAGATTCGCATCCTCCGCTCGTTAGTTCGTGCCTCCTCCGGCGTTGTCATCTTCCTTCCTCTTCCATTGCTAGACCTGCAGCCTCACGTGGTGAGGGAGAAGATCTGCAGCACACGGGAGATGACGACCTCGACGGACCACGACCGCAGCACAAGGAAGACGATGCGCACGTCGATGTCGCTGCTCTTCTTCATGTGGTGGGCTGGACCTCCTCGTCCTCCTCCGGCGCCGCTACTCTTCACGCTGGCCACGACATCCGGCCCACCGTGCGAGCCCACGGCCACGCCGGTCGCACGAGCTCATCATCGAGGGGCCGGGGTGGTCCGCCACCGCGGCACGCGAGTCTGGGACATGGACGAGAAGGCAGTGCTGGATGTGGGGACGACGAGCGGAGGATGCAGGATCTCGGACACGGACGAGGAGGCAGTGCTTAGAGGTAAGGCGTTACCAATGGGGTTCCTAGCCAAGCCTGGTTTACTAGAAAGCAAGCCAGCCTCTTCCCCCTTTTTTGGCTTCCTGTAGCCTGGCTTAGCAGTTGTACAACCATCCAAACACGAAAAAGTTGCATTGCGTAAGCCTGGCTAGCCCCTAAGCCACCCAACCAAACATATTCATAGTGTTTGGTTGAGAGAGCTAGAATCATCCATATCTTCTTGTTTGGTTGGGGTGATTCCATCAAATAGGATGGACATAGATTTAACATCGTCAGTTATTGTTTTTGTCGGCCCAACATGTTATTAATTAGTGGGTTCCATCAGATAACCTCTCATCCTTATATTCTTCTCCTCACCAACCTGAAATACTCCACCCTGCATGGCCACACCAGCGTTGTTCCTTGCATTGAAGCTATTGATGGTGACTAAATGATCAATTCAAACATCAAATATCGATAAAGTGAAGAAGATGTTAACATTATAATAAATTTTGTTTTCAAATAACGTCGTTCCACTTATATTTGAAAGAGTGTCATTCCAGGAAGAAATGGAGCCAAGGGGAGCACCAGAGGCCTACTGGTGGGGGGTGTCGCCCAAACCCCCTTGAGGTCACCCAACCAAGGCCCTAGCCCAAAGGGGATCAATTCATGGGACAAGTCAAGAAACACACTTTCAAGCAATCTTTCACGTTGATCCAATGATAATTTGGCCCAAGGGCTACCATGTATCATTATAAGGATTGAAGGGCCCACCATCCGTGCAACTAAGTGCATTTTGTCAAAATAACTGCCTTGGATCCCCGTTAACTAACTTGGGGGAGCTCTATGAAGTGTAGGATCAAAGGCAGTGGAATCCATTGGTCACATGTGTAACACCCTAGGTGTTAAGCATGCATTAGCATTTGCAAATCATTAGCATAATCATCATTATACATTCATAAGCATCACATGAAATATAGACTTGAAACAGGTTTTCGAAACATGCATGTTGTGAGGTTTTGTTTCAGTAGCTTTAATGTCATGTTGATGCTTGTCATGCCTTGTATGTGCTTGTTTTAGTAAATAAACAACATAGAAATGCTTAATGAATAATTTGGAGCAAGTTTGGTATTCAAAATTTCCTCAAATTTTGCTTTTAAAAATTACTTAGAAAAATTGGATTTTGATTTAAATGAACTTTAAATCTCTACTTCAAAATCTAGTTGGAATTTCAACATGAACCCTAAAGCAATGTTGTAGAGAATAAAATTTTGGACAAATTTTATTTTTGGGTCAACTTGTGAAAATATTTTTTTGTTGCTCAAAAATACATATTTATTGCTGCTTTTCAGAAAAGAAAAAAAGAAAAAAATGAATTCTTTTGCCTTAACGGGCCGCTCGCCCCCTCCCGCGCACCGTGCCCGCGTCCTGACCGCTCGCAGGCCGTGACCACCGCGTGGCAGCCGTATGCCGGCGACGGCGTCCGGTGGCGTCCAGTGGCCCCACGCCCCTCCGCGCTCGCCTACACCTGCCGCGCGCGCGTCCGCCTCCCCTGCTCCCTCTCATTTCCTCCCACCGAGCCAACAATAGCAGAGCACGCACACGCGCTTGCTTCCACCACCGCCCGCACGCACGCCTCTCCGGAGTTGGTCGTTCCGGCCACCACCGCTCACCGCCGGCCCCTCCATCTCGCTCCGAGCACTGCCTCCACCTCGTGCATCCTGTGCTCGCCTCGGCTTGCCGTGGTAAGGCCCCCGTCCGTGGGAATCGCTCGTCGGAGTCCGGCCAAGCTCACCGGAGAGCTCCGCTCCATGGACTCCCCCTCTCCGCTTCACCTTTTTCCTTTCTATGGCGCGCATTCCCTTCGCCTCAGCTTCCCGGTGCTGGAGCACCCCTCTCCGCGCCGTCCCTTGGCCGGAGATGGCCGGCCACCGTGCGCCAGCGCCGTCGCTCCGCCATTACCACCGGTGAACCCGTACCGGTGCTCCCCCGGCTCGGTCAGCTGGTGCGCCTGAGTCGTCTCGCTGCAGGGAGCACGATGGTGCTCACCCCATGGCCGGAGACCTCACCGTCGTCGAGCTCTCGCCGCCGGTGAGCTCCCCCTATCGGGTGTATGACAGGTGGGGCCTCGGGTCCCACTGTCAGCCACCGTACGTAGTTCCAGGTGCACGACTTCGGGTGGACCTAGCATTTTCGCTGGCTGTTTTGAAAAGGGTTTAAGAAATACTTTTTCAGAAATTGTGAAAATATTTCCAAAAATCATATCTTGATGAAAATAGCTCCAAATTTGTTGAAATAAATTTTGCTGTGCTCCTTAGGACTAGATTTATCTGTTAAAAATATTACATGTCAAATTTGTGATACTTTTATATAGGGCTTTATTTAATTCTTGTAAATGCTATTATCTTAGAAAATGCCTAATAAATAGAATATACATCAGAAAAATATGATTACAATTTTGTTGATCTATTCTTGAGAGGTACTTTCTGCGAAAAATATATAACATGCATGTTCTATGGGAAAATGTGGCTATGTAATTTAGGTGCATTTATTTGATATTTCTTGTAAAATTGCTAGAGCCAAAAATATGAATAAAATATGTATGTGAAACTTTTTGTACAGTGTTTGTAGACTATGTAGATCATGGGAAAAATACTAAATCTGTTGTTTGATACTTTTCATAGTACAAAGTATTTTCATGCTCATTTATCTACCATAGTTTGTTATTTTTGTGTAGGCTGTTTTACTTATCCAAATGCCATGAAAATTTTATGGTAGGCTACTTATAGTATGATAAAGCTATTGTAATTTTCTTATATTTTTTTGAGCATCAGAAATATATGTTGATGTTGTAGCCCTAGATTAAAGTGAAATAAAAATAGAATTCTTGTTGCATGATTAGTTTATGTTGTACACTTTGGTGTATCTTTGAAGCAACTTAAATTGTTCATGTGACTTGGCATGGTAGGTTAGTGTTGTGGTGTTAGCATTAGTAGCATTTGTGTGTGGCTTTACGATAGCTAGGATGTATAGTGCTAGTTGGTAATAGAAGAGAATGCAGTAGATGACATGTACTTGTGGTACATGTTCTTGGATGACGTGGAGTACCTGGTAGAAGAGTTTTGCACCAACTGGTCAAATAAAGTTAAACATATTCAGTTGCATTGCATGCAATCATAATCATCATATGCCATCTCACCTGATGCACCGATTGCATATTCACTTATACCAATGTATCATACAGGATCGCAGGAGAAAGTGCAAGTAACAGTATAAGAGGAGCAGGCCGGGGCTGACCCATAGAAAATCCAGACACAGGAGGTGCCAGAGGTAGAGGAGCAAGGAGAGGACATACCCGAGTGCGTGGACCATCAACCTAGTTTCTTTGAGCGAGGCAAGCCTCAGAGCATTTTAGGTCTCCTACTTTATAAAAGCAATATTTTATATACGAGTTTTATATATTGTTGCATTAAGTTATAGGGGTTGAGTGAAACCATTTGTAACACCCCAGGTATTTGTCACTCATTAAGCAGTGGGTTTGAGCTTAAACATGACAGATTGAGTGGAGATGACAATGTCAAGGTCAACCTATGGAGATGAGCCTGACATAAACTTGGATATTGCACCCTTGCTTACATATAGGCTCAATTAAAAGATATATGCTTGGGTTTTGTTATCAAAGTATCTTCACTTGTCCCACCTCAATAACTATCTATATTGATCCCTGGAAAAGTTTCATGAAGTTTGGAATAAAAAAAGTCACATGAAATGATAAGTTCCATTCCTATTGGAATTTGCCCCATTAAGTTAATGGAACTATAGATCATCAACCAAGCTTTTCAAATTTAACCAAATGGCTCTAGATTAACTCCACAACAAAAGTCATGAAGGGTTCATGTTGAACAAATGTCAAGAAATTGCCCCGATTGGCCTAAAACCCTAGTTTTGGCTTTATCGAGTTGATACTTTGACCAAAGTGAAAGTTTGACTTCTGTACCAGTTATAAGGTTTGACCTTAAACAAAAGTTGTAGTTCATCTTGTGTAGAACAAACTTTGTTTAATAGTCAAGAGCTAGTTTGGCCTCTAACCTAGTCAAATAGAGATCACAATATGAAATCAGCTGCTGTTTTCAGCACTTAGAATGATATTCTAAGTCCTTGTTGTGACAGCAGCAAGTTGGCTACTTTGCGACATTTTATCATCCAAATTCATGTGGTAACTCAATTAGGTTACTTAATATGAGTTGGAGTACTGTTCTTGAGGGACACAATAAATCAAGTGTCATTACATTTGGAGTATATTTGGATCTCCAAAAGCAATTGCTAAAACAGCATGTTTGCAACTTTGTCGCTCAAATGACATTGAGATTGGCATGTCACGTTCTCCAAAAATTGTTAAGTAACATGGGTAGGTCCAAATGTAAAAGTTGGAGCTCACATGAAGGGGAAGGCCATGCAAGAAGATGGCATAAGTTGCATTTCATTTTGGCCATCAATTCTTGTAGTTGCTAATCACTGTCAACTCACTGACAATGTCAACTTGGAGATTAATTAGCTGCTAATCCAATGCTCAAATGACCGAGTACCCTTAATGAAAGTTGGAGAGTATCGGGAGGGGAACAACTTTGCTTCAAGGCTCGTGATCAAATTTGGACCCTAGGAAGCCCAAAACGGCAATCTAACATGCTCACAGAGACGCATGATAGCTGTTCGACAGTGGGGCTCAACGGGAGCCACGCGTCCCGAACGTGTCCACCATGCGCGAGCCGCACCTGGCCATGTTGCCGCGCGTCCTAGCGCTCTCGGCCTCTTCCAGCGCGGATGCCGAGCTCCTCTCCATTCCCTCCACTCCTCTCTGCCCTCCCTCGCTCGCTCTGGCTGTTGTTCGCCCTACAGCGACGCCGAGCTCCGCCATTGCTGAGCCAGCCAAGGTCCGCGTCACCGCATCTCTGTCCTTCCCCGTGCTCGATAGCTCGTGCCCTCGCCTTCGCCTCCTCCTCCTCCACGCTCTGCGTGTCTCGGCTGGACCCGAAAACCACCGGAGCCGTTCGGCCATGGGAGCCCCTCCGGCGCCGCCGCTGACAACCGCGGCTGGACCACCTCGGGCTGCCCTGGGGTGGGCTGAGCAGCACCCCGAGCGCGTGCGAGCCTACTGGAGCTTCCCCACCCTTTCCCGGTCTCTCTTCGCCACTGTAGAGCGCGGCCACCGGCGCCATGGTCGCCGCGGACACCGTGCGTGCGGTCAGGCCGACCTGGCCCACCTCTGGCTGAGCTGGGCAGCTCCACGCGAGCGCGCGGGCCCCCTAGTGCTCGTGCCGCCCTTGGTCGCCGCCGCCGGTGACCCCCTTCGCCGGAGCCGTGAAGTCTGGTCCCTATCCTCTGCCGCCGTCGCGAGGTAGAAGAAGACCCATTCCCTCTATGCCTCTCTGTCTGACGTGCGGGACCGGCTGGAAGATGGGCCCCGCGTGTCAGGTTAAGTAATAGCAGGCTTGGGTGCGTTATCGGGTAGACCTAGCGAATTCAGTAGGGTAAGGAGAATTTTGTTTTTGAATTTCAGAAAATTTGTGAATCTTATAAAAATCATATCTCATGCTAGGTAATTCCAAAAATAGCAAAAGTGGACTTTTTGGAAACCTTGAGAAGAGATCTATGCAGTAGAGTCATAAAATTCTATATGTTTGTAGATGTTTTCTGATGTCTTTATTTAAGTTTTGAAAATGCTCTAAAAATGCCCTTAAACTTAACCAGAGCAAGATCTGGAGTTTTAGAACTCCAAAAATAGTGATTCTTGTTTTGTTAATTTGGTGATGACTTGTACTTGCTAGGAAAAATATTAAACACACTATTTGTTCACTGTTTTCTTAGGGTTTTGAAATGACCTTGATAAATAAGGAAATCTACATTATATTGCTTGTCATCTTTATATCTTGAGTTGTGTTGCTCCAAATGATGTGAAATTTTTATGGTAGTCTTTCCATGCTATGAATGTACTGTGCTATAACTTTCATGGTCATTGCTTACTGCATGATCAAGTTATTGATTTAACTTATTTATAGCTTGATAAATAGCTTATAAATAATATATAAATGATAAAATAGAAAATATTGTTTCATTACCTTAGTATGATGTTTCTCTATCATATTGATTCATAATATGGCCCTGTGTTCACAGAAAATATTGAGTGTTAAGTTTAACTTGCTCTCACATGATTTATTGCTATAGGCATTTGTCTTTTTCATAGAGGTTGTTATACATGTCCAAATGGTTTCAAATTTGGATAGTAGACTTTTGGGAGCATGTGTAGGCCTCTGTAATTTTGGTAGAATTTATTATACACTTTTGATATGTGTTCATAATTCCACCAAATTATCTAAATAAATTAAGAAAATGCATTAAAAGAAATTATTTAGGAATGGACACTATGTTTTCTGGTGTTCATTAGTCATGTGTGACATGTTGGTAAAGTTGGTTTTGTCTAATTATATGTTTGCAATATAAGTTAATAATTATTTCTTGCAAATGAGGTTTCTGGAAAGATATGGGAACTTAGCAAAGTTCTTCATGATAATGTGCTTTGTTGTGAAACTTATTTATACAAAAGTTGTAGATAATTTATGTATCTAGCTGCTGTTAAAATTTGGTGGCATTTGGCCATGTGGTTTAGGAGTTATAGCTGTTTAAAGTTGGGGTACAGAATTGCTTGCTCTCTGTCTTGTTAGACCAGTTTCGGTATTTGTGTAAATTCGACATGTTAAACTTTAGAATCATGCTATGATGATATTAAATGAAATGTAGAGAATTTCATAAGTTTTCTGTAATGTCTTATTTCATATCATTTGGATTTGTATATCTCTAGATATGATTGATTTGTGAAGCTACTGTTTGCTTGTCCAGAAATTGATAAATTCCAATTATAGATGTTTGCTTGTATATTGTTAAGTGTGACTTATGCCTTTGAGGGTAGTTAAGTTAATTAGCTTTAGGGGTTTATTAGAACTTGGGTATGCTTGCATTATTGCTATAGTTATTGTACTTCTATGCATTCACACATGTGCATGGTTGCATCTCATATAGGTACGCTAGCAGAAACGTGTGAAGGATGTGGCGTTGGAGCCAAACCCGAAGACGGTGTTTGGTGGATCCATCCCGAAGATAGAAGGATCGGGCAAGTGCTAGATGGAAGGATGCTCGCCAAGTGAATTCATCTGACATACTCTAACTTGAGTCGGATCCCAGGCAAGCCCCGAAGCATTATAAGCCTCCTATCTTCAAAGCAATTAATTCTATATATGTTATAAGTATTGTTGCATTAAGTGATAGGAGTTGGTTGGAAACCCTTGCTGTATTATATCATTCCTTGTCCAGATATATGAATCCTTGAATCCTACATAGACTAGGATCGAGTAGATGCTTAGCCCTGCTTTAAGCGGTAGAAGTCAGGTGATTTCCTGTCACCTGCGAGATATAGGGATATTCATATATGGCACGGTTGGCTATATTTGATATCGTGGAAAGGAACCATGTGTTAATAAAATGAAATGAGACCGGACGTGATGATGATAGTGAAGCGACAAGACATGGAGGTCTTGGGTGTGAATCTATCCCCGTCTGAGTCGTTTAAGGACCGATTCGTTGTACGTCCTTGAGTCATGTTGAACGCAGTCTAACACTTAGTTGGCCGGATAAGTCGTTCCGACCGCGAAGCCGAGTAATGTGATTCAGGCCGGGAATCGAATGGTAGGTTGCTTCTTGGAGGAGAGAAAGGATGTGCTTGGGGACATTGGCGTGAGACCAAGGGGTGTTAGAGTCCCTATCACCTGGCAGAGTGTCGCCCTTGGGGTCGCGACATCATTCGGACCCGCGATTCCTGAATCATATGAAAAGGTGGCTTGTGCGACCCTGGCAGGGGCCTGCGCGGTGAGTGTTAGAAATACCCCTCCAGCTGGATAGGAATTCGATTCGAATCGCCGTCGCTCCCCGTTAGTGAGCACTTGACTTGAGCAGCGGCAACGTAGATTCCATTAAATTGAACGGATGGTTAATTGGATAACGATGGAATTGTTACCTCAATTTATACCTGCTATGGTTAATATTGTTTGCTCCTAATAAAGTGAGTGCTCTAGTACAGGTGCTAATATAGATGACAGGTTAATGATGATTAACTTGATGCTTAAGCATTAATGATTACTTATCCGTAATAAGCTTTTATGTAAAATATTGTCAAGCTAGCCCCACTTTATATCAGCCTTGCATGATCCTTGGTGTCACCTTATTTCTGGTTTCTGACGGGTAAGTCTAGCTGAGTACCTTCTTGTACTCAGGGTTTTATCCCCACTTGTTGCAGGTTGTGATGTATCATGGCGGCTGCAAGAGTTGGTTGACTCCTGCCGTAGTGGCGGAGTGTGATCACGGGCATGATCCTTCTTATTTACCTTATCTCTAATGCTTTTGTTGGAAGTCGACCATGGTACTGGCATGTATTTTAAATAAGAATAATGTTAGTTTCAAATTACTTTGCTTTCGCTACTTTTGAACTTAAGTTATAACAACTATGTTGAACTCCGATGTATATTAAATTACTTGTGAAATGGTTGTAACATGTGACTTGTTATGTTGAATCACTACGATCTTGGCTTGTATGTTGGTTGGTTTGAAATCCCTCGTGATTTCATTAGACTACCGGAGTTATATGGGCTCAAGTGCGAGAATTTGATCACTCCGGTGATTGTTTTTGTACTTGTGCTCTTATAATTTGGACGGTTCCGTTACAGCTGGTATCGGAGCAAGATTCAACATTAAACTTGTCGTATGTGTATTTAAAACAAAGGATTTGTTTTATAAAATCAGTTTTATCAACTTATAGCTATATATAGGTTTGTGAAAACTGAATTCTAAATCTAAGTATGCCAGTGGTCAATTTCCTTATGCCCATATAAGGATTATTAGGTGGCTTATATAAGTACTAACTTGGGGGGTTTTTCATTTATGCATCTACGCCCAGGCCAAGGTATGTATGTGTGATAACTCTCCCACACTATGCTACCCAGTGTGTCAGATTAGGGGTAGCCTTCTGTAACGTCCTGCCTCCTCGAGGCCGGGCCCGCTTACATCTGGCCGCTTTTTTAGGACATAGACTGCCCTCACAGACCAACACAAGTCTTTTCTGCGCACTTTGTCCTCACTCGTGCGTACCCGGAAAGAACTTCCCGGTCGGTCACCCATCACTCTAGGCCAAGCACGCTTAACTTTGGAGTTCTTTCGAGATGGGCTTCCGGAAAAGAAGTTGCAACTTGTTGGTATGAGTATCCTATTAATCCTGTTAAGCCCTGGGTTGGGATGTTACATCCTCACCCCCTTAAGAGACCGACGTCCTCGTCGGTCAATCCCAAGCCAGGAACGTCCTCTCTTGGCCACGTCCGTGTGTCCAGTGCCAGCGCATGTGCCATGCTGTGTGACCACTCTGAGTCCACACCAGCCATGCGCACCATGCCTGTGCAACTGCGATACACGCGCCCGTGAAACCGCGAGAGTCGGCTCTGATACCATTCTGTAACGTCCCATCTCCTTGGGGCCGGGCCCGCTTACATCTGGCCGCTTTTTTAGGACATAGACTGCCCTCACAGACCAACACAAGTCTTTTCTGCGCACTTTGTCCTCACTCGTGCGTACCCGGAAAGAACTTCCCGGTCGGTCACCCATCACTCTAGGCCAAGCACGCTTAACTTTGGAGTTCTTTCGAGATGGGCTTCCGGAAAAGAAGTTGCAACTTGTTGGTATGAGTATCCTATTAATCCTGTTAAGCCCTGGGTTGGGATGTTACACCTTCATATATGAAATAGCCATATATGTTGCTAGTTTACTTTTATGCAACGTCGCACCTACGCTCAGGTAAGTGTGAGTTGTGAGAGCATGACCGTACAACCCTCGGTCTAGGGGAGAGCTAGTTTTGGTTACTGGATTATTTACATGTTACACACATGTATATATGAAGGTACTTAATTGTGGGTGATTGATGATTTGGGTAGTTTTGGTGCTACATGTACGTATACGGGGGTATATGTATATGGAAGTACTTAGAATTTTACTTTCTGCTTTCATTGTGTGCTATATTGGGGAATTGTTGGGCTGCAATGAAACTTTTCTACAGGTACGCTAACCACGAGTGCGTAAGTCGAATGTAGCTGACGACTAGCTATATATCGAGAGAGTGCGTGTTATGCCACCGACATAGAACGCGATCCCCACCTTAGGTTGGTAGTCTTGTGAGGACGAATAGGACGAAGCATGCATTATCATGATTGTTGCTTTATGCATGGCTATACTCTTCTCACCCTTGTTCTATAGTTTGTAACTTGTGATCAATGTGTTACACTATCTTTCTTGTGTGGAGTAAAACAAGAACGCCTTACTCCATTTGTTTAAGAAAAATGTGTACTTAGCCTTGCTAGAAATAGGTGTGGTTACCTGTTTGAACCTATAGATGCCCTCTAGTTTAGCCAAGTGGTGGATATGCTGTCATACAAGTTTTTGAAAATGTTTTAGACCTCACTTAAGTAAATTGGATTCTCATGAATGAATTAAATTGGTGTTGGTCTAAGGTAACAATGTTTAGAGCCACTAGGATGATATGTTTGTGTGCTCTCTTGTTAAGTAGAACAAAGGCAAACTTTGTTTTGCTTATTAAACGTTGGCTGCTAGAATAGTTTCTGTTGTAGTGATGCTTTCGTAGTCATAATGATGTTTTCTGTAGTTATGAAGAATACCAAAGTTATAGCTAACTTACTTATCTAGCTTGTCCTAAAATTTCGTGACACTAAGCCTTATGGTTTGAGAGTTATGACCTATAGAAGTTTGCTGTCAGGTTTTGCTTATGCTCTGAATAGATCTGAATGTTTGGGTTGTTTGACCTATGTGCTTATGGAATCATGTCTTGGAAATATTATAGGAAATGTAGTACTTTTTCTAAGCTTTCCCAAAATGCTAAATATCACTACTTTTGATGGTGTGAGTCACCAGTTATGAGCTTGTGAAGTTGAATGACAGAATCTGTCCAAATCTGGGCAGAAATGTCTTCTTTGTGTTGATTAACATTGTTAGCTAAAGAATCATCCTAATACGATAATAAGAAAGTTATAGAAAATAAAATAAGCTTTACATAAAGTTAAGGATCACTTTTGTTAGGTTCCTAGAACTCCAGTTGTGCATTTTTGAAGTTCTTGTCAGTTTTCTGTCCATATTGGTACAGATCTAAAACATTAGCATTTTTGGTCATGTTAATCTATGAATTTGCTTTTGGTATGAATAGCTATAGTGTAGTCATCTTCCTAATCTTTCTAGAAAGTCTAGGATCACCTTTGTGGGATGTCTATAACCTCAGTTATAGTTAAAACAAGTAAGTACTGCGTTGCTGTCCAGATTCTGGGCACATGCTAAGTTGGCTTCCTTAGCTAGCGTTGTTTTGAGCTAAACTTGTAGTTAGTTCATGCTTGAGATAAATTCTTGTTTTGGGTGAGCCTTGTGCCTTGTATTGGTTGCTTAAACCATTCGTTTGAATTTTCTCAAAGGACTGCTTGATTGTGATATTGTATGTGTGTTTGTATCTTGGTAGTGCTCTAGTTGTCACCTCGTTTGTCCTCGGTGAGCATACGAGGGTCACATAGCTTTATCCTAGAACAAAGTTCACATATGTAATTGTATGGTTGTTGTCTTCCATTAGGTTCTCTATCTTAGGAGCTTGAGCATATAGACTTAGTGGTTAGTCCTTGAATGTTTGTATCCATGCCCTTGCTTGACCAAAAGCCCAAAGTTTAGTTCTCCTATATGTTGTATAAGCCGTGGATGTGTTTGCAACCCTCTTTGTGAAGACCCTTGTCGACTGACCAACCAAGTTAATTTCCATCAATGCTAGCCTTTGACCATGGTTCATATGTTGCCATTGGTGGAGACCGTACCCAAATCCAGGTTGGACCTTCTGGTTACCTCTCCCAAAGGTTAGCTAGTGTGACACAACGTCTCTCTGCTATGGCCTCTAAATCGTGTGCTTGCAAATTCATTCATCTACCTTGACAACCTAATCTATGCCATTTGAAATTCCTCATCGGGTGCATGTTCAGTAATGGTGTTGTGAGTAGCAACTAATGGTGCCGCGACGAAACCGAGAGCCTCCTGTGGGTCCACACACAAGGTTGTGCTGCTCGGCACGCGCTGGTATCATGGTTTCTAATTATAATCCATTGCAGAACAATACTGATGTGATTTTCACGTGACCTTCTTCCTTGGTTGTCTTTTCATATCTTATCAAAAGACCCTTATATTGGACCAAAAGTAGTAGAGCTTCCTCCTAAAGTTGCTAAGAGGATAACTTTTGAAGAACAGGTCACTGACATAAACATTAACAAACCGCAAGAAGTGGTAGACAAGTGACTCTACTTAGTTGTCCTAGTATTGACGAGCGTCATCGAGTGAGCAACGTATCTCATTCCTGTTGGATAAAAAGGACACACAACATTTAATGTTGGACAAGTCATCTGTTGGATAAGAATCGATTGTCACATTACGCAAGTCTTAACCTTTGTATGCATAATGACCATACCATTGAGATCAACCATCTCTGGTGAGACTTCGTATCTGCTGACTTCGATGGCAACCATCTGATTTGTATCAACCACAATTATTGTGATCAAGAATGAAGATTTGGAACTTTTTAGTGTTGAGAGACCACTAATTAGTTACCAATAGGAAGGTTAATCTCTAGCTAGGTAATGATTCTTTGGTAGCTACGAAGCCTAGGTCTTACAGAGCAATAACCATCAAGAAGTTAATCAACTAGCCAATAACTGGAGTGATACTCTATCGTCCAGAGTCATTGCGACCAAGTCAATTCCATCTTGGACAATCACACAGATAGTGCAAGGTGTTCTATCAGTTAAGGTGAAGAAGTAGAGAAAGTATGTGTTTTGCCTTGCAAAAGTAACCCGCAAGTTCAAAGCGTGTGCATCCTCGAATTGATATGTAAATTAATAGTCGAGATCTGCTGTTGGATGGCCCTTTTGAGGTCTCACAGATACTAGTTTACACTCTTTCATTTGCTTTTGCTTTCTCGTATCCCCAATGTACGAGCAACCTTGGTGTTCTGCAAATCAATTTATACCATCTCAAGTCAAAAGCAATTTGAAAAGTGTCAAACAACAGATTTTCCATCTTTGAGCTGTTGTTTGATCCTAAAAAGGAAGCCTCCAGGTGAAAGTTGGCCTGACAAAGTTGTTATGCTGTAAGTCAACTCAACTTATAGTACAACTAAGTCACCAAGGAAAATTTTACTCAACCGCTTGGTGGTAGACTACTCCCCACGGTCTAGTGAATATTTGCAACTTTTGTTGTCCTTAAGGCCTCACTACATCTTTCTTTAGTAATGATTATCCAATGATGACATACTTTAGTACCTTATAAATGTTTTTACCCAGAGGTTGCATCTGATTCAACCCAGATAACTGTTGTCTTTGGATAAAAGAATCTTATTAGGTAACATTTGGTCGAAATACGAAGACAACTGAGTCAGCTATCACATTCACTAAACCCTCAACAGACTCAGATAATACAGTGTTGTCATCAGAGAAAGAGAACTACACACATGGAACCTAAAGTAGCTTTCCATTAGCTGATATATGAATGTTTGAACATTTACGACCAACATAGACCCTGTCCATTGGTTAGTCAGTATCCTATAGCCTCAGAGTATAATTGTCGTCTATGATCTCACCCTTTTGGAAGGTTGTGCTCAAGCCATTTTGGTAGAGGACTGCTTTTCAAACTTCATGAACATAGAGTCATTTTAACGAGTATACTTCTAAAAATTTTGGTCTAATGTAAAGTTCATATGGACTATGCTGTGTTCACTAAAGAATCAGATACTTGTTAGTGGTTCGCTCATGGACCAAACGATCTCCATACATTGAGAATGCAGTACTGTGCCATCTTAGATTCCTCCAAAAATAACAATGCTTCATGGAAGTCAATGAAGGAAATTCTTCAGACAACGTTTACCATGAAGAGCAAGTAACAGAAAGTGCCTTTTTACCAAATAGTTCCACCAATGTTAAAGCTTTGTAGCCGAATACTATAGCAGATGATGGGAACTAGATAACGTGCCTCTCTTCCTTAAAAAGGTCTTCCATTCCGAATCTCGGGACGCGATTCTTTTAAGGGGGGAGGGCTGTAACACCCCAGGTGTTTGTCACTCATTAAGCAGTGGGTTTGAGCTTAAACATGACAGATTGAGTGGAGATGACAATGTCAAGGTCAACCTATGGAGATGAGCCTGACCTAAACTTGGATATTGCACCCTTGCTTACATATAGGCTCAATTAAAAGATATATGCTTGGGTTTTGTTATCAAAGTATCTTCACTTGTCCCACCTCAATAACTATCTATATTGATCCCTGGAAAAGTTTCATGAAGTTTGGAATAAAAAAAGTCACATGAAATGATAAGTTCCATTCCTATTGGAATTTGCCCCATTAAGTTAATGGAACTATAGATCATCAACCAAGCTTTTCAAATTTACCCAAATGGCTCTAGATTAACTCCACAACAAAAGTCATGAAGGGTTCATGTTGAACAAATGTCAAGAAATTGCCCCGATTGGCCTAAAACCCTAGTTTTGGCTTTATCGAGTTGATACTTTGACCAAAGTGAAAGTTTGACTTCTGTACCAGTTATGAGGTTTGACCTTAAACAAAAGTTGTAGTTCATCTTGTGTAGAACAAACTTTGTTTAATGATCAAGAGCTAGTTTGGCCTCTAACCTAGTCAAATAGAGATCACAATATGGAATCGGCTGTTGTTTTCAGCACTTAGAATGATATTCTAAGTCCTTGTTGTGACAGCAGCAAGTTGGCTACTTTGCGACATTTTATCATCCAAATTCATGTGGTAACTCAATTAGGTTCCTTAATATGAGTTGGAGTACTATTCTTGAGGAACACAATGAATCAAGTGTCATTACATTTGGAGTATATTTGGATCTCCAAAAGCAATTGCTAAAACAGCATGTTTGCAACTTTGTCGCTCAAATGACATTGAGATTGGCATGTCACGTTCTCCAAAAATTGTTAAGTAACATGGGTAGGTCCAAATGTAAAAGTTGGAGCTCACATGAAGGGTAAGGCCATGCAAGAAGATGGCATAAGTTGCATTTCATTTTGGCCATCAATTCTTGTAGTTGCTAATCACTGTCAACTCACTGATAATGTCGACTTGGAGATTAATTATCTGCTAATCCAATGCTCAAATGATCGAGTACCCTTAACGAAAGTTGGAGAGTATCGGGAGGGGAACAACTTTGCTTCAAGGCTCGTGATCAAATTCGGACCCTAGGAATCCCAAAACGGCAATCTAACATGCTCACAGAGACGCATGCCAGTTGTTCGACAGTGGGGCTCAACGGGAGCCACGCGTCCCGAACGTGTCCACCATGCACAAGCCGCGCCTGGCCATGTTGCCGCGCGTCCTAGCGCTCTCGGCCTCTTCCAGCGCGGATGCCGAGCTCCTCTCCATTCCCTCCACTCCTCTCTGCCCTCCCTCGCTCGCTCTGGCTGTTGTTCGCCCTACAGCGACGCCGAGCTCTGCCATTGCTGAGCCAGCCAAGGTCCACGTCACCACGTCTCTGTCCTTCCCCGTGCTCGATAGCTCGTGCCCTCGCCTTTGCCTCCTCCTCCTCCACGCTCTGCGTGTCTCGGCTGGACTCGAAAACCACCGGAGCCGTTCGGCCATGGGAGCCCCTCCGGCGCCGCCGCTGACAACCGCGGCTGGACCACCTCGGGCTGCCCTGGGGTGGGCTGAGCAGCACCTCGAGCGCGTGCGAGCCTACTGGAGCTTCCCCACCCTTTCTCGGTCTCTCTTCGCCACTGTAGAGCGCGGCCACCGGCGCCATGGTCGCCGCGGACACCGTGCGTGCGGTCAGGCCGACCTGGCCCACCTCCGGCTGAGCTGGGCAGCTCCACGCGAGCGCGCGGGCCCCCTAGTGCTCGTGCCGCCCTTGGTCGCCGCCGCCGGTGACCCCCTTCGCCGGAGCCGTGAAGTCTGGTCCCTATCCTCTGCCGCCGTCGCGAGGTAGAAGAAGACCCATTCCCTCTATGCCTCTCTGTCTGACGTGCGGGACCGGCTGGAAGATGGGCCCCGCGTGTCAGGTTAAGTAATAGCAGGCTTGGGTGCGTTATCGGGTAGACCTAGCGAATTCAGTAGGGTAAGGAGAATTTTGTTTTTGAATTTCAGAAAATTTGTGAATCTTATAAAAATCATATCTCATGCTAGGTAATTCCAAAAATAGCAAAAGTGGACTTTTTGGAAACCTTGAGAAGAGATCTATGTAGTAGAGTCATAAAATTCTATATGTTTGTAGATGTTTTCTGATGTCTTTATTTAAGTTTTAAAAATGCTCTAAAAATGCCCTTAAACTTAACCAGAGCAAGATCTGGAGTTTTAGAACTCCAAAAATAGTGATTCTTATTTTGTTAATTTGGTGATGACTTGTACTTGCTAGGAAAAATATTAAACACACTATTTGTTCACTGTTTTCTTAGGGTTTTGAAATGACCTTGATAAATAAGGAAATCTACATTATATTGCTTGTCATCTTTATATCTTGAGTTGTGTTGCTCCAAATGATGTGAAATTTTTATGGTAGTCTTTCCATGCTATGAATGTACTGTGGTATAACTTTCATGGTCATTGCTTACTGCATGATCAAGTTATTGATTTAACTTGTTTATAGCTTGATAAATAGCTTATAAATAATATATAAATGATAAAATAGAAAATGTTGTTCCATTACCTTAGTATGATGTTTCTCTATCATATTGATTCATAATATGGCCCTGTGTTCACAGAAAATATTGAGTGTTAAGTTTAACTTGCTCTCACATGATTTATTGCTATAGCCATTTGTCTTTTTCATAGAGGTTGTTATACATGTCTAAATGGTTTCAAATTTGGATAGTAGACTTTTGGGAGCATGTGTAGGCCTCTGTAATTTTGGTAGAATTTATTATGCATTTTGATATGTGTTCATAATTCCACCAAATTATCTAAATAAATTAAGAAAATGCATTAAAAGAAATTATTTAGGAATGGACACTATATTTTCTGGTGTTCATTAGTCATGTGTGACATGTTGGTAAAGTTGGTTTTGTCTAATTATATGTTTGCAATATAAGTTAATAATTATTTCTTGCAAATGAGGTTTCTGGAAAGATCTGGGAACTTAGCAAAGTTTTTCATGATAATGTGCTTTGTTGTGAAACTTATTTATACAAAAGTTGTAGATAATTTATGTATCTAGCTGTTGTTAAAATGTGGTGACATTTGGCCATGTGGTTTAGGAGTTATAGCTGTTTAAAGTTGGGGTACAGAATTGCTTGCTCTCTGTCTTGTTAGACCAGTTTCGGTATTTGTGTAAATTCGACATGTTAAACTTTGGAATCATGCTGTGATGATATTAAATTAAATGTAGAGAATTTCATAAGTTTTCTGTAATGTCTTATTTCATATCATTTGGATTTGTATATCTCCATATATGATTGATTTGTGAAGCTACTGTTTGCTTGTCCAGAAATTGATAAATTCCAATTATAGTTGTTTGCTTGTATATTGTTAAGTGTGACTTATGCCTTTGAGGGTAGTTAAGTTAATTAGCTCTAGGGGTTTATTAGAACTTGGGTATGCTTGCATTATTGCTATAGTTATTGTACTTCTATGAATTCACACATGTGCATGGTTGTATCTCATATAGGTACGCTAGCAGAAACGTGTGAAGGATGTGGCGTTGGAGCTAAACCCGAAGACGGTGTTTGGTGGATCCATCCCGAAGATAGAAGGATCGGGCAAATGCTAGATGGGAGGATGCTCGCCAAGTGAATTCATCTGACATACTCTAACTTGAGTCAGATCCCAGGCAAGCCCCGGAGCATTATAAGCCTCCTATCTTCAAAGCAATTAATTCTATATATGTTATAAGTATTGTTGCATTAAGTGATAGGAGTTGGTTGGAAACCCTTGCTGCATTATATCATTCCTTGTCCAGATATATGAATCCTTGAATCCTACATAGACTAGGATCGAGTAGATGCTTAGCCCTGCTTTAAGCGGTAGAAGTCAGGTGATTTCCTGTCACCTGCGAGATATAGAGATATTCATATATGGCACGGTTGGCTATATTTGCTATCGTGGAAAGGAACCATGTGTTAATAAAATGAAATGAGACCGGGCGGGATGATGATAGTGAAGCGACAAGGCATGGAGGTCTTGGGTGTGAATCTATCCCCGTCTGAGTCGTTTAAGGACCGATTCGCTGTACGTCCTTGAGTCATGTTGAACGCAGTCTAACACTTAGTTGGCCGGATAAGTCGTTCCGACCGCGAAGCCGAGTAATGTGATTCAGGCCGGGAATCGAATGGTAGGTTGCTTCTTGGAGGAGAGAAAGGATGTGCTTGGGGACATTGGCGTGAGACCAAGGGGGGTTAGAGTCCCTATCACCTGGCAGAGTGTCGCCCTTGGGGTCACGACATCATTCGGACCCGTGATTCCTGAATCATATGAAAAGGTGGCTTGTACGACCCTGGCAGGGGCCTACGCGGTGAGTGTTAGAAATACCCCTCCAGCTGGATAGGAATTCGATTCGAATCGCCGTCGCTCCTGGTTAGTGAGCACTTGACTTGAGCAGCGGCAACGTAGATTCCATTAAATTGAACAGACGGTTAATTGGATAACGATAGAATTGTTGCCTCAATTTATACCTGCTATGGTTAATATTGTTTGCTCCTAATAAAGTGAGTGCTCTAGTACAGGTGCTAATATAGATGACAGGTTAATGATGATTAACTTGATGCTTAAGCATTAATGATTACTTATCCGTAATAAGCTTTTATGCAAAATGTTGTCAAGCTAGCCCCACTTTATATCAGCCTTGCATGATCCTTGGTGTCACCTTATTTCTGGTTTCTAACGGGTAAGTCTAGCTGAGTACCTTCTTGTACTCAGGGTTTTATCCCCACTTGTTGCAGGTTGTGATGTATCATGGCGGCTGCAAGAGTTGGTTGACTCCTACCGTAGTGGTGGAGTGTGATCATGGGCATGATCCTTCTTATTTACCTTATCTCTAATGCTTTTGTTGGAAGTCGACCGTGGTACTGGCATGTATTTTAAATAAGAATAATGTTAGTTTCAAATTACTTTGCTTTCGCTACTTTTGAACTTAAGTTGTAACAACTATGTTGAACTCTGATGTATATTGAATTACTTGTGAAATGGTTGTAACATGTGACTTGTTATGTTGAATCACTACGATCTTGGCTTGTATGTTGGTTGGTTTGAAATCCCTCGTGATTTCATTGGACTACCGGAGTTATATGGGCTCAAGTGCGAGAATTTGATCACTCCGGTGATTGTTTTTGTACTTGTGCTCTTATAATTTGGACGGTTCCGTTACACCATTGATGCATTTATTACTAATATTGCCTACCTTATTATATTCTTACCCTGTTAGGTTTAGGATCGAATAACTGCTTAGCCTTGCTTAGACCGGTAGCGATCGGTGATTTCCTGTCACCTGCAATTATAGGTGGTTACTGGAATACTTTAGCTATGGAATGGATGATATCCTGGAAATAACCTTGTGTTGATGGATAATTGGAGACCAGGTGAAATAGTTAGAGGCAACCAGACAGGGTTCTGGGATGCTCGTAGTTTTTCGTCTGTGTCGGTTAAAGACCGATCATTACTCGTCCCTCTTGTCATGGTGAACACATGCCTCACATTTAGTTGGCCGAATAAAGTACCTTTTGACCGCGAAGCTAGTGACATTATTCGGGCTAGGATTTATATGGGTGCGCGTATTGGTGCTGAAGGGGGTATGACAGGGGCACGAAGAGTGAGCCCAAAGGCAGGCAAGGCCTGATTCTTGGCAGTCGGGTGGTCCCTGGTGAAAGGTCCTTGTTTAGTTTTAATAATTGAGTGACAACTTAGGTGGACTAATATGTGGTTATATGAGATACACAGGAGATTAGTCCACATGTGATGGTGTCATGAATGAGCTCATTGTATACGAGACATGACATGGAGTCATGTGACCAAGGTTGAGAAGATCAAGATGAGGCTTGGCTCGATGGACCGGTTGTGAGGGTGAATGGCAAGTTGTGATGGCTTGACGCCGAAGAACCAAGGCAACGGTGAAGAGCAAGTGAGGTCAAGATCGATGAACCAATAACGGTTACGTGATGATATGAAGTGAATCATATCATTTGGTGATTGGTTGGTCCATGTGTTGCATCAACATCAATAGAGATAGAATGGAATGCGTAAGGCAAAGGTATAACCTATAGGGCTTTTCCATTTCATCGGTCATAGGTGTGTAGAGAAGATGATGACCAGATTTATGATAGATGGCCATACTATTAAGAGGGGCAAACTTATTTGCATATCGGTCATCTAATGCCATTTGAGCGATCTAACTTTGCATACGTGTTAGGATCGAGTGGCGAGGCAAGTTGAGTGCCTAATTCCTTCGAAGAAAATGTTTGTAAAAATGCTAACACACTTGCACTTGTTGTTGATCACATGGTGGTATTGGCACATTTGCGAAGGCGATGAAGTTTGAGCGGTAGAGAGGGTTTGGGTCCCTCTCTCCATCCTGCCGAGCTTGCGAGGCGGGATTCAGGCGTTTTCGAGGAGTTGAAATGACTATTTTCCACTACGCCGGAAGTCGAAAAAGAAACGGAGGCGAACGGAGGTCACCAGGGTGATCGGACGTTGCACCGAACGCGGTCATGGTTTGACCGGACGTGTCCGATCAGTTCAACGCAGCAGTCAGGCGCGTAGGTGTTAGGGTTTGCAACTGGCGCGTCCGATCCCTCGCAGAACCAGAGCGTCCGGTCGGGCACCCAGAGGAGTAGAGCGTGGCGAAGAGCTGATCGGACGCGCAGCACATCCAGTCACACATGATCGGACGCGTCCGATCACGATGGGAGCTCTCTAGACCGCGACCAGACGTAGGCACTATCGCGTCTGGTCATTGCGTGGAGCGCGTCTGGTCGGTGCGTCGCGTGCTCAGGGGCTGTGCGATCGGCGCGTCCGGTCGTTTGAGCGGCGCGTCCGGTCGATTGCGTTTGACCGTTGGCGCGCAGTGACCATTGGAGGATCGAGCGGTCGCGGTTGTGTTCGGGAGGACACGTGGACAACGCAGGGCGATCGGATGCGGTGCAGCGCGTCCGGTCAGTTTGACCAGCGTGTCCGATCGTTGCGTGTTGTGCCCAGTGAAGGGGTACAACGGCTCTTTTCGTGGAGGGGCTTATAAATAGCCCATTGGCCGGGCTTGGCCGGCAGCTGAGCACACTTTGGCCTTGGTGGCTTATGTGGTAGTGCTTGTGAGCCCTCTAACTCACTCATGCTTGATAGTGTTCATCAGATCGAGTGAGAGAGCGATTCTAGTGCGATTGCATCGTGAGGTTGCATCGAGTGGCACTAGGTGATCGTGTTGCAAGCCGGTGGTGCTTGTTACTCTTGGAGGTTGCCACCTCCTAGATGGTTTGGTGGCTCATGGCTCCGTCGAAGCTCGCAAGAAGATTGTGCGAGGCTCCGGAGAAGCTTTGTGAAGGGGATTATGCTTACCCCGCGGGGATCGCGAAGAGCAACTCTAGTTAAGCATGTCATTAAGCTACCACACTTGATGGTGGGTTCTTGCGGTGCCTTTTGAGAGGCTCGGTGTGTGACCGATTAGCCGCCGAACCACGAAGTGTTGGTCGACACAACAGGGACGTAGCTTGGTGGCAACCAAGTGAACCTCGGGAGAAAATCACTGTGTCAATATTGTCTACTCTTCTCGGTGGTTTGCCTTCGTGCAACACAAGCTTATATTTACTTTTATATATATACTTGTGCTTGTGTAGCTTGCTAGTTGTCTTCTAGCTTGTGTAGCTAGAAGCTCCCCTTTGCATGGCTAATTCGGTTTGTGTAACCTTGTTAGTCACATTGCTTAGTTTGTGTAGCTAAGTAATTTGCGCTCTCTAATTTGGTATTGGTTGCCTTGTTTTTAGCATTGTTAATGAGCTTAGGAGCTTTGTGCTTTTGCTTCACTAGTTGTGTAGAAGCTCCCTCGGTTGGCAAAGTACTAGTGCATAGGTTTGTGTGACCTTGCTCTAGAATTATTTAGGTGAGCTCTTGGTAAGCTTAGCACCTTAGTTACTTAATTAGAATCTTTGCAAGATGCTAGAGAACTTAGATAGAGGGGTGTAGTCTTGGCTAGATCGATAAGTTTAATTCCGCATTTTTTTTGGTTAGCCAACGCGTTTAAGTTTTAGAAAGGACTATTCACCCCCCTCAAGTCCACCATCTCGACCCTTCACCAACGTACTACGGTCCCAGTTTGTCCCGCGACGTTTACCTGGATAGTGTCATTGGTGATCTGTAGCTCACTTAATCGGTGAGTGTGGTTTGTGTGAGGAATAAATCATCAGCTGATTAGGAATCGATTCGAATCGCTATCGCTCCTGGATAGTGAGCACTTGACTCGAGTTATAACATCGTAGTAATGATGATGAAACACAAATTGTTATATGGATGATGATGGAAATGCTAAATGTAAGTTGGTAACTAGATGTTATTGGTTAATCAAGTAAATGTTATAGTATAGGTGCTTACCTAGATTGATAGGCTATAATAAAGATGATGCAAAGTACTTAAATGGTTCATTATGTTAACTTATTGCTCTTTCGCAGATGAGTCAGCTAGTCCAAAAAAGAAAGTCTTGCATACTTCTTGGTGTCACTTTATTTTAGTTTAAGACAGGTAAGTCTAGCTAAGTACTTTCTCGTCCTCAGGGCATTGTTCCCATTGTTGTTGCAGATGGTTAGATGTACTACGGTTATTGCATCAACTGCCTGTATCCTGCGATGAACGACAACTAGGACCAAGGGCATGGTCGCTTCGTATGTCTTACCTGATGCTTTTGTTAGACATGACTATCTTTTAGCACTATATCTGAACTGAACGTGTGTGTAGTTTTAAAACTATTTGCTTCCGCTACTTTCTTATAAACTTGGTTTGTAATAACTTTATGTTTTAAGCTCCGATGTATCTCAATGTTGTTGCGAACTTTATGTAATCTGTGACTGTGGTTGCTAAACTTGTACGATCTTGGTTTGTATATTGGTTGGTTTGAAATCCTTCGGGGTTTTACGGACTACCGAATTATATGGGCTTAAGTTTGCTAAATTATCTGCTTTGGCGGGTGATTTTCTTACTTAATTTCGTATAATTGGTCAGTTCTGTTACAACATGACCTCATAGGGGTTCGGCCGAACCACTTGCCAGGGTTATCGTCTCATCTTCCACTACAAATACCCCCTCTGCTCATACACACTATAAATACCAGTGTTTGTGCCACTTCCAGAACACACCACAAGAAGAAGGAAGAATCACTCTAGTACCTCTCTTAGTTTAGGCTAGTTTAGTTGGGAGCTAGAGTCGAGCCAAGCTTCGCTTAAGTTCCAGAAAGTGGTCTTCGGGAGTCTGGTATAGCTTTTGTATCTTTCTCTTTGTTAGACATTTTGAGTATTTGATATATTACCTTTCTAGTTTACTTTGGTACTTCATTTGAGCACTACTTGTTCTGCCAATAGTCTTGATCTCTAGTTAGACCATAGTGTTGTAATCTTAGCCTTGTTAATTATAATTGGATCCTTCATAGTACGAATTCTTCATTCCTTAGTGGATGCTCTACTCTAATCTTTCGCGCGGGATTAGAGTAGTATCACATAGTATAAACGTGGTGTTTATACTATCGAGTACCTTAGTCTATGGTTAGCCCCATGGATATGTGGTAGCTAGCAAGTGGTGACAGTCCTGTCTAGCCTACGTAGTCCACCACGTTAAGACCGATTCTTAAATCGCAGGGCCCCTTTGCGGTCTAGTTTTATCATCCCTTCTCATCCCTTTCTATTGGTGTTTAGGCCGTGCCAAAAAGTGCTATTGAACCTGTCTCATCCCTAGCTAGATGTTGATCCATTCTTCTATAGAATTTGTTAAAATTAAACAAGTTCTTTTTGAAGAAACTAAAATGACCTGCAATTTAAAATGAAGGCAGCAATGCAAAATGAAAATCATATGAACTACATTTTATCATGTTTAGGGCCTATTTAGAACGATGGATTATCAAAACACAGTAATGGGAAAAAACACGGAATTGAAGTTGCATGGTAATTACAAAATGCAAAAAGTTTTCATTATGACCTTTGGATGCAACACAAGAAAAATCCAAGAATTCCAAGAAAAATAGACAAGAAAGAAAGTTTCCATGGGGTATAATATCATGCTAGTTTTTCACCTTTTCTCCAACCTCATGCTAGTTTCCCTCCAAAATTCTTAGTACATTCAGCGATTCTTCATGAGACACGATTAGCTCTCAGAAAATCTCCGAGGCTGATGTCGTAGGTTTGTTCACGAACAACACGACCAGCCAGTCTCTCGTGCACAAGCTTGGGTGCAAGAGCCCGACACCAGGAGCTTCTGGACATTGCCACCAACCATGCCTTAGGGGAGGAGTCGTCTTTGCCAACTTTGACGGGTCAAAGGCAAAATGTCACTAAAACGGCCTTCATTTTAAAAATGTTGTATTGCTACAACTTCTTAACTCCTGTCCATGGTCTAGTTGTTGTAAATTCTACTCTTGAAAAAAAAACTCGACCCACAGGGGGTAAGACAGCCTTCGGACATTGTGCTTAAGAAGAAGACCTTCTCACGTAGGTCGATAAAGCCTCCGAACCTCTGCCCCACCCACACACAGTGGTACCGCAGCTCCCATGAGACTAGACTGGACTTAGACCTGTGGTTTGGCGTGGGGTAGACGAGGGGATTTTTTTCAACGCGCAGATAAACTACGCCTCCTCCGGTCAACAAATCCGCCCCCAAGGGGTTTGAACTTTGGGCGGCACGGTGCAAAGTGCACAGCCAGGCCAATTGGTCTAGTGTTCGCTTGCATTCTACTCTTGAAAAAAGGAATTTGTCATTAGTGTGCTGGATGATTCGTTGGCCACAAAAGTTTCAACACCATTTTGTTCTATTTTATTTTAGTTCAAACAATAATTCGAACATCACAGGCAATACAATGATACATAGGACGTCTCAATTTAACTAGTACCCATACCTTAGCACCATCATTACAGAAGAAAATTTTGGGCATTTCGGAAACATACTGAACACAAATATCCCAGACACGCATAATGATAGTTTGAGTAGTGGCACTAACCCATCCCACAACCGTTTACAAGCTGCACAAATTGTAACTATACTGGTTATGCAGTACAATCGGATATTGTTTCTTAGTAGCTGCTATATCATCTATCTAACCAACCAGCATGGCGACAGCTGCCATGGTGGCCATGAGGATGTGGAAATCTGAGACACAATCTAACAGTTCATACACAAAGCTCACACACAATCATTTAAGCCTTGAGGGCAAGGATGCTGCGCTGGCCACGCCTCGTCGGCTCCACTGAAGCTGGTGCAAAGAAGACAATAAATCAGGGTGATGTATTTCTCACATTCATTCAAAACAATAGGAGCAAGCAAGAGCAAACATTATTTGATCTTAATCAGACTAAGATATAGTAGTACTTTGTCAAATTGATTAGGAGGGGAAAAAAAGAAAAGAAGAAAAATAACTAAGACAGAAGTTATAGCAAATGCATGTCAACCTTGCATCCCGACAGAAAAAGTTTAGCACAAAGAAACGAGTCATCAAGAACTCACAATAGGATTGGTATGATTTTAGCAGTGTATAGTTTAGGATACTGTAGGAAAAGGAACTGATTTCTATAAAGTTCGTCTCCGTTTCCTGTGAAATTCTTGTGCTCCAAGGGGTCCTTGTAAGGGTCCAGTGTTGTACAGTTTTCATTCTCCTAGTTTAGGGCCCATTCGGTTAGGACTTTTTCTAGCAGAAATGGTTCCTGGTGAAGATCTGGCTATACAAATTACACAGCCATTCCTGGTGGGATTGGTTCGATATCTTGAATCCCTGGGAACCGAACGGAGCCTTAGTGAAATGATATGCAGATCCCCCTATGTATTTGAGAAAAAAATCATGAAGTTTCCTTGTTTCATACGGACAAACTGAAAACAAAGTCTTCGTCTTCAAGAATAGAGTTGAGTGATTCTAACCGCACAACACCAGCTTTCGGAAAAATGACCACACACATCATACCAAAATAATTGTGAGCATTGACCTAGAATCTTAGTTCCAAGCATTTTCTTATGTAGATTATTTTGATTTCCAAATCAACATCATAAGGTAAATTTATATACCAGATAATGACCAAAAAACTACTAAGTACTATAACACTTCATTCTGCAGTAGTGTGATTAAGATGAATGAGTTATTTCTAAAGTGAAAAATTTTCCATCTAATGTAAATGATCCCAACATATAAAATTAAAATTGTTTCAAAGTTTCAAGCTACTTCTCCAATAACTAGAACACAAAACACTCCACCAAAATGGTGTCCTTACGGTTTCATAAGCTCACTAAAATGGTAGATATATTACTAATAAAGCGTAATATGGACAAGTCTATCTTTCACTTGGCTGATGACAATTAAATAGAGATGTTAATGGAACAATCGAGCAATAAATTACTAATTGTTCCTGCTATGTGGTAACAAAAAACTACAAACCACAGAAAGAAACACTACTAAAATTTGAATAGACAAGATTGTCACTTACAAATTTACCATATCAATAGAAATAGCATCAGAAAGAAAAAAGCTGTGGGATAAATGTTTGTGGAAGGAGTTTACTGTTTACCCATTTAGATACTCTGTGGCGACACCGCGCGACAGGGATGGTGGAAAGTTGGTATATATGTAGGCACGCCCACGCATAATGTGCTGCTTCAATTTGCACACCCTCTCAAGCTTCAAAGTCCTGGCGTCCATCGAAAAACATTCCAAGTCTTCCATCTCCGCCGATGAGCTTACATGCACCCCTGCTAAGCTTAGGTGTTCAGGAAACCTTAGCAGGAGCATGTACCTCTCCATTGCACCCCTGATGTAATACCGAAACCCAGGATCCAGCGGAATTATCTTCTCCACCTGCCACTGATTGGAACCATCGGCATCGTCTCGCCTTACAGTATAATGGAGGCTAACTGCACCATCTGCAACATGGTCGCGGAGCGCAAACATTCCAACCCTGCCTTCCCCTGCCTCCACAATGGCGATCTGTCGCCTATGGCAGCCAGGTGGGACGTCAACAATGGAGAATTCCATCCTCCCAGCGTCAAGCACGAGAAACTTGTCCCGCCAATCCATAACCCAATAGAAGCAGCCGCGAGCGTACTGGCGCCCGGAGAACGCAGGGCTCCTTGGCGACACGCCCAGGCCGGCCATCAGATCGCGCCAGGCCAGAGAAGCGACGGCTCGCCATTGCCTAGTGGTGGAAGAGAAGGCGAAGGTGACGAGCTTGGCTTTGCACTGCACCGTACAGATCACTCCGAACGAAGTCTCATCCTCTGGGTCCCCGCCGTCGGCACCGTGGGGGGAGAGGAAGTGCTCGCACCAGCGGTCGAACTCCAAGCGGAGCGGGTGCTCCACTCAGCTGTGGCCAGGTCGTCGGGGATCGGGGGCAGCAGGACGCTGCGCCGGTGCAAGGGGTCGCACACCGCTATCTCCGTGAAGACCTGCGGGTCCTCGCCTCCGTCCTCGGGGTCGGGGGAGCGGTCGAGGAGGACGCGGCCGTCGCGGACGTCGCGCACGACCCAGCCGCGGCCCGTGGAGGCGGTGGGGAGGAACGAGAAGGAGAAATCCGCGGCGAGCGAGACCGCCCGCGCCGCGGGGGCGGATGCGTGGGGCGGGAGCGCCGAGTGGAAGCCGTTGTGGTCCAGGAAGCCGAGGAGCGGCGCGGGGTGGAGCGAGCGGAACCGGCGGAGGAACGCGCGGTCGGCGACGAGGCGGCGGAAGGGGACGCAGGCGGCCGCGGTGCGAACGAGGTCGGCCGGCTCCGGAAGACGGAGGAAGATGTCCGACAGGAGGTCGTCGGTGAGCAGCGCCGGCGAGGCCATGTCGTGGCCGGCGGGAGAGAGGGGACTTGGGGTTGGGGGTTGCTGGGGAATCGGGATCGCCGGTCAAATTTATGGGCTAGTCCGTTGGTCCGAACAGTTCAACGATGGCGCGGTTGGTGGTAGTGAATTGTCGAAAGGGATTGAGAGGGCCATTTGAGCCAGGTCAAATCTCAGCCCACTTGATCTCAGTCGACTCGACCTGCTCACTTCTTCTGGACCGAATGGGCCTCACGGATTTTGGTCCATATCTTACAAGGCTCCCTCCCTGATTGAAAGCACTTTTGGGCCTTTTCTGGTCTGGTTTTAGCCTAAAAATGCTCAAGACTGACTAGCACTTTGAGTGAAGACTAGCTCTAAGATTTACGTAACGATTGTGTTGTACTCCCTCTCAGTTTCTGTTCTATATTATAAGTCATTCTAAAAATCTTGAAAAATCAAAATATCTGAAACTTGACCAAAATTGTAGAAATAATTATAAAGATTTTTGACATCAAATAGGTAAACTATAAAAGTATAATTGATGAGGAATCTAATGATACTCAGTTGGCATCATAAATGTTATTATCTTATCATATAAATTTGGTTAAACTTGAAATGATTTGACTCTCCAAGATTCTTGAATGACTTATAATTTGGGATGGAGGGTGTACATTCTAATATGTCTTGAAAATAGACTCTGTATCGTGGTTAAACGTGTTGGTCAAAATATGGTCTTAGGCCAGTCTCAATGAAAGATTTCATATCCCAGTTTTCAACATAGCCACGTCAGCTTTTCAGATTGAAATTGAAGAATGAAACTAGCTCTCTCAATGTACAGTTTCATTTCACTATTTCATAGGTCATGTGTGACATTTAATTCTTGTATGGTATTGTGATCAAAGCCATGTGATCTGTGTAGCCATTTGGAATTGTATCTAAACTAAATATTAACATATTGGAACATGACCATGTTAGCAAATAAATCATATGTAGTCATATATTATCATAAAAAAAATAAGAAAAACGTCCTTCAGTTCTGGGCTTTGTCAAATAAAAAAAAGGAAGCAGGCCTTATCCTCCCTCACGTTCGACGCTTCTCGTCCACTCGTGAACACCGGCACAACCACCGCCGTTCCTGTCCGTCCTCTCCTACACGACATGGTCGGAGCCATGGCAGAATACGCCGCCGTAGCCGCGGGACGCGTTGAGATGCCAAGCTAGACAACGGACCAACCTCGCCACCAACGTTGCAAGGTCCTCGTCGGCTGGGGCGGCTTCTTCCCCAGCGCGGCTCCAGGCGAGAGCCGCGGCGAGCTCCCCCGCACGGCAGGTGAGCGGCGCGGCAACCTCCCCGATGCAACGGGCTGCTCGCTGGTGATCGTGCGAACGGGGGTTGACGATGCGCAGGAGACCGATCGGTGACGCACGGGATCCCCCGATGAAACGCTTGGCCCCTCAATGCGCGTTTCATTGTGTTTCATTTGTATAGGTAACTTTTTTTTGCGACTTCAAGCTTCTATTGGTCAAGGAACAATTGGGTTACAATCTTCAGTCATTAGATGAGAAACACAGGGTGGGGCTACATGCCACTCACCCACCCTTGTGTCATCTGAGACTTGCTTAGCCAAAACATGAGCAACACGATTACAATTTCTATTGGCATACATCAAAGAAAAAGCATTAAAAAATCCACTATGGTCCTTGATCTCCTTTAGGATTGGGGAAATACGTCATCTCTGAATGTCAATCTCCGTCCATAGCTTCACCAACTCCTGGCTATCAGTTTCAACTTGCAGGTTCTGAACTCCCATGTCCACGGCCAAGATCAAACCATCCCTGCAAGCTAACGCTTCCATCGTCAACGAGTTTAGGCCATAAGGGTACCATCTAGCTCTTTCTCACTCAAAGGCACCGGCCGGGTTCCTCAGAACAGCCCCGATCGCCCCCTGGCCCTTCCGCACATCAAAAGTGCCATCAACATTGCATTTAATCCAACCTAACTACGGTGCACTCCAGCCTTCTTTTATTGTGCCGGACACCTTCCGAACTTGGGGTTTTGCAATTTGCCAAAGATCATGGGCGACATCCACCGCCCATTGCACTGCTACTCGCACTGGCAGCTGTTCTTCCCCATGGCGATGTCTATTTCTTTGTGTCCACAAAGAGTACATTCCAATAACAAGGATACATCTATCTTTTTCTGAACACACATCATCCCTTAGGATATCGCTAGCCCAGTACTGGGTGTGTAGCCGAGGCAATTTCACGCCCGTCAGAATTTTCACCTCGCGCCAAAAGGCCTAGGCAGTAGTGCACTCCATGAAGATATGTTTGATTATCTCCCTTTCAGCCCCACACCGTTCACAGAAGCCCACTGGCTCAACATGACGCCGGTTCAAGGTATCTCTGGTAGGGAGAGATTCGTGTAAAACCCGCCACCAAAGAACCTTGACTTTTGGAGGAACATTAAGTTTCCACACCCTCTTCTAGGATTCATCTCCCGATCCTCCTTGTTCTGGCATATCTGATTGAGCAAGCTTTCTATACGCCGATTTAGCAGTGTATTCACCATGTTTATCTAATTTCCATGCCCACCAGTCTTCTTCCTATGGCCGCAATGGAATCCGAAGAATAGCGTTTGCATCGACTGGGAAGAATGTTTCATTGATCAGTTCTTCATTCCACTGTCCATCTGCATTCAACAGGTCAGAGACTAGGTTCACCTCCTGCCCATCACCGGGTGTAAGTGGCCTAGCATCAAAATGCATTGGGATCCACCCGTCCTGCCAAATATTTGTAGAGGCACCATCACCGATCCTTTTAATCAATCCCTGTCCAAGGATTTCTCGACCTGCAAAGATAGCTCTCCACGTGTGACTGGCATGTTTCCTGCGTGTACATGACAGAAACTCCCCATCATGGAAATATCGTCCCTTGAGGACTCTTGTACAAAGACTGTCAGGCCGAGTAATGAGCGTCCATCCCTGCTTCCCCAACATGGCCTTGTTGAACAAGTGTAAGTCCCTGAAACCCATACCTCCCTCCGACTTGTGTTGGGTTAGGTTATCCCATCGCAACCAATGAATGCGACGGCTGTCACTAGAACCACCCCACCAGTAATTAGTGATTGTGGATCTCATATTCTTACAAGTGGTTTTTGAGAGGAGGAAACAACTCATCGAGTAGGTGGGAATCGCCTGCGCCACTGATTTTAGTAACACTTCTCTTCCAGCACTACTCGCATGTCTCCCACTCCAAGCTCCCACCACATTCTTGATTCTCATTGGCATAAACTGGAAGGCTTCAGTCGTGGATCTGCCTAAAGCTATGGGCAGTCCCAAATATTTGTCTGAAAGAGCTTCTGTTTCTATATGCAATTCATGCCGAACCAGCTCCTTCACCTCCTCCAGGCAATTTTTGCTAAAAAAGACAGCCGATTTATCTCTATTGACTCGCTGTCCTGAACCTCGGCTGTAAGTGTCAAGTATCTCTTGAAGTCTGGCAGCACCCCTTTGCGACGCTTCAGAGAACACGATGCAATCATCCGCAAAGAGAAGGTGTGATACCCATGGAGCGTGAATTCCCACGCGAACACCTCTGGATAGGTACCTTGGACCGATAGCTTTCAATAGAGAGGAAAGCCCTTCCGCACACAACAAGAATAAGTACGGCGAGATTGGATCACCTTGCCGTATTCCTCGAGTTGGTCTGAAAGCACTAGAAAGAGTTCCATTAATCTTGATTGAAAAGGACACAGTGGTCACGCACCTCATCACAAGTGAGACGAAGGATTCATGGAAACCCAATTTGATCATGATGCTTCTTAGGTATTCCCATTCAACTCGATCATATGCTTTCTCCATGTCAAGTTTAATCGCACAAGCCCCAGTCTTGCTTTTCTTTCTCTGAAGATAATGCGTGCACTCATAAGCCACAAGCACTCATAAGCCACAAGCACATTATCAGTTGAAATACTCAATTGGCATCACAAATGTTATTATCTTATCATATAAATTTGGTTAAACTTGAAATGCTTTGACTCTCCAAGATTCTTGAATGACTTATAATTTGGGATGGAGGGTGTACGTTCTAATATGTCTTGAAAATAGACTCTGCATCGTGGTTAAACATGTTGGTCAAAATATGGTCTTAGGCCAGTCTCAATGAAAGATTCCATATCCCAGTTTTCAACATAGCCACGTCAGCTTTTCAGATTGAAATTGAAGAATGAAACTAGCTCTCTCAATGTACAGTTTCATTTCACTATTTCATAGGCCATGTGTGATATTTAATTCTTGTATGGTATTGTGATCAAACGTGCCATGTGATCAATGTAGCCATTTGGAATTGTATCTAAACTAAATATTAACATATTGGAACATGACCATGTTAGCAAATAAATCATATGTAGTCATATATTATCATAAAAAAAATAAGAAAAACGTCCTTCAGTTCTGGGCTTTGTCAAATAAAAAAAGGAAGCAAGCCTTATCCTCCCTCACGTTCGACGCTTCTCGTCCACTCGTGAACACCGGCACAACCACCGCCGTTCCTATCCGTCCTCTCCTACACGACATGGTCGGAGCCATGGCAGAATACGCCGCCGTAGCCGCGGGACGCGTTGAGATGTCAAGCTGGACAACGGACCAACCTCGCCACCAACGTCGCAAGGTCCTCGTCGGCTGGGGCGGCTTCTTCCCCAGCGTGGCTCCAGGCGAGAGCCGCGGCGAGCTCCCCCGCACGGCAGGTGAGCGGCGCGGCAACCTCCCCGATGCAACGGGCTGCTCGCTGGTGATCGTGCGAACGGGGGTTGACGATGCGCAGGAGACCGATCGGTGACGCACGGGATCCTCCGATGAAACGCTCGGCCCCTCAATGCGCGTTTCATTGTGTTTCATCTGTATAGGTAACTGGGCCAACTAAGTTTTGTCCTCATGAAACTATGATCTCCTCTCTCTTCATAATTATCATGCCAAGTGATCTAAAATGCTGATGTGTCATAGTAATTAATGAAAAATGAAACTCCTACGAAACCTGCATTGAGATTGGCCTTATGTTGGAGTTAGATCGGAAATTAACATGGTCGCATGTTAAATTTGGATTATAACTGCATGGACATCAATAGTGAGATGTAGACGAGGAGAGTGATGTGCATGGAATCACGACTTTATAATGAGAAATGACTTGAATGAGAAGTGCATTAAAATTTTCATTCATATGGACAATAATAGTCAAAAGCAACATTATCCATACGAGCAAAAGTATTATATTATTTGGATACTAGTATACTACTATATATATTATATCTTCTCGTATTGTACATGGGCTACAATGCTTAGCACAAGTTATTATGTCTATCTATGACTAGAGTTTGTGTGTATCTAAAGAGTTAGGGTGACGTGGATAGTCGTGGCATCAGATAGACTATTGTTAATGCGTGTTAGTGGGGGTTTACTTTATCTTTGAGCTTGCAGGCTGCAAATGATTTGCTTGAACGGCCCCTGTATGTGATGCGTCATTCATGTGTGTACGCGTAAGATTATTGAAAGGAAACCCCGCAACGGATCGCAATAAGGCGCACACAGGCAGAGGCAGGGCCACGGATGGTGCACGGTGCACGGTGCACGGGTGGGATTGCCGTCCCTTTCCGCCCGCACTTCCTTGGGGAGGCACGACATCCCTTGCTTCGTGTATTATACTCGCTTGCCCACCATTACCGTGTGAAAGCAAACAACGTCACGAGTTAAAAGAAAACGCGAGCAACAGCACCGTGACTGCTTGATTGGTTTTAACCGTTGCTAGGGGTACTTGTAGCTACACATCTTGCCACTCAAAATGCAGGCATTAAGTTAATCAGGCTAAGAAAAAATGCTAGTCCCTCTATTCTACTAATTTTTGTCCATGACGTCAGGAGAATATATTTCCACAATGCATGTCCATTGACAATATCAAGAGTGTAGCTATTGATGTTTTCGCTCTGTCCCTGATTAAATGATTTGAAATAAAAGAAGAAAGGAACAAGAGAAGTGGTTGTATCAATTAAAGGTACAGACGACCATTTCACTTTAATCTTTTTTGGGAAAATATGTTCTTGGTTAGGTTGATCATGTATTCATGTGTTAGACAAACATTGCAAAACCAATGGAATATCATTTTGCAATAATTTTTCATTCTGAATTAGTATAAGTCACTTTATATTCATCGTAAGTCAAATCTTCTAACTTCGATTCAAAATTTTAGTAAAAGTAGATCAAATCTACATGTTCAAAAGGCGCATTATCTGATCGCATTGAAAATTTAGTTAACTGATTTGATGTTACAAACTTGGTAAAACAAAAGGGACTTGGATCACATTTAAAGTGTAGTAAAAGTAAAATTTGAAAAAGAAGGACCTCCGTGCTGTACATTCTATTATGGGCATCTAGTTTGGCATGACTAATTTTTATTTTTATTTTTTGGCTTGCCTAAAATGCAAAGCATGAGCGCCGGCCGAATATAGCGTCACCACAGAAAGAAACCAAAACCGGCCGAATTTTAGCTGATGCAAGTTTTCAGGTACACGTTTGGTGCTCCCGAAGCGGCGGCTGGTCGGCTGCCGCCTCCTCCTGTCCGTCGTGGGCCGTGGAGGCGTGTCCGCAGCAGTGGATAGGAACGCAGCCACCTACTCCAGCTGACACATGGCCCCCACCGACCCGCCACCAGTCTGGCGGGCCGTCCCAACCACCTCTAAACTACTCCAATCACGCGCGCGCGCGCGTTATTTATTGTCACCGGCGTTCCCACGGCTAATCGCCCGTTTTAAACAGCACCCCCGTCCCTCCTACCTGTTCTTCCAATACATAACTGATAGATGGGCCCGGACAACAAATCGCGTACCTGGTCCTCTCTATGGACCCACCCGTCGGTGGGTGAAGTTGTTATGGAAGCTGGTGCGTGTATGTCGAAGCGCCCCCCAAGATTTACCGATCCAAATGTGCGCTTCCCTCCGTCTCGTAATTGAAGGCGATTTATTAGACGTTAAAAACCCGACGCGATACGGAACCCCGCAACTAAGCGGAAAGCTTCAAGGGGAGGGAGGGGGAGCCTGAGCAAGGGAGGAGGTCGAGGAAATGGCCGCGGCGGCGGAGGAGGTGTCGACGGCGGCGAGGACTGGTAGCATCCCGGCGGCGGAGGAGGCAGAGCGGCGGGGCGAGAGCGAGAGCGAGGGGGAGGAGCCGGGGGTGGCGGCCGTGCTGGACTTCGACATGCTGTGCGCGTCCGTAGCGCTGTCGGCGGAGAGGAGGAAGGCCGCCGCGGCGCTGGCGGGGGCGGCCGGAGACTGCGGCGGCGGCGGAGGCGGAGGCGGAGGGGTGCAGCGGATGTGGGAGGGCGACGTCGTGCTGGATTGCCTGGAGGACCGGCGAATCGCGCTCGAGGCGTCCTGGTAGGTGGAACTAACCTCTTCTTCCCCGTCGTTTCATGCAGCTGTAACGGTAATGGTTCTGGTTGTGGTTGGGTGTGTGGTTGAGAGGATCTTGTCGTGTTGGTTGAGGGAGCAGAGCTCGGGCGTATCATTGGAGGTGGATTCCTCTTTTCCTAACGGGTGCACTGATTTCGGTGCGGATTTGGGAACAAAGGAGGCTGTTCTTCATCCAGAGTTTTACAAATGGAGAAATACTGTTTGAAATGGCAACTTTGCTTAGTAGTAATTTGGGCGATGTTTTCATGCTCCTCCACTGAGATTTGCCAGAAATTTTTGCTCAAATTTTAAGCTTTCTCTTCAAATGTCATCCGCCAGAATTTAGTGACGAATTGGACTTATGACAATTCTATTGCTGAGTCGTCAATGCAAAATCTTCATATTTTAAAATGAATTGTTACCATTAACAACAGGGAGCATTCCCCAAAATGATGCCGTGGCCTCTGCTTTTATGTTATTCAGTGTTTCTACAAAAAATATTCCACCTTTCTTTGTTATACAACATTTTTCTTCGTCAACTATGATTAGACTTTGCTGTGATCCGTTTTAAAGTAGTTTGCCTGCAACTGTTTGCAGCTGCCCATGCTATCGGTTTGGTAAGAACATGCGGAGAGCCAATCTCGGATCTTGCTTCCTTCAGGTACAAATAACACATTCACCAGAGAATGAGCATATTTCGTCCATTTTCTGCTGTTACTTTAATGTCCAAAAAGTGTATTCATATTGCTGTACAGGTATGTTATGTAAGCTGCAAGTGACTGTTTCTTGTTGTGTTCTTGATAAGGCTTGAAATGCAAGCCGCCACCATGCTATTTGGACAACCATAGGAAAGCTGCCATTTTCTCAGCCCTGTGCTTATACAGCTGCCATTTTCTCAGCCCTGTGCTTATACAATGTAGTGGCTGATGTGTAGCTCGTTTGAATTGACTTGGCTATGTGAACAGCATTTTGGATAATCCATTATTCCTGTGGCATGTCTTAGATCTGGTCTAGCTTGTCTTTTTTATTTGACGCTGCATAGAGTGTATGCTCCAGTAAAATGTGCGCCTCTCATTCTAAATATTCTATGTTGGAGGGAATCAGACTGCACGTTGGACTTGCTTGACAGATTGGTGTCAGTATATTTTACTCATTTTAACCACTCTGTCAGCCTTGAAAGATCAACTTGTTTTTATCTTTAGCTCAGTCAGTGCTTTCACAAACGTGTTGTCGGGGTTTCTCATCTCATATTATTCAGCATCAATTATGTGCAATACTATATTGAATTATATGGTCAGTCTGTTATCCTTAACAAAGTGATGAAACGAGATTATACTCTTTCTTCAACGTATCTACTTTCATATATATTAAGGGTGCTGATGATTCTCACCTAAACTGGATGGCTATAACCTCTCTGTCTGCTATATACATCCATAGTTGTGGTGTTGTGACAATCTCGTTGCCATTGATTTTAAGTTTTCCTTGTTTATTACAAGTTTATTTGAGTGGAGCTCCCACTTATGTTGTTAATTTTATTGTCTTACTCTTATTCGCCTTGCTGATGCTAGATGAAATTCTTTCAGGGAATGGTTTACTGCATTCTGTTAGCTGGTGTCCTGATCAGCCTAATTGCCTTTTCTGTAGCAAGGCATCATATATATTTATATATGGGAATTGGCTCCATCCTCTTGATAGCGATCTATACTGGTTACTTCCGGAGAAGAATCAGGAAGCTATTCAACATCCGGGCAAGTATTTCTTGGGATAACCAATTTCAGATATAGTATTCAGAAAGTTTCCTGTTTACTGGAAGAGCCAAGATGTATATTGCAGTTGCTTCAGTGCTCGTCTTTTCTAGAATTGTACCATCCTTGATGTCTTTGTGCAATAGCTGTACCATTTTGCAAAGCTAAAAGCCTAAAATGAAAGTAACTGAAACTTGGAGGTATATTGATAGTTTGGTATAATCAAAGTTGTACCTATCAACATAAATATGCTGTCAGCATCTGAGTAATATTAACATATGTAGTTTAATTCTAGAACTGCAAACATAAAATTCTAGGGAGATGCCATTCACATTGACTAGGAGTCTAGGAGTCTTCATTCTGATGAAGCTGACAATTCACCCTTTTGCACTTATTACAGGGTACTGAGAGCAGTCTGGACGATTGTGTTCTCCATCTCATATGTCCTTGTTGTACACTGTGCCAGGTTATATCTGCAAAAAGCCCATCTGCATCCCCAATATTACTATCTTCTTATTTCTGACTATTGTAAACTCACATGTAATGTCTTCTGAATTCAGGAGGCTAGAACTTTGGAGATGAACAATGTCCAGTGCGGTGTCTGGCATGGACGAGGTGATACCATTTGTTTAGGGAGCAACGGTGAAGGAAACAAGGCTTTCGCTGCCCTGAACAAGGCCTCTCTTGTGCCTATAAAGTCCCCAGGGTTGTGTGGCATGGATAGAATGTCAAATGCTGCTGACGAGCATGAGCCACTTGTCCCACCAGACCAGCTAGAGCAGGTTTAGGTATTCTGTATCTCTATGGCCACAACCTCTGCACTTTCCCAGAAGGGCTTGGACAGCGCTGAGAAAAGAAAAATCATTGGTACTTCAATTCTCTGCTGGCTTATTTAGGTGCCTGCATCCATTGATCCCAAGAAGTGAGACTTTGCAGCAACCATACATGGGTGATGGGCGCAATCGGCCTGCTATTGTTGTAAAATTCAGTGATAGCTTTTTTCGTGCAGTCGAATTATTTAGGTCCGAGACCGTACCTGCATAATGTCACGACACGTGCTCAGGCCTTTTGCCTGAATCCAACTGTAAATTTCAGATTCAACTTAGCAGTTCGAGTGATACACAGACATGAATGAAATGGTAATGTTTTCATCACTGGCCGTGCTTGTCCCCTGTACCTTTCTTAAGCTGCCACTTGTCATACTTGTTTCCAGGAGCTTGATTAACACTGTTTTCTTTATGAAATGTCATTTTCTATCACAAATCTGTGCACAATAACATTCTAACAGGAATTGCCTGCGTGCGTAGAAGTATTACAGGGCTAACACTGAACTTCACACCAGCACAAGAAAGGCGACCTGAAATTTGATTCCCATTCAGAAGGTATTTGCGGTAGATCTCAGAAACATGTGGCTTTGTTTTTTTTTTGTCAGGATAAGCAGAGGCCTAAGTACAATTATTGAAAGGGATTATCCTGACAAAAGCCTTGCAAAGTTGCAGGCCAGCTTGGTGGGTGTCTCTCTCTGCCTTTCTTTTTTCTCAGTGTGGGATGGCCTTTTGAGTTATTAATAATTCTGCGGGACGTGGAAGGTGGGCTGTGAGCGTGGGTCAGCTTCAGCTCAGTCACTGTGTGGGGGATCCGGGCTCTGGATCTGAAGTGTGGTTTTCCCTTTTGCTAAGCAAACCATTATAGCGTCTCACGCTAGAAAGAATACGTTTGCGTGTGTCCACGGATTATTGACATCTTTAGTTCATGTGGTGTGCTTTTTTTTAATTATCTTTTTGCCTCCAGATCAATCATCATGTCTACTTTGTCATGACCATCCTATTTTGGATTTTTCCACTCTAGCTTTTCCTTTACTTGACTGACACCGATGATTTGAATAAACTAGTGCCACTCCGAGGTTGAACATCGTGAGCGGGTTACCTTGCCAAGTTCAAAAGGAAAATGAAAAAACATTAGATATTAAAATTCAGTTCGACAGTTATCTTGCCAAATTCAAAAGAAACTATACAAAAGAGTACTGTAGATCGATATTAAGATTCACCGTGTGATCCTCCTTTGGAATGCAGATAAAACGTACTGGTGGCTGATAAACTGGTGATTTGCTTCAGACAATGAGACGACGGAGTTAGGACAAAACTGACCCAGGCCATCCGATCCGTTTGCAGTTCGTATATATTCTGACGCACAAGGCAAGGCGTTCGCTGATGAACCAAAAGTCCACCTGATGCTTCGTTCATGGCTCCATGCTTATATTCTGATGCAAAGCGACCCTTTAAAACGTTCAGGTGTATGTTGACTTTGAACACGCATGCATGTGAAGATCGTGCCCCTAGAATCTTCGAATACAAAAATTCAATCATGCATGTGTTCTTATTAAGCCACGTTTAGCGCGTCCCGTGTGCATGCGTGCACTCCACGAGGCCACACATAATCTTGTTAGTTGATTATTAGGCTAATCAATCAATCATGCTCAGTGTCGTCGTGCATGTTCCAGCTTTGGTAAATCCTTCCCACCAGATTGTCGATCTTAGGGTGTGTTCACTTCGCGAAAAGTAGCTGAAAAGTTACTGTAGCATCTTTTGTTGTTATTTGGCAAAATTTGTCCAATTATGGACTAACTAGGCTCAAAAGATTCCTCCCGATATTTACAGACAAACTATACAATTAGTTATCTTTTTTACCTACATTTAATGCTTCATGCATATGTCGAAAGATTTGATGTGATGGATGGAAGAGGAAATATTTTGGGTTGAGACGGAGAAGTGAACAAGGCCTTAGTGGACGGATGATAGTAGAAAGGAGAAAAGCCATGCGTCTTGTACTATTGTTTATCTATCTATCATAGTTTAATCAGGTGCTTCTATGGTTTCGGGTTTCCCAAGATCGGTCCCTGCCCAGACCCGGTTCCATTTCTTAGCAACGAAGCTAGCTATGCACTGGAAGGCGATGGATGCACACTGCTGTCTCTGAACCGTACCCCACGCATATATTCAGGCTGTGTTAAGTTCCTTCAAAATTCCAAAAATTTTATAAGATTCACCATCACATCGAATCTTTGGACACATGCATGGAGCATTGAATATAGATAAAAAAATAACTAATTACACAGTTTTGTTGTAAATCACGAGACGAATCTTTAGAATCTAATTAGTCCATGATTGGACACTAATTACCAAATACAAACGAAAGAGTTACTATGCTTCCAAAAATTTTACAGGGCCAACTAAACACACCCTCATAATTCTGGATAACCAGTGGCGGAGCCCGGAACTATGTATATGGGGCCGGTCCAAGAGTTTCAAAATATAAGAATTGTGTGTAGCTTATTTGTTTAGATTTTTGTCCCGAGGTTAGGCTCCTATTCTTCTGGATTATTCTAGTATCTGACGATTTAGTCATGCTCGCTATTCTTCATGTAGTATACATGACCGTGTCTATCGACAATGGGGAGCATGTGATGACTCATGAATATTGAAATCTATCGGCTTAGTATTTCGGAAGTGCTCATACCCATGGTGGGGCACATGTGATTACTAATGAATATTAAAATCTAATAGCTTAATGTTTCGAAAGTACTAATAATGGAGTAGGATGTGTGTTTGATGGTAGGAGTGTGTGCGTACATGCATAGTGACCGTCTAAATTTAGACCGTGATTCACAATAAAAAGGGATGGGTCACCAAATTATCATTGCTAGTTAAATACACGCTCAATTCCGATAAAAAAATACACATTTAATAAAATATTGAGTATAATGAAGCATAAGTATTTTAGTAAACAAAAAAATTTAATAGATATTCCCTCTGTGTCCCTGAATAAGTAGATTCATAGAGTTGTCTTAAGTCAAAACTTTCAAACCAGTATCATTAGATGTACCATAGAATATATTTTCATAATGTGCTCATTTTTTTATATATATATTGTTACTCTTTTCTATAAAGTTAGTCAAACTTAAAAAAGTTTAACTGTCACGGATTCTAGGAATTAATTTATTTGAGGAGAGAGAGAGTATATCCTAATATGGTAGGCAAACAAATTTAGATAAATTAAAATATTTTGTTTTAATTACATTTTTTGTGATTTTTTTGTCTAAAAGATATCAATAAACATTATAACAATATTTTCTTTATTATACTCTTTTAATATAAACATTGCTTTGTCAGTGCTCCGGGTCATTCATTTTCTTGGAGAGTCTTCTGTACAACTACAATGATAACGAGCTATTCTTATTTCCCAGAGATGTATGGTAGCAGTTGAAATTTTTACACAGTGGTTCCTGTTGGGCATAAACGTGGATCCAAGTACAATACATGCCATTGTCATGGCAACTCTGCCACTCTTTTCTCTCATGTAAAGAGTTAAGCCAAGAGGCAACAACATAGTAGTCTTTACATAGCTAGTTAGCTTTCTATCCACTAATGCCTTGTCCTACAGTATCCTAAACTATACACTGCTAAAATCATACTCCCTTCGTACTCGTAAAGGATGTCGTTTTGGACAAGGTTTGGGTCAAACATTGGGAATATAAATCATCAATAACTTTTAAGTTGTTGAGTTTGCAAATGTAAAAATTATATGAATAGATTTGTCTTGAAAAATACTTTCATAAAAGTGTGTGTGTCTCTCTCTCTCTCTCTCTCTCTCTCTATATATATATATATATATATATATAAACAAGAGGTCTCAGTTATGTTTTGGAGACCGTGTCGCTGTCCTAAACGACATCCTTTATGAGTATGGAGGGAGTACCACTGATGCATTTGCTACAACATAGTCAAATATTTTTTTATATATATTTGATCTATCCACTGATGCCTTGTAATCAGTTTTTAGTTTCAGTTTAGCTGCTCCTTTAGTTCTGTACATAGCTAGTTAGCTTTCTCCTTCTCCTTTTCCTTCTAACATCTGGTTAGTTCTCTCTTGTAAGTTCTTTATAAGTCACTCTTCTTTTTTATATTATGTTAAGCCGCCGGGGGGCGCTGTGCCCCACGGTTTCTGTTCAAAAAACAACATAGTCTAATTTACTATATTTTTTATATTAGACTAGAGAACATAAGGTTGTTCTCCCTTCTCGAGGAGTCAAACGTTTTTAACTTTGATCAAATATATATATAAAATATTAATATTTATAGTACATAATCAGTAGTATCAGTGAATAGATCATTGAATCTATTTTTACAATGAACTTATTTGGATACACAAATATTGCTAATATTTTATACAAATCCAGTCAAACTTGGCACGAATACCATAGCAACATTATTTTGGGACAGAGATATTAACTACTAACCTGTTTTAATTTTTTAATGGAAATTGTTCCCCAAATACGAAACAGGTCTATTGCTATTGCTTACATTTCAGGCAAAATTGCCTAAGGCGTGAGCTCTCCTAACGTCTGATTTTAGACGCCTGGGACTGTGATATCTATTTGGAGCTGCTGTTGCCTAGGAATCTAATTAAAGCAAACGGTCCCTACTATGTGACACAACTAGCCAGAACCATGTATGTGTACCATGTCTCGGTATGTGGCAAACTGGCAATGCAAAAAAATCACAAATGTTACATATATATGTACACTTAACGTCGTAGAAAATAGATTGGTAGGTTATTGTGAGATTACAAAGTTTTGGCGTTCCGGGCTTTTTATGTGCTGGTTTGTATTGAGTGTGGTCGATGGACTTTCAACTGAATTTCAGGGCGATTTCCTTCGTTCAACATCACATATACTTTCACTCAACATTTCCATGTAAAGCAGACGCAATAGGAATAGGAGTGCAAAGCACCAATAATCATTCATGAGTTCCTCGAAAGTAGCTCGTTCTCGAGAGCATATATACTTTTCATATTGCAAAGCTCACCAAAGTTTCATTGCCACTAGTAGCTTTTCATGCTGGGTGCTGGATGCTACACGTATACTCGGGTACGTAATTATGCATCATGGGATTTTTGGCGCCCGCCATTGTTCTTACATATTATAATCTCTCTTAGCCTTTTGAAGCTTCCTTTCTTTTCTGAAAGCTAAGTTTCATTGCAGTAATTGGATGGAAGTAAATAAAGTTAACACGTGACTTTTACTTTCAACCTTTTTTTTGGCATTAGCACAAATACCATGCTATAAACTATCTTTGCATCCTATAATTGCAATACAAAATGACACTTTGTTATTTTGGAGCAATCTAGCACTTAAATTTTCCTACTCTACCCCCCTCCCCACCCCCCAACGCCGGCGCCAACCGGGAGGATGACATCCGAGCAGAGGCATCACCATGATAGTCCAGTGGAGCCGAGTTAACATGGGAGCAGTCGTAGGCGGCGATGCCAAGGAGGCGGGGCGGTAAGGTAATATGGGTTGGGCGGGTGAGGATGGAGGAAAGAATAAGGAAACTAAGGTAAGGTGAGATTTGATCAGAGTCCTTCATTTCAGATCTAAGGGTTGGAAAATCAAGAAATAATTACCCTTTGATCATTCAATTGTTCCATAGACAATTTTCATCAAAAAATTGTTCCATAAACAACAAAATATCATACTATACAAACTATCTTATAGCATATATAATAAGTTTGGTCACATTTGTCATTGATTTACAATTACATAAACCCTTGGGCAAAAAAATAATTATTGAGTACTGCAAAACTATTCCTTCTCGTCCAAACAAAAAGGATTAGTGATTCCTAAAAAAAAGATTAGCAGGGAAAAACGAAACGACGGTATCATCGCTTCACTTGTTGCGGTTCCTCACCGAGGACCCCAGCATAACCGCCTTCCTCTTCGCCGTCTCCTCTTCCTCGGCCTCGCTTGCCGACGCGGCGGCGTCGCACTCCAGCGAGTCTACGGTGGCGCCCCTCTTCTCCTTACGCGTCGTCCTCGCGGGCCACCGCCGCGGGAAGAGGTAGAGCGCCGTGGACGTGAGCAGCGTGGCCCCGACCCGGCCGCAGAACACCACCATGAGGAGGCACAGCACCACGGCCGCCGCGCCCGCCGCCGGGGACGACGACGCGGGCCTCTTATTGTTACTCGCCTGACGCTTGACCGGCGGCGGATGAAACACCCCCGAGACCGACGGCGAGGACGAGGCGGTGGAGGAGCGAGACGACGACGACGACGACGACGCCACCGATGATGTGTCCGAGTCCAGCGACGACGCGGAGCTCAGCAGCGCCGAGGACGCCACCGAAGACGCCCTGGACACGCCGTAGACGACGTCGTCTGCGTCCACCCCCCGCTTCTTTGAGGACGCCGCCGACGGTTTCTTCTCGTTGCCTCCCTTGTAACCGGGCAGGAACTTCCTCCGGAACGACAGGCACCGGCGGCCACGACGACGCTGGCCCTGCAGGTGTCTGGCGGCCACCTCGGCCGCTTCGTCGTCGATCACGGCCGCCGCCGCCGCCGCCGCACCGCCGAAGCACATGAAGAGCTTCATGGCGCGCTCACGGGAGAGGAGACGAATGGATCGGAAGGTCTCGATCGGTCGGCGTGGTGTAGTAACTCACTGCAGGGGTTTCCGCTCGTGTGCAGTGGGTGGATGTCTGGATGGTATGGATCGACCGATATATAGCAGGATCGATCGCTGTCGCGGCGTGTCGAGACACTCGCGAGCGTCCGCCCGGCCGTGTGTCTGCTTCAGATCGGAGCGAAAGCGGCGCGCCACTGGATATTATATAGGCGCGCGTGTTTTGGTGTGGTCGTGTGGACACTGTTTTTGTGTTTGATGCGGGAACAGGAATGGAAAGCCGAGAGGGGACACACGGTACTGACTGACTTTGACTCAGGTCTTGTACACAATCACAGAATAGCTGCTGATCTCGATTTCCAAGGAGTTAATTTCGTCAAATTAACTTGATTTATAAAAAAATATTATCCATATTTATATTTCCTAATATATTTGTTATAAAAATATATTTGAATATATTAATCTAATGATACTTTGTATGTATCGTAAATATTAGTATTTTCATATATATATATATATCTATTTGATTTTAAGATATTTAACTCTACGAAAAACGAGATGTACAACTATTTGGGAATGGGAGTATTTCCAAATTAAATGATAACATTCTGAAAAACTTTTCTTTTGCATCGGAGGGGGAGTAAACGTCTTGGACGGTTTAGTATGGTTTCATCCGGCTCTTTGTTACAGTAGTCATAGTTCATTCTAAGAAAAAGATAAAACGTCTCATTCCTACGTTATTATGGCTACAATGCGCAAAGAAGTCGGAGTGGAGGACTGGAGGAAGCCCCAAAGCTCTACCAAACGTGTCATGTGAGTGAGAGCCTGTAGCAGTTTGTAGAGCAACAGAGGTAGGAGTAATCGAAGTCTATATATGAGCTACCCCTCTGTCAAAAATAACAAAATAAATTTATTAAATTAAACAAAATTGATAAAAAAATAATTATGATATTTATATCTGGAGACAAACGACTTATTCGGTTTTTATCAATATGTTTATATAGATTTGATTAAATTAAAGTCGTTCGTTTGACTCCTTGAACGAGAATAATTATGCGACAGAAAGCAATACAATTAACCCGGCCGGGCAAACTGCACGTCCCACACGGCCACACCTAGTATCGCAGTCGTCTCACTCTCCCATGATCGTTTATTCGCTTCGCTTCGCTACTCGGTTTCGTTTTAGCTCGCGACTTAGTAGGTCTTGTCAGTATCACCAATATCACGTGGTCGAACGAATCCACTGGGTCTGGGCCTTTGCCGCCGTTTGCCCTTTGGGGACAGTGACAGGCTCACTACTCTCAACTCTAATAATAATTCAAAAGCAGCATAAAGCATCTGTCCAAGCTTTTCAGACTTCGTTTACTTGTTCAATTCTAACAAAGCAGCTGCCGCGCAACGTATTCCGCACGCACCGCGATGATAATAACAATATATAAATGCATCTTTTCTTTTAGAAAACGTTGAGGTGAAGATTATGCGCGGTAAAATTGTATATATAGTACCTCAAGATTTGCATTGTTATGGAGGGGATCGGAACGAGCGGTCGTCTAGCAGTTTCGTGTTTGACGGTTACGACGACTCCGCGTACTACGATTATATATTCAGAAGAACATACACAGAGATCTGAGTCCGTGTGTTCCAACAGGTTCCCGTCCATGGCTTTTATGTTTCGTCGTCTAAGATTCCGACGCCTTTGAAATCTGCACGTAATTACACTCGCTTTGCATGTAGAAAGGCGGCTATGGTCATGGCGCCCAATTATTAGCTAGTCACGGACGTGCATCATGCATGCATGCGGGCGCTTTATTGCTAGCTGCAGGTTAGGTTAGCTAGCTAGGAAAGACGATCGAGCAACGACACATGGCAAGGATCACCCGATGAGTAGTATTGACGCTCGTGAAATAAAGTCGCGTCCTAGCTAAGCCATGTTTAGCGCGTCTCGTACGTGATGCACTCACGAGCTAGCCATATAATAATAACATTAACCATATAGTCTCTCTTTTTTAAAAAAAAAATAGTGTTATTGGACCACACCCTAGTACTCTCTCCGTACTCATATTAGTTGACGTTCTAGGCCAAAGGGGCTCGCATGCGCCCAAGCGATTCCAGCCATTGGTCGCGTGCACCATGCAAAACAAAAAAGCTAGGGCCACGGGGATCGAACCTGGGACGCAGACCTCAAACGTCCGCTCGCTAGCCATCTGGGCCGGTTTACTTTCTTGTATAGAGTGCACTCGCAACTATATTTATTAGGGGCAGATATGAAAAACTAACTCTCAATTAATCACTCCTTGGTTACCGCAATCATGTCCTAAACGTCAAGAATTTCGAGTATGGAGGGAGTATGTATTTCGATTGGACAAAAGACCAATCAATAAAGTTTTTTCCCCTTTAATTCCTTCTTTGTTCCTGGCTGTTGATCGGTCCGTCAAGTAGTCATGCGTGCTCGTCCTGTAACACCAGTTTTACTGGGGTTTTATTAGAGTTTTATGGACATTAATTATACTGACGTGGCACCATATTAATGAAGAGAGAGATGATAAGAGTTTTCTGAGAGTAGAGCGAGTTTCATGGGGATGAAACTCTTCTGCATTGTTTCCAAAATCTAGATGTGTTAGAAACAGTGACATGAAATTTCCACTGAAACTGGCCTAATAAACTTTGTGCTCCTCTTTTTTTTTATGAAACGCGTGCTGAGAAACGGTTTGTGTCAGAAAAATAATAACCATAAGTTTGTGAACGATGCTGTATAAATTATCATTTTTTGATTGAATAATTTGCTATGTATCAATAAATAAATTATATAATCCATCATATATTGTGGACAGTGGGACGGACGGATAGATAGCTTAGAAAGCTACTCCCTCCATCCTAAATTATAAAGTCATTCCAAGATTCTTAGAGAGTCAAAACATCTTAAGTTTGACCAATATTATAGAAAAAATTACAAAGATTTATGACATCAAATAGATATACTATGAAAAAAATAAAATTAATAAAGAACATAATGGTACATAGTTGGTATCATAAATCTTATTATCTTATCATATAAATTTGGTCAAACTTGAGATGCTTTGACTCTCCAAGATTCTTAGAATACCTTATAATTTGGGACGGAGGGAGTAGAAAATGTCAGGCGTCTTTTTCAATATAGCTTACTCCCTAGAGGAGGAGATAATGCCCAGCCCGGGGTCTTTACATTTTTTTTAATAAAAAATAATGCTTCTAGTTTGGGTGTGTCAACATTGGCCCCAGCAGCTCCATTTCTTAGTAACGAAGCTATGCATGGTTAGAAGCTGCGTATAGGCCTCTTGCCTCTGTGCATCATTACCCGAGCTTCCAAAGCGCCTTTTCTTTCAAGGGCTGGATAGCGATGCTCACTGTCTCTCTGAATCCCCACAGGTTCATGGCATGACAGGCTGCCAGTAGGAACGACGCCCCCTGTAGGTTTGTACACTTTTCTTTGGGCTAGGCTAGGCGGCTAGCTTCGACCTTTAATTGGACAGGTTGTGTCAAGACAAGAGCCTCTTCAGCAGACGTGTTGCATGCGATAGATCAATGCATATATGCATCTGAGTGAAATGGTCGTGTGCCGACTGCCGAAACCACCAAGGCCCTGAAGGCTGAAGCTAAGCCAAATCATGCCAATGAGGCTGTTTACATCACATTAGGACAGTGGACGCCCCATTAATTAAAAGGCTGAGATTAATTAAGTTATTAATGAGCACTGCTTTAGTGCTTTTATCAGCCGGTCGTTTTACTACTTTTCCTGAGCGCAAGACTTATCATACAAACATACACCAATGTAGGGTATGAAGATACTCAATCATCAAGCGCAAACATTGTTACGGAATAAGTTGTATTGCATAAAGATTTTATGTCCGTCGCTGTGCATCACTGGGACTATTTATAGGGGAGGGGATCTTCGACACTTCTTACTAGATTCCCTTCTTTACCCCTAGTCTTTGAATTACATAAGTAATCACTCTTCAGACAGGAGAAGGGCACTTCAGTCATTTCTATAAACTTAACTTCACCCCCCAGCCATGGCAATGACGAGCTTCGTTTGAGGGAGGATCTTCGCAGTGGAGCCTTCGCAACTCAAATCTTCGTAAGCTTTGTTTGGGCTTTGCTGTTGGATGAAGGTGATCATCCATCTTCGGCCTCGTGCTCTAGCTGTCTCTCGAGTCATCGTCATTCCCCTGGTATTCGCAATTATTCTGGTGTCATCTTCATATGCATCCTCTGAAGGTTCCATCCTTCATGACCTTGCGCCGAAGCCATCCTAAAAGCAAAAAAGAACTGTTCATCGCATTCGAAGCTGACTAGGATATGATTTTTAGGGGACTACGTTATCCAAGATTGAATCTCCAAAAATCAATAATGGTTGTTGTAAAAAAACAATCATTTGGCTAGACACCACATGCTAACCACTCGCATCCATTCTACGCTTACAAATAGTTTTATAGAATTAAATTCCACTTACCTTCTTAATACCAACACCGACAATATATATTTCAATGATTCTCATTATTTCTAATCAGAAAGTGTAGGTGTTACTATCCATTCTACTCTCTCCATCTAGGAAAAAATGCAATTCTAGCATAGTGTCATGTTTTGGTATCTTGAGTTTGACCAATTATAGATAAAAAATTATTAACATTTATGGTATCAAATAAATACCATTAGATTAATTACGAAATGTATTTTCATAATAAATTAATTTAGAGTTATAAATATAAATACTATTTACTAAAAACTTAGTCAAACGTGAACTACTTTTACTGACACGCAACCCATAGTTTCCTGGACAGAGGTAATACTAATCTACATGCTGGATTTACAAGAAGAAACACTATTGGGTGATTGGTCACATCGTATTGCACAATCCCATTGCGCCGGTGCCAAATAAGTTGATGTTGAAATATTAGGGTTAGGAGTGAGGGTTTTGCCATCGGGGCTCAACACCTCGGCATCCCCTCAGTTTAATTAGTGCCGACTGAGGATAGCAGTGGGTCGAATATGTAGGGAGGGGCCTTGTGGTGCTGAGGGGAGGCGGTCGAAACAATTTTCACCGTCAGTCTTCCCCCACTGCATCGAGAATTGGCCTTTGAACCGGTGATAAAAATCATGCTATGAAAATGATTTTATAATAGTGTAAGTTGATGGTGGTCGATGGGATGAGGGAGCTAGGGCGGGCGATAGAGGATAGGGGCGATGTCACCGAATGCAAAGAAGGAGATGTCGCCACGGTAACCTTTCCTTTTTATAAATGTTGGGCAATCTAATATTTACGAACATGGGCGGATTTAGCACCGAGTCGGCCAGGGCTTATCCCCATATAGTCACTAGAAATATGGAACCCCTCCTAAGTTCTTGCTATAAGTTATTGAAGTTTAGCTAGGAGGGTTGAATGTAGAAATAAAATAAGGAGGAATATTTTTTTAATATATGTTTGTAGATGCACCATGTTTATGGAATACGAGTATTTTATTATAATTAGAAAGTAAGACGCACAAGAAATAGGAGCGCGAAGTGTCAATCATTCAAGAGTTTATCAAAAGTTATGGTTATGGAGTGCAGATATACTTTCATATTTGCAAAGGTCCGCCACCTTTTCATTTCCTCTACCTATTCGCGTGGATGGAACACGTAAACATTTTAGAATTTGTTAGGGCCCACAGAGGGTCATTGGTGTGCAAGTGCCACCGTGGACCCATTTTGTTTTTAGTACCTTCTCTCCTCAAACACATTCCATTGCAGTAATTGGGTAGAAATAAAGTTACAAGTATGAGACACACGGGAATTTAAGCCTTTGACCTTTACCTTACAAAAATAATGTCACACACAAACTAGTACTGACATCCTTTGCTTAAATTTGGTTACACCTAACACCACGATTTGTTTAAATAAACAAAATAGCTAGCATGCTACAAAACTATCTTATCATCTCGTTTTTAATTTTAATTACACTATATGTACGTCCGCGACATGTAACTACATAACTCTTGGACAAAAAAATATCAAATATTTGCAATAAGCTTCCCCTCTTTATCCTCGGAACGAAAAAAAAAAGATGGGAAGAAAAAAAATGAAGGCGATCAGTTGTTGTTGTGTTGTGGTTCCTCCTCAGCGAGAACTACCCCACAGCCACCTTCCTCTTGGGCCGGGCATCTCCTCCTCTGCGTCGCACTGGACACTGGAGCGAGTCCAGGGCTTCGTCCCTATGAGCTTTCGCCGGCCACCGCAGCGGGAAGAGGTAGAGCGCCGTGGGCGTGAGCAGCGTGGCCCCGACCCTGCCGCACAACACCACCAGGAGGAGGCACAGCACCACGGCCGCCGCACCGGCCGCCGGCGACATCGTCGTCGACGACCCCTTAGCGTGCCGCCTCGCCGGCGGCGGCGCCGGAGATAGCGCCCCCGAGGCCGTCAGCGAGCACGAGACGGCGGAGGAGCGAGCGGGCGTGGAGGGGGAGGAACTGAGGAAGAGTACGAGTACAAGGACGACACGGAGCTCAGCCGGGACGAGGACGACGACGACGCCGTGAACGCGCCGAACACGCCGCCGCCCGAGTCGTCCATGTCTGTTCCCCGCTTCTTGTTGGCCTCGGCCGCCGGCGGCGGCGACGACGGCCTCTTCTGCTTCTTGCCCTGCAGCTTCCCAGGAAAGAAGCGCCTCCACCGGAACGACAGCAGCCTCCTCCGGCCGGTACGCTTGCCCCCGCGCCGAGCCGCCTCCTCCGCAGCCGCTTCGTCGTCGGCCACACGCGCCGCGCCGCCGAAGCACATGAAGAGCTTCATGGCGGCCCCGTGTCTTGGGAGTTGGGACCGGATCGGAGTGATGCGGCCCTGCTGCTGGCGTGGGCTGCAGTTTTAAGGAGAGTCTTTGGCTCGGCGGGTGCTCGTCGGGTTGTCTGGCTTTATTTGCGTTTGGAATTCGGATGGGTCGGGCCCCGTGTCCGTGTTGCCCCGTCCCCTGTGTCGTGGAATGGAATCTTGGACAGGGGCGTGTGGTAGCCGTACCGGAAACCGAGTAGCGAAAGCGAGAGTGCGAGTCCACAAGCACACAATGCCCGAGCCGAGCCCGTAGCGACAGGGGACGGGGACGCTGACTCCTTCCCCCCCCCCCCCCCCCCCCCCCCCCCCCCCCCAAAAAAAAAAAAGCATATATGTACAGCATCTGGCCAAGCTTTTAGACTTGCATGGGAGACCACTTCTTCTAAATTCAAAAGACGCGGCAGAGAGTATATGATTTGCGAGAGAAGGAGAGAGAGAGGCGCCATCAGCATCTAAACAACGTTGTGGGAAGACTTGTGGTCAAACTTTAACATGCTAGGGAGTAGGGGGTACATGGAGGACTCGAGAGGACGGCTTTTTTTTTTAAAAAAAAAGAGATACTACAGGGCAAGGACGAGACGAGAGGAACGGTCGTTTCGTGTTTGACGGTTGCGACTGCGCGCAACGATTCGATTCGAAGAACAACAACACTAGTATGTATAGCTAGCTACTCGATCCCTAATGGTCCGTGGCTTCCAAGTTTCCGCTTATGGCTTTTCTGTTTATTCTAGATAGATTCGACCTCAGAAATTAAGACATCACTTTTCCTTGCAATTGCTTTTAAATTTTATAAGGGTGCATTGGTTGGTAATGTTCCCCAGCAATTTCATGGATAGCTTCACCTCTTCTCCAACCAAACAGGTCAGGAGGCTCTAGCTCCACGTATAAATCACCGCGAATCATGCTGAGAGGAGCCGTAGGTGGGATGAGGAGCTAAAAATTATGGCTTCCGCCCACTTCATCCTCACGTCAATAGGTCTAGGGCGAAATTGCCTTGGCGGTGTCAACAATTAGGGACAGGTGAAGGCTAGCGCATTGTCAGGTCAGAGCGACGCCATCACTCGATGTGGACTCGTGGCATGAGAATGTCGAACAGTTGGGCCCCGAAAGCCGAACCGTGGGAGCGAGTGCTGAGTTGCCGAGGAGCTAGGGCACCAGGGCATGGATGTGCGAGGTTGCCGAGGGGCCGAGCTGAGGCCACAAGGAGCGCGGACACGTGAGGCTGCCGGGGCACTAGGGTGGTCGGAGGAAGCCATATAAAGAGGCGTAGTGAGCGGAGGAAGCCACACCGAGCTATTTTACTAAACATTCCACCAAGATAACTTTTAACTCAACTAGTGAAGCTACTCAAGAAAACGGATCCATGAAAAAACTACTCCAATAGTGAAACAAAGTTATACTAAATGGGTCCTAAATTATACTCGCTCCATTCTAAAAGGAATACACATCTGGTATATTGAGTAGTCAAATTTTTAATTTTAATTATATTTATAGAAAACAACTTATCTAAATAAATTTACTTAAAAATATATTTCACAAATATTTTAATAATATCTATTACTTATAATAAAAATCAATATTGTTATATATATATATATATATATATATATATATATATATATATATATATATATATATATATATATATATATATATAAAACTTAAAAAGAGTTAACTCATCGACATGCATTCTCGAGTACAAAAGGCTTTCTTTATTCCCTCATGGCGTGGCTGTCACTATCGCATCAAGCTCGTACGTACTTTGCTCCACACAATGACCAACACACACCGGGTCCTTCCATTTCACCTTTCAGAAAAGAAAAACAGAAAGACACACACACCGGGGTTAGCAGGAAATTTGAGGAAAGAAGGCAACCAGTTGAATTGCTGGTTGGTATTCCGCACGGGATCGGACGGCCATGAACGCGGTAGCTAACCATGCGGTCCGCCCGTGCACACGCGGTGTACTACGTACCAGGTCGCGTGAGGTGTGACCAACAGAGAAACACGCATTCAGTCAGGCTTACTGGCTCAGACAAGACAAAGACAGGTTGCCCCGCGCGCGTTCGGTTGGAGCCGGGGAGAGTCGAAGAAAAGGGTGGCCAAGCGGCGGCGGGCATGCGTTTTCCTCGTGTCGCCGGGAAAGGCAGGCAGGGCATCATCAGACGAGCCAACTTGCTTTTGATGTGAATTATGTACCACGTTCCTGTAACAGTTGCGCACATGAGTTAGCTCGTTATGGTTTGTCGAGGGATTCAGATCAATCCTTATTATGGGTTGATCCGCTCCTAGAGTTTGTAATTACTTCGGCGGATTGTGATCTTCCCGAGCCCCCTATGTTGTAATAAAGTTGTTGAATATGTGGTCTTCACGAGCCCCCTGTGTCCTAATAAAGGTGCGAGTCTTTGATTAAAAAAACAGAAAGTTGAAACACAAAACTCTGCACTCGCCTGCCTGAACTGAAAATTGACATGTACTACTCCACCACCTGCCTCCTATCCTATCGCTGCAGGAGCTTGGAGCCAAACAGCCACAGTAGTATAAACAGCAATGGAACAAACCTGGATACAGACCAGACCGAGGAGCATCGCGTTTCATCAGTTTCATAGAAGCATGACACCGCGATAGAACCCAAGTTTCGGGCTGTATGCATCATCGTTGTCTGAAACCATCAACCCTCGTGTCCTCTCAGGTCACCATTACTCCGTAGCCGATGAGCCCGCAACCACCACCAGTCCACCGCCGATATGAGTACGTGACGACTGAATGGCACCAAGGCCGCACTCACTAGCAAGTGCAAAGGAAAAAAAACAGGCACAAGCTATTCGTGGATGGCAAATGACACTCGTAGGTCTAAAGCTAATGTTCTACATTATCCACAAGCGAAAAAAAGAAAGAAAGAAATGCTCACCTGCATTGATCAGGCCATCAGGGACTTTCTTTCCATACGTAAATGTACTCTCTTTTTATTTAATAAAGCAAAAAAAAATCTAGCTTATGCATGTTCATGACAAAAAGGACTAGCTCCAGATGGAAAATGGATAGAGATGCATCACGATATGTTGCAAGAGTTGGCTTAGCAGAAAACCAAGTGTTCCAAAATGTGGATTGGCTGAACAGCATGTAAAAAAAAATAGAGAGCTCATAGCATTATTTCTTGTATCTGCGCGATGTGTATGAAAGATTACTATTGTTCCTTCCTACTACCTTCTTGGTTGAAATTTTGCACCGTTCATGAATGCAGAGGGAACAGGGAAATAAGGAACGGATTCCTATCTTGGATAAAATGGTATCTAAAATCCACAACGAAATTGGCACGAACTCCAATCTATATGGTCCTCCCCTCAATCGATCATTCTTGTTTGTCGTCATCATCCTTCGCGCAATGCAGCGCATCTGTCATCATCCTTCAAGTGACGCAGCGGTTTCCTTCTCATCAGATAAGTAGTCTTGCCTGCAAAGGCAGCCGACATGAATCATTGCTTATCTTACTCGTCATGAGTCAAACAGTAAAAGAGGAGACACGGCTTGGTTTCATAGCAAACCTTATTTTGCGTGAAAGCTGATACAAGCCTGTACCGGCCATTGCAACATTAACACTGAACAGGTTCCAGTTTTTCTGCAATTTCATAACATCATGAAGCAAGATGAGCAAGAATAAAGGAACCAACCAACACGGCAATTTCTTATAATCTAAGACCCAGTTAACCTTACAGAACTATGACTGCTCATAAAATCAAGGATGGCTAACTGATTATTAAATGAGGAAGACAAAGAATTAGTACAATACAGCTATTTTCAAATTTCTGTTCATAACTGTAAGCTATATTTCCTTTCCTGGCATGAAGACTGCGTAATTAGGGGCAACAGGAGAGCTGGAGGGTAGTGAAAGTAGATACAATTTGCAACTTTGCAACAACAGAACAGTCCACTGATGATTAGAAAAGAACTATATGATTACATTACTAGAAGAAAGATATAACTAAATTGATACCACTGCAGTAAGAAAGGTGTAAGTTTAAAAGTTGAATTTTTCAAAGAAGATATAATCTACATTATTGCTTCACAGGCTTCAGAGCAAAGCAGTGACAAAGGATTGCGCATTTGCACAAGAGGGCTTACTGGTGTGATAACCATGCTGTAGCGTGACCAAATGATCCCAGTGCAAGCCACAGCTGCAGGCAACACAACAGAATAAGAATACTAACATCTCATTTGGAAACAAATCTAAGTAGTGGTCTTGTAATTCGATTATCCGAAAGTCAGGAAAAAAGGATGAATTAATAGGAAAGCTTATACATACCAACTTGCTGAGGATAGGATATCTTTTCAGGTGGTTTTGCAAAGTCTGCAACATTGGCGATGCTGATACCCCATTTAAATGTAGGAGCCCAGAAATGAACTGCAGTAGGGAAGGTTTGATTGAAGTCACAGGTGATGCAAAAGCATAGCTAGTCAAATGCAGCATCTGATATATGCATCCCATTCCTAGTAAAGAACTGCAAATTATATAGGCTGCATAAATTGCATGGTTTACATCGCATGCTCACTTTCTTCAATCCAGACTAGTATAAGGATAAATTCAAGATTCGGTAACTAATACTGCATCTAAGGAATGCCAAGAAATATGTATAGAACAATCATTATATAGTCTGTAAGTGTGTGTAATGAGAGCAAAGCAGACGGTCACAATCAGAAACGACAAAATAAGATCAAGGAAATAGAAATGCAATTGATCATGGATACAAAAGAAAAGCAAAATATGAGAAGATAGTTAACTGGTTTTGGGGCCAGCAGGATGGTTCCAAAGGGCCTGGAGCTTCGAAGCCATTTAAACTAGCTCACACTTTTTCTGTCCTTTTGAACGACCTGTTTACACTAGCTCCTAGTGTACCCCTACATGCATAAAAAACCCCATCGTTGTCACCTTCAATATTTCAGGGGGGGGGGCATATAAATTTCTGAAGAGACCATTTAAGTACAGGGCATAAACGGACTCAGGAAGAATATGGTGGCACAACAATTTGAACATCATATCATATCATATCATATGGACAACCATCAGGACAAGGTGATCAAGAGTCCATAACACAGCCCATGAAAAAATAGCATATTCAACCACAAACTGAGGACACAATGAACTCTAATTTATAATGTTTTTTTTAATCACTGATAACTATATTGGTTTATGTAAACTGGAATAGGCACAAAGACAATAGATTGATTATGGAGGATATGGTACACATATATAGGCAAATGAACCAATCAACGGTGATCCTTGCCTATTAGAGATCAATCTATCTATCCTAGCCATATGGGGTGTATGGGCCCACAGGGGTGCATAGGCCCAGAGGGAGAGCACCAGGCAACAGTCCAGGGGCTGCCGCACCCTTATCTCTAACAGTTTAGATTCATTTTGATATAGGTTTGGAAATAAATTCGATTGAGAAAATGAAATAAGTGCTGCCAATATGTAATTGGAGAGTTCCATTTAGAACATAACTTGTATAAATGGGACTGGTAAGTGAATTTTTATTATTTCTGGCAACACCAACATCAGTAAAATGGCATACAAGATCAGAATTCTAGGAAGAGAACATTAAAAGGCTGATTCCAAGACTACAGATCAAATATATCCTGCAGGGTTGTTCACCAACTAGCAATCAGAACCTCAGCATTATTATTGTTTCTTTCCTCAATAAAGGTGACCTTCTTGCTTGCCATTCTAATTGAAATACCATAAAAACAGGTATATATATTTCTGAAGAGGCCATTTAAGTACAGGGCTTAGACAAACTAGAGCAGAATATGCTAGCTAGTACTACTAACACAACAAATTGGATAAACGATTAGGACAACTGGACAAGGAGATGAAATTCGTGCACAACAGAGTATGGATATATCAGGAATTTAGGATACAGGAACCCATATAATTTTTGCAGTACAAAAGCCCTATATCAGAATAAAATATACCAAAATTCTTTTTCATGAGGAAACAGTATACTCATCAATCGCCATGAACATCAAATACAATCAACTCTAATTTATACATAACTGGAACCCCCGCGAATGGATGGTAGCTATGTGAATGAGAATCATTCTTATATAGGAGTATGTTATGTAAATACAATTTAATTGCTGAAACAGAAAACACGATATACATTGCCAACACGTAGTTGGAGCATTCCAGCTAGAAGAGGCAGCTAAATGAGTTCTCACTTCTCACTGCCACAGCAACCAGGACTATTGACATACAATCAAAATTCTGCAGGGAGGGGAAAAATGACAAGATCTGTTCCATGTACGTAACTCAACAAGGTGCATCAAATATATTCGAGTCTTGGTACTATTGTTGTTTCTTTCTTAACAGGAGGGTTTTACCATTTCAATCGAAATAGACCTAAAACAATTCAGACACAATCCAAACGTTCCAAGCACCACGCAGATAGCAAAATGGGAACGAGCACAAATGGGAAGATTAGAACGCGCGGGCGACAAAGGAGATACCAGCAACGGGCTGAGAGGAGGCCGGTGATGCCGGCGAGGCGGCGACGAGCTAAGCGGGAGGAACAACTTCAGCGGAGGGCTTGAGGAGGGGGATGAGTCGATCGCGAACCGTGACAGACACACGACGAGGACAGGAGGCGGGTGGCTGCCGGCGAATCCGGGAACGGCGGCAGGATACGCCGGAGACGACCAGGGGCACGGGAGAAGGAAGGGCAGGTAGGTGGAGCTGGGACTGGGGCCTGGGGGAAAGATCTACTCCTACACGGGAGGAGAATAGACCAACGGGTTGGGCCGGGGACCATAGACTCGCGACAACACTTTCAGCATCAGTCCTATTCAGGCCTGTTTGGCACGGCTCTGCCTCCGAGAACCGAAGCCGTGTCAAACACTTTCAATGCCTTACGTATTCGGGTACCCTAATATTTATCTTAATTGAATTAAAACATATTTATCTTAATTCATATGTATAGAGGTGGAGTAAGGTGTAGATTCTTTTAAGTTTCACTTCAATCCATCTCGATACGTGTAGAGACCTTGATTTGGAGGCTATTGTTGTAGTTGCTCTAACTAAACTGCGGGGGAGTTTCATGTCTTAACAAACATCATCAAATGGTTGTGCTTGTGTCATGTGGAACAATTACATCCATTAATTCAAAAATAAAAATCAAGACATCCATTTCAGAAGTGAACTCAAGTCAAACAAGAAAGCTGACAGCAGAGCAAAGAAATCAAAGCACACTTTGCTTGACCAAGATAACACCCTAGTAGAGCATAAAATTCTTGAACACCAGACATCCAACACTTTTGTGCAAAGTGATGGCTTTCCCCCAAAAGACACATCTTTCCTTTACTTCTCTCATATTTCTTCTCCATCTTTGCGCAATTACATTTGGTGCGACTGATACTATCTCCAGGATCCAACCTCTTTCAGGCAATCTAACTATTGTGTCAAAAGAAGGGAATTTTGAGCTTGGATTGTTCTCTCCAGGTAATAATGGAAACTTTTATGTTGGTATCTGGTTCAGAACTATTTCAAAGAGGACTATTATTTGGGTGGCCAATCGGGATATACCTGTCTCAAATGCTTCATTTCCAGAACTTACAATAACTATGGATGGAAATTTAGTCCTCAACTCTCTAGGAGCACCCATATGGTCATCGAATAGCACAAGGAAGTCCCGTAGATCTAGCATTGCAGTTCTCCTTGATAGTGGAAATCTTATCCTGAGAGATCAATACAACTCTTCTGATATTTTCTGGCAAAGCTTTGATCATCCAACAGACACGGTAGTGAGCGGGCAGTGGTTTGGCATAGACAAGATCACACGTGAATACCAGAACCGTGTTTCTTGGAAGAACCAAGAAGATCCTGCACCAGGTCCTTTCTCCTTTCACGCAGATCTAGTTACAATGAGCCAATATGTCTCAATATGGAATCACTCAGAAGTTTACTGGCAATCTGGGAACTGGACAGGCAAAGCATTCACGTCCATCCCTGGAATGCCACTAAAGAGTGACTAAATATATGATTTTATTAACAACAGTCGCGAGCTGAAGTTTCGGTGGGCCACGAAGGATGTGTCAATAATCACAAGAATAATTCTAAGCATTAATGGTCAACTCCAACGTCTCACATGGTCCAGTGATTCAGAGGAATGGATAATAGAATGGTATTTTCCTGCAGCTCTATGTGACGTATATTCTGTATGCGGGCCTTATAGAGTCTGCAGGACAGGTTCTGATGAGCAATGCTTCTGCTTGCCAGGTTTTAGACCAGCTTCCGCAAGAAGTTGGGATCTTCGAGCATGGAGTCAAGGATGTGTTAGGCAAACAGATATCCAATGTGCTGAGTCAAATAAATCAACTGACACAAAAGACAGCGATGCATTTCTCAAGATCACCAACATCAAGTTTTCACAAAACCCAGTAAAACTGAAAGTCCAAAGCATGGAGGAGTGCAGATCTATATGCCTGAGTAATTGCTCTTGCACTGCATATGCACATAAACAGGATTGCAATATCTGGAATAGTGAACTCTGGGATCTTAAACAATTACCTAATGGTAATACTGATGGTTTAGATATGTATATACGTCTTGCAGCATCTGATCCTGTAGTTCAAGATAGTGAAAAGAAGGTACACCATGTGAGGCTTATTGTGTTAATTGCAGTGCTGGGTAGTATTTTTATGGCACTATGTGCTCTTAGCATAACAGTTAAGATGTTTCAAAGGACTTCATCTAAAAAGGCTTTCTCAGATAATTACTCTCTCGTCGTCTATGATTATTCATTTTTGCAGCACCGCACAAATAATTTTTCAGATAAAGTGGGGCAAGGTAGCTTTGGTTCAGTGTTCAAAGGATTGCTCCCAGACTCCAAACTAATAGCTGTCAAGAAGCTTCAAGGCATGAAACAAGGAGAGAAGCAATTTCACACCGAGGTGAGGGCTTTAGGGAAAATTCACCATAATAATCTAGTCCACCTCAGTGGGTTCTGCTTGAGAGGAGCCGAAAGGATGTTGGTTTATGACTTTATGGTGAATGGATCTCTAGATGCTCATCTCTTCAAGGATGAGAAGATAATGGATTGGAATACCAGATTCCTAATTATTCTAGGTGTTGCAAAGGGATTACATTATCTCCATGATGAATGCCAGGAGTGCATCATACATTGTGATATAAAGCCTGAAAATGTACTTCTTGATGTAAACTTCAGTCCAAAACTGGCTGACTTTGGTTTGGCGAAGCTTATGGATAGACATTTTAGCAGGGCCTTGACAACTATGAGAGGAACAGCAGGGTATCTTGCACCAGAATGGATTGGAGGTCTTCCCATAACACCAAAAGCAGATGTATACAGCTACGGAATGATGCTATTTGAGATAATTTCAGGCAGAAGGAATTCAGAATTGATGGAGAACGGAACCATAAGGTACTTTCCAGTGTGGGCCACAATAAGGATAAGTGAAGGTGACATTTCTGAAATTCTGGACCATAGACTAAATGACGTGAATTTTCAAGAGCTAGAGAGAGCATGCAAGGTTGCATGCTGGTGCATTCAGGACAATGAGGCTCACAGGCCAACCATGCGGCAAATAGTTCAGATCTTGCAGGGCATTCAAGATGTCAGCGTGGCCCCAGTAAACAACTAGTGGATGAAGAATACATTAGCTCATAACCCTGCAAATTAGCTATAGCATTCCAAAAGAACTGCATTGTAATTTTTGAAAGCACAAGCTGGGTCAATATAGAGCAATGCTCAGCAATCACTATGCTCATCTACCGCAGTGTAATTCACTACAATGTTGTATTAGTTGAACTTTACAATTTTCGTTGGTATAGAAATTATCAATTATAATCCTAGAACAGTTAAGGCACTGCGATTTCATTACTTCAGCACAAATAACTAAATAAGTGCCATGAGAATAGCAGTAAGACATCCAACAATATTTCACACGAACAAGACACATCCTGTGGATACTCATCCTAGTTCCAATGTGGCAACTGGCAAGCCATAGAATCGCAAAGGAGGTGGATTAACTGTCTAGCCCTCGCATATTTGTCCAGGTACGTTGTTGCAACGAAATTACCCCTGGGTTGGATTGTATCATTGTCTGGAAGGCAGTGCAACAAACAATTCGCCACATGTTGGATGCCAAATTTACCAGCAATCTGGAAGGATTGGAAGCAGTGGGGGCATGAGAGGCGAACCTGGGAATGGACGGATCCGAATTGAGCCGGGGTGACTAATAAGAAATTAAGAATGCTGGCGCGAGTGCCGGCGGCTGCAGTCACTGCTCAAGAGTCCAAGTTCCAGGCGATGGGGGAGCCGGCACGAGAGAGAACGGCGCGTCGGACGCACCGAGAGAGCGCCCGTGCCCCGTGGGAGGCGTGATTCCGCAGGCCGGCGGACGGCATGGGATTCGCGAGTCCGGCCGGCAGGAGGCGACTCAGGAGCTGGCTCCGGCGAGGTGGTCCCCCGGCCGGCCGTTGCATCAGACCACGTCCCTCTTTATATCCTTGCAAAAAGACTGCTCGACCTTAAGAGCGTGCACTGCTTAATCTCCTCAACTATAAAACAATTTAATTTATTCTTTAAACTTTTTAAAACAGTTAAATTACAGCCGGTTTTATTAACAGTGATTTGCTACAGTACCAAAAGGTATTGCTATAATAACTACGATTTTGTCTTTTTTTATTTATTTCGGCTGAATCTTTAAAAAATTATAGAAAAATCATAAAATGAAAAATCAAATTTTGTTGGACTCCATATGAGTAGATCTACACAATGAATATATAATATGATATGTTTTAGTACAACAAAATTAGAGTCTAAATTACAGAAAAAAAATATATCAAAATCTACAACAAAAACTTTGTACTAAAACATATTATATTATATATTCACTGTGTATATCTACTTATATAGTGTCCAACAAAATTAGATTTTTTTATTTTATAATTTTTCTATGAATTACTATGATTTTTTAAAGATTTAACCGAAATAAATAAAAAAGAAAAAGGCAAAACCATGGCACTGTAGCAACCGGCGGTTCCTGTGCCAATCCCATTGTAACGGTAGCAAATCCGCCGTTCAAAACCGCTTGAGGGATAATTTGACCGGTTTTGAAAAGTTTAGGAGTAGAATAGACCGTTTCATAGTTGAGGAGGTTAAGTAGTCCACCCCTCATAGTTGAGGGGTGAAGTAGACTTTTTCCTATATCCTTCCAAACTTAAGAATAGTTATTTTATTATTAATTAAAAAATATTCTCCGGATTCTTTTAACTTGATCTTTAAATATAGTCGTACTCTATTCTAGATGTAATATCTCTATATAGTTCATACCCAGCATCTCCAAGAAATCTCACTCTCTAAATCATTATTTAGAGAGTCACTTGCATAAAAATCGTTTTATATATCTTTTCACAGTTTTTCTATATCTCATGCGCACTCTAGAGAGTCATTCTCGTCTTCTATTTTTAGCTAGCAAGAAATTTAGAATAGATTTTCACCAAAATCTCTATTCGTAGCATTGAGGAAGGATTTGATGAGTCTTTTGGAGTTGCTCTAAGCAATAAATGTTAGCTAAAGCTCACCTCTCATGCTTTCACGTCACCTTTCTTTCTCAGTCGTCCAATCTTTATCCAGTTTACTTTTCTAGTCGTCGGTGTTATCGGTGCTAAAAAAAATTTAACATTGCCATTGGGTACTAAAAGCATCTAGGCCCCTAGAGTGGGTTTCGATGATTGATGACAACGGTTAATTATCATGACTAACGTATGTTTTACAGAGACGGTATAATGTTAGGTCATGGTAATGGCAATCATGGGCAATATGGTGATCATGCCCCCTATCGATGAAAATCGTTTTCGGTTTTCAAAGGATTGACGACAAAGTTAAGGACGGACTAGTTCTAAGTGTCATTTGGTGTTAGAGAGACACTTAGAGTAGTTTAGGACCATGTTTTTATTTTCTTTGACTGTACTATTAAGGGGGGCATGGATGGGTAGCTTGACCTAGGTGAGTCTAATAGTTAGGTGTGGTGCACACTTGTCAAACTTAGCACTAGATAGCTCCAAGATGGCATAGAGATTGTTTGGAACAAAAGCCGTTCAAGAAGCGTTTGAATCGGAAGTCATTTCGGCCCTTATTTGAGCAATAAATGCTGGAACAGGGGGGCGACAGACGCTGACGTCAGCGTCTGTCGAGTGCAGTGGGCGTGGTTCACGATTACTGTGAGCGACAGACGCGCGGGTAAGGTGCGACAGACGCGTCCTTTGTCAGTGTGAGCGACAGACGCAGCTTGGCTTAGCGTCTGACGCATATGGTGTGCATCAGACGCAGTATAAAAACCTCTGAGGAGCTTGCACCGCGCGATAGACATGTCTGGTGCTAGGGCGACAGACACTGACTAGCGTCTGTCGAGCCCTAACGGCTAGATGAATGGTTTCACTCCGTTACACGCGACAGACGTATACTTCGGTGACGATAGACGCGAATGTCAGCCCCGAAAGTTGCTGATTTTAAAGATAACTGTTAGGGGAGTTGAGGGGGATTATAAATACAACCCCTACCCCTTAATTTGAGGTACTCTTGCTTATTTGTTCAGCTAAGAAATACCTTTCAAGTGTAAGAAAGTGCAAGAGCCCTAGTGAGGATTAAGATTTGAGAATTCAAGATTAAAGATCCTCATTAGTGACTAGGAAGTAGCAAGTATGCATCCACCTTCTCATTAGGCTTGTTGTGGTCAAGTGAGTGTTGGGTATTTTAAACGCGAACAGGAAAAGATCCGCAAGCGCATGGATACCGATGTAGCTTTCACCCGGGAGTATTCCAGAGTATCGATTTCCACGGGGAACGTGAAGTGTACTAGAAGAATTAGGAACATCCAAGGAAAAGGTAATTATAGGGTACAGAGGGTTTTTAGGGTTTTCTAAGTGGTTCTATCTTGTCGAAGGCTTACTCTATTTTACTTACTTCGGAGCAGCAGGTCCTTTCCAACTCTCGAAAAAAGACTAGGGAAACAGTAGTTGGGAGAAGGCTACCAAAAGCTCTACGAAAACACCAACCCTAACGTGGTGGATTACAAAGATCTAACAGAGCTGTCACCTCTGGGGCTACCACTACTACCCGGAGGATTAGACGTAAACTCAGATAAACCCTAGTCTAGATGCCACGTCTATACTAACGCTTACTACTCTAATTATCTAGAATAACTAGAGCACTCAATACGAGCGGAAATCCAGTAAATATAATAAAGCAAGAACTGAAACAAAATACTTAGAAATAAATAATGAAGAACCTAGAGATTGCTCAAGATGAACCAGATGCTGCAGAAGTACAATGTCGAGGAAGATCCAATAGATCTGGCTCCTCCTCATCTCTCTCCTCTCCTCTCTCCCTGATCTCTAGTTTACAACTAGATGAACTAGAACTGAAGATGAACTAAAAGAACTAGAACTAGACGATCATGTAGAGGGATCTCTACTTCTACTTGGATGGAGGGGTGAAACCCTAACTTTTGCTCTGGATGTAGCTAATAAAGATGGAGATGCCTGAGGAGGGAGGTCTGTCCCTGCTTATATAGCCCGGTGGGATGAACCGCAGCCCTCGGATCAAACCGACTTGAAACAATAGTTGAGATGCGTCGTAGAGGTCGGTTAGAAGCCGTCAGAGAAAGGAGAGGTCACTTCTAGGTGGGACCAGGTGGGGCAGCCTGACATGTGGGGCCAGCCGGCCCCACTTGTCAGCCTCCGGGCTCCTCCTTTGCTCTGGTGTCTTCTTGAGTCTTCTACGTCCTTCTAGTGCCACTTTTCGATCCGTTTACGCAAGATGTCATATTATGATTGGACTCTTCCCTTTTCCAACTTTTGGATAACTCTCTAGAAAATAATAATTCACAGAGCTGTGGAATCTTGTCGATTTAGTTCCTGATCTTGTGATGATGATGGTTCTAGGGTCTTCCAGAATCTTCCGAGTCGTATGCATCGGGGACTTTCTCTCAGGAACTCCAAATACAGCGAATGATATGTCCATTTCGATCATCTTGATGAGCTCTTCACAATGGTGTGCTCTATTTCATCACTTGAGGTACTTTTATATAGTAAAATATTAAATATTCTATAAAACAAGTGAGAACAACACAACTCGTGGAACTCGTTAAAATCAAACCCTACAACTATGCTTTGTGGTTCATTTCATGCTATTTCATGCTATAGTTGATGGTTAATAATGAGCATTAGTGACCATCAATAGTGAGAGTTCTTGCTTGTTACTCTTGGTGATCGCCATCACCAAGACGACTCGGTGGTGATTGAGAGTTTGATGATCATCCGGCGGAGCTTGTGGATGACACAACTCATCTTGTGAGCGATTTTGGGCGATTCACCACGATAGTGTCGAAGAATTAGTCTATAGAGAGCACTTGATCCTTATGTGGATCAAGGGGGAGCTACACCCTTGCGCGGGTGCTCCAACGAGGACTAGTGGGGAGTGGCGACTCTCCGATACCTCGGGAAAATATCGCCGTGTTCCTAACCCTTTACATTCAAGCATTTTACTTTCCCGTATTACTTTCATTGCTTGTTTTATATTCCTAAAACTGTCATGTTAGACTAGGATTATAACCTAGGGTGCAAAATCTTTATCGGTAGAATCACTAGGAATACTTGTAGGCACTAGGGGTGAATTATGGCTTATTGTGATTTAATTCTTGTAATTAATTTTTAGAAAAGCCTAATTCACCCCCCTCTTGGGCATCTTGATCCTTTCAGGTACCGATGCCTCAACTCCTCCATACCCACAACGTCGGCACTGATACCTTTCTGCATGTGGACCCTAAGCACAGAAGCATCCCCTTCCTTCTCGATATTTCACGCGCGAGGGACATTTCCCCTTCCGTCTTCGCTCTGATCTCTCCGTCTCTGCCCAAATCAGCCCCCTGGAACCGCGTGAATAGATCTCTCCATCCCTAAATCAAGCCTGCCTTCCTCCAAATTGTGACTCCATAGCACTCCTTGGTCGATCTGGTCATCATATGCCGCGCCGCCGGTGCGGCCTCCAGGCACACCGCGATTCGCCACCACCGGCCACGCCGTCGAGGGCGCTTCCAGCCAGGCCACGGGGGCCGGCATCAGCCGCGCAGCAGGGGTGTTGCTAGCCAGGTGCGGGGTCCGGCATCAGCTACACGGCAGAGGCCGCCATAAGCCCCACCGTGATGGCTGGCAGCAGTCGAAGCCCCGCTGCGAGGATCGACGACAGCCGTGACAGCTCTCGACGATGCTCGGGTGGGAGCCGCAGTCAACTGAGCCTAGCTCCAGGTGTGTCCTCCAACTAATCCCTTTCTTGTTGATGAAAAGTCTTGATGATATTGCAAATTGGAAGTGCGAAAGCATAATAGTGTTATGTTGTGATGGATTTAAAATTGAAGTTTGGAATCGGATATTAATAAACAACACTGATTGTAGCATGATAATACAAACATTACATCGATTGAAGCATGATAATACAAACATTATAACCAAAAATTACATAATATACTAAGCTTGATTTTGTCCAAATCGCTACCATATATGCTCAACTAAGTCCTCTTTTAGCTGATGATGCATATCTCAGTTCCTAATATCTTCTTCTACCTCCAGTAGCATTGAAAATCCGTGAATAGGTGTAACATCCCAGATGTTTAAATGCAATGAAAACTTGATCATGAGCATCATTAAGCATAACCAACAAGCATTAAGGCATAAATGTACTCCATGTTTCATCTATGGCATTTATATGTTTCATATATGATGTTTCATATGTTGCATGAAATGTTAACAACATTATCAATTAAGGAACTTTGTGAATTTATATATGTGAATTGGCTTAAACAAGTAAAATTTTGTTAATATAAACTTTGTTTTTTAAAATGTGCTCTATAATATAGAATAAAAAGTTTGTTAGAGTTTTCAATTCAAATATGTTTAAACTTGAGCTCAGAAATTGAATTCAATGTTGTTTTTCTACATTTAGCCATTTGGGTCAAGTCTCTGGAAACAGTGTTTAAGTTCAATTTTTGGAGCACTAATAAATCAATTTTCATAAATAAAATTTGTCCAACTTTTGCTTCATTGATTTATATAATGTTAAAGCTTTGTGATTGAGTAATTGATTGATGTGCTTGATAGATGGTTGTTCATTAATAATATCCCAAAGTTTGCTTATCAGAACAAATTTCAAAACCATAGCTGAATCTGGGTTTTTTGTTTCAAGGTACTCTAGTTCCTAGCTTTAGATCTCTCAATCCAGTGGGAGTTTGAGACTGAGCTTGTAAGCAAAGTTGTAGACCACGTGTAGATTAACAAGTTTGATTTTTTGGAGTTCATCGAGTTGATATTTGGAATCAAGAGAAAAATGAAGAGGAAGATAGAGGATCAGGCTGCTACAGTGCTACGATGGCAGCAGGCAGTCAGCTTGCTCACCGCTGACGGTCGCCGACCATTTTGACCGCCCTCGCACGTGCTGACGCGTAGCTGCTTCGGTGGCGTTTGCAAGCAGGAGCTGGCGTACCTAGAAGCCGCGTCCCCGCCGTTAAAGCGCGAAGCCACCAGCCGTCTCCCTCTTTCTCCTCCCTCTGCTCACCGCCAAGCTCCACAGTTCACCGGCCAATTTGTCGCCACCAATCCATCATCGTCTAATTCCTCTTGCTCATCGAATCACCTGCTCCTTGTGCACCCATCCGACCCGCTCGCGTTGCCCCTCGCTACCGGAATCCGTCGCACTCGCTGTTCTCGTCGTGACGGTCCGCCGGGGTCGCCATGAGCACCACCACCATGGCCAGGCCGCTCCAGAGCGCCTCTCACCCTCCTGTTTGTCATTTTAGCTTCGCTTGGACTCCGTGATGCTCAGCGGCTTGTTGGTTTTGTCAGGCACTCGCCGGAGCCACCGGAGCGCGAGCCCGCCGCTCGGTTCACGCCACCGTCACCATCTGTGTCGAGGGTAGTACAGCTCGCTTAGGCCGCCGCTGTCCCTTGTCTCCGGCTTTCCTCAACCCGGGACGACCGTGCGCCTCCCTCGCCGTTGCGGCCTCACCGTGGAGGCCGCTGCCGCCGGTGCTGCTGTCCGCGCGGCCATGCCTCCTCAGGCCATCGCGGGGCAAGCCGTGGCCACCAATGGATGCGCATAGGCCCAAGCTTGCCCTAGCACCGCCTCTCGCCGTCGGTGGTCATCTCAACCGGCCGAAATCGGCCTTGCCGGCTATGCCCTCTGCTCCAATTCGCGACCAGGGACTCGTGCTCAAAATAGAAGCTTTTCCAGGGGGCTAAGTGCACAGATCATGACTCTAATGAATAGTGGTGAGCAGTGTCATTTTTCTTTTTCTTTTTCTTTTTCAGGATATGTGTTGAACTTTGGAAATTCATAACTAATTCTTGGGACATGCTAAAATTATGAAATTTGTTGTGTAGCTTTGTTATGATGTTCTCTATCAGGGAAAAATATGTGTTGGCCATGATAAGTGATTTTGATATGATTAAAAATTCCATGTTTTAATAGAAAAATGCTCCTTATATAATTTTTCTAGACAAAAGTATTAATCATGTGATAATGAAACTTTTTATGTAAGCTAAACCTGTTAATATCTGCCTTCATAAAAAGTTTGGTACTGTTTTGATAAATGTAACTTGGTTAATTAATCTAAGTGTATTTAAATGTCTTTTCCATGTTTAATAAATATTAAAAGGGCTTGATTAAATGTTCAGTTAGTTCTATGAGTTTTTTATACTTTTTATGAGTTAAGATGAATGTGAAATACTTGTTGATCCATGTTAGCTTAGTCCCTTCATGATAAACAACTATTTTAACTTGTTGCTAATTAAGTGCCTTTTTATAAATACTAAAATGAAGTAGATAAATTATTGAATGACTTTGGTGTGTTTTGAGCATTTCTTGTAGACCTTGGAACACCAAACCCCTGCTGTTCCTTGGTAACTCATTTACTTTCTTGTTGTGTTCATAATCAACATGTTGGGTAATAACTAGTTAGCTTATTCAAGTGTTTAGTCATTAGATACATGTGTATGGTTTCAGTGATTGCTCTTTGTTTGCAATAGCCTAAGTTGATGGCTAAAGTATATTAATGCTAGTTTGATCTTTTGCATGACACATATGTATGCTCTCTTAATAATATAAGAACTAGTAAGCATATGCTTATGCAAGTTTCCACACTTTACTCAGCTTTGCATGAAATGTGTTTAAATGTGTTTCATGATTAGCTTTGTCTAATGATAAGTAGTTGTGTCAATAGTGGTTTATAATCCCTGTAGTAGTTACTAATGCATAGTCATGTTAGTAGATTAAGTGAAGCACTTGATTGCACTTGAATGCTGAAATGGCTGCATGAGCAATTCCTATTAAGTGGTTGTTTTCATCATATTAATCATGTTCCCCGTGAATGTGTTAAATACAAAAGCTGTAGTTAACTTCCATATCTTGCTTGTTCTAGAATTTTATGATTTTAGGCATGCTAGTTTAGGAGTTATAGTTTTTGCAAGTTCCATATCAGTTTCTGTTTGCTTTCTGAACTGATCTGATAAATGATGCTTTATGACTTAGTTAAGCTTTGAATCTTCTGTTGGCAACAACTAAAAAGTTGCAGTGATTTTCATAAGCTTTTCAAAATGTTAAGAATCACTATTTTTGGTGATCTAGAGCTCTAATTATAGCTGTTTAAAGTTTGATGTCAGATTCTGTCCAAATCTGGACAGAATTGTTTCTTCATGCTGTTTGACATTTTTAAGTGTTGAATCACCTTTTGGTGATAATAAGGAAGTTGTAGGTAAGTTTTTAAGCTTTCTATAAAGTCTAGAATGACCTTTACTAGATGTCTAGATCTTCTGTTATGGTTAAATGAAGGAGCTGCTGTACTGCTGTCCTGAACCTTGTGTGTTAAGCTTGATATGCTTTGCTATCTTAGCATGATAGGTTTGTGTAGTGCTTAGTTAAATAACTTGCTTTCCTATGCTTAAGTCAATATGATGTGGTCTTGTTGTTGTGTGGTTTGAGCTATGTAATGTGTTAAGTGTTGCTTTCATGATAAGTACATAATTGACTTGTTAATCAAATGATTGGAATGCTTTATGAAGCGTAACCCTAGTTTTACCGCGAAGAAAAGTTGTACTCAACTTTCTTAACTTTGTTTGACTTCTATCATGCACCTGTATGTCATTCATCTTGCATCATGGCATGTAGTCCATCATGTTAAGCAAAACATCATTTATTACATGTAGTACTTACGAGAGTGAGAAGACTCGTGTTGATCAAGTTTCGGAGTTTCATTCACCATGGTGTTGGTGCCAAGTTAACCTCTAGATCTTTCTATGAAAACTAACCTTCTCTGTAATGCAGGCAAGCCCTGGTGCATAAACCCTCTTTTAGTATTTTTAAATCTTTATTACACCTTAAGTCTTGTGAGATGTGCATTAAGTACTTAGGAGTTGGTCGAATACCGTTGCTGCATGTTTACCTTGATATTCAGGTTTCCTTAGTTATACCTTCCTAGTGTGTAGGTCGTTTACTCTTATACTTAGTAATGCTTAGACTTCGATAGAAGTCGAACGATGGTTTCATCATTCGTGAGAACAAATTTACCTTGGTTCTGCTCAACACCATATATGGGGCGTGAGAATACCACGATAATGATGATGATTAAATCAAGACCGGATGAGTGGCTTGCATCAAGAATGGACTCTCAATGTATTGCTCCCATCTGTGTCGATTGAGGATGTTCATTATAAACTTGTCGTGTTCGTGACTTTGCAGTACTGGCCACATACTTCGGTAAGCTTAATACCTCATCTATTCCATTATGAGAAAGGATAACCGCGCACTGGGAGTGGAGAGATGGCGAGAGTAACTATACCCACCCTATGGAAACATCGGGGATGACGTACGGCGGTGGAGTCGCTATTCCTCTGGTGGCACTGGACCCATTCTCGTTTTGGAGGATCTGAGTGAAGGTTGATATATGTAAGGTCCAGGACCTGCATATGTCATGTGGTAAGGAAACTCTAGCTGGACCTAATCGATTTGAATCGTCATGCTCCTCGGTTATGGAGACTTGATCCCTCGATCTACATCGTAGTTAATCAATGGAACATGGTGACTTAGGGATATGAGATGAAATGAATGGAGATGCTTAATGAAGCGATTGAGATAGATCAGGTGCAAACTGGATACTATGGATACACTTAATACATAGCTAAAACATTGAAAGTAAGGATTCACTTGTAGTAAGCTTTTCTGCAAAAGTTAGTTTTACTTTTAACCTTTCCTTAAGCTTTCATATCCTTGGAGTCTTTTCTTTTAGTCGGGTAAGACTTGTTGAGTACCCTTAAGTACTCAGGGTTTGTTAACCTCTGTTGCAGGATCTGACTCGTGCAGCTAGTTGAGGTCATGTTGGTGGGCTCGACATGATCTGGACATCTCCTCTACCTTAGATGCTTTACCTAAGTTGCTTCCACAATTCTACTCACATCTTGGAACTTAAGTTAAGTTTGACTTGAACATGTTTTGTAAACTAAAATTATAAATCTTCCGCACTTTGATGCAAGTTATTTTTGTACCAAGTTGTAATGTTATGGTAACTCCATATTGATCCTGTATGAATTGTAAAATGTGGATGATTCGGGGTTCCTCGAGGATACCCGATAGACTATCGGAGTTATCTGGCTCTCGTGTGCAGCTATCAGAGGTCTTCAGGATAATGACATGTGTATGTGGGCCATATAATTTGGGTGGTTCTACCAACAATAGGCTCGTGTCCAAATCCAGCCAATGTGGGTGAAGAGCTGGGTTGGTCATATTCACTCTCATAGTTGTCGTCATAGCGAACTCAAAAAGAATCCCTCTCATCCTCCAAAGTCATGTTATGCAATATAATACATGCATACATGATTTTAGCAAGTGAGTTCATTTGCCACATACGTGATGGGTTGCGTATGATAGCAAAGCGAGCCTGCAAAACACCAAATGCACGCTCCACGTCTTTTCTTGCTCCCTCTTGATGCTCTGCATACAGTTTGTCTTTCTCACACTGAGGCAAGGGTATTGTTTTGACAATGTTTTCCACTCGGGATAAATGCCATCTGCTAGGTAATACCCCATGTTGTACTCAGTTCCTTGACCGTGAAATGAACTTCTGGGGCTCTTCCTTGAAGTAATTCAGTGAACAAAGGTGACTGGTTTAGGACATTGATGTCATTGTTGGACCCAGCAACACCAAAAAATACATGTCATATCCAAAGATCATGAGAGGCAACAACTTCTAGCATGACACTAGGATATTTTATGTCACCACGGGTGTACTGCCCCTCCATGCCTTTGGACAATTCCTCCATTGCCAATGCATGCAATCTAGACTTTCCAACATACCAGGAAATCCACGAGCTTCACCTATATGAAGTAAACATTGAATATCTTCTCTAGTTGGCCTCCTTAGGTATTTTTTACCAAAATTTGCAATCACACCTTGACAGATTTTTTTCATGCACTCAATAATTGTGGTTTCACCTATTCTGAAATTTTCATCTCACATGTCAGCAGGTGTACCATATGCTAACATGCGCATAGCAACTGTGCATTTGTGCAATGGTGAACTGCTGGATCATTCATGAACTCCCAAAAGAACTGTTGAATGTGTAATCCTGTTTGTTGGTTCTTCAGGAGAACTTGCTACAAGCTCATGTGGATTTGATGTCATTCCCTCGGCCCTTAGATGAGAGTATGCTGGGAGGTGTGTACTGGTTTGTTGTGTGAAGTGTTCTAAGAGCATCACCTTATATTTATAGGAAAAAAGCTGGCCAAGATTCAAATCACTAAAATCCAAATGTGCTGCAATAGCTAGATTCCAATGGAATAAATTTCACATGTGAGTTATAAAATAAATATTTGTACTATTGGCTGCTGCAATGTGCTTAATAAAAGTGCTAAATACATTATAAATTGACATAACAGGACAATATATATGTAGGGAACATGATACATTATGGAAAGTACATGATAAGCTACTTCTAGAAACACATTATGGAAAGTACATGATAAGCTACTTGAACAAACACAATGAATGATAAAGGTACAAACTGAGCTTCTCAGGGAAAAGCTCTATAGCTAGGTAATCTAAGACTTGTTTATGTCTTCCTAAGGCATCCTCATCATAACCTGAAGTATCCTTGTTAAATAGCTCTATATATGTTGCAAGTTTGTCTAACTTATTCCTCGTTATTTTCAGCATTCTTGTCATCAGCTGCAGCTTGAGCTAATGCTGCTTCAGCCATTTTTTCAGCAGTCATAGACTTTCGTAGTTGCAGTTCATTGAACTTCTGCATGCTTTCCTCTGTAAAAAGACTTCCTTCTGAACACTTCTATTTTCCTTTCTTGTTCTTCTCAGATTTCGCTACATCTCTCCCTTGCGGTCGGTGCGATTCAACAGATGCACCATCTGTGTCTTGAGCTGAAGAAGAGGTGTAAGCACCAGATGAATTCAACTTAATCCTCTTTTGCACTTCATGAACTGGGTAAGCTCTAGCCCATTTAGGTTGATCCTTCACTGCCACTCACCAATGTTCCAATGGGAATGGTCGTTTCTTTTTCATTTGCCCCTTCCACTTCGCACGAACCTTCTCCATAAGCTGATCATCAAATTGACCACTTGCATGTCTATTATTCACCTCATTGTAGACTCCATTAAACTTGTTAATGATAGGTATATTCTTGTGCCAGTGTTCTTTGCATTGCATTGATGTTCTTCTTTGCTACTTGGGAGCATGTTTGTTATATTCAGCTGCAATTTCCTTCCAAAAGCGGTCTCAAGGCTTTCCATTGTCATCGATTGGATCATTTGAATTCTTGAGCCAGGCACTTACTAGGCGTAGGTTCTCCTCTTCACGCCAAAGTTTGCGACCTCCTTGCTTTGCACCATCATCTATGCTGCTCACTGTCTTCTTCAATGTGAATAGGTATTGACTCCATTGGAGGAGCTCTAGACATCGAAGAAGATGAAGCAATGGGGCTGCTGAAAGGTGTTGATGGCTAGAGGGGGGGTGAATAGCCTATTAAAAATTTCTACAAAGACAAGCTAAACAAGTTTATCAATAAAACAAATAGCGAGATGCGAGTTTTGCTTAGCCTACGGGGTGTTTGCAAGCCACCTAACCAATTCACAATTCTAGTATATTTGCACTCAACCGCACAAGTCAAACCGCACAATTTAACTACAACTAAAGCTAGCTAGCTACTCAAGCTAAGAGTTACACTAACAAGCTAGCAAGGTAACTAAGAAATTAATATAAGAGAGAGTTAGGAGGGTATCACCGAGGGGCGAAGTATTGAGCCAACCAATCAATATGATCAAGAGATGAATACCACAATATACAACCACCGGGATCGATCAAACACAATAAGAATGATGACACGAAGATTTATCCCGAGGTTTACGTGCTTGCTGGCACGCTAGTCCCCGTTGTGTCCCTCTTCACCACGTGGTTCGGTGGCTAATCGGTCACACACCGAGCCTCTCAAAAGGCACCACAAGAACCTACCAAATGGCAAAAGGTTGCAATGACATGAAGCAATTTACTAATGTTGCCTTTGGCGCTTCGCCGAGGTAGGCACAAACCCCTCACAATCACCGGAGGTGGCCAAGAACAAACATCAACTCTTGCCAACGCCTCCAAGCTGCTCCAAGCCGTCTAGGTGGCGGCAACCACCAAGAGAAACAAGAATCTCGCAGCAAATCAACCACCAAGTGCCTACTAGATGCAATCTCGCAATGCAAATGCACTTGGATCACTCAATCTCACTTCGAATATGCAAAGAAGCAAGAGAGATGAGTGGAAGGGGAGTTGCTTAGCTCAAAGTGCTCACAAGTATGTCAAATGATCAAGAGAGAGAGCCTTGAGCCGGCCAACGAGTATTTATAGACGTATCCCTTCGAATAGAGCCGTTAGAAACTTAAAGAGCTGAAATCGGACTGACCGGACGTCCTGGTCCAACTGACCGGACGCGCTGGTCGCCCAACGGCTAACTCGTGAAGTACTGACCGGACGCGCTGGTCCAAACGACCGGACGCGCCGGTCGCCCAACGGCTAACTGCGAAGCAACGACCGGACACGCTCATCGCGCAGACCGGACGCGCTGGAAACGACCGGACGCGCTGGTCCCGAGAATGACCGGACGCGCTGGTCGCCTGAGCAGCGCTCAACGAAACAACGACCGGACGCGCTGAAGAAACATGACCGGACGTGACAGTGCCAGCGTCCGGTTAGAGTCCAGTAAGCTCCCTGAACGACCGGACGCGTCCGATCATCAGTGACCGGACGCGCCTCGCGTCCGATCATCGAACTGAAAAACGCACAGACACTGAACACTGGCCGAACGCGTCCGGTCATGCAAGGACCGCGTCCGGTTCAGCGTCCGATCACCTCTGTGACCTCCGTTCGCCTCCGTTTCTTTTCTGGACTTCCGGCGTAGTGGAAAAAGTCGTTTCAACTTCTCGAAAATGCTTGAATCCCGCCTCGCAAGCTCGGCGGGAGGGAGAGATGGACCCAAACCCTCTCTACCGCTCAAACTCTACCGTCTTCACAAACGTGCTAACACCACCAAGTGATCTCGTCATGTGTGAGTGTGTTAGCATTTTCACAATCATTTTTCGAGGCGATATTAGTTCTATCCAAATGCATATGATCATGAAATGCACACCTAGAGGCACTTAGGAGTTCAATAGCCGCGTCATTCCCCTCTTTATAGTATGGCTATCTATCCTATAATGTAACCACACCCACTAGGTGTCTTGGTTACTAAAACACAACCCTTAAGCATATACCTTTGCCTTGATCACATAGGGTTGCGTACAAATCCAAGTGTGGCCATCATGATCACCATGTCCATCTTGCCACCAACCTTGGAATGTACTAATCCTCATATGCTACATACAACTTAGGCATAGGATTAGTACTTAGGCATTGTCACTAATTACTAACACCAAACATAGGACTTTCAGCTGCTCTCATCACCCCTTGAGTTGTTGCCACCACTAGGTCCAAAGAAGGCCATCGATCTAATTAGAGATGCTGGACCATTGTCGTAGTAACCTCCATGGTAGGCTAGTGGTGGGAAAGGGAAGTGCTGGAAACTTGGTGGTCCTCCAAAGGGATTGCTGATATTTTGTGGGTAGGGACCATGCAAATTGATGGGTGGATAGTTCATGGGGTAGTGTTGTTGCTGATGGAAGTTTTGGAAGTTTTGGTACTGCTGTGTGTTTGGATTTGGTGCTTTTGGACTAATGTGTGAGTTGAGAAGATTTGAGAAGAGTTGTCCATCTTTGGAATTTTGCTTTTTTTTGAACTTTTGCTTTGGATATACGCCTGGTGCGTGTTTGTTGAACTAGTTCATGTGTGTGTGTGTATATATATATATATATATATATATATATATATATATATATATATATATATATATATATATATATATATATATGCAGCAAGCAACAACGGCTAGGAAGCAACGGTCGGGACCAACGGCCGGCTAGGATATAATATTTTAATCATCTAGGAGCAGCAGCCGGTTGGGAAATCATATTTTACTCTTTCAGGTACCGAGGAAGGAACATGCCACGGCTCAACAAAATTTGGATTTGGCATCGATAACCACAATGGTTGGCACCGATGCCCTAACACTCTCTCTCCTCTTTTAGCATCGCAAAAACTATATGTTGTGGCCAGTCTAATGTTCATCAAGCATTCCATACCTCCACTCAACAGCCCCTACACGTACGTACACCTTCAGCTTCCTTCCCGCCACACGCCTACAGCCCTAGCCCACCTTTGCCCGCTCGGCTCCCTCCCTTTAGCTTCCTTCCGAGGATGCACTGTGGTATAGCAGTTTGTCTTCCTTTGAAACTGTCCAGCTCTTAACGTGATCATCTATCATGCAACACTAGATGCCGCCATCAAGTCTACCTTTAGTGATCGAAGATGAAAGCATCTAGGCTCCGGGAGTTGGTTTCAGCAATTGATGACAACACATTATTACCATGACTAACGTGTGTTTTGCAGAAACTTTGATAAGTTAGGTCATGGGGTTGATAACTGCTTTGGGCACTATGGTATTCATGCCCCTTAATGGAAATCGTTTTGGTTTTTAAAGGATCAACGATAAGATTAAGGACGGTTAGTTCCGGATGTTAAGGTGTTGAGTTTCATCCGGAATAGTCGTTAGGATCTTCGCTTCTTTCCTTTGGCCGTACTATAAAGGGGGGCATGAGCGAGTAGCTTGACCTAGGTGAGTCTTTTGTTTAGGTGTGGTGCACACTTGTCAAACTTAGCACTAGGTAGCTCAGGTAAAGCTCAAAGTTCAGTTGGAAACAACTCAATTCAAGTTGCGTCGCGTTTTGAAGTCGTTTGAGCCGTTTACCCCTGACCGGACGCGATATCTGTCTCGACCGGACGCGTCCGGTCAGTACTAACAGTCACTGCGTTTCAACCTGGTTGACCGGACATAATTCCTGCGAGAACCGGACGCGTTGATCGTGTTGACACGTGTCTCAGAAGGTAAGCGATCTAATCGGACACGACTGGGAAGTGATCGGACACGTCTGATCACGTTCCAGTAAGGTACTTTACTGACCTGACGCGTCCGGTCATCACTGATCAGATGCGAATGAGCATCAGGTCAAAGTACAGTAAGGTCCTTGTATGACCGGACGCGTCCGGTCACCCCTGATCGGTGCGTCCGGTCACTCAGCGATGTCGTTCAGTTTTTCGACCGTTACGTTTGACCGGCGCGTCCGGTCATGTCGACCGGCGCGTCTGGTCAGTGTGTATTTTGCTGAGTTGGCAGGTAACGGTTGGATTTGACTATGGGGTGTATAAATACATCTCCTCCACCTTTTTTTAGAGTACTCTTGCTCATTTGTTCAGCTAAGAAACACCTTTCAAGTGCAAGGAAGTGCAAGAGCTCTAGTGAGGGTAGTGATTTGAGAATCAAAGTTTGAGAATCCCTCATTAGTGACTAGGGAGTAGCAAGTGTGTATCCACCTTCTCATTAGGCTTGTTGTGGTCAAGTGAGAGTTCTAGCTTGTTACTCTTGGTGATCGCCATCACCTAGATGGCTTGGTGGTGATTGGGAGTTTGGTGATCATCTGGCGAGCTTGTGGATGACCCAACTCATCTTGTGAGCGGTTTTGGGCGATTTACCATGATGGAGTGTCAAAGAATCAGCCCGTAGAGAGCACTTGATTCTTGTGCGGATCAAGGGGGAGCTACACCCTTGCGCGGGTGCTCCAACGAGGACTAGTGGGGAGTGGTGACTCTCCGATACCTCGGGAAAACATCGCCGTGTTCCTAACCCTTACTTTCAAGCATTTACTTTCTTGTATTACTTTCATTGCTTGGTTTACTTTCCTAGAATTACCGTGCTAGACTAGGATTAGAACTTAGGGTGTAAAACTTTTTACCGGTAGAATCACAAGGAACACTAGTAGGCACAAGGGGTGAACTTTGGCTTGTAGGATTTAATTCTTGCAATTAATTTTTAGAAAAGCCTAATTCACCTCCCTCTTAGGCATCTTGATCTTTTCAATTGGTATCAGAGCTAAGTTGCTCCTATTTTAGGCTTCACCGCCTAGAGCAAGATGTCTAATGGGGAAGGACCACCTCCCATCTTTGAGGGAGACGATTTTCCATATTGGAAAATTCACAGAGAGGCGTACCTCGAAGCCATAGATGTTGGGTGTCTTAAAGCCGCAGCCAAAGGGCTTTCCGCTATCAAGGATCCTGCTAACTCAAGTGGTGACGAGGAGAAGTACGACTGGTGAAATGCAAAGGCAAAAAATGCACTCTACCGGGGCCTAGACAAGGATATCTTCAATCGTGTGCGTAATGCAAAAAACGCTCATGAATTGTGGAAAAACCTTTGTGCTCTCCATGAGGGAACTAATAGTGAGCGTGAGGAACGCTGTCACATTGCTTTGAAGAAAATTAATTCTTTTGATATGCTTCCTAAAGAAAGTACTAATGAAATATACACTCGATTGAATGTTCTTATAGAGTATCTCAATGCTCTCGGGCTCACTCAAATGAGTTAATCGGATGTTGCAAGGAGGATCTTGAGCGTTCTTCCCGTTGAGAAGTATGGTCACATTGTCACCGTGCTTCACCAAAGTGATCTCTCCACCGCAACACCAACATAAGTATTAGAAAAGATCAATGCACATGAGATGTACATGCACATCACTCCGGAAGAGGGCTCATCATCTTCCAAGAAGAAGGACTTGGCCTTCAAAGCTAGCCATGACAAGAAAAAGAAGAAGGGCCAAGCCATGATGGTGCAAGAAAGCTCAAGTAAAAGTGATATTGATGATGCATCACTTGCACTCATGGTGAGAAAGACCACCAAGATGCTAAAGAAGCTCAATAAGAGTGGCATCAAGTTCGATGGCAAGAGGAAAGAGTTTCACAAGAAGAAGAAGGGAGGCAAAGCTTACATTATTGGTGATTGGCTCACTGACATTGAGTCATCATATGAGTCCTCCGGCGATGAGAGCGACGATGAGAAAGAGAAGGTCGCCGCATTTGTGATTGGGCCATCATCATCTTCACCGACATCTTCATCACCACCTTCACCGCCACCTTCACCATCATCGTCCACTTCTCACCTATGCCTTATGGCCAAGGGTGAACAAAAGGTACAAAACAATGAGAGTGATAATAATGATAGTGATGATGAATATGATGCACCTTCTTATGATGAACTTGTAAAATTGTTGAACAAATACTCTAAAGTCATAAGAAGAACTAGAAATGAAAATGATGAGCTCCAAAATGAAAATGACTCACTCTCATCTAAGCTTGAGGATGCACAAAAGACTAGTGATGAGCTCAAAAATCAAAATAAAATTATGTCTTCTACTCTCAAGGAGCTAAAAACTTCTAACAAAGAGCTTAGAGATGAACATGATAAACTTGAGAAGAAGCATGATGAGCTCAACACTAGGCACAACTTGCTAAAAGACAAATATACTACATTAAAAATCAATTATGATAGTCTTATTGTTGCTAATGAGCTTTCTCTTGAGACACATGATGCTACTAACCAAGTTGTTAAGATTGATATAGTCACATCATGTGATGACTTGATTATTGAGAGCATTGAGCAAGGCTCTAGTGGCAAAGGCAAGAATGTGGTTGAGTCCGACAACTATGATGATTATGTCAAGCTCAAGAGTGAAAATGAGATGCTTAGAAATGAGAATAAGAAGCTAAAAGAGTTGATGGCTCTTGAAAAGCAAACATCAAATGAGTCACTTATTGAAGAGAACAAAAAGCTCAAGTAAGAGAAAGAGCATCTCAAGACCGGCCTAAGCAAGTTCACAAGAGGCCAATATTTGTAAAGTGAGCTACTCATGAACACCATCATGAAGATGGATAGAAGTGGCATTGGTTACTTGGTAAATCAAGAGAAGATGACTAAAGCTCAACAACAACAAAGCAAGTCAAAACCCAAGCCAAAGAGATGTGTTGAGTGTGGACAAGAAGGTCATTTTGCTCATGAGTGCAAAACTCCACCACCATAACCCTTGCCCAAGCATGCTAGACCCTTTGCTTTCAATGCTCATTACATGCTTAGAAAAGATTCAAGTGGAAAGATGAAAGTCATGTTCTTGGGTCTCCCAAACAAGAATAGGCCTAAGAAAATATGGGTTGCCAAGTCACTAGTTGAGAAAGTCAAGGGTCCCTCTCAAGTTTGGGTCCCTAAACAAAAAGCTTGATCTCTTATGTGTAGGTGAACTACAAGACCGGTGGATCTCATTAGGTTATTGATAGTGGTTGCACTCAACATATGACCGGTGACCCTCGTATGTTTACCTCACTTGAAGAGAATGGGGTATGTCAAGAGATGATCACATTTGGGGACAATTCAAAGAGCAAAGTCAAGGGTATAGGCAAGATTGCAATATCAAATGATCACTTTCTTTCAAATGTGCTCTATGTTGCTTCATTGAGTTTCAACTTACTATCCATTGGACAACTTTATGACCTTGGCTACCAATGCTTATTCACTCCTAATGAAGTGGTAGTTTCAAAGATAGATGACAAGCAAATGATTTTCAAAGGCTTTAGATACAACAATCTTTATCTTGTTGATTTCACCTCCGAAGATACAAACTTGATGACATGCTTGTTCACCAAAACTTCACTTGGGTGGCTTTGGCATAGGAGGCTTGCTCATGTTGGAATGAACACTCTCAACAAGCTATTGAAGAAAGAATTAGTAAGAGGCTTGAAGGATGTCAAGTTTGAGAAGGACAAACCTTGTAGTGCATGTCAAGCCGGCAAACAAGTTGCAAATACTCATCCAACCAAAGCTTACATGTCAATATCAAGAGTGTTAGAACTTCTACACATATATTTGTTTGGTCCTACAACTTACAAGGTCTTGGGTGGAAATCTCTATTGTCTTGTGATTATGGATGACTACTCAAGATACACTTGGACTTTTTTTTTCTTCATGACAAATCCGAAGTGGCCAATTGCTTCAAGAAGTTTGCAAAGAGAGCTCAAAATGAATTTGAAGTCAAGATAAAAAAGATTAGAAGTGACAATGGTAAAGAGTTTGACAACACAAATATTGAAGCTTATTGTGATGAGATTGGAATCAAGCATGAAGTTTCATCAACCTACACTCCTCAACAAAATGGTATAGTTGAGAGAAAGAACCGGACATTGATCACCCTTGCAAGAACAATGCTAGATGAGTATAATACACCAGAAAAATTGTGGGCCGAGGCAATCAACACCACATGCTATGCTTCAAATCGCCTCTTCCTACAAAAGTTTCTTAGTAAGGCCTCCTATGAGTTGCTAAATGGGGAGAAGCCGGACGTCTTATTCTTCCGGGTGTTTGGGTGCAAATGCTACATCTACAAAAAGCGTCAACACCTAGGGAAGTTTCAAAGACGTTGTGATATTGGCTTTCTCGTTGGTTACTCATCAAAGTCCAAAGTATATAGAGTATTTAACCATGCCACTGGTTTGGTTGAAGAAACATATGATGTGGAATTTGATGAATCTAACGGCTCCCAAGGAGCAATTGAGAATTGTGATGATGTAGGTGATGAACCATTGAGGAAGGCAATGAAGAATATGCCAGTGGGAGACATCAAGCCTAAAGATGATGAAGACGATGTACAAACTGTTAATCCACCATCTTCATCATATGTGCCTCAAGATGATGATAAGAATGAGAGAGTTAAAAATGAAGACATTCATGTCTCTTATGAACAAGCCGTGGCACAAGCTTAAGATGTTGATGCTCCCCAACCCTCTCCTCAAGTGGTTGAAAGAAGAAACTCACCTCTACTTCAAGCACATCCACAAGATCTCATCATAGGAAGTCCTACAAAGGGTGTAATGACTCGATCTCAAAAGCTTGCTTCTTGAAGGTGTAAGAAGTAAAAATCAATTAGCGGATATCTTCACTAAACCTTTGGATAAAGCTACCTTTTGTAGGTTGAGAAGTGAACTAAATATGCTTGATTCTAGTAACTTAAAAAATGAGCTTGTGTTGTCTCTTGCATTGCATTGTATTATATGTCATGTTTAATTCTCCGTAATGCATCTAGGACTTGTCTAACGCGGTTACGATAACCCTCCTTTGGAGGAGTGAAGAAGCCTAACCGTGGATCAAACTTGACAAGCAACCTAGTCTTTCTTTCTCGCTTTGCATTGCATATGCATGGTTGTTGCTTTGTCGGTTCTTTTTGGTTTTGCTTTGAGCAACCTCTGTGTTCGTCCATGAATAGAGAGAGCATTTGACGCTCCCAAGGGTTCATAAACTCTATTGCATGGCCATACGTTGCTCCTCGGGTGTTTATTGCATTTTTTTTTCTAAAAATAATACTAGCCTAAGGCAAATTATTTTGAAAATCTTGAGTGTTTGAGTGAGGTTGCTCATATTAGGTTTCAATTAGTGTTTATTTGAGTCTCTTTGAATTGGAACTTGATTTGGACAAGTCGTGTCGAAGATCGGATTGAAGAAACACGCTTTACAGCGACCGGACGCTGGACCGGACGCTGGACCGAAGGCGATGCTGCTTCATCACTGCGTCCGATCCCGGTGACCACCAGCGCGTCCGGTCATCCCGAAGACAATCTCAAGGATCTGTGACCGGACGCTGGACCGGACGCGACGTTGTGACCACTGCGTCCGGTCCCGGACCCCTCCACCGCGTCTGGTCAAGCGTGTTGAGTTCCCCGGGTGATCTCTGACTAGACTCTATCAGCGTCCGATCAGCTCTAACCGGACGCGTCCGATCGCGCCAGGAGCTTACTGGACTTTGACCGGACGCTGCTCCATCGCGTCCGGTCAGGCGACCAGCACGTCCGATCATCGCGTGGAAAGCAGATCTGCCCTCTTTTGACCGTTCGTTCAGATCTATTTTTTTCTCTCCTTCCACCTTCGTTCCCTTCATTCGCCGCCGCCACCGGCTTGCCCTAGGTTTCCTCACCGACTCGAGCCGCGCTGCCATGTCAGCTTCCTCCTCCCGTGCCTCCGTTGTCCTCCGCCGCCCGCGCCGTCCGTGCGCCGCCGTGACAGCTGCAGCCACACGCACCGCCACCCACTGCTCCTCCTCACCCGCGCCAACGCCGTCGTATCTTCATCGCCCGCCGCCACAGCTGCTCCTCTGCCGCGCACGTCCACCGCAGCGGTCCTCCTCAGCTGCGAGCACCTCCGCTGTCGTGCACCTGCTACTCGGCCGGCTCCGCGACCCCACCTGTCCGCACGCCGCCATCCATTGACAGAACCTTGACCTAACCCTAATCCATCACGACGGTTTGTGACTTCACTCTGGCCGTTCTTCGTCGAGGTTTCTTCATGCGATTTCGTCTCTGTGAGGTTATTTCACATTGCCTTGATCCTTTCAATTAGGGTTAGCCGATGAACTTCCGCTGAAATTCTAATTCATCTATTATGTGTCTCGGCACTTCAGCGCTCATCCGGCATTTTCGTGGAACTCTCGCGCATCAAGGTCCCTCATCTTTTCACCGCAATCTCACCTATCTGAGGTAGCTATCGTGATCTATTCTTTTCTTATCTTGTATGCTTGCTTTCATAAGGACCTCACTCATCTGGTAGTTAAAATATAATGCTTAATAGTAGCTCTATCTATTCCATCTTTACAGAGAGTCTTGTTGGTGCTCTGTGTGTGGCAGTTGATCAGATTTGAATCCGAAGCCAAGCCTATGGATATAGATTGAGGCCAAGCCTCACGAGTGTCAGTACACCATCTTTCACTATCAGGGTTTTTTCAGTCACAGAGGTTGGTCAGTATGATTCGCTGTAAGAATGCTGGTGGTGCACCAAGTGACGGGGACGAAAGTCCTCCTAGGTTGACAGAGGTAGCCCGTGGCAAGCGCAAGAAGATAGCCACCAAGAAGAGAAAGAGGACACCCACTGAGGCAGAGATAGCACAGGCAGTTGCTGATGCAGCAGAGCTTGCAGAGAGAGGTGGCAGAAGCAGTGGGATTCATATTGGCGAGCGTCGCTTTCATCTTGAAGGACGACAGCTTGATACTGAGGCCACAGAGGGGACAGAGGACCCACCTACAAAGCAGCCCACAGAGGACACTGAGGAGACAGAGGAGCAGACCATTCAGACTCCACCGCGTCGTCGCTCAGGACATACGCGTGCTCAGGTGACTCCTAGGCCAGAGGGCCAGCGACGTGGAGGTCGTCCACCTCCTAGGGCTCGAGGTCACCCCCCCCCAGTCGAGCACTTTGACCTAAGGGGAGCTATAGCACGACAGGTCTAGGCTCTCAGGTTTGTTGAGGTTGGTCGGTGGTTCCCACCTCAGCGGGACCCCCGAGCCTTAGAGGGCTTCTACACACCTCTGCACGAGGACTTCTACAGAGCCTATGTTGACAGTGGGATTGCATTCAGACCTCAGAGAGTTTGTCTACTCGAGGCTTTAGTTGAGGTTGTTGGTGAGCAGCTCCATCCACACCTATCCTTTTTACCTGGTTTGTCAGACTTTCTGGGATGGACTGGAGCTTACTACGGGACTTGGGTCAGAGAGTTCTACTCCTCACTTTGGATTGACCCTGCTCACGAGTTCATACACTTTGCATTCCGAGGCCGTGACCACAGGTTGTACAGCACCAGGGTACGGGAGATTCTCAGACTCTCTGCTTCAGAGACGAAGATTCACCAGGTGTGCTTTGGTTAGACTTCACCACCGCGATGTCCTCATGGAGGTTCAGTGCCACCCACAGACATGATCAGACCTTGCTTCCGTGAGCCGTTTGGCGAGGGGTCTAGACGTACACCTGCCAGCTTGACACCCCTTGCTAGAGTGCTTGATGCCATTGTGAGGCGGACTCTTCTTCCGAGGTTGGGATACAAAGAGGGCCTGACATGTATGCAACTTTGGGTTGTTCATCACCTCATCTCTCAGACACCGTTTGATATTTGGGATCTGATGCTATGTGAGATGGAGGACACTTTGGCAGAGGGCTTCAAGGGTCACCGTCAGTTACCATATGCGCACTGGATCTGCTTTATCATTCGATCTGCGTGTGACCTGCCTGCAGAGATTAGGGCTAAGATCTCTGATACCACTACTGCATTCCTAGAGTATGACATTCGACAGTTATGGGCTTCAGTTACTAGAGAGTAGGCACCTAGGCCGGGACAACGTCAGAGGCTAGAGGTTCCAGAGACAGCAGCTGAGAAAGACGAGACCGTTGAGGGTCTTGCTGAGGTCGAGCTTGCAGATCTTGATGCTCAGCCAGCTGATCCAGTTGAGGATGACGCCACTGACAGCACAGACGAGGACTATCAGCCTATTCCCCGATACCGCTCTCCTCGGTCTCACGACCATGAGGCCGGTGGTTCAGGATCAGTCTCCCGCTCAGACCCAGCCATGGTGGCTATCCTTGAGAGGCTGACCCAGGCCCAGGAGAGGCAAGAGGTTCAGATGCAGCGACAGGCTTAGGACACATCAGCTGCATTTGCTCAGATCCAGGCTCGTCAGGACGAGTTCCCGAGGCAGCAGCTGGAGTTTCAGAGGCAACAGTTTGAGATGCAGAGGCAGCAGGCAGCCACCTAGCAGCAGTGTATTGAGCTCCTGTGACACCTCGTCACTATTGGGGTTCCTCTACCACCATCTGTCCTTACTCCATCACAACAGTCCAGTGGACCTCAGAGTCAGGGACAACCGAGTTTTCAGTTTACCTCTCCCCAGCAGCAGGTTCCTCAGACCTTTCAGTCCCTGAGCTACACTCCTATTTAGATGGGGTTCACTCCACTAGCTCAGCCCAGACCTCACCTTCTGACAGGCACTCCTTTCACTGACTTGAGTGCCTCCTACAGTGAGTTGACTGGTCAGCCGACACCCTCACACACCACTGTTGTGACCTCTTTAGGGATGTCAGCTTCTAAGACTGTGGCTCCTCCAATGACAGGGACCGGGACTATAGAAATAGTGTCATCGTCAGTTGCCTCGACAGATCCTCCCACAGTTGGTGTTTTTCAGGCTTCGGTGATAGAGACTGCTCCTATTGTTGCTACTACGTCTTCAGTTCCTGCTCCTGCTCTACAGACCTAGACTGCTTCACTGCCACGTGTATCTATAGAGGGTTAGCCTGACAGCTCCAAGTCTGAGGAGGATACTTCACAGTTTGTGATCACTCCATGCTCCTCGGCACCCGACACGACTGCTTCTGTTCTCCCGTCAGATCCTTAGTTTTGTTTTTAGCGTTTGATGCCAAAGGAGGAGAGAGAGTAGATTTAGGGGGAGTGTTGATAGAGGATTTCGTTTTTTCTTTGTGTGCTACATTCATGCATCATGTTTACTTTCTCGCCCTGCATTTTGTGACATGTGTGCTTGTGAGATACGTGAGTCATATGTGGTCTATCTTGTCTCTTTTATATCTCATGTCACTTAATTGGTTCTAGCTCATATGGTTGTGCTTCCGTGCCATACTCTGATTTCATATGAGCTATATTTTATGTGTACTATCTCTTCATGTTTTATCTTGTGAGTACACTCTGTTGGCTTGAAACACATAAGCAATTCCCAATCCCTTGTGCTTATTGCTTTTTGCTCATGTGAACCAAGCATGTTCGAAAACCTCAACTCTTAAATCTTTTGAATCTAAGTGTTGTCATCAATCACCAAAAAGGGGGAGATCGAAAGCATCTAGGCCCCGGGAGTTGGTTTTGGTTTTCAAAGGATCAATGACAAGATTAAGGACGGTTAGCTCCGGATGTCAAGGTGTTGAGTTTCATCCGGAATAGTCGTTAGGATCTTCGCTTCTTTCCTTTGGCCATACTATAAAGGGGGGCATGAGCGAGTAGCTTGACCTAGGTGAGTCTTTTGTTTAGGTATGGTGCACACTTGTCAAACTTAGCACTAGGTAGCTCAGGTAAAGCTCAAAGTTCAGTTGGAAGCAACTCGGTTCAAGTTGCGTCGCATTTCAAAGTCGTTTGAGCCGTTTACCCCTGACCGGACGCGGTATCTGTCTTGACCGGACGCGTCTGGTTAGTACTAACAGTCACTGCGTTTCAACTTGGTTGACCGGACATGGTTCCTGCGAGAACCGGACACGTTGATCGTGTTGACACGTGTCTTAGAAGGTAAGCGATCTAATCGGACGCGACTGGGAAGTGATCAGACGCGTCCGGTCACGTTCCAGTAAGGTACTTTGCTGACCTGACGTGTCCGGTCATCACTGATTGGACACGAACGAGCGTCAGGTCAAAGTACAGTAAGGTCCTTATACGACCGGACGTGTCCGGTCACCCCTGATCGGTGCGTCCGGTCACTCAGCGATGTCGTTCAGTTTTTCGACCGTTACGTTTGACCGGCGCGTCCGGTCACGTCGACCGGCGTGTCCGGTCAGTGCGTATTTTGCTGAGTTGGTAGGTAACGGTTGGATTTGACTGTGGGGTGTATAAATACATCCCCTCCACTTTTTTTTTGAGTACTCTTGCTCATTTGTTCAGCTGAGAAACACCTTTCAAGTGCAAGGAAGTGCAAGAGCTCTAGTGAGGGTAGTGATTTGAGAATCAAAGTTTGAGAATCCCTCATTAGTGACTAGGGAGTAGCAAGTGTGCATCCATCTTCTCATTAGGCTTGTTGTGGTCAAGTGAGAGTTCTAGCTTGTTACTCTTGGTGATCGCCATCACCTAGATGGCTTGGTGGTGATTGGGAGTTTGGTGATCATCCGACGAGCTTGTGGATGACATAACTCATCTTGTGAGTGGTTTTGAGCGATTCACCGTGACGGAGTATCAAAGAATCAGCCCGTAGAGAGCACTTGATCCTTGCGCGGATCAAGGAGGAGCTACACCCTTGCGTGGGTGCTCCAACGAGGACTAGTGGGGAGTGGCGACTCTCCGATACCTCGGGAAAAACATCGCCGTATTCCTAACCCTTACTTTCAATCATTTACTTTCTTGTATTACTTTTATTGCTTGGTTTACTTTCCTAGAATTGATGTGCTAGACTAGGATTGGAACTTAGGGTGCAAAACTTTTTACCGGTAGAATCACAAGAAACACTAGTAGGCACAAGGGGTGAACTTTGGCTTGTAGGATTTAATTCTTGCAATTAATTTTTAGAAAAGCTCAATTCACCCCCCCTCTTGGGTATCTTAATCCTTTTAGAAGACAAAGAGACTGCTCCACTATCATCTACTGCCTACTAGCCATGTCTGATACTCCAATTTGATCCTTTCGTATCGTATCCCAAGTCATTGAAGAAAAAGAGATAACACCTTTCTCTCTATCTGTTCCCACTTATATATGCAGTGCTACGGCAATGACGATCACATTGCCTCTTGGCTCTCCTATTCCTGCAGCATTCAAGGTGATAGGTAAATGAACAACTGCACATCAGCAATTTAACACATCCTTGCCGGCTACAAACTGCAGTTCTGTCTTCTCGCAGAGATGCTCCTTTTTCTTTTTCTCTCTGTACCCGTGCAAGTGCCATGCATGATGTAGTATTTGTTGATATTTCATTCAAGAAGTTATCTTCTACTGCTACTGATCATGGCTAAGACATCAATTTCTTATTATTTTCTATATAGATGAGTGCACAACGTCCTGACACATGGATATAGACTTCAATTCCAAAGTTAAGATTGATTTTTTCCTTCTGTTGATCTACATGGTTATATTGGTTGTTATGTGACACAATTTTCTAGGTATGGCTAAAAGACATCATTTGACATGGTCTGATTCATGTCTTTTAGAAATTGTTTACATATCAATAATATATATGAATTTGTAATATCAACCTTACGGTGCTCCATCACCTTGAGCATTTTAACCTGCAAGCAAAGAAGCTCCCTATTTGTAAGCGGGAGAAAGAAGAATGAGGACAACTCAATCATATTGATCAGAGGCTTACGCCTTTATACAAGTACATCACGGTCAGATAACTGACAAAGCTAGCTACATTCAAGGAGAGCCTTAGGACGTGCAAACATGCATGGAAACTTCTCGCTAACCCCCCCTGCAGTGTGAGTGTCGTTGCTGATGACGCACAGACTGTCTCTGAACTCCTTGAAGCTTGCCGTCGGTAGTCCTTTGGTCATGATGTTGGTGAGCTACTGTGTCGTGGGTACTTGAAGAACTTGGCATTGTCCAACAACGACTTTCTCTCGTACAAAGTGCACATCGAGCTTAATGTGTTTTGTGCGTTTGTGGTGCACTGGATTAGAGCTCATGTAGCAGGCGGAGACATTGTTGCAGAAGACGATTGTGGCCTTGGACAGTGGGCAGTCAAGCTCGCTCAGGAGCTGCCGGAGCCAGGTGCACTCAGCCACAGCGTTGGCAACACCGCGGTATTCAGCTTCTGTGCTTGAACGGGAGACCATGGTCTGTCGTTTCGATGACCACGAGAGGAGGGAGGCCCCCATGAACACGCAGAAGCCTAAAGTTGAGCGCTGGGTGTCGAGGCATCCAGCCCAGTCTGCATCGAAATAGGCAACAAGGTTTGAGTTGTTGCAGCACCGGAGATGAAGACCGAGCGCTGAGGTGCCACGAATGTAGCGGAGAATGCGCTTGACGAGGCCTTGATGCGCTGTTGTGGGTGCATGCATGTGAAGCCATGCTTGCTGGACGGCGTACTGCAAGTCAGGGCGAGTCATCATTAGGTATTAAAGAGCGCCAACGAGGCTCCGGTAGTCCGAGGCGTCCGAGGTGGACAAAGGAGAGCCAGCATCACTTGATAGCTTCCCGACGGTGTCGACGGGTGTGTCACAGGGGCGATAGTCGTTCATGCTGGCGTGTTTTAGCAAGTCGAGGGCGTACTGCTGCTGTTGGAGGAAGAATCCATTATCGTTGCGCTGAACTTGAATGCCAAGGAAGTAGTGGACTAGCCCCATGTCTTTGAGCGTGAACTCGGCGTTGATGGTGTTCATGACCTAGCGTAGGAGGTCGTTGGAGGAGGCTATCAGCACAATGTCGTCCATGTAGAGTAGTAGGTACACAGACTCCTTGCCCTGCCGTAGAACGAAGAGGGAACTGTCGGAGCGGGTGGGCTAAAATCCCATTGAGCCGAGGAAAGTCGCCAGGCACAGGTACCATGCCCTAGGCACCTGCTTCAAGCCGTAGAGGTTCTTGGAGAGGCAGCACACCAGGTTCGGGTTGTCGGTGAAGCCCGAGCGTAGACCTGTTCATTGAGCACGCCGTGAAGGAATGCATTGTTGACGTCAAGTTGGTGGACCGGCCAGTGGCACTGAGCGGCGAGAGTGAGCACCATGCGCACTGTTGCTGGTTTGATGACCAGGCAATACGTCTCGTCATAGTCGACACCCGCTCACTGTGTGAAGTCATGGATGACCCAATGGGCCTTGTACCGATCGAAGCTCCCATCTTCCTTGAATTTGTGACGGAAGATCCACTTGCTGCTGACTACATGGGCGCCGTGGGGACGAGGAACGAGCTCCCATGTGTCGTTGGCGATCAAGGCATTGAATTTCGACTACATTGCCTTGCTCTAGTTGGGATCTTTGAGGGCATGATTCACTGTGCGCGGGATGGGCGAGATGGCCGCCATGGTTGCTGTCCTAGCATAGGGGGGTTGGGCTTGAACGTCCCCGCCCGTGCCCTGGTCACCATGGGGTGGGGCGCTAGAGCGGTGACTGGGGCTGGTGATGAAGTAGAAGCCACGGTCGATGATAGGGTCCTGTGTGCTAGGGTTGTCGATGATGAGGATGGACATGGCGACGGTGATCGTGGCGAGGCGAGCGGAGAGTTGGGGCCACCTTGGTTGTGCGCCGTGGGGGGGGCTCGGTGATCGCGGGGGCGATGGTGGAGGGGGCGCCGGTGGTGCCTCATCGGTTGCGCTAAGATCCGGACACCATGGATCATAGGCGCAGGTTGGTGGAGAGGTGGTTGATGGCCCCGATCGAAAGGGGAAGACAGCTTCATTGAAGTAGACGTGTCGCGATGTGATCACTTTCCGCGTCAACAAGTTGTAGCACTGGTAGCCACGATGATCCTGCGAGTATCCAATAAACACACAAGGCGCAGACTATGGTGAAAGTTTGTTAGAGCTGGTGGATTCGGTGTTTGGGTAACACATGCAACCAAATACCTACAGGGACTTGTAGTCTGGATCAGTGTGGTAGAGTAGGGTAAAAGGCGTGGACAGCGATCGGGGTTTGCAGGGTTCGTGATTTAGAAGGTATGTCAAGGTGTGCAGGGCTTCGACCTAGAAAATCAGTGGAAGAGCGGCATGAAGAAGCAGTGCACGAACACCCTCGTTCAAGGTGCGCAAGATGCGTTTGGCTTTGCCGTTCTATTGAGAAGTGTAGGGGCACGAGAGCCTGAGCAGGATGCCATGCTCAGAGTAAAACTGATGAAGGACAGAGTTATCAAACTCGTGTCCATTGTCTGTTTGGAAGGCGCGTACTGGACTGGCGAACTGTGTGCGAGCATAAGCATAAAAAGACATGATATGTTTGGCAACATTAGATTTGTGACGCAGTGGGAAGGTCCAGACAAAGTGCATAAAATCATCTAAGAGCACAAGATAGTATTGAAATCCGATAAAGCTTGAGACAGGTGATGTCCAAATGTCACATTCAAATGGAACAGTAGTTTTGTGTTGAGATGAATGAAATGGGAGACAGACATGTTTTCCTATACGGCAAGCATGACAAGTATGTGATGGCTCCTTATTACAATTGAATTTAAAAGACTGAAGAAGACAACGGAAGGATTCGTTCCCGGGGTGTCCAAGCTGCTGGTGCCACAGGTCTGCAGAGAGGGCGGTGAGGCAGTGGGTGGATGCAATGGCCGTCGGTTGCAGTGGATAGAGATCGCCCTTGCTATCACTGCGGAGAATCACCTTCCAGGTGTGCCGATCCTTAATAGAGAAACCACAATCGTCAAATTCAACTGTGATAGGATTGTCACGTGTAAGAGTGTGAACTGAAACAAGGTTTTTGATTAACGAGGGAGAGACAAGAACATTGTTTAGGGAGAGAGGATTGGAGGTGGTGGGTATAGAGGAAGAACTAGTGTGTAATGGGGAGAGAGGTGCCATTACTGACAATAATTCTGGTGGAGGAAGAGTTTGGAGACAAAGAAGAGATGTTACTGAAGCCATGGGACATGTGCGAAGAGGCGTTGGTGTCGAAGAACCAGTCATCGGCGGACTGAGGCTAGTGCAGCGAGATGTTGTTGAGGGTGGCGAGCAACTGTGGATCCAGCTAGGAGAAAGCGCCGGCGACGTGAGCCTAGGGTGCCAGGGCTGAGGGTCAGGCGCCGAGAATGCCGAGCGTCAGAGCGCAAAGTGGCACCTAGAATGGCCACGCCTGAACCATGCCCATCCATGGGTTCATCGTCAGCCAGAAGCCGGGCGGTGCTGCCTGGTTCGATGGCGCGCCTTTCTTCTTCTTCTTCTTTCTTTTTGTTGTTGGAGTAAGGCGTTGAAGGGCGGCCGCTGTTGTAGGGTGCTAAGGGAGTAGACGTCATGGCCAGCAGTTTGCCGGTAGCGCCCTGAGACATGGGTGCGCCAGGTACGGTGTGGGCGACGAAGGCGGCCACAGCCTGAAGATGTGCAGCTGATGGCATCGCAGATGGAGCAGCAGACGAGGATGATCCGGTGTTCGTGGCCTGGGCGACCATGGCCGCCGTAGCCTGCATCTTCTCGGACTCGGTGATGCGGTGTTCTTCGAGTTGCAGCATGGATCGTGGCTTGAGGAACGACGGCAGGAGGCGGTGAAGGGTGATGTGCAGAATCGCATGATGGAGATGAGGGTTGAGGCCGCGGACGATGTTGTAGATGAGGTATTTGTCGTTCACCGGAGCCGGTCCGCCATGACCATCATGCGGGAGAAGTAGTCGAGGACGGTGAGGTCACCTAGGTAGAAGTTGCGGAACTTGGCGCCGAGTAGATGGCGCGGGTGTCCTTGTTGTCGCGAAAGAGGTTGCGGACGCCGTGCTAGATGGAGTAGGTGGTGTCGGTGTCCTCCGAGACCATGGAGAGGAGCTCGGGGGAGATACGGTTGTAGAACCAGGAAACGATGGCACAATCGTTCTGCACCCAATCGTTGTCGCCCTTAGCTGCAGTGTCGACGTGATCACGGAGCCCGTACTAGCCGAAGATGGCAGAGAAGGAGCGAGCCTAGGTGACGTAGTTTGTGTCATTGAAATCGTGGATGATCGGCACGCGGTTCAGGATGTTGATGTCGTGGACGATGGGCTCAGTCAGGACGCGGAGTGTGTGGAGGAGCAGCGGGCTCGGTCTGGACGCGAAGCGTGTGGGGGAGCAGCGACTCGGTGTCAGAGTTGTCGTCAGAGCCCGATGAGGAAGCAGAAAAGGAGCTCATGGTGGCGGCGAGAGGAAAGCAGAGAATGAGGCAGCGGAAATTATGGATCGTAGAGCGGTTGATACCATGTAAGCGGGAGAAAGGAGAACGAGGACAACTCAATCGTATTGATCAGAGGCTTACGCCTTTATACAAGTACATCGCGGTCAGATAACTGACAAAGCTAGCTCCATTCAAGGAGAGCCTTAGGACGTGCGAACGTGCACGAAAACTTCTCGCTAACACTATTTTTAGTTTAATGCTGCGGTTTACTTTCTACATTCCCATATATGTGAATATGAATATGAAACTTCGTATAGCGCCTGGAATCCGCGCTTCCTCAGCGATCCTGATCACTGTTCATGTAATGTCCCACCAGTCCCTGGTGTCCACGTGTTCTGCTTATCGGCTCATGTGACTGATTACGACGCCCGTCATCGGTCAATCGTTCTGTGCTCAGCACTGCCTCCCGGTATCCATCTCCTGTTACCAGTTGGACCAGGCATTCCTCAGGCCCACGTTCATACGCTTTGTACCTAGAGCTCGTGCGTGTCTACCCCTCCTTTTCCTCTTCCCTGATTCATGGGCCCAACTTGCTCTGGCCCAGCACCAGCCATTCTGAGGTTGCGCCTCAGACCCGGAGCCGTCGTCGCCACGCTCGGAGGTGCGCTTCTCCACGTGCTGCACCACAGCCTCGGCGCCCGCGCTGGGCCTGCCTCGCTGCATCCGTCGCCTGCGCTTTAAGGGCAGTGAGCACGTGAGTTTCATTCAGATTAAGGTTGTCCGCACCGCGGCCTGGAAATAGGCCTGCAAATGGCGCAGCAACGCCTGTATCGCGTGCAGCATGCACCTGCACGCGGCACGCGATAAGGTAGCGGTCCGCGTGCGGGCCGCTATCCGTGGAGGCCGCACTGCCGGCCTCTATACGCCTCCCGAGGTTCCTGCGAGGGAGAGAAAGAGAGCTGGGGAGAGAGAGAAAGGGGAGAGAGAGAAATAAAATATGAAATAGTGGGTATAGAGTATGTGATAGAGGTAATACTAGTGCAGAAGAAATGAGTATAGAGTAGAGAATCTCGATGACTAGGATAGAATATTCCTTTTTAGAGTTGGAAATAGAGGTGGACGAGTGCGGATAGCCTAATAGGTTGTCACGGAGGTATTTTGGATGATATAGCAGTGTATTTAATAAAAGAAAGAAGAATTAATAAAACTTTTTTAGTATACTTATTAAATCTCTATGAGTCTCGAAATTAAATACCTATAAATCATAGAATGAAATTCTTCATTAAGAGCGGGTGTTTGGTGTTTCATCCGAGTTTCAGGAAACGACGCAGTGAAACTTCCCATTGAGACTGGTCTATGCCTTCTACAGTGTGTCGGCTAAGACCCTATTTGGTTTGCACATGTTAAAGTTTAAGTCCCATCACATCAATGTTGCAGCAAATGCATGGAGTACTAAATGTAGACTAATTACATGTATGTCGGCACAGATTAGGAGTAATTTACGAGACAAATCTATTAAGCCTAATTAGTCCAAGATTGAAAACTTTTTGTCAAATAAGACGAAAGTGCTACAATGTTTATTAAATTTTAACACCCTAAACCAAACAGGCCCTAAGTGAAGCCTGAAGAGGAGAGAGAGGATTGTGGAGTCACTCTATCCCATTGCAAAAGGTGGTGCTAACTTCTACCGACACTAAGAAATCTAGGAGCGCATCATGTAGTTGCACCGGTGCTAACTCAATAAAAAAAAGAGGTGCCAGGTGTGCAGGGCTTCGACCTAGAAAATCAGTGGAAGAGCGGCATGAAGAAGCAGTGCACGAACACCCTCGTTCAAGGTGCGCAAGATGCGTTCGGCACCTCTTTTTTTTGTGAGGCACTTTGTGATGTTGTGTGGGAGTACCATGAGGATGAAAACGGTCGAAAACGGACTTATGAAATAGAAAACAAAATCGGTTTATTCGGTACATTTCTACATTTTAGCAATTAAAGAATACAAAAAATGGTTGAAAATGGTTGTGAAACCAATTGAAACCGATAATTTTTTATGTTTAAAAACGGAACCATAATATAGAAAACGAAAGCGATCGGTTCGGGATATTTCCGTTCCGTTTTCATCCTTCCCATCACCTGTGCTGGTGGGCCTAGGAGTTGTAACACCTCTGGTGTTTAGCTCCATAATTGCATTGCATTTGCATGAGCATAAGCATGCATCATTTCATGTTATTTTATGTGGTTGCAACTAATGTGGTTGTTTTAGAATTTTGTTTGGTTCGCATCATGTGACACTAGGTAGTTGGTGTAACAAAAGGGGGAGAGTAGCTAATTATACCTCACAACACCTTAGTTATACTTAGAGTCAATAATGGAGCAAGGTTCATGTTGACCAAAATCACCAAAATGCCCTCCAATGTGTAGTTGACCAGCATTTAGCCCTAGGATGCTCTAGTTTGACCAATTAAAAAGTCTAGCTTAGAGACCTTGCATGGAGGAGCACCCTTAAGCAAAGTTGTAGGGAATTTTATGGGGAACAAAAGTCTCAATATGACCATCTCATGAAACTGGCCAGAACATGCTTAAAAATGGCCCAACAGTTAGCTAGAGGGGCTGTCTCAACACTTAGAAATTTTCCTAAGTCTCAAAAGTGCCCCCAGTTTTACTGTGACCTACTTTGGAAGCTTGTAGTTTGCAAACTAGACCAAACCAGCTCACACTCATGTTGACACTTTTGTAGTACTCACTTAGCTCTACAACATTGTCAACATCACCATCATCTAGTTCTAAATGGTTTAGGAGATATGGTGTCTTGAAAATAGGGTTTCAGTCGGTTTCACTAACTGAAAACACGTTTCAGTTTCAAAGGGCACCACTTTGGGGCTATGTAGTTTCAAATCTAGGCCGAACCAGTCCAAACTCCAATTGACAAACTTGTTGCCCTCACATAGCTCTACAAATTTGATGTTGTCATCTTGGACCGAATCGAGCTGTTTTGGAAGTTAATCAGCGCCAAACTTGCTCTGTCAGTCGGTCACCGATGCCACGATTGCAACTTCGATTTAGTTCGTCAGTGAGGAGTGGCCGACCGGCCACAGGCCCTCGCCGACGCGTGGACGCGCGATGGCAACCGTACGCCGGCCGTGGCCCCACCGGTCAGTCCACGGGGCCTTCAAGGCCGCCACGACGCACCGGAGCTGCCCCCATTCCCTCTCCCTCCCTCATTTGGCTTCGACACAGAGAAACTAAGCCGCCATTGCCGCCTCCACTCTGGCGAGCTCGCGCGCGCTCACCACCGCACCGCAGCCCACCAAAACTCATCCACTGCTCCGCCTTGAAACCCCCTCCATCCTCCACCTCGCAGTTGGGTCAATTGTGCGGAGGTAAGACAGCATTGCCATCTCCGCCACCGTCCGCCTCGGGCATTTCTCGCCGGAGCACCCCCGTGGTGTGGTCGTGCTTCCCTAGCGTCTCCCTATCTTCTGTCCTTGGTGTGTCGCGTCCGCCTTGAGCCACCGATGCTCACCAGACCGACCATTAGGGTTGAGCAGCCGTCTAGCTCGTCGGAGCCGGCATGCCGCGGCCGCGGGCCGCCATTGCCGTCGTTGACTACCTTAGCTGCCGCAGTAGCCCTCTTAGATGGTACCCTTAGATTCGTATTGAGGTGGGGAACATGACGGTGCACTTGGCCTAGCCGAAACCGCTACCGGCGGCGAACTCCGGCCACCATTCCTTTCCCCTGTCCTTTCTCCCTCTGGCCTGCGGGCCTGCGCTGTCAGCGCCACGCGCGCGGGCAGGAGTCCAGGACGGGCCGCGCGCTGGCTGGGCCACGCTAGAAAGTCGTGCCGGCCCAGCACTGTAGCGGGTTAGGGTTCGGTTTTGGTTTTGGTTTTTCTTTTCATATTGTCATAGATTTTTGTTGTTGTTTGGAAAATATAGATCTAGGGTTTTACTTGCCCAAAAATTGTGAGATAAATTTTGTTAGGATCTACATGATGTGTAGTATTTTAGAAAAATATAAATCTGGTATGTGATGTTTAGTTTTTGGGAGAATTAAATAGATCTTTCAAATGTGTTGTGAAATGAAGGCAAATTTGTTAAATGTATAACTTGAGCTGTAATCTTCCAAAAATTATGAAATTTGGTGGGTAGGCTAAGTTATACCTATTTTAGCTTGGGTAAAAATTTGGGCAGTAGTGCTTAAGTACTTTTCAAGTTATAATGCTATCTTGTTATTTAGGAAATACTTAAATGAATTTTAGTAATTTTTCTACATGTGCAATGTTCTTATAACTTTTTGGAGATCGTCTTGGTACCCTAAAGTGTCCAAGAAAATTATGAAATCTGTTGTTTGATACTTTTTAATATGATTTGTTAATTATACAAAAATCAGCCTTTTGGGCTTGTGAATTTTGTTTAGGGAGTTTCTGTAAATAATTTTAGTTCAAATTTTTACAGTGGTCTCTTTTTGGTTCATAGAGTCTCCTGTAATTTTTGTAAAATTTTAGGAACAGTTTACATATATGTTTAAAATTCTACTTAATTACTTAAGTAAATTAAGAAATGAGTATAAATAAATATTTTAGGTAGACAAACCTTACTTTCTGGTGTTTTTGTGACCTATGTGAACTTGTGGTAACATTAGTTTGGTCTTAAGGGATGTTTGCCACATAAATAAATATTTAATCTTTGCAATTCTAGGTTTTCTGGACAGCTGGTAGTATTTCTAGGTTTGACCTTTGATAAAGGTGGTTGCTGGAAAACTTGTAAATACCAAAGTTGTAGTAAGCTTGATAAACTAGCTTGTGTCAAAATTTGGGAGCATTTGGCTTAGTAGTTTGGGAGTTATTGCTGTTTAAAGTGACAGTCCAGAATTTGTTACTCCCTGTTTAGAGAGGACAGATTCTGGAACTTATGAAATTCGACATGGAAAACTTAGGAATTTAGGGTTGAGATCTGAAAATGAATTGTAGTGCATTTCTTAAGCTTTCCAGATTGTCTTAGATCATATCTTTTAGAGTTAGGAATCTTCAGTTATGTTAGAATCTTTGAGCTGCTGTCCAGAATATCTTACTGTGGTATTTTGGTGTTGGATGTGGTAACCTAAGTAATGCTACTCTTGTAATTGTTAGGTGTTAGGGCCTTAACCGAAGAAGAACAACTATATCTTAGGTTGAGTAGATTAGGTGAGTACTTCTCTACCGGAGAGGAAATTTTGCACCTAATAATTAAAGTGATTTGATTAGAGCTTTAAGAATGTTGTAATGCATTTCATTCCGAGCATACTGCATCTTTCACTATGCATACATGAGATTTATTATGCACTCATGCAATAGGTGTTCCAAAGGGGGTGACGCTCCTCGAATTCGAGCAAGTTATTCTGGAGGAAGTTCAGGACCAACCGGAGCAGCCAGAGGAACCAACCGGCGACGAAGCTCCTGCTGAAGATCTACCCGAGTGTCCTGACCACCGGCCCTCGACTTTTCTAAAAGGCAAGCCCCGGTGCATGCTGAACCCATCATTTTATAAATCTATCTTGAGTACTTTTAATTGTTTAATGCATTAAGTTGTAGGAGTTGTATGAAAACAATTGTTGTATTATACCTATCCTTGCCCAGATATCATACTTAAATCCTAATTTAGGTTTAGGCACGTATCAATGCTTAGCCCTGCTTAGTACGGTAGAAGTCGGGTGATTTCCGGTCATCCGCGAGATGTAGGAAGGAGTCACGAGTGGCTTTATGGCTATCGTGGATGGAACCATGCTTTAAAATGAAATTGAGACCGGGCGAGAGTTCGATAGTACAGCCGCAAGACACTTCACGTCTTGGGTGTGGAGCTATGCCCGTCTGAGTCGTTGAAGGACCGATTCGCTGTACGTCCTTGAGTCATGTTGAACGCAGTCTAACACTTAGTTGGCCGGATAAGTCGTTCCGACCGCGAAGCCGAGTAATGTGATTCAGGCCGGGAATCGAATGGTAGGTTGCTTCTTGGAGGAGAGAAAGGATGTGCTTGGAGACATTGGCGTGAGAGCAAGGGGGGTTAGAGTCCCTATCACCTGGCAGAGTGTCGCCCTTGGGGTCGCGACATCATTTGGACCCGCGATTCCTGAATCATATGAAAAGGTGGCCTGTGCGACCCTGGCAGGGGTCTGCACGGTGAGTGTTAGAAATACCCCTCCAGCTGGATAGGAATTCGATTCGAATCGTCGTCGCTCCCGGTTAGTGAGCACTTGACTTGAGCAGCGGCAACGTAGATCTCATTAAATGAACAGATGGTTAAGTGAATGATACAATGTTGCCACAATTTATACCTGCTCTAGATATAATGTGGATAATTGTTTGATTCTAATCAAGTGCATGCTTAGTACAGGTGCTAAGATAGATGACAGGTAAATGCTAAAAATAACTGCTAGTAGTTTCAATTACTTATGCCTTTTATGCAAAATGTGATGTCAGCTAGCCTCTTGTGTAAGCCTTGCATAATCCTTAGTGTCATCTTATTTCTGGTTTTTGATGGGTAAGTCTAGCTGAGTACATTCCAGTACTCAGGGTTTATTCCCTCCTGTTGCAGATGATATGCTCTATCAAGGCTTCTGCAAAACTTGTCTCCACCCTGTGGGTGACGAAGACTAGATCACTAGGGCGTGATCATCTTTTATGTACTTTCCTAATGCTTTTGCGGGTTGTTGATCAACAAGACTGGCAGTAGTTAAACAACTGGTGTGTGTATGCTTCCGCTACTTTATAAACTTGGTTTGTAATAATTGCGACTCTTTGTGTGTAAACTTATTTTGGAACTACTTGTGAAATGTAACATATGATGTTGTATGTTGAATGATGCGATCTTGGTTGTAAGCAAGTTGGTTTGAAATCCTTCGTGGTTTCGATTGACTACCGGGATTATATGGGCTCAAGTTCAAAAATTTGAGCGCTTCGGTGCTTGTTTTTGTACTTGTGCTCTTATAATTTGGTCAGTTCTGTTACAGCTAGTATCGGAGCATAATTCAACATTAAACACATCGTACGAGTATTTAAAAACAAAAGTATTTGATTATGAAAAGGGTTAAAACTCTAAAAATTATTTTTATAGGTATGCCAGTGATCATATCCCTTAGCCCAAATAAGGACTCTTAGGTGGCTTATTATAAAGACTAACTTGGGGGCCTTGTTTGTTTTTGTTTCGTCGTCCATACGGCGTGATATTGTATGGATGCCATCCACTTGGGTGGTAATGTATGGATCAATTGCCTCGACGCTCTGGTAAGTGTGAGTTGTGAGAGCATGATTGTCCAATCGGCGATCTAGAAAAGAGTAGTTTTGGTGACTTGCATACTTACATGTTTAAACCGTATAATTATATAAGCACTTAATTGTGGGAACCTTTATATCGGGTAGCTTTGATACTGAAGTATATACATCAGGGGATGTGTATATGGAAAGTATTTAAATTACTGCTTTCTTGTGTGCTTATATTGGGAAACTGTTGGGCTGAAATGAGATTTTCTGCAGGTACACTAACAGCGTAACGAGTAGACCGATAGTTTCGCTTATATGAGAGAACGTATGTATGCCACCGCCTAGCGTTAGAACTTTAGGTTTCTACTAAGGTGAGAGGGTGTACGGAACGTGCATGCATCATGTTTAATTATATCATACATATCATTTACTCCCTCCTTAAAAATTTCAATAGTCCCGACTAAATTAAATTTCGTATCCCCTAAATGATCCTCACTTTAAGTCGTATCTTGTTGCTACAGATGGCACATACCAAGTGGACCGCCCGTAAGTCAACCGAGGGCAGGGTCCCTCGTCACCAGCTAGCTCCACGTGAGCCCCGCCCCGAGCCCACTGAGGTGGAAAGGCTGAGGGCTGAGTTGGCCGAAGTGACTGCTGCCAGGAATGCAGCGCGTCAGCAACTGGAGCAAGTGATCCGTGATCGTGACTAGGAAACACTTGCAGTCCAGAGATTGACAGTAGCAAATCGCAACTGTCAACGCATGCTGGTCCATGTCATGAATCAGAGGGATGAGGCCTGGCACGAGGAGAACGTTCTGAGAGCTCGTCAGTTTGAGCTCGAGCAACAGTTGGAGAATGCTGAAGAATACAATGACAATCTTCATGAAGAAGTGCACCGCCTAAACAACCAGCTAAATCCTCTGCTGCCTCGAAACAACAACGTAGATGAGGACATGGGTTCGGGAATCATCATGGCTGAAGATGATGATGAAGTGAAGGTCAATGGGCCCCAAGATGCCGCACCAGAAGAAGAAGAAGAAGACGAGGAGTTAGAGCCTGTTAGCGACGAGGATGACGGGGAGATCCTTGACACCGACTCTGAGGATGATGCTTAGAGTAGTCATCGCGTAGCTACGATGTTAGAATCGTCTTTTGTGCCTCCTGGGGTTGGAGTGAGGCTTTGTAATAACTTGACTTTTGGGATGTAAGGTCGAACCCTATGTTTCCTAGATGTTTAGTTGAACCTGTTAATTTCGATCACAATTGGATGTCTTATTGCGTGTGTTCGATGATGGTGTCACAATTAGCACCCTTCAGTGCCACGACGAAACCGAGAGCCTCCTATGGCATGCGACATAAGGTTGTGCTGCTTGGCACGCGCTGGTATCGAGGTGGCTAGTCATGATCCACCATGGAACTCTACCGTTGAGAAGTCTCTTTGTGGTCAGTTTGAAGTAGCCTTTCTCAATCAACTAAAAATTTTGAGATCGAATCCAAGTACCGGGCGAAAGGTCAAAAATCACGTAGATATTAACGTAAACGGTTCAGTAACTGATGTGCTCCTTGTGAGTGAGCTTTTATCAAAGTACATCTTGTTGGATTCCCTCGCATGATTGTGTCAATTGATGCGCTTGAATGGATTGTGCGGTTGTGATGAATTATTGTGCCATGAGTATTTTGAGAAGTCCATTTCATGAAGTCAGTTTGACATATTTACAATAATTCATCTACAAATTTCCCACATCGTCAGTGCTCATTGGCTATACATTTTGCAGATGTCGTACAATCTCCGTCGGGGTCGTGGCAATGAGGATGAGGAACAGCCACCCCCTCCGCCACCACCTACCCCGGCTGAGCTGATGTAGACCGTGGTCGAAGGGCAGCGCATGCTGGCAGATGCTATGCGCCAGCTTGCCAACCGGGAGGCTCGTCATGGCCGCTAGGGCCCAGAACCCAATCAGTACAGTGATTTCAAGGACTTTCTTGATACTAAGCCCTCGCTCTTTAAGGAGGCGGAGGAACCACTGCAAGCTGACGAGTGGTTGAACACTATTGAACAAAAGTTTTGTCTGCTTCGCTTGACCGATGAGCTAAAAACTGAATATGCTTCTCACCAACTGCATGGTCCAGCGGGTATTTGGTGGAGCCACTATCGTTCCACACTGCCTGTAAATGTCCCAATTGCTTGGGACCAGTTCAAGGCCGTATTCCGTGGGAACTATATTCCTCTAGGTCTTATGGCTATCAAGCACACAGAATTCATGAGGCTACCGCAGGGAAATAAAAGCTTGACTGAATATCTGCAATCTTTTAACAACCTGGCAAGGTATGCCACAGAGTTTGTGGATACCGATGCCAAGAAAATTGCTAGCTTTAAAAGAGGCCTCGGCCCAAAGCTGATGAAGACTATGGGCACTAGCAAGTGTACTACCTTCAATGATTTTATCAGTGATGCTTTGACCCAGGAGAACAATAATGCTATTTATTCTGCCTCTAAGAGCCGCAAAAGGGCCCTTGAGGCGAGTGCTTCGCAGTCTCGGACCTCAGCTGCACCTAGGTCTTCCCCTCGCCCACCTGCTCAGAATACCAAGTTCCGTCCACCACAGAAGAAGCCTGCTGCCAAAACTAGGTTCCGCAAGGCTTATACAGTCGCTCTGCCAAAGGGAAATTCTGGACAGAGCAGTTCTAGTGTTCCTCCCAGCAACATACCTTGCTGGAACTACAATAAGCCATGCCATTGGTCTAGGAACTGTCCTTACCCTAAGAAGAATGTCAACCAAGGTGGCCGTCAAGGGCACGCTCATTATAACAGTATTGAGGAAATCTCATCTGGTGAGGTTGTCACTGCTGGTAAGTTCCTAGTTGACCAACATCCTACAGTGGTACTTTTTGATTCAGGTGCTTCGCATTCTTTTATCAGTCCTAAGTTTGCATCAAAGTTTGCACACAAATTGCATACTGTTGAAGATGGAGGTTATTGCATTAGCGCAGCAAGTGGGAATATTTTCACAAATAAAGTAGTGGGGAATCTTGAGCTTGAGATTGAAGGGCGAAAGTACTCGCTTGCCTTAGTGGTTTTGCCGAGATTAGGCATAGATGTTATTCAAGCATGAATTAGATGAGTTAGAATAGGGTACTCATTGATACATCCACTCGGGTAGTTATGCTCAGAGATCCTACAGATCAAAAGGGTTTTCTGGTACAACTTCCCAGAAAAGTTGATTTGTCTGGGGAAGTTCATGCTATGCAAGCAAAGGCGTTGGTGGAAATTCCCGTAGTAAATGAGTTTTCGGACGTTTTTCCCGATGATTTGCCGGGACTCCCTCCGGATCGGGATGTAGAATTTAAAATTGAGTTGTTGCCTGGCACGGCTCCCATCTCTAGGAGACCTTATAGGATGCCTCCGAATGAGCTAGCTGAACTTAAGGTGTAGTTGAATGAACTTTTGAAAAAGGGGTTGATTCGCCCTAGTTCGTCTCCGTGGGGATGCCCTGCTATCTTTGTGAAGAAGAAGGATCAGACCTTGCGGATGTGTGTAGATTATAGACCTCTGAATACAGTCACTATCAAAAATAAGTATCCTCTGCCACGTATCGATATCCTGTTCGATCAGTTGTCCAAAGCTAAAGTCTTTTCCAAGATTGATCTGAGGTCTGGTTACCATCAGATTAAAATCCGTCCCGAAGATATTCCAAAAACAACTTTCTCGACAAGATACGACCTTTATGAGTATCTTGTTATGTCTTTCGGCCTGACAAATGCCCCCACACACTTCATGTGCTTGATGAATTCGGTGTTTATGCCCGAATTGGACAAGTGTGTGGTGGTGTTTATTGATGACATCTTGATATATTCTGAAAATGAGGAAGAACACACTGAACATCTGCGTATTGTTCTCACTAGACTACGAGAACATCAACTGTATGCGAAGTTCAGTAAATGTGAGTTCTGGCTTCGTGAAGTACCTTTCCTTGGGCATGTGTTGTCTGATGGGGGAATTATGGTGGATCCCACCAAGGTACAGGAAGTATTGAATTAGAAGGCTCCTACTTCGGTTCATGACGTCCGGAGTTTTCTTGGGTTGGCTGGCTATTATCGTCGCTTCATCTCGGATTTCTCAAAAATATCCAAACCCATGACTCGGTTGCTGCAAAAAGACACCAGGTTTGTCTGGACTCCTGAGTGTGATGCGACTTTTCACCAACTGCGAACCCTCCTAACCTCAGCTCCGGTTTTGGCACAACCGGATATCGAGAAACCATTTGATGTTTATTGTGATGCCTCAGGCATAGGTTTGGGAGGTGTGTTGATGCAGGAAGGCCGAGTGATTGCATATACCTCTTGACAACTTCAGAAACATGAGGTGAATTATCCAACGCATGACTTAGAACTGGTCGCAGTTGTTCATGCTTTGAAAGTATGGCGGCATTATCTGTTGGGCAATGTCTGCAATATCTACACATACCACAAAAGCCTCAAATACATCTTCACCCAACCCGAGTTAAATATGCGTCAAAGAAGATGGCTCGAGTTGATTAAGGATTATAATCTTCAAGTGCACTATCATCCTGGCAAGGCAAATGTGGTTGCGGATGCTTTAAGCCGTAAGTCTCATTGCCATTCCCTAGTTGAAACTGATTTTCATCGATCTCGCCTTCTACATCCAGCAGTCTTGTACAACATCACTGTCAGTTGTACTCTCAAAAGCAGAATTATTGAGCTTCAAAAGACTGATCCTGGTGTATTCCACATAAAACGTAAGATGAAAGAGGAAGAAACTAAGCACTTCAGGGTAGATGAAGAAGGTGTGTTGTGGTTTAAGGATAGATTAGTGGTACCCAAGGACCGAGAGCTTAGAGATCAGATCCTGTCCGAAGCACATTCGTCCAAGTTGTCCATCCATCCTGGTAGTAATAAGATGTATTATGATTTAAAGCCACTTTATTGGTGGACCAAGATGCGAAAAGAGATAGCTGCATATGTTGCTAGGTGTGACACCTGCTGTAGAGTTAAAGCGGTGCACATGAAAGCTGGGTTACTTCAACCACTTTCTATCCCAGGTTGGAAATGAGAAGAGATAAGTATGGATTTCATTGTCGGACTTCCTCCTACTATCAAAAATCATAACTCCATCTAGGTAATTATGGATCGTTTAACCAAATCAGCTCACTTTATTCCGGTTAGAGTGGACTATCGTCCCACTGACTATGCTGAATTATACTTCAATCAGATAGTCCGGCTCCATGGGGTACCTCGTACTATCGTTTCTGACCGTGGTCCCTAGTTCACTACTCGCTTTTGGGAGCACTTGCATCACCTTCTGGGAACCAAGTTAGTGAGAAGCTCTGCTTATCACCCCCAGACGTCTGGTCAGACGGAACGAGTTAACCAAATCTTGAAAGATCTGTTGCGGGCATGTGTAATATCATCCAAGGGTTCTTAGGAAAAAATGGTTACCTTTAGCCGAGTTTTCGTACAACAATAGTTACCAAGAGAGTATTAAGATGGCCCCGTTCGAAGCATTGTACGGTCGTAAGTGTAGAACTCCACTAAACTAGGTAGAAGCTGGTGAAAGAAGGTATTATGGTATTGATTTTGTTCAGAAAGCTGAGGAACAAGTCTGTACCATCCAAAAACATATGGCTGCAGCCCAAGCTAGACAGAAAAGCTATGCTGATCGTCGTAGAAAGCCACTCGAGTTTGAAGTTGGAGACTTCGTTTACCTAAAAGTTTTTCCAATGAAGAGTGTCCAACGTTTTGGTGTTAAGCAAAAACTTGCGCCAAGATACGTGGGTCCTTTCCAGATCATAGGCAAGAGTGGAGCTGTTGCGTATAAAATCCAGTTACCTCCTGAAATGAGTGCCATATTCAACGTCTTCCATGTATCTCAGCTCAAAAAGTGTCTTCGAGTTCCTGAGGAAAGAGTCCCTTTAGGAGATATCAGGTTGGAATCCGATCTAACTTACAAAGAAAAGCCATTCCGAGCGATCGATACTCAGGAACGAGTGACTAGAAGTAAAGTGGTTAAGTGGTATAAAGTAATGTGGAGTAATCAGGGTAGTGAAAGTGACGCTACGTGGGAACGGGAAGATTATTTGCGGGATGGTTATAAGGAATTCTATGAAAAATGGTACGCTTTCCAAATCTCGGGACGAGATTTTTATAAGGGGGAAGGCTGTAACACCTCTGGTGTTTAGCTCCATAATTGCATTGCATTTGCATGAGCATAAGCATGCATCATTTCATGTTATTTTATGTGGTTGCAACTAATGTGGTTGTTTTAGAATTTTGTTTGGTTCACATCATGTGACACTAGGTAGTTGGTGTAACAAAAGGGGGAGAGTAGCTAATTATACCTCACAACACCTTAGTTATACTTAGGGTCACTAATGAAGCAAGGTTCATGTTGACCAAAATCACCAAAATGCCCTCCAAGGTGTAGTTGACCAGCATTTAGCCCTAGGATGCTCTAGTTTGACCAATTAAAAAGTCTAGCTTAGAGACCTTGCATGGAGGAGCACCCTTAAGCAAAGTTGTAGGGAATTTTATGGGGAACAAAAGTCTCAATATGACCATCTCATGAAACTGGCCAGAACATGCCTAAAAATGGCCCACCAGTCAGCTAGAGGGGCTGTCTCAACACTTAGAAATTTTCCTAAGTCTCAAAAGTGCCCCCCAGTTTTACTGTGACCTACTTTGGAAGCTTGTAGTTTGCAAACCAGACTAAACCAGCTCACACTCATGTTGACACTTTTGTAGTACTCACTTAGCTCTACAACATTGTCAACATCACCATCACCTAGTTCTAAATGGTTTAGGAGATATGGTGTCTTGAAAATAGGGTTTCAGTCGGTTTCACTAACTGAAAACACGTTTCAGTTTCAAAGGGCACCACTTTGGGGCTATGTAGTTTCAAATCTAGGCCAAACCAGTCCAAACTCCAATTGACAAACTTGTTGCCCTCACATAGCTCTACAAATTTGATGTTGTCATCTTGGACCGAATCGAGCTGTTTTGGAAGTTAATCAGCGCCAAACTTGCTCTGTCAGTCGGTCACCGATGCCACGATTGCAACTTCGATTCAGTTCGTCAGTGAGGAGTGGCCGACCGGCCATAGGCCCTCACCGACGTGTGGACGCGCGGTGGCAACCGTACGCCGGCCGTGGCCCCACCGGTCAGTCCACGGGGCCTTTAAGGCCGCCACGACGCACCGGAGCTGCCCCCATTCCCTCTCCCTCCCTCATTCGGCTTCGACACAGAGAAACTGAGCCGCCATTGCCGCCTCCACTCTGGCAAGCTCGCGCGCGCTCACCACCACACCGCAGCCCACCAAAACTCGTCCACTGCTCCGCCTTAAAACCCCCTCCATCCTCCACCTCGCAGTTGGGTCAATTGTGCGGAGGTAAGACAGCATTGCCATCTCCGCCACCGTCCGCCTCGGGCATTTCTCGTCGGAGCACCCCCGTGGCGTGGCCGTGCTTCCCTAGCATCTCCCTACCTTCCGTCCTTGGTGTGTCGCGTCCGCCTTGAGCCACTGATGCTCACCGGACCGGCCATTAGGGCTGAGCAGCCGTCTAGCTCGTCGGAGCCGGCATGCCACGGCCGCGGGCCGCCATTGCCGTCGCTGACTACCTTAGCTACCGCCGTAGCCCTCTTAGATGGTACCCTTAGATTCGTATCGAGGTGGGGAACATGACGGTGCACTTGGCCTAGCCGAAACCGCTACCGACGGCGAACTCCGGCCACCGTTCCTTTCCCCTGTCCTTTCTCCCTCTGGCCTGCGGGCCTGCGCTGTCAGCGCCACGCGCGCGCGCGGGAGTCCAGGACGGGCCGTGCGCTGGCTGGGCCGTGCTAGAAAACCGGGCCGGCCCAGCACTGTAGTGGGTTAGGGTTCGGTTTTGGTTTTTCTTTTCATATTGTCACAGATTTTTATTGTTGTTTGGAAAATATAGATCTAGGGTTTTACTTGCCCAAAAATTATGAGATAAATTTTGTTAGGATCTACATGATGTGTAGTATTTTAGAAAAATATAAATCTGGTATGTGATGTTTAGTTTTTGGGAGAATTAAATAGATCTTTCAAATGTGTTGTGAAATGAAGGCAAATTTGTTAAATGTATAACTTGAGCTGTAATCTTCCAAAAATTATGAAATTTGGTGGGTAGGCTAAGTTATACCTATTTTAGCTTTGGTAAAAATTTGGGCAGTAGTGCTTAAGTACTTTTCAAGTTATAATGCTATCTTGTTATTTTAGAAAATACTTAAATGAATTTTAGTAATTTTTCTACATCTGCAATGTTCTTATACCTTTTTGGAGATCGTCTTGGTACCCTAAAGTGTCCAAGAAAATTATGAAATCTGTTGTTTGATACTTTTTAATATGATTTGTTAATTATACAAAAATCAGCCTTTTGGGCTTGTGAATTTTGTTTAGGGAGTTTCTTTAAATAATTTTAGTTCAAATTTTTACAGTGGTCTCTTTTTGGTTCATAGAGTCTCCTGTAATTTTTGTAGAATTTTAGGAACAGTTTACATATATGTTTAAAATTCCACTTAATTACTTAAGTAAATTAAGAAATGAGTATAAATAAATATTTTAGGTAGGCAAACCTTACTTTCTGGTGTTTTTGTGACCTATGTGAACTTGTGGTGACATTAGTTTGGTCTTAAGGGATGTTTGCCACATAAATAAATATTTAATCTTTGCAATTCTAGGTTTTCTGGACAGCTGGTAGTATTTCTAGGTTTGACCTTTGATAAAGGTGGTTGCTGGAAAACTTGTAAATACCAAAGTTGTAGTAAGCTTGATAAACTAGCTTGTATCAAAATTTGGGAGCATTTGGCTTAGTAGTTTGGGAGTTATTGCTGTTTAAAGTGACAGTCCAGAATTTGCTACTCCCTGTTTAGAGATGACAGATTCTGGAACTTATGAAATTCGACATGAAAAACTTAGGAATTTAGGGTTGAGATCTGAAAATGAATTGTAGTGCATTTCTTAAACTTTCCAGATTGTCTTAGATCATATCTTTTGGAGTTACAAATCTTCAGTTATGTTAGAATCTTTGAGCTGCTGTCCAGAATGTCTTACTGTGGTATTTTGGTGTTGGATGTGGTAACCTAAGTAATGCTACTCTTGTAATTGTTAGGTGTTAGGGCCTTAACCGAAGAAGAACAGCTATATCTTAGGTTGAGTAGATTAGGTGAGTACTTCTCTACCGGAGAGGAAATTTTGCACCTAATAATTGAAGTGATTTGATTAGAGCTTTAAGAATGTTGTAATGCATTTTATTCCGAGCATACTGCATCTTTAACTATGCATACATGAGATTTATTATGCACTCATGCAATAGGTGTTCCAGAGGGGGTAACGCTCCTCGAATTCGAGCAAGTTATTTCAGAGGAAGTCCAGGACCAGCCGGAGCAGCCAGAGGAACCAACCGGCGACGAAGCTCCTGCCGAAGATCTACCCGAGTGTCCTGACCACCGGCCCTCGACCTTTCTAAAAGGCAAGCCCCGGTGCATGCTGAACCCATCATTTTATAAATCTATCTTGAGTACTTTTAATTGTTTAATGCATTAAGTTGTAGGAGTTGTATGAAAACAATTGTTGCATTATACCTATCCTTGCCCAGATATCGTACTTAAATCCTAATTTAGGTTTAGGCACGTATCAATGCTTAGCCCTGCTTAGTACGGTAGAAGTCGGGTGATTTCCGGTCATCCGCGAGATATAGGAAGGAGTCACGAGTGGCTTTATGGCTATCGTGGATGGAACCATGCTTTAAAATGAAATTGAGACCAGGCGGGAGTTCGATAGTACAGCCGCAAGACACTTCACGTCTTGGGTGTGGAGCTATGCCCGTCTGAGTCGTTTAAGGACCGATTCGCTGTACGTCCTTGAGTCATGTTGAACGCAGTCTAACACTTAGTTGGCCGGATAAGTCGTTCCGACCGTGAAGCCGAGTAATGTGATTCAGGCCGGGAATCGAATGGTAGGTTGCTTCTTGGAGGAGAGAAAGGATGTACTTGGGGACATTGGCGTGAGACCAAGGGGGGTTAGAGTCCCTATCACCTGGCAGAGTGTCGCCCTTGGGGTCGCGACATCATTCGGACCCACGATTCCTGAATCATATGAAAAGGTGGCCTGTGCGACCCTAGCAGGGGTCTGTACGGTGAGTGTTAGAAATACCCCTCCAACTGGATAGGAATTCGATTCGAATCGTCGTCGCTCCCAGTTAGTGAGCACTTGACTTGAGCAGCGGCAACGTAGATCTCATTAAATGAACAGATGGTTAAGTGAATGATACAATGTTGTCACAATTTATACCTGCTCTGGATATAATGTGGATAATTGTTTGATTCTAATCAAGTGCATGCTTAGTACATGTGCTAAGATAGATGACAGGTAAATGCTAAAAATAACTGCTAGTACAGGTTATAAGAGTTTCAATTACTTATGCCTTTTATGCAAAATGTGATGTCAGCTAGCCTCTTGTGTAAGCCTTGCATAATCCTTGGTGTCATTTTATTTCTGGTTTTTGACGGGTAAGTCTAGCTGAGTACATTCAGTACTCAGGGTTTATTTCCTCCTGTTACAGATGATATGCTCTATCAAGGCTTCTGCAAAACTTGTCTCCACCCTGCGGGTGACGAAGACTAGATCACTAGGGCGTGATCATCTTTTATGTACTTTCCTGATGCTTTTGCGGGTTGTTGATCAACAAGACTGGCAGTAGTTAAACAACTGGTATGTGTATGCTTCCGCTACTTTATAAACTTGGTTTGTAATAATTGCGACTCTGTGTGTGTAAACTTATTTCGGAACTACTTGTGAAATGTAGCGTATGATGTTGTATGTTGAATGATGCGATCTTGGTTGTAAGCAAGTTAGTTTGAAATCCTTCGTGGTTTCGATTGACTACCGGGATTATATGGGCTCAAGTTCGAAAATTTGAGCGCTTCGGTGCTTGTTTTTGTACTTGTGCTCTTATAATTTGGTCGGTTCTGTTATAGGAGTGATGCCCGGTTTGCATGCGCACTGTAGCTGATGAAGAGCGGTGCTGTTTTTTTTGCGGTGGCAGATGCAAATAGCAGTAGGCAGCGCTCACACTACCGAGGGCCTAAGTACCTCCGTCTTCCTTCCCCGCTGCTCTTTCTTCTCCGCGCTGCTGCTTGGAGAGGTCCGACTGCTCGGGATATTTAACTATTTGTCATCCTTACGAAAGGCACCTCTTCAAAAGCCATTCTTATTTTGGCAATTACACATTTGCCACTTTTACGAGCGGTCGTTTACATATTTGCCACTTTTGCTGATAAGACACGCTAACTCCTCACGCCACGCTGGATTAGACACGTGAAAAGACAATGTTGCCCCTGTCTTCCTCAAGTGAGCAGTTGTCAGCCCACTCTTCTGCCACTGACGTGTGGGGCCCACACGTCTGGGTCACCCGCTACCTCCCACCATCTTCCTCCTCGCTGCCTCCGTCGACAAAGCATAGTTCCCCAACGTGTCGCTGCACCGGGGAAAAATTTCAATTGTCGTCGTGCCGTTGCAATTGGCCGCTCCGGGCCATGCGCAGGGGAGGCCGAGCGGCCTCTACTGCTTTTTCCCCGGGTCCTCGTGCGCCATGCGAGGGAGCGCTACGCGCCAGCACCGGCCGCTGCCGTGCTCGGGCGGGTAGGCAGCCACGCACCTACCGCTTGGGGAGCTATGCGTGAAGAGGGCGGGCTGCCTACCGCTGGTGTCCCACCACACAGTAGCTGCGCTTCAGGCCGCACGCGGGAGAGGAGCGCTGGGCGCCAACGCTCGGAAGGCCGAACCATGCTTCGTCGACGGAGGCAGCGAGGAAGAAGATGGGGAGGTAGGGGATGACCCTGACGTGTGGGCCCCACACGTCAGTGGCAAAAGAGTGGGCTAGCAACTGGTCAGTTGAGAAAGGCAGGGACAATATTATCTTTTCACGTGCCTAATCTAGCGTGGCGTGAGGAGTTGGCGTGCCACGTCAGCAAAAGTGACAAATGTGTAAACGATCGCTTATAAAAGTGGCAAATGTGTAATTGCCAAAATAAAGATGGCTTTTAAAGATGTGACATACGTAAGTATGGCAAATAGTTAAATATCCCCCGACTGGTCCTACCGTGGCCGCACCATTGCCGCTCCGGTTGCTGCAGAGGCCTGTGCCTCTCTCGCGTCCATGATTTGATCACCGTCTTCCTTTCTCTTTCCGATTCGCCTACACCTGCGGTCTTTTCGATCTCATGTGTTGTGCACCTGTGTTCCTGCTTGTAGGCAGCGCCGCCGTGCCTTCCCGATTCACAGCCAGGGCTGCCACGTACGGCTGGCCCCCTCGATCTTGCAGCGACGGAGGACCCGAGGCGACAGGATCGCCCTCCGCCTCCTCGTGCGTCAGTCGCACGACCGTCGTTTCCGGGGATGGCTGTCGTCATGCGTGCGGGCTGCACCGCCGATCTGATGGTGCTCTTTGATTTCCAGCGCCATCGATGGCCCTAGGTGGTTCACCGATGTCTCCAGCTGTGGCTACCTCCAACCGCCGCACCGCACTATGGTCGAATGGATCTCCCAGTTCAGAGCCGTTGATACCCTCCTCCACCAAGCCAGCCAGCCATCTCTTCCTCCCTCAACGCTCTAATCTCTGGTGTTTCCCAACATTCTTGCTTCTACATTAGTTATGCTATATATATATATATATATATATATATATATATATATATATATATATATATATATATATATATATATATATATATATATATATATATATATATATATATATATATATATATATATATATATACACACACGGCAGCGCTACTCTACACCCTAGGTGTAGAATATTATTCTACATCACAAGCCAAAACTAAAAAAAATACTGAGTACTACTGAACCGTGTTAAGGATCAGTCAGTACCACGCACAGTACCACGAAATATTGAATAATACCGAAACACGTGCGTGTGTGTCTGTATGTTCTAGCCTGATTTGTTAGCCTATTTATGCATTTCCCATGTATTGGCATGTTGCTCGCCATATGCAGTACCTATTACTTATTTCTGCGATCTTATCATACCCTTTTATTTTTTATTTTGTATGGATACTATTATTTTGTTGCAACAGTAAGTATTAGATTCTTACAATCCTTGAATAAAATAAATATTCAATTGCTTAGAATGTCTTTATTGATCAAAATTCATGTTTAGCTTCAAATTCTCTGTTGATTACTTAGTCCTATCTTTTTTTGCACTAACATAGTTTAACTGTATTTGTTAGTATCCATAGTCCTAGATTAGGATGTGAGTGCATGTTGCTCAAAAAGGAAAAAAATATTGACTAGGCTATTCAGGGTCGTATATTGCCACCCTAGCATCGGTCGTTACTCGTGAGCATTGTATGCCTGTATGAGATGTGGTTTTCCTGCAAAGACAATGGGTCAAGGCCACTCCCACCTGAATTATTTAGCATCTTGCATCTTTTTTTTTCCGCGTCTCTTGATATCTCCTTACCAAATACATCAACTTCATGTCATGATTTAAATGCTACTTCATCAAGCAGTTCACTAGCTAATCACACTTTTACATTTTCATTGCCTTCTTTAGTTTTCTTTTAGAGAAGAGACATGCAAGCTAACCTCTCTGTGTTGTCCTAAACATGCTGTAGATTGTATTCATTTCTATAGCCTTATATATTTCTCTTATTGTCAGTTCTTAGTTCAATTCTTTCTTCTCAGCCATTTGCATATATATATGCTATACTCAAGTTAGTCCTACCCGACCTGCAACCAGCATGCTAATTTATGAAGCCAGTTCAATTGTTCCCCATCAGTTGTGATTAGTAAAATGACCCCTATTCTGTACCACTCACTCAATTATCAAATTATGAACTAAACCTATTTGTAGCAGAACACAATTATATAAAAAGTCTTATTTATAGTGTGTGCTCCTCCTTTGCTGAATTATATATTAATTTTGTTTGTACCAACCAATGTTTTCCGGTCGTCTAGTCGGACCTAGTCGCCTTGGGACCGACCAGAAGACTAATCGTGATTAGTCGTCGACCAGGCCGATTAGTCGAGCCTAGTCGACCATGCTGGTCGTCCAAGTCGTCCTATATATCAGGACATATATATACTATATATATATATATACCTATATATACTATATTGCATACATAATGAAGCAAGCATCAAGACTAGCTGGTGACTTACTTGTGGGAGTTGTTTTCTTCTCTTTTCTGCACTGTCCAGATGTCTGTAACTCTGTATTCCTGTCCCAAACAACATTCCTTTGCTGACTTGCTGCTGGAAGCCTGGAAAACCAAAGAAGACTACAATTAGAAACACAATTGTAGTGTTGACCTTGACACAAATCAACAGCAGCTCTGCTGCATTATCAAGCAAATAAATAGCATTTAACAGAACATAGCAGCCAGCATATTACATAACCAAAATAGTTCACAAGTTCGACATCCAAATTCATAGCCAGCCACACACACACACAGCAACATAGTTCACAAGTTCAACATCCAAATTGAAGCACACAGCCAGCCACACACAGCCAGCCAGCCAGTCACAAGACTCACAACTCACAAGTCTCAAACACACACAGCCATCTAATTAAGCAAATCCACATCCAAATTGAAGCCTCCATCTCCGGTTTCAGTTGGTGCAGCTGCAGATACTTCATCTGCCTCCATTGCTGCTGAATCAGATTCAGCATGATGATCATGGTCTCCATCTTCAATTTCTTCAATATCTTGAGTCACTGTGGTCCTTGGACGCTTCCTATTATAAGTATGCTTCACAGCAGCAGAAGCATTACGAGCAGCAGCCCTAGGCAAGTTACGTCCATGCAGAGCTTGGGTTGCACCAATAGCCTCATCAACAGCAGCCCAAGGCGTAGCATTGCCACTAGCACCACCACCAGCACCACCTTCCTGAACTGGATCAACTGGTTCACAACTTTCATGAACCCATTCATTTTCCCAATTAAATTCTTCGAGCAAGAGTGGATTGCTTCTCTTTCCTTGGGAACCCAGCTCTCTAATTTTTTTAAACCTGTTTTCCATCTTGCGGTTGTAGCTGACATAAACCAACTTATTTAACCTTTCATGCTCTAATCGGTTTCTCTTTTTTGTATGGACCTACACAAGATACAACACTGAATCACATACCAATATTGCAACCAAATTTAATTACTCAGCAGTAGTACACTAGCACTTACACTAGAAAAGTCACTCCAATTACGCTCACATCCAGATGCAGAGCAACAAAGGCTAACAATCCTTTTTGCTAAACATTGGAGCTCATACGTCAAGCCACCATATGCACCCCACCATAGCACTGCAATTTCCATTCCAAACATACAATTCCATTATTAGTTCATTGCTGATTATTTCAGAAAAAGGGAAGGAAATAGTTAGAGAGCTTACTAGGATTTTTCCTATCTCTGTCTCTTATTGCTCCTGGCTGTGAGAAGGATTCACCTTCAGCCCTCTCATAGTCATCAGCCTGCCTGCTTATCTTGTTTTGCTCATCATCATCACTCACCATCTTCCACATAACTTGATTAAACATGTTTCTCAGCTTTCCTGCTTGTCTCCTATCTTTTTCCCTGATGGCAAAGAACTTTCCTGGATTCAAGTACAAGGCTGCTCCATACAGCTGCTGCTCCATCTGGTTTTCCCATCTTTCGTCATAGTATTTCAGTACTTCACTGAGGAATTCTGGTTTGTCTTTCAAAGAATCCTTGATTGCAGCCTTTGCAACATCCATGGCTGCCATAATCTCAGGAGCTGCTGGTGTCTCATCTCCATCTGCTATCCTCAGAGCAACAAGAAGTGGTTGTGTAGCTCTTAGACATAATTCCACTTTATTCCAAAATGCAATTGAAAGGATAATGTTCTCAGCTCGTCGGCCTGCTTGACTGCTAGTGAAACTGATAGCATGCCATTCATCACTAACCACTAAGCTCCTCAATCCACTCTTGTTCTTATACAGGCTTGCCAATGTGAGAAATGAAGTGGCAAAGCGAGTTTTAGCTGGTCTCACAAGATCTCCTCCAAGCTTACTACGCATTAGATCTAGAACCCTCCCATGCTTGTACATGAATGTGGTCACCTTCTGTCCCATGTTGATGCAAGTGCTGAATTCCTTTATTTTCCCAATGTCCTCCAACAACAAATCCAAGCAATGGGCTGCACATGGTGTCCAAAATAGATGGGGGATCCTCTGCATTAAAATCCTCCCTGCTGCCTTGAAGTTGGCTCCATTGTCAGTGACAAGCTGCACCACATGTTCCTTCCCCACCTTATCAATCTGCTTCTCCAACAGATCAGCCAACATAGGTGCACTTGCTACCTGACCTGATGCATTAACAGACCCTAGAAAGAAAGTCCCTGCTGGACTGTTAGCAAGGAAATTGATGAGATGGCGGTGGCTTGTGTCCGTCCACCCATCGGACATTATGGTGCAACCATATTCCTTCCATGCCTCCTCATGCTTCTTCCTCAAATCAGTTGTTCTGTTCACAGCTCTTTCAAGCAGCGAAGTCCTAACCTCACGATAGGTTGGGGAGCGGTACCCAGGACCATATTGTCCAATTGACTCAAGCAAAATTTCCCAGCTTCTTGAGTTGATGACATTCAATGGAATGCGATTCTCATACAAGAAATCTCCAACATGATCATCAACAATTAATTTGGCCTCCTTACCTTTCTTTGTGCAGTGCTCAAGTGTAGGTTGACTTTGCTTGGATTTGTGCCTCTCTGTAACTACTTGTTCTGGTGACTTGCAAAGCAGGGAACTCACTGACCTGGACTGTTTTTGTGTTTCTGGTTTTGCTGCAGCAGAAACAATGAAAGAAGTGATGGCAGCCTGAGCAATCTTCCTCTTGGCTTGCTTAAGTTTTGTTCCAGAACTTGGTATTTTTACTGGTTCAGCTGCAGCATCTTGTTCTTGTTCCTCTTCATCTTCACCTCCAGCAGCTGCAGGCACCTCCACAAGAACAGTCCTTGAGTTCTTCTTCAAGTAATCATTCATCTCCCTCTTAACTATTTCTGGAGGATTAGGACACCCCATTGCATCTCCACGCCCCCCAGCAAGGTGCTGCTTGAATCTGCATATTCCAGAAGGCACAACCTTCTTGCAAAATATGCACTGCACAAAGTCCTTCTTGGTAGGATCTGGCCACCACCCATACTTCCATCCTGGGTCTTTTGATTTTGCCTTCCTCTTGGTGTCAACAGCTTGTTCCCTAAGCTCTGGAGGTAGTTTTGCTAGAGCCCTCTCAATTAGGGAAGGAATGTCAGCTGCTGATGAGGATTCAGTGGCAGCGGGATCTGACCCGACTGATGATGGAACACCTCCTTCACCTCCAAGGTCAGGCGGTGGCATGTACACTTCCACGGCTGCAGCACGTCGGTCCACATCTGCAGAAGCACCAGTTCTTAGGATGGATGGACGATGGGGGATGGGACATCACAGCAAGCAGCAAGGAGCAAGGAGCAACCACCAAACAGAGAGAGGGATGGGGGGAGGAGGGAAGAAGATGGAGAGGGGAAGGCACATACCGTCGTCAGAGGAGCTCATCGTGAAGACCGGGGAGGAGAGCAGCCGGCGTGGAGGAGAGCAACCGGCGGCGGGGGAATCTTCCTTGAGGGGGAATCTCCTCCAGCGGAAGCGGCGGCGGCTTCTGCGAGCGGAAGCAGCGGCGGCTTCGATCCAGACGGACTGAGTCCGTCCGGCGGCGGGGGAATCTTCCTTGCGGGGGAATCTCCTCCAGCGGAAGCGGCGGCCAAACAGCAGCGGGGAGGAGAGCAGCCGGCGTGGAGGAGAGCAACCGGCGGCGGGGGAATCTTCCTTGCGGGGGAATCTCCTCCAGCGGAAGCGGCGGCGGCTTCTGCGAGCGGAAGCAGCGGCGGCTTCGATCCAGCGGCGGCTTCTCCCTCTAATCCTTCCGCGCGGGCCCGCAATTGTTTCCCTTTCCCGCTGCACGCTGCGCGCGCTTCTGCTCGGGCGGATTCCCTTTCCCGCGCTCGCCCGCGCCCGTGCACGCGCGCTCGCCAAAAACAGAGGACTGGTCGTCCCGGAAGCCTAATCGCCCGACTAATCGCGATTAGTCATCGACTAATCGGACGACCAGAAAACTAATCGCCCTAATCGAGTCGGTCCCTCTGGTCGGACATCAAGGACCGATTAGGGCGATTAGTCGCGATTAATCGCGATTAATCGGACGACCGGAAAACATTGGTACCAACAATGCATGTCTTCAAAATTAGATAAAAATAGTGTTACACTGATCTTCAGCATCTCCTTCACTTGTGTGCATGTGCAGAGAAATACTCCCGTTGACTTGGCAATTTTCGATCTTTGTGGGGTATACTTCAAAGAAGAGAATACAGTTGAGCTACTGTGCTTCCTTGCCTTTTGTCATAAGCATGGTCCTAAAAATGACCTCCTTCGTCAGTTGGCTTACCGATGGTCACTGCATCTCTTTTTTCATGGTCCTTATGTCTGCCACTCTTTAGTCTTTACTACATTGAATCCTATTCCTACATTTCTTTTAGCTATTGATTCCAACATGTATCAGGAAAGCAGTTTACCCATTTTCAGCAAGGAGTACTTTGTGCTTTTTGTCAGGCCTGCTACCCGATCAACAGCAGCAGCAGCGTGCACCTTGGTTCTTCACGAAAGCTTAGCCCTAATGGTTGAGTACTAATAGATAAATGTATTTTGAATTCCTGCATATTGACTAATGCTTCAGTGCGCATCAGTGCTGCAAGTATTTTTAGCTAAACCTTAAATTCGCTAAACCTGAAACTATATTGTGGTTTAGTCACTGTGACCTCCCATTTCCTTGCTAAGGTTGTTCCCTGTAACTGAATGGACCTGACAGTTCCATAAATACATTGTGCATTCAGATATAAATAAAGCCCATATGAACATCTGAGGTATTTTGGCATATGCGGAAGTGGAAATAACTGAGTAAACAAAGCATGCAAGTTTTCCTGTTTTTTAAATGCTTATTGCTCTGGATAACCTGCCTGTCTTATATGCTTCATTCAGGTATAGAATCAATGGGAAAAGCTGAAAAACATATGTCTTTCCTCTCCTAAACTTGCAGTCCTTAATTTTAATGCTAAATCTGCCTTCGTTGATCTAAACTAGGTCTGGTCTTCTTTATTCAGATTCTCTTATGCATTGCAACCTCTATGTGCAGACCGTATTCAGGTAATGCATATATTGAACTGCGTAATATAAAATATCCACTGGGTTCTGTAACTACTCTCTTACTATTTTGCCCCATTATCACAAAGAGTTCAGTAATGCCAGCCATACATACAAAAACTTTTCTGGACTTCACTAGAAAGATTTCAGTTCTACATAGCGTATTCAATATGTCTATGTATTTAGTGACTTACTGACCCCATATATTCTTCCCACCCTTAATGACCAATATATTATTTAATCTTGGGCATGGCGTAGCATGAGGTACAAGAGTGAACCGTACTGTTCATTGCACCAAAGGTAAACATATATACATGCCGGTGGTGCTGCAAAGGCTTTGGTTGCTTCTCTTTCGTTGCTTTCATGCTTCCTTTTTTTGACATTCAAAACAGTGATTCATTATTACCTGTTTAACCACTCCAAAAAACAGAATGCGCTACTTTATATCCTATTCTTACCTATATATATATGGTTTGGCTGATGATATTCTTCTACCGTTACAATATTCCTTTCAAACTAAATTTATATAATATCTTCTTGCAGAAGTACGCTTCCAGTTATCTATCAAAAAGAAGTAGCTCACATGAGGTCATGCCCCCTTGCCTACTCACATGTTCCTTAATTTGTAGTTTGGTGATTTTCCACTCCTTCAATTTGTTGTGGACCATTCTTTCCTTCATAAAATTATGTATATCACTATATGTCTTCAGCATATCAATAAACATTTTAATTCTCCATTTACCAACCAACTGTATTTTTATTTGTTTTATCACTTTATTAGTTGCCGTAGGGCTTATTGGTCGTTCCTTCCAATGTCGTCAACGTCCATGGCACTAACATAATTATTGCATATAATTTTGTAACATACCACAACTCTAGCCCTTAAAATATATTCTATAAAATATGTAAGTAAATCACCAGAGAATTACCTGAAAACCGAAAATCATTGTTAGGTCAAAGACAAGTTTGTCTTTTATTATCCTATATATCGTGCTTTGTCTATGCGCGCGCAGCGAAGCGTGCGGGACTTCCTAGTTCCTTAATATTGATCCTATTAAATTACTCTTCTCTTAGCTTGCAGGATTATCTAATATATTTTAGGATTTTATTTTTCTATTCTATTTAACTTTTAGCATAACCTTTCATTGATAGAGAATTTGTCATAAACCGATCTTTACATATGCAGCAACGCACGGGGAATTCAACTAGTTTATAGAGGGAACAAGACTAGGTCCTGTTCATCCGGCTTATAATCCGTACTTTTCAGCTTATTTTTTTAGCCGAAACAGTGTTTTTCTCTCACAACAGATCAGCCAACAGTGTTTTTCAGCCGGCTTATCAGCACAGCCGAACGGGGCCTAGCTCTTTAGAATAGACACAAGATATAAAAAAGAACTATCATTGGATGAAAAGCTATAGAGTGATTTTTATTTAAATGACATTTTGCGAACACAAGGTTGACAAGTACTCTTGTGTGTTCGTTTTGTGATGAGTGATTGTCAATGTGATCCATGAAATAGGTTGAGTGGTGACTAACCCTACCATGGCGAAAGCTATGTGTGCATGTCTCTTGGCTCGTGGTGTGCAGGTGTGGAGCACGGAGGCGGTAGTCGACGACGAGGTGAAGGTCAATGAGGACGTGCCGTGCTGACGGACCGGGAGTGGTGAAGGGCGGACGTGAGGCTTGGACCGAGGGACCAAGAGGCCGGGTGACTAGTCGCGGTGGCTGACACTTGGGACATCGAGGAGTGCAAGTGTACATGGTGATGAAGACGACGTCGGCCAAGTCAAGATGGAGACGATGACGTCGTGACACTTGGCGGAGGCCGGTGGGCCGAGTCAAGAAGGAAGGCGAAGGCGTCATGCTTGGCGGGAGGTCGGACACGCGTCGACATCGGGGGTTTGGTGGTTTCGTCCTCAAAACCATCGGCGGGGGACGCGTATGGAGTACGCTACTCGCGAGCGGTTTGATGGTTTGGGCCTCAAAACCATCAGAGGCGGGTTTACGGGTTTGGGCCTCAAAACCCGGGTGGAGGTTCCGAGGAGGAACGGACGGCACGTGGCGGCATCGGGGAGTTCACGTCGAGGCGAAGCTACCGGTGAGGAGGTGCGGTGGCCGTCAGATGAAGATGACACAGGATTGGACCTTTACGCCCTTGGGCTAAATGGTTTGGCTCATTTGTATACAGGGACAAAACTAGGATTGTGTGATAGCCCTGTTAAATAGTATGAGGGAGCCCCCATCTTCCTCACCTCCTCCATTTTCATTTTCTCCTTTAGGGTTTTTTTCTCTAGTTGCTTATGAGAGAGAGGTCCACTAATCCACAGATTAGTGTAAGAACCATGAATCTTTGAGGGAAGGAGGTCTCGAATCCTTCGGTGTCCTGTGTTCGGCGGAGAAATCAATTTGTGAGTTCATGATGTGTTCTTCGCGTTCTTCATTTTCTCCCCTCTAGTTCTTCTTTTGATTCGTCGTTTCTAGACCATTTTGGTTTGTTTTTGTTGTCTTGATTCGTGCTATGACGTGAGTAGAATCTTTCCACCGAAGAAAATCCATCAATTCCTCACGAGCAAGTAGATCGGGCGATTTCTTGGTCTAGGTCTCAAGAACCGGTGTTTTTTTGTTCTCCTTCGATCTCCCGTTGATTGGCTTCAAATTGGGCGATGACCTCTTAGAGGTAGCTCCGCTACTGCCTTGTGATCATGCTCACCAAGTTTCGTAGCAGTTGGTGAAGATTTGGTCGCAAATCGGAAGATCGAAGAGAGGAGGCGATTTTCGGAGCTCTCTGTTCCTGCTGTTTCGCGATTCGCGGACAGTCCGCGGTACTATAGCGGACAGTTCGGGAGTTGAGATTTTTTTTCTGTGCTTTCATTGTTGCACGATGTCCGTACTCGCAGACTGTCCGACCCCCAAGCCCGGACTGTCCGCGGTACTGCAGCAGTTGTTTTTCAGTCGAGAACAGAACTGCTTCCGCGAAGTTCGTTTTCAGTTTTTTTTACCTGTGGACTGTCTGTGGCACTGTAGCGGACTGTCCGCGGTACTGCAGAGTACTGTAGTGGACTATCCGCGGTACTGTAGCAGTTTGTCCGCAGCTCGTAGTCTGTGCTGTTGCGATCCGTTTCTCGCCCGTTCGGTTTCCGATTCGAGTTTCGTTTTTTGCGTTGGGTTTCTAGTGATCTGAGGAACGTCTTTAGGGTCTCTTAACTCTTGGTGGCTCGAGTTTTCGTAGCTTTTATTTGTATGCCTTTTGGGGGTTGATTTTGGGACAGCGGTCAAAAGTTTTGAAAGAAATTTGAGGCTCTCATTCACCCCCCTCTGGTCGCCGTTTCCGATCTTTCACACTTTTTTTTCTTAAGGGTCTGTCTCGAGGTCAGGTGACTTGAGGCTTCGATTAAGCGTTAGTCACCCTTCCTCTCCCCCTGCAGAGCCTCCTCCAACCGCTTCTTCTCCATCGCCGGCGCCCTGCCTCCCCCACCGCCCTCAGTCGCAGCTGCCTCGCCACCGGTCGGCTCGCCCACTATCTGCCCTCGCCTCCGTGACCCCGCCCTCTCCTAAAGAGAAGGAAGTTCATCGAAGCTTTGCCATCTTCCTCGCCCCGCCCCTGCCCCCGCCCCTGGCCACCGGCGACGAACCGCCTCATCGAGCCACCCACAGCCTGCCCCCGCCCTTGACCCCACCCCCACCCACCCTAACCCTATGCTGCGACACCCTCGCCCGTCCCTGGACGGACCGCCTCCACCGCTGCCAGGGCCCTTAACTGTCCTGTTATCATCCCCACCACTGGTCGTCCTGCCTCCTCTCGAGCCCCTTCTTCTAAATCCATCGGAGTTGAAGATTTACTAACCCTAGCCGCCGCCACCTCTTCTTCTCCGTCTGCGGTGGACGCAGGCGTGGGTGTGGGATCGGGCTCCAATGAATCGGACGGGGGAGGCAATCGCCTGATGGATTCGCAAACCATCAGGCGACTGCATTCGAGTACTTTTTTTTTCTTAAACATAGAAAAATCCTTCTTAAAAATATTGTAGACTGTAGTAGGAAATCGCTTTTCTTTTTTCTTTCTAGAATGAATAGCAGCTTTTTCCTTCCTTCTCAAAAAATGAAGAGCTCGGGCTCTTCTGGATTCTGTAGCGTGGACCATTGAGCCAACGTCGAACCAAAGTTCAGTGATACTCGAGCTAAGTCAACAGAAACCCTTTCGAAGGTGCCCTACGTATACGTGGCTTCAGCTCTCAGTAACTAACGTCTCGTTCCATCTGGAGGAGACGACGGACCATAACCAAGCCCGGTCCTTATCAACTCAGGTTCCTTTTCCTGTGGAATCCACGTAGACTTGGAAGGGCGTTTAGTTGCTGGGTGAAAATCTTTGAGGTGTCACATTAAATATTTCAAGGGACGTTGGCAGGGGTATTTGGATACTAATAAAAAAACTAATTACATAACTCGTCTGAAAATCGCGAGACGAATTTATTAAGCCTAATTAATCCGTAATTAGCACATGTTTACTGTAGCACAACATTGTCAAATCATGGATTAATTAGGTTCAAAAAATTCTCTCACAAATTTATCGTGATATGTGTAATTAGTTATTTTTTCGTCTACATTTAATACTCCATGCATGTGTCATTAAAAAAATTTTAGGAGGAACTAAACACGCCTTGGTCACCTCTTTCAAGTCTTCATGAATGCCTGATTGCAAAGGGTCAGGGCAGACCTGTCCAACAGTCATCCCCTGTGGCCTTTATTTCTTCTTCTGAATTTTAGTCCCTATCACATCATATGTTTGACACATACATAAAGTATTAAATATAGACTAAAAAATAACTAATTGCACAGACTACGATTACTTTGTGAGATGAATTTTTTAAACCTAATTAATCCATGATTTAACAATGGGTGTTACAGTAAAGCTACAGTACATGTGTGTCAGCGTTTGGTCCTGTAGAGGTCCTAAGTCAACGAGTGAATTAATGTTGTGTGTCCTTAATCTGGATGGTGATGCAAGGAGGATACACGGAGGTTTATCCTGGTTCGGGCAAAAGGAAGCCCTACGTCTAGCGGGGGGCAGGAGGAGTGTTGTATTTCCTTGCACCTAAGTGCTTGCGTAGGGGTTACAAGCTGTGAGAGAGGGAACTGAGTCCAGGTCTCAGAGAAAAAGGGAGAGTACAAAGGAGATTGCTTGAGATGTTGATCTTCTATGGTGGGATGGTGACTGGTTTTTCGTCGTCCGCCCCCTTGTAGAGCCCCTGCCTGCCCTTTTATAGGGTAAGAGGAGGCAGGGACGCCGGGAGTGTCTTTAAGGTGAAGTTTTGTCGATCCCTGTGGAGGTGGCTGTAGCGACGTGCCCCGAGAATGGCTGGCCATCCCCGGACACCATGGTGACGTAGAGGATGAGACGGTGAAAAGACTCCGAGTCTTATGTCACGTCGGTTTTTCTTCCTTGTTGACCGGTGGTGGGTCGAGGACGGATCAATGTGGATCGACGGTGAGCGGATAAGGCCGAGTCCCCGGGATCACGGGGTACGGTACTTGTCGTATACTCCCTCAAGGGTGATCAGTGGTGAAATAGTGCACGGTATGGTGCATACAGTGACAGGTTTTCACCTCCCATCCTGGGGTGGGCAGTAAAAAGTGAGATTTGACACCGGTACTGCTTCCATGCCGGTTACTGCTGTAGTCATGATGGTAGGAGGTATTTGGTAGTCGCATTAAATGCTCTGACTTTTGTCTCAAAGTTGGTGAATAAGTTGGGTCGAGTGGCCCGATCCGGGGTCGTGCGAGTCAAAGATTTCCCGGTAGTCGAGGAGTCTTGTCGAGCGGGCCTCGTACGAGTCGGAGCGTGGTCGAAGCGTCCCGTCGAGCGAGCCTCGTACGAGTCGAAACGTAGTCGAGGTATCTCGTTCGTTATTTTGGCTCGTCCCGTTTCTTGTGGGTAGCGGTTTTATTTTTCTTAATCGTTGATTGTGGGTATCCCTAATTTTTAGTACCCGACAGTAGCCCCCGAGCCTTTGGGTGAGTGTGGATCACTCTCACAGAGGCTCAGCGGTTCATGAACTAGAGTCATAGTGTCGTAGCCTTTTTCAGGGGGTGCACGCGAGCGCACCCGCCGGGTGTAGCCCTCGAGGCCTCGGTGGAGTATTTTGACTCCTCCGAGGCCTTTTGCACGCTTTTATCGAGGAAATGCTCTCGCATCGTGGTGTGTTCTATCTTCTTTTGTTCGAGGTTTGGCTTTCTGCGGTCGAGCCCCTGAGCCTCGCGCGCATGAGGTCGATCAGAGTATTGTCATCTTTTATCGTTTGGCCCTCACGCTCCCTTTTTTAGGAAAAAGGAGGGGGGTGGGGAACGTCGTACTACTCTCGTTGGGCGAGTTCTGACAATCTCCGGCGAGCTATTAACGGGGAATTCAGGTGGGAGCCCATGCTCCATTCGGTAGGAGTCAGCTGCGGCCACGGAGGCGCTCTCAAAAAATGCCAAAGAGTAGTTGTGTGGATCTCGGTTCCTTGCGATAGGATCCGAGGGCTCGATGCCTCCCTCCTAGGGGATTCCTCCGTCGACCTCTCTTTTAGTCTCGAATACGTTTGGGGATGCCTCGAGAGCATGGCTCGAGCCCTGGCCTTGTACAGGCGCGTCCCTAGTCGTCCCTGACTCCGCTACTCGAGGGCAGCTGTCGAACCCTGGTCGAGGGCTAGCTTTTGAACCCTCGAGGTTTATATCGGGCTCAGAGCCTATTACCCATTTGTCTGAGAATATCCGTCCACGGATCCTTTTCCTGCCCATTTAGGGCATGTCTTTTTAGGAGGGGAAGCGAGATCAGCGCGGTAGTGGGCAGCGTGGTGCGACGGTTACAGAGTGCACGGTGAACACGTGCCCCTGTCTACGGATTTTGAGGGAGCGGTTAGGTAAGGTCATTGAATGTGGCAAATGTTCCTACCTTTTCACCCGCCCGTTGGCCTTCCCTGGGGGTATAAGTGTGAGGCCCGGGGTTTCGTTTACCCCTATAGGCCTTTTGCGTCTTTGCCTTCTTTGCGCCCTTTAGCCGCCATCCACCGCCTCCTTTGCGCCCTTTAGCCGCCGTCCACCGCCGTCGTTGCTCCTTCGCCTGTCGTCGCCACGTGCCGTTTTCCGACAACCATGGCGGGCAAGAGCCAGATCCTTCCCGTGGACACGTGGGCTTGCTCCTCGGTGACAGAGAGGAGGCTGGAGGAGTTGGTCCACGATGGGCTTCTGAGGCCAAGGGCGAGCCGGACCCAGCCGGAATGGAGGGTGCCACCGTCCGACCACCGGGAGCCGGCACCCCCGGAGGGCTACGTGGTTAGCTTCGTGGCTTTCCATGAGAGGGGGCTCAGAGTGCCACCGAGCCACTTCATGCGGGTGCTCCTCCACTACTACAAGGTGGAGCTGCACCATCTCGCCCCCAACTCCATCTCGTAGGCTACCATTTTCGCGGCGGTCTGTGAGGGGTACCTGGGGATGGAGCCACACTGGAATCTGTGGCTCCACCTCTTCAAGGCGGAACACTTTACCAAGAAGGCGAGCGAGCGAGGGGTGCGGCACGCAGTGCATGTAGGGAGCTGCACTCTCCAAGTTTGAGTGGGTCACGATGATCAGTACATCCCAACGCAACTGATTTCGTCGAACAGCGGCTGACACGATGGCTGGTTCTACTTGCGCAACGATGGCGATCAGCTGCCGAAGTTCTCCGGCCGAGTGCTGATGTCACGTGAGGAGAACTGGACGTACGGCGTCGTCGAGGATGACAAGCCGAAATTGTAGCCGCTGCTCGACGCGTTGAGAAGACTTCGTCAACGCGGGCTGACGGCGGGAATGGTGGCCGCTGTGTTCCACTACCGGAGGGTGCTGCCTCTGACGCAGCGCCGGCTCCGGCTCGACGAGATGACGCCGGAGGCGTCGTTGGAGGGGAGTCGGATGTCGCATGAGTCCCTCCCCCTCGATGAGGTCGCCCAGCGTGCGCGGTGGATGGTGGGGAGTTTCAAGCAGGAGGACATCGACAGGGTCCCAATGCGCCCCACTCAAGACTTTGAGCCTCTGGTAAGTGTCATTTCTGACAGTCTTGAGTCCTTTTGCTTCCAGATTCCCTCGACTAATTCAGTCGAGATCTGTGTGCAGGATATGTCGGCGGTCAAGGAATCGTAGCCATCGGTTCCGGAGGATCGGGCTGCTTGGGAGGCTCGACGCCTCTTGGCGGCCCAGAAGGAGGAGAAGGACGCTGCCAAGAAGCGTCAAGTTTGGAAGACCCTTGAGCAGGAGGTGTTGAAGAAGCATCGTCGCCAACAGAGCCTCGAGGGGCTCCTACTCAAGGAGTCTCCCTTCGAGACGGTCTCGGGGGAGGACGAAGACAGCGGCGACGATGACACCGGGTCGTGGTATGATACCATGACTTTTCTAGCGTACCTCCCCGACGTGCGGCCCCTGCTAGAGCCCGTTGAGGGGTCAACTTCCCAGGCGTCGAGGGAAGTCTCGGTGCCCGTAGAGGGAGAAGGAGAGCCAGGAAAGGGAAGGGCCGGAGCGGGTCCTTTAGCGAGGGGAGCTACCTCGTCTGGGGCCCCGTAGGAGGGGTCGGTGGCGCTGCTCCCGCGAGCCTGATCGCCTCGGACTTAGCCGGTGGTCGGAGCAGCAGCGTCGGCGTCAGAAGCCAGGGCGCCGTCGATGGGCGTAAGGACCCGAGGCCAAATAGCCTCGGCAGCGCAAAGATCCTTCGATGCCCCGTCAGCCCGGGCTCTGAGGAGCACCCAACCGACAGGAGGCTCAACGGTAGGGCCGTCACAGGTGCCGCCGGGTGGCTCGGGCTTGCCGGGGTCTAGGCCCCTGGTTCCCATATCCGAGTAAGTATCTTGCCTTGTTTTTCCATCATCGGTGATCTTGTTCTTTGTTCTGACGTGTTTGTTTGTTGCTCAGCCATAAGCGTAAGGCGGAGCTCGCGAATTCGACTCCTGTCAAGGCGCTCAAGTCGGGCGCTGCCCTGATGATGCAGACGGCGGTCGACGCCGTCGCCTGGGTTGTGAAGTGCCAGACTACTGTAAGGTCCAAATGGCTAGAGAGGGGGTGAATAGCCTAATTAAAAATCTACAAGCTTCACTAAACAACCACGTTAGTATAAAAAGATGGCTAAGCTAATTCTAGCACTAGCTCAACTACACTATGCAAGCCACCTATACAATTCTAGTGAAGCAAGGCTATGATCTCTAATACACACCAACAAGACTAAGTCACTAAGCTACTTACTCCTATGTGATAAAAGCTACACTAAGATTAGTACAAGAAAGTAAAGAGCAAGTGACTTGATTCTTATACCAATGATATAGAGAAGTAATGCACTCGAAGAATCAATCACAATGATCAACCATAAGAGAAATCCTCGGCAAAGAGATGACACAAGATTTTTACCGAGGTTCACTTGCTTCCCGGCAAGCTACTCCTCGTTGTGGCGATACACCCACTTGTCGGTTCGCGAGCTAATCGACTATCAAGAGTTGAGCCCTCGGCGGGCGCCGCACAACCACACACAAGATGGGGATCCTCCAAGCCATGAGCTCCACTAGAGTATCCAATTTGTGAACTCCCGTGGGGAAGGATCAAAAACCCCTTACAACACTTGGTGAGGGCTCCAACAATCTTCAATTGTGACCTCAATCATCTCTGCTGCTCCAAGCCGTCTACCGTGTCGGAAAACACGGAAGAGTAACAAGAAATCCACAGCAGCTCAAAGATCAAGTGCCTCTAGAATGCAACTCTCAAGCAATGCACTTGAATCTTACTCAATCTCACTCAAGATGTACAACTAAGCAAAGAGATGAGTGGAGGGGTTGTTCTCTAGCTCAATGGATGTCTCTAGGTCTCAAAATGTGCAAGAGTTACCCTCAAACTCCGGACATCTTCTATTTATAGCGAAGGGGTACGCAGCTAGCCATTACCGGATGACACAGTTCAAAACGTGCTGACCGGACGCACCGGTCAGGGTGACCGGACGCGTCCGGTCACTACAGGACAAGCGTGAACAGTGCATGTCAGAAGTTACTGTTGCTATGACCGGACGCTCTCTAGCGTTTGACCGGATGCACTGCACCTGGCATCCGGTCGGAGTCCAGTAAGCTCCCACCCCGATCGGACGCGTCCGATCATACGTGACCGGACGCGCTGCGTGTCCGATGGTGTTGCGTTACTAACCGGACGCTCCAGTCCCGAGGACCAACGGACGCGTCGGTCGCGCGTTCTGTGTGCACCTTTCCTCTGTGCCCAGGAGAACTGATCGGACGCACTGGTTAGGCCAAACCAGTGTCCGGTCACAAACCCTAGGCGTGTTGTGCCTCTGCCCTCGACTTGAGCTGACCGGACGCGTAGGTCCACCCTGGACTGCGTCCGGTCCAGCGTCCGATTGACGTTTTTCAGTGATAAACACTCTGGACTTTCACCTCCGTTTCTCCGCCTCTGGCGCAGTAGAAAATAGGCGTTTCACTTCCCCAAATAGCACCGAATCCCGCCGAAATCCAAACCCCTCTCTATCGCTTAAACTCCACCGCCTTCGCAAATGTGCTAACACCACCAAGTGTACACCATCATGTGCATGTGTGTTAGCATTTCATAAACATTTTCAAGGCGTTATGTTAGCTCTTTACTAGATCCTAATGCATATGCTCAAGACAATGATCTAGTGGCACTTGATTTCCGAGCTAACCGTGATTGCCCCTCTTGATAGTCGGCTATGTATCCTAAATCCGGTCAATCACTTCTCTACTCATCTTAGACCGGCAAAAGGAAAACCCTATGGTTATATCTTTGCCTTGCGCTCTTAGATCCTTCTCCTCCACTTGATCATCATGTCCTTCATTTTATGTGCATCTCCACCATTATCATCATTTCATGTCCATGCACCATCTCTTTGTGATCTTGTGGCCACCACTCCTTGCCACATACACCTTCATCACATGTGTTGCTTATGCCTAACTCAAAACACTTAACACATGGCATTAGCAACTTGGTGTCATTAATTACCAAAACCAAACTTGGGCTTTCAGCTACGACAGAGCGGCTCGGGCTAACGGAGGCGGCTGCCAAGGCGGGGGCAAGCACCTAGGAGGTCACCGGTTCTGGTCTCGTCGCGCGGGGGTCAGGGCTAGCTGAGGCGGTCCCGGGCGATGCCGGGCTCGAGGTGCCTAGCGCTGGTGGGTCGGAGCCTGGGTCGATCGCGACGACCTAGGTGACCGTCGAGGCCGCTGAGGCCAAAACATCCGTCCGCGACGCGGGGCGGGCGGATGTTGAAAAGTCAAAGGAGGTGGTGGAGGTCCCGCCAGAGGCGGAGCAAGAAGTGGTGCAGCCGGAGTCACAACCGGCACGGGAGGAGCCGCAGTCGCAGCAGGGCCGACCAACGGAGCAGGCGGTCGAGGCAGAACGGGGGGTGATCGTGCCACCGCCCATCGTACAGGCGGTGGTGCCGACAGTCGAGATGCTAGCCCCGCCCCAAGGGTCGACCCCGACCTTGATCGACCTTACTGTCGATGACTCTCCTTCTGACAAAGGGAAGCAGAAGGCAGACGTCAAGACGGCCGAGGCCCTAGATCGGCCTGGTACCTCTACGACGTTGGGGGATGATCTGGCCGAGGCGTCGGCCAGGTGGCCTGACTATGCTAGGCTAGTGCTTATACGGGCGAAGGAGGAGCTTCCGCACTGGGGCCGGTCGACCCTCGAGTTCAGGGACGCGTCCAAACCCAGCGCTGAGCCCTTCTTTGCCCTCGATGACAAGGACGAGGTGCAACACTGGGAGTACCTCGAGGGACTCCAAAAGCACTCCCTGCAGTCCCTGCGCATGGTCTCAGATACCCTAGTGCGGGGTATGTCGGAGGCTTTCGAGGTAAGTCGGGTTTGTTAGTCTTTCCCTATGTTTTATCCTTTCCTTTTCCTTGGTTCTGATTTTTATGTTTTAACTGTGGTCAGGAGCTCAAGGAGCGTTCTTGCCATAAGTCACTCTTTATTCGTCATGAGAGTGGCGTGTGGGCGGTGCTTGCTCGTCAATGGGCCCTGGTCGAGGAAGCCAACAAGCGGCTATCCCAGAAGAGCGCCGAGACGGACGAGCTCCGTGTCGCCCACGCAGCGGTTAGGGAGGAGGCGGCGCAGGCCCGGGAAGCCAAGGCCAAGGCACATGAAGACATGGCAAGGGCTTAGGAGGAGGTGGCTAAAGCTCATGAGGACCTCGCACCGCTGCTGGCGCGTGTGAAGGAGCTCGAGGAGGATGTCGCCTTAGTTGGTGGTCATCGTGATGCTCTCAACATCCAGGTTGGGATGGCATCCTCTCGCGACAGAACCTTGGAGGATGAGGTTGTGACGTTGAAGGGGACGGTCCAAGAGAGGGACGAGGATCTCTCGGGCACCGGCCGGGAGGTTGAGGCACTGAGGGCGGCGTTCCACGACAAGGACGAAGCTCTTCGAGCGTCTGAGAAGACGTGTGGGGAGTTGCACGATGAGGTCATGGGTTGGCAGACCCACTCTAAGGGTAAACCTCTTGTTATGTTCTGGCCTTGGCGTTGAGGCCCCAGGCTTATGCTAACTCAGTGCTTACATTTCAGAGTTGGAGAAGCAGCAGCATGCGGCCTAGGCGACGGCCACCTCATTCTAGAACCTCTTCGAGGCCGAGGCCGGGCAGACTCAGTTGCTCTAGGGTGCTATCACCTCGGTATGTGACGGCTTAGGGGTCGAGCCCGATGCCGATACCGAGGAGAACGCACCGGGGAACTCCTTTGTCCGTCGGATGGTGGCGCTGGGCCGCCTCATCCACGAGAGGATACGAGGCGGGCTGCATCACGGCATGAAGAGGGCTATGGCGGTCATTCGGTCTAGGTTCGAGTATGACATGGACCTTGTCGCTGATGGCTTCATCATGGATCTAGACCGGACGGACGAGGAGAATGAATACGCTTGCCTGAACCTGATCGAGGCCGCTGAGGAGCCTAGGAGTCACCTTGCCAAGCTTTTCGAGGTCGAGGTGGTTCCGCCTGCCGACGACGAGGACCTGTGAGCCAAAATTGGGCATGAGGGCCCGTGTAAATAAGTTATTATTCGTAACTTTGGTCGTGATGGCCTCGGGGGCCTTGAAACACTTAGATGTAAACTTGTATTGAATGTCAATTTTTGTTTGAGTTTTTTCTTCCCTTTATCTCTTGAATCACGTTCTCGCATGATTTTCTTAGTGCATGGTTACGCCCCTTGGCGTAAGGGAGCGAGTGGAGGTACCGTAGCCTCGAAGGCGTAAGTGATCTCGCGAATCGACTGCCCTCGAGCTTTAGGGTGCGTTTGCGGCCTTGTAGATCATGTAAGAACTTGGTTCAAAGCGAATGGGAATGTTAGTCATGAGTTTTTTCAAAGTCGTGAACTATTAATAGGTCTACTTAGCGCGCGGTTGCACCCCTTGGCGTGGGGGGTGAGTGGAGGTACCGTAGCCTCGGAGGCGTAAGTGATCTCATGACTCGACGGCCCTCGAGCCTCAGGGTGCTCTTGCGGCCTTGTCGACTTATGTGACAGTTCTCATCTTTTTTGAAAAAGCTCGAAAAAATACGAGTTTTTTGGGGACAGGGGGTTCCCCCTTGCAGCCCCCGAGGGAGGGTCGACTCTGAAAAAACAGGGTCAATCCTTCCTGGTTGTTATGAAGAAATACTTTGAACACCGATGTATTTTTTATTCTATTATGAGATTGTGAAACAATTTATAGAGCCTCGAGGCTTTAAGGAAAAAAGTGACGTAGCTGTTCAATGTTCCATGCGTTGGTGAAGATTTTGCCTTTCTCGTTTGATAGTTTGTAGGTGCCGGGCTTCAATACTTCTGTGATAATGTATGGTCCTTCCCACAGTGGCGTAAGCTTGTGTCGTCCCTTGTTGTTCTGGCTTCGCCGTAGCACTAGGTCGCCAACATTGAGGTCCCGCCTGCGGACGTGTTTATCGTGGTAGCGTCGGAGACTTTGCTAATACCTGGCAGAGTGTAACAGAGCCACATCGCGAGCTTTCTCGAGCTGGTCAAGGGTGTCCTCTCTTGTGGCGTCATTGTTTTTCTCGTTGTAGGCTTTCAGCCTCGGGGATCTATATTCTACATCAGTTGGGAGAATAGCCTCGGACCCGTAGACTAAGAAGAACGGAGTGAACCCCATGGCGTGACTCGGCGTTGTTCTTAGGCTCCACAGGATCGAGGGGAGCTTGGCGGCCCATTTTTTGCCGTGTTTGTTTAACTTGTCAAAAAATCTTGGTTTTAGGCCTTGTAGGACCATGCCGTTGGCACGTTCTACTTGGCCATTTGTTTTTGGATGAGCTACGGCCGACCAGAGCACACGAATGTGATGGTTGTCGTAGAAATTCAGAAACTTTTTACCAGTAAATTGGGTGCCGTTGTCCGTGATGATGCAGTTAGAAACCCCAAAGCGGTGGACGATGTCGATAAAAAATAGCACAGCTTGCTCGTACCTGATGCTGGTGATAGGACGGGCCTCGATCCACTTGGAAAATTTGTCAATGGTGACGAACAAGTGGGTGAAGCCACCAGTTGTCCTTTTTAGGGGTCCGACCAAGTCGAGCCCCCAAACAGCGAACGGCCATGTGATGGGAATAGTTTGCAGGGCATGAGCCGGGAGGTGGGTTTGTCTTACATAGTACTGGCAGCCTTTGCAGGAGCGTACTAGCTTGACAGCGTCAGAGACTGCGGTTGGCCAATAGAAACCTTGTCGGAATGCGTTTTCAACGAGGGTTCGAGGCGCCGCGTGATGACCACAAGGCCCCGAGTGTAGATCATTGAGCAGGTTCCTACCTTCCTCATTTGTGATACAGCATTAGAGGATGCCAGTAGGGCTGTGGCGATACAGCTCCCTGCTGTCGCCAAATATCACAAAGGATTTGGCCTGGCAAGCGATCCGTCAAGCCTCGATCTTATCTGAGGGGAGGTCCCCTCGAGTGAGATGGTCGAGGTACGGAATACGCCAGTCAGGCTCATGGTTGGCTGGTGGGGTCGAGCCTTCCGCCTGCATGGCTTCAGCCCCAGTTGAGGGGGCTTCCGCCTCAGGTGGGGGATTGAGTGATGGCCCATCGACCCCTCCGTCTGCCCTGATGTTGACGGATGGTTGATTGAGATCTTTCGCGAAAACGTTAGGTGAAACTGTAGTTCGACTAGAAGCAATTTTTGTGAGTTCATCGGTGGCTTTATTATATCTACGTGCAATGTGGTTGAGCTCGAGGCCATGTAATTTGTCTTCAAGGCGCCGTACCTCCTCACAGTAGGCCTCCATCTTAGGATCACGGCAGCTCGAGCTCTTCATGACCTGGTCGATCATGAGCCAAGAGTCACCTTGAACATCAAGGTGTCGAACCCCTAGTTCGACGGTGATTCATAGGCCCGTGATGAGCGCCTCGTATTCGACGACGTTGTTGGAGGCAGAAAAATAAAGCTGGATGATATAGCGCATGTGGACTCCGAGGGGTGAGATGAAGAGCAAACCCGTGCATGCTCTCGTTTTCATTAGCGACCCATCGAAATACATGGTCCAAAGCTCGGCCTGGAGCTGAACCGGAGGAAGTTGAGTGTCGGTCCACTCCGCCGGGAAATCCGCTAGTACCTAGGATTTGATGGCTTTGCGTGGCGCATAAGAGAGGGTCTCACCCATGAGCTCGACCACCCACTTGGCTATCCTACCCGAGGCTTTTCGGTTCTATGCTATCTCTCCCAGAGGGAAAGAAGAGACCACAGTCACCTGGTGGCCCTCGAAGTAGTGACAGAGTTTGCGTCGCGTTAAGACGATGGCGTACAGCAGCTTTTGGATCTGCGGGTAGCGAACCTTGGTTTTCGAGAGCACCTCGCTGATGAAGTAGACCGGTCTCTGGACGAGCAGGGCATGTCCTTCCTCTGCCCTCTCGATAACCAAGACCGCACTGACTACTTGTGTTGTTGCGGCGACATAAAGTAGGAGGGGTTCCCCTGTGGTTGGAGGGACGAGGATCGGTGAGTTGGACAGCGTAGCCTTGAGCTTGTCAAGGGCTTCCTCGGCTTCGAGGGTCCACGAGAAGTGTTCCAATTTCTTTAGGAGATGATACAGTGGGAGTGCCTTTTCGCCGAGGCGCGAAATGAAGCGACTAAGGGCCGCAAGGCAGCCCGTGACCCTCTGCACGCCCTTCAGATCACGGATAGGGCCCATTTTTGTTATTGCAGTGATTTTTTTTGGGTTGGCCTCGATGCCACGTTTGGAAATGATGAACCCTAGGAGCATGCCTCGCGGACCGCTGAAGACGCATTTCTCAGGGTTGAGCTTAATGTTCTTTGCTCGTAGGCACTTGAACGCAACGTCGAGGTCATTTATCAAATTACTGACCTTCTTGGTTTTGACAACGATATCATCGACGCAAGCCTCGACGGTTGGTCCAATGTGTTCCCCAAAAACGTGTTCCATGCATCGCTGGTATGTAGCCCCTGTGTTCCGAAGACCGAAGGGCATAGTAACATAGCAATACATGTCGAATGGGGTGATGAACGAAGTCGCGAGCTGGTCAGATTCCTTCATTTTGATCTGGTGGTAGCCAGAGTATGCATCTAAGAACGATAGAGTTTCACATCCCGCAGTAGAATCAACGATTTGATCAATGCGTGGCAAAGGAAAATAAACTTTTGGACATGCTTTATTTAAACTAGTGTAGTCTACACACATCCTCCACTTCCCATTCTTTTTCTTAACTAATACAGGATTAGCTAGCCACTCGGGATGATGAACCTCCTTAATGAATCCAGCCTTCAATAGCTTATGGACCTCCTCGCCGATGACCTTGCGCTTTTCCTCGTCGAAGCGGCGCAAGCGTTGCTTCACAAAGATGTCGATGTTTGCGCGGAGAAAGTCGACAAGCACTACTTCCTATTTAGGGTCGAGGGGTGGCGCTGATGCTCAACGCCTTTCCCTTTGGGTCGGTGGGATCGAGGGGCACGAGCTTGACGTCTTCCGTGGGCTCGAAGTTGTCGGCGTGGCACTTGGGGTCGGGGATCTCGCTGGCCAAACCGTCGAGGTTCGCCACCAAGATCGCCGACTCCAAGATGGCTTCTCCGTGCTCGATGCACTCCACGTCACCCTCATAGGCGTGCTCGTAGGAGGGCCCGACAGTTATGACACCGTTGGGGCCTGACATTTTGAGCTTGAGGTAGGTGTAATTGGGGACCGCCATGAACCGGGTGTAGCATGGGTGCCCAAGGATGGTGTGGTATGTTCCATGGAATCCAACCACTTTGAATGTGAGAGTCTCCTTCCTGAAGTTGGCGGGAGTGCCGAAACAGACAGGCAGGTCGACCACCCGACGGGCTCTGCTCGCTTCCCTAGCACGACTCCATGGAAGCCCTCGACGTTGGGTCGGAGGTGCGTCCTCGTGATCCCTAGAAGGTCGAGGGTCTAGGCATAGATGATGTTAAGACTATTGCCGCCATCCATGAGCACCTTGGTGAGGCGTGTGTTGGCGATGATGGGATCGACAACAAGTGGGTAGACCCCAGGATTAGGGACGTAGTCTGGGTGGTCATCACGGTCGAAAGTGATGGCCATCTCAGACCAGTCAAGGAAGAGGGGGGTTATGAGTTGCATGGAGAAGACCTCTCGACGTTCCCGCTTGTGCTGCCGTGTCGAGAGGCGCATTGAGGGTCCTTCGTATATCATGAAGCAGTCATGGATCTCGGAGAACCCCTCATCCTTGTCGTCTCCCTTGGGATCTTCCTTCTTGTTGTCCTTCTTGATGCCTATGCTTTCAAAGTATCTTCAGAGCATGTGGCAGTCCTCGAGGTTGTGGTTCGTGGGCCCTTTATGGTAGGGACACGGCTCTTTGAGCATTTTGTCGAAAATGCCCCCGCCGGGGGGCCCTCGAGGTTTCTTACGATCAGCACCATTAACAAGGTCGTCGGTCGGGGCCTCTTGTTTGCCATGCTGGTTTTTCTTCTTCCTGCTGTTCCTCTTCGAGCCCCGACTGGAGCCCATGGGATCCTCTTCCTTGTGCTTCCCCTTGTCCTGATCGCTACCAAAGATGGCACCAACCGTCTCCTCGCCGGCGGCGAAGTTGATGATAATATCCATCAAGCCATTGGCAGTGATGGGAGTGCTGCGGCCCAACTCTCGGACCAACTCTTTACAGGTGGTACCAGAGAGGAAGGCCATGATGACGTCAGAGTCGGTGATGGTGGGGAGCTTGGTGCATTGTTTGGAGAAACGTCGGATGTAATCTCGGAGGGATTCACCCGGCTTCTATTTGCAGCTTCGGAGATCCCACAAGTTGTCAGGGCGCATGTAGGTTCCTTTGAAGTTCCCCTCGAACACTCTCACAAGGTCGTTCCAATCGTGGATTTGTCGAGGTGGGAGGTCCTCGAGCCAGGCTCGAGCGGTGTCTGACAGGAACAGGGGGAGTTATCGAATGATGACCCGGTCGTCGGTGGCCCCACCCAACTAACATGCCAAGCGGAAGTCAGCGAGCCAAAGTTCGGGTTTGGTTTCGCCATTATACTTGGTAAGAGTCGTGGGGGCGGAACCGAGCCAGGAGTAACGTTTCGCGAATGGCCTTGCTAAAGACCCGAGGTCCCGGTGGCTCGGGTGAAGGGCTTCGATCCTCTGAGCTGTCGTAGCGCCCGCCTCTGTGCTCGTGGTAGCCTCGAGCTACACCGTCACCATGTTTGCGCCTCCGGCGCTCGATGATGTTGTCACGGGCATCTCGAGGTTCACGGTTGTTGACGATGCGTTCACGGACAGAGACCGCCTTGTTCTGTTGGGCGTGCTCGGGATGAACCGAGGCCTCTCTCTCCTATCAGTAGGGCTCTGCAGGCTATTCCGAGGCAAGCCTGTGTTGCCTCGAGGTGGAACTCTCGGCCTGCTGCATGGCAGCGGTCTCGAGGAGTCCTCGGATTTCATCATGGGCTCAACGGGCCTTGGGGTTCGATGGCTCGGGCATGTTACGAAGGAGCATGGCGGCTGTGACCACGTTCTGGCTGGCTCGACCAAAAACCGGGGGCTCGACTACCCGATCCTCGACAATGTGACAGATAACGTCGCGAGCTCTCTCTCGAGCTCCTCCACCATGTGCGTGCGCCGCACGCTCTTGCTCGAGGGTTTGCTGAAGTAGGCGCAGATTTTCTCGTTCCTCATCGAGCCTGTCCTGCAACTCGCGGATTTGCTCGAGCTGCATTCCTTGATCCGCAAGGAATTGAGCCTCATCCCGTTCAGCAGGGAACTCGACCTGAGGTGGTGTGTTCCTTCCTCCCATGGCTGCCTCGTCCTCCGAATCCGACGCGATAGCTCCATCGATATTGAAGCACTCGCGAGTCGGGTCATAGGTGTCATCGGCAGAGTCAGAGTCTGGAGCACCGAAATAGTAGTACAATGGGTGCATGTGAGGCCATGCGTCTCTAGGGTCGTGATGTTGGAAAGCAGTTGCACGGAGCTCCGTAACTGGGGTCTCCGTGGAGTCCAGGTACTCGGAAGCTGGCGTGGATGCAACGAGGTCGAGGGTGGAGCATAGATGGTGTCCGAAAAGTTCCTCGTAAGCACTCATGCTGGTGCTTATAGAAGAAGCGTACGCCCGGGCAACCGAGTCTAATCCAAACGGGAATGCTGACGAAGGCGTCGTTCCTGGTGCTGGAGTAGTCAAACTGGCTGGTGGCGGCGCCGCACCGGGTGGTGGAGCGATGGGACTCCCTGTCGGCATCTTACCCTCAGCCAAGCTCATCCTACACAAATCCTCAGTGAGGAAATCTATGTTGGCGTCTGGCTGAGAGGCGCCGGATCGGGGAATATCATCGCCCCCCACAAGGTGATGACGGTGGTTGCGCTGGGCTCGCCGTCGCCTGGCGGCGCGTGCCTGACGAGAGCAACGATACTGGCGCAGCGCTCCCCCAGGTTGGGAGAGCTCGTGGTCACCGTCGGTCAGGTGACTGGGCGGGAGGAAGACCATGTCGTAGCTGTGGCCAAGGGACATGAACTCCAAGCTCCCAAACCAGATCATCGTAGCCAACGGGAGTGGATGTTCGGGTCAGCCATCCAGAAAAATGGCGAAAAAACGATGTTGGCACGCAGCGGCCCCTACCTGGCATGCCAACTGTCGGCGTTTGGTCCTGCGGGGGTCCTAAGCCAACGAGTGAATCAATGCTGTGTGTCCCTAATCTGGATGGTGATGCAAGGAGGATACACGGAGGTTTATCCTGGTTCAGGCAAAAGGAAGCTCTACGTCCAGCGGGGGGGGAGGAGTGTTGTATTTCCTTGCACCTAAGTGCTTGCATAGGGGTTACAAGCTGTGAGAGAGGGAACCGAGCCCAGGTCTCAGAGAAAAAGCGAGAGTACAAAGGAGATTGCTTGAGATGTTGATCTTCTATGGTGGGATGGTGACTGGTTTTTCGTCGTCCATTGTTCATCGTCCGCCCCCTTGTAGAGCCCCTGCCTGCCCTTTTATAGGGTAAGAGGAGGCAGGGACGCCGGGAGTGCCTTTGAGGTGAAGTTTTGTCGATCCCTGTGGAGGTGGCTGTAGCGACGTGCCCCGAGAATGGCCGGCCATCCCCGGACACCATGGTGATGTAGAGGATGAGACGGTGAAAAGACTCTGAGTCTTATGTCACGTCGACCTTTCTTCCTTGTTGACCGGCGGTAGGTCGAGGACGGGTCGATGTGGATCGACGGTGAGCGGATAAGGCCGAGTCCCCGGGATTGCGGGGTACAGTCCTTGTCGTATACTCCCTCGAGGGTGATCAGTGGTGAAATAGTGCACGATATGGTGCATACAGTGACAGGTTTTCACCTCCTATCCCGGGGTGGGCAGTAAAAAGTGAGATTTGACACCGGTACTGCTTCCATGCCGGTTACTGCTGTAGCCATGATGGTTGGAAGTAGTTGGTAGTCGCATTAAATGCTCTTACTTTTGTGTCAGAGTTGGTGAATAAGGTGGGTCGAGTGGCCCGACCCAGGGTCGTGCGAGTCAAAGATTTCCCGGTAGTCAAGGCATCTTGTCGAGCGGGCCTCGTACGAGTCGGAGCGTGGCCGAGGCGTCCCGTCGAGCAAGCCTTGTACGAGTCGGAACGTAGTCGAGGTATCTCGTTCGTTATTTTGGCTCGTCCCGTTTCTTGTGGGTAGCGGTTTTGTTTTTCTTAATCGTTGATTATGGGTACCCCTAGTTTTCGGTACCCGACAATGTGCTAATGACGGATTAATTAGGCTTAATAAATTTGTCTCGCGGATTTCTGATGACTTCTGTAATTTATTTTATTATTACTATCCGAACACTCCTATATAACATCCTTATATAATACTTAACATGAACTTTAGCTCAAAATTTAAACGCCACCGATCTACCTCCAGTTAATGCTGACCAATGCCGGGTCTCCCCAATGGTTCTTGAATTGAATGCACGAAAAGACCCCTCCCACTTCCCAGAGAACATGCTTTTGACAGGCGAATTAAGGAGGATTGCGACCAGACTGTCAATAATCGCCAAACTCGTTTGGGCCCGCGAAACCATCTCATCTCTGACTCTGTACATGTATTCCTATATACTTATACCACCAAAATATCTCGTCGGTTGAAGGATAAAAGAGCCCAGACCACGGACAAAAACTAGAACGTAACACATTCGTCAGTGCCTCAGTCTCACAAACAGCATCTCTTAATCGATGACAATGAACGACACCGCTATCACGTGACAAATTACAGCATTAGCATTGCACAGAGACAGGCACCCAAAGCCCTGGCACTGGTACTCAACGTGTTCTTTGGGCTTGTCCGACCGTGCCATTCTAGAAGACCTCATCAGAGAAAGCAGGAACACCGTTACACCAAGATTGTTCAACAGTAAGGAGGTGACCAGATCAAAGATTGAATAATCAGCAGTGAACACCTGACCTTAGCAAAGTATTAGCAGGACACGATGACGAAGTCCTGAATGATTGGCCGCGAACGACCGTGCCGTTAAATCTCTGGCTTCACACCATTCGCTCTTTTCTTTCCTAAAAAATAATTTTAACCAATAGTCAGCATCACATAACAGATATTAGCGTTTCTGTTCACAGGTATGAATCAAGAAAAATACTATCATGAGAATAAGGTGTGCCGTGTTCCATTGCACAACAAACCAGCCGAATAGGCTGCAAAAATAAATTAGAATGACCGGCGGGTTTTCAGCAGAAATAAAAATCGAAGAACACCTTTCTTACCTAGAATTCATCTTGATCATTTTCAGCGCGAGATTGGAATTATGTTAATCGATCTTTCCACAACAGAAGGGCATTGGGTGTGTACCTGTCAAAAAGCATAGCACCACTGCACCAGGTCAAATACGGCACCTTTTGTCATTAGTCCATGAAGTGGAGCCTTGCTGTCCATCAAAACCTCTGCATCCAACAACCACCGCAACCAATTACTCCAGAAGTCCAAAGTCCTCTCCCCTGAGTCCCAGCCCTGGCTACTCCACCGAGCTCCCATCCATGGCTCCTGTCTTCTTCCTTCTACCGCTCCTACTCGGCCAGATCCTTCTCTGTGCGGCCGTCGACACCATCAACTCCTCCACACCCTTGTCCGGCGCGCAGAAGATTGTGTCCAAGGGCAACAAGTTCACCTTGGGCTTCTACACCCCACCCCAAGGTACCACCACCTCCTCCAATCCCAGCAACTACTACATCGCCATATGGTACAGCAACATACCACTGCAGACGACGGTGTGGATGGCCAACCCCGATGTGCCGGTGGCTGACCCAACCACTGCCGCCTTGACCATCGGCAGCGACGGCAATCTCGTCCTCCAATCCCAGAATCGGCTGCTGTGGTCGACGAACATAAGTATTAGCTCCAATTCCACCATCGCTGTCCTCCAGGACAGCGGTAGCCTCGACCTCACAGATGCCACCAATTCATCCATGGTTTACTGGCGAAGCATCGATCATCCCACAAACACCTGGCTTCCTGGGGGGAAGCTTGGGCTGAACAAGACCACTGGTGTGAGCCAGCGGCTTGTTCCATGGAGTAACACTGCCAACCCCTTTCCCGGGCCGTTCTCACTGGAGTTGGATCCAAGAGGCACGACGCAATACTTCATTCAGTGGAATGATTCCATAACATACTGGACAAGTGGTCCTTGGAATGGAAACATCTTCAGCCTTGTGCCAGAGATGACCTCTGGTTACAACTATAACTTCCAGTTCATCAACAATGCGACCGAGAGCTACTTCATCTACTCAATGAAGGACAACAACATCATCTCGAGGTTCATCATCGATGTGGATGGGCAGATCAAGCAACTGACATGGGTGGCTGCCTCCCAGTCATGGATCTTGTTCTGGTCCCAGCCAAGGACACAGTGTGAGGTTTACGCACTTTGCGGGGCATATGGTAGCTGCAACCTCAATGCACTGCCATTCTGCAACTGCATCAGGGGGTTCAGCCAGAAGGTTCAGAGTGATTGGGATCTCCAGGATTACAGTGGCGGGTGCAAAAGGAGAGTACCACTGCAGTGCCAGACCAATTCGAGCTCTGCACAGGCTCAGCCTGATAAGTTCTATGCCATGGAAAATGTGAGGCTACCTGATAATGCTCAGACTGCTGTGGCGGTGAGCTCTCAAGACTGTCAAGTGGATTGTCTGAACAATTGCTCTTGTAATGCATATACTTATAACAGTAGTGGCTGCTTTGTTTGGCATGGGGATCTGATTAACCTTCAGGATCAATACAGCGGAAATGGAGGAGGCACACTCTTCCTCAGGCTTGCAGCTTCTGAGCTGCCAGACTCCAAAAAGAGCAAGACAGTGATCATTGGTGCAGTTGTTGGTGGAGTTGCTGCAGTTTTAATAGTCCTTTCTATTGTGTCATACTTCCTATTTCAGAAATACCGCCGAGAAAGGACTCTCAGGATATCCAAGACTGCTGGGGGCACAATGATCGCCTTTAGGTATAGTGATCTGCAGCATGTCACTAACAACTTCTCGGAGAGGCTGGGTGGAGGTGCCTTTGGCTCAGTGTTCAAAGGGAAGCTCCCAGATTCAACAGCCATTGCTGTGAAGAGGCTCGATGGAGTTCAGCAAGGGGAGAAGCAATTTCGTGCTGAGGTGAGCACCATTGGCACAACACAGCATGTTAATTTGGTCCGCCTCCTTGGATTTTGCTCAGAAGGATCACGGAGGCTGCTTGTGTATGAGTTCATGCCAAAGGGCTCCCTGGACCTGCAGCTATTCTCTGGTGAGACAACAGCAATAAGCTGGGCTACCAGGTACCAAATAGCACTTGGAACAGCAAGGGGCTTAAATTACCTGCATGAAAAATGTAGGGATTGCATTATACACTGTGATGTCAAGCCAGAAAACATACTCTTGGATGAGTCCTTTGTGCCTAAAGTGGCTGATTTTGGTCTAGCAAAGCTCTTAGGCAGAGACTTCAGCCGTGTATTGACAACAATGAGAGGAACAAGGGGTTACCTTGCACCTGAATGGATCAGTGGTGTGGCAATAACAGCAAAGGCAGATGTCTTTAGCTATGGCATGATGCTCTTCGAACTCATATCAGGCAGGAGAAATGCTGGTCACGGAGAACAGCATGGATCCACCTTTTTCCCAACCTTGGCTGCAACCAAGCTTCATGAAGGAGATGTGCGGACCTTGTTGGACCCCAAGCTGAATGGAGATGATGCAAATGTTGATGAACTCACAAGAGCTTGTAAGGTTGCCTGTTGGTGCATCCAAGATGACGAAACTGCTAGACCTACGACTGGTCAGATTGTTCAAATCCTCGAGGGATTCCTTGACGTTAACATGCCTCCTATTCCAAGGTCATTGAAAGTTCTTGGCGAAAGCCCTGATGTTATAAACTTCTTTTCAGATATATCTTCAAGTCAGACTTCCCAGACACAGAACAGCACGACAACTTCCCAGACGCGCAGTGCTACTTCAGGCAGTTCACATCTCCAAAGTCTATAAATCAAATAACCTGGAATTTGTTAGGGCAATACTTGAAGAGTATGAGTACAGCTGTACATGATTAGAACCTAATATGCTCAGCTTTTGTATCGCGCTATGCTTCAGTACTGTAAATTTAGTGCAGAATGTCATAACCAATACAAGAAAGGTACTACTGTTGCATTTACATTACACATGCAAGATTCCCCATTTTCTCTTACTAAATGTAAAATATCAAGTTGTGTTCACTTTTCACCATCTACTGGAATCTGAATATAGGTGCTTTTGTTATGTTTAGAAGCTACACTTATGTTTTTGACTAATTGCTCCTAAAAAAAGTTTGGGCGTGCACATCCTTCTTTAGTGAGTGAGGCTGAGATTGCTTTCAAAAATAAAAATACAATACAAAAAAAAAAGCAAGTAACCCCCAAAAATTTATGTGCACATCAATTTGTGTTACTGTTTCCTTGCACATAAGAAAACTTAAGCATCTCAATCAATCAACTTCGATGAGATAGCCAGCTAAGTGAGGGCAAAAAAAAGACTACATCTGTAACTTGGACAATGTATCTGTTAACTGAAGATTTTCTATTTCCAACAGAGGCTGAATAGTCATAGCCTGTCATCATTATAAGGGCGGTGTCCATAAATGACAAAATCACTCTTGCAGTACTCACAATGGTTCCGGTGTTACTATGCTAATGCTTTAAAGTATTGCTCATCGAGTAGTTTCAAGATGTATGTAGAGTCATGGGATCATTCAGAGAGAGACGAAGATTTGGTCAAGTTATTCTGGACTTCAGATCAAGAGATAAGTAGGTTGCAGGCATGGAACAATGAGAGAAACACCCAAAACCCTTTTCTGAATACAGCAGTGGACACAACGAACCACTGCTTCCAAAGATCTCTTAGACATTAGTAAAGAACATGCTCAAAGAAAACTTCCTCGAGTTTGACAGACAATGGTTCCCACTATCTCTAACTATCGATACCATGGGGAACAGGACTAAAAATATTAGGAGATATGGGGGAAAAAGTGCAGTCTAAACCAGAGCATGGTATAAAGCAGTTTCTACTCAACTAAATAAACAAGGAACTAGTTACTCATTAATTATCTTATCCATGATTATGGTTATGCAGACTTCAGATTTTTAGCTTTTCCCCTAACTAATTAGATGGAGTACCCAAAGATATGATACAATAATTAGAAGTTTAATGCATTAAGAATCCCATGTGACTCCATCCAATAAAGTCATAGTAGCATAATGAGTGAAAGATCATCACTGAAATGACAGGAATCTAGTCCCATGTATCTATAACATTAACAGGCTCCTTGTTTATACTAATCACGTTGGTACTATTAACTACTGATCTTCTAGCTTATTGGAGGGATAGAAAATATTGCAACTTAAAGGAAGATATACTACTATCTGGTCAGGTATGGCAGTCACACCTTACAATAGTCAGATTACAAAAACATACTTTCTTGATTTAAAAAAGGTGAACTCGTCACTTTTACCAATGTGCATAAGACATCATAGTTGGAAAGGAAATGCTATTTTCACCAAAATAAAATAACTACGCTGCGAGTGACATCAAAGCATGCTTTGCTTCTCCAGCGTATAACTTCCTGGTGCATAAACCTCTTGAACACCAGACATCCACCACTTTCGTACAAAGTGATGGCTTTCCCCAGAAACACGCATCCTTCCTTTGCTTTTTCCCATTTTGTTCTCCATCTTTGCGCAATTACATTTGGTGCGACTGATACAATCTCCAGGACCCAACCTCTTTCGGATGATATAACTGTAGTGTCAAAATAAGAGAGTTTTGAGCTGGGATTCTTCTCTCCAGGTAGTAATGGAAACTTTTATGCTGGTATCTGGTTCAGAACTATTTCAAAGATGACTATTGTTTGGGTGGCCAATTGGGATATAGCTGTCTCAAATACTTCATTTCCAGAACTTACAATATCTATGGATGGAAATCTAGTCCTCAACTCTCTAGGAGCACCCATGTGGTCATGAAATAGCACAAGGAAGCTCAGCAGATCTACCATTGCAGTTTCCTTGATACTGGAAATCTTATCCTGAGAGATCAATACAACTCTTCTGATATTTTCTGGCAAAGCTTTGATCATCCAGTAGACACGGTAGTGAGAGGAGAGTCCCTTTCTCCTTTCATGCAGATCTAATCACAATGAGCCAATATGTCTCAATATGGAATCACTCAAAAGTTTACTGGCAATCTGGGAACTGGACAGGCATCCATCCCAGGAATGCCAATAAGAGTGACTATAGATATGATTTCGTTAACAACAGTCGCGAGCTTAAGTTTAGGTGGGCCATGAAGAATGTGTCAATAATCACAAGAATAATTCTAAGCATTGATGGTCAACTACAACGTCAAACATAGTCCAATGATTCAGAGGAATGGGTATTAGAATGGTATGTTCCTGCAGCTCTATGTGATGTAAATTCTGTATGTGGGCCTTGTGGAGTCTGCAGGACAGGTTCTGATAAACAATGCTTCTGCTTGCCAGGTTTTAGACCAGCTTCCTCAAGAAGTTGGGATCTTCGAGCATGGAGTCAAGTATGTTTCATGCAAACAAATACCAATGTGCTGACTCAAATAAATCAACTGACATAAAAGAGAATGATTCATTTTTCAAGATCACCAACATCAAATTTTCACAGAACCCAGTAAAACTAAAAGTCCAAAGCATGGAATATGCAGATATATATGCCTGAACCTTGCATTGCATACGCGCACAAACAAGAGTGCAATATATGGAATAGTGAACTATGGGATTAAAAACAATTATACAATGGTAATACTAGAAGGGCAGGCCTGGTGCAGTTGGTGAGTGCTAGCTCGCCGAGTCACCAGGTCCTGGGTTCGAAGCCGTCTCTCTGCAGAATTTCTGCGGGGGTAAGACTTTGCTTCGGTTATTCCTTTCCCCTGACCCCACTCGTGTGGGAGCCTCTGGCACTGGGTCTGCCCTTTTTTTTTACAATGGTAATACTGATGGTTTAGATATTTATATATGTCTTGCAGCATTTGATCCTCTAATTCAAGATAGTGAAAAGAAGGCACACCGTGTGAGGCTTATTGTGTTGATTGCAGTGCTGGGTAGTATTTTTACGGCACTATGTGGTCTCAGCATAACAATTAAGATGTTTCAAAATACTTCATCTAAAAAGACTTTCTCAGATAATGACTCTCTCATCGTCTATGATTATTCTTTTTTTACAGCGCTGCACAGATAATCTGGGGCAACATAGCTTTGATTCAGTGTTCAAAGGATTGCTCCCAGACTCCAAACTAATAGATGTCAAGAAGCTTCAAGGCATGAAAAAAAGGAGAAAACAATTTTCACACTGAGATGAGGGCTTTAGGGAAAATTTACCATAATAATCTAGTCCATCTCAGTGGGTTCTCCATCTCAGTGGGTTCTGCTTGAGAGGAGACGAAAGTCTGTTGGTGTATGACTTTATGGTGAATGAATCTATAGATGCTCTCATCTTTTCAACAATGAGAAGATATTGTATTGGAACACAAGATTCCTGATTTAGGTGTTGCAAAGGGATTACGTTATCACCATGATGAATGCCAGGAGTGCATTATACATTTGTGGCATAAAGCCTGAAAATGTACTTCTTGATGCAGACTTCAGTCCAAAACTGGCTGACTTTGGTTTGGCAAAGCTTATGGATCGACAATTTAGCAGGGCCTTGACAACTATGAGAGGTAACAAGCGTGTATGTCTACCTAGTTTCTTGGTTGTGTGGGTGTGGTGTGTTTTGTAAGGGTTCTTGCCCATTTTTTCTTCTTAATATAACAATACAGGGCTCTCCTGCGTGTTCGACAGAGAGAAAAAACAATATGGTATCTTGCACCAGAGTGGATTGGAGGTCTTCCCATAACACCAGAAGCAGATGTGTACAGCTATGGATGATGCTATTTGAGATAATTCCTAGCAGAAGGAATTCAGACTTGATGGAGAACGGAACCATAAGGTACCTTCCAGTGTGGGCCACAATAAGGATAAGTGAAGGTGACATTCCTGAAATTTTGGATCACAGACTAAATAACGTGAATTTTCAAGAGCTAGAGAGATCATGCAAGTTGCATGCTGGTGCATTCAGGACAATGAGGCTCACAGGCCAACCATGCGGCAAATACTTCAATCTTGCAGGGCATTCAAGATGCCAGTGTAGCCCCAGACTGGTGTTTCTAAAACAACTTCTGGAGGGAGAATTCATTAACTCATAATCCTGCAAATTAGCTACACCATTCATAGTAAAACTACATTACAATGTTTCAAAGTTCAAGCTGGGTGAGTACAGACTACAGAGCAAGGCTCAGCAATCATTATGCTCGATTGCTCATCTACCGCAGTGTAATTAACTACAAACTTCTATTATTTGACTTTAAAATTTTTGCCTTGATAGAAATTATAATCCTATAACAGTTAAGCCCCTGCAATTTCATTATTTCAGCACAGAAAAGTGCCATGAGAATAGCAGTGAAACCTGGAACAATATTTCAGACGAACAGGACACATCCGGTGGAGATCCATCCTAGTTCCAATGTGTGAAGCCATAGACTCGTAAAAGGGGTGGATTAAGTGTATAGCGCTACCGCATCTGTCCAATTCCTTCTTTGCAACGAAATTATCCCTGGTTTCTATGGCAACGCAACAAACAATGCACCGCCTGTTGGATGCCAAATTTACCAGCAGTCTGGAAGGATTGGAAGAGCATATTGGAAATAGTGAGGATATGGGTATGAGAGGCAAACCTGGGATTGGAGGGAGCCAACTTGACTACTCGAGCGGGGTGATTGATAAGACGGCGGCGGATGCTGGCGCGAGTGGCGGCGGATGCAGTCACTGACTCATTGCTGCAAGTTCCAGGCGACGGGTGAGCAGGCACGAGAGAGAGAACGGCGCATCGGACGCACCGAGAGCGCGCCCGTGCCCCGTGGGAGGCGTAAACTCCGCAGGCCGGCGGACGGCATGGGGTTCGAGCGTCCGGCCGGCGGGAGGCGAGTCGGAGATGACTCTGGCGAGATGATCCCCCGCAGGGCCGCATGCCGCAGCCCGGGCCCAGGCTGCCAAGTTCCAATTTACTTTGGGCTCGGATCCAAAAACTTGCTGAGGCTGTGTTCAGATCCGAAATATTTGGGGAAAATATTCTTGTAGTATTTTTGTTGTTATTTGACAAAATTTATTCAACCATGAATTAATTAAGCTCAAAAGATTCATCTCGACCTTTATAGACAAACTGTACAATTAGTTATTTTTTAACTATATTTAATGTTCCATGCATGCGTCCAAAGATTCGATGTGATGGGTGGCAGAGAAAATATTTTGGGAAGGGAACGGGGCCTGAATCAAATTTGCTCAGAGAAGCTACAATGACATTTCACGTAAATTTAAATTTAAATAAAGAGAGAATAAATTAAAATAACATTTAACTGTAATTAATTAGCTGAAAAACACTACTAGAACACATCATTTACATAATTATACAATGGGAGATGGGGAGAAGAAACTAACAGGATATTTTAACTTATATATTACCACTTTTTTTAGGCAGTCTCAGTAGGAGTTTCATGTCTCTGTTTCCAACAGTGCAGAAGAGTTTCGTCTCCATGAAACTCTCTCTGCTCCCATAAAACTTTTATCATCTCTCTTTTTTATCAATACTGTTTTACATCAGTATATTTAGGACATATGTTTGCTTAATACCCTGGAAACTTGTCTGTCACATGCGTGTGTTGGCGGTCCTTAACTCCTATTTCTAACCGCCAAATCTCACATAAAATCTGCACAAATGGTCACCAAACTTAGAATTAGGGCTTACAACTTACAAGTTCCACTAGTTTTGATGAATTATCTTTTGCAGGACGATTTATATGAAAAGCATGAAAATATGATCAAGAATATGCAATCACGCAAAGCGCATGTCCATCCTACACATAGCAAAAGAGAAGAGAGGCCCATAACCAGGCAAAACAGGGCCCAAACGAGAGGAGAACAAGAATAAACCCAAATCAAATCACCTTATCTTCACAGAACACCATCACGAGCCGAGTCAAGAAGCCCAAAGGAGCCCACTTACCAAAAATGGGCGCGTTTGGGTTCAGTGGCGGTGCGCACCCCAATCGGCCCCTTTCAGCCCCATTTTTGGTAGGTTGCTTCCCACTGACGTTGCAACGACGGTTACGTAGGTGCCCGGCTAGGTTCAACGTATCTTGAGATCAGTTTGCACCTTCCATGAGGGGATGAGGCATTTTTCAAATGACCCCCTCCTCTCCACCTATAAAAGGGGGCCTCTCCCCCCCTCATTCCAACAACACACCAAGGCAAGAGCTACACCACAAGAGCATCATTCTAAAGGGTCTAGGCCCTAGCTAGCTAGTAGACTTGGTTTGGGAGAGATGTGAGGGAGAGTACGAGGAAGAGCTAGACTTGTCGATGTCTCCCCAAACTTGTACCTCGGCGAACACTTGTACCTCAACGAAATATTCGCTAAGTAAGTGTTCAGGTTTCTTATGGCATAAAGTCTTTTGATTAGTTAAGCTATACTCATACTTATTTGCGGGTTCGTCGTCCGTCTCCGTGGCAGATGCTTTAGTAGAGGGCCCTGATAAAGACGGATAACCCTACGCGCGCTAGAGTATTAGTCAATAGCATAGACGTGGTGTCTAAGCTGGCGGCTACCTTCGTTTGCCTCGTATCCTCCGGTTGAGGGGTAGGCGGCAGGTGATGACAGTCCTGTCCATCCTTCGTAATCCCCCACGTTCGGATATGGCGTAGAGCTGGAGGCCAGTATCGCTTGGCAGACCAAGCGTAAGCCGGTGCCCGAAGTAAGCAAGTAGGAGTAAAGTTTATCTATCCTTTGACCCAAAAGCCATAGGAATCTATCTCTATCCTTCCCAACTTTACCTTTGTGTTGTCCTTAGATGAACTAGCTAGAAGAAGTACCTCCGTTTCCTGTGAAAAATATGATACCCTGAATACCTCCGGGTGAAGGCTACAACAGTAATTCCGTGCGTTTGCGGATTCTTTCTGTTTTCGCTAAGAAATACCAACAAGCTTTCTTGCGCCGTTGCTGTGGAACAATTGCTATTTTCTTCGAACCTAGTTCGTCCTCGTATATGTTTCTTTTCTTTTTATAAAAACAAAAATATTTTCTTTTTATCTTTTTCAACATGAACTCAACTCCAATCTTTTATCCTTCCACTTCAAGGGGGAGTTCCCTGAGCCACCTTCAAAACCTAACCGTTCATCTGGCTGTGAACTCCACCCTAGTCTAAAAGCCATGGTTCGGGCACAACCCTTCTCTGGGCTAGAAAATGAAAACACATGCCATCACCTGCACGAATTCGAGGAGATGTGTTCGTGCCTGAGTATCTCAGCATGACACAAAGAAACACTAAGGTAGAAATTATTTCTCTTCTCTCTCATGGGAAAGACAAAGCAATGGACATGCATGCCATAGGAAGTTTGAATGGGGACTGGGATGAACTCAAAGACAAATTTTGCCTTGCGCTCTTCCCTATGTCCTGTATCGTCTCTCTACCAAGAACAATCCTTGACTTCGAGCAGCACAAGAAGGAGTCTATAGGTGCAGCATGGGCTAGGTTTTCAGTGTTAATACACATCAGCCCAGACTTGTCTTTATCCGATAGCATATTGCTACGACTCTTTAATTTGGGTATTGACATGGAAGCTGACATGTGCCTTGACATGACCGCCAGAGGTAGATTTACACACAAAACCATGACAGAACGAGTGACATTCCTTGAGCACTTCATAGACAAACACACTTCTTCCGTCATAAAACCCCTCTAGGTAAAAGTCATGACGAGTGTTGAGGAGTCCTCATCAGTCAAATCCAAACTCGTACCATCTCTAGATTTGACTCATGAGCCCCCACCCGAACCAAGAACGCCAAAGGGAAGAGTAATTCACCCTTCGGAGTTCTCTATTGAATTTGAGGATCATGGCAATACCTCGAAGCTCCTTCGACATGAAAAGCATACAAATCCTCTCAAAGTTTCCCCTAGAGTGGAACCATCAAAGGAATGGTTAATGGAAGTGAAACGTTCTTCTGAAGCAATTTAGATTCTTTCACCTTCTACAGCTATGCCTTATTCATTGAGAGGAACAAGCGTAAAAGCCCTACATAACCCCACAGTCAGGACTAGTATTATGTCAGAATTTCTAGCGAAATTTTTTTGGGCGATATGTCGCTAGTCCCAGCCACAAGCTCTTTAAAAGTTCATCGGGACTCTTCTTTGAGTGTTGTACCTCAACGAAATATTCACTAAGTAAGTGTTTGGGTTTCTTATTGCATAAAGTCTTTTGATTAGTTAAGCTATACTCTTACTTGTTTGTGGGTTCATTGTCAGTCCTCGTGGCGGATGCTCTAGTAGAGGGCCCTAATAAAGATGAATAACCCTGCGCGCGCTAGAGTAGTAGTTAATAGCATAGACGTGGTGTCTAGGTTGGCGGCTACCTTCGTTTGCCTCGTATCCTCCAGTTGAGGGGTAAACAGCAGGTGGTGACAGCCCTGTCTGTCCTTCGTAATCCCCCATATTCGGATACGGCGTAGAGCTAGAGGCCAGTATCGCTTGGCAGACCAAGCGTAAGTCAGTGCCCGAAGTAAGCAAGTAAGAGTAAAGTTTATCTGTCCTTAGACCTAAAAGCCATAGGAATCTATCTCTACCCTTCCCAATTTTACCCTTGTGTTGTCCTTGGATGAACTAGCTAGAAGAAGTACCACTGTTCCCTATGAAAAATACGATACCCTAAATACCTCTAGGTGAAGGCTATAACAGTAATTCCATGCGCTTGCAGATTCTTTTTGTTTGCTTTAAGAAATACCAACAGCGTGCAGTCCCATGCGTAGGATTTTATTTGCCTGCAGTCCAGATGGTTGCCTTGGAGGCACCATCCAAACAAGCCCTTAATGCCTATGAAACTTCCATTGAGACTAGCCTTATAATTATTTTTGTTGAGTTAGCACGTCATATCGAGCTGCTACCATGGGAGGTCTACCAAATGCGGTTGAAGAGACATGTGAAAAGACTCAATTGCCCTTGCTTGTTTTCCTTTCTCACAATGTACTTTCACGGTCCTATGGACCCGGAGCATCATCTACTTAATCCATCCTCCAATACTACCTCTACCGCCTGGACGCCTTATCAGGCGGTCCATGCATGGTGTCTCTTCTTCTCCTAGGTGGCCTGACGTAGTGTTGCTCATGCGTGAGTCTGCTGAGTTGTCGTCGTGCCCAAGCACATCCTGTCAGGCCTACCGTGTCACGACTCAACAGCCATTCCAAATAAAACTTTTTCAAAAACCATCCTTAATACCCTAAAACTCTCACCAACCTCTCTCTGAATCTTGGCTCGTAGCTTTGACCCAATTTATCTCAAGTTGCTTGAGGACCTTGCACAGGCCCTCTTAGCCAAGGAACTCTCATCACCATTCGAAGATCAAACCCTTCTCTCTAAATTGAATTTCTCAAATTCACTAATCTCTCGGACCGTCCGCCAGATCACTTATTCAACAAATCGATTCAGTTTGGATGAGTTACCTTCCTCTCGTCCCTCTTGGCCCTACTTGTCAGCATGAGCTAGAGAGTAAAACTAGCATAACCAGCTCACTCCCACTCGCTCTCTCACACACCCATTCATTCCCACTCTCCTTTTCTCCTCAAAGTGAAGAGCAAGATGAACTAGAGAAAGGAAAGGAAAAAGAGAAGGAAGAGAAAGAAAAAGAAAAGGAAAAAGATCAAGAAGTGCTCATGCATCACCATCTCAAGATGAAGGTGGAGATCTTCATCCCCATCTCTATTTTTTATGAAGATTCCTAGATGCTCCATCATCTCAAGTGTAAGTTTAAAGCCATCTTTTGCTCAATCATCTCATGCATCTCTCCAATTTCTCTCTAATGGAATTTCTATGATTTTTGCAAGAAAAATCATGAGGAAGGCCAAATCCATCTCTTTCACTAAGAAGCAAGGAAGATCAAGGCCAAAACATGACCTTGGTGGCCCAAGGGTCACCCAAATCTCAAAGTTAAGTGGCCATGTCCAAGCTTATGAATATTATCTCTTTTTCTCATGAGTTAGTTGATTCCCAATCACTAGGATCACCTTGCACTTAGAGCTCAAACCTAGCTTTCACAAGTCCAACACATCACCTAAGCACCCAAGATACCCCCAACTCGCGAGACTAACGGGCCAAAGTTGTTGACCTTAAGCATATATTAGTTTTGTATGACTTGATGCATTGCACTTTACAATTGGTTGATGGCTGAACTAGGACCCTCTAAGCATGGGATTACTATGACTCCACTTTGTTTTAAATGGATGTATGGATAGTCAATAATGGATCATGAATGCATTATGTATGGCATGCGATACCATGGATGTATAGCGTAGTACCATAGTATATTGTTATACTTATATATATGTCAACTTATATTATTTTTTTATTTAAGGCTTACGGATTGTTGCTTTTGTATTAATACTATTCCTAAGTCTCAGATAAATGTATAGATTTTGTTTTTATGTCTAGCTTGCGAGCTAAATGAGCCTCGACCCCATAAACGAGTCGAGCCAAGTTGGTCTTTGTTGGTATAAATTAAATGCACACAGAGAGAATATATATATCCGCAAGCGCACAGATATTATATCATTATAGCACTTCACTGAGAATAACCCAGTTTTTATATTGAACCCAAAGGAACAGTTAGTGAGAATAACTAAGTCTTAGTCTTAATCCAACTTCACAATCAAGGTCAGAAAATAGGAATATAAAGGAGACTACCGAGATATGTCTAGTTTTAATCTCAGTAAGCTTTGCCTTCTATTGTTCTATCGTGAAAGATGTCTTATAAGGAACAAATTCAGAATTTCTTCCCTAAAAGCGATCAAATTCCTACTAGTTCTATTAACAGGAGGTGGACTACAGAGGATTCAACGAAGCTATAAAAGTCACCTTCGCGAGCTACCACCAATCTGAAAAATGAGAGTGCATTTACGAGTAACCCTTGTCTAAGCACCACGCTTACACTACGAATACTACTTTAATCTAGAGCCACCAAGATCAAAACACTCACAAGAGAGTCGTAAACTTGAAGAACAATATGAACAAAATGCTTCCTTGAATCAGAAGTCGATTACCAGAGAAATCTCAGAAGCAAGCTCCAACAGAACTTGATTTCGCCAGAGTATAGTCATAGAGAGAGCACCGACAGGCCAAAACTCCTCTAAAACTCTACTCTCTCACTCTATCTCTCTATCTCTAATACAAGACTAGATCCTATGGAGGACTAATCTTCTCTTGATTGCTAGCCCTAGATCCTGGTGGAAATATGAATTAGGGTTCCTAGCCTTTTAGCTCTTAGAATCCAGACTTGGCTTCTCTCCAGGGGGTGCAGGCTTGTATTTATAGCCTTGGGGGTGCAACGCGAGCCCTTGGATCAAACCGACTTAAAGAATGACGTAGATGCAATCCTAGGAGGTGGTGGAGGAACATTCTAGAAGCTCCTAACAAATGGACCACATAGGGAACCGGGCGGCATGGTGGTGGGGCCGGGGTGGCTCCACCTGTCATCCTCTTGGTGCTCGCTGCGGCGTGGTGTCAGTTTTCATCGCGGTTAAGTTTGATGTTATTTGACATTTTGATCATCCTTTCTGATTTTCTGATTAAATCCTACTGAAAACACAGATTCACCAAAACTTGTGGAATTTGTCAGTAATAACCTCCTACTCTATGATATTGATCCATTTTCACCATTTATGCAAAGATAAGTTGATGGTTCTTGATGTATGTTAACTACCGTCAACAGCTTCTAGCTCGTTAAGTTAACAAGCCAAGCCAAGCCGAGCCGAAACGAGCTGAGCTGAGCTAAGCCGACTCGTTATCTAGCCCTAAAATCACATATGCCCAATGCTAGATGTCATTTTCCTTACATAGGCAATTAGCAAAAGTGTTAAGACATGCTCTAGATTTAGTCCTAGCTAGTGTTTTGTGAGATTTGCATATAACCAAATTGTCAATTTTTGCACCCATCAAGTATTTTGTGCTCCTTAGGTCTTGTAAGTCTTGTAGACCCTTCAACCAAATTTGGGGAGTGGCCGCTGGTTGTAACACCCCTGGTGTTATAGTAACTAAAAGTTTGCCATGTCATCATATGCACCGCAAAGCATTCATGATTAAGTTAATTATGATGTGCATCAACTAAAATAAGTTACATTGTTTAGGTTGAATGTGTTTCTGTGTTGTGTGACTCGAATCCAAAAACCCTAATTTTGAATGTCACCGCAATTGCTTAGTTTGTGCCCTACGTAATTTGAGGTGTACGACTGTGTTGTACACTAGTGTCAAGTGTAGGGTATGAGCTCAAGTCCAACTCTTAAAATAAAGCTTCAAGTTTGAGTTTGAATTTGGAATAAAAAACTTGTTGCGAGTTTTCCGATTCGAATTTGGATTCAAATTTGAGGAATTATTAAAAGATTTTCCAAAGTCAAACTGGTCAACCAAGAGTGGCATTTGGTCAAACATGTGATGCTTGACTCAATGACGCCCTTGGATGATGGTGTGATCACTAAATACTCCCCAATTAAGGTAGCAACAAGTTTCAATTTGAAATTCTTCCGAAAACCCTAAAATTCAAAATCCTAGTTTTACCCCTTTTTGAATAATTCAAAATCTAAGAAAAATTTGGGAAAAAGTTTAAAACCAAATTTGTATATATTTTCAAGGGCTACAAGTTTGGTGTTTTGAGTTTTCAATGTTTTAGTGTAAAATTTTGAGTAATTCTGAAAAGAAGCAAATTTCAAATTTGACCCCTTTTCATCCCCAAACCCAAATTTCAAAATGGAGGTAAAATTTAAAAATAGTTTAAATAGAAAAGTTGTAGGTCTTGGCTAGATGTACAACTTGGGTATTTTGAGTTTTTGAAGTTTCAATATAAAATTTAAAGTAATTTTGAAATTACCAAATTCCAAAAAATGTCCCCTTTTGATTTCAAATTCAAATTTCAAAATCCAGGCTGAATTTGAAAAAGTTTTCAACATGAAACTTGTAGAGCTTGAAATTCTAAAGATTTCATATCTTGGGAATTTTTTAAGTTGCTACATGTTTTTGGAAGTAATTTTAAAAAACATTTTTGAAATCAAAAGCTTGGGGGGTTGCTACAGTAGACGACGAATTAGAGCAGGGCAGCAGACGGCTTGGGCGCCGGCGAGCCGCCATGGCCTTACATGGCCTTCTCGCACACCCTAGCTGGCCAGCTCGCGTTCGCGTGTCTTCTCATGGCCATGTCAAGCTCCCTAGCCATCTACTTAAGCAAGTCCCGACGCCGTTATTCTTCTCTTTCCCTTTCTCTGTGTTTTGCTGCCGCCGCCTAGCTCCGTTGCTCGCTGCTGCCGCCGTCGAGCCGCCTCCGGCTAAAGCGACAGCGTCAACCTATTCGCCTCACTCCCACGCATCTCTTAGGCCCGCTCGCACCAGCCAATTCCGCCCGGAGCACCCACACACGCCTCCTTCTCAGGTGAGTCGCAGCCACCGCGCCGCCTCACCGTGGCCAGCCACGCCCGCTGCCTCTCCGCGCCTACCAGTTGCATAGCTACGTTCGTGGTGAGTCACTGATGCTTCCTATGCCTTTAATTTGATCGCTACCGGCTTGTATCATCAGAGCACCGTGCGCCGTGGCCACCGTGCCGCCATGGCCGGGGTGGGGCTCCCTCTGGGGTGCTTGCTGCGGTGTAGAGCGTCGTAATAGGTTCGTGGGGTCAAGGTGGTCGTGTTGGTGCAGCTCGGTCTCACCGGGGTCTCGCCGTTGGCGGGATGGCGGTCGGCGGTCATGGTTGGCCATCGACCGGCATGAGGAGGGGGATGACAGGCGGGGTTGCCTCGTCAGTGAGAGGGAAGGGGGAGAGCGCGCGCATGGTGGACCGCGTGCCCTGGCTTTGCTGGGCTGAGAGAGAGGGAGAGCGGGCGCGCGTGGCTGGACCACGCGTTTGGCTGGGCTGAGCGAGGGGGAGGAGAAGGGAAACGACCAGTATTGTCGTTTTTGTTTTTTTTCAAAAATGTGAAATAGTAATCATTTTTGTTTATTTTATTATGAAATTTCTAGAGCTCCAAAATTATTGAAAATTTTTGTGAAACCTCTATGTACTGTGTAATATTTAGGAAAAATATAAAATGCCAATTTTGATTACTTTTTGTAAGTTATTTAATTAGCTCAATTAATTAATAAATGGCTTTTCCATAATTTTTCCAGTCTTAATTAATTGTCCAAAAATTATGAAAATTGTTTTGTCACTTAGTTATGATGTAAGCTTCCTAAATTAAAAATTTGAGCTTAATTGGACAACTTTAATTTTATTTTTAATTTATGCTTTATTAATTAATAAGTTAATCATGTAATTATGCCTTAGAGTTGTTTGGCTTTGTGATTGAGTGTTGACTTTAGGACATTAACACTTAATGACCTTTAGCACCTTTAATTGATTGTTTGAGCTCTCTTAATCATTAGTGCTAGGGCTTAATTGGTATTATTTCATGTGGTTAACAAAAGTCATTAACGAAGTAGTTAAACTAATGAAACTCTACTTTTGGGTTAGGTTAGTGTTATTGTTTACCATGGTACCATGAAGGAAAGTTGTACTCAACTTTGTAATCATGTTCTGCATCCACCAAGCATCATGTTTCATATCTCATCATTTTGAACATATATTGTCGTCACGTGTAGTCCCCGTGAACGAGGAGATTTCCGAAGTTGAATCCGTCCCCGAGAAAGAGCCAATGTCCATGGAGGTGGAATTTGATATTTGTGGTACTGACCCGGAACCTGATCTTCCCATCGACCAAGGGAAGCCCCGGATGCATTTAAACCCCCCTTGTGTTTTGAAAAGCTTTACTTTACTTTATTAATACTTTGTTGCATTCGGTAATAGGAGTTGAGTGATAACCTAATTACTGCATTACCATCCTTGATGTTTCAATATTATCCTTTGAGAGGTCCATGTTTGGTTTTGGTAATTGAGTGACAACCTTAGGTGGACTAATTGTGTTTATGTGAGATACACAGGGAATTAGTCCATAGATGATTGTGTCATGAAGGAGCTCATTGCATATGAGACATGACATGGAGTCATGTGACCAAGGTGGCGAAGATCAAGATGAGGCTTGGCTTGATGGACCGGTTGCAAGTGTGAAGGGCAAGTCGGAGGCTTTGGAGCGATGGACCGCGAGGCGGTGAAGCTTGAGCAAGACTTGGCGCCGATGGACCGACGCAACGGTGAAGAGCAAGTGAGGTCAAGATCGATGAACCAATATGGTCATGTGATGATATGAAGTGGATCATATCATTTTGTGATATGGTTGGTGCATGTGTTGCATCAACGTCGAAGGAGATGGAGTGGAATGCGCAAGGCAAAGGTATAACCTAGGGTATTTCCATTTCACCGGTCATAGGTGTGTAGAGAAGTTTATGACCGGGTTTAGGATAGATGGCCGTACTATCAAAAGGGGCAAACTTGTTTGCATATCGGTCATCTAGTGCCACTCGTGTGATCTAACTATGCATCGTTGCTAGGATCGAGTGGCGTGGCAAGTTGAGTGGTTAACTCCTTCGGTAAAATGTTTGTGAAAATGCTAACACACGTGCACAAGGTGGTGTTCACTTGTTGGTGTTGGCACATTTGCGAAGGCGTTGGAGTTTGAGCGGTAGAGAGGGTTTGGGTTCCTCTCTCCCTCCCGCGCTCGCAAAGCTCGGCGGGATTCAGGCGTTTTTGAGAAGTTGAAATGCCTATTTTCCACTACACCGGAAGTCGGAAAAGAAACGGAGGCGAATGGAGGTCACAGAGGTGACCGGACGCTGCACCGGACGCGGTCATGGTATGACCGGACGCGTCCGGTCAGTACAGCGCAGACGCGGGTGTTAGGGTTTGTAACCGGCGCGTCCGGTCACTCGTGGGACCAGCGCGTCCGGTCTTGCGCCCAGAAGGAACTGAGGTTCGCAGAGGATGATCGGACGCGCGGCGCGTCCGGTCACACATGATCGGACGCGTCCGATCGTTGAAGGTGCTTACTGGACTCTAACCGGACGCTGGCACTGTCGCGTCCGATCGTTGCGAGGAGCGCGTCCGGTCGTTGTTTCGCGGGCGCGGGTGCTGTGCGGATCGGCGCGTCCGGTCGTTGCGAGGAGCGCGTCCGGTCGTTGCTTCGCGCGCGCGGTGCTGTGCGACCGGCGCGTCCGGTCGGTTGAGCAGCGCGTCCGGTCATAGCGTTTGACCGTTGGCGCGCAGTGACCATTGGAGGATCTAACGGTCGCATTTGAAATTTGAGGGACACGTGGACGTCGCAGGGCGACCGGACGCGGTTGAGTGCGTCTGGTCAGTTACGACCGGCGCGTCCGGTCGTCCCGAAATCTGCCCAGTGAAGGGGTAACGACTCTATTTGACCGTGGGGTTATAAATAGATGCCTTGGCCGGCCATGGCCGGTGAGCTGAGCACACTTTGGCCTTGGTGGCTTATGTGGTAGTGCTTGGAAGCCCTCTAACTCACTCATGCTTGATAGTGTTCATCGGATCGAGTGAGAGAGCGATTCTAGTGCGTTGCATCGAGAGGATTGCATCGAGTGGCACTAGGTGATCGTGTTGCAAGCCGGTGGTGCTTGTTACTCTTGGAGGTTGCCACCTCCTAGACGGCTTGGTGGCTTGCGACTCCGTTGAAGCACGCGTGGAGATTGTGCGTGGCTCCGGAGGAGGATTTGTGAGGGGGATTGTGCTCACCCCGCGGGGATCGCGAAGAGCAACTCTAGTAAAGCTCGTGGCTCGGAGGATCCCTATCTTGAGAGTGGATGTGCGGCACCCGCTGAGGGTTTGACTCTTGATAGTCAATTAGCTCGTGATCCATCAAGTGGGTGTATCGCCACAACGGGGACTAGCTTGGTGGCAACCAAGTGAACCTCGGTGAAAAACCGCCGTGTCAACCTTGTGTACTTCTTCTCGGTGGTTTGCTTTCGATTCACAAGCTTGTATTTACTTTCATATACTTGTGCTTGTGTAGTTGCTCTTGTAACTAGTTGGCTTTGTGTAGTTTGCTAGTTACCTTCTTGCTTGTGTAGCATAGAAGTAGCTCCCGTTGCGTGGCTAATTTAGTTTGTGTAACCTTGTTAGTCATATTGCTTAGTTTGTGTAGCTAAGTAATTTGCGCTCTCTAGTTTGGCATTAGTTGCCTTGCTATTGAGCATTGCTAGTGAGCATAGGTGGCTTCGTGCTTTTGCTTACTAGAACTGTGTAGGAGCTCCCCGGCTTTGCTAAAGTACTAGTGCATAGGTTTGTGTGACCTTGCTCTAGAATTGTTTAGGAGAGCTCTTGCTAAGGAAAGCACCTTAGTTACATAATTAGGATCTTTGTGAGGTGCTTGTGAACTTAGATAGAGGGGTGTAGTCTTGGCTAGACCGATAGTTTTAATTCCGCATTTGTTTCGGTTTGTCGACGTGATTATTTTTAGAAAGGACTATTCACCCCCCCTCTAGTCCGCCATCTCGACCCTTCAATTGGTATCGGAGCCCGGTCTCTCATTTGTGGTCTTCACCGACCCGAGAGGATGGCGGAATATGGACTAGATGTTGATTGTCCTCACATGTTTGATGGCACACACTTTGCACGGTGGAAAAATTGGATGATATGCAATTTTAAGTTTATTTGCCCTCAAATGTGGTGGATGGTAGATGTAGGCTTTTCTCATGTGTTGGATGAAGATAATCTAACTCAAGCACAAGAGAAATGCCTAGATCTTGACATCCAAGCTACTAACATCATGTATAGATCTTTGGATGATAGCATCTTTGGTAAGATCATGGACCTCAAATCCGCTCATGAGATATGGGCCTATCTCAATGAAAAGTATGGAGCTATCACCGATGATGACGATGATGTCAAGCCCAAGGAGGTTGTACATGATGATGTTGAGCATGACCACAACATGATGGTTGTGGAGGATTGCTCCACCTCATGGTCAAGTGATGATGATGATCGATCTACCACAAGTTCACTTGACAAGAATGGTGATGATGCATCAAGTGTTGCAAGTGATGTTTCTACCCCAAGCACACTTGATGGTGACAACGTTGGTTCATGCTCGGGCCTTGATGATGCTACTACAAGCCCATCCACTACAACACATTGCTTCATGTCACTAGGTGACACAAAGGTATCAAATGATAATGTGATTGATCATGTTGATTCATATGATGAGCTTGTTAGTAGACTTGCTAGCATGAACATGTCTTTAGAAAATGAGAAAGCTAAAACCATGAAATTGGAAAATGAAAACTCATTTCTAAAAACCACATGTGAACAACAAAAGCATCTACTTTATGTTACTACTTGTTCACATGAGGAGCTAAAATTGTCTCATGAGGAACTTAGTGTTGCTCATGATAATTTGGTACAAGAACATGCTTCTCTCTTTAAGATGTTATTAAAGAAAATTAAAATTAATGAGAGCTCATCACATGGATCAAATGATCAATTGCAAAATGTTACTAACCCTTGTGATGTAGGCAAGAAGTATGTATCCACCTCTTGTGATGATTTATTAGATATGCCATGTTCTTCACCTATATATGCTTGTTCTACTTCTATGTCTTGTGAGACTAACACTTTGAAGGAGAACAATGAGCTCAAAAGTGAAGTAAAGAAATTGAGCAACAAGTTAGAGAGGTGCTACAACTCAAAAGTCACCTTTGAGCACATGATAAAGACTCAAAGAAGCTATGGTGACAAGAGTGGCATTGGCTTCAACAAGAACAAGGGCAAGAAAATGAAGAATCAAGAACAAAAGAAGCTATCTCATTTCGTGTGTTTTAAATGCCATGAGATGGGTCACCTTGCCAAGTCTTGCCCAACCAAGAAGCCAAAGATGAGGCCACAAGATGAAAAGAAGATATCCCAAGCTCAAGTCAAGATCAATGATGAAGATGTTGGTGACTTGATGATCATGAAGAAGAAAACAAGAAGGGGTGGAAGAGGAAGACATCCAATGCAAATCCAAGATGCCAAGATGATGAGCAAGATTCAAGATAAGAAGAGAGATTTGGCTCACATCAAGTGCTTCAAGTGTGAAGATATGGGACACTTTGCCTCAGGGTGTCCTACCAAGCTTGAGAAGAAGGCTCAAGCAACTCATGAGAGGCAAGGCAATGAAAAGCATCACATGAGCAATAAAGAAAAGGCTCAATCAAAGAGAAGATGCTATTCATGCCAGGAAAGGGGACACATGGCACATTCATGTCCCCTAGGTAACACTTCTAAGCATATTTCAATTGATGATACTAATGTGCTTAGAAAGGATGTAAATGGTACCTCTATTGTTGCTATTGCAAAACATCCCGCTACCCATACTAAGGCTTTGCCTAAGTATGTTGCTCCTAACTTGAGAGGACCCAAACTTGTTTGGGTACCATCAAAAAGTGGATGATTGTTTATAGGTACCATCGGCATTGGAGGCTTGATTCATTTGGATTCATATTGGTCATCATATGTTGAATCAAGTTTTAAAGCTTAGTGCATATTCTATCCCAATGCCAAGTCAAAATAAGTGGAGTCCAAATACTACAACATACAAGTGCAACATTCAAGAATGTGGTGATTTATTGGATATATTTCATGGCTTGCAAATATTCAAGTTAAAAGCTTGCTATTGGATGATCATGAGCTAACCAAGGTATATCTCTTATTGATCATTTCACTTGGGTGCATATGAGTTGATTGAATTGGATATATATGCAATGTTGCTTGCTATGAGATGTTTGAATGGATTAAATGCCTAAGTAATCAAGTTTGAATTGATTTGTGTTGGATAAATTCATGAGATGACATTTAGTAAGTGGATTGGATGGATATATGTCTTGTGAAAGTATTCAAACAAGTTAGTTTCAAGTTTGATTCATATTTGATGAAGTATTGCTCAATGTATTGAAATCTGTCCAAAATTGAAAATCTGAGCTAGCAGTGATCAAGTCTGAGTTTGAGTGACTAAATTATATTGGATTGGCTTAAAATTTGGCATACATGCTCTAGACTTATGTTATAAGATGCTGTACAAATTTCATGAGAATTGGATAAGAGATGCTTCGGCTTTGGAGTACATCTTGTCAGCTATAGTGCAGCAGTTTTCAGCATGTAGCAGTGATGGAAGATTTGAAATCTGGTAGCAATCTATATGTCAAATAAATCTCAAATTTTTACAGCTGCTAGATGACTTAGTGAATCACATCTCCACCAAATTTCATGGAATTTGGATTCGTACATTAGGAGATATGAATTATTCTTTGAAGGGTACAGAATCTGCCAGAAAAGTGACAATTATTGGATTGATCTAGAGTCACTTTAAGTGAAAGGTCCTTAAGTTGGAAACATATTTATAAGTGTCTGAGGCACCTAAGTTTGGTTTTGAATTGATCTAGAAGCATGACAAGAAATAAGTACAAGGGCATTGATTGTGGAATGTACTTAGTGTACAAATTTGGTACTCAAATTTGAAAATGAAGATCAAACTCAAGATGAAGATGAGGTTCAAGTTCTAGTAATAATTGGAGATCATTTGGTAGAAAGAAAAGAACTTAAAGAATAATTTAAGGTTACTCATAAAGTTAAGTCCATAGATCAATCAATCAAAGGCAATTCAAGTAAGTGTCAAGGATGGTTCTTTGGAGAGAGGTCACTTCTCCCTGCTGAGGGGGCTTACCGCCCATGGGTGGGTAAACCGAGCACCGGCTTGGAAGGCTAACATGGAAGTGATGAATTCAAGGAATATTTGAGATGCTTAATTGAAGCAATCAATAGGGTTGATCAAGAAAAGCAAGCAACACCCAAAAGAGAGCTAGTCATGGTTATAAAATTGGTATCATAAGTACTTCTCTCATGCAAGCATTGATCAAAGAGAAAAATCAAGCCAACCACAACAAGAGATAATGCACTTGATTATTAGTGGTTCTCATTTCATATGGGTGAAGAATGGATTTCTCTATAATGATTGGTCTTCACCAAGCTTATAAATTGGACTTCACATTGCTATTAGAGTAATGAATTGGAATCTATGTGACTATCCTCTACTCCAATATAACAAAGGTATCATTGTAATGTGCATGATCATTTCATCCCTTACTAGTATGCGATTAGTGCATATAGTACATGCTTACTAGGATCATGCATAACAAATAAAATATTTAAATTCATAGCCTACCACTATTGCTTGAATTATTTAAATGATCTAGTGGTATGTGTATGAATTTGTTCATGAGCTAGTGAACCCAAGTACTTGATCTAGTTTGGATTGCTAACAAGTGACAAGTACAACATTGGCAAGATAACCCTTAGTATGAGAAGTGAAGAAGCTTGTCATTGGATCAAACTGGACTTAGAATCTTAGGCAAATCAACTTAGTTCAAGTCATACTAGAAGCTCATGACAATGATATGGGTACAAGCACAAGACAACAATGCAAATGGATATCTAAGGTGTTTCAAATGGTATCTAGACTCAAAATATTTCTTCAATTGGTATTTACAAGTGGTGTCTAGATCATGATCTACAAGTAATATCCTATAAGTGGTGCTCATAAAGATAGCAAATGTTCAAGAAAAGATCATATTGACAAATCCTACAAGTGGTTCCATGATAGAGGATTCTTCAAATTGGTATCACACATTTATTCGTGGTATTTCTACACATGATATCATTTATACAAGACCGTGGTTCCACAAGTGATCCTCAACTTTAAGTGATCATCAAATGAAGAAAGTTCCCACACACACAAGAGCTCAAGATTATCAAGTGAATGACCCATGCTATGACATAGGGGGAGGAGCCCCACCTAATGGTATCAATGTCAAAGATCCTAAGTGGTATCTTAAGAGCAACATACAAGTAATGTCATTCCAACATGTGCAGTGATGTCCATCAACAACGCAATATTCAAGTCTCAACCATCTACCCCAATGCAAACCTTTGCATCAATGAGATGTATACCCTTTATGGAAATTGATGACAAAGGGGGAGAAGTTGGAACAAAGATATGTCAATACACCAAGAGAGAGAGGTTTGGGAAGAGATTGAACAAAGATATCATAAGAAGATGAGTTTGGACATGGAGATGGACAAAGAGGGAGCAACATTGAAGAAATAAGAAGGATCAAAATTCTTGGATAAAAGAAGCACACAAGTAGGGGGAGCAAGCTCATGAACTTTGATTGATTACATTTGATATGTGCATAATTCATGTGCTTGCTTGCATTGCATAAGTTCTTAAATTCAATATGCATGCTTGTGTGGTGTATGCTAGTTATAGAACTTGAATGATGATTTGATAACTAGCATGCATAGGATGCAAAAACTAGAACCTTGCTTATAATGTTGATCTCACGGGGTTTCTAGTATTTTTGATGTCTAGCTACTCATGATGCTAAGGATGATGGCAAACTTGTGATTTTCAAATGATATCGAGCTATCAAATGGTATCGAACTACAAAGGTTTATTCTATACACCTTAGCATCACTTAGTAGTGCTAACCCTCCCACAAATTTCATATTTATGCATATGTGCAAGCTTGAAACCAAACCATTTAAGCACATATATAGGGAGAGTTATCACTACCAAGTCGGATTTTATGGTGCTTATCCAAATCCTAACTTAGAGCTTAAATGTTGGATAAGTGGCATAAAGTCTAAAAGAATTTAATTTCCATATCTTTGTAGAGTTGTCATCAATTACCAAAAAGGGGGAGATTAAGAGGTCCTTGTTTGGTTTTGGTAATTGAGTGACAACCTTAGGTGGACTAATTGTGTTTATGTGAGATACACAGGGAATTAGTCCATAGATGATTGTGTCATAAAGGAGCTCATTGCATATGAGACATGACATGGAGTCATGTGACCAAGGTGGCGAAGATCAAGATAAGGCTTGGCTTGATGGACCGGTTGCAAGTGTGAAGGGCAAGTCGGAGGCTTTGGAGCGATGGACCGCGAGGCGGTGAAGCTTGAGCAAGACTTGGCGCCGATGGACCGACGCAACGGTGAAGAGCAAGTGAGGTCAAGATCGATGAACCAATACGGTCATGTGATGATATGAAGTGGATCATATCATTTTGTGATATGGTTGGTGCATGTGTTGCATCAACGTCGAAGGAGATGGAGTGGAATGCGCAAGGCAAAGGTATAACCTAGGGCATTTCCATTTCACCGGTCATAGGTGTGTAGAGAAGTTTATGACCGGGTTTAGGATAGATGGCCGTACTATCAAGAGGGGCAAACTTGTTTGCATATCGGTCATCTAGTGCCACTCGTGTGATCTAACTATGCATCGTTGCTAGGATCGAGTGGCGTGGCAAGTTGAGTGGTTAACTCCTTCGGTAAAATGTTTGTGAAAATGCTAACACACGTGCACAAGGTGGTGTTCACTTGTTGGTGTTGGCACATTTGCGAAGGCGTTGGAGTTTGAGCGGTAGAGAGGGTTTGGGTTCCTCTCTCCCTCCCGCCGAGCTTTGCGAACGCGGGATTCAGGCGTTTTTGAGAAGTTGAAATGCCTATTTTCCACTATGCCGGAAGTCGGAAAAGAAACGGAGGCGAACGGAGGTCACAGAGGTGACCGGACGCTGCACCGGACGCGGTCATGGTATGACCGGACGCGTCCGGTCAGTACAGCGCAGACGCGGGTGTTAGGGTTTGTAACCGGCGCGTCCGGTCACTCGCGGGACCAGCGCGTCCGGTCTTGCGCCCAGAAGGAACTGAGGTTCGCAGAGGATGATCGGACTCGCGGCGCGTTCGGTCACACATGATCGGACGCGTCCGATCGTTGAAGGTGCTTACTGGACTCTAACCGGACGCTGGCACTGTCGCGTTCGGTCGTTGCGAGGAGCGCGTCCGGTCGTTGTTTCGCGGGCGCGGGTGCTGTGTGGATCGGCGCGTCCGGTCGTTGCGAGGAGCGCGTCCGGTCGTTTCTTCGCGCGCGTGGTGCTGTGCGACCGGCGCGTCCGGTCGGTTGAGCAGCGCGTCCGGTCATAGCGTTTGACCGTTGGCGCGCAGTGATCGTTGGAGGATCTAACGGTCGCATTTGAAATTTGAGGGACACGTGGACGTCGCAGGGCGACCGGACGCGGTTGAGTGCGTCCGGTCAGTTATGACCGGCGCGTCCGGTCGTCCCGAAATCTGCCCAGTGAAGGGGTAACGGCTCTATTTGACCGTGGAGTTATAAATAGATGCCTTGGCCGGCCATGGCCGGTGAGCTGAGCACACTTTGGCCTTGGTGGCTTATGTGGTAGTGCTTGGAAGCCCTCTAACTCACTCATGCTTGATAGTGTTCATCGGATCGAGTGAGAGAGCGATTCTAGTGCGTTGCATCGAGAGGATTGCATCGAGTGGCACTAGGTGATCGTGTTGCAAGCCGGTGGTGCTTGTTACTCTTGGAGGTTGCCACCTCCTAGACGGCTTGGTGGCTTGCGACTCCGTTGAAGCACGCGTGGAGATTGTGCGTGGCTCTGGAGGAGGATTTGTGAGGGGGATTGTGCTCACCCCGCGGGGATCGCGAAGAGCAACTCTAGTAAAGCTCGTGGCTTGGAGGATCCCCATCTTGAGAGTGGATGTGCGGCACCCGCTGAGGGTTTGACTCTTGATAGTCAATTAGCTCGTGATCCATCAAGTGGGTGTATCGCCACAACGGGGACTAGCTTGGTGGCAACCAAGTGAACCTCGGTGAAAAACCGCCGTGTCAACCTTGTGTACTTCTTCTCGGTGGTTTGCTTTCGATTCACAAGCTTGTATTTACTTTCATATACTTGTGCTTGTGTAGTTGCTCTTGTAACTAGTTGGCTTGTGTAGTTTGCTAGTTACCTTCTTGCTTGTGTAGCATAGAAGTAGCTCCCGTTGCGTGGCTAATTTAGTTTGTGTAACCTTGTTAGTCATATTGCTTAGTTTGTGTAGCTAAGTAATTTGCGCTCTCTAGTTTGGCATTAGTTGCCTTGCTATTGAGCATTGCTAGTGAGCATAGGTGGCTTCGTGCTTTTGCTTACTAGAATTGTGTAGGAGCTCCCCGGCTTTGCTAAAGTACTAGTGCATAGGTTTGTGTGACCTTGCTCTAGAATTGTTTAGGAGAGCTCTTGCTAAGGAAAGCACCTTAGTTACATAATTAGGATCTTTGTGAGGTGCTTGTGAACTTAGATAGAGGGGTGTAGTCTTGGCTAGACCGATAGTTTTAATTCCGCATTTGTTTCGGTTTGCCGACGTGATTATTTTTAGAAAGGACTATTCACCCCCCCCTCTAGTCCGCCATCTCGACCCTTCATCCTTGTTACTGTTTTATTTGAAAATGATTAGTATGCTTAGCCTTGCTTAATGAGAAAACTTTGAAAATATTTAATAAAGTTTGAAGGGTTGTTGTAAAACAACTGAATGAATGAATGATGATGATAATTTGAGATCGGTCGGTGGACTTGCATCGAGAAAGGAGTCTCAATGCAGTGTCTCCGATTGTGTCGGTTAAGGACCGTACCGTTGTAGGCCCGCCTGTGTTTCGAGACTTTGCAACTGACCGCATGCTTCGATAAGCCTAAGACCTTAGTGATGCCATCATGTGAACGCCCAATCGTGCACTGGGAGTGGAGAGATGGCGAGAGTAGTGTGTACCCTCGTGGCCAAGGGCTGGATTGGAGGTGTACTGTACTCTCGGGTGACGCTGGACCCGGTCACGTTTTGGAGAATCAGAGTGAAGATTGATATATGTCGGTTAGAGTCCTACATATGTCATGTGGTTAGAGATCCCCAACTGGGTATAATCGATTTGAATCGTCATTGCTCCTTGGTTAAGAAGACTCGATCGCCTGACCTATATCGTAGTTAATCAGTGGAACATCGGTCGAAGAATAAGAACAAGTGGTATGAATTATCTGATCTAGATTAGAATCACTTACATTATGTTGATGATTAATACTGAAATAAAACATTGATATTAAGGATTCACTATTAGTAGCTTTTATGCAAAAGAACTTTGAATCTCGCTGGAACCTTACCTTGATTCCCCCTGAGCCTGCATTCCTGAGTCTACTCTATCCTTTTTGGTCGGTTAAGTCTCCTGGAGTACTTTTGTACTCAGGGTTTTGTTGAACCCCTGTTGCAGGTGCGTCTCAAGAGCAGGTTTGTTTCGGACCCTGCTGCATGACCGTCTTTGTGGTAAGCGACGATGAGTAGTTTGTTTGGCTCTTAGGCAGAGTGCCACATTTTGGTGGTTTGTAATAAAGTTACTAATGCTACTCCACTGCTATGGTTGTAATAACTAAACTTAAGGTTTGTAAGTTTGGAACAAAGGGTTTGTAAAATTATGTTACGTAAGACTTCTGCACTTTTACTCTGATGTAATTTATTATATAAAATGTTGTAATACTGTAATGCCTCTAAAATGTGATCCTGCTCGGAAGATTGTGGATGATTCGGGTTTCCCAAGGACACCCGACAGACTTCTTAAGTTCTACGGTACACATATATGTTGTTAGAGGTCTTTAAGACAATGATAAGTACATGTGGGCCACATAATTTAGGAGGTTCTGCCACACTGGTGAGGAAGGCTTGTGGGCTATCGACATATAGTTACCTAGGAGCTTCATCATTATGAGGGTATCTAGTTTAGGTTTACAACTTGAACATATTTCATCAAAAATCTTTATTTACTAAGTCACTTATATTTATAAAATATTGAAGAAAATCAATATGGATAAATCATATCCATCAAAAACTCCAATGTTGTACGATCTTTGGATTTAAAGGAAGATCCTTTCAGATCACGTAAAGATGGAGAAGAGATAATGGGACATGATGTTCCTTATCTTAGCGTTAATGGAGCATTCATGTATCTTATAAACAACACCCGACTAAATAAAGATTTTGAAGTGAACTTGCTAGCTAGACACATGACTAATCCTAGAAAACGTTGTTGGACATGAATTAAGAATTTCTTTATATATCTCAATAGAACAAAAGATTTTGGACTTTCTTCTGAACAAATAAAGTTCCAAGTATGAATTTTTTAGACATACAGATGCTGGCTATTTTTCATATCCTCATAATGCCATATCTCAAACAGGCTTTTGTATTTTTGTATGATGGAACTACCATCTCATGGAAGCCTCTAAATAGACTCTTGTGGCCACATCCACTAATCATTCTAAAATCCTTGCATTATATGGGGCCACACGTGTGGCTACGTAGAATGATTAACCACATACAACAATTATATGGTATTGGTTCTATCAAATCGCCTACCATTATCTAAAATGATAATGTTGCTTGTATTGCACAGATAGAAATATGATACAATGAGAGCAATAATACCACTAAGCATATTGCCCCAAAGTTATTTTATCCTCATGTGTTACAACCAGATGGGGGAAATTAACATTTTGCAAATCAAGTCTAATAATAATTATGTTGATTTATTCACTAATTTTTTATTGACTACGACATTCCAAAAATTTGTTCATGGAATTGCAGTACGTCGTTTTAGAGATTTGTAAGGTTCAGGAAAACGTCTCTTTCTAAGTTGATCTTGTTCATACATCATACTGCATTTCCTAATCTATGCATAAGTATTTAACTAATTTTCTCATGGAAGATTTAATAATGCAGTATCAACACAATATATGTATGTTTTTGTTTTCCCTCACAGTATATGGCAGGAAATATCAAGTTCCAGTTTTCCAATTTATTAAATATCTAATGGATTTATAGAAGACTAATACTTCACCTTCTCACTTCCCAGTGCACCTTTCTCTTCTCCCAATATTCTCTTTTCTTTTCCTAATATACATCTCCACCTCTATTTTTTTCCCCTATCTCTCTTTCTCATTTTTTGTGCACCACACCTGTTCACTATTTCTTAATTCTAATGTCCAAACTAAAACATCAAATATTATGAGACCGAGGGAGTAGACATGATGGCAAGACTACCTCTTCGTTCCAAATTATAAGATGTTAGACGTTTCTAAATATATTGATTTTATTATGTATTTAGATATAATATATACTCCATCCGTTCCATATTATAAGACGTTTTAGCTTGCCATAGTATATATATTTAAATGCATAGCAAAAATTAACTCTTTAGAAAAGCCAAAACGTGTTATAATTTAGAAGGGAGGGGTACCTAAGTGCATAGGGAAAACTGCGTATGTAGAAAATCCAAAACATGTTATAATTTTGAATGAAGAATCCAAATGATATTATAATTTGCAATGGAGAGAGTAGAACTACAATAAAGAGAAATCGGGTTTTGGATGTTTATCTGGACTCAAAAAGTTCAGTCAGTCCACCATTGTCGAATTCTCGTCAGGTGATGAAATGGCAGAAACCAGACAATGGTGAACTGAAACTCAATACTGATGGTGCCTACTTTGAAGCCAGCAGAGACGGTGGGTGGGCTTTGTTATCAGAGATGAGCATGGAACGGTGCTGAAGGCTGGGGCTGGGAGAGCAGAGCATTTGCAGTCGGCCTTCCATGCGGAATTACTTGGTTGCGCAGCTGGCCTGAAGGCAGCAGCATGCATGGGTATATCAGCAATAATGCTTGAAGTCGATGCCGTACATGCGAAGATGGCACTGGAGGGAGATGAATACAGGCTCTCCTCGTTGGGCGGTGTAATTATGGAGATCAAACTCCTACTAGCTTCTGAATTAGTAGGGAGTAGTATACATGCTTGCCCACGTTCTTGTAATCATGTTGCACACGAATTTGCTGTTCTTGGTTGTAATCTGCCCAGCGGTTCTCAATCCGTTTGGGACAACGTACCTCAAGAGCTTGAGGCTCTGGTGTCCAGTGAGATCGCTGTGACAGATGAGTAATGAAATGTGCTTTGTTTCAAAAAAAAAAATCGGTCTAAGTATTTCTTTCTAAAATGTTTCATTCTTTACGGCGTTTGCCAGCAATTCTAGTGATTCTCCTAATAAACATTTCTGGTTGCTAAAGCTAAACCTAAACATATGTGATGAAGATCAATCGTCATCACCCTTCGGCTTTTGGAGATGAATCGCCATGACCCTTCGGCTTCATGGTCGTGGGTATAAATATGTAATCACCATTACAGTTCTCAATCTCAATAACACAAATCGAACTTACTCTCGACCCCCAAATCCTCATTTCCTCCGATCCCCCCAATTGCCCCCCTCTCTCTCTCTCTCTCCAAAACCCGAACCCCATTCCCCTACAGCCTCACCGCCGTAGGCCCCCGGCTCCCGATGGCATCGCTGGCGGCGGCGGGTGGGGTGATGCCCTTCAGCGACGACATCCTCGCAGAGATCTTCATCCGCCTCCCCACCCTCGAGGACTTGGGCCGCGCCTGCGCGTCCTGCCCCGCGTTCAACCGCGTCATCACCAGCCACTCCTTTCTCCGCCGCCTGCACGCGCTCCAGCCACCGTCCTTGCTCGGCTTCCACTCCTTCTCCGCGTTGTTCCACCCCACGGTCCACGGAGCCGCCACACCCGTCCGCGCCCGCCGCCCGCGCCGTCGCCGAAGCCGCCGACTTCGAGTTCTCGTTCCTCCCCACCAGGGGTTTCTGGATGGTCCGGGACGCCCGCGGCGGCCGCTTCGTCCTCGACTGCGACGACGGTACGGGTGCTACATTCTCCACCATAGCGGTCTGCGACCCCCTGTTCCGCCGCCACGTACTTCTTCCGCCACTCCCCCCTAGACTTGGCCGCGGCAGTCGAGCAGCCGCTCGAAGTGAATGGTGAGCGTAGGTGCGATGTTTTCCTTGCTCCCTGCAGCGAGGAAGAGGCAGAGGGACAGCCGGAAGCGTTCAGTGTGATTTGGATGGCCCTGTGCCCGACTAAGTTAGTGGCATTCATGTTCTCCTCGGCTAGCTGGCAGTGGCGAGCCCTTGCATCTAGCAGTTGGCGTGATCTGAACCCTGCCATGCCTCCTGTCATTAAGCTTAAGCACTCCCCCTTGCTGTGTCGCAGCTATGCATATGGCTGTTTCTACAGGAGTTTGTCAGAATTCCCCTTCCGCAGCAAGCTGATTGTGCTAGACGTGGGTAGGATGGAGTTCTATCCTGTCACTCATCCATCCAGCCACAGGCTTGGGGAATTTGCTGTTGTGGAGTTAGGGGAAAGCAGACTGGGGATGTTCATGCTTGGTGATAACACCTGCGATGAATACCGTATAGTACGACTATTTAGTGCAAGCAACCAAATTCATGGTAAAGGTGCCAGTGAGTGGGTGCTGGAGAATACAGTCTCACTGTATCGCTCGTGTAGCTTCAACATGCTAGGTGTTGCTAATGGCAAATTACTATTGCAAGGAGCACGTGAACATAATTCTGAAGAAAGGTCTGTTTGTATTTCGCTGGACTTCAAGACTAGGCAGGTTCAGAGGGTTCGAGGGATTATTCACAGTGGCTTCTGTCCTATGGTAGTCCAATATATTGGTTACCCACCATCACTATCACTACCTACTATATGAAATGGTAAGCTTGCTCACATTTTATTTCCTTGGATGCACTGCTGTTTAGAGGCATTGGGGCCCTTAATGTGAAGGCATTTTAGATTTTTAATGTGTCTTGCTTTCCCATTTATTAGATATATCTTATTGTAGTTACATCAACATTGTGTCCTTTATTATTGTCTTTTTATATATCCTTTGTTTTGCTTGATTGTTAGGTGGTCTGACAGGTAATTCTTGTTTAGATAGTTTCTTTACTTGTATTTTGCTTGGTGGATGGTGGTGTTGGAAAGCCTGTGAATCACCCCCTCTCTTGAACTGTGTACCTTTTTTTTCTATGAAATGTTGTTCAACAGCATTGTGCTCTAGCGTTCTGTGGTTTGTTACTCCCTCCGTTCCAAATTGTAAGATGTTTTGCCTTTTCTAGATACAAACAAAGAGAGTACTACTCCCTCTGTTTTTTAGATGTCGTATTAGTTTTGTCCTAAGTCAAATAATTGTATCTTGGACTATCGATTTCAAAAAAAAAAATATATAGGTTTATGACATAAAATTTATATTTTTAGATTCACCATGAGAAATACTTCCATAATATATAATAATTTATATGTTGTGAAACTATAAGGATTTTTTTGAAATAGATGGTCAAAGATAGTAATATTTGACTTAGAACAAAGCTAATGTGACATGTAAAAACAAACTGAGGGAGTATATATAAGTTTTAGTGTTGGCGCACCTATAGGTTACTGTAAGTGATTCACTCGCCAACCGACTGCATAAGTAGGTACAGTTCTGATTTTTTTTTAAAAAAATTTGTACGGATTTTGTGAAGCAAACAACAAACCAAATGACTATGATTAGACCTGAAGCTCACCAAGGAGCTAAGCACTATCGGCAGGTTAATAGTGCGTTTTTTTCCCTTCCTATTCCACTATTGGTTGTTTAACAGTGTGAAGTTCGTTGATCTACTGCTTGGCACTTAAACTAGAGTTATAGGTAGTTCTTGTTTAACGGGCGTTCTTGTCGTTAATTAGTTATTGCTCTAGTGCTGGGAAGTACTAGTAATCTAGAGTGCACAATACTGGTTGGTTTGCAGCCTTGATCAACAGTGCAGTGCCCTGCAATCTTAAGATGCCGTTAGATGCCGAAAGGGCTATGCTAGAGAAACAGTTTGCATAGTGTCGCACAAATATAGCTTTAATCATTGGATGTGTATTGTATTCCCTACTTAAACCATACTGAATACTGATCTAGTAAGTCAACGAAAGTTCATATTTCATCAAACAACAACCTTTTCTTATATCGTCTTCAACTTCTGCAGGGGTTAATCGGCATGTTTCGCCTCCTTTTGTGTCAGATACTACTTGTGTGCGCTGCCAGATGGATGCCACACTGGGTTCAGTGCACAGGCAGAATGGATATCGTGCTAGACACTGCATCGACTAGCAGCTGGTTATCCTTCAGTCTTGTACTGATAATATCCTTAAGTTTGATTAGCTTTTAGATGACGTGATGCCACAGACCTGCTGAACTATGGCATGTAATCTGGGTAGTTAAACAAGTTATCCGCACCTGAATTGATGTCTGGTTACCCTTTAATTTGTTTAAGTATTTGCATAAACTTGGTGCTTTCATATAATTTGAACACCACGAGCGATGACGCCTGTGTGTGCGCAAGGGTCTTGTGATGTTCTCGTCCTTTTCCTACGTCAAATATGAGTGTGCTGTGATTGTGGATGCAAATGTGGTATATCAGAGAGGGAAAGAATGTGGTAAGTAAATGTGAGAAGCTGGTAAAGCTCAACGGATGTTGTGCGCATGGGGCTACCTGATTTTGAATGCGAGGAAGATTGTGAATATGCGAATAAGCAGCTCAGGCTCAACTTGGGATAGCTACTCGGGCTTTTTGTTGCAGCAAAACTGTGATTCTTAATCTTGTTCTCATGATTTTCAATATAATGGAAAATACTGTATAGTGAGTCATCCTTACTGGACACTCCCACGGCGAGCCCAGAGTGTACGGTAGAAAAGTTTTGCTGGAGCGCACTGCACACGATCGTGTCCATGTCCCATAGCCTATATATATATATATATATATATATATATATATATATATATATATATATATATATATATATATATATATATATATATATATATATATATATATAGAAAAAAACTATATATCTAGAAAATCTAAAACGTCGCATAATTTAGAGTTGAGAACCCAAAACATCTTATAATCTGGGATGAAGAAAGTAAAACTATGATAATGAGAAATCAGGTATCGGATGTTTAGCTAGACTAGAAAATGAAAATCGGTGCAAGTGATTCCTAAAATGTATCTCTCTTTGTGACATTTGCCAGCAATTTTAGTGATTCTACTAATAATCCCGAAACATTTCTGGTTGCTAAACATATGTGATGAACATCCATCGTCATGACCCTTCGGCTTTCAGAGATAGCTCGAAGTGGCCAGTTTTTCATCCGAACGGACATGTAAAGCATCTGTTCATGGTCATGGACTCATGGGTATAAATATGTAATCACCGTTACAGTTCTTAGTCTCAATTACACGAATCGAACTCACTGTCTCACTCTCTCTCGGCTCTCGCCAAACCCCACAAATCCCCATTCCCTTCAACTCCAATCCCCCCAATTGCCTCCCCCTCTCGCCAAAACCCTAACCCCATTCCCCTAAAGCCTCACCGGCGTAGGTCCCCGGCTCCCGATGGCATCGCTGGCGGCGGCGGGTGAGGTGATGCCCTTCAGCGACGACATCCTCGCAGAGATCTTCATCCGGCTCCCCACCCTCGAGGACTTGGGCCGCGCCTGCGCGTCCTACCCCGCGTTCCACCGCGTCATCACCAGCCACTCCTTCCTCCGCCGCCTGCACGCGCTCCAGCCGCCGTCCTTGCTCGGCTTCCACTCCTTCTCCTCGCTGTTCCACCCCGCGGAGTCTCCACACCCCTCCGCGCCCGCCGCCCGCGCCGTCGCCGAAGCCGCTGACTTCGAGTTCTCGTTCCTCCCCACCAGGGGTTTCTGGAAGGTCCGGGACGCCCGCGGCGGCCGCTTCGTCCTCGACTGCCACGAGGGTACGCATCCTACATTCACCACCATAGCGGTCTGCGACCCCTTGTTCCGCCGCTACGAACTTCTTCCGCCACTCCCGGAAGACTTGGCCGCGGCAGTCGAGCAGCCGCTCGAAGTGAATGGTGAGCGTAGGTGCGATGTTTTCCTTGCCCCCTGCAGCGAGGAGGAGGCAGAGAGAGCGCCGGGAGCGTTCACTGTGATTTGGATGGCCCAGTGCCCAATTTAGTCGCATTCATATTTTCCTCGGCTAGCCGGCAGTGGCGAGCTATTGCATCTAGCACTTGGTATGATCTGAACCCTGCCATGTCTCCTGTCGTTGAGCGCTCCCCCTTGTTGTGGCGCAGCTACGCATATGGATGTTTCTACTGGTATTTGTCAGGATTCCCCTTCCGCAGCAAGCTGATTGTGCTAGAAATGGGCAGGATGGAGTTCTATCCTGTCAATCATTCATCCAACCACAAGCTTGAGCAATTTGCTATTGTGGAGTTAGGGGAAAGCAGACGTGGGATGTTCATGCTTGGTAATGGAAGCAATCCCCGCAATGAAGACTGTATAGTCTGACTATTTAGTGCAAGCAACCAAATTAATGGTGAAGGTGCCACTGAGTGGGTGCTAGAGAATACAGTTTTACTGTCTCGCTCGAGTAGCTTCAGCATGCTAGGTGTTGCTGATGGGAAATTACTATCGCAAGGAGCACGTGAACATAATTCTGAAGAAGTGTATGGTTGTATTTCGCTTGACTTCAAGACTAGGCAGGTTCAGAGGGTTCGAGGGATTATTCACAATGGCCGCTGTCCTATGGTAGCTCAATATATTGGTTATCCACCATCACTATCATTACCAACTATATGAAGTGGTAAGCTTGCTCACATTTTATTTGCTTATGCATTGCTGTTTAAAGGCATTGGGGCCCTTAATGTGAAGGCATTTGAGATTTGTAACGTGTCTTTGCTGTCCTGTTTATTAGATATCTTATTGCAGTTACGTCAACATTGTGTCCTTTATGGTTGACTTTTTATATATCCTGTCTTTTGCTTGACTGTTGGTGGTCTGACAGGTAATTCTTGTTTAGATAGTTTCTTTATGTGGTTTTGCTTGGTGGATGGTGGTGTTGGAAAGCACGTGAATCCACCTCCCTCTTAAACTGTGTACCTTTTTTTTCTTTGAAATGTTCAACAACATTGTGCTCTAGTGTTCTGTGATTTGTTACTCCCTCTGTTCCAAATTGTAAGACGTTTTACCTTTTCTAGATGCATTGTTTTTACTATATATCTAGACTTAGTATATATCTAACTATCTAAGTGCATAGCAAAAGCTATGTATTTAGAAAAGCCAAACCATCTTAAAATTTGGAGCAGAGAGAGTACTATATATAATTTTTAGTGTTGGGGCATGTTTCCACCTATAAGTTACTGTAAGTGATTCGCTCTCCAACCGGCTGCATAATAAGTAGGTATTAATTCTTTTTTAATTTTTTTTACGGATGATCTTTGGGTAGTAGACAAGCAAGGTTTTCTATTTCCCGTTTGGGAGTAATGGTTTAAGTAGTGATGAGCTTCTTTGCTTGCATGTATTGCATTCACAAGTCTGTCATGCTGTTTAAGCGCTGATTTTGTACTGAACTTGTGAACTTCTACCCAAAGGCAGTTTTTTCTTCCTTTTTTTTTCCCCACCACAGAAGAGAAACCTGAATTTCATTACCATTTAGCAATGGCACTACAAAGGGTTTTAAAGAGTCAGATCTGACCACCTATCACACACAAAAGATGCTATCATAAGTAAGCACCCAGGGCACAATTTGTGAAGCAAACAACAAACCAAATGACTGATTAGTGCTGAGGCTCACCAAGGAGCTAAGCATTATTGCCTATCGCACTACTGTTTTTTTTTCTTCCTATCCACCATTAGTTGCTTCACAGTGTGAAGTTCGCGGATCTACTCCCTCCGTTTCAAATTATAAGTCGCTTTGACCTTTTTGGTACATCCATTTCTCTATGCATCTAGATATAATAATATGTTTAGATACATAGCAAAATGGATGAACCAAAAAAGTCAAAGCGACTTATAATTTGGAACGGAGGGAGTACTGCTTGGCACTTAAAGAGTTATAGATAGTTCTTGTTTAACGGACATTCTTGTGGTTAATTAGTTATTGCTCTGGTGCTGGGAAGTACGAGTAGTAATCTACAGTGCACAATACTGGTTGGTTTGCAGCCTTGATCTACAGTGCTGTGCCCTGCAATCTTAAGACGTCGTTAGATGCCTAAAGGGCTAAGGATGAGAAACAGTTTTCATAGTGTCGCACATAAATATAGCTTTAATCATTGGATGTCTATTGTATTCCCTCCTTAAACCATACTGAATACTGATCTAGCTACACCACGAAAGTCAATATTCATATTGCATCAAACAACCACCTTTTCTCATATATTCTTCAACTTCTGCAGGGGTTAATCTTCATGTTTCAGCTTCTTTTGTGTCATGCTACTACTTGCGTGCGGTGCCAGATGGATGTCACACTAGGTTCAGTGCACGGCAAGATGGATGTCGTGCTGGACATTGCATCGACTAGTTCCTTGTTATACTAAAGTCTTGTACTGATAAAATATGTATCAAGCTAGTAGTTTGATTAGCTTTTAGCTGATGTGATGCCACAGACCTGTTGAACTATGGCATGTAATCTGGGTTGTTAAACCAGTTATCCGCACCTGAACTGATGTCTGGTGACCCTTTGGTTAGTTATTTGCAGAAACTTGGTGCTTTCATATAACTTTGAACTCCACTTAGCGATGACGCTTGTGTCTACGCAAAGGGTCTTGTGATGTTATCGTCCTTTTCCTACGTCAAATATGAATTTGCTGTGAACGTGGATGCAATGTGGGTATATCAGAGAGGGAAACATTGTGGATAATTAATGTGAGAAGCTGGTAAAGCTCAACGGATGTGTGCACATGGGCTACCTGATTTTGATTGCGAGGAAGATTATGATATGCGATTAAGCAGGTCAGGCTTGGTTGGGACTTGGCAAAGCTACTCGGGCTTTTTGTTGGAGCAAAACTAGGATTCTTAACCATGTTTTCCTACAATCAAAGTGTTCGGTAGAAAAGTTTTGCTGGAGCACACTGCACACGATCGTGTCCATGTCCCATTCATACCCTTCAGATCGAATCATCCTGATAGACTACTAGATTGATGTGTGTGTGTGTGTGTGTGTGTTTTTGTTGGATTTTGGATAAGGAGGAGCTTGTCTACCACTACCCATTGGCTCTAGGCAAATCGCCAGAGACCAAAGCAGTCACAAAGTGGGGGACTTGGTTCATATAAACACCTCTGAAGTCTGAACCTGAGCGGACAACGCTCGCCCCATATGAAGCTAGGCAATCAGCCACTTTGTTACATGATCTCGGGCATGCCCGAATCACGCATTGTACAAAAGACACACTAATGAAATTCCTAATCTGACGGAACAAGCACCGTCCACATTCCTGTCCAGCTCTGTTGAGGTCAGGCCTTTCTGCAAATTTGCTACATCTGTTTCCAGTACAATTTGACTCATTCCCAGTTCAGCCACTCGAGGTAGACTCATCAGCGTTGCTTGTGCTTCTGCCAGCAAAGGACTAGAGACTCTTTCAAATTTCCCATAGCCCCCTTCTAGGAACTCACCATTGTTATTACGAGCAACAAAGCCTCATCCACCAGCCTGTGTACTGACCCTGAATGATGCATCTACATTGATCTACATGTCCTCTGGTGGAGGTTTCCACTTCAACGTGCTCTTTTCGACCCAGCAGGCACAAACATACTTCGAGCTAAGCGGGCCGAACGGCCTTGGTCCTTGGGCCACGTCAAAGGTTGAACCGGACTAGTCCGGACATGGGCCTGCAAAGGGGCCGGAGTAGCGGTGCCCCTAATCGTGAGTTTCCTTCTTTTTTTAGGGTAATCGTGACTTCGTGAAGTTGGTGAGCTGCTGCTTCCTCTGAAGTCTGAACATCGCGTTGAAGTGTAAATAAAAGAATTAATCACAGTAAAACTGGGGACGACGACGCATGTTCGGCTATCTAGACAACCTTAAAAAACTAGAATGACTTATAACTCGGGACGAGGTGAGTATGAAAAAGTTTGAATGTGTAGCACAGTGCGATGTTTTTCTTTTCATTTTTCAACATACTACCTCTCTCTTTCAAAATATATAGTTTTAGGCCACGTTTGGTAGGGATCCAGATTTTCCTAGAAACATTTCAGATTCAGATTCTTTCCAGAAACATTTATCTGTTGAAATAAGAATCACTTGGTAAGAATCGGTGAAATGTTTGGCTATGGATCCAGATTCTCACTGAAATAAACTAGAATTACTGCGAAACGCCTATTTGGGTGATTCTCATTCCTAGTAAAAAAAATGAGAAACGTTTCTCTGGTGAATCACTTCGCCAGATACCCGTTTGACACAGATTCTGGTAATTCTTACGAGAAACGGAACCAATTCTCGCAACCAAACGCGGCCTTAGTTTTATCCTAACTTATTTTTTCTAACATTGATCTGTTCATATAAAATGTCTTAGATCTACAATGCCACAAAAATACGTTAAAAGGCATATTTAATAGCGAATTAAATAAAACTAATTAACATATGTATTTTCTACGTATTGATTAGAGTTAAAAGATCTAACTTAAGGCAAAACCAAAACGAGCATACTACATTTTTGAAGCGTGGAGTGCTATACATATTCGTCCTGTTTTTCAGTGCTATTTCAACGATATTTTTCATCGAAAGAATAATTTTTTTTTCTCTCACGATAAATCAGGATCAGCATCAGCAGCAACCAAATTTCAGCGAAACTAGCAGGGCCAATATACTACACTAGCCTATGTATACGATTAGGAGCTCTATGGACAGGGCACAGGCCATAGAGACACACCCATCGAATGGAAGTGTTTTCCAGCGAGCGAGGGGCAGCTGTCTGTACCTATTCTCTTCTGTATGTACGCAGAAGTGCGTACGGACCACACCACGCATCGTCGAAGGCGACGCTTCTTGTCCCTGGGCCTGGGCGCGTGTTACACGGCCAGTCACATGAGGTCCCAACTCCCAAGGGATCGATCTACTAGCTCGCTCACAGGATTCCGAATTCCGATCACGATTCCTTGGTGCGGGGGTGGTCCTTCGGTTGTTCTGATTCCGAGCATTGTTCCGAGACAGGGTAGCGTAGCGCTAGTGCCAGACCGCCAGCTGCTGACAGATGATCCCAATCTTGAAGCGATCTCGTTTCTGTTGGCATACTCCTGCGACGTCGGGCGTTATATGTGGGCCTTGTTTAGCGCACTCCAAAATACAAAAAGTTTTTAAGGTTCCATGTCATATCGTATATGCAAGTACATGTATGGAGCATTAAATGTAGGTAAAAAAACTAATTGCACAGTTTGTCTGTAAATGCCGAAACGAATCTTTTAAACCTAGTTAATCCATGATGGGACAAAGTTTGTCAAAAACAAACGAAAGTGCTACAGTGCTTTTTCAAAAAAAAATTAAAAACTAAACATGGCCTAGATCTCTGTTGCCTGCAACATGTGAAAATACTACTACCTGCAACATGTGAAAATACTACTGCCTCTGTCCACAAAACTGTTCACAAAAGAATACAATTTTAGATACATTCTTGATTAATATGTCTAAAGTTTGATCAGATATAGATAAATATATCAATATTTTGGACACTATATAAATATAGTATTAAATATATCTCATGACAAATCTAATGGTACTTATTTGATATTATAAATATTGACATTTTTTATTTATAATTAGTCAAACTTAAGATACATGGCTCAAGATACTTTAACTTGTCATCATGTATCTTGAGTTTGACTATCTAACGATGAATAAAAATTATAATCCATCTATCAAATAAGTCAGGAATAATTAAACATCTTTTGTTAATTGGGAGTTCAAATTAACCTGAACATATTCGGTTACTTTTGCATGTTTGCACGAGGTGATGAAGGTAAGGACATGTTTGGATTCATGAAGCTACTCCCCACATCCCAAAAATGATATAATTCTGGAACAGTACTATGTTCAAGTTTGTCAAGTTTGACTAAATTTATTAAAAAAATACTAGCATTTATCATACTATTTAGATTTGTCATGAAATATATTTTTATAATATACTTATTTGATGTCATAAATATTAATTTTTTTACCTATATATTTGGTTAATTAAACTTTAGGCACTTTAACCGTGTGTACCTAGAATTATATTTTTTTTGACAGAGGTAGTAATAGTTAGCTTCTATAACAATTACCTGTATTAGATCCAAATAGGTACAACTAATTGTTAACTGGATATCTAGCTAACAACTATATCTCACTAGTTAGACTAGTCCAGCTAATAGCAGCTAGAGGATCCTAACAAACCCTAAGAAATAAAGAAAGATTGGAATATAAGGGCATGTTTGGATCCTAAGACTAAAAATGAGCCTACTCCCTCCGTCCCTGAATATCTGTCGTTTATATTTTTCAAGAAATAACTTTGACAAAATATATATTAAAAATATTAATATTTATGATATATAATTGGTATCATTGGAAATATCTTTGAATCTAGTTTTTTAATAAATTTATTTGAAGATAAAAATATTGCACGTATTTTCTACAAATCGAGTCAAACTTGCGGCATGAAAATCGAAAACGACAGATAAATGGGGACAAAAGGAGTAGCTTATAAAAATGATTAAACACGAGCTGATTATGGGCTAATAAGGGCTAATGGACTCTAACCACCAATTAGCTCTCATTAACTCTTATTAGCCAGAATTAGCTCACATTTAGGTTTTCTCAAAAAAAAAGCTCGTATTTAGGTTTTCTAATTGGTATAAAAAACATGAGCTAATTATTATTAGCTCCATGATTCAAACACCCCCTACATCGATGATTGGGGTGCCGGATATATACTCCCAGTGGATTATAATTCTTTGATACAGCAGCAGACGGTGTCCCTTGGGGCTAGCTAACGTCTTCGTCTCTGAAAACTTTAGCATTTCTGGTTGTCCACACTTTGGTCCCCGAATGGTGTTTTTGGAAGGAAAATCAGAATCTCCGGTTTGCAGATGAGGAACGAACGATCCACAACACCCACGTTCTCCACGACATCTACTGCCAGCAGGGACAGACACTTGGCTCATCACTGATCACCTAGACAGTGAACGTGCAATGCTGTGTGCCAACGTGGTGGAGTGCCAGTTGTACTCCTACGTGGCAATACAAAAAGCTGGTACGGTTGTTCCATCAGACGATGATGTGTGACGTGAGGCCTGACCGTGGCAGGTGGCACGCATCGTTATTCAACAGACAGGCCGAGACAAGACCCATCGTCCTCGTCCACCGCGACCACAAGTCCACGATGCCGCTTTTGTACGCGCGCAGGCACAGCAACGGCGACGTACGGTCTCCCGTTGGGTTTGTTCGGACGCGTCGGAGTCCGTGCGCTCGGCGTCGGCGTGGCACACGTACTGCGCGGCGCCGTCTGTAATATAACTCCCGTCCCTCCCATTTGTCGCCGGCGACGAGCCGACGACACCGTCGCGTCGTGTACGCATCTGTTCCGTTCCGCTGCAACTGCAAGCGTATATATTCACACGCACGGGCGGCCCGACCGGACCTGACCTACTCGCAACATGCAAGACACGCGCGCGCAAGCCATGTCCCCGGCGGCGGCGACCGGCGGTGCCGGTGGTGCTCGTGATGGTGACGCTAACTCCGGCCTCGGCGAGCCGCTGCTCCGGAACGGCGGCGGCGTTCACGCCGGGGCGGCGGTGACCGTGGCCAACGGCGGCGCGGAACCGGCGGCTGAGAAGAAGCGAAGCGCTGAGGACAGGTACTGGGTGGACATCGACCAGCCGGAGGCGCTGGAGCCGGCCGATGTGGAGAGTGGCCACGGCGGCCGCCGGCCCCTGCTGTTTCGGAACAAGAAGGTCAAGCGGAGCATAGTGTACCCATACAGGTGCGTGTACTGCTGCACGTACATTCGGGTTTACTTTACTACAGTATAGAGGTTTTCGTATGTTTTTAACTTTTAACTGTCTGGAATTCAACTTTTACTCATTTCCTGGAAACTACTGCGAAATTGAACTTTTCATTTTTTTTGGGATGATGAAGACACGTGCTACAGTATCAAGAATAAATTCAACGGTCAATAAAATATATTATTTATTTTGTTCACTGTCTAGTCACTTCGATCCTTAGTAACAAGCAACAAAATTGACTAACTAACGCACAAGAATAGATAATCTGAAGAAAAATTTCCACACACCACAGGTTCTTGATCTTCGCTCGTTTGATCACAATCATCGTCTTCTTCATATGGCGGGTGAAGAACAACATCGCCGACATCGAGTGGCTCTGGGCGCTCTCCGTCGCCGGGCGACGTCTGGTTCGGCTTCTCATGGCTCCTCAACATGCTCCCGAGGCTGAACCCCATCAAGAGCATCCCCAACCTCGCCGCTCTCAAGCTTCAGCACGACCGCCGGCGCCCGGACGGCAGCTCCAGCCTCCCGAGGATCGACGTCTTCATCAACACGGTGAACCCCGTGGACGAGCCGATCCTGTGCACGATGAACTCTGTGCTCTCCATCCTCGCCACCGACTACCCGGTGGAGAAGCACGCGTGCTACTTCTCCGACGACGGCGGGGCGTTGGTCCACTACGAGGCGCTGGAAGGGACGGCGAGGTTCGCCGCGCTGTGGGTGCCATTCTGCCGGAAGCACTGCGTCGAGCCGAGGGCGCCTGAGAGGTACTTTTATGATGAGCTACTGAGAGCGCCGACGTACGCCGGTGGGTCGCCGGAGGATTTCGTGGAGGACCACCGGTGCGTCCGCCGGGAGTACGAGGAGTTCAGGGCGCGGATCGGCATGCTCTTCGACACGGTTCGCCGGCGGTCTGATGCGTACAACGCCGCCGGGAAATCTGGAGGAGGCGCAAAGGCTACTTGGATGGCTGATGGGACACAATGGCCCGGTGCATGGATTGATCCAACAGAGAACCATATGAAAGGCCACTACGCACCCATTATTAAGGTGCAAATAACACTTTTTTTTGTTATTTCCCTGTCACTATCATGCTTATGCATTAAATTTCATTGTTGATGAAATATTACATTTACTTCATTGACATTGACAGGTGATGTTGGAGCAGCCAGGCCATACGCCTCAGCTTGGGCAATCCAATGGCGTCGTCAACAGCTGTCCAATTGACCTGAGTGCCACCGACTCGCGTCTGCCCATGCTTGTCTATGTGGCACGCGAGAAGCACCCGACAAGCTACGACCACCAGAAGAAGGCGGGCGCCATGAACGTGCAGCTGCGCGTCTCGGCGCTGCTCTCCAACGCGCCCTTCATCATCAACTTCGACTGCGACCACTACATCAACAACTCGGGGGCGTTCCGCGCCGCCATGTGCTTCATGCTCGACCCCAGGGAAGGGGAGGACACGGCGTTCGTGCAGTTCCCGCAGCGGTTCGACGACGTCGACCCGGAGGACAGGTACTGCAACCACAACCGCGTCTTCTTCGACGGCACCATGCTCGCTCTCAACGGCCTCCAAGGCCCGTCGTACCTGGGCACCGGGTGCATGTTCCGTCGAACCGCGCTCTACGGCGGAAAGCCTCCGCGCCGGCGAAGAGCTGCTGGCAACCACGACGGCAGCAGCATCGCAGTCAATGCCAGTGTTTTCGGCAACTCGACACCCTTCCTAGAATCAATACGGCTCGCCGTCGCCGGCGAAGAAGATCGTCGGCCTGCTGCCGTGTGCACACTGGATGATGAGTCGATCACCACCGAGCTGTTGAACGTCATGGCGTGCGCATACGAAGCTGGGACTAGCTGGGGCAGGGGCATCGGGTGGGTCTACAACATCGCAACCGAGGACGTGGCCACCGGCTTCCGCGTGCACCGCCAGGGATGGTTCTCCGGGCACTGCACCCTGGAGCCCGCCGCCTTCCGCGGGACCGCGCCGATCAACCTCGCGGAGCGCCTCCTCCAGATCATGCGGTGGTCGGGCGGGTCCCTGGAGATGTTCTTCTCCCACAACAACCCGCTCCTCGCCGGCGGCTGGCTGCACCCGTTGCAGCGCGTGGCGTACCTCAACATGACCATCTACCCCGTCACCTCCGTCTTCACCGTGGTCTACGGCCTGTGCCCGGTGATGTGGCTCTTCCCCGAGGAGTTCTACATCCAGAGGCCGTTCACGAGGTACGTCGTCTACCTCATCCTGGTGATCCTGATGATCCACGTCCTCGGAGCGTTCGAGATCAAATGGGCGGGGATCACGTGGACGGACTGGTGGCGGAACGAGCAGTTCTTCATGGTCGGCGCCACCAGCGCGTACCCGACCGCGGTGCTGTACATGGTGATCAAGCTCGTCACCGGGAAAGGGATACGGTTCAGGATCACCTCCAAGCAGGCGGTGGCGGACGGAGACGGCGACAAGTTCGCCGACCTGTACGTCTTCCGGTGGGTGCCGCTGCTGATCCCGACCACCGTGGTCTTCGCCGCCAACGTCGGGGCCATCGGCGTCGCGCTGGGCAAGGTGATCGTGTTCAATGGAGTCTGGAGGTCGTATCAGGTGAGGCACGCGGCGCTGGGCTTGCTGTTCAACGTGTGGATCGTCGCCCTCCTCTACCCGTTTGCGCTGGCCGTGCTGGGACGGCGAGGGAAGAGACCCGCTGTCCTGTTGGTCCTGTTGCCGGTTGCCTTCCTAGTTGTGGCCCTCGCGTATATCATTCTTCATAGCCTGCTTATGAATTTCATCCCGTTCTAGCTAGTCGATGCATGTAAAGGTTGTGAGTTTGGATGTGAGGGAGAGAGCATCCATGATTGTAGTAGGCTTCAGTTCTCGCCTGCACTCCCTAGTAAAAGGAAGAATGATAAGAATGGAATATGTACATATATATATGAAGGGGAAGACTCCCCTGAAATGATGAACTCGTGGTTCGAGATTAAATGTAATGCAGAATCCATTACTTTTATTGATGACCTTGACGCTGTGATTTTGGGAATATAATTCTAAAGGCATTTACTCAGTCCAATCTTTATGCTCTGCGGTATCCTTCTTAGAAGGTTTCAACTCTTTTATACCCCCGCTACTGGAAGTTGTGCATCCGCCACTCAGAGTTGAAATCTTTTTGTGGCTTATTAGTAACAGCAAGCTTCTCACAATAGATAATTTATGGGTGTTTGCATATCAACTTTTTGCAACAAAACACATTTATGGATGCATTATGGGTGTGCATCGTTTCAAATTCTCCGAGGGTCCGAAATACTTATTTTGAATGAGTTTCCATGTTTAGAAATGCACCTTTAGGCCTTGTTTGGATGTCCATGTATCCATCTCAATCCATGTGTGTTGGGGAGATTAAGGTGTATACATGAGCATCCAAACAAGGCATTACACGGTAGTTTGCATATCTTGGGGACAGAAATGCTACGATGACGGACGCTCATTGATGGGAATATGGACTGGCCCAACAAGCCTGCTGCCTTCTACCAAATTAACTGGATGCTTCGACGACTTTTGAAAAAAACTGGACGCTGCGACATTTCCCCACTCCGCCTTGCGGCGTTCTCCACCACCCCGCACCTCGCTGCCCGCTCGCCACCGCCGAGGTCTGGCCGATGCCGCTAGTGCCGTTGGCTAGCCTAGCCAACCCAGTAGTAGTCGCACAAGCTCCCGGTCTCCGTGTGTGGCTAGGTAGCCAGGAGAGGGGGGCGTCGCTGGCTAGGCCTAGGCCAGGCGTAAGCGCAGTTGGCCGTTGCAGGCCCCGCCACCATCCTCGGGCGTCGGCTGGCCAAAACCGCTCTGCTCTACGTCGCACGGAAGAAGAAGGGTGAAAAAGCATATTGTAAGCATACGTTTTAGATGTTTCAGAGGTATGTTGCAAGTGTTTCAGATGGATGTTCCAAATGTACATCGGGATGTTGCATATATTGCAATTATTGTACACATATGTTGCAAGCGTTTGTTCCCAATGTTTGATTTGTGTTTTCGGACGTATGTTGCAAGTGTGTTTATCTAGATATTGTATATGTTTCGCACATATATTGCAAGGGGATGTTGTGTATGTTTGCAATGGGTTTCAAGAATTTTTCAAGTGTTTTTTTGCAAGTGTTTTAGAAGCATGTTTCAAGTGTTTCATCTGTCTTTAGACGTATGTTGCAAGTGCTGCATCTGGATGTTTCAAAAGTAGATTGAGTGTTGCATATTTGATGCAAGTGGGAAGCGGGAGGGGGCACAAGCCGTCCCCGCGCGCAGTCTAGCGGCGCGGGTGATGTCCGGACGGTGGGGCTCCGCGTGGGCGCGTGAAACGCAGGCACGGCCGAAGGCATGCTGGCGGCGTAGGGAGTGGAGTGCAAGCGTCTAGATGTCCAGACGCTTGCACAACCGATCTTAGGTATGCACCTTTATATGGTAGTTTGAATCTCTTGGGTAGAAACACACTTGTATAGTTTATGGATAGATGCACCTTTATATGTGCTTCATTGCAAAAAATTGAAACTTAGCATCTCTTGTGTACGCACCAAAAGAAAAGTTTGAGGACCGAAATGCATTTTGCTAGTTTATGGATGAAACTGAACTCAAAATGCAAAGTTTGATGATTGAAATAATCATTTCGATTGTCCTAGAGTAAAATTGTGCTATGAAACGATAGTTTTCAAAGTTTAGTAACAAAATTGAGTCTCAGACGATAGAGGGGGACCAAAATGACTATTCTGCCTTTTCGTTTTTTTGAACCAAGGCCAACCACATTTATATTACTCATGTAATGGAAACACAACATTTATTGGTGAGAAGGAAAAATGGAAGAAAGACATTGATTCGCTATCATTCTTCTCCAGCGTGAGTACCTTGTGATGATTGTTGAAATCAAGAGAGAATGGAACACGTACCAACTATCGAATTAGGGGGGGAACATATACCACTTGGGGAGGGTGTGGGGGTGTTAATTAAAGCAACGCTTGCGTTGTTTTATACAAATGTGTGAGAACATTTAAGAGCGCCTCATGTGAAAACCAGTTTCAACATAGCAAATATTGCAATCATTTTCATGCAGATGTTTCTTTGCGTTCATAGAAATCAACTATTTCTAGAGGCTTCATTTAGAAGTTAGAAGCAAGTGGCTAAACGCTTCAGAAAATTGGTTAGCACGCACCTACCTCTAGTGTGGGGGCGCCCAGCAATCTGCGATTCCAAAGGCCTATATCACTATATATATGCGCCAAGCGGTGCCACACGAGCATGCTGCTCCATGTTTTTCACACCGTCGCGACCTAAAAGACAAAAGCTTAGCTAAATAGCTAGCCTTTCGATCGGCACCAAGCGCCGATGTCCACAAACGTAGCTATGAATAGAAGGACGTGAACCGCAGCACATCGCGAGGGGCAGAAAGAACATATGCTGCTTAATTTCATGTGGCGCTTCATTCATGGCTACAGTGCACATACGTATCAGCACTGAAGGACAAAGACGACAGAGACACCCTGTCTTGGTCCTGTGACCGTGGGCTGCATGCACGCGTGGCCGAATCGTGGTCCAACCAGGAGAGTGGATTCGAGCATCCGTTGAGCAATATGAGCTACGTACAGAGCTGTGTCTTGCAGGTCGCATGCCAATGGCTTTCGCTTTTCCCTTCGCTGTCTCGTTCGTTCACTGCTTGTCTTCAGTACGTGCACGTAACCATAAGTGTGTGTCGCATGCATGTGTTCATTGCGATCTGGAGCTCAAAATGATGAGTGGAGTTGCTTGGATTGGTTTTACGTGCCCTGTTGCTGTCGCCCGAATGATGTAGCTTTGGATGACGTGCTGGGGGTGATATCAGCCAAGATCCGGGCAGCTGGCGTGCACTTATACTTTTATCAAGAGTCAAATTGAGGAGCAGCACTCACTGAACATCCAGGAGTACTCCTAGTTGAAAGTGAAAACACTAGCTGCCATGTACGTTCGGACTAGCATGAGGGTCGTACGTCTTTACACCGTGAGGTGATGCCGCAGCCGCACCGACCGATTATCTCTACTCACGAAGTTGCTAAACATATACTCGTTCCAAAAAAGTTGCTAGATATATACAGTTAGCCCTGGTTCTTATATGGCCTTATACTGACACGTAGCTAGCATAATAGTTTGGAATTGCTTTACTGACTCTATTTTACAAACTCCTATGTGGAGCAACTTTATAAAATAACTTGAAGTTTCTAGAACACCTCTTTAAGTGCTCTCTCAACTCACTTTTTTCCCCTAAAGCAGAGTTTATGGAGCTGCACTTGTTTAACTAAAAAAATATAAAGAGGAGCTGAAAAACATGTACAGGAACAGCCCTAAACAATCCCTTTGGTTATTACTCAGAAGTTTCTAAACATATACAGTTACCTCTTGTTCTTATATGGCCAATAATGTTGGCATGCAGCTAGCTAGCATAGTACTACTCTACTATAAGTCATGTGCTCTATCTATCCCATCAGAAGTAGTTACCACTGATTCTTATGGGCCTGATTGGTTTCCTCCCCAACCACAGCCTGTCTCGTGCCCGCCATGCAGGCCCACGGTGGCCAGGTTTCGCAGATGCAAGGACCTTCTGTTTGGTTACGTTGTTGTATGCACGGAGCCAGGACCGAGAAAGAAATCGTTTGGTTTGCTCCTATTCCGCACCGCTCTTTGGTTCGTGCAGGCGCATGCACGCTGATGCATGCAACGATCCTGGTCCGTGGAAAACGAAGAAAGAAATCGTATCTCGGGATGCCGGCCGGTGCCTCCTTTTGCACCACATGAGCCACAGCTGCACCAACCAAACAATCACATTTTCTCGCATGCCGACGGCCAATCAAGCCCTATATGGTCAATAATGTTGGCATGCAGCTAACTGCATACTACTCTACTATATATAAGTCATGTGCTCTATATATCCCAAAATAAGTATATATATATATCTCACATTTTAGAGACAACTAATCTTAAATTTAAATATATACAAAAAATACCAATATTTATGATATCAAATAAATATTAATATTATTACATTCACGCCATATATTTTTATAGTAAACCTAATTAGAGATTCAAATATTCATATTATTTTCTGTAAGTCTAGTTAAACTTGAGATTGATCGACTTCTCAAGATGTGATATACTCCCTCCGTCCCATATATTGAGTCGTTCTGGGATTCAAATTGTGTCCCAAATCAAGTGTCGCCGAGCTACGTTTACAGGTCTAAAAATAGGTACCGTACCGGCAGCTGTCCATGTCCACGTCCACTCACCCAGAGGCCCCAGCCTTATCTCTTCGCATGTGCCGTCGCAGCCCGCAATAAAAAAGCGAAGGCTTCCTGCTGTTGGTTTACTACCGCACTACCGCACTTCTTGTATCCGATGGAATGATTGGATTCTAGGGGTATGCAGGTATTTTACCCATGTTCTTGGTATGAGCGTCACTTCCCAGAACGACTCAATATAAGGGACAGAGGGAGTATGTATTTATTTTGGGACCGAGAGAATATGCTACTTACCGTCCTAACAAGTTGATGGGGGTGTTTTGTGTGTGAAATGAGTTTTTTTTATAACAAACCACATATCATTAAGCACAGCGAACTGTGTGCAGCCCGAAACAATCATTATTGACTTTGGATTGGTTTTACCTCCCCCAGTTGCTGTCGACCGAATGATGTCCCTTTGGATGACGTGCTGGGGATGATATCAGCCAACATCTAGCCAGCTGACGTGTACTCTTATCAAGAGTCAGATTGGACAGCAACACTCACTGATTGAGCATCTGGTTGAGAGTGAAAACACTAGCTGCCACGCGCCGATCGACAATTTGTCAAGTTGCTACACATATCACATATATATACAGTTAACCCTTGGTTCTTATATGGCCAATAATGTTGGCATGCAGCTAGCGTAGTACTCTACTATATATATATTGATTATTAACTCATAAGTTGCTAGGCATGTAAAGTTGGATCTGGGTTTTATATGGCCATAATGCTGGCATGCAGCTAGCTAGCATAGTACTATTCTACTACAAGTCATGTATTCCCTCTTTCTCTTTTTAAGCGTCGCTACAGTATCTATTCTGGTTAAACTTTATTTCGTTCGACTAGGTTTGTAGAAAAACATTAGCTACATTTATATCTATAAATAAGTTTATTATGAAAATAGATTCAATGATCTATCTAATGATACTAATTATGTACCATAAACATTAATAGTCTTGTAAATATTTGGTCAAAGTTGAGTGCTTTTGACTTCTCGGGAAGTGAGAACGACAATTAAAAAGGAATGGAGGAAGTACATGCTATCTAACCTACCAGCGCAACAGGGTGATTGTGATGTTTGGTCTGTGAAATGAGGTATCCCACTCTTCAATTGTTTGTTTAGTTTGTAGAATGGAATGAGTTGATCTATGTGACAGAATCGCCTAATCTAATGCTCTCCCAAGAGTACTTGTCTTTTATTAGACACTAAGTACCCAAGAGAGAACACTAAACTACGCGATTCCGTCGAGCACACCACAAGGGAGAACTCAAAGATCCACATTTTTACATCAGGATCACAAATGAGAGAGTAAAGCGTACAACATCCTTACCATTTCTTACATCACTTTTAGTACAATATCAGAGTAATTCATTATGTAGTTATAACAGCGGAATATAAAACATTATCAGAGTTCAGCGGAAATGAAACCATTTAATGACAAGTTAAACATTAACATGAAGAACGTTCATATGCATGAAATGATAACAAGTTAATAGTATTTTCCTTGTAAAACTTTTGGTGAGAGTTTCATAAATAAACTCTACTCCGCATCGCAAAGGAAATCCTCGCTGAGCCCACCAGGAGGTTTCCACACACAAATGTCAGCTTATCAGCACATGTCACCTGCAACAGGGTAGAACAAACTCTGAGTACTCAATTGTACTCCAAGGATTATGCAAGGCTTTTTGGCTTGTGGGTTTCTTGTTTGCGAGAAGCAGCGCTAAGAGTGTGTTCTTAATTTCTTACTTTTAATAGCCGTATTTTATTTCTTATCCAACCTTCTATGTAAGCACCTGGTCTATAATCAAGCAGGGTTGAGCAAAGGAACCATTTCTTCAACTTTCAACTGTCAGTTCTTACTACGATGCCAGAGCGTAGTCAAGCCGTACCATCACATAGAAACGGTGATTCGCGAATCAATATGCCCAGCTGGGTGCCCCAAAAACACACGCCTTGCTTGTACCCCCGGTGAAGGGTCGAGATGGCGGACTAGAGGGGGGTGAATAGTCCTTTCTAAAAAATAATCACGTCGGCAAACCGAAACAAATGCGGAATTAAAACTATCGGTCTAGCCAAGACTTCACCCCTCTATCTAAGTTCACAAGCACCTTACAAAGATCTTAATTATGTAACTAAGGTGCTTTCCTTAGCAAGAGCTCTCCTAAACAATTCTAGAGCAAGGTCACACAAACCTATGCACTAGTACTTTAGCAAAGCCGGGGAGCTCCTACACAATTCTAGTAAGCAAAAGTACGAAGCCACCTATGCTCACTAGCAATGCTCAATAGCAAGGCAACTAATGCCAAACTAGAGAGCGCAAATTACTTAGCTACACAAACTAAGCAATATGACTAACAAGGTTACACAAACTAAATTAGCCAAGCAACGGTTGCTACTTCTATGCTACACAAGCAAGAACGTAACTAGCAAACTACACAAGCCAACTAGTTACAAGAGCAACTACACAAGCACAAGTATATTTAAGTAAATACAAGCTTGTGAATCGAAAGCAAACCACCGAGAAGAAGTACACAAGGTTGACACGGCGGTTTTTCACCGAGGTTCACTTGGTTGCCACCAAGCTAGTCCCTGTTGTGGCGATACACCCACTTGATGGATCACGAGCTAATTGACTATCAAAAGTCAAACCCTCAACGGGTGCCGCACATCCACTCTCAAGATGGGGATCCTCCAAGCCATGAGTTTTACTAGAGTTGCTCTTCGCGATCCCCGCAGGGTGAGCACAATCCCCCTCACAAATTCTCCTCCGGAGCCACGCACAATCTCCACGCGTGCTTCAACGGAGTCGCAAGCCACCAAGCCGTCTAGAAGGTGGCAACCTTCAAGAGTAACAAGCACCACCGGCTTGCAACTCGATCACCTAGTGCCACTCGATGCAATCCTCACGATGCAACACACTAGAATCGCTCTCTCACTCGATCCAATAAACACGATCAAGCATGAGTGAGTTAGAGGGCATCCAAGCACTACCACATAAGCCACCAAGGCCAAAGTGTGCTCAGCTACCGGCCATGGCTGGCCACAACATCTATTTATAGCTCCATAATGAAATAGAGCCGTTAGTCCCCTCACTGGGCAAGTTTCGGGTCGACCGGACGTGCCGGTCGAACTGACCGGACGCGCCTATCGAACTGACCGGACGCGCAGGTCAGTAGCGTACTCCAACGGCTAGTTTTCACGCGTATAAACTTGTATTGACCGGACGCGCTGGTCACTAACAGGACAGGACGCGCAGGTCGCAGCGAAACAGCGAACAGAGGGTTCCAGCAAGCTCCCGACGTGACCGAACGCGTCCGATCATCACTGACCGGACTCGCTGCAGCGTCCGATCACTTTTGCCCGTGAAAAACACTGATCGGACGCGTTGACCGGACGCGCTGGTGCTGACCGGACGCGTCCGGTCATGAGTCCGGTCATAGACCACTCTTCGGTAAAACGGCGATAACTCTTAGCTCCGAACTCCGATTTCGATTATCTTGGACATTTTGGAAAGCTTACTCAGAGGGATACACAACCCACTAAAGCACTTGATCCAATTCACAATGGATCAAAACAGTATTCCACTCTAAGAACCATTCTAGTGTTCGGAGAACACCGAAAAACATTTCTCTCTTCTCCAAGTTGATCAACACCAACTCCAACACCTTCTCCTTTGCAAATGTGCCAACACCACCATGTGTACACCATCATGTGCATGTGTGTTAGCTTTTCACAAACATTTTCAAAGGGTTAGGCACTCAACTTGCCTCGCCACTCGATCCTAATACGTATGCAAAGTTAGATCGCTCAAGTGGCACTAGATGACCAATATGCAAACAAGTTTGTCCCTCTTAATAGTACGGCCATCTATCCTAAACCCGGTCATCAACTTCTCTACACACCTATGACCGGTGAAATGGAAATGCCCTAGGTTATACCTTTGCCTTGCGCATTTCACTCCATCTCCTCCGACGTTGATGCAACACATGCATCAACCATATCACAAATGATATGATCCACTTCATATCATCACATGACCGTATTGGTTCATCGATCTTGACCTCACTTGCTCTTCACTGTTGCCTCGGTCCTTTGGCACCAAGCCATCACAACTTGTCCTTCACCCTAGCAACCGGTCCATCAAGCCAAGCCTCATCTTAATCTTCTCCACCTTGGTCACATGACTCCATGTCATGTATCATGTGCAATAGCCTCCTTCATGACACCATCACCTATGGACTAATCGCCTGTGTATCTCACATAACCATATATTAGTCCACCTAAGTTGTCACTCAATTACCAAAACCAAACAAGGACCTTTCAATCTCCCCTTTTTTGGTAATTGATGACAACTCTACAAATATATGAAAATTAAGTTCTTTTGGACTTTATGCCACTTATCCAACATTTAAGCTCTATGTTAGGATTTGGATAAGCACCATAAAATCCGACTTGGTAGTGATAACTCTCCCTACATATGTGCTCAAATGGTTTGGTTTCAAGCTTGCACATATGCATAAATATGAAATTTATGAGAGGGTTAGCACTACTAAGTGATGCTAAGGTGTATAGAATAAACCTTTATAGTTTGATACCATTTGATAGCTCGATATCATTTGAAAATCACAAGTTTGCCATCATCCTTAGCATCATGAGTAGCTAGACATCAAAAATACTAGAAACCCCGTGAGATCAACATTATAAGCAAGGTTCTAGTTTTTCATGATAAACACAAGTCTAGCTATCATCCTATGCATGCTAGTTATCATATCATCATTCAAGTTCTATAACTAGCATACAACACACAAGCATGCATATTAAATATAAAACTTATGCAATGCAAGCAAGCACATGAATATGAACATATCAAATGCAACCAAACAATGTTCATGAGCTTGCTCCCCCTACTTGTGTGCTTCTTTTGTCCAAGAATTTTGATCCTTCTCATTTCTTCAATGTTGCTCCCTCTTTGTCCATCTCTATGTCTAAACTCATCTTCTCATGATATCTTTGTTCAATCTCTTTCCAAACCTCTCTCTCTTGGTGTATTGACATATCTTTGTTCCAACTTCTCTCCCTTTGTCATCAATTTCCATAAAGGGTGTACTTCTTATTGATGCAAAGCCTTGCATTGGGGTAGATGGTTAAGACTTGAATATTACGTTGTTGATGGACATCACCGCACATGTTGGAATGACATTACTTGTATGTTGCTCTTGAGATACTACTTAGGATCTTTGACCTTGATACCATTAGGTGGGGCTCCTTTCCCTATGTCATAGCATGGGTCATTCACTTGATAATCTTGAGCTCTTGTGTGTGAGGGAACTTTCTTCATTTGATGATCACTTAAAGTTAAGGATCACTTGTGGAACCACCGTCTTGTATAAATGATATCATGTGTAGAAATACCACGAATAAGTGTGTGATACCAATTTGAAGAATCCTCTATCATGGAACCACTTGTAGGATTTGTCAATATGATCTTTTCTTGAACATTTGCTATCTTTATGAGTACCACTTGTAGGATATCACTTGTAGATCATGATCTAGACACCACTTGTAAATACCAATTGAAGAAATATTTTGAGTCTAGATACCATTTGAAACACCCTAGATATCCATTTCCATTGTTGTCTTGTGCTTGTACCCATATCATTGTCATGAGCTTCTAGTATGACTTGAACTAAGTTGATTTGCCTAAGATTCTAAGTCCGGTTTGATCCAATGACAAGCTTCTTCACTCCTCATACTAAGGGTTATCTTGCCAATGTTGTACTTGTAACTTGTTAGCAATCCAAACTAGATCAAGTACTTGGGTTCACTAGCTCATGAACAAATTCGTACACATACCACTAGATCATTTAAACAATTCAAGCAATAGTGGTAGGCTATGAATTTAAACATTTCATTTGTTATGCATGATCCTAGTAAGTATGTACTATATGCACTAATCGCATACTAGTAAGGGATGAAATGATCATGCACATTGCAATGATACCTTTGTTATGTTGGAGTAGAGGATAGTCACATAGATTCCAATTCATTACTCCAATAGAAATATGAAGTCCAATTTATAAGCTTGGTGAAGACCAATCATTATAGAAAAATCCATTCTTCACCCATATAAAATGAGAACCACTAATAATCAAGTGCATTATCTCTTGTTGTGGTTAGCTTGCTTTTTCTCTTTGATCAATGCTTGCATCAGAGAAGTACTTATGATATCAATTTTATAACTATGACTAGCTCTCTTTTGGGTGTTGCTTGCTTTTCTTGATCAACCCTATTGATTGCATCAATTAAGCATCTCAAATGTCCCTTAAATTCATCACTTCCATGTTAGCCTTCTAAGCCGGTGCTCGGTTTACCCACCCATGGGCGGCAAGCCCCCTCAGCAGGGAGAAGTGACCTCTCTCCAAAGAACCATCCTTGACACTTACTTGAATTGCCTTTGATTGATTGATCTATGGACTTAACTTGATGAGTAACCTTAAATTATTCTTTAAGTCCTTTTCTTTCTACCAAATGATCTCCAATTATTACTAGAATTTGAACCTCATCTTCATCTTGAGTTTGATCTTCATTTTCAAATTTGAGTACTAAATTTGTACACTAAGTACATTCCACAATCAATGCCCTTGTACTCATTTCTTGTCATGCTTCTAGATCAATTCAAAACCAAACTTAGGTGCCTCAAACACTTATAAATATGTTTCCAACTTGAGGACCTTTCACTTAAAGTGACTCTAGATCAATCCAATAATTGTTACTTTTCTGGCAGATTCTGTACCCTTCAAAGATTAATTCATATCTCCCAATGTACAGGTCCAAATGCCACGAAATTTGGTGGAGATATGAATTACTAAGTCATCTAGCAACTGTAAAATTTGAGCTTCATTTGACTTCTAGATTGCTACTAGATTTCAAATCTTTCACCACTGCTATATGCTGAAAACTGCTGCACTATAGCTGACAAGATGTGCTCTAAAATCATAGCATTTCTCATCCAATTATCATGAAATTTATATAGCATCTCATATCATAAGTCTAGAGCATGCATACCAAATTTCAAGCCAATCCAATATGATTTAGTCACTCAAACTCAGACTTGATCTCAGCTAGCTCAGATTTTCAATAATGGACAGATTTCAATACATTGAGCTATACTTCACCAAATTGAATCAAACTTGAAACTAACTTGTTTGGACACTTTCATAAGATATATATCCATTCAATCCACTTACTAAATGTCATCTCATGAATTTATCCAATGCAAATCAATCCAAATTTGATTGCTAGACATTTAATCCATTCAATCATCTCATAGCGAGCAACATTGCATATATATATCCAATTCAATCAACTCATATGCACCCAAATAAAATGATCAACTAGAGATATACCTTGGTTATCATATGATCATCCTCTTAGCAAGCTCCAACTCAAATATTTGCAAGCCATCAAATATATCCAATAAATCACCACAATCTTGAGTGTTGTACTTGTATGTTGTAGCATTTGGACTCCACTTATTTTAACTTGGCATTGGGATAGAATATGCACTAAGCTTTAAAACTTGATTCAACATATGATGACCAATATGAATCCAAATGAATTAAGCCTCCAATGCCGATGGTACCTAGAAACAATCATCCACTTTTTGATGGTACCCAAACAAGTTTGGGTCCTCTCAAGTTAGGAGCAACATACTTAGGCAAAGCCTTAGTATGGGTAGCGGGATGTTTTGCAATTCCAACCAATGAGGTACTATTGCCATCCTTTCTAAGCATGTTAGTATTATTAATTGAACTAGGCTTAGAATTATTACCTAGGGGACATGAATGAGCCATGTGTCCCCTATCCCGGCATGAATAGCATCTTCTCTTTGGTTGAGCCTTTTCTTCCTTGCTCATGTGATGCTCTTCATTGCCTTGCCTCTCATGAGTTGCTTGAGCATTCTTCTCAAGCTTGGTAGGACACCCCGAGGCAAAGTGTCCCATATCTTCACACTTGAAGCACTTAATGTGAGCCAAATTTCTTTTCTCAATTTGATTCTTGCTCATCATCTTGGTATCTTGGATTTGTATTGGATGCCTTCCTCTTCCACCCCTTCTTGTTTTCTTTTTCTTCTTCTCATGCTCAACGTGTGGCTTTGGTTGAGGCTCTTCTTGTTGCTTCACTAGTTTTTTGCTTGGGCACATTGAGGTGTAGTGACCCCATGTATGGCACTTGAAGCACTTGCGTTTGAGCCTTTCTTCTTCTTTCTTCAACTTGAGCTTCTCTAAGTTAGGGCATGTTTGGTGAAGATGACCCACTTCATGGCATCGGTAGCACATGAAATGAGAGAGCTTCTCTTGAGCTAGCTTCTTCATCTTCCTTTCTCTTTTCTTTTCCTCTTTGGTCATATTCCTCTTGCTCTTGTTGAAACCAAGGCCACTCTTGTCACCAAAGTTTCTTTGAGTTTTCAACATATGCTCAAAGGTGACTTTTGAGTTGTAGCACCTCTCTAACTTGTTGCTCAATTTCTTCACTTCACTTTTGAGCTCATTGTTCTCCTTCAAAATGTTAGTCTCACAAGACATAGAAGTAGAACAAGCATATATATGTGAAGAACATGGCATATCTAATAAGTCATCACAAGAGGTGGATACATGCTTTCTCCCTACATCACATGGGTTAGTCACATTTTGCAATTGATCATTTGATCCATGTGATGAGCTCTCATTAATTTTAATTTTCTTTAATAACATCTTAAAGAGAGAAGCATGTTCTTGTACCAAATTATCATGAGCAACACTAAGTTCCTCATGAGCCAATTTTAGCTCCTCATGTGAACAAGTAGTAACATAAAGTAGATGTTTTTGTTGTTCACATGTGGTTTTTAGAAATGAGTTTTCATTTTCCAATTTCATGGTTTTAGCTTTCTCATTTTCTAAAGACATGTTCATGCTAGCAAGTCTACTAACAAGCTCATCATATGAATCAACATGATCCATCACATTATCATTTGATACCTTTGTGTCACCTAGTGACATGAAGCAATGTGATGTAGTGGATGGGCTTGTAGTAGCATCATCAAGGCCCGAGCATGAACCAACGTTGTCACCATCAAGTGTGCTTGGGGTAGAAACATCACTTGCAACACTTGATGCATCATCACCATCCTTGTCAAGTGAACTTGTGGTAGATCGATCATCATCATCACTTGACCATGAGGTGGAGCAATCCTCCACAACCATCGTGTTGTGGTCATGCTCAACATCATCATGTGCAACCTCCTTGGGCTTGACATCATCATCATCATCGGTGATAGCTCCATACTTTTCATTGAGATAGGCCCATATCTCATGAGCGGATTTGAGGTCCATGATCTTACCAAAGATGCTATCATCCAAAGATCTATACATGATTTTAGTAGCTTGGATGTCAAGATCTAGGCATTTCTCTTGTGCTTGAGTTAGATTATCTTCATCCAACACATGAGAAAAGCCTACATCTACCATCCACCACATTTGAGGGCAAATAAACTTAAAATTGCATATCATCCAATTTTTCCACCATGCAAAGTGTGTGCCATCAAACATGTGAGGACAATCAACATCTAGTCCATATTCCGCCATCCTCTTGGGTCGGTGAAGACCACAAATGAGAGATCAGGCTCCGATACCAATTGAAGGGTCGAGATGGCAGACTAGAGGGGGGGTGAATAGTCCTTTCTAAAAAATAATCGCGTCGGCAAACCGAAACAAATGCGGAATTAAAACTATCGGTCTAGCTAAGACTTCACCCCTCTATCTAAGTTCACAAGCACCTTACAAAGATCCTAATTATGTAACTAAGGTGCTTTCCTTAGCAAGAGCTCTCCTAAACAATTCTAGAGCAAGGTCACACAAACCTATGCACTAGTACTTTAGCAAAGCCGGGGAGCTCCTACACAATTCTAGTAAGCAAAAGCACGAAGCCACCTATGCTCACTAGCAATGCTCAATAGCAAGGCAACTAATGCCAAACTAGAGAGCGAAAATTACTTAGCTACACAAACTAAGCAATATGACTAACAAGGTTACACAAACCAAATTAGTCACGCAACGGTTGCTACTTCTATGCTACACAAGCAAGAACGTAACTAGCAAACTACACAAGCCAACTAGTTACAAGAGCAACTACACAAGCACAAGTATATGAAAGTAAATACAAGCTTGTGAATCGAAAGCAAACCACCAAGAAGAAGTACACAAGGTTGACACGGCAGTTTTTCACCAAGGTTCACTTGGTTGCCACCAAGCTAGTCCCCGTTGTGGCGATACACCCACTTGATGGATCACGAGCTAATTGACTATCAAGAGTCAAACCCTCAGCGGGTGCCGCACATCCACTCTCAAGATGGGGATCCTCCAAGCCACGAGCTTTACTAGAGTTGCTCTTCGCGATCCCCGCAGGGTGAGCACAATCCCCCTCATAAATTCTCCTCCGGAGCCACGCACAATCTCCACGCGTTTTTCAATGGAGTCGCAAGCCACCAAACCGTCTAGGAGGTGGCAACCTTCAAGAGTAACAAGCACCACCGGCTTGCAACTCGATCACCTAGTGCCACTCGATGCAATCCTCACGATGCAACGCACTAGAATCGCTCTCTCACTCGATCCGATGAACACTATCAAGCATGAGTAAGTTAGAGGGCTTCTAAGCACTACCACATAAGCCATCAAGGCCAAAGTGTGCTCAGCTACCGGCCATGGCCGACCACAACATCTATTTATAGCTCCACAATAAAATAGAGCCGTTAGTCCTCTCACTGGGTAAGTTTCGGGTTGACCGGACGCGCCGGTCGAACTGACTGGACGCGCCTGTCGAACTGACCGGACGCGCAGGCCAGTAGCGTGCTCCAACGGCTAGTTTTCACGCGTATAAACTTGTATTGACCGGACGCGCTGGTCACTAACGGGACCGGACGCGCAGGTCGCAGCAAAATAGCGAACAGAGGGTTCCAGCATGCTCCCGACGCGACCAGACGCGTCCGGTCATCACTGACCGGACTCGCTGCAGCGTCCGGTCACTTTCGCCCGTGAAAAACACTGACCGGACGCGCTGACCGGACGCACTGGTGCTGACCGGACGCGTCCGGTCACATACCAGTCTTCGGTAAAACGGCGATAACTCTTAGCTCCAAACTCCGATTTCGATGATCTTGGATATTTTGGAAATCTTACTCAGAGGGCTACACAACCCACTAAAGCACTTGATCCAATTCACAATGGATCAAAGCAATATTCCACTCTAAGAGCCATTCTAGTGTCTGGAGAACACCGAAAAATATTTCTCTCTTCTCCAAGTTGATCAACACCAACTCCAACACCTTCTCCTTTGCAAATGTGCCAACACCACCATGTGTACACCACCATGTGCATATGTGTTAGCTTTTCACTAACATTTTCAAAGGGTTAGGCACTCAACTTGCCTCGCCACTCGATCCTAATACGTATGCAAAGTTAGATCGCTCAAGTGGCACTAGATGACCAATATGCAAACAAATTTGCCCCTCTTAATAGTACGGCCATCTATCCTAAACCCGGTCATCAACTTCTCTACACACCTATGATCGGTGAAATAGAAATGCCCTAAGTTATTCCTTTGCCTTGCGCATTTCACTCCATCTCCTCCGACGTTGATGCAACACATGCACCAACTATATCACAAATAATATGATCCACTTCATATCATCACGTGACCATATTGGTTCATCGATCTTGACCTCACTTGCTCTTCACTGTTGCCTCGGTCCTTCGGCGCCAAGCCATCACAACTTGTCCTTCACCCTAGCAACCGGTCCATCAAGCCAAGCCTCATCTTTATCTTCTCCACCTTGGTCACATGACTCCATGTCATGTATCATGTGCAATAGCCTCCTTCATGACACCATCACCTATGGACTAATCGCCTGTGTATCTCACATAACCACATATTATTCCACCTAAGTTGTCACTCAATTACTAAAACCAAACAAGGACCTTTCACCCGGGCACAAGCAAGACCAACCCGTTCCACTCCTGTCAAGGGGTCCAGGTCCCCGTCCAAGCTCGGACTCTAAGCCCCCAACACTGCAGGCCCGACCTCAGTATGGTGCTTAGACCTCCTCAACCCAATATATATAACCACCCTGAAAAGCCGGTCCGGAAAGAGCCAGAACCCATGACAGGAGATAAACAAGTCTTCCCGCTCCCATAAGCAAGTATATGCTTGGGACAATAAATCTGTGACTTGACCAGAGTCCATGTAACGAACGGTCCTTAATTGACACAAGCGGAACAAATGCAACCAGAACCCCGCTCTGTTGCCCAACCAGGTCCAAGTCCATCCAATCCGTTTCGCCCGGTCTCCAATTATCCATGTACATTTATATTCCATGTGATAGTGGCATGATAATAGTAACAATATTATAATTCCTATCTCTCGCGAGTGACAGACAATCACTCGGCTTCTACCGGAATCCTATAGCATAGCATGCTACACGTCCCTATCATACTAGTGAGACTCATAGGATAATATATATATATATATATATATATATATATATATATATATATATATATATATATATATATATATATATATATATATATATATATATATATATATATATATATATATGCAAGTGGGTTTCATTCAACTCCTTTAAACTTAATGCACAAGCATAAAATAAAGTGCAGAATAATAGGGGTTATGCACCGGGGCTTGTCTGGGTAAGAATTAACCAAGTTAGCATTTCGTCACGTTGACACGATCATCAAGGCACCATCTTTTCTGCTACCTCCGGGTGACTCCGTGATCCACCATCGCTCCTATTATGACATTCAAGGAATGCAACACATAGATGTAAATAGACAATGATAACTGCAACTAGGAGACACGTTACGTTTCGCAAGCTAACGAGCTAATTCTACGCACTAGGCCACGTACCCATGTCGTCGGATGAGACATTATTCTCCAACCATTGCTTGTCATATAGACCGAGGTGTCGGTTTATCATTTTATCGATTAAACACATATATTCTAATTAAGGTTCATTAGCTACCCTAACACATTTGTTATTATGGAGGCACAAAAGTTACGCTGAGCAACTACTAATATTGGGGATTTAGTATATACTTTTCAAGGCCAACACTATCCCCATTTTCTTACAAAAATTCTCTCAAGTTTATACTTAGCAAAATTAAGCATCTTAAAATAATTAACGAACTCCTAAGGATAATATACAACTATGTGGATAAGGTACACTAATAGTTAGATCATGATTTTAGAAAGCTAACAAAATTGGTTTCACGATTTTTGGACTTCTACACATTTAGATTTTTGAATTTACAATTTGCTGCAGAAATCAAATTAGAAAACCGTTTAGACAAAAGAACAAGGCTGGCGGCCTCCAAACCGGCCCAGCAGCCCAACGCGCGACGCGGCCGCGCGCTCCAAGGCGGCCCACCGTGGCCCAAGACCGGGAAGCCCGCACACGCCCGAAATTTTGCGAAAAGGTACCCACACTTTTGGTTAAACGAGAGGCACAGTAAAACACTATTCCAACAGACACAAACATTCCACCCGCCACCCTAAACTAAGTCATCTTCGCAATGAGCCAGTCCCCGCTTCCCCCCTGCGCACGCCGGCGCGGCCCCAGCCGCACGATGCACCTCCGCCGGCCAACCGAGCGAAGAACAAGCCCAAAGAGCAGGCTGAAGAGCACCCCGGAGCTTAGGCGAAACCCTAGGCGTCGATTTGGCGGCCAACAGGGCACTACCGCGATCTGGCCACGGTGACGGGTGGAATCAGCGCCTCTCCGACGATGGCGAGGCCGCTCCGGCGCTTCTAGGCTACAACGAAGCAAAATAATTGGTGCTTGAGTAATAGCGACTCACCCCACTTGCTTCTACGACGACGGTCAAAACGGAGGGAGGTGGAGGACAACCGACCACGTGCGACCACACCATACGGTGGCGCTCCGGGAGTGGCATGAGCGTGTCACCTCACCGACGGCGAACGCCTTGGTCAAAGAAGACGAGCACCAAGTCTAGAGGGTTAAGATGAGCTCCCAACCACCATCAATCGATTCATTAGCTATAGGTTGGGGCATACTCCCGATTCACCGACTGTGGCAGCGTCCATGGTCAGCGGCGGCAAAATTCCAAATTGGTGTGGCGAAGGGCTCAGCGGTGGCTCGACGCGGTAGAGCGGCTAGCTGACTCCCTCAGCTACCCACTAGAGTGAGCAATTGAAGGGAAACGCTGAACTTCTCATATTTGAAACGGTAGCGGCGGTCGACCGGTTCACATGCACGCAGCAGAGCAAGAACAGCACAGCAACGTCGGCTAGCGGGGAAACTCGGACAGGACGTGACCGGCCAGAGCGATAGGCGCAGCACGCGTCCAGGCGGCAACGGCGCGTGGCGGGCAGATCAGGGGCGTCACTTCGGCACTGCTACCGGGTCAACGACCGGCATGGCAGCAGTGGCAACTGCCAAGGCGCGACATGGGGGAAAATCGGAGGGGTGGGACGTCACCACGTCGACCAAGCGATGGCGGTCACGGCCACGGTTCGCAACTCGCGCGCGGCATGGCGGTCGGCGACTCCAGTGCGGCGCACACGCATAGCAGCAGCGCGGTGCAGCGGCAACAGCATGTAGCCGGGCAGACGTGCCAGGTCTGGGTTGGCCAACGCAGGCAGGCAAGCGGCCCGTGCCGGCTAGAGCGCGGCACAGCTCGCACGCGGCGTGGCCGTACGCGGCAGTGCGTGCCGAGGTGCGCGGTGATCACGGCCACGAGCATAACCGCCAACAACCGGGACCAGAGACAAACTTTACGAAAATTTTGCGTGATCTAAACGGGCTCAAACTCCTCCACCCACTGTCCCACGTCGCAGACTACACATAGGCGCAACCAACAGTGCCAACACAAGCATCAAGTGCTAGAAAGTTATTCACAATTTAAATGTCAAACAGCATCGTCAAATAGTTTTTCGTACTAGGTCATTTTCGTTCAAGAAGCTGGAATCAACTTCCTATTTCCATTCTTGAGCTACCCATATGCTATTGAACAATATTTACCTACCGAAACAAAGGTCACATTTTCATCTACTAGACCTGCACTTCAAATATTTATTAAGTACTACATACAAGTGGTATTTTATTTTTGTTTATAAAAACTGTGTTTCATGTCTAAACAAGTAAAACCACCTACCCCTCTTTGGTTTGTTAAAATTTCTAACAAGCAATTTTTAAACACCAAGGTAGCTGGACTTGCTTATTTATTTGATTCCTTCTAATCATAAAAGTGAGGCATATACGATCTGCTTTGTTATCTCATGTGCAGTACGAGTCTAAAATCCAAGAGCTCGTTACGAATATTTCTTAGATCCTAAACCGGTGCTAAGCGTGTTCGTAACACCAGGGGTGTTACAATCTATCACCAACCATTGTTCGTCACAAGCTATTAATTAGAACAACTATTAGAAATGAAATAATTCACCAAATTTGAGAGATGGATTGATGATGCATAATTTCATTTAGAATGAGGTGATTCTCTAAACAAAATAAACACCCCATAAAACAATAAATGAATATTACTAATTGGAGGGAGGCTTTACATTAATCCTCATAAGAGCATCTCCAACAATATCTAACAATTTGAGTCCAAAAACATGGCTTCACCAAGTTTTTTTTGGGGGGGGGGGGGTTGCGGGGAAGAGTAGTGGAGCCCACTTGGTGGTGGTGGCCAACACCCCCTAGGGTTTGGTCCCATTGGCCCCCACCTTTGCTCCATTTCACTTCCTGTATAGAAAAACTCCATATACATGTGGAACTATGTTATTTGATAAAATCTGCTCACGACATGCTCATTTCCTTATATTTATGACAGTTTTTTTTTGACATTTTGACCATCCAAACTATGATGAAAGGACCGTCAACAGTGGCTAGAGGTATAATTCCAATAAGCTTTTAGACGGGGGGTGTCGAGAAAAAAACACCAAGCACGCCAACATCGATAGTTGTCTGTCTATCTTTGAGCGTGGATGCCTCCGTTTTTCCACACACATATAGATTGGGAGTTACGACTAAGAGTTATTGGAGTGTGTTTTCCCCATTATGTCAAAAAACAAGATTTTAAGTGGGTTTACCAAACTGTTGAAAATGCTCTAATAAAAGAAAATATTACTGTAGGACTTAATAGTTTCATTTCTAGCACTAGAAGTGTGTATGCAGTATGCCGTCTCCCTAAACCCTATGCTAAACGAAGTAAACAAATAAAAACCTACGTGTGAATACGTCCCAAGAACCTGGCTCAAGCTAGAAGTATCAACCCTAACCCCACCCCCAGTCTGGCTTGATTGGTATGCAACACACAACAAGGACGTCCTCATGCACCGATGCCTTCCATCCATATATAGTAAGCTTTTGTCCACTTCGGCTGGGGCTGTCATCTTGCAAGCGTCTCATAATATTAGCAAAACCATAGGACATACTGTTTCTCACGTGTGAAATTAAACCCATAGAAAAAAAATTATAAATTATAAAATTTACCGTATCTATTGTTCATATATATGTGAACAACAAGGACTCCATCCAATCTGTCTCACATGTGATTCATGATCGTCGTCCCAATCGGAGCAAGGGGCCTCCATCCACTCGGAAAATGGGATCCAACTTTTCTGCTTTTTCTCCAAACGAAAAGCCGAGCACAAAAACTCCATGGATTCGCATTCTAGCACTTCTCGACGATGGAGAAAACGACACCTACAGGTATTTCTCAATAAATTTGGCATCTCGCTCGAGACTCGCCATCAGCCCACCTCTGCTTTTTTTTTTTGAACTTTTGCGGTAGACACACACACGTCCACATGCGCTTGTCAAATGGCGCGCACACAAAACCCTCACGAGTCACGACCGGAAGCTTCAAGACAACAGAAATGATTACGATTTTATTTCTGCTCAGGTAGATGCAATTTGATTCTTGCTGTCAAATCTTTATCTATATACCTAATATAGTAATATTACACGGAAAGAATATTCTCTCAAATTTATTTTTTAAATTTCCTACAATGACCTTACGCAACTCTTGTTCCCGCATGTGCAGTGACGAATCTAGCTGAGAACATCACCGGGGTCAGCTTCATTTCTTGTTCCCGCATGTGCAGTGGCGAATCTAGCCGAGAACATCATCGGGACCAGTGTCACACCCATTTTTAAGGACAAAAATAGGATGCATAAAAGACTCATGTGCGCCCCAGGAAACAGTCGCTCACATAAGTTGACAAATTACAAAGTACCATCACAGTGCTTATTACATAACGAATAAGTATTTAAGACATAGTCTTGAACGATAGATAATAATAACTAATAATAAATCTTCAGCGGAAACTCCACACAGGGACACGGTTGACTGGTTGACACCAAGACTAGTACTCATTCCGATAATCTTCCTCTATATCTTCATCTGTTATGGTGGAAATAGCAAGAGTGAGTTCATGTCGAACTCCACAAATATAACACAGGGTTCATGAGGCTCAAAAAGGCTAGACACTGTTTAACTGCGTTTAGCTTTTAATCATATATTAGCAATTGAGTAGCATCAAGATAAATCTCTTCCCATTAAAGAACCAATGATCAATTGTAATAATGATAACGAATAGCATTAACATGAGCATAATAATAATCAACAATAATTAAACATGATATAGCAATGGTAATCATCTATCTGTAAATGTTCCAAGGCCGCTCGTATCCGTGAGCACGGCTAGTATACCAGTTTTTAACTCTGCGCAGAGGTGTACACTTTCACTGTAAGTCATGATTTCCAAATGAGTGGGGAGATCAAGCCCAAACACCCGAGAACCATATAAAGCCACTCAAAAGTTCGTCTAACAAGTTAGGGCCATTAGATTCACTCGGCAGGCAGATGTAGAACCCCCCTTCCCTGTGGCACAACAACCGCAGCCTATACACACTAGGCCAGGGGCTCGCACTACACCCAAAGTGGCAAGCCATTCTTACGCCATTTAAGGTAACCACTAACAAGCTAGAAAAGGTCTCTTGAACAACTAAAGCCAGAGCCATATAGCCCTCACAGCTGTACTGTATGTCCCGGATGGTCATGTACAGATAAGTCCTTATGGAGAGAAACCAGAGCATCAAAATAATACACATGCTCTAGCCCTCTTTTAACAGAAATAAAATCATCTTAATGGTTGATTGCTTAATCCATTAATCAAATTACAAGATCATTGTTCTTATTTTAAGCACTAGCATTAGCTACCCATATGCATTCCCAAGGTTGACAAGGAATCAAGATATCAATCACTAAGTTATAATCTCTAAGGTTGTCAAGGTAAGCACATGCATATGTATGACAATTCAATGTATAGGTAGCAAGGATAGTCCTGTGTTATACTTGCCTTGATCAAAGCTCTCCAAGTGATACTGCTGACTTGGCTCAAAGTAATACTCCGAATCGTCCAAATACTGCTCACCTTCTATATTCGATCATCAATCAACACATACATGCATCCAATCAAACATACACGAAGCAAACAAAAAGATATAATTAGAACAGTACACCAACAGTAGCAAATCAGTAATAAAAGTTTATAAAACTCTTCTACACGTTTCTAAGATCACACAGACGCAAAGATCACCAAATTCGGAGTTAAAACGTGAAAGTTATGTATTTTCTAAGATTTCCTATAGATAAATAAATACTTAATTATAACCTCGAAAAATAAATTATCAAAACTGACTGTACAACTACACTAACATGTAGAGCTCGCAAATACGAACCTAACGCAACTTGAACGGATCAAATCGGAGTTAAAACGAAGATTTTATGACCAAAACAGTTCTAGTGGCAAAACTGTAAATACCTGAAAACGTATTTTTGATTTAACCGGAAGAAAATACGCTTTCAAAACCAAGAAACGGAGTTCAGATATTACGCTAAGGACCGCGGGTTGATTACTAAAAAGCTGAGGGTCTCTTTAACAAATTTACCCGCGAAGGGGTAAGTTCTAATCTGGGCCGTTGATCTCGATTTGGACGGCTCGTGTTCATCATCGAGTCTACAGTGCTCATGCGGTCACCTACCTCAAGTCCGGCCGGCGGCTCCCCCATGGCCGGCGGCCCTTCCATGGCCGGCGATGGCGGTTCTCCCCACTGAGACCACCATTCAAGCCCGTGTTTGATCCTACGGAAAGAGAAACTTCGCGCGAACTCAAATACGCTAAGAAAAACCAACCACGTGAACCACACGCGACGCACGGCAACTAGGGGCGGCGGCGCCATTGCCGCACCATCGGTGAGCTTCAAAACCACGATTAGGACCACCTCCACCCAAAGGAATAGCCTAGAACTAAAGAGGAGAAGAATGCGGTCTCACCAATGCCACGAAGTCGGCCCCGAATCCACCCAACGACTCCACCCGCGAGCAACCGTCACCTCCAACCACCTCAACCCTAAACCTTCGATTCCTTGCGGTAGTGTTCACGGTTTAGATGAAAAACGGATATAGGAAGATCAAGGCGTCCTATTTATGGCTTCTATTGGCCGTGTTCGGGTAGGAAATCCCGAAGAACCCGTTGCCGCTACGGCGGTGGTCCTCCGGTTCGGAGTCCGGCTCGAGCACGAGAGGAGGAAGACGACTGACCACCGGGCCCCACCTGTCAGCGAAGCAAGGAGAGAAGGCGCGGCTGGGCGGGCTCGGCTGCTGGACTCGGCTGTAATGGGCCGCTGCGGCGCTGGGCCGGTCCACACGAGCAGGCGCGGGAGAGCAGGCCTTCCGACGGCTTTCGGGCCGAGAAGGTAAGAAGGTAAGTTGTTTTCTTTTTTTTTTCTTTTGTTTCTTTTCTTTTCTAATTTTCCAAACACATTTTCAAATCAAATTTTCCTAAACCAAATCAAATAAAACAAATATATCCACACCACAAAATAAAATAAATGCAACAACATGAATGCATCACCAAATAGTTTTCAAAATTTTAATTCCCTTTCTCTAAATTATTTAAAATTTGTTATTCCTAAAATTTGGGTGTTACAAATTCTACCCCCCTTAAAAGAATCTCGTCCTCGAGATTGAACTGCTTACTCAAACAACTGCGGATATGATTTTCTCAATTCATCCTCTCTTTCCCAAGTTGCCTCTGCCTCTGAATATCGATTCCACTGCACTTTGCACATCTTAATAATCCGACTTCGAGTAACTCTCTCAGCAGTTTCTAAAATCTTGATCGGAAACTCTTCATATGTAAGATCTTCCTTAACAGTCAATTCTTCTAAAGGTATCTGCTCCTCAGGCACACGTAAACACTTCTTAAGTTGTGAAACATGGAACACATCATGTACTCCAGATAAATTCTCAGGCAACTCTAATTGATAAGCAACTTCCCCACGTCTGGTAATAACTTTAAATGGTCCAACATACCTTGGTGCTAGTTTACCTTTCATGTTAAATCTCTTCACACTTTTCATAGGTGACACCTTCAAATAGACATAATCACCTACCTCAAAAACTAAATCTCTTCTTCTATTGTCAGCATAACTCTTCTGACGAGACTGTGCTACTCTCAAATTCTCACGAATCACTCGCACTTGATCTTCTGCGTTTCTAAGAACATCTGTACCAAACACCTGAGATTCACCTGTCTGATCCCAAAACAATGGAGTTCTACACTTACGTCCATACAAAGCTTCAAACGGTGCCATCTTAAGACCCTGTTGATAACTATTATTGTAAGAAAATTCTGCATAAGGCAAACTCTTATCCCAACTAGTTCCATATTGCAATGCACAAGCTCTCAACATATCCTCTAATACCTGGTTGGTCCTTTCAGTCTGTCCATCTGTCTGTGGATGATATGCTGTACTAAAATTTAATTTTGTTCCCAATGATTCATGCACAGCTTTCCAAAAATGCGACGTAAACTGCGATCCTCGATCAGATACAATCTTCTTTGGTACTCCATGCAAACAGACTATCCTCTCCATATACAACTCTGCCAATTTTGGTCCACGGTAAGTAGTCTTAACTGGTATAAAATGAGCAACTTTGGTTAATCGATCTACTATCACCCAAATAGAGTCATAACCTTTCTGAGTACGAGGTAACCCCACTATAAAGTCCATACCAACTTCCTCCCACTTCCACTCAGGAATCTTCATTGGTTGCAACAATCCAGCAGGTCTCTGATGCTCTGCTTTCACCCTCTGACAAGTGTCACATAATGCCACATACTCAGCCACATCTCGCTTTAATCCAACCCACCAATATTTCTGTTTAAGATCCAAATACATCTTAGTACTACCAGGATGAATAGAATAAGCTGACTCATGAGCTTCGCGAAGAATTGCTTGTCTAACAGTTTGATCCTCAGGTACACACAGCCTCTTTCCGAACCATAAAATTCCATTATCATCCATCCGAAAACCTGGTGACTTACCAATCACTATATCTTCCGCTATCTTCTTTAGTTTCTCATCCTTCAACTGACCTTTGTAAATTTCTTGCTCTAAGGTAGGCTCTATCACTAATTCCATTGTATTAGTAACAATTCCCAAATTCAAATATTCAAATTCAGCACATAACTCACTAGTCATAGACAACGTCTGTATCTCATTGACATAACTTTTCCTACTAAGAGCATCAGCTACTACATTAGCCTTACCAGGATGATAGTGTATCTCAATATCATAATCCTTGATCAATTCTAACCATCTGCGTTGCCTCAAATTCAGATCTGACTGAGTGAAAATATACTTCAAACTCTTATGATCAGTGTATATATCACTCTTATGTCCAATCAAATAATGTCTCCAAATTTTTAAAGCATGAACTACAGCTGCTAACTCCAAATCATGTGTAGGATAATTCAACTCATGCTTTCTCAACTGCCTAGATGCATAAGCCACAACTTTGCCTTCTTGCATAAGAACACATCCCAAACCTTGACGAGAAGCATCACAATAAATAGAAAACTTCTTACTCAAATCTGGCAAAACCAAAACAGGCGCTGTAGTCAACCTCTTCTTCAATTCCTCAAAACTAGCTTGACATTTATCTGACCACACAAACTTGGCATTCTTCTCTAACAGAGATGTCATAGGTTTAGCAAGTTTAGAAAACCCTTCAATGAATCGTCTGTAATATCCAGCTAATCACAAGAAACTACGAATCTCGCTAACATCAATAGGTGGTTTCCAATTTAATACATCCTTTACTTTACCTGGATCCACTGATATCCCTCCATTAGAAACAATATGACCAAGGAAAGAAACTTCCTTCAACCAAAACTCACATTTACTTCGCTTCGCATACAACTTATGCTCTCTAAGCTTCTGCAACACCAACCTCAAATGTTCAGCATGTTCTTCCTCCGTCTTGGAAAATACCAGTATATCATCAATAAATACCACCACAAACTTATCCAAATATTCCATAAACACCTTATTCATCATGTACATAAAGTATGCAGGTGCATTGGTCAATCCAAATGACATAACAGTATACTCATACAATCCATACCTTGTAGTAAAAGCTGTCTTTGGAATATCAGAAACACGAATCTTCAACTGATGATAACCAGAACGTAAATCAATCTTAGAGAACACACAAGCACCTCTCAACTGATCAAACAAGTCATCAATCCTGGGCAAAGGATACTTATTCTTGATAGTTACCTCATTTAGTGACCGGTAATCAACACACATCCTCTGACCGCCATCTTTCTTATCAACAAAAATAACTGGTGCTCCCCAAGGTGATGAACTAGGTCGAATAAAACCTTTATCTTGTAATTCTTTAATTTGTTTCTTAAGTTCTTCTAATTCATCTACTCCCATTCTATATGGTCGTTTGGCTATAGGTGCAGTTCCAGGAAGTAATTCAATAAGAAATTCAATGTCTCGGTCAGGTGGCATACCTGGCAATTCATCAGGGAAGACATCCAGAAATTCCTCAATCACTGAATTCTCCTTAATATTATCTTCAAGCTGATTTACCACAGCGGTCGGTTGCTTCTGCACTGCTACATCCACATTGATTTTGTCTCCATTAGGTGCATTCACAACTACCACTTTCTGCTGACACTGAATCTCTACCTGATTTTGCTTCATCCAGTCCATACCCAATATCACATCAATACCAGATGTCCTCAACACTATAGGAGTTATCTTAAACTCTACCCCCCTTAATACCATACTAATTGGAAGACAACGATTACTGGTTTGCATGGTACCTCCAGGTGAATTTACTAAGAGAGGTTCTTTCATAGCTAACATGGGTATACTATGCATTTTAACAAAAATGTTGGATATGAATGTATGAGATGCTCCAGAGTCAAAAAGAACAGTTGCGGGAGTGGAATGTACATTGAACGTACCAATCATAACTTCTGGTGCATCATGAACTGTATCAGAAGACACATGATTCACTCTTCCAGTATCAGATTGCCTCTGGCTGCTCTTCTGGCTCTGAGGAGTCTGCTGGTTCTGCTTCTCAGGACAATGATAAGACATATGCCCCTCTTTACCACAGACAAAGCATCTAGTAGGCGTGCTGGGAGCACTATTCTTCATGGGGGTAACATTAGAATTTCCAGTGCGAGGAGTCTGTTGCCCAGTCTGCTGATACTGTTGACGTTGTGGATATGATGAACGCTGTTGTGACTGATTACTTTGCCAATTCTGGGACCACCTCTGATTCGGATTGCGATTCCATTGACTAACCGGTCCTTGAAACTTCTGATGGAAACCATGCTGAGAATTAGTGCGCTGGCGGTTGTTGCTTCCTGAGCCTTGTACCTTCATTTTCCTCTTCCTGTCCATCTCTCTGCGCTCATTATCAAGCACAATAGCTTTATTTACCAGCTCTTGAAAACTAGCATAGTTGTTCCCCTTCAACTGTAAGCGAAGATCATAATAAATTCCCTTCAAGAAAAGACGTTGTTTGTCTGCATCTTCCCTCACTTCATTAGGAGCATAGCGAGCCAACTGGGTAAATCTATCATGATATTCACTAACGCTCATCTGTCCCATCCTAAGGTTTCTGAATTCTTCCTGCTTCAGCTCAATTATACCTTCAGGAATATGACGAGCTCGAAAATCTCTAACAAACTCATTCCAAGTGATAGGAGGAGCATTGTCAGGGCGTGCAGCTTGATACGACTCCCACCAAGTCTGAGCTGTCCCCTGTAACTGACCAGATGCATATAACACTTTCTTCATATCATTGCATTGAGCTATATTCAGCTGTTTCTCCACTGCCCTCACCCAATCATCTGCCTCTAAAGGATCAGCAGCATGAGAAAACACTGGAGGGCGTCCCTTTAAAAATTCTCCACGCTTATCCCTCACTTGCACAGGCGGTGGTACTCCTGCAGCGGGATTGTTCTGCATGTGCTGCATAAACATCTGCATCATCTGGTTCTGAGTTTGCATGAGTTCCTCCATAGTAATGGGTAGGTTAGCACCTCCACGACCTCTGCCACGACCTCTGCCTGACATCTGTTTCCGAAAACACAAAAATTGAAATTCAGTACAATCCGAGATGATGTATTCAATAGATAAACAAAATCTGATTTTTCTGGGCGAACTCCAATTTCAGCAACTCAGTAAAACTGTCATATCTCGAGCTACAGACGTCCAATTCAGATGATCTTTACATGGTTGGAAAGCTTACAAAATTATCTACAACTTTTATTCACAACACTTATTCTGATTCTGTCAATAAATTGGCCAAAAACTGAACTTAACCGAAACTGTTTCAAAATTCCAGACTGTGCAGTAACTCCAACTTGAAACAGGTATATCTCTTAGCTCATAATAGATATTAAAGTGATTCTTGCGGGGTTGGAAAGATATAAAAGTCTAATTATTCCCAGTAAAATTTCTTGAATTTCTCATGAACGGATTTTAAGTTATTTCTAAAACATCCCAGACTGATCCAAAAATCAGCAAAGGACAGAACTAAGTTAACCTCATATTCAACTAATATATTTTGATCAAACTTAATATTCTTAACCATGGAACTTATAGGCATGTCTACAAAACTCCAGCACACATTACAAAGATCCAAATCATACATTATCATAATAACAATCCATCAATCACATAATTGTTCACACCACAAACTGACTCTCAAAACAAACCAAACTTAAAATTAACTCGCAACTACTATTGTTCCTATTACATAGGGATTTTTCCTATTTCCTAATTAAGCTTCTCATAAATCTTGGGATGACCTAACTTCGCCCTTAATTGATCAATCTCCTTATAAGCTTGCTCCTTAAGTTCTTTTTCCTTTAGCAACTCATCCTTCAAATCCACCTCATGGAGAGCCAATTCACGAGCTAATCCCACCGTAGCTTGTAAAGTCAAGGAGGAATCATCTGCAGGCGGCACGGTCCAAATACCCTTGTCATGTATGAAACAAGGAAAATGCCGGAGTGCACCCTTTAACGTCTTGTCCGAGCGTAGACCATGGTAGTAAACAAATGCATTAAAAGCGACATCCTCTATGCTTATCTCCACAGTTGCCCGGCTCACTCTGGTAATGAACTTTGACTCCACCTTAGGCTCCTTAGTGGTAAGATCCCTTTTCTTAACCCATAACTCTGTTTCCCAATAGGAATCCATCCATGGATGACTATACTCTGCACTGCGATACTCCAACGTAGCTTCCCAGTCGTAGTAGTAGTTGTCCAAGGTTCTTGTCAACATATCATGGAAGAAAGCATCAGCTTTAGGAACCATGATATGAAACTTCGTAGTCCACCCCATAACTACATCCTCCATTGGTGTATCACCAACTCTTGATTCAGCATCAGATTGCTCTTGATCACCATCTTCATACGGCTCCGGAGGTTTGAAACGAGCAACGTACTGTGCAGCTGACAGACGGGGATGAGGAGGCATCTACAAGATTTAGACATAGATTAGATAGAATCAATATATTTTCGCAATAGAATTAAGTAGAGGAAGCATAAAAATTTAGTAATTAACAAGGTGAAAAGAGGAAGCATGAATTAAGTAAAATATGAAGGCTATTAACGACCATTCTAACTAGGCTCGCGTCCTACAGTCAACACGGCTCCGATACCAATCTGTCACACCCATTTTTAAGGACAAAAATAGGATGCATAAAAGACTCATGTGCGCCCCAGGAAACAGTCGCTCACATAAGTTGACAAATTACAAAGTACCATCACAGTGCTTATTACATAACGAATAAGTATTTAAGACATAGTCTTGAACGATAGATAATAATAACTAATAATAAATCTTCAGCGGAAACTCCACACAGGGACACGGTTGACTGGTTGACACCAAGACTAGTACTCATTCCGATAATCTTCCTCTATATCTTCATCTGTTATGGTGGAAATAGCAAGAGTGAGTTCATGTCGAACTCCACAAATATAACACAGGGTTCATGAGGCTCAAAAAGGCTAGACACTGTTTAACTGCGTTTAGCTTTTAATCATATATTAGCAATTGAGTAGCATCAAGATAAATCTCTTTCCATTAAAGAACCAATGATCAATTGTAATAATGATAACGAATAGCATTAACATGAGCATAATAATAATCAACAATAATTAAACATGATATAGCAATGGTAATCATCTATCTGTAAATGTTCCAAGGCCGCTCGTATCCGTGAGCACGGCTAGTATACCAGTTTTTAACTCTGCGCAGAGGTGTACACTTTCACTGTAAGTCATGATTTCCAAATGAGTGGGGAGATCAAGCCCAAACACCCGAGAACCATATAAAGCCACTCAAAAGTTCGTCTAACAAGTTAGGGCCATTAGATTCACTCGGCAGGCAGATGTAGAACCCCCCTTCCCTGTGGCACAACAACCGCAGCCTATACACACTAGGCCAGGGGCTCGCACTACACCCAAAGTGGCAAGCCATTCTTACGCCATTTAAGGTAACCACTAACAAGCTAGAAAAGGTCTCTTGAACAACTAAAGCCAGAGCCATATAGCCCTCACAGCTGTACTGTATGTCCCGGATGGTCATGTACAGATAAGTCCTTATGGAGAGAAACCAGAGCATCAAAATAATACACATGCTCTAGCCCTCTTTTAACAGAAATAAAATCATCTTAATGGTTGATTGCTTAATCCATTAATCAAATTACAAGATCATTGTTCTTAGTTTAAGCACTAGCATTAGCTACCCATATGCATTCCCAAGGTTGACAAGGAATCAAGATATCAATCACTAAGTTATAATCTCTAAGGTTGTCAAGGTAAGCACATGCATATGTATGACAATTCAATGTATAGGTAGCAAGGATAGTCCTGTGTTATACTTGCCTTGATCAAAGCTCTCCAAGTGATACTGCTGACTTGGCTCAAAGTAATACTCCGAATCGTCCAAATACTGCTCACCTTCTATATTCGATCATCAATCAACACATACATGCATCCAATCAAACATACACGAAGCAAACAAAAAGATATAATTAGAACAGTACACCAACAGTAGCAAATCAGTAATAAAAGTTTATAAAACTCTTCTACACGTTTCTAAGATCACACAGACGCAAAGATCACCAAATTCGGAGTTAAAACGTGAAAGTTATGTATTTTCTAAGATTTCCTATAGATAAATAAATACTTAATTATAACCTCGAAAAATAAATTATCAAAACTGACTGTACAACTACACTAACATGTAGAGCTCGCAAATACGAACCTAACGCAACTTGAACGGATCAAATCGGAGTTAAAACGAAGATTTTATGACCAAAACAGTTCTAGTGGCAAAACTGTAAATACCTGAAAACGTATTTTTGATTTAACCGGAAGAAAATACGCTTTCAAAACCAAGAAACGGAGTTCAGATATTACGCTAAGGACCGCGGGTTGATTACTAAAAAGCTGAGGGTCTCTTTAACAAATTTACCCGCGAAGGGGTAAGTTCTAATCTGGGCCGTTGATCTCGATTTGGACGGCTCGTGTTCATCATCGAGTCTACAGTGCTCATGCGGTCACCTACCTCAAGTCCGGCCGGCGGCTCCCCCATGGCCGGCGGCCCTTCCATGGCCGGCGATGGCGGTTCTCCCCACCGAGACCACCATTCAAGCCCGCGTTTGATCCTACGGAAAGAGAAACTTCGCGCGAACTCAAATACGCTAAGAAAAACCAACCACGTGAACCACACGCGACGCACGGCAACTAGGGGCGGCGGCGCCATTGCCGCACCATCGGCGAGCTTCAAAACCACGATTAGGACCACCTCCACCCAAAGGAATAGCCTAGAACTAAAGAGGAGAAGAATGCGGTCTCACCAATGCCACGAAGTCGGCCCCGAATCCACCCAACGACTCCACCCGCGAGCAACCGTCACCTCCAACCACCTCAACCCTAAACCTTCGATTCCTTGCGGTAGTGTTCACGGTTTAGATGAAAAACGGATATAGGAAGATCAAGGCGTCCTATTTATGGCTTCTATTGGCCGTGTTCGGGTAGGAAATCCCGAAGAACCCGTTGCCGCTACGGCGGTGGTCCTCCGGTTCGGAGTCCGGCTCGAGCACGAGAGGAGGAAGACGACTGACCACCGGGCCCCACCTGTCAGCGAAGCAAGGAGAGAAGGCGCGGCTGGGCGGGCTCGGCTGCTGGACTCGGCTGTAATGGGCCGCTGCGGCGCTAGGCCGGTCCACACGAGCAGGCGCGGGAGAGCAGGCCTTCCGACGGCTTTCGGGCCGAGAAGGTAAGAAGGTAAGTTGTTTTCTTTTTTTTTTCTTTTGTTTCTTTTCTTTTCTAATTTTCCAAACACATTTTCAAATCAAATTTTCCTAAACCAAATCAAATAAAACAAATATATCCACACCACAAAATAAAATAAATGCAACAACATGAATGCATCACCAAATAGTTTTCAAAATTTTAATTCCCTTTCTCTAAATTATTTAAAATTTGTTATTCCTAAAATTTGGGTGTTACAACCAGTCTCAATACATGATATGATTTTTTTGAACTTTAACGGTATTTTGCTAAAGGATTTATAAATTCTATCGAGGTCGACAGACTCTGATAAAGGCCCCTAAATTTGCCCCTGCGTATGTGTCCTGTAGTCTCACAATCTATGCTCAATGTGGTGGTGTTGCCCAAGGGCATTAACTCTTTATTCATAGGCCCTAGGTATTGGGGCTGAATCCTACTTAACTTGGGATGACTGCCAATTGCAACAATTAACCAATTCATATAAGTGCCTTACAAGTCGACCAAAAACTTAAGCACCAAGTTGATCTTAGCTGTTGGTTAGTATCAATATCATATCCCAACATCTAGGTATTGTAGCATCATCGATGAATATTGTGCATCGGGCACCCGTTGCTCGTTGTGGCATTTTTTGCGCCTTTCTTTTCCAATCTTGCATTGTGTTGGTGTCACCCCTTCTATTATATTCATTGTAGTCACTTTGGTTCTACATTGTCATCACTTTGGCTATACCCCTAGTCATGTATCTGCTCCGCCTTCCTCAACACATCACCGAGGCTCGGTCTTGTGGCGATGTCGCTCACTGTCACTGTCTCTTCCTAGCTAGTGTGGCACAATTAGTTCTTCTTTGGTTTCATTGGCCTTTCTAAGAATTTTTGTGGCCAAATTTCTGTTGTGGCTTCGTGGAGGATGGATCTTTGGGTCATAGGTAAAAGCCTTTGTTGTTTGTGCCACTCCTCTCACCGGAGACATTGTCGTGGTAACCTATAACTTATATTATTATTTGAAAACCCTATTCGATTTGTTGAACGGACAATGTAGACGTCGTCCTAGACGTGTTTTCTGGAGTACCTCTCTACGTGTCTACTAGAGTCAGCACGGGCATTTATTTTGTCTTTGGCAATGGATAGCTACTTGGTCATATCTCTTTGGTCACTTTTGCAGTGCCGGCGTTGTTGCTTCGCCTCTAATTATGTTTTGGTTCATTGGTTGTTCTTGTTGCTAGCCTGCGCTAGTCGTTCAATGAAATTGGTTCAATGACATGCCCATTTGTTAGAAAAAATGAGTTATATGGTGTTATAATTCTCCTCACCAATCTTCTTTCATACTGCATGCCTGGAGATTAATTCCTAACTTTGCTGATTTTTTTTAAAAGAGAAGCAGGATTAGCTGATAAATATGCGTCGTCATGACAGCCGAGCTGTAGAAATTTGTGTATATATATATGTTAAATAAGTACCACTACCTCTTTGCACTCGTGACAGCCGAGCTGTAGAAATTTGTATGTATATATATGCCCCCGTGGCATGCTGTTGCACAGCTGCAGTGTACCGTACAAATCCCGGCCCTCCTCTAGGCTGTGCGTGCGGCACAGTCCTCACGCTCCACGTAAGCAATTAATCTGTGTGTGCCTAGTGACACAGCCTTGTTGGCCAATCAATCGCGAGGCTCATACCTTTGTGGCGCCATGTCGTCCTTGCCGGTGCCCGGCGCCGGCGGTGCTGCTAGCGAGCACGACGCCGCCGGCGACCTCAGAGAGCCGCTGCTCGCGAACGACGGCGGGTTTCACGACGGAGCACTGGCCGCAGTGGTCGTGGCCAATTATGCGCACGGCGGCGGGAGCAGGGCCAAGGAGAAGGACGCCGTGAAGGCCAAGGACGGGTACTGGGTGGACGTCCACCACCAGCCGGCCATGGCGGACGTGGAGAGCGGCGGCGGCGACCGGCCGCTTCTCTTCTCTAACAAGAAGGTCATGGCGTCCCTCCTCTACACGTACAGGTGCGTGGTGCTTGCACAGTTGCACACAAAAGTTGAATGATCTCTTAGATGATACGTATATGGTAGATGGATAATATCGTAATGATAGTGTAAATGAAGGGGAAACGCTAGACAACAACCAGATGTTTTTAAGCTACACCAATGACTTGCATTCAGTTCGGGAGGCAAAACATGAATAAATGAATAATGCGACTTCTGCACCGTAATGCAGTTTTGGGACTTTGGGGTGGGGGACTGAAGGTTGCACCGCCCCCCCCCCCCCCACCCCCACCTCAATTACTTAGTTAATTTTTAATTAGCCAGTTAATAATGCTAACTAGTGTTTTAATTATTTGCTCTTCTTTAGTTAATTTTTAATTAGCTAGTTAATAATGCTTATTAGTGTTTCCATTGTTTGTTCTTCCTTGGTAATAGTCTCTAATGGTATCCATATAACGTAGGATTGGTCTTTCTATTATCTTTTTTTTATTATTATTCCTTTTGTCCTCTATTCTAGTCAGCTAGTTAGTAAATGTAATTAGTGCTTTGCTTGTTCGTACTCCCACCGTATTGATCTTTAACGGCATTATTTATATTATTAAGGATTAGTCTTCTTGATATCTTCCTCATCTCCTTTGTTCTTTTTATTATCATGTTTTTTTGCCTAAAAATTAAATAGATTTGGTGGATGTTAGAGACTCAGGGATAATTAAATTTTGTCCCACTTCTCTTTGTAATTTTCAGTTTTTTTTTTTACCATTGCCATGTATCTACTTCATCATGTATGATTGTTGCCGGCTTGAATGGCCCTTTACGTTCAAAAAAAGGTTGAATGCCCCTTCTATGTCCAAATCCAGGCTCCACTCCCGCCGTAGTGGATTATATGTTCAAAACGTTGAAATAGTGATAAGCCAAATTTGACAGAACTCAAAATGTTTCCCTCAACGGGGTTCGAACTTATGTATGGTAGAACATTTAGAAGGAAAGAAACCAAAGAACATTCCAAACATAAACATTACAGCCATCCTAGATAGTCGTCTTAGCTTATCAAAGATGATATCAAGCAATTCGACTTTGACTTTGTGATGTGATCGGAAGCTAGCTCTTCTTAGTTTTTGTTGTTGTGTGTGTTTTATTTCGTTGGTGGTTGGGGCTGTTTTTGGTTGAATCTTTTTGTTCGTTGGTAGTCGTGGCCGAGCCGTTTGGTGGTGTTGTATCTTGCTCTCCTTTTGTTTCCCTTTTCTCTCATCTAATAAAAGTCATGGCAATTCTCTTGCCGTGCCTTGGAAAGATAAAAAAGCATTGAAACAGAGTTTGAAGAAGTGAAAGTTGACCAAAAGGTCTGGATGATACTGAACTTAGGCATTAGTTAAAAAATGCAGAGGCAAAGAAATGAAACCAAAACAAGATCACCAAGGTCGTTTGTGGGTGTAGGTGTGGGTGTGGGTGTGGGGGGTGCGGGGGGCATGGAAATTTGCTGAAATAATCCTGTCTGCAAAGCCTCATCCCTTTACTGAAAAGCAGAGCACTACAGTTGAATCTGATTCTGCATTCATCTTATCTTAAACGAAAACGTGCATATTGTAGTCCATACATTTTTCTTTTTTTCTGACAATGGTATCTTACTAAAAGAACCCATAGCTGTACGAAAGCGGCATCTTTCAGGAACCAGCTACTAGTACCCTTATGCATTCTACTTTCCACTTGTGACAAACAGGTTACTGATTCTGGTACGCCTCGTCGCCGTCATCCTATTCGTCGCCTGGCGCATCAAGCACAACAACTCCGACGTCATGTGGTTCTGGGTGACGTCCGTCGTCGGCGACGTCTGGTTTGCCCTGTCGTGGCTGCTCTACCAGCTCCCAAAGTTCAGCCCCATCAAACGGACACCCGACCTCGCCGCGCTCCGGCAGCACTACGACGACCTCCCCGACGGTGGCTCCATCCTCCCGGGCATCGACGTCTTCGTCACCACCGCCGACCCCGTGAGCGAGCCGGTGCTGTACACCATGAACTGCGTCCTCTCCATCCTGGCCACCGACTACCCCGTGGACCGGCTCACCTGCTACCTGACCGACGACAGCGGCGCGCTGGTCCTGTACGAGGCGCTGGTCGAGGCCGCGAGCTTCGCCGCCCTGTGGGTGCCCTTCTGCCGGAAGCACTCCGTCGAGCCGAGAGCGCCGGAGAGCTACTTCCAGCTGGAGGGGATGTTCTACAACGGGAGGTCGCCGGGTGCGTTCATGAACGACTACAGGCATGTGCAGAGGGAGTACGAGGAGCTGAAGGCGAGGCTGGAGATGCTCCCTAGCACCATCAAGGAGAGGTCAGATGTGTACAACAGCATGAAAGCAAAGGAAGGGGCTGCACATGCGACTTGGATGGCTAATGGCACGCAGTGGCCTGGCACTTGGATTGAGCCAGCAGAAAACCACAGGAAAGGAGACCATGCTGGCATTGTCAAGGTATGTGTATGTAGGACCAATTGCAAGGTTCGTTCACTCTAGTCTAGTGTATGACATAGCTAATCATTCCTAAATGGTAATCTGTGTTTTTCTTGCTGTGACAGATTGTGCAGAACCACCCGAGCTGTGAGCCTCCTCCAGCAGAGGGCGGCAACAACATCAACCCCCTCAACTTTGACGGGGTGGACACTCGGCTCCCGATGGTCGTGTACGTGTCTCGCGACAAGAGCCCGGGCCGCGAGCACAACAAGAAGGCGGGCAACCTGAACGCGCAGCTGCGCGTGTCGGCGCTGCTCTCCAACGCGCCCTTCACCATCAACTTCGACTGCGACCACTACATCAACAACTCGCAGGCGCTGCGAGCGGCCATGTGCTTCATGCTGGACGCGAGGGAGGGCGACAGCACCGGCTTCGTCCAGTTCCCGCAGCGGTTCGAGAACGTCGACCCCACGGACCGGTACGGCAACCACAACAGGGTCTTCTTCGACGGCGCCATGTATGCCCTCAATGGCCTCCAGGGGCCGACGTACATCGGCACCGGCTGCATGTTCCGCCGCCTCGCGCTCTACGGCGTCGACCCGCCTCGCTGGAGATCCGGCGAGGAGCACGGCGTCACGGTGGTTGACACTAACAAGTTCGGTAACTCCGTGCTCTTCTTGAACTCGGTGTTAGCAGCTCTGAAGCAGGAGCGCCGCATCGCGCCTCCTGAGCTAGACGAGGCGTTCCTCGCCGAGATGACCATGGTCGTGTCGTCGTCGTACGACCAAGGAACGGACTGGGGCAGCAGTGTCGGGTACATATACAACATTGCAACCGAGGACATCGTGACCGGCTATCGCATCCACGGGCAAGGGTGGCGCTCCATGTACTGCAGCATGGAGCGCGAGGCCTTCCAAGGCACTGCGCCCATCAACCTCACCGAGCGCCTCTACCAGATAGTCCGGTGGTCCGGCGGATCCATGGAGGTGTTCTTCTCCCCTTACAACCCGTTGCTCTCTGGACGCCGGCTCCACCTCCTGCAGCGGGCGGCGTACCTGAACTTCACCATCTACCCGGTCACGTCCGTCTTCATCCTGCTCTACGCCTTCTGTCCGGTGATGTGGCTGATCCCGGCTGAAATCATCACCCAGAGTCCCTTCACTAGCTACGTGCTGTACCTCGTCGTCGTCATCGGGCTAATCCACACCATCGGCGTCTTCGAGATAAAGTGGGCAGGGATCACGTGGAACGACTGGTGGCGCAACGAGCAGTTCTTCATGATCGCCTCCATGAGCGCGTACCCGACGGCGGTGCTGCACATGGTGGTGAAGCCCATCACGGGGAAGGGCATCCACTTCAGGGTCACCTCGAAGCAGACGACGGCGGCCGACGACGACGACGACGATGACAGGTACGCCGACATGTACGAGATGCGGTGGGTGCCCATGCTGATCCCGCCGGCGGTGGTGTTGTTCTCCAATGTCATGGCCATCGGCGTGGCTCTGGGCAAAGCGGTCGTGTACAACGGAGCGTGGTCTGCGGTGCAGAAGAGGCATGCGGCGCTGGGTATTCTCTTCAACGTGTGGATCATGGCGCTCCTCTATCCTTTTGGGTTGGCGGTTATGGGGCGGCGGAGCAAGATGCCTGGCATCCTCTTCGTCTTGTTGCCGCTGGCATTTGTGGTCATTGCAGCTGTGTATATTGGTGTTCATTCTTTTCTTGTCAAATTTCTTCCATTTATGGTGATATAGCAAAAAAGTTGTAATTTTAGTTGACAATACTATAGAATCATCTATCAATAATTGAGTAACTGTATGTATACACGGAAAAAAATGATTTATAAATCCTCGTACAAAGTCATATCTCTTGTAGTGTGTCAAAATTGTGAGCAGCGGCTACTGTGGGGACCCACTTAGGTTAACTAAGTTAAACCGAATGTTATCTACTTAACTAACTCAGCTTAAACTAACGGTAATGCTACAACGTCCGGAATCTTAAAAAAAAATCGGACGCTCTGCTTCGCGCTCTCTCCAGAGCTGAAACCTCTCCTTGAAGAGTTCGGAGACATCTTTCCAGCTCATTCAAATACCTAACTAAGCGACCAGAATGGAAGGCGAACCAATGAATGAACTGTTCTCCCCAACCCAACATGCCCATTTACGCTCTCTCATCTATCTACTCCATATACACTGCGACAACTGACAGAAATCCCCAACTCCTCACTTCGTTCATTGGGGCTCACGGCGGCGCCCCCATCATGCGTCGAGTTGCGCCATGTCTACTGGTGCCATGCTCCATCCCTCGCCATGCCCACTTCGCCTCGTCACACCGTGCCCAGTCCCCTCCCCTGCACGCCGTGCCCCCATCCCTCACCGCGTGGAGGTGCTACCGACGTTGCCGTTCCTGTTGGGTGAAGAGTTCAGGTCAGATGACACAATTCACACAATCATCAAAAACATTTCAGACAAAACAAAGTTGTGTGCAAAGTTGTCTTCATTTCATGATCGTACCATACATGTCAGAGGGGGTATTTATAGGGCCCTAGTCTTCGTATTTTACATAAAATGACTATTTTACTCCTGACTAAAATATTTACAACCCTTCATCTATGTAAGGGCGAAGTAGTCATTTCTTCCTGATTCAGTCTTCTTTTTTACGTTCAATCTTTTTTTCTTCAATGAACTTGTTCTCCTCAGATTATTTCTGGCTCTTCATCTACTTCTCTGTCCAGCGAAGTTGATTTCTTGCCGATGAAGTCAATAGGCGAAGTTGAATTCTTGACGACGAAGTTGATAGGCAAAGTTGAATTCTTGACGACGAAGTCGATAGGCGAAGTTGAATTCTTGCCGACGAAATCAATAAGTGAAGTTGAATTCTTGACGACGAAGTCGATAGGCGAAGTTGAATTCTTGACGACGAAGTCGATAGGCGAAGTTGAATTCTTGACGACGAAGTCGATAGGCGAAGTTGAATTGTTGACAATGAAGTCAATAGGCGAAGTTGAATTCTTGACAACGAAGTCAATAGGCGAAGTTGAATTCTTGCCGACGAAGTCGAAATACATCATTCGCTATGCTTTTCCCTGCAAGTGGATTTCATTAGGATACTTTTATATTTTTCGCACTCCAAAGTTTGGGCTTTGAGTTTTTTGGACGAAGTTAATTCTCCCAACAGTAGCCCCTCACGAATGAAGGCCTACTCCAAAGGTCTGAAATTCATGAATTTTAAATTTTTAAAGCGAAGTCACAAAAAACACTGTCCCGAACTTTAGAGATGGTCGTTTATGACCGTTATGTTATGAACAATGTTTTTAACGGTTAATTTCCAAAGCCGCCTATATATACTGCGCTGTATCCCTCTTTTGGGTACGTGATCGAAGACGGGGAGGTGTTGCTGAAATTTTTATTGCCGCGAAGTCGATTTTCTTTGAAACCACTTTATTCCTTCGTTTCTTTTTTGTTGCGAAGGTAATTTTTCTGAGGTTGATGTTTTTAGTTTTGTTATGTTTTATACTTTCGTATGCTTATTTTTATTTATATATTTTTTATATTTTTGTATTTAGATGTCAGACATAGAGAAGAATGCTTCTGAAAATTCGCCAGCTGAATCTGAGCAATCTGTTTCTAATGAGGATTTATCTAATGTTTCTGCATCGGAGTCAGAACTTGTTGGTGATGATACGAAGTCTCTGAACTTTGGCAAGTCCTTGTTTGATGAGTCTGAATTGCAGTGGATGGTTAAAAATAGAATGCTTGAAAAAGCGGATGTTAGGTTGCCTTCGCAAAATGAGACAGTTCCTAGGCCAGAACCTGACGAATGTGTTGTGTTTCGTGATCATTTTACAGCTGGTCTTCATATGCCATGCCAAGATTTTATTGAAGAAATTCTGAAAGCTTATAACATTGAGATGCATCACTTGACTCCAAATGGTATGACAAAAATCGCTCTTTTTATTTGGGCAGTGAAATCTCAGAGAGGAAATCTGGATATTGGAGCTTTTTGTTCTATTCATGACATGCATACTCAATTTCGGAGTAAAATGGTTGATGGAAAAAGTGTCATCAAATATTTTGGATGCTGTAGTTTTAAGCAAGCTCGCGGTGCTAAACAGATAGCTCCTGCTTCAAAAAATAAGTAGGTCAAAAATTGATACCGCTATTGGTTTTACTATAAAGTTCCTCTGGTCGAGGAGAAGAATCAAGCTAACAGAGTTGTTAAAATATATCCTTTGGCTGCAAGAATGCACAAGAACAATTTTGACTGTAAACCTGAATTTCAAAGTTCGAGAAATTCTAAATCTTATGAGAAGTTTTATAAGCTTGCTGCAAGTATGTAAAGTGCCCGAGATTTTTGCGAAGAGTATATTGCTGCTCGGATTTGGCCTTTGAAGAAAGGTTGGGGCTTTGTTCGATTTCATGAAAAGGTAGTCAGAGAGAAAACTTATATCTTTCTAGATAATGAAGTTTTTCGTCCAAATAAGTATACTGAAGACAAAGAATTTGTTTCTGCTGTTGAAACTAAAGCTGTTGAGATTCTTGGAAATTTTTTGAAGAAAGAGAAAGATCTGATGGATAAAATCCTTGGCTCAGATTATAAGAGATTGAATAGAGTTTTTCATATTACTCAGATAGAATATGGTGAAAGATCAGCTTCGGCCTATGCTAAAAGTGCGAAGCCTAGTATCAATAATGTTACTAGAAAAAAAAAGAGATGAGACTCCGCTTACTAAAAAAGTTTCAAAGAAGAAAGCGAAGACTGTTGGATTTTCTGATTCTGATGTGTCAGAAAATTTTATTGATGAAGCTTTTAAGAAAATGTCCTGTGATGATGAGGTGAGAATGTTTAATTTAGTTTTTGATTCTAGTGGGTTGACTCCTCCTATGTTGACTCCACTTAATGACTATTTACAGAATTTGATGGCCAACATTTTCCATGGTGGTGTTGCTGAAGCTATTTTGACTTCGTCACAACTAAATGTTGGCGAAAATACTTTTCCTGATCCTATTAATTCGTCTTCTTCCCCGGTGACTATGGCTACCACTGTTGTTGGGTCACAAGAAGAAGGTGAGGTGTTGGCTTCGCAGAAAACTGCTGGGCCATCCTCTCAAAGGTTTTCTATTGAAACTCCTCGGGATGGTGCAGGAAAATTTGGTGATGGGATAGGTGCTATGACTTCGTCTGGAGGAGGTGTTAACTTAGGTGGTGAAGTTACAGAAAATGTAACCCAAGTTATGTTAGAAAATGTTGTGGGAGTAAAGCAAGATGCTGCAGTTGGTGCTTCTAAAGTTACTGTGCCTGGTGCGAAGACACAAAAAATTAAAGGTACTACAACTTTTGCCCTTGATTTTGATAAATCTGATGATGAAGTTCATGACGAAGAGGTTGAACATGACCGCGCTTATCATCTTTCTGAGTCTACTATTAATGTGAATACTGATGAGAGAGTGTCTTACCAGCTGGAAAAGGGTGTTTCTACGTGTGATTTTATTTTATTACTTCGCGTATTTTTATTTTGTTTTTATCTTCTTTTAATTTTTATTTTTTTGTTTTTTTTGTCTTCGCAGAGAAATTTTTACCTGATTCTTCTTCTCAAAGAGAGATGACTGTTGATGTTGGAAAGATGAAAGAAGTTACCCAAGAACATGCGACTCCGGCTGAAGCTTTGGAAAATGTTTCTGATGGGGTAGATCTTGAAGCTTAGAAACGTTGTATGAAATACTGCCTGACTCAAGGTGTGAACTTAGATACTTTCAAATTTATTGGGATTGATTTGGACAAACTTCGTATTATACCGAAGAAACCAGAATTAAAGTTGTCAAAGTGCATTGATGATGCCTTCGCAGTTCCTGATGCGGAGGCCGAACTTATTGGTAAATCTTCGCTTGAGTTGGTAGATGCTCATGTTTCCATGATTTACATGGTTCGAGCATTTTAACTTTGTTGTCTTTATTGTGTAAATTTGATTTATATTTGTTATTTCAATTTGTAATATATTTTTGACTTCGTATGCAAATGTTTTTGTTTTTTTGAAGAATGCACTTTTGCAAAGGAGTTTGTGTAAATCGATTGAGGATGATGCAAAAAATGCAGGACTTCATGAAAAAAGTTTGGTTGAAGAGATTAAATCTTTGAAGTCTCAACTTGCTGCTAAGGAGAAAGAGAGGATAGAAACAGTTGAAGCTCTTCATGATATGGAGTCTAAATGTATTTCTGTTGGAGCTAAACTTGAAGCGAAGATTGAAGATTGCGATAATTTAAGGAAAGATCTTGAAAAAGTTTTGAGAGAAAAGAATTATCTTGAGAAAAAAATCTTCTGAAAAATATCAGAATTTTCATGATAAGTGCAATCGCTTGTGGGAACTTTGCAAAAATTGCTATGATAAATTTGGTGCGAAGCCAGAAGATCCTTATTGGGAGCTTGGAGAATTCGATCCGTTCTTTGCTTGGCTCTACCGCCAATATGAAGATCTGCCCATTGTTTTACAGACTTCTGCTGATTTGAGTTGCATGTATTCAACTCGTGCACTTTTTTATTTGATGAAGGAAGCTAATGATCCTTTGTATGAGAAACTGTACGACCAAAGTTATAGGTTTTCGTCAGTGGAATCTCTTAACCAAGCTTCTTCTCGTACTCAAATGCTTTGCAAGAAGTATTTTCATAAATACTGGAATCAAGGTGGAAAGGAGCATGCCTTTATGAAAGCTAAGTAAATGATGGAAAAAGTATGTTATCTATATGTGATTTTGATTCATTGTTTTTTCCTTGTGTTTTTTCTTATCTATTATTTTATTTTGCTTTGTTGTAGCAGCTTGAAAGGAGACTTGCTTCTGATGTGGAGGCTGAGAGGAGGCAAGAAAGACTTGAACAAGAGAGGGCGAGGGATGATGATGCTCGTGATCATGTACTTTAGTTTGTCGTAATTTAGAATTTAGATTCGAGGGTTGAGGTTTTGAAAACTTTTAACGTTTTTTTGTAAATGTTGAACTTTGGACAGGATGAAGTTGTGGTTATACCTTTGTTAATGTGTAAAGGTAACTTTCTTGCTGAGCCTACCTTATGGTTGGAGTATGCTACTAAAGAGGCAAAACCTTCTTTTGATGTGTTTGCTTAACGTAAGCGAACATAAATTTTGTTGTATGTTTTTTTATATATTTTTCCTGATGGGATGCGCTTGTTTATAGAATTTGAAACTGAATTCTCTATTGCTAAAAATGAGAGATGTTTGTCTCATGTTGTTGATTGCAGAAAATTTTCTCAGGTATTTGTGCTTTTGTTGTGATGTGGAGACATATGTATAGCAAATTTTAATGGTATTTTCTTTGTGTGTTTTTAGTCTTCGTGTTCAAGTGCTTCGCCGAGCTATGTTTCCGAAGACTATCTTAGTTCAGAGATGGATCATATTTTAGATAGAGTTGTTGAAGATTTAATTGATGAAGCAGCAGCTGTTGTTGCTTCAGAAAATATTTGATATGTACATTTGTTGACATAATAAAGCGTTTTTGTGTGTGTATTTGTATAAATATTTTTTGTGTGATATGGTTTATTATGTGAAAGGAACGATGTCCCCTTACTTTTTTAGCGAAGGCGAAGCATAGATTTTTTTAAACGAAGGCAACGCGTAGACTTCGTATTTTGTGAAGTCAAATTTCACCTTAGTAAATTTAAAAACACCATCCCCTTACTTTTTAAGCGAAGGCAATGCATAGACTTCGTTTTTTGTGAAGTCAAATTTTACCGTAGTGAATTTGAAAACACCGTCCCCTCACTTTTTAAGAGAAGGCAACTGTCACACCCGGTTTTGCAAAGAACAAAACTAGGCTCGTCATATGTGTGCCCAGGAAGTCCACACATACAACAACTGAATAAAAATATCAAAACAATGTTTATATAAAGCGGAATACTTACTATATTAACACTTACAACTATCAGAGTATCACAGAATGGTGGCTAAGCTTCTGCTCAGGCTCCATTCTTCTCAGGGACGGCTGACTAGGGGCTCCGTGTGCCAAGCACTTCGAAAATACTTCTGGAAACTCCACTACACTTTCATCCTTCTTCTAAGCAGCACCTCACTACACACTGGAGTGTGGGGAAATAGCAAGAGTGAGTCCATATCGAACTCAACAAATATAACATGGGGTTCATGAGGCTCAAAAGGTTTGACATGGGTTTACTGCAATAGCTTTTAATTATCACAGTTTTATCATATGAGTAGCATCAGGTTTTCATTTATCCCACAATAAACATATGATCAATGTAAAGATGAATAATAAATAGCAAAAACATATTTATAGTCATTAGTGATCATCTATTCCGTAAGGGTCTAAGGCCAATCGTGACCATGAGCATGGCTGTTATAACAGTTTTACACTCTGTAGAGGTTGTACACTTTCACTGTAAGTCGTGATTTACCTTTTCGCCCGAGGTGATCAGCCTCTTGACCCACTACCAAGGAAGGTCGGCAGGGTTCACTATGAAGTCTTTCAAAGGTTCGTCTAACAAGTTAGGGCCATTAGATTCACTCGGCAAACAGATGTAGAGCCCCCCTTCCAAATGGCACAATGACACGCAGCCTATACACATAAGGACAGAGGCCGCACTATACCCGATTCGTCAAGCCATTCTTACGTCATGAAGGTTACCACTAACAAGCTAGAAAAGGTCCTTCTATATGACTAAAGCCAGAGCCATATAGCCCTCACAATTGTACTGTAAGTCCCGGATATTCGCTTACAGATGAGTCCTTATGGAGAGAAACTAGAGCACCATAAAAACAACCTAATATGCTTTAGCCCTCTTGAGCCATGTTGCTTTAAATCATCTTTTATATGTTTATTGCATATACCATTAGTCAGGTTACATATCATGGTTATTTATCTTGAGCACTAGCTTAAATACTACCTAATGCAATGTTCCACCGGTGTCAAGGTACAAGATACAAAAACTAGGATATCCTTAGGGGTAACAAGGTAGACACATGCACATGAATTAAGTGTATTAAAGGTGAATAGAAAACAAGGATGATCACATGCTATACTTGCCTTTTCCCAAAGTTAGCTACTTAGAATCTCCAGTTGCTATCTTCTGGACTCAAGTCCTCTTGCTTCGACTGTCGGTCCTCAGCTCCTCGTCTTCAGCGCTAATTAACCATACTTCTTCTACTCTCAGCAATCAAGTAGAACAAACAGACAATAAACACAACTAAAAATAACACACCAAACAAAAAAGACACTTTAAAAGAGTGCACTAGACTATAAGACATGATGCTATGATCGCGAAAACGTAAGACCGACGGATAACAGAGCTACCATCAAAGAGGACACGCGACTATCGAGGAGTTGCAACAAATCGGAGAAGACAAACTATACATTTGATTTATTTTAGTTAATGAATTAAGGTGATAGACTTCTAGAGAATTATCCTAAAGTTGAATTAACCAATTTACATTGAATTATAAAAGATGAAGTTAACCTTATTCATATTTTATTTATAAATATTTATTTAGTGTTTAAGTCATTTAAACATTTATAAATTAGAAAGCATAAAGAAGGTGATAACAGCTAATCGAATCATTATATGTTTCTTACATAAACTAAACAAGTTCTATTTAAGAAGCACTTAAGTTCTTATTAATCATGATAGCATTTGATTATTTATAAAAGATAAATTATAAACCAAAGTTACTTTTAATTTGAAAAGACAGTAGATAAATATTAATTAAATTAACTACATGCTTCATGTTTAACTAAACTAATTATGATTAAGAAACATTTAAGTTAATATTAATCAAGTTAACATTTATTTAAGAATATTCTATGTATGAACCTAAGTCGCTTCTAATTTAAAAGAGCATGACATAAACATTAGTCAAATAAACATAATTTAATTTGTAAACATAGAACGTGACATGGTAAACAACGTTCCTAATGCGTCTCTTACGCCAGTATAGTCACGAAGCAACAAGAACGAAATTATACCCCTATGTTGCTTTTAGTTAGAAACCTATTAAATAAATATTAATCAAGTTGCATTTAAATAGATAAATTCATACTTGAGTGACATCACAAAAACTATCGCTACTATATAGAGCACGACGCTATGAAACTGTCACAACAAAAAAGGATTTACAAATCTAGATTGCTTTTAATCATAGAACTAATTGCATGTCAATTAAATTAATATTTAATTTATATATGACTAGCATGTAACACGTCTACGCCGATAGCATGTAGCTTCGGTTGGCATGATCGCAAAATCACAAGAACGAGTTACTACACTAGGTTGCTTTTAATTAAAAATATATTAAATAAATATTACACGTAAATCAATAAATTGATAATTGGGTGACACGATATACATCAGCACTACTACGCAGAGCGCAATTATACGAAACTAACGCAACTAAAACGGAGTAAAACGGAATTAAAACGAAGAAACGATAAAGATATTATGAACCAGTGGCAGAACCGCAAATACTTCATCTTCTACCTCTATCCATCTGAAGGGCCTCGGCCTAGGGTGACTAAAGGAGAAAAAATATCTAATTTACTACACGAGAGATTTCCTAAACTAGGGGCTTCTACACGGTAGTTTTGGTGTGCTTTTACCCAAGGGATAGGTACGTATATATAGGGAGAAAAACTCTCCACCTTCACATCAACTAGCAATATGGTACTAATTGATGTTCACCCTCCATCTTTACTAATAGGCCTAATTAATTATTAAAGCCTATTAGTAAATAAATGTATGGCTCTTTGAGATATATTAGGATTATTGCACATGGGCTTTGAGCATTGGGAAAAATGAGACATTTATTTATTTTCGGAATTAATTAATTTCATGGATAAAATAATTCTAGAAAAGTTTAAAATTATTATTTAAGCCATGAAAAATACTCCGAAAGCTCTAAAAATTCAGGAAAAATTCTCAGAGACATTATGAAACATAAGGAACCCAAATAAAGTATTTGGAGCTCATGAAAAGATTGGTGAAACGATCAAAGAAAAAGATTAAGTTCATAAAAACTGGAATTTTAATTCGAAAAAGGGCCAGAAAAATTTCTCAAGGAGAGATAAACATTGCTCTATCATACTCGTAAACCGTTTGCACTCATAAACAACAAAACAAGCATCACATCAACCAAAGCCCGTCAAGTTAATTCTAAAATAATCGAAAAGCACCATTTTTCTTTAATAAAAATATATGAAATCTAAACTAATGACAAGTTCTATTCAAATATTAAAATATTTATTTTAGTTAGTGTTTTCTATGCACAACCCAAAATAAAAAAATTTTAGGATGTGACATCAACGCGTAGATGTCACACCCCAAAATTTTTAATTTTGGATTATGCATAGGAAACACTAAATAAAATAAATATTTTAATATTTAGATAAATTTTTCCAAGTTTAGTTTATGATAGCATCAATTAGTTATAAAAAAATAAAAAAAATGAGAATTTTTAATTTTTTTTAAACTAATTTGACGGGCTATTGTTTAATGTGATGTTTGCTTGTTAATTCTTGTGTGTTGAGAGCGAGCAAAGTCTTTAAAAATACGTTTAGTAGGACGATCTTCCTTCTCTAACACGTCTTTATCTTTTTCGAAATATTTTTCGTGGCTTCAATAATAAATTTAGACTTTTGTGGAATTATTTTATCCATGAAATTAATTAATTCTGAAAATAAATAAATATCTTATTTTTCCCAACGCTCAAATCCTATGTGCAATAATCATAAAGGCCTATGTCTTAATTTACTAATGGGCCTTAATGTCTATTTAAGCCTATTAGTGGAGGTGGACGGTGCAAAATCAATTATTACCATATTGCTAGTTGATGTGAAGGTGAAGAGTTTTTCTCCCTATAAGTATGTACCTACCCCATGGGCAAAGTACACCAAAACTATTGTAAGAGGAGCCTCTAGTTTGAGAAATCTCTCGTGTAGTAAATTAGATATTTCTCCTCCTTCTTGTGTCGCCCCTAGGCCGAGGCCCTTCGGATGGATAGAGGTAGAAGATGAAGTATTTACGGTTCTGCCACTAGTTCGTAATATCTTTGTCGTTTTTTCGTTTTAATTTCGTTTTGCTCTGTTTCAGTTGCGTTAGTTTCGTATAGTTGCGCTCTACGTAGTAGTGCTGACGTATATCGTGTCACCTAATTATAAATTTATTGATTTATGTGTAATATTTATTTAATGTATTTTTAATTAAAAGCAACCTAGTGTAGTAACTCGTTCTTGTGATTTTGCGATCATGCCAACCAAAGCTACATGATATTGGCGTAGATGTGTTACATGCTAGTCATATATAAATTAAATATTAATTTAATTAATATGTAATTAGTTCTATGATTAAAAACAATCTGGGTTTGTAAATCCGTTCTTGTTGCGATAGTTTCGTAGCGTCACGCTCTATATAGTAGCGATAATTTTTGTGATGTCACTCAAGTATGAATTTATCTATTTAAATACAACTTGATTAATATTTATTTAACAGCTTTCTAACTAAAACCAACATAGGGTTATAATTTCGTTCTTATTGTTTCGTGACTATGTTGGTGTAAGAGACGCATTAGCAACGTTGTTTACCATGTCACGTTATATGTTTACAAATTAAATTATATTTATTTGATTAATATTTATGTCTTGCTTTTTTAAATTAGAAGCGACTTAGATTCATATATGGGCCATTCTTAAATAAATGTTAACTTGATTAATATTAACTTAAATGTTTCTTAATTATAATTAGTTTAGTTAAATACGAAGCTTGTAGTTAATTTAACTAATATTTGTCTAATGTCTTTTCAAATTAAAAGTAACTTTAGTTTATAATTTGTCTTTTATAAATAATCAACTGCTATCATGATTAATAAGAACTTAAGTGTTTTCTTAAATAGAACTTGTTTAGTTTATGCAAGAAACATATAATAATCCGATTAGTTGTTATCACTTTCTTTATGCTTTCTAATTTATAAATATTTAAATGATTTCTAATTTATAAATGTTTAAATGACTTAAATACTATAAAATATATATAAATAAAATATAACTAAGGTTTAACTTTGATTTTTTATAATTTGATTAATTCAACTTCAACATACTTCTTTAAAAAGTCTATCGCCTTACTTTATTAAGAAAATTGAAATCATGCTTACATAATGTATTCTCCGTTTTGTTGCAAACCTCTCAATAGTCGCGAGTCCTCTTTGATGGTAGCTCCGTTCTTCGTCGTTCTTGCGTTTTCACGATTGTAGCATCGTACTGTATCATTTAGTGCGCTCTCTTTCGAAGTGTCTCTTCTGTTTGGTGTGTTGTTCTTAGTTGTCCCTATTTGTTTGCTTGTATGCTTGTTAGTGTGCTGGGTTGCTATGATATACGAGTAGAAGAAAGACTATTCGTGAGCGCCGAAGATCCGAAGGTGAAGACAAGAAGCTGAGTGTCAGAAATTGCAAATGAAAGATTAAGTTGAGGCTTTTCAGAGCAAGTTGCTTTGGGCATAAAGCAAGTAAAAGGCAAGTATAGCTTGGGTATTTTTTTTGTGACCATGATCCTGTGACTTGATTAATGTTTAAGCAACAAACGATAAAATGACTTTTTATCAACTTGAGGATTTATCTGTAAGAGAATCTCCGGGATTTACAGTACAACTGTGAGGGATATATGGCTCTGGCTTTAGCTCAGTATGAGGATCTTTTCTAGCTTGTTAGTGGTTACCTTTATGGCGCAAAAGGGGCTTGCCATGATGGGTGTAGGACAGCCTCTAGTCCTATAAGTATAGCCATGATGGAATTGTGCCATTCGAAAAGGAGGGTTCCTACATCTGCTTGCCAATTAGAATCCTAGCGGCCCTAACTTATTAGACGAACCTTTGAAAAGCTTCATAGTGAACCCTGTCTGCTCACCTTGGGAGTGTTTTGGGGATTGACTGTCCTGGGCATATGGGTAATCACGACTCACAGTGAAAGTGTACACATCTGTGCAGAGTTTAATAAACTGGTATACTAGCCTTGCTCAAGGACACGAGCGGCCTTAGAATCCTTACATTTAAGATGATGACTTTTGATTGCTAACATGCTCATTGTTTACCGTTTTATGCTCTATATTATTTATGTTACATTGATCATGAGCTTATGGGATCTATACTATCTTGTTGCTATACTTGCGGAGTTCGACATGGACTTACTCTTGCTATTCCCCACACTCCAGACTTTAGTAAAGTTGCCTCAAAGATCGATGGTGTTATGGTGGAGTTCTTAGAAGACTGATAGAAGTGCTAGGCATATGTTACCCCCAGTCAGCCGTCCCTAAGAAGAATAGAGTCTGAAGTTTAGTCACCGTTCCACGATACTCTGATGTAAGTGTTTAATATAGCTATGTCTACGTTATATAATAACATTGTTTCTAATACTTTTTCATTCTGGCATATGTGTGGACTTCCTGGGCACACATATGATTAGCTTAGTTTTGTTCTTTAGAAAACCGGGTGTGACAGTAGACTTTGTTTTTTGCGAAGTCAAATTTCACCTTACTGAATTTGAAAACACCGTCCCCTTACTTTTAAGCGAAGACAACGCGTAGACTTCAATTTTTGTGAAGTCAAATTTCACCTTAGTGAATTTAAAAACACCGTCCCCTTACTTTTTAAGCGAAGGCAACGCGTAGACTTCGTTTTTTTTTGCAAAGTCAAATTTCACCTTAGTGAATTTGAAAACACTGTCCCCTCACTTTTTAAGCGAAGGCAATGCGTAGACTTCATTTTTTATGAAGTCAAATTTCACCTTAGTGAATTTGAAAACATTATTCGCTCTTTTTGGCGAAGGTAATATGTAGACTTTGTTTTTGAAGTCAAGAATTCACCTTAGTGAATTTAAAAATGTTATTCGCTCTTTTGGCCAAGGCAATATGTAGACTTTGTTTTTGAAGTAAAAAATTCACCTTAGTGAATTTGAAAACGTTATTCGCTCTTTTTGGCGAAGGTAATATGTAGACTTCGTTTTTCAAGTCAAGAATTCACCTTAGTGAATTTGAAAATGCTATTCGCTCTTTTTGGCGAAGGCAATATGTAGACTTCGTTTTTTGAAGTCAAAAATTCACCTTAGTGAATTTGAAAACGTTATTCGCTCTTTTTGGCGAAGGTAATATGTAGACTTCATTTTTGAAGTCAAGAATTCACCTTAGTGAATTTGAAAATGTTATTCGCTCTTTTTGGCGAAGGCAATATGTAGACTTCGTTTTTGAAGTCAAAAATTTACCTTAGTGAATTTGAAAACGTTATTTGCTCTTTTTGGCGAAGGTAATATGTAGACTTCGTTTTTTAAGTAAAAAAATCACCTTAGTGAATTTAAAAATGCTATTCGCACTTTTTGGCAAAGGCAATATGTAGACTTCGTTTTTGAAGTCAAAAATTCACCTTAGTGAATTTGAAAATGTTCTTTTATGATGTTTTTTTAATAGGTTAGCATCGTTTTTTGCTTGTTCGAATAATGATGCTACCTACTTTTGGTTGTTTTGCCGAAGCATGAGTATATTTGAAATATACTCTTTGGCCTTTAATAGGATTATTTTTAGGGGAACTAGTTTTCTCATTTATACTTTGATGAAAATTTATAATAGAGACTGTCTCATTAAAAAACCACTCACCCTACGAAGGGTTTCCCCTGAGTGGAAAAAGAGTGTAGCTCGTTTATATTTGAATTGAATTTTTTTAGAATGTAAAAGCTAATCTATTTTGTACAAAGTTAGAAATAAATTCTAGGGGTAGTATCTTCGTAGGTCTTGAATGTTGAATGTGTGATCAATTTCCTTCCCACTCATATCTGCTAGGTGAAATGCTCCTGACTTGTTAGTTCTTATGATGAGATATGGTCCTTCCTATTTTTGCTGAAACTTTCTGACTGTGTCTTCATTTCTTTTCCTTTTCAAGACGAAGTCTCATGGTGATAATTGTCTTGGTTTAACTTTCTTATTGTACCAACTTTCTATTTCCTTCTGATATTTCTCAAGATTCTGGATTGCTTTCATTCTTTCTTCCTCTAGTAAGTCTTTGCTTGTCATTTGTTGGTCTTCTCTATTATTTCGATATTTGTTCTTGGGCCTTGAAATTTTATTTCTTCAGATGTCATTGTTTCTTCTCCATAAAGTAATTTGAAGGGGGAGAAGTTTGTTGATCTTGAACTGTAGTGTTGTGTACCCAAACAACTTTAGGTAATTCATCTACCCATTTGCCTTTGGACAGCCCCACGAGGCATTTTGATATTCCTGTGCATATAATTCCATTTGCTCGTTCAACTGCACCGTTTGACAGTGGGTGTTTTACTGATGTGAAACATAATTGAATTCCCAAGCTTTCATAATACTCTCTGAAATTTTAGCTGTCAAATTGAGTTCCATTATCTACTGTTATGTGCCTTAGAACTCCGAAGCGACAAATGATGTTTTGCCAAAGAAATTTCTTCATTGTGAATGATGACATGTTTATCACTGGTTTAGCTTCGATCCACTTAGTGAAATATTCCACTGGTACTACTGCATATTGAAGGTTTCCTTATGCTGCGGGTAGTTTTCCAATGATGTCAGTTCCCCCATCTTGCCAATGGCCAAGTTGGTTTTATTGTTTGTAAATTTATTACTGGAATCTTTGTTTTGCTTGCAGACATTTGACAATTATGATAAGATTTGACAATTTCTTTGTTGTCATTTGGGCTGATGGCCAATAAAATCCCTGACGAAATATTTTTCCTATCATTGTTCTTGCTCCAGGATGTGTGCCACAAATTCCTTCGTGTATTTCTGATAGTAGCTTTTTCTCCTCTTCTGCTGATATACATTTGAGTAATGGTGCACATATTCCTTGTTTGTATAGCTGATTATTGATGATCTTGTAATTTCTTGTTCTTTGCTTCATTCTTATGTCATTAACTTCGTTTTCAGGCTCATAGTGCCTACGAAGGTAAGCCATAATTGGGGCTCTCCAATCTTCACTTTGTATTATATGGACTTCTCTGGGGGTAACTTGTACTGCTTTGATGGATGCTTGTTTCAAGATTTGATAGAAAACATCTTGAGGGAGGCTTGTATTTTGTGCCGCAGCTTTTGCTAGTTCGTCAGCATCTGAATTGTTATTTCTTGAGATGTTTTTGACTGTGAAACCTTCAAAATGTTTTTCTTGATCTCTGAGAAATTGTAAGTATCTTGCTAATTCTAGGTCTCTTGCTTTGTAGTCTTTTTCAATGTGTCTTGCTACAATTTGTGAATCTGTTTTGATTACTATTTTTTGGATTCACATTGCTTTTGCTTTGCGAAGTCCCAGTAAAATGGCTTCGTATTCTGCTATGTTGTTTGTACATTGAAATTCCAATCTTGCAGTATATTTCATTTTTATGCGTGAAGACGAGGTAATTATTGTAGCTGTTCTAGCCCCTGCGAAGCCCCATGCGCCATCGCAATATATTGTCCATTCTGGTTGCTCCTTTTCTTCGCTTGAACTTTAGGAGGGTGTCCAATCTACTATGAAATCTGCTAGAATTTAAGATTTTATTGATGTTCTCTTTTCAAACTCTATGAAATATTGAGATAATTCTGCTGCCCATTTTCTCAATCTTCCTGTTGTTCTGCAACTTTGTAATACTTCTTTCAGAGGGAAATTTGTGAGAACTCTGATTTTGTGGGCCTGAAAGTAGTGCTTCAACTTTCTTGATGCTGTTAAAACTGTGTATATGATTTTCTCAATCTCGGAATAGTATGATTTTGACCCAGATAATGCTTCTGAAACATAGCAGACTGATACTTTATGTTTTGAATGATTTGTTTCTTGTTCTTGGACTAGTATTGCACTTACTACTGTTTCTGTGGCTAAGACATATAATAGCAAATCTGCTCCTGGTGTTGGTGAAATCAATGTGTTTGGCTGTAATAGATACTTTTTTATTTCTTCAAATGCATGTTGCGGCGAAGGTCCTCATACGAAGTCTCTTTTGGATCCTTTGAGTGCCTGAAATATTGGTAGGCTTCGTTCTGCTGATTTTGAGATGAATCTGTTTAAAGCTGCAAGTCTTTCAATTAATTTTTGAACATCTTTTATTTTTTTAGGAATTCTCATGTTTAAAATTGCTTGAACTTTGTCTGGGTTTGGATCTATCCCTTTTGCTGATATAATGCAGCCTAAGATTTTTCCTTTCTGTACTCCGAAGGTACATTTTTCGGGATTTAGTTTCAAATTTTCTTTTCTCAAATTTGAGAATGTTTCTTGGAGGTCTTGAATATGTTCTTGTCTTTTCTTACTCTTGATAACTATGTCGTCGACATAAGCTAGCAAATTTTTACCAATCTGACTTTTTAGCACTGTTGAAGTCATCCTGATAAATGTTGTGCCTGCATTGCGAAACCCTTCTGCCATTCTTACAAAGCTGTATGTTTCAAATGGTGTGATGAAACTTGTGAATTCTTTATCTTCTTTTCTCATCCAAATTTGATGGTATCCTGAGAAATAATCCAGAAAACTTAACATTTCACTTCCAGCTGCCTGATCAACTAGTGTGTCGATCCTTGGTAGTGGGAAATTATCTTTTGGGCATGCTTTGTTGAGATCTGTAAAATCGATATACATTCGTCATTTTCTGTTCTTTTTCTTGACCATGATGATATTTGCTAGCCAAGTTATGAATTGGACTTCTCTTATAACTTTAGCATCTAGCAATCTTTGGACTTCGACTTTTGCAGCTTGTATTATGTCTTCAGCTAACTTTCTTAGTTTCTTCTTTTTAGGTCTGAAATTTAGATTGATGTCGAGTTTATGCTCAACTATATCTCTGCTCACTCCTCCTAAATCATTGGATGTCCATGCAAAGACATCTTTGTTGCTTCGAAGAAATTCTATGAGTCTGTTTTCTTCTTCTTAAGAAAGTCAGCTTGTATTATGTCTTCAGCTAACTTTCTTAGTTTCTGCTTTTTAGGTCTAAAATTTAGATTGATCTCGAGTTTATGCTCAATTATATCTCTGCTCACTCCTCCTAAATCATTGGATGTCCATGCAAAGACATCTTTGTTGCTTCGAAGAAATTCTATGAGTCTGTTTTTTTCTTCTTGAGAAAGTCATGTTCCTATGATTACTTGTTTATTTGGGACTAATGAGTCAAGGGGCACTTTTTTGTTTCTTCGACGGCTTGAGGTTTTGCTTGTAGCTTCGCATTTTCTGTTTCTTCTTTCTCTTCTTCCTTGATTGTATGAACATTTTTCCGACCAGGAGTGTATTCTTTTTCAATGTTTCTTGCTTCAGTTTGATCTCCATGAACTGTGATAACTCCATTTATTGCAGACATCTTCATACATAAGTAAGAGTATCTTATTACTACTTTAAATGCATTCAAAGTTCCCCTTCCAAAAAGTGCATTATAGGGATAATGGATGTCCACCACATCAAATGCAATTTGTTTTGTTCTTGCATTGTTTACTATTCTAAATGATATAGCAAGAACTATTCTTCCTATTGAGTGAATTAGCTTCCCACTGAAGACGTAGAGTGAGTGCTCAGCTCTTCCTAGAAGTTTGCGATCAATTTTCATGGCATCGATTGTTGCTGTGAATATAATGTCTGCAGAACTTCCACCATCAACTAGAATTTTATAGACATCCCATCCGTCAATATTTGCTTCAATTACCATTGCATCCATGTGTGGATAATCTTTCAATTGTAAATCTTTTTCTGAAAATGTGATTGGTAGATAAAACTATCTTGTCTTTTTGTATGGGCCTTCCGTTGAAATAGAGTTTACTCTTCAAAAGTAATTCTTCTTTTGATTATTGTTTTCATGATCAATGCTATTTCCTCCAATGATTGTCATGACTCTTCCTTTGCTTGCCATTGAAGTTGATGGAGAGTTGTCTTGTTTGTTATTTCCTTATGGATTGCTGTTTGCCACAGAGGATTCAGGCTGTAATTGTTAAAAATTTGTTTGTTGTTGATTTTTCCTCCATTGGTTTGGATCATAAATTGCTACTGGTCCATAGCTATATGATGGTGATGGGCCTAGAATCATTGCTTGAGAGTGTCCAAATTGAATTGAGTAATATGAGTTTTGTTGGCCTTGAATCATATGGTTGACAACTTTTGTTTGACTGGACATTTTGTTCTCTTCTTGTGTTTCTTCGATGCTTTTCTTTACTTTTGAACACATTTTTTATGTGTGTCCAGCCCCTTTGCTGTGAATGATGCAATACATGTCTTCTAGTCTTAGGGGTGTTCTTCCTCTTCCTCGTCCTCCTCTTCCTCTTACGTTGAAGCCACCTCTTTTGAATGTACTTTCGTTGTACTGACTGTTGTATTGATTTTGAGGTGAAAAATTGCTTTCAGTGGTTGAATTGCTGTTTTCAACTTGATTGACTTGGATAAAGTGTCTCCGCTCATAGTTGTTTTGCTTTGGGGGATGAAAATTGTTGTTTTTGTTTTGATTTCTAAAGCTGTTTTCTTTCTCGATTCTTTTTCTGTAATCTTCATCGGATTTGCAGTATTTTTGTATTTCCTCGTAAAGCTGAGCGAGCGAAGTTGGCTTTTCTTGAGTAAGGTGTGCTGCACATTGTCCTGCCCAAAGTCCCTTGATTGCTGCAATTATGACAACTTCGTCTGGAATATTTGTGATTTGAGATTTAATTTGAATGAATCTCTTATAATATTGACTTAGAGGTTCTTTGGGCTGTTGCTTGCAGTTGAATAAATCCATGTTTGTAAGACCAGTTGGTTGAAATCCTTGAAAGTCAACTAGCAGATTTGTCTTTAGTTGTTCCCATGAATATATGGATTTTACTTTTAGGGATGAATACCAGTGTTGTGCTGGACCTTTGACTGCCATGATAAGTGACTTTGCAAGTGTAGTTTTGTCCCCACCTCCGGCAATTACTGTGGCTTCAAAACTCATTAAGAACTGCCTTGGGTCTGATTCACCATCAAATGTTGATATCATGTTGAATTTATATCCTATAGGCCATTGAGCTAACTGTAAATTTGTTGACAGTGGGGAGCTTGTATCAATTGATATGAATGATTTTTGGTTGTTCCTCTCTTGAGAGATTCTTGTTGCACTACTAATTTCTGACCCTTATGCCACGCTTTTTTGTCGCAATGACAAGATTTAGTTGCAATAAAGGGTGTTATCGCAACCATTTGCACTTTCGGTTGCAATAGGCGGAATTTTTGCCACGCAAATTATTTCGTGGCCGTGAGTGCGAAGATCGTTGCAATAAGTAAGTGCTATCGCAACCAATTGTAAACCGGTTGCAATAAGTGGTCACTGTTGCCACGATTTGATTTGCATTGTGGGCAGTTTTATTGGCGTCGCAATAATGAGATGATATTGCAACTGTTTAGTTGATGGTTGCGAAAGCACGTCTATGTTGCAACGAATATGATTCGTTGTATGTAATAGTGGCTTGCGTTGCAAAAGAGTTGTACATATAGCAACAGAAAACTGAATTCTTGCGATCGCTAAGTTTGTATCGCAACGTTGCTTAGTAGTTGCTATATAGCAGTACATATCGTGGCAATAGAAGCTTGTATTACAATCCATGTATTATATACTCTCTTCATCTCAAAGTAGGTGTCATTCTCGCTTCCCGAGGAGTCAGTAATTTTTAACTTTGTCTAAATATATACAAAAAAATATTAATATTTATAGTATACAATTAGTATCATTTATATAGATAGTTAAATATATTTTCATAATAAACTTATTTGGAGATACAAATGTTGCTAATATTTTCTATAAACCTACTCAAACTTAAGAAAGTTTGACCGGGACAAATACCATAGCGACACTAATTTTAAGATGGAGAGAGTAGTCATTTGTAATTTCTATGATTGCCTATCAAGGAAATCTAATCACAACATAGGTATGCACGAATGAAAATTGCCCTGTCAATCACGTACACATCACGACTCCTTGCACAAGAGGCACCGCCCGTCTTGCACATGAGGCACTGCCACATCCCCTCGTTCCTTCATGCAGAAGTTGACGCTAATGTCAGCGTTGACATGGACACTAACATCAGCACTAACATGGACACTACGTGGACACTAATGTGGATGTCAGTGCTAACATGGACGCTAACATGGATGCTGACATCATTCTAGCATATTTTTGGAAATATCGTTGTAACACCCTAAAATTTTGGAAAGATTTAAAAATAGGTAAATATAATTTTTATGTATTTTTGTGGGCATACAAACTTAGAAAAGTAATAATTTTTATTAATTTAAAATCAAATATAAGGGTAAGAACATGATTGAGCATTTATGCTGCTGCATTTGAATTTTTGTATTGAGTGGTTTGAATCAAATTCAAAAGAGGATTCCAAATCTTTTTAGAAAATGATTTGAAAATTTGGAAAAGGAAAAAAAAGAAAAGGAAATCATCTCCTATCGGTTATGGCCCAGCTCAGCCGCAGCCCGGCAGCGCGCCGCTTCGGCCTGGACCCCGCGCGCGGCCCGTTTCCTTTTTCCCCGTCCAGCTTTGGGGCGAGCCCAGCTATCGGCCTAGCTCGCGCAAGCGCGCGCCTTCCTTCCCTCTCCGTCGCTGACACCGCGGGCCCGCTTGTCAGGGACGCCTTCTTCCTCCCCACGCCGGCTCGGATTTCTTTCCTTTGCTTCCATCGATCGAATCCGTCTCCCATATCTCTTCCTTCCTTGTTTAGAGCACCATCGGGCTATATAATCCGAGCTCCCGCACCCCTCCGCTTCCATCTCGCCCTCTCGAAGCCGCTGTGGCCCTTGTGAGCATCGCAGCCACGAGCACGAGCCCTACCCGCCGCCATTGAGGTCGATTCGTCGATTCTGTCGCGTCTCCGATCTCGTAAGCCAGCTTCCAAGCTTCGCGTCATGTTTCCGAAGCTACCGAGCCTTCTTTTCTTGTTCCTCATCAACTCATCTCGCTTTACCATGTTCACAGGAACCCGCCACCACCATCCCGAGCTAAGCACCGTCCTCGGTCCGTCATCTGACTTCCCTCTTGTGCGTGGTGAGCTCACCATGTCCTGCTCTCCCTCTATGTACCTTCCATTTGACGAGTGGTGGCCGGAGATGCCGTTTCGTCGAATGCTGACAAGGTTTCGGTGATTCCGGCCATGGCGCCGCCGTCGGTCCACTGTAGATGGCCGGCGATTTTCTCTCTCCCTCTGGATAAGATCTGGGTCGTCCATCTTGTATCCAACGGCCGAGGATCAAAGATACCCTTTCGGCCGGCAATTTTGCTTAAGAGACCCTGTGTTTTTCTATTATAGAACCCGCAGTCCATAACGTAAAATCCGAATCCGTTTTATTCTTTTGAAAGCGTATTTGATCGCGGTAATTCAGAAATACGTTTTCACTTATTTACAAGTTTGCCACTGATTTTGTTTTAGCCATAAAATGCTCATTTTAACTCCAATTTAACCTGTTCAAATTGCGTTAGGTTCGTATTTGCGAACTCTACATGTTAGTACCACTGTACAGTAGGTTTGTAATATTTTATTTTCGAGTTTGAATTAAAGTAATTATTTTTCTATAGGAAATCTTCGTAAATTCATAACTTCGTTGTTTTAGCTCCGTTTTTCGTGATTTTCGCGTCTGTGTGATCCTAGCGAGTTGTAGATTCGTTTTAAAGACTTTTTATCTTATTTTATTACTATTGGTGTACTGTTCTAATTATAGTCTTGTTTGTCTATGCATGATTGTTTCTAGATGAATGTTGTTGCTGTTGTTGATCGAGTATAGACGGTGAGCAATCCGTTGGAGACCAAGAGTTTTTCTACGAGCAAGATCTTCAGGACCAGCTTGAGCAAGACAAGTATAGCATGGGATTATTCTTATTGTCCTATTCACAATAAGCAAAGAATATCATTATGCATATATTCCCTTGTTAAGGATGACTTAGTTTTGATCTTATACCTTGACACCTATTATATTGCATTGAGTAGCATCGCTAGTGCGTAACATGAACTATGATCATGTAATTTGACTAATGAAATATGCAATAAATATTAAAAGATGACTTTTGATTACTGTTTAAAGGGGACTAGAGCATGAGGTTATTTTTGGTGCTCAAGTTTCTCTCCTTAAGGACTTATCTGTAAGCGAACATCCGGGATTTACAGTACAACTGTGAGGGCTATATGGCTCTGGCTTTAGTCATATAGAAGGAGCTTTTCTAGCTTGTTAGTGGTAACCTTTTTAGCGTAAGAATGGCTTGACGAATCGGGTATAGTGCGGCCTCTGTCCTTATGTGTATAGGCTGCGTGTCATTGTGCCATTTGGAAGGGGGCTCTACATTTATTTGCCGAGTGAATCTAATGGTCCTAACTTGTTAGACGAACCTTCGAAAGACTTCATAGTGTTCCTCTGCCTGCTCACCTTGGAAGTGTTTTGGGAGTAATTAACCTGGGCATATGGGTGACACGACTCACAGTGAAAGTGTACAACCTCTGCAGAGTGTAAAACTGTTATAACAGCCGTGCTCACGGTCACGAGTGGCCTTGGACCCTTATGGAATAGTTGATCATTAATAATGAATATGTTTTTGCTATTCGTTAATCATTTCGCATGGATCATATGTTTAATGTTTACTTTGAGACATCTTGATGCTATTGATATGCTAAAATTATGCCAAATAAAAGCTACATGCTGATAAACCAATGTCATGCCTTTGAGCCTCATGAACCCCATGTTACACTTGTTGAGTACAAGTTGTTTATTTTTCTTACTTGGATAAAAATCCCGGATGTGTAACAGATAGTGCAAATAGCTAGTGACTACTACTCCTACTTCCCTGAAGATTACTAGACTTGCAGTCAACCAGTCAATGTGCCTATGATTGGAGCTACCACGAGAGATTTATATTTTTACTTCCGCTATATTTGTGTAAAGACTATGTGTTAATAATCATGATGTAATAACATTTGTGATGATACTTCCTTTATAATTTGTTAACTTATGTGTGATTGATCTCTGGGCACACATAAGAGCATGCATTCCATTTGGTCTTTAAATGGGTGTGACACTCGTACTGATATAACACGCATTACATGCAATAAATCAAAGTTTTCATCTAGGACCAAATCAAATACAAAGTTTGAAGTTTTCATCCAACAATAGATCACATACAAGTTTTTATCCAACATATCAAATTACAAGAATTGCTTGAAACGATATATAACATTTATGTCCAATGGTCTTCCACTACATTGTCCATCCTCCAAATTGCACTAAAATTCCATTTGATTTGTCACCCTACAGCAAAACAAATCACAAATGTAAGTACATATGTCACTGTTAGAACATCTTATATCTGAACACTGACATTAATGTAATACTTAAAGAAGCAAAAGCTCTAGTAGAGATAGACACAAACTGACTTTTATTTAACTTTCATTTGATCTGTCACATGCATGAAAACATAGTATTTATTCAAAGCTACTACAATTGTATTTACTAAACTCATCATAATAGATCTTACAAAATCATAGGTAAGCACAAATAATACAAAATCATAATAACAGTATTATTATTTATTAGAGAAAAAACTAGGAAGGAGCAGATCACATTATTATTTATAGTGCTGCTTCATTTATATTTTTTTTTGATGAAGTAACCAACTAGTTCTGAATCTAATTCAGTGTACGCAAAGGGTGGACAGACTAGCAGTAGCAGTTGCAGTTACCATAGCACTACTGGATGTCGCATCTACTCATGGCTGGGAACATGGTTTTAAATTGCAGGCTATGGAAAATAGCAGCAGCAGTTAGATTAAAATGTGGTTTTAAAATTTTTATGATCAACTAAAAGTGCAACTTTGTTTCAGTATCTTTGAATTAAATTGACAAGAATGTGTCTTGATGAACTTACCTAGACACAGCTATGCCGAGATGATAAAAAAAAATGTGAACTGGTACATGGATGTTCCAAATAACTAGCACTAGGTAATTAAGCTAGCATATGTAATTAGCATCAGGTTTGCAAATATAGCTTCTTCTGTTTTGAATTTTAACTTGTTTATTTATTAATGACTCAAAACAAATCATGTGGTGTCTCTTTGTTTATCTGAATCATCATATGTTTTCACTTTTATTTTTTGACAACAATTTTCACTTTTATTGTGTTATGACAAAAGTCCAATGTATCCTCTTACTTGTACTAATCCACATCGGTTGACAACAAGTTCTATGTCTGTCAAGCGCACCTTCTTGCCAGTAATTGCTCTTCTTTTCCATAGCATTCTCTCACATTTCTTGATTTAAAAGCCATTGTTACTGGTTGATTCTTGTCCTATGATTTACATTAGTGGTTGATTGTTGTTCTATGAGTCATGACTAAAGTAACTTTTCTTGGTTTCTCTCCAGAAATGCCATGTGAAGAAAAAGGATATGAGAAGTGAATTTTATCCTTTGGGTTGCAAGATGAACCTGAAGCTATATATTTCTTGCATAACGTCTGCATTTGTGGTAGCTGCCTAGGATTTTATTTCCAGTGGCACTGAAGAATAGTTGACACTGGCGATTGAAAGTTTGTCCCGCACTTGAAGATGTTGACATGGTTTGAACTAAGTGGCATATGGAACTGCATCTAATATTGCCTAACTATATATGGTCATTGTTAACTGCCTTTACTATCAACTCGAATTAGAACCATATTGTATTCAAACTTCTGTACATTTTGTGCATGTATAACTTTACCTAATGTACTAATATCTCAATCTTATTCTTTTGGTTAGTAGGAGGATAAAATGAGTGGGAGGCTCAATTTCAAGCAAGAAGACAGCTGAGCTCATTACTGGTTGACTGCCAAGAAGTTTGCAAGTGATGTGGAAATGATAGGAAGTGCTTTAGTGCTGCAAGCCTTCTATTTTCCCATAAGTTCTAGTGTACTGTACTTTCATTTATGATTTAAGATACAATTTCAGTGGTTTGTCTAGCTAATGGATGATTGGTTGATTGAATTAATATATGTGTGTATTATGATCAATTCTTTTGCAAAAATGATTTATTAAATCACATATCAAATGTGTGCGTTGCGACAAAAAATTCCTGTTGTGGTAAACCCTAGTGCAACGATTGTGCTACATTGCTATTATCATCTATGGCCATGGAAATGTTTTGGCGGCAAGAAATCCTACTGCAACGAAAATCATTTGCGTGGCAATATAATCTATGGCAACGAACTATCTTGCGTGGCAATATGATGTCTAGCAACGAGTAAAATTACGTGGCAAATAGTATTATTGCCACGTCTAGATTGTTGAGGCAATAACTTCTTTGGCAACCAAACCATGTCGTAGCAAAAACTTCTTTGGCAACCAAACCATGTCGTGGCAATACAGGTTATTGCCACGACATTGTTCATGGCAAATGTCTTTATTGCCACGCCACTAACCGTTGCATGTACAACCTCTTGCAATGGAGAAGGGCGTGGCAAGTGCTTATATTGCCACGACTGTGAACATTGCGACAACATCCTATTGCCATGCTTGGCAACGGGCTGCTATGGTTGCAAGAAACCCTAACAGTTGCAACGCCAAACTAGCAACGGTTGCAACACCTTATTGCAACGTGACTTTTTGCAACCATTAGCAACGAATGCGATTTGGTTGCAACATCTACCTTTTGCAACCAAATTGGGCCTATTGCAACGGTTTTTCGTCATTGCACAAGGGTTAGAAGTTAGTAGTGTTGCCGGATGCGATTCTTCTTGATTTATAACTTCATGATTTGCATTTTTGCAGTTGCTCGTTTAAATTGCGGAGGGTAGCTTCGGCTTCTTCTATTCTTTGTTTGAGTGTCTTTTCTCGTGCTCTTGCGTGACATTCTTCAAGTTCTTTTTGTCTTCTTAAAATTTGTTCTTCAAGTTCTTTGAGTCTTTGTTCTTCAGCTTCGTCCGTTTTTGAAGAGTTTGCACCTTGGGAAATATCTTTTGTAAGACCTCGGTCTTCGCCAAGTGGTGGTTCGTCTTCGGCTTCTCCGTTGATGGTATTCTTGTTTGGTCTTGCCATTTGATTTCTTATGGTCGTGAGGATCTTTAAATGCACACAGAAACGGTGGGCGCCAGATGTTGGGTGAAAAGTTCAGGTCAGATGACACAATTCACACAATCATCAAAAATATTTCAGACAAGACAAAGTTGTGTGCAATACATGTCAGAGGGGGTATTTATAGGGCCCTTGTCTTCGTATTTTACATAAAATGACTATTTTACCTCTAACTAAAATATTTACAACCCTTCATCTATGTAAGGGCGAAGTAGTCATTTCTTCCTGATTTAGTCTTCTTTTTATGTTCAATCTTCTTTTCTTCAATGTACTTATTCTCCTCAGATTATTTCTTGCTCTTCGTCTACTTCTCTATCCAACAAAGTTGATTTCTTGCCGATGAAGTCAATAGGCGAAGTTGAATTCTTGACGACGAAGTCGATAGGCGAAGTTGAATTCTTGATGACGAAGTCGATAGGCGAAGTTGAATTCTTGCCGACAAAGTTAATAAGTGAAGTTGATTTCTTGATGACAAAGTCAATAGGCGAAGTTGAATTCTTGACAACGAAGTCGATAAACGAAGTTGAATTCTTGACAACGAAGTCAATAGGCGAAGTTGAATTCTTGACAACGAAGTCAATAGGTGAAGTTGAATTCTTGCCGACGAAGTCGAAATACATCCTTCGCTATACTTTTCCCTGCAAGTGAATTTCATTAGGATACTTTTATATTTTCACACTCCAAAGTTTGGGCTTTGAGTTTTTTGGACGAAGTTAATTCTCCCAACAGTTCCCCACCAGGAGATCGTGGCCGCTGTCGATGCCAACGCTGTCACGACGCTCGACCTCAGCTCGTGACATCACGAGATCTAGAGTGATCAGACCCAGAGCGGGCTTCTTCGGCTACACCTCGCGCTCCCTTTCTTCCTCTCGGATGTTGCAAGTGCGTGTTACAAAGATATGTTTCAAGTGTTTCAGGTGTTTTATATGTATGTTGCAAGTGTTCTATGTGGATGTTGCAAAAGTAGATTGGGTGTTGTATATGTTGCAATGGCTACACACATATGTTGCAAGCGTCTGTTCTAATGTTTCAGCTGTTTCAGATCGATGTTGCACCTGTTTTATCTGGGTGTTGCATATGTTTCACACTTATGTTGCACGTGTTTTGTCCGGATGTTGCATATGCTTTCACACATATGTTGCAAGTGTTTTATCTAGATGTTGCATATGTTTTTCAATGGCTACACATATGTTTCCCTCGTGTAACAGATGTATGTTGCAAGTGTTTCAACAGTTTTAGACGTCTGCTGCAAATGCTTTCTCTAGATGTTGCAAAAAGTAGATCTGGTGTTACATATGTTGCAGTGGACCCCATCTGCAACGGCTGCTTGTTGCAGCTGCTGGGCCTTCCTGCATGCGCGTGGGTGTGGAGGGGGCGTGAGAGGCAGGCGCGAGAAACCGCGCGGACACAGATTGAGACGGAGTGAGCATAGGACACGGAGCAGCGAGGGACATGGAGCGGGCACGAGACACGGAGCGGCGCTTGGACCACACGTGAAGCAGGCGTGCGGCGCGGGCGTCCGGACGCTAGCCTTTCCCTTAAACTAACTAATCCAGCAATTCCCTCAAGACACATCGTTCATACTTCCACTAGCACAAACACAGAATCATGACTATAGTAAATACAAAGACGACTGCTGAAACTCAATATTTTTTGTTAGATATGTATCGAACATGTGCACTTTGGTTATGCTATGACTTAAGTTATATTAGGGGTTATGATAGAATTGGAGTCGAACTCTGTGTCCTAGGGGGTTATAAATATGAGACAACCTTTGTTGCAACCAATGAGATGAGTTGGCGGCTGGTTTGGATGGCGATTAGGATGTGATAGCATCGAATGCCAGTGCAATTGCTGTTTTGTGGTGAAGAGCACCTGTAGTCAATGCCCCAAGGACGTAGGTTGATGGTCGAAGCTTGTCAAAAAACATCATGTCTCGGTGTCGTTCTTGCTTGGTATTTTTTCTGTAGTGTTTAGGCTTCTGCGTTCTTCGGCTACTAGATTTGTTTGAGTATGCATCTAACCCTGCACTCTAAAAATTGTAATCAACATGGTAACAAACGCTTAATAAAGTATTCAAAGTTAGCAGGCTCGTGTAGTCACAACTCACAACCATTTGGTGGACAGGCAGCCTCAGCTCGCCATCCAGGCTGCCCTTGGCATTTCCCACGCACCTCTCGCCCTTCTCGTGCTTGCTCCTCCCTCTTCTGCTGCGATATGCCGACCTCCATCCTCTCAAAGAGGAGCCATCTTCCTTAGGCTGGGTTCAGTTGTCTGGGATTGGTCACTAGGAAGCATTCCTACCCGGAATTCTTGTGTAATTTATATAGTCAAACTCTCACCAAGAATTATTCCTACCGGAAATAGCCTTAACCAAACAAGGCATTAGCGGGGGCTGCGCGTCCCTCACCAGAGCCCGTGAGGGAGTGGAAGAACTATGCAACCTTGTCCACCAAATAGAACTCTGGTCATGTTGGATTTTAATAGTGCTTAGCCAAATAAATTTTATTCAATTAAAATCAAATAGAGAGGACGAAGAGTGAGTGGTTTCAAGAGGAATAAGATGGTGGGAGAGAGGGAGAGCGAACGACCAGGGTTAACGGGTTGGGTTAAACCGCCTTGGTTGAGCCAAGGGCAAAATTGTCCACTCAAAAAATCTTCTCTCTCTAGAAACAGTGAAAATCATATTCTATTACGCGAGATGTGTTACAACAAACACGATCTTATTTTTTGCCTAAATACCAATGAGTTGCCACTAGCAGGCCAAACCACAGGCCCCAAGTGAGCTAAAATGGTCTAAAATTTAGCCCTTAACAGCCAACGGTCTAAAGTGATGTTTAAATTTTAGCCAATCTCATAAAAACACCATTAAATTATTAAACCAAGTGAGCCAAAATGGTATAAAATTTAGCCCTTAACTTTACCACTGAACTTTAAACCATGAGATCCAAATATAGCCTTAGTTGTTAGTTGCCACCTTGTCGGCACCTTGACGCTTGTGTATCGAGTATGCGCTACAGCTAAATACGAGATGTGCATCAGTGGCGGGGCGTTCCTTTACAATTTTTTTGATTCCTCTCATTTGGATACAATTGTAGAACCTATTCATGCACAAACACACACCCACGCTACTCATGCATACCTCACTCACACCACACATACACAATTACATACAGATCAGTAGACCGCGTTCTCCTAGAAATTACCAAAACCTTTCATGGTTTTGTAGGCGACAGACACGTTCTTTGTGGTTCCACGTGAGAGACTACAGACTATGGCCCTGTTCATTCGGCTTATAATCCATCTTTTTCAGCTTGTTTTTTCAGCCGGAACAGTATTTTTCTCTCACCATAAATCAGTCAACAGTTTTTTTCAGCCGGCTTATCAGCACAGCCGAACGACTCCTATTATTGAGAATACATCCCGGTGAGAAGTGCGAGCCCGATTCTAGAATTGAAATCCCACTGTGGCTCCGCGCTCACCTGGCTGCACTAGCCACTCGAGCACTAGCTTGGTTCTCGTCCCTCTACATTTGCTATAAAAGGCGATATGGATGGCTAGCACAACAAAACAACGCATCATCTCAGCAGCAAAAAGAAACATATATATGCTACCACGTCCCGTTCATGGTTACAATGGCATAATAATAATAGGATCCCTCAACCACAAGTTTTTTTAGGCCAGCAATCGCCTCTGTGACTGTTCAACACTGTTCATAACATGACGTCTGACATGGTTCATGACATGATATCGACATTCACTGTTTACTTTCGTTTTTTTCTCCAGGCAAATTTAAAATATTTTCTCCACTGTTATCGCAGGTGCGGCGGCAGCGCGCCCAACAGTGCTAGTGTATATCACGCTGCCGATTCGTCAAATAACGACGCAAAGATGGTTCCAAATAACGTGCACGTCTCCTGCAAGCACGCTATCATAGCGTTTTATCAGTGTATAGGACGGACCATGCATCAGTGTATAGGCACATTGTCTCATACTCCCCTTTTCCAAAATAGAAGTTATTCTCGTTTCCTGGCAAGTCATTTTTTTTTACTTTGACCAATTATATATAAAAAATATTACTATTTATAATACATAATTAGTATCATTAGATTAATCGTTGAATATACTTTCATAATAAAATTATTTGGAGATATAAATGTTGTACGTATTTTGTACAAATCTAGCTAAAGTTGAGAAAGTTTGACCTGCACGCATCTTATAACGACTTCTCTTATTAGACGGGGGAGTACGTGTCTACTTCCCTATAGTTTTTTTTTTTACTAACGTACACGTGCTGGAAAACTGATACTCGGACAGGGATGAAATATAATTGCAGTACACAGACCATGCATTCGAGGAACACATATATGCATGCACGACAGGAAGGACTCAGAGCACCTTTGGCAGAGCTCGATCACCTGGATCTACCATAGAGCAGCTTCACACCATGGATTTCGGATTCATCAAAGTGTTTGGTACAGTCCACGCTTGTCTATCTTGATCAGTGCCAACCCGGGCCCACGCGTAAGGGGCATAATGAAAAAATGCAAAAAAAAGTGTGACCCCTTCTTCTTCCTCCCGGCCTGCACGCACACAGGATGAGAGGAGGTCATGGCCACGACCAAGTGCGGCTATGGCTGCATTCTCGTGTGGCAAGCCTGGGCCACACCACTACCGGAATCCACTTCTTTGCCGAGCGCCGGAGGCTTTGCCGAGCGTTTTTTTTCGGGCGCTCGGCAAAGAAGGCTTTGCCGAGAGCCAAATAAAAATCACTCGGCAAAGCCTCTGCACTCGGCAAAGAAGCCTTTGCCGAGCGTCCGATAAACGGCTCTCGGCAAAGAAGTTTCTTTGCCGAGAGCCAAAAAAACACTCGGCAAAGAAACTTCTTTGCCGAGAGCCAAAAAAAAAGCACTCGGCAAAGGCTTCTTTGCCGAGTGCCAAAGTAAAACACTCGGCAAAGCAATTTTTCAAACCACATTTTGGTGCCCTAAACGAATTCAAATAAAAAAGTTTTCAACTACAAAGTTTCATAACTTTTCATGATCTACAAACTTTATATTGGTCATTTCTTTATTCGACAAAGTAATAATTACGTTGTTCACAAAATCTATATGTCTCTCATGTAGTTCCATGAAACTACAAGAGAGATATATAAGATTTGTGAACAATGTTAGCACCACAATTTCGGATGGAAAAACTTCCTAAATGAAGTTTGTAGATCTCGAAAGGTATTGAAACATTGTAGTTGACCACTTTTTAATTTGAATTTATCTTGTCATGGAAAACTACGTTTGAAATTCAAAATTTTAAAATTTTAAAATTCGAATTTTTCAAAAGACCTCGGATGGAAAAACTTCCTAAATGAAATTTGTAGATCTCAAAAAGTTATGAAACATTGTAGTTGACCACTTTTTCATTTGAATTCATCTTGTCATGCAAAACTACGTTTGAAATTCAAAATTTTAAAATTTGAATTTTTCAAAAGACCTCGGATGGAAAAATTTTCTATATGAAAAATGTAGTGCTCGAAAAGTTATGAAACTTTGTGGTTGACAACTTTTTCATTTGAATTCATCTTGTCATGCAAAACTACGTTTGAAATTCAAAATTTTAAAATTTGAATTTTTCAAAAGACCTCGGATGGAAAAACTTTCTATATGAAAAATGTAGTGCTCGAAAAGTTATGAAACTTTGTGGTTGACAACTTTTTGATTTGAATTCGTTTAGGGGCTCAAACAATCAATTTTCAATTGGTTTAGTATAATATTTGAGTAACTGAAATGGCATATAGACGCATGTGAGTGTGTAGTGCAGGTGGCAGAGGAGGTATCGCGTGAGGGAGAGGTCACGAGTTCGAATCCCACCGACCGCGTAGCCGCGAATTTTGCGCGAAAAATGCCGCGACTTGCGACTTCGACGGAGACGGGCGGGCGCTGGCCAGTGGGCCCCCTCCCCCGATTGAAAAATTTTTTTCCAGGTTTTTTTCGCATTTTTTTATTTCGCGCTTTGCCGAGCGTCGGGCTCTCGGCAAAGGCTTTGCCGAGTGCCCGATAAACGGCTCTCGGCAAAGAAGCCTTTGCCGATCGGATTTTTGCCGAGGGCGCTTTGCCGAGAGCTGCGCTCGGCAAAGACTTTGCCGAGGGTCTTAGAGGCTTTGCCGAGAGCCTGGGGCCCTCGGCAAAGCAGCCGGCTCCGGTTGTGCACGGCGCAGCGGAGGAGGCTCCTGCACTGCGGCATAGGAGACGCGCGCAGCGGGGAAGGGCACGAGCGACGAGACGGAGCTTGCAGGCGCGACCGATGGAGGATCTCGAGGCGGCATGTGCCATTATGCCCGGGTTGCTAAGTGGCTCAAGGCAAATACCTAGGCATAGTTTTGGAATGTGTAATAACTTTATAAATAAGAATAGTGACTGCCCAAGACAGCTATCTCTCCTACCCAAGTCATTGCTTATTAGGCTAGGTGTTTCATGTTTAGAGCAGATTAGAAAACACATAACTACAGTCGCTGCGTTCAATAGCTGGTGAAGAGAAGGGACTTGGATTGGTTTCACCTCGCGCTCTTCCTGTTGGCCCACCTGAGCTTCTGTTGACGATGTGCACATGTGCAGGAGACGAGCCAAGACAGAGCCAACTGCCATGTCCTTTCTTATTAGCTACATCCAAGAGTCAAACTGAACAGCAACACTCGCTGCGCGTGGTCGACAACGAAAACGAAATAGGAAGCTAATAGTGAGCCGTGCATATAAGCATGTATCCACTCGTACAGGCATGCATGCGCCGCTGCTCACAAGATTATTGGCAAAGACTTGCTTTGATCCAAGTCAATCTCTCTAACTACCTCTATTTAGTCCTAAGTTGTACTGCTAGTCTCTAATATGGACACGTGTGGTACAGATGCTAGACACTGTTGGATCAGACGAATTTGTGGCCGTTGGACAAAAGAAAAAAAACATTGGAATAGTTTTTGTGTGGCAAATAATTAGATTTTCTCGGGAAGAACCGAGGTCCTTTGGCACGGCTATGGCTTCTTGAACAATGTTTAGTTTCGCTATGTGCACGTACCGTGCACTGTGCCACCAGCACACGAGCTACGGATAGCTTGTGCTCTGAGTGTGGCTTCTTACTACTCTTGTTGCAATGCCGTGCCAAAGGACTATTTAAAGAATGGCTTTTTGCAAGGAGCCAGCAGGAGTCAGGACTCGAAGCCACGAAAAGTGTCCCGACTCCTCACAAACTGGTGCAAATTATAATAAATCTGCTATAAGAGTTGTTTTTGTCAAATATTTTCTAAAGGGGCTTTAGCTCCACCATCTAGAAGGAGGAGCCCTGCAAGAGTGGCCCTGGGTGTTTTAATGGCAACCATCACTCGATATTTTTAGCCTTTGATCTTAAATAATAAAGGGTCCAGATCAAATCTTTCTCTCTCTCTCTCCTATATATCTTCTTTCTCTTCTTCCTTTGCCCGCACCAGCGTGACCCAACCCTAATTTTGTTGCTCACGCCTCGCCGGCCCTAGCTCCAGCGGCTCCGTCCCCGTCGCGCACACCACGGCCCTGATGCTAAAATCTATCCGATGTGTCTCCTCCCCGTCATCTTCTTCATCTCTGATCGAGCTTCTCCACCGCCACCATCTTTTATTCGGCTCCATCGCCTATGACCGTTGTCACACTAATTTGGCTTTGGTAGACTATCACTGCGATGCCCCACCCTTGTTCTGCCCAACCGCCTTCCCCCATTACTGGACAGCACCCCCCCACCCGCTGCCACCACTAGCCAGCAACATTCGCCGGGGATCCCTCTAAGCCCAACGGACTCACATAAGCCCTCGAACCCTGAATCCCTCACGAGAAATTCGCATGAGAGGAAATTTGACATCACTCGAGTGAAGTTTAGCTTTACTCAATAATTAACACCTCTCATGCAAAATCGTCATTCCCCATCCTATTGCTCCACCTCTACCCCACCCTCTTCCAAAGTCTCTCACATTTCTCCGTCCTCACCCTCTACGGGTACACAAACCTAGCTTCGCTAAGGTATATGTGATTCTACGTGACATACTCGCTTCACTAAGGTATATACGCAAAATAGTCATTCCTGATCCTATTATTAGCTAAACTATTATTGATAAAAGAACATAAAGTTTGGACTGGAGTAATAATAATATATGCTTCCTCCGTCCCCCCAAAAAATACAATTCTAAATTTTGAATAAGTCAAACTTGCCTAAGTTTGGTCAAGTCTATAGAAACAATATCAATATTTATGTCTTCAATTAGGTTTTCTAAGAAAAAATATTTTATAATTAGCCTAGTGATATATTTATTTGTTATCATAAATGTTAATATTTGTAGTATATATTTGGTCAAATTTAACCTTGTTTGACTCCTTTGGGAGTGAAGAATGCTTATGGCAGCCAGTATATTTGGTGTCTGATTCGGCCTTAAAACTTTACACCCTATCACATTGAATGTTTGACATATGCATGTAGTATTAAATATAGACTAAAAAATAATTAATTACACAGATTGCGTGTAATTTGCGAGACGAATCTTTTAAGCCTAATTAGTCCATGATTTAACAATAAAGTGATACAATAACATATGTGCTAATGATGAATTAATTAGGTTTAATAAATTCATCTCGCGGTTTACTAACGGATTATATAATTTATTTTTTTATTAGTATCCGAGCACCCCATACGACATCATCGTGGGCCATCCCATGTGACACGCCAAAACTCTGGACCTGGAACTGAACCAGACCGATCAAACACCAAGGCATGGTTTACTTCCCCTCCAAGCCCTTGTTTACTTCTCCTCCAAATTCTAAATTTTTACACTCTCTCTCCATCACATCAATCTTTAGATGCATGCATGGAGCACTTAATGTAGGTAAAAAAATAACTAATTATATAGTTTGGTTGTAAATCACGAGACGAATATTTTGAGCCTAATTAGTCCATGATTGAACACTAATTGCCAAATAAAAACGAAAGTGCTATAGTGGCAAGATTCCAAACTTTTTTTACATCTAAACACCCCCAAATTCTAAATTTTTACACTATCTCTCCATCACATCAATCTTTAGACGCATACATGGAACATTTAATATAGGTAAAAGAAATAACTAATTACACAGTTTGGTTATAAATCACGAGACGAATCTTTTGAGCCTAATTAGTCCATGATTGGACACTAATTGCCAAATACAAACGAAAGTGCTACAGTAGCAAAATTCTAAATTTTTTTACATCTAAACACCCCCAAATACACTGGTCGCCGGAAGTCACCTCAGAGGTACTAGGGCCATGTTTAGTTTGCATCAAAATGCAAAAAGTTTTCAAGATTCCCCATCACATCACATATGTCGGCACATATACGAAGCATTAAATGTAGGTAAAAAATAACTAATTGCACAGTTTGTCTGTAAATGTCGAGACGAATCTTTTAAGCCTAGCTAATCCATGATTGGACAAAGTTTGTCAAATACAAACGAAAAGTGCTACAATGTTTTTTCAAAAAAAATTACAAACTAAGGGTGTGTTTAGATGGGGGTGTAAAATTTTTGGAAGCACAGTAACTCTTTCGTTTGTATTTGGTAATTAGTATCCAATCATGAACTAATTAGGTTCTAAAGATTCGTCTCGTGATTTTACAACCAAACTGTGTAATTAGTTATTTTTTTACCTATATTTAATGTTTCATATATGCGTCTAAAGATTCGATGTGACGGAAAATCTTATAAAATTTTTGGAATTTTGAATGAACTAAACGCACCCTAAACATGGCCCAGGTGTTTCTACAGCTTGGTACTGACAGCTGCCTGAAAGTCACCTCAGGTGTACTAGTCGCCGGAAGAAACGAAAAGTTGGCTGAACCTGGGCCAGTTTAGATCAGAATTTTTTTTTTATAAAATGGCACTGTAGCGCTTTTCGTTGTTATTTGACAAATATTATCCAATCATGGTCTAATTAGGTTTAAAAGATTCGTCTCGTCCATTTCGTCTAAACTGTGTAATTAGTTTTACTTTTTATCTATATTTAATGCTTCATGCATGTGTCCAAAGATTCGATGTGACGGAGAATCTGAAAATTTTCTGAGAACTAAACAGGGCCCTGAACGTCAGTCCCTGCGTCCGTCAAATCACATGGCTAAAAATATTGGTCATGTTTATCCGGTTTATAATTCGTATTTTTCAGCTTGTTTTTTTAGTTAAAACTGTGTTTTTCTCTCATAACAAATCAGTCAACAGTGTTTTTCAGCTGGCTTATCAGCACAGCTGAACGGGGCCACTGTTTATTAATTTATTGTAAGAAAAAATATTATTTATTAGCTGAAAAAATACGACTTATAAGACAAGCGAACAGGATGTTAATCCGTGTGCCGAGTGCCGTGTAAAATTAAAATTCAACACGGGCTGGGAAATGCATGGACTGCGTCGAAAGATTCATTTCTAGTCACGTGTGTAAATAACCCGGACATAGCCGATGGACGATGGATGGAATCTAAGCCTGCCGCCGGGCATTGACATGGCATGCGAATAGCAGATTGGCATTCTGCTGCACCAGGAGTTAGGAATTCATATACTGCGCGGATCAGGCTGTTAGCTACTGTAGCACACAACGACACGGGGCCGGCCTGATGTGAGCCAAGTTGTGGTACTACCCTATCTCCAGATCAGCTCGGCGCATGCCCTGACAAGATCTGCTCCACGTAAAAATCTCTAGCCAATCATTCACTTCTATCTCTGTGCGTTTTCTTTTCTGTTGCTCTGCTCATGCTCCTCGCTTGCGTGGCTTCGAACATGATTATCTTCTCTTCATTTGGAACTGGAGCTAACGAGTGGCTGAAGCAAGCAAGCAACGGTGAAGCTATAGATGTCTAGGTCGGGTCGGCACCGCACGTCGTGCCTCCTGGGCCGATTTACGGGCCGGGCTGGCCCGAAAAGCACGGCCTGCGGAGTAGCCCGAGGCGTCAATCTTCACGTTTGACCAGTTGGACGGAAGACGGTTTGGGGGTCTTGTTGGGCTGCTTCTCTTACTCCTTTTTTCCTGGGTCCAATAATTACAAGCGGAGCACGCACGCGCAGGGAAACGAGCGGATCAGTGGAGCGACGGCGCATGTGCGCGTAGTATGGAACCCAGGTACGCTTCTCCTTTTCTCTTTTTTTTCCCATTTTTCTATTTTTTGTTTTCTACATTTCTTTTTTAACCTTTCTTTTATTTATTTTTTCTTTTACTCTAATATTTTTTCTTTATTTCTTTTTTGTGCGTTCGCTTTCAGGTTGTTACGTCTATCTTCTTATTTCTTTTCCTTCCTTATACTTCTTTTTTCGCAAAAGCTTTCTGTTTCATTCTCGTGTGGTTGTTTTTCTCTTTCCGTTTTCTTTATTTTTTAAATATTTATTTTTTTATTTTTCTTTTACTTTGTTATTTCTTTATCTTTTGTCTTACTTGCTCGTTAGTGGGTTTCTATGTATATAGGCTATATAGTTAGTGCATGGTGCGTCTCGAGACTGGTGTTGGGCAGCCCACGCTCATGCGCAATTTCAGCTGAAGCCAAATCAAGTAGCCTTGCTCTCATCTTGTGAGCTATTGGCAATAAAACCTCTTTTCAAGACTTTATATTGTTGCGTACGCAGCTTCTTATAGATTTAAACTCGAGATTATTTTGCTAGCCATCCGTTAGGAGTAGACACCATATTTTAGTTCCACATAAATCATGAGTTAGCTTAATAGACAACTTATACAGTGAGTTGTCTTTTAAATTGTCTCGAAGTAACTTAATGGTGTCAGATTTGTCACATAGTCCTAAATTTTAGCTTATTAAGTGGTTGTTTTGCGAACAACAATCTCTTTTTCTCATCCCGCTCTCTCTCCGCATCATACAAATTTTTACATGGCTTCGCATTAGGCTTACCTTTAAGACTGTTAATGTGTAGCAATATACATGCTCTTAGCTAAATCACAAAGGAGCATCTGGAGATGTTAAAAACTGATTTCTCATTGTGCGCAACCTCGATTGGTTTTGCTTATTGAACCGATGCCGATCAAAATCTTGTTCTCATCAATGTTGTTTGGCTACTACAAGTGTTTAATATACTTGATGGCGTCATGCAATAGTAATAAACCTAGAGAATTTTAAAACAAATTAGTTTATTGTCCAATGCATATATTTGTCTGCCCAATTTTTGTAGTTCACCGGATATTACCTAAAGATGTGGCTAAAATCCTTTTCTTTGTGACCGATGCTCGTCGGCTAGTGCTACCACTTTGACGGTTGGTGCCTTGAATGATATTATCAAGGAGCACATGAAGGTTAAAAAAACACTTTGTTATTCTTCGTACTTTTTTCTTCCTTTTAATTTCCACTAGATCCAATATTGATAGAATGTGTTCCTTGGCATCATCTAGTTACCTACAATCGATCGAGTTGATATCGGATATGAATTGAATTACTAATTAATTGTATTTGACACGTATACTCTATTTTTCTCAATCGTTGGACTATTATAAATCCAATAATAGTATTTCTTTCCGTTTCTGATTAATTTCTAGGCTTTTGTATTTTACATGGATACTTTATTTATTTTTGGCCATTAGATCATCATAAAGTCCAATGATGCATATTATTTTGTTTTCTAATTTATCTCTTAACTTTTGGGCATTGTAGTTGACATGAGTACTCTATGTGTTCTTGCCATGAGGTCATCGTTAAATCCAATGGTGCATATTTTTCTTTTTTCTATGTAGTTAATATCGTAACTAAGCCTGGTATTTGACATGGATACTCTATTAATTCTTGGTCATTAGATCGTCATAAAATCCTATGATGCATTTTTTTTTATAAATTTCATAATTTGTAGGTCTTGTATTTGATATGGGTACTCTATTTGTTCTCGGCCATCACATTAGATCGCCATAAAACCCAACAATACACATTTTTTATTAATCTTGTAATTTCTAGATCTTGTATTTGACATGGGTACTCTATCTACTCATAGCCATTTGATCATCATAAAAACGAAAGATATATATTCTTTCCCTTTTTTATCAATCTCATAATTTCTAAGTTCTGTATTCGGTATGGATACTCTATTTATTCTTAGTTGTCATTAGGTCCAACGATCCACTCCTTCCTAGCCTTCTAGGCTCTTTAGGCCCTTCCCCTCCTCTTGTTTGCTTGTTTGTACAAACTTTCAGTTTTCTTAATTAATTTTCAGTAGAGGTGCAACCCCTCCTGATTTCTTAAATACTTTCCTCTTGATGAAAAACTTGTGCTCCGGCACATGATCGTGAAAATTTTTTCTTAAATAAACAAATAAAAAAATAAATCCAACGGTCCAACAACTCCGTCGATGCCAGTGGAGCAAGCAGACAAACAAGCTCTTGGCCTCTTGGGAAAGCGGATCGTCGCTGATCTGAAGCAGGCGATTCTCCGGTTCCCTCCTCCTCCAGGATAGGCCGCCGGATCGGCGACACATTACAGTGACAGGATCGGCAGGATATGGATACGGTGTCCGCCCCTCGTCGGAGACCCGTATTTTGGGGATCACCCGCGGTTAGTTGCTGGTACTTGATGGTCTGATGAGGACAGGGGGATATACGAGACAGGAAGGTTGATAAATGCATCAGGACGACGCTACTTCCTCAAGGGTGCTCTCTGTCAGAAGAGTGCAGTCAGCAGCACGTAGTTATACCTCCATGCTTGTGGTATGCGGTTTTTCGTGTCCCACGTGCCACAATCAATTCACAATGCCATGGTGCCCGGACGGAATCCCCGAAAGGCATCTGCAGCTGGCTCTGGTTTTCCAACGCCCGATGTGAGCCGATCGAGCCAACAACCTCTGCGTCAATTCGAAAAGATGACAGTAGTGGCGGTTCGGGTTTTTAGGTGAGCCCTCCATGGCCGGCGGGCTTAGAAAGGGAAGGGTCCAATAGTGGTGGCGGGTTGACGGGCGTGAGCGAGGTGGCAGCGGCGCCGCCGAGCGGGCGGTGGAAGACAATCAGATGGGCGGTGCCAGCGGCGGGGTGAGGAATTGCCGGCGAATTCTCCAATTGGGATTAGGGTAGGGCGGGATTGTCTGGTGGGGGTGGACGGCGGGCAGGGAGGTCTCTGGCGGCCTGGATGGTGGTCGAGGTAGACGAGGCGAGGGCTGGGTCTGGTGAGGAAGAAGACGTGCACCGGTATCCTAGCGGCGCCCGCATCGGGTCTGGTCAGGCCGTCAGGGACATGCGACACACTGGCCACCCAATGTTAACGGTCTGCACAATGGAGGCAACAGCTGGATCAGCAAGAAGGACGGAGGAGTCGGAACTGTAGGAGAAATTACAACCATCTATGCGAAATCTAAGACCTACTTGGAAGGTAGCAATTTTACAGAAGCCATACATTATAAAATTCAATTTAAATAACGTAAGGGCGAGGTGCCGGCCGGCCAAAGCATAATCACGAGTTGTCCAAGAAGAGGACAAGAAGCACAAGAGTGGCAAGGTCATCGTGTGCCGAGCGCTCTCAAGTCTCAACAGCTTAGTTCAGCTTGAGCTATTAGTTAGTTTTTCGGTAATGATATATCACGGGCGTCCGACGTGGCCGGACGCTCCCCACCCACTCGCTCGCTCGGTCAGACGCTCCCCACCCACTCGCTCGCTCGTATGACTCCCGTCTCTTCACTTCTTCCTCCTCGCTCGCCACGCCTCTCCACTCCCGCTCGCCTCTCGCACCTCCGCCGCCTCGCTGCTCGTGCTCCCGCGCCATCGTCGGGATGGCCCGCACCACGCGCCGCGCCCCAGCGAGCTCGCTGCGCGCCCGCGACGTGTCGTGCTTCCTTCCCCCTTCTCCCCTCGCGCACACCACGCCCTCCCACACACCTCCGTTTCCTCTGCGACCCGGCTCTGGCACCTCATCGGAGATGAGGGTGACGGTGGTGGCTCCGACGAGGTAGGTGGCAGAGGGATCTACATCTGGAGCCTCATCTCCTCCCTTCCTCTCTCTTGATCTGGATCTCCTCTCCTCCCTTCCTCTCTCTGGATCCGGATCTGAGATTTTCCCCCTCCCTCCTCCTCCTCCCCCTCCACCTCCTCCTCCTCCTTCCCCCTCTGGATCTAAGGTTTTGATGACGGCTAGGGTTTGTGGCGAGTCAGATTTAAGCTACATGTAACAGATGATGTGAAATGTTTGCACGATTCTCTGATGTTGCAGTTCTTTTTGAGATGTTTCAATAGTTTTCCCCTTGTTTGCAGCATCATCCCCCATGTTTCCCGACGTTTCATTAGTATCGCTTCTGATGTTGCAGTAGCTTCTTCTCCTTTGTTGCAGTAGCTTCTTCTCTTCGTTGCAGTAGCTTATTCTCCTTGTTTGCAGCAGCTTTCTTCTCCTTTTTGTTGCAATAGCTTCTTCTCCTTTGTTGCAGTAGGTTCTTCTTCTTGTTGCAGTATGTTGTTCCCTTTTGTTGCAGAAGCTTTCTTCTCCTTGTTGCATCAGCTTCTCCTTGTTCCATTAGTTGTTTTTCGATGTTTCAACAATTTTTTTGGTTTTGTTTCACCAGTTTTTTCTACTTGTTTCATTACGTGTTTTCCTGACGTTTCAACAGTTTTTTTTGTTTGTTTCACCAGTTCTCTCCTGTTTGTTTCATTAGGAGTCCTTCTTTGTTGCAATAGCATTATACCTCTGCTGCACATGGGAGGGTGGAGCATGGTGGTGAGCTGGTGGCGGGGCTCCGTGCAGGGGTGGGACGGGGGTTCGCGGGTTCCCGTGCGGGAGCGGGGCGGGGTCGCATTTTCCGTTTTTATTTTCGTGGGGCGGGGCGGGACGGGATGGGCGGGAGGCGCTGGCGGGGTTGGGGAGCGTCCGGACACCCCTCTGGAGCCGGGCGTCCGGGCGCTAGCAGTTCGCTTAGTTTTTTTGGCTGATGCGTTTTGATCCATTAATTAGAACTAATTTTGTAGCTACTCACTTCTCGTCGGAGTACAGTGTATCCTAGAGATTTCAAAGCATAATACGAGAGAATACAAAGACTCGTGTACCCTCACTTCGTTTACTAACAAATTTGATCCTCGCATATATAGAAGCTGTCATTACTGTATTCAAAGAGAAATAAACTGCTGATAGTTGTCAAGTAACACTGTAATAGTATAGTACCCATCTAATTTGCGCACCTATCTAGTGCAAAATGGTCCTTTTGCCTTTAAATTCTCTTGCATTTGGGTATGATTTTAGTGCTTGCATCTAATCAGGCAATGATTTTCATTCATTGGATCTAAATCAGATGGCTCTATGGAGCTTCTTCTTCCTTCGTTTGTTTCCTTCAGCTGTCAGGTGCATTTGGTTTTGCGTTTTCAGGCGCCTGCAAGCGTGCAAATGTAACCTCTCCCATCTGTCCCCATTATTGATGATCAATTGAGCCACATATTCTACAGCCCTTCGGCTAAGCCATTCTTTTGCATATATACATATATAGCGGCGTGGTACCCTGTTCTGGAGTATCAGACAAGCGTCTCCTCCCTCTTACGCGCAGCAGCAGGTCTCATGCATTACGTACGTACGTAAGCACAAGCTAGCAACCTGTTGATCTAGCTATCCCATTATTTGCACACACATCTAGTCTAGTGGCAAGGTTATGGTCGAGGCATGCACTAACCTCCTCATGCTGCATGCATGCTTGCAGGCTCCATGTCTTCGCCTGCAACCAACGGAGGAGCTGCTCGCGAGGACGATCCCACCGGCCTCGGCGAGCCACTGCTCACGAACGTCGACGATGCCGGCGGGTTCCACCCCGAGACGCTAGCCACAGTGGTCGTGGCCACCACTGCACCCAACGGCAATGCCAAAGTGATGAAGGGTTCCATGAAGGCGGAGGCGAAGGACGACGACAGGTACTGGGTGGATGTCCACCGAGAGGTAACAACGGCGGCGGACCTGGAGAGCGGCGGCGACGGTGGCCGGCCGCTCATGTTCCGAGAAAAGAAGGTCAAGCCAGCCCTCCTGTACCCCTACAGGTGACTTGACTGAATATGGATGTGTAACCCCTTTGACGCTCGACATTTTAGTGACATTTTCCTTTGTGCTAATTAACACAGGTCACTAATCCTGACACGCCTCATCGCCGTCATCTTATTCATCGGATGGCGCATCAAGCACAATAACTCTGACCGTCTGACGTCATGTGGTTCTGGGTGACTTCTGTCGTCGCCGACGTCTGGTTCGCCTTCTCGTGGCTGCTCTACCAGATGCCCAAGTTCAATCCCATCAAAAGGTCCCCCGATCTGGATGCTCTACGGCAGTACTATGACCTCCCTGATGGCGGCTCCATCCTCCCGGCCATCGACGTCTTCGTCACCACCGCTGACCCCATCGATGAACCGGTGTTGTACACTATGAATTCTGTCCTCTGCATCCTTGCCGTTGACTACCCCATTGATAGGTATGCGTGCTACCTATCTGATGATAGTGGCACACTGATCGAATATGATGCTTTGGTTGAGACGGCAAGCTTTGCCGCTTTGTGGGTGCCCTTCTGCCGGAAGCACTCCATTGAGCTGAGAGCTCCAGAAAGCTACTTCCAGCGGGAGGGGATGATCTACACCGGCAAATCACCGAATGAGTTCATTAACGACTATAGGCATGTGCACGTGGAATATCAACGGTATAAGGCAAGGTTGGAAATGCTCACTAGCACTATTAGAGAGAGATCTGACTTCTACAACAGTATCAAAATAACAGAAGGGGCTGTAAAGGCAACTTGGATGGCGAATGGGACACAGTGGCCAGGAACATGGTTTGAGCCAATAGACAACCATAGGAAAGGACATCATGAAGGAGTTGATCAGGTATAGAATCAACTTTATGGTTATGAATAGGGATTTGCTATATTTCAGGTGCCTGAAATGTAGCCCTTTTTTCAGGCGACGGCTACAGCCACTAGATCTCCATCCAACGCTCAGGATCTGTCCCAGTTGTTTCTGTAAGCTAGCAAATCTTACTGGGCCCGTGAATATACCCGTTTTGGAATAACAGATGCTACCGGGCCCGCCAAACCTTAACGGGCGCATTATCCGAGACCCGCTAACTGAAGTTGGTGCTCGTTTGGGCCAGAATTGAACTATTGGCCCAGTAAACACACTTACAAACTTACTGATAAAATAACAACTTTGCCACTGCATAAAGAAACTCTATCACAAATCAAAATTAACATAGTACAATTTCTATTCTACTGCTGCAAAAATGCACTACGAATATGATCTTCAAGAATTACAAAACAAGAATATGAAAATTGCACTTTTCAAATAGTGCAAATACTACATGTTGTTACTGCAATTATGTTGTATATGTATATAAATACAAGTATATGTATATAAATACAGAATCCAGCTCATGAATGAAGAGCCTGCTGATAGTACAATTAAAGTGTACCATTTTTATGCAATTATTTACAGTTGACTAAAAATTATCATAGGATGCAAATGCATGTTGGGAGGCAAAATCTTTGATATCCTTGAACATGTCTGTAGCCATACCAGCAGGTTAGTAGTAAAAAACATGTACTGGTCAATACATAGAAGCAACAGCTAAAGCCTATTAAGGATGAACTGAACATACAAAGAAGCTAAATTTTCAATTCAGCTTGACATACTTGACCAATGAACCAATTAAGCAATGCCATCATTCAATTAATAAGTCAATTTAGATTTTCCTATTCTAGATTCTGACAATGTGTGAACTAGTTTGATAGATCAGATAGCATCACACCAGTTTTCTCAAAGAGTGTGTTGCATAGAGAACGTACCTTGAGTAGTAACACATTGCTGCTATTAGTCAGAGTCACAGATGCAAATTAGTGGGAATAGACCTTGACTCACTAATCTGCTATAAGTATTTTGTTCACTAGAAACAAGACCATCTGAGTTCCAATCAGGCATATAACAGCACAGTATTCCATATGTGAGAAAACTCTCTATTAATAGTTTCCAAATAACAAAGACAACTAGATTCGAAAATCATCATTGAAGGTACAGGCCATGATAAAACTAGATTTTATCGAGACATGAAATGTACTCACGAATGCTGAAAATGAAGGCCTCAAAGCAGTCATCCCATAGTTGCAACAGCCTGGAGAATGGACATTGCAGGACTTTAGCAAAGATGACAGACACCCAATGTTCAGAAGAATAGATGCTAAGTAGAGTACAAAGTTACAGTGACCAGATGGGAACATGACAGAAAACTAGTGACCAAGCCAGAGATGAAGCTGCAGGCTACACAGATTGACAGAGAGAGTAGCAAGATTCCAATGGAAAAAAACAACAGCATGGCATGGGTAACTAGAGGACTGAAATTAAAAACCAATAACCTAACAACCTCATCCAATAAACAACACAAATCAAATCCAAACCCCACAAAATCCTGTTGTCATGTTCCTGTCTGAACATTTACAAAACCCCACCCCCACGTCCTCACTAAAGCATAATAAACACAGAATGAACTAAAATATGGTGTGTGCTAGCACAAATCACAATAAACAAAGAAAAAGGTGTGTTAGCACAAATCACAAAAAAATAATTTTTTCTATGAAAGGACAAGAACAAGAATTTGGTGTGCACTGGTACAAATCACAATAAACAAAGAAAAAAGTGGGTTAGCACAAATCACATGAAACAATATTTTTTCTATGAAAGGACAAGGACAAAATTTTGGTGTGGGCTTGCACAAATCACAATAAACAAAGCAAAAGGTGTGCTAGCACAAATCACAAGAAACAAATTTTCTATAAAAAGACAAGGACAAAAATTTGGTGTAGGCTTGCACAAATCACAATGGCAGACCTAGTGCCAGAGGCTCCCACACGAGTGGGGTCTGGGGAAGGGAATAACCGAAGCAAAGTCTTACCCCCGCAGAAATTCTGCAGAGAGACGGCTTCGAACCCAGGACCTGGTGACTCGGCGAGCTAGCACTCACCAACTGCACCAGGCCTGTAAACAAAGGAAAAGATGTGTTAGCACAAATCACAAGAAATTACTAAAAACAGGCTGCTAAACGTTATGCGCAAAGATTAACAATTGTGAGAGCCAGGGTAAAGAGCTTAGCGGTGCATAGTTTACCAGAGGGGGCCACAAGGTGCTGGACATCCATAGCTGTGAATCCGCTGATGCACTGGGCAGCTTGTTCTTTACCTACCCTCAGAATGTTCTGCATAACAAAAGAGAAAGAGAGTCAAGTTTAGATACTGCAACAAGAATAGCAAATGGGGGTGGTACAGCTAATAAGGATCAATTGCACATGCTCAGAACTACAATTGATGTGCCCAATAGCTGCAATTTACATTGTTGGTGATTGCAATTATGTAAGTGAATGTTTTATTTGTTTGGTTTTCATCAACAGCAGATATTAATAGTAGTAACAGAGCACTATAAAATTTAGTAGTATAAACCACAAACAAGCAAATTTCTTGTACCATAAGAAATGTCTGCATCACACGAGATAATCATGATGAATGCAGCATATGCAACTGCCTCCCATTTTTACTGTAACCACTAAGATACCCCAAATATAGGTGGGTGCAAAAGTGACCATATCTTAAAAGACATAGCTCTTGGTAAAAGGCAGTCAGGAAACAGGAATAGAGAGAGCTAGAGCTTACCGGTCCTTAGGCTGCTTGAGCTTGGAGATGGTGAAGGGGATGTCTACACAACAAGTTTCCAGACAAAACCCCACAGAGACAACAAAAAACAGAAACCAATTTAAAAATGACTAATCGACAATGAAAAGGTAGTAACACAATAATTATCAAACAAATAGCAGTGGCAGAAAAAGCTAGCTACACTACATGGTACTAATAATTACTCTTGAAGCTCATAAGAGATTACCAGACATGCAAAGTTGGTGCAATAACAATGACAAGGACGAAAAAAAATTGGTGTGTGCTGGCACAAATCACAATTAACAAACTACAATTTATCCTATACAAACACAAAGATAAATATCTGAAATGTGTCGGCACAAATCACAAGTAACAATTTTTTTTCTATAGAAAGATAAGGACAAAAGTGTGGTGTGTGCTAGCACAAATCACAATAAACAAACGACAAGGTGTGTTAGCACAAATCACAACAAACATTTTTTTCTATGAAAGAACAAGGACAAAAATTTGGTGTGGGCTTAGCACAAATCACAATAAACAAAGAAAAGGTTGGGGTCCAGTAAGACATTACACAATTCAGCCATATAATTCAGCTGCAAGCACTAATCCAGGTTAGAGCAATACTATTTATCATCAAACAATAATGATGCTACACTTAGACTATTAGAGTAAAGAGTTTTCCTAGTGCAAGCTTTTTGAACATATGTTTTTCATGCTTAATCAAATGTAAATAGGAAAACAAAATAGTGGGAAAGTTAGATATAAAGACTAGATATTGCACATGTTAAACACCATAATTGCAGTAATTTAAGTGTGCAATTTACTACTTATAAATGTGCAATCAAGAAATTGATATTACACATATATTTATTGTACAGTATATGCAACACATAATTAAAAGATGTGAGCTCCTACTATCCAGATAGCAATCCAACTATCCAACAGATGGATTAAAGTCCAGCTGGTGGACGCAAACTCTTAATATGCTAATTAAACAAAACCACAACACATGTCTTCAATATTTCTTAATTGGATATTGCCTTGACAAGAATATGTCCCAAGCCCCAACATAGGCTTACAACTGCGAAACTTATCTACACTATTGATCGTGCTGGCAACAAGTGTCATCAAAATATATTTTTGAGAAAGATAGTAACTGGATGCTCGTTCAATAACTTGACAATTTAAAAAATCAATGAACACAAATAATATCTGGCTTGATCATAAATAGCTTAAAGTTGATACGGGGCTTCTCAAAGAAATAAAGAATCATGGCATACAACTAAATAGCAAGAATGAAATCTCTGCCTTAATCAACTTCAAAAAGAAATAGATCAGTGATACAAAGTCTAGATAGTAAGCCTACAAGAAATTACAAAGTGAGTCAGAACGTTTTACTACTGAAAAGGTACCTTATCTAGAAGGATCTCGATTTACCGGTAATCTAGGTGTTTCTACACACTAGTGGCTAGGCACGTGCGGCACACACGTGTCCATAAAAGTTCATTCGTAAAGGAGGAATTATAGTGAAAATTTCAAGACTTGCTGCACTAATCATAAAATAGACATGTATATATTTCTCATTTTATGCCATCAAGGCAGCTAACAGAATTGGCAGATCCTATTGTATTATAGAATAATAATGTACAAGGCTTAACATTCTGAATATCAATTACAAAATCTTCTCCATATTCCATAACCTATCTTATTGATCACTAACCAGGCATTCTGAATACAATGACTGAAACCTGGCAACTCAAGAAAGACGCAACACAGAGAAGAATAATGTATAAGCATCAATAGCACAAAGAAAAATTGTCTCAAGAAACATGGTAATCATTTAATCCACGACAGTTCTACTCATAATCCCACATCAATCCTCTACCTCCAAGGCATTTACACATAAAGAAGCCGCGAGACACGTAAGCAATTTGGGGGCAAACCAACAAAATCAGCCCAAGAACCAACCAAATCCCACAACCGTTTCGCGATTCTCACCTCGGATAGTTTCCCACAGCTCCGGACCGCGCACGTCAATCCTTACCCTTCTGCAGATCTGCAAGAACAGAAATAGAAGAAAACCACCATCACCAAACCGCTCGAAAAATTACAACCTAACAATCACATACAAATCCTCCAAATCCTAAAATCCTGCTACATGTTTAGAGCATCTAAAACAGTCTATTCACGTATACAGGAGCATGCAGCAGCAGCAGAGCGCGGCCAAGCTGCAGATCAGAGGCACCAACAGAGAAGATTTTAAAATTTGGAGTAAATCGACACAAACAAAAACAGTGCATACAGGAGGGTAGAAGCTTACTAGAATTCTGTAAAGGTATTTCTCTCTGATCCGGTTAGCCTCAGACTGCCTCTTCTCTGTAACAAAAGGCATGACAGATCAAGGGTTCAGTTATGTAACATGAATAAAAAGCTAAATTGTATTGCAGGGAAATGATGGAACAAGGCTGCAGCAACTGAGAACATCACAGCTGGGACATAGAATTGTATTTATGCAAAGAGAACAATAATTAATAGAGTCATCGGATGTTGTCAAGCACAAATTTTAACTTATCTGCTTCTGAAGGAAAAGAAGAAAAACTATTATTACTGGTCTAGTAAGGCACACATTTCAATCAATTGATGGTAACCAGATCAACCAGTCATGCCAATTCAACCATATAAGATAGTAAAAAAATATAAAAGTTCAACTAGAAAATAGTAACAACCTATGACAAAAGCACCCCCTGTAACTTATCAAGGACATCATTATCTAAGAAAAAACTTATCAAGGGCATGACCACATTGTTAACAATCAGCAACATTTCAATGCCAAATACAGTTTTAAGGACAACTGCACATTCCTGTTAAATAGCATTTTACAGCTGCCCAAAGGCTTGTGAAGGTAAAAAAATTCTTCTTAGTCAAATGTATTATGTGATACATAGTAATTAGTAAATAAACCTAAAATATATGATCATCCAGATAAGGAACCACTTTAGAAAACTCTAACAAGATAAACCCAATTATCAGTTTAGATTTACAGATTGACTGGCCACTTCTATCATGTACAAGTACAACTACTGAATATCACTATCTAACATAAACTTAATGGCGGAACAATAAGTCAAAGCACATAATTGCAGTAAGTATTACTACCCAATCAACACCAGCACCATAATCCCATGATAAACACAACCTACTCACCATAATCTCACGACAACTCGCGCACGGCAATCCTTACCCTTCTGCAGATCTGCAAGAACAGAAATAGAGGAAAACCCCCATCACCAAACCGCTCGGAAAATTGCAACCTAACAACCAAATACAAATCCTCCAAAATCCTAAAATCCTGCTACATGTTCAGAGCATCTACAGCAGTCTATTCACGTATACGGGAGCATGCAGCAGCAGCAGAGCGCGGCCAAGCTGCAGATCGGAGGCACCAACAGAGAAGATTTTAGGATTTGGAGTAAATCGACACAAACAAAAACAAAATCCCTAACCCTGTGACCTCCTCACGCTAGAAGAATTTACCAATCGAGCAAATCGACACCACGTCAGGAAAGGGGATTGGATACATCATGCGACACATCATACCGAAATGCGGGACGACCGAGGGAGGTGCCGTCGCTGAGGGACAGTGCGCAACAAATCATACCGAAATGCTTGATTCGTGTTAGCACAGGAAGCCGAGCAGTAGGGATTTGGAGGAGGGGAATGGACAGACCTGAGCGGCGGCGCCGATGTTCCAGCTTCCGTAACCAGCAAGGGCGCCTGAGGGGATGGGGAAGCGGTGGCCGCACGCCACCGCGTACGCCGCATGCACCGCCACCGCGTAGGAGGTTTCGCGCTGCCAAGCCGCCGCCGCCGCCGCCGCCGCTTCTTCCCCGGGGACCTCGTGTCACTGTCAGGTCGGAAGCGCGGTGTTAGCGGGTGCGGTCTCCAGTGCTGGACCCAATAACGAAAATCAGAACCAATAACAACCAAACAGAGCACACGGATCACAAACTCCATCCAATGGCCACTAGCGTCGCCTGAAGACAAGCCTGATTTCAGGCGACTGGGGAATAGGAAAAGTGTTATGAATAAGTTCATAGGACTTTTAGCAAAGTAATTTATATTTTGTAATATTTAGATACATATAGAGTAAATTACATGTGTGTTACTTAAACCTATTCTTAGATTCCCATCCATATAGTTTAGGAACCACCCATATAGTTTATTGATAATTAACATGTAAAATTCCTAATGATGCTCTTCTTTGTTTGACAGGTTGTGCTAGAGCATCCAAATGGCAGTAAGGCGCAACATGACAGTAATGTGAACCCACTCAATTTTGATGGCATTGATGCACGTCTCCCAATGCTCGTCTACATGGCTCGTGGAAAGAGCCCATGTTATGACCACAATTAGAAGGCGGGTAACTTGAATGCCCAACCACGGGTCTCTGCTCTACTCTCTAATGCACCATTTTTCATCAATTTCGACTGCGACCACTACATCAATGATTCTCGGGCTTTGCGAGCTGCTATGTGCTTCATGCTAGACTCAAGGGAAGGAGATAACACAACCTTCGTTTAGTTCCCCCAACGTTTTGAAAACGTTGACCCAACAGACAGATATGGCAACCACAATAGGGTTTTCTTCGATGGAGCTATGTATGCCCTAAATGGTATCCAAGGACCTTCTTATCTCGGCACCGGTTGCATGTTTCGCCGCCTTGCGCTCTATGGTATTGACCCACCACGCTGGAGACCTGATGACATTTTGGTTGATAGTAGCAAGTTTGGTAACTCCATACCCTTCTTGAACTCAGTGTTAGAATCCGTAAAACAAGAAAGCCGCATCTCACCGCTAAACTTGGATGACTCATTTATTGCTGAGATGATGCTGGTCGTATCATATTCCTTTGATATAGGGACAGACTGGGGGAGAGGTGTTGGGTACATATATGAGATGGCAACTGAGGACATGGTGACTGGCTTCCGCATCCACAAGCAAGGGTGGCACTCCATGTATTGCACCATGGATGTGGATACGTTCCGTGGCACTGCACCAATCAACCTAACTGAGCATCTCTACCAAATTGTTCGATGGGCCGGTGGTTCTATAGAGATGTTCTTCTCCCATAACAACCCATTATTAGCTGGATGTCGGCTCCACCCAATGCAACGGACCGTATACCTCAATTACAATATCTACCCTGTCACGTCACTTTTTCTCCTACTCTATGCATTATGCCCAGTGATGTGGCTTCTCCCCGAGGAAATACTCATCCAGAGGCCATTTACTAGATATGTTGTATTCCTCATCATTATCATTGCATTAATTCATACCATAGGCATCATGGAGATAAAGTGGGCTGGTACCAAATGGCTAGATTGGTGGCGCAATGAACAGTTCTTCATGATTGCCTCATTGAGCGCGTACCCAACGGCGTTGTTGCACATTGTTGTGAAGCTCCTCACAAGGGGTAAGGGAATCCGCTTTAGGGTCACCTCGAAGCAAACAAAGGTAGAGGACAATGAAGACAAGTATGCTGAGATGTACGAGATGCGTTGGATGCCTATGTTGATCCCAGCTATGGTGGTTCTGTTCTCTAACACCATGGCTATTGGCGTGGCCATAGGAAAAGCAATCGTGTATGGTAGGGTATGGCCTACGACACAACGTTTGCATGCGATGCTAGGTCGTCTGTTGTTTAATGTGTGGCTCATGATTCTCCTCCAACCATTTGCTTTGGCAGTCATAGGACGTTGGAGCAAGAAGCCTAGCATCCTTTTCATCTTGTTTCCAGCGGCATTTGTGGTCTTTGCACTGGTGTACATTTGTATTCATGTTGTTGTTGTCAATTTCTTTCCATCCATGGGGATATAGCAAAATCATTGTACCTTTAGCTGATATAATTATTATGTATAATTGTCGATGGGACAATTTAAATCAAGCAATTTGTAAAAGGGTGATAAATATCTATGGAAGTTAAATTCAGAGTCTGGAATATTTCTATAGCTTGGTATAGTCACGAATGTCTGAAAGTTAGCTCAGTTCACCGAAAAAAAGAAAGGTTATCTGAACATCAGTCCTACACATGAAACCATGAAACCAAGAGAAAAAATAGGTGTTCACAATGGACCCCATGAGATGTCGTCACCACACCAGCCAAGTCATTCGCACCCCTGCCAAATCAATTGATAGTTCATTTTGGCAGGATATCACACACACACTATTCTATAGCCTTGGTTTTGAATACTAATCATCACATCGGCGTAGCCCCGGCAGAGCGTTGCCACACCGGCGAGAAATGAAAACCAATGTATTTAATGTGACCCGTCCGCTTTTACTGTATATATATATATATATATATATATATATATATATATATATATATATATATATATATATATATATATATATATATATATATATATATATATATATATATATATATATATCAAATTCGTTTGAACCCCAACCCCATTAGTGCCCCAGTCCACGCCCCCGTCTTCTGCTCCATGTCCCTCTCATATATATGCGCCGCCATCATCATTCGTCATCCGTAACTCCAGTGCATCCGGACGCCGTAGGACAGGGCTCCTCGCCGGCCCGCACGCCGGTTGGCGAAACTCGCGTCAACGTGCGGCAGACTCCTCGGCCTCGCCGGGGGCGGATCGCGGGGCTGAGCAAGGACCGTGGTGACAGCGAGGCGCGAGCAAGGACCGGTGGTGGTCGCGGCCACTTCCCCGCCCTCGTTCCCCATCGGCGGCAGTCACGGCTACTTCCCCATCGGCGGCGGTGGTCGGCGGCTGCGGATCGACCTCTTCCCCGTGCCAAAGCCGGCCGTTCCCGTCCTCCTTCCCCATCGGCGGCGGTCGCAGCTGCTTCCCCATTGGCGGCGGTGGTCGGCGGCTGCTCCTCCCCATCGGCGACGGCAGCCCCTCCCACACCAGCGATGGTAGCCGTGGACCTCTCCCAACCAGCGATGGCCCCTCCCGTACCAGCGGCCACGAGGTTCGTCCCGGCGCGACGACCCCGGTGGACGCAATGCGGCATGCGCCGCGTGGACCGCGCCCCCCTGCCCCTCCGCATGGATGGCAGTCCCCTGACGGTGTTTGGCGGCTCCATCAATGGATCCTTGCTTCAATGGCGATCCACTCCTGTCCTTTGCAAGACGGCCTCATTCATGGCGACGCAGTTCCTTGGTGCGTCTGTTCGTGAGCAGGGGCTCCGTGGCATAGTGGAGGATCGTCCAGGCGGCCTCACCAGCGTCACCATGTTCCCACTCCCTCCCCTCACCAGTAACCTCTTTCGGCACGGGCAGCATCACCATGGGATCTGAACCAGCGGTCTCCTGCCACCACCTCCATGGCTGATCTGGTCTGGTGAGTGTGGCATTAGGAGAGCAACTTCAGGCTCCCATCGATCTGATGGTGAATGGTGTCTCGGGGGATCCTCGTCAAGTCGACTGTGACCGCAATAGCGACATTCTCCCCTGCCGCTGGTGATTTTCCAATCTCCAGGCGGCACCTCAAACGCGGCTCAAGTTCACATGCTCCTAAGAGAAACTAGCACTAGATTGATTGATGATTTTTTTTTTTTTTTGTGTTTGTCCAAAGAAGGTGCCGCCGTTGTGCTGGATGCCTGGATCGATCTGCAGCTGTTGCGGCTAATTTTGTACAATTTGATTTTTATCTCCCAGAATTCCATATCCTGTACGAATGAGATGATATATGTTGTATCAGTCTAAAAATCGTCATAGTGAATTTGATTTGAATCGAAACTACGAATCGTTGTCTAATTACTACTTGATTCGGCCATGAGAATATCTTGTTACGTTGTTCACGTATATTACAGTAATACATGAATAAAGTAGTACTACTTGATTTGAAACAACTGCTACAAATCGAAATAATTTTGGTTGCAGAGAATAAAAAAAAGTAGTACTACAAAAGATTTAGAAATAAATTATTACAGTGCAGTGCCAAATTTACTGCACAAGAGACTATCAAGAATTATTTATCAAAGCAAATGATAATAGTACTAATAAAAAAATCACCACTTAGAGACCGGACACCTCCGTAAATTGCAGCGCCAAATTTACTGCACACACCCCTGTCTAGAATTATTTATCAAAGTAAAATGATAATAGTAGTAATAAAAAAACATAACTCGGAGAAATGACACCTGAAAAAATGGCAGCACCAAATTTACTTTGCATGAGCCTATCCATAATTATTTATCGGAGCAAATGATAATAGTAGTAATAAAAAAATCATCATTCGGAGATCAGACACATTGGTAAATAGCAGCGCCAAATTTATTACACAAATACTATCAGGAATTATTTATTAAAGAAAATGATAATAGTAGTAATAAAAAAATCATCACTTAGAGACCGAACACCTCGGTAAATAGAAGCACCAAATTTACTGTACACAAGTCTGTTCGTAATTATTTATCAGAGCAAATGATAATAGTAGTAGTAATAAGAAAATCATCATTCGTAATTTTTTATTGAGCGGTAAATTTCTCTGTGCTAAAGATCAGCATGTCTGGGTCACCAGTCAAACTAATTTTAATTTCTAATAGTATCAAATTGTTAAGCAAATAATGTTCTCCTGGTAAATTTGCCTTTGCTAATCACCGGCATGACTGGTCACCGACCAGGCTTTTTTTGGTCCATATTGGTATCAAATTGTTAAGAAAATAATTCCCTCCTAGGATGTGCGCGATTAAATTTGCATGTGCTAAATATTGGCATGTCCGGTCGCCGGTCAGACTATTTTTTATTACTATTTGTATCAAATTGTTAAGTAAATAATTTCCTCTTAGGATGTGAGCGGTAAATTTCTCTGTGCTAAAGAACGGCGTCTTCGATCACCGAATTTTATAGCAAATAAAAAATTACCTGGTCTGAATTTTACAGCAAATATTAATATGCAAAGGCATAGACGTAATTATTTATTGGCCTAAATGATAACATTAGTAATAAAAATGGCCCGATTGGAGACCGGATGTCTGTGTGACTAGGATAACATTAGTAATAAAAAATAGCTTGCAGGTAATTATTTGTCAAACCAAAAGATAAAAGTAGTAATAAATAATTATTCTTATTTACTGACCAGGTTCCACGATTAGCAACACAACAAAGTTTACTCCCCCATGGGCTCGCCAGGTCTTAACCCAAACAAAGTAGTAATTATTTGTCCCCAGTGGTAATTATTTGTCAAAGCAAAAGATGATAACAGTAATAAAAGTTTACTCTGCATGGGCCTATCTGAAATTATTTATCGAAGCAAATAAAACCAGTAGTAATTAAACATATCCATCCGGAGACCGGATGCCTCGGTAAGTATCACAACCAAGTTTGCTGTGCATGTGCTTGCCTGTAATTATTTATCGACGTAAACAACAGCAGCAGTAATAAAAAATAACAATAGTAATTATTTGTCCCCCGTGGTAATTATTTGTCAAAGCAAAAAAACAATAATAGTAATAAAAAATTATCCTCATCTACTTTACCCGATCCCTTGATAATTAGCTTAGCTGAGTTTACTCCTATGAGCCCATCAAAAATTATTTATGGAAGGAAACAACAAGAATAGTAATAAAAATTAACAGTAGTAATTATTTACCCCTGGTAATTATTTGTCCCGGATGCCACCAACTTTTTTTAATGCGACATGCATGCAGGACGCGGCAGGAATAAAATGCATCACACCTTCTAGGCCTCCATTAGATAGCTAAAGTTTGAAAAATTTGGCATGGTACCACTTTCGTTTGTATTTGATAGTTATTGTCCAATTGTGGACTAACTAGGCTTAAAAAATTCGTCTCGTGATTTACAATCAAATTGTGTAATTAGTTATTTTTTTATTTTTATCTACATTTACTGCTCCATGCATGTGTCCCTAGATTCGATGTGATGAAGAGAGAGTATAAAAACTTGAAATTTTGAAGCAATCCACGACCCTAATATTGACGCATGCAAGGTTCTATTCATAGTGCACGATGCTAATTAGTAAGGTCATATATATATATATATATATATATATATATATATATATATATATATATATATATATATATATATATATATATATATATGTGTGTGTGTGTGTGTGTGTGTGTGTGTGTGTGTGTGTGGACATACACACATATGAAGAGTGGAGAGAGTGGTCCCGCCGGTCTCTTAGTAGGCGGAGTCCATCTGGTCAATGGTGGCGACGACACAACTACCTCTGGTGAACTTCACACGTAGGCGAGCCTCCATTTCGCAAGCAACAAGAAGATGTTGCGATATGCTAAAGACGCATGTTGCAAGTGTATGTTTAAAATTTTTTTTTATGTTTCAGAGGTTGCAATTGTTTTAGATGAATGTTGCAAAAGTAGATCAGAATGTTGCATATGTTGCAATGGTTATACACAAATATTGCAAATGTCTGTTCCCAATGTTTCATCTATATTTTTGGACGTATTATTGCAGGTGTGTTTATCTGGATATTGCATACGTTTCATACATATATTGTAAATGTTTTCTATGGATATTACATATGTTTGCAATGTTTTCAAGTTGTTTTCAATATCAGTGTTTCAGAAGCACGTTGATTGGTTAGTCTACTAATTGGAGATGGCTGGGTGAGGAATCTGACAGCTCCATGCCAGCATGCAGTAAATTTGACGGAAGGAGTAGCAGGCAGAGTGGGCCTGACGAGGACACGTCCAATAATATGTCCTAATCTTTCACGGGGTAAATACTAAAATAAGTGTTTCTGAATATTTTCTCCAATATAATCGCAACAGCTAAAATACTTGACAATTGTAGCTGAGTATTTAATCTTTCAAGCACTAGCCGGCAATATTCAGAGACGTCGGATGATGACTAGCAGGCAAACAGACACAATGATTATATTGTATTCAATTTGACAAGGAGTCCGCATAGCAGTACTAGGCAGTATGCGACTCAAACAACAATATCAAGCCAATGAGGAACCAGATGGATTTATAGTATCAAAACCAGCATAGAAATCTCTCGACAATTATTATATGCTAACAAGCACACTCGATAAGATGAACGACAGCACCAAATAACTTTCTCTGAATTAAGGAACTCAAACAGTAGCAGCGATAAATAGAGGGATCAGCTTACAATAGATGATGCAAATCAAACCCTAAAATAAACCTTCCACCCGCAGCCTCGACGACCACAATCAGAAGAGAGCGAGGGAACTCCAACAATTCCAAGCAACGTGCCCAACTTATAGCAGCTCGATCACACAACTCCACGCAAATCCACGAGGGACCCGGAAGAACAACCTCCAGGGTTTCTCGAGTGGCGGCTCGACGGAAAATTACTCCACGATAAAATTCAACCTAATCTATTACAAGGAGACACCCCTAGATAAAAGGCACGCAGGCCCGACTCCACCAAACCAGACTTTGGACCAAGTCCGACTTGGCCTACATGTGCACGACGCTAGAATTGGCCTGGCCAAATTTAGTGCACGCAGACACCATGACACATACAGGGATAATAATATAATATTGCGGCAACATTGCTAATCACCATGCTAATAGTCAATCGCCAAATAAAGTTGACGTCTGATTAGGCAACCCTTTATCTCCACGTGCGTGGTCTCTATATAGAAGTATTTGCTTTGCCGTCCTTGTTCTCCTCTTTTCCAAACAATAAAGCACCTCTAAAAAATATATGTTATGATAGACCAGCACAAGTAAATTTATCCGTGTTCTCGCTGTATTTCTCGTCAAAAATTATAGCTCCAAATTGAAGGCCAATTACCCTATTTGAAATAGGAGAATAATTTTTCGCAAATATATTTTGAGAAGCCATGGGTTCATCATCCTTTCCTTCTTTAAACAAAACCGTCCTCAGCTTTGATCTATTCTCTTGTGTATCTTGTGCATCAAATATATTTTGAGAAACTATGGGTTCATCAGGGCCAAGCCGTGTGCAGCGCGCGGAGGTGGCCGCGCTTTGAGCCACGTCGGGAGAGAAGGAGGGGGAGAGGAATGGGAGGCTTGGGCGGAGACGTGGACGGTGCGAAGCCAGCGGTGTCGACCGGCGGGGATGGGAGCGACGGTGTCGCCTGCGGCGGCCACGGGTATGGAGCAGAGTGCACGTCGGTGGTTTTTTAACTTTTTTTTTTGCAATGTAAGTGAGTGGCGCGAGCGGTGCCGCGTAGGAACGGATAAGAAAGCCTCATTGGCATCGCGGTCCACCAACGGTGGCCGTCCGAACAGATGGACGTCCTAGACAGAGCATTACTGATTTTTTTTGTCCACCCCTAGCTACTAGATAATGAAAAAGTTTATTTTGTCCTGACTTCTGGGACTTTGCTCATACGTGTTTGAATAGATCGCGTCTAACAATGATCAATCCAGAGTCCGATTCTAACACGTATTGGATCGGGTACTCCTCATGTCATATCATATACCCAGACTCATGTTCAACAACTCGCGTCGAGTAATAATAGCAATAATACGAAGTCCTATTCGTATATGTATTAGGCTCCGTTACAACACAAGCTAAGTGTCTCTTTAAACCGTCTTTTTTATACCAAAATATCCTCTTTGTGTGTCCGTCTTATTTGCGTTTTTTACCTGTGCGGCCGGACTCAAGGGGTATGTTGGCGTTTTTTTATTTCTCCTTTTCTTTTGCCCCCATAAGGAGTCCGCGATTTTTTTTTCAGAATTACTACCACCCAACGACCGGTTGTTCAGGCGGGCGGGTCACGGGGCTGGCAGAGCAGAGGGTCCAGCGCCCAGCGCAGGCATGTAGGAGTAGGCACGCGGCTGCAGCAGCGCATGGAGGCGGTCCCCACCGCTGAAACCTGCAGACAGACGCGCGCTTTCCCTCTCTCTCAGTCAAACCAGCCGCGGGCCCCACGAGCGCATGCAGCACCCGATGGGTCCCACTGAAATTTGTGAACAATTTGTTATTTGCTCTAAAATTTGTGAACAATTTATGAATAATTTCACATATATTCTCTGATATCTGCAATTCATAAAAATAATTTGTAAAATTTTCTGAAAAATTTGGCATGAGATCTGCAATTCATAGAAATAAAAGTTATGTTATCTCCGAATTACATCATTCTGTTCAATAAATTACACTGAAGGAATCATTGTAAATATAGTAGTAATAAGGTGCTATCAATATACCTATAAGACAGTGTAAGTGCATGAGAAAAATCTGGTTGGGCTAAAACAACCAGCTGTGGGGGAGATCTCCACCGAAAACAACCAGTTGTTGTCTAGATATTTTTTTTTCTTTTTTCTCTTCCCGTTAGTCCGTATGGGACAAGTTTTCCTCTTTTTCTTTTCCTTTCGATACATCCATGAATGGAGTTCTTATTTCATTTTTTGTTTGTTTCCCATAAAGGCTAAAAAACAAACCATAAAAGCAATAACTAAATATTTTTGAACTCTTGACCCCATTTCTATAAAAAAAATGAAGATTTTCATCACCAAATTGTTGATCCAATTTTGATTAAGAACAAAACTATTCTTATTAGAACATGGTTCAATAGATGTTCTGATTAATTAAACTGCAAACTAAAATATTGGACAATTTGTTGTCCAATCCGACCTAAATAAATACACCTCTACATGCCAATGCAATCCAGGATGAGTGTTGACACGTGGATAATAGAGACATGTATCCCGTCATAGCTCCTTGTCGGTTTAAATAAAAAAATTATAGATCTCAAATATTATCAATACAAAATTTTTATATATTATATGTTATGGATGTCATGATTATCGTAAAATAAATTGTAGTTTTAAAATTTTATAGAAGGATAAAATAGAAATGGCTATATGGCATTCTTATTCTCATTTTTCATAAATATTCGATAGCTTATTTTCTCAACATTTCTATTCTCGTTTTTTATGAATATTCGATAGCTTATTTTCTCTGCAAGGCACTGACATATTTGCTATCAAACAATAATCAGCTAAACCCACCAGCTCGCCGGAGATACGGCGCCTATGCCTGGCCATCCTCCCAGCCACTCAGCCAGAGCGCCGCCACAGAACCTGGAGCAACTACCGCCAGGACCGCGACGTACGCGGACGCGATGATAATGAGCACGGCCACGAGCAGGAAGAAGAGCAGGTAGGGCCTCTTGCTCCATCGCCCCATGATCCCGAGCGCGAACGGGTACAGCAGCAGCAGGACCCACACGTTGAACAGCAGCCCGCTCGCCGCGCCGGCGACTTGCGCGAAAGACCACCCGAAGGCGACCGCCCTGCCAACGGCCGCGCCGATGGCGGCAACGTTCACGGCGATCACCAGCATGGTCGGCACCAGCAGCGGCGCCCACTGCACTTCGTAGAGCTCCGCAAACCTCTCCCTCGCGGCGGCGCCGCCGCTTGCGGACACCGGCTTCGACGTCAGCTTGAACGGAAGGCCCTTGAGGCCGACGAGCCTGAGCAGGCTGTGCAGCACCGCCGCCGGGTACACGCCCGTCGCGCCGATCATGTAGAACTGCTCATTGCGGCACCAATCCAGCAGCGTGAGCCCCGCCCACTTGATCTCCACCATGCCGCACACCTCCATCATGGCGATGCCGACGAACAGGTACAACGCATAGGTCTGGAACGGCTTCGGTATGTGGAAGTCGCCGTCGCCGGAGAGCCACATCAGCGGGAGAAGGTCGTAGACGAATATGAAAGCCGCCGAGATCGGGTAGGCCGTCATGTTGGTGTAGGCGGCGCGCTGCACCGGGTGGAGCCGCCGGCCGGCTAGGAGCGGGGAGTTGCGGGAGAAGAACATGTCCAGGGAGCCTCCCGACCAGCGCAGGATCTGGTGGAGGCGCTCCGTGAGGTTGATCGGCGCCGTGCCGCGGAACGCGTCAGGCTCCATGGCGCAGTACATGGACCGCCACCCCTTCCGGTGCACCCGGAAGCCGGTTACCACGTCCTCCGTCGCGATGTTGTACACCCACCCGACGCCGTAGCCCCACTCCGTCCCGTCCTCGTATGCGTAGGTCGCGACGTCGGCCAACTCCGCCACGAGCCGCTCGTCGTCGAGCGACGCCGGCGGCGTGAGGGGCCGTTCCTGGTGCGCGGCCAGTGTCACAGAGTTGATGAACGGCATGGAGTTGCCGAATTGTCTGTGGGGGTTGTCCAGGAGCTTGGAGGCGCCGTCGGGCAGCCACCGGGGCGGGTCGGCGCCGTAGAGCGCGACGCGCCGGAACATGCAGCCGGTGCCGACGTAGGATGGCCCCTGGATGCCGTTGAGGCCAAGGGAGGTGGCGTCGAAGAAGACGCGGTTGTGGTTGCAGTACCGGTCCGTGGGGTCGACGTCGTCGAAGCGCTGCGGGAACTGCACGAAGGCGGTGTCGTCGCCGTGGCGGGGGTCGAGCATGAAGCACATGGCGGCGCGGAACGCCCCCGAGTTGTTGATGTAGTGGTCGCAGTCGAAGTTGATGATGAAGGGCGCGTTGGAGAGCAGGGCCGAGACGCGCAGCTGCACGTTCATGGCGCCGGCCTTCTTCTGCTGATCGTACCCTGGCCGCTTTTCCCGCGCGATGTACACCAGCATAGGGAGGCGTACGTCGACGGCGCTAAAGTCCAGGGGGCTGGAGGAGCTCGCCGACGTGCCAAGCTGAGGCTCGTCGCCGGGATGGTTCAAAACAACCTGCGTCAGAGAAGCACTTATTCGTTACTAATACTTATTTCCCAAATACTTACTCCAAACAAATATGGCAGTTTGATCCTCATACAGTCATTCTCGTGTGCAAACTGCCATGTACTACCTGGACAATGGCGGCGTGGTGTCCTTTCTTGTGGTTTTCAGCCGGCTCAATCCAAGTGCCAGCCCAATCCGTCCCATCGGCCATGTACGTCGCATGGTCACCACCTTGTTTCGCGTCGCCACCCGAGCCTTCAACTCCTCGTACTCCTGGCGAACGTGCCGGCGGTCGCCGACGAACTCCCCCGGCGCCTCCCCCAGCGTACGTCCCGTCCGCCGTCGCCGCGAAGTAGCTCTCGGGTGCCCTCGGCTCGACGCGGTGCTTCCGGCAGAACGGCGTCCACAGAGCGGCGAACCTCGCGGTCTCAAGCAGCGCCTCGTAGTGGACGAGCGACCCGCCGTCGTCGGAGAAGTACGTCGCGTGCCTGTCCACAGGGTAGTCCGTGGCGAGGATGGACAGGACGGAGTTCATGGTGCACAGCACGGGCTCGTCCACGGGGTCCACAGTGTTGATGAACACGTCGACGCCCGGGAGCTGGCTGGAGCTGCCACCGCCGCTGGGAGTGGGAGGATCAAAGTGTTGGTTGAGGAGCGCGAGGTTGGGGACGCGCCGGATGGGGTTCAGCTTGGAGGCCTGGTTCAGCAGCCAGCTGACGGCGAACCAGAAGTCGCCGACCACCGTGACCCACCATAGGACCATGCTGTCCGAGTCCCGGTGCCTCAAGCGCCAGATGAAAAACTGGACGATGACAACCAGTCTGGCCAAGGTCAGCAACCTGTTTCACGGGAATGGGGAAAGAAAGAAAGAATATTAGAAGATGAAAGTGTATTTAAATTCTGTTATTTTTTGGTCAATTCTAACGGTCAGATAACATTCAATAGCTACATGTCGAACGTCGTCTAGTTACGACAGGAGGTCGTTGGACTAAACTTGCATCTCAACTGCTTGCAGGGATCAATCCACATTCTACAACATCTTTATCAACATGGTAAAATGCACATTGCCTTTGAAACTACTACTGATCGGCTGGCTATTCCGATTAACCAGATCATCGATATTGCAAGTGTGAATAAATCGTCTCACGAAACTCCTGACGGCTTTATTACCAAATAAACTACCAATAATATTTGGCTATCCGCACTCGTGATACTCTAAATTCATCTTCTATAGTCATCAAGATTCTCTCCTCTATACCTAATTCTTCCACACCCATCCATTCTCTATATCATCCTATATCCACTATGGGGCCCACTTATCACTTTATCTAAATATATCCATGTGAGATCTAGTTTTGAAGAATTTATTGAAATAAATTTAATGATGCAATCGGAATTTAATTTGGGTTATGAGTTATAACAGTTTTTTCATCGTTGAATAAGTGGGGCCAACATTTCATGCCACCTCTCTCCTTCCCGCACAGACGCGCTGGCTCTCTAGCCACCGTGCATGTGCTCAACTCTCTCTCTTCTCTCCCGCGCTGTCTCACGAGTGATGGGGCCATTGGCCTATACCGCATGCCCGCTATAACGCTAAATGTAGCGGAAGCTCGCGTATACCGTGGCCCGTGGCGTACCCCGCTGCAGGCATATTTTCTCCTCTATCTGATATAGCTGACCGGGTACCAGATCCGGTGCGGACAGTCTTAGTCCCATAGTAACGTAGTAACGTACCTGTAAGTCTGCAGGAGGATGCGTTTAACCTTGAACGTCCGGTACAGCAGCGGTCGGCGGCAGTCCTTCCTGCCGTCTTCCTCCGCCGCCAGCACCTCCTCCTCCTCCTCCTCGTCGACGGGAACCCAGCACTTCTTGTGCTTGCTGATGGCGCTGGTCCGCCCCGTGGCGTTGTCGTTGGCCAGCAGCGGGTCGGCGAGACAGTCATTTCCAGCTGCCGGCGAGAGCATGCCTTCCATGACCTGGTGCGCTGCTGCGGCTACTACCAGCGCGCTAGCTAGCTACCTCCCAAGTCCCAACCCTGAGCTCTACCACCTCTACTCTATGAGACTAGAGGCGCTGAGGTATGCAGTAGCTGGAGCTGTGCGGAGAAGCGCTTGGACAGTGTGCGCACGGATCGGAGGGAGCAAGCTAAGTACAAGGCAGTAAGGCACTCACTCATTTTATACGCAGAGCTAGCCGGAGAGGGGAACATGTACATGAGCTCGCTCTTCGAATATGATTCGAATTCTGATGTGAGTCTTACGGGGACGCCTAGAGGGCCCGCGGTTCGGGTTATATTTATTAGCATATTTGTTTCTGCGTTTGACTGTAGTCAGTCCGTTCTATAAATACATCTTATAAAACCACACGGGGAGAGTTAAGACGACTCATTGTATTATCTGCGTTCGGTAAACTCTCCTCGTATAGTGAAGATTGCCGGTTACTCAGTGGTTTTTTCCCGTAAGGATTTTTCACGTAAAAATCTGTGTCTCGTGTTCGATCTTATTTGCATTATTTGCTAACATGAGCAGACTTCACGGTGGGAGGGATCAGAGATCGAGTTGCGGGACGCCGAGACTCAAACCGAGGCAGCGTGCTGCGTGCGTATCGGTTGAATACAGTATAAACATCAAAATGGTGCACCTTATTCTCATCCATTAACAGCGTGTTTGGTTTGACAAATCATGAACTCCTCCGGCATCAGGTGAACCCGCCGAAAGCTCAAAACCATAATGAATTCGTCCGTTGGTTCCTCACGATCGCTTGTGCATAACTCTCCGTGGAAGCACTCGGTGATGGACGGTGCGGTTCAACACTGAGAACCAATTAATTAACAATATTGTTTGCTTTAGGGATGCAAGGCAGGTTATTCACAAACCCTAAAAAGTTAAGCCTATTTATGTGTTCACATAAAACCTATCTTGCATTTCTAGTCAGCCTCGGTTCTAAGATCAGATCATTCCGGATCACCTGAAACTTTGCACACAGCTCTAGGTGCAGTTGTGTTCTACATACATGAAAAGTTTTCACTTTCAGGTTCCACCAATTCGATCACTTTTTTTTTGAGAATTTTGGATACAAGGAAACCTTAAATCCGCTTCACTCTCAAGAGCGACTCATGCTATATGTGGACTAGAATGGAGGCAACCGGCCATGCATGCATATGGCTGACTCACCGCCGTTACAACAACTAACGAAAGGCAGCCCGGCCCATTGCAGGCGGTGCCCTGTGTAGTAGGGATGTTTCGTTATTGCATAGAAGCTTGATTGATGGCGTGCAACAGAGATGGTGCCACACTGCCACTATGCTCAGGTGCACTAACTAGGTCTGTGGCGGCGCTTGATGCCTAGTGGCAGCTTGGGGTATAGAGGCAAGCCCTTGTGTGCCGACGGTATGCGAACAAGTCACGAATGCCTATGATCCGGTTGGTTTAGTAGCATCTCCTGTGATAGCGACTTACTGCGGTTGTTGCCTTGGCGGTTTAATTTGTCTCTCCTGGCAACTGCAAGTTCGGCGATGCAATGTGTGGTTGGGTGTGTGGGTTTGGGAGGTGGAGTACTTTGTCATGAAGGCCCTGCCTGAGATCGGCATTGATGACGCCTCCAATGCCACACTCCTTGTTAGAAGCTTTCTCGTGAGGATGGAGCAGATGTTTCAGTACATAGAATCTCTTGGCGCGAGTATGGGTCAACCTCCGCCACCTGAGCTATTTCCTCCTCCACCTGCTCCTGCAACTACTCCTGTGAGTTTGCCTTCTCTACCTTGAGCTTTTTACTTACCATGTTTATTGCTTTTGCTTATGCTTTGCTTTTATGACCTCTACCTTCCTAGATTAGCTATAGGCAAGTTGATAGGATTGTCTCTAAGTTGCAAAACTCTTTTCCTTTGCCCATATATCTTGTCTTACAAAAACCTTAAGTCCATATCTCTTGTCTCACAAATACAAGGTCTTCTCCTTTGTGCAGAATCAATCGGTGGCTTCGAATGATGCGCCTTATGACCAGCAATGTCAGTCGGGGTGGGGCGCTTGGTGAATGATACTTGTGGGTTGATGCTTATTGTGAATAGTACTTGGAGATACTTGGATTTGCATTTGTGGTTCACTTGTGGTTGCACTTGGATTACTTGGTTCACTTGGTGATGCACTTGTGGCTTATATGTGATGTATTGTGATATATGTGTGATATATTATGATATATGTGTGATATATGTGATATGCTATTGTGATATGTACTGTTTTGTTTCATTGGAATGCAAAAAAAAAATGGCAATTTCTGGCCACTTTGCCGAGTGCAACACTCGGCCAAGGCACCTTTGCCGTGTGCAATGACCATAACACTCGGCAAAGTGGCCAACCTGGAAACCTGGGAACCACCTTTGCCGAGTGCTGTGGCCATTGCACTTGGCAAAGATTTTTTTTAAAAAAAATAATTCGACGTCTTTGCTGAGTGTTTCCATGGAGGCTCATGTCAAAGAAACTTTTTTTAAAAAAATAACAAAATCTTTATCGAGTGTCTGCATGGCGACACACGGCAAAGTATTTCCTTTTAAAAAAATAGAAAACTTTGCTGAGTGCCTTCCCATCCTGGCACTCGGCAAACCCGCCGTCACCGTTTTCTTCCCGTCCAGTTACTTTTTTTTTTGCCGAGGGTCGTGTGAGGCACTCGGCAAAGCTTTGTCGTGTGCGCGGTAGAAAACTCTCGGCAAAGGGAGGCTTTTCCGTTAGAAAATTTGCCGTGCGCGCTTTGTCGTGGGTGGCGGTCGGCAAAGCGTTTGCCGAGTGTTTATAAGAAGCTGAGTCTGGTAGTGTCGGTTGAAAAATCTCAGCTATTCGGTCAGCATTATAGCCACATATGTCGACGTCTTTCTCCAGACATTCTCTCTTTGCTTGTTTGCTACGGCGTGTGAGGTGGCATTATATTTTTTATGCTTTGTTGGCTTCGTGAGCGGCGTTTGTCATGGTGGTTGTCTTGGACTCTTGGTATCGTATTCACCACGAGGGTGACCATTTTTGTTTGGTATGCATTGTTGTATATTGCTTATTCTCTATTCATACATGCCATTATAATTTTCTTACTCGTAGCTTTTGGAAAAAAAAAACTAAAAAGGAATTACGATTTTTTGTCTAGCACACTTGCACTAGGAATCTGTTGGAACTTGAAAATGCATATGAAATCTGATATTATTTTTATCTTTATAACATGATTGAATTGGAACTTTTGAAACTTGCATGCATATACAAGATAATCCGTTGATAGAGTTGTGCAAAGTGTTTTTTTTTCCAACTTCTAGTTATTTTAACTGATTTGCATCATTCCACCTTCAGCTTAGAGCATGTTTTCTGAAACAAGGGACTGATTGTTAGCTGCTAAAAATTAGCCTTAGGTGATCAAAATAGGAGGGCCATCATGTGGTCTAAAAATTAGCTAAGTCCATGGCTAGTTGCATTGTTAGCCTATTAGCCAAGCACAACTAACTAAAGAAGGGCTAATAGTATTAGATATTTTAGGCAAATTTAGAAACATTCTAATCCATAAACTTATAAAGATATTTGTGACAATTATGTGCATGTGTGATCTACTGGTGTTGACACAAAAATGTGTTCCTATGCCAACACACTTGGGAGGCCTGCAAGATCGTGTGAAGCAAGAGTCTTCGAGATTCCTGAAGCCTCAACGAGCTGGTCTGGATGAGAACGACCAAAGACGTGCCAGTCAATTTGACCCTGTAATTGACAAGGAAAAAGAAAACGTCAAATTATGGAACATGCGGGTTTGTTACCAAACAGTTCCAAAATATATGGCCATAAGACAGCCAGTGCAAAGGAAATTGACTACAAAGTCAACTCCTAACAATAAAGCTTGCAATAATAATAATGAGATCAGAACGACTATTTAAAGTAATCATTGAATATAATATATAATCAACCGATCTAACTTAATCGACACACATTGATAGATATGTTCAAAGATATGTAACATGCGTGAATAGCAGTCAAGCACTAATTAACCTCCTACACTTGCTAGATATATTCAGAACATCGCTAACAGTGGGGATCCCGAGGATGCAGCCTTAATAACGGTGTTCTAAGTATATAAAACGAGTATAAAAGAGTAATCAGCAGCTAGTTGAGCTACGCGTACATGCTACCGGTGAAAGCGCAACTGGGTCGGCTATTTAGCCGATACAGGGTCTATGAAGCACGAACAGAGTCTATCGATTCAGTCATAAATAGATCTAAGATCAAAGCAAACCTGGTCTAATAAACCTGACAGTGGGGTTCGAAGATACAACCATAACAAGCTATCAGGTCAAGCCTACCTTAATCTCAAATTAATCTATAATTGCACAAATAGTTCGAACGCACAACATATAACAATCAAGATCGACAGATTTGCCGATATAAACCTAAATCGACTGTTTTGACAGAGATAAGCATAAAAACATCTAAAACAGTGGATTTTAATGATATTAGAAGCTAGCAATCTGTCAATCTTGATTGGGCAGTGATATTGTTATAGTAAATAAATCAATTTAAATAAACAATATCGATAACTTAATGAATCTATTAGATTGCCAAATCTAATAGAGCCGATAACTAGCTTAGATCGACTATTTGTAAGAGATTGGACCTAACCAATGCAGCCTTACAAATGAGATCTAAACCGATAACTAGCTTATACCAAGCTTGCACGAGGTCAAACCTAATCGATGCAGCCTTACAAACGAGATATAAACCGTGGCAATACTTACAAGCCAACCGGAAGTCAGACCCAACCGATGCAGCCCTGCTTGTTTGAAGATTTCGCCGGAATCTACTCTACTCATACTCCTAAGGGTTTGGCCGGAGCCGAAAAAGGGTTGATTGTATTGATTGATTGTGTGTTTTTACAATGATCGAGGCTTTAATATTTATAGCCCGGAACCTTGATATGAGTCCTAATTGGACACGTCTTGCTTACAAAAGAAAATAGGAAAAAGATAACTTGAACTCTAATCTTTTCCTTTTTTGATAGAGTCCGATGTGTTTTGGCTCCTCCGATCTTGGCACGAATAACTCTGGTCGACGTAATCTATCTTGATCGGTTTCATTTGCATTAGCTGATCCCTCTAATCAGCTTTTCCTAGACCTGACACCTGGGCCCATAGTCGCAAAATTTCTTTACCAAAATCTGGTGTCAACAACTAGCAATCGCCTCATACATGCTAATCATATTGATCATATGAACAAAGATAAAGACTAGGATGTACCCTGTAGTACGGACTAGTGTCGAGGGCACCGGTGACACTGTTACTTGGGGTCAACCAGTGGCGGAGCCAGGATTTCACGGCTGGGTATTAATTCCACGTATGAAAAATTTCCAATGCATATATGCAATAGTAATAAGGGGCAAAACTAGTACAAAATTGATCCTGGTGCATAGCTCAAGTACTATATATAGTTTTTAGAATATATGTTTGGTAAAATATATTTTTACTCTGGCAACAAGGCACCAGGCAAAGTGAACCTGGTGTCACCCCTGGTAATAATCAATGTTACCAGAACACAATGCAACATTTCTTTCAGAAAAAACACAATGCAATAAAAAATAGAAAACCAAACCTTCAATTCTTACTATGAAGAATCAAGAATGGATCTGGGTCTTTTGTGTTCGCCTTGCTATTGCTTCAAGCCGGAGATGAGAAAGGTGCTGAGGGGGAGGGCCAGACGCTGGAGCAGAGGGGGAGCCTGCAAAGACCTCTGACCACCACCGCCGCTAGAGGAGTGCCGGGCACAAGGCGCTGCCGCATTGGTTGTCGAGGCCCGACCGCCGGAGGGCCGAGGGGTGAGGGGGCGACCTGGCGAGGGCTGAAGAGCCGTGGGGAGAGCCGACCTGCCGTGTCATTGTGCCACCGCCCACCGGTGCAGTTGCCGCCCTCCGGTCGATGCGAGCGACGGACAGGAGTAAGAGACAGGGACGGGAGTACGGCCGATGGGTTTCTGTCTTTCTGAGTTCGTGGGCTGGTGCTACTAGTTGTTCTACTGGGCTTTTGGGCTACATATTTGAAACATTCAACAAACTAACATGCTGTATCATTACACATGTACACGTATATTTGTGGTTGTCACAAAAATCATGGGTATTCCATGGAATACAGGGGCATACCCCTAGCGCTGCCCATGGGGTCAACCATGACCAAGTCTGTTCATTGTAGTCGATCAAAAGCTAATGTAGTGCAGAGAGAAAGTCATGTACACATTCCCATTTGCCTTGTGCCAACCACCAGGAAGTAGTTGTACCACTGGCAACAGGTAGTGAGCAGTCACATGGAGTGCTCCACAAAAACCTGATTGTCTATACACCTATTTAAATGCCATAGATGGATTGTGGTTCTGGAGGCCTATTCTCCCAACACTTATGCACGCATGAGTTGGGATGTGAAAACTAGAAAGCAACAACAAGAACAAAAGAGAAACTGATTTTTTTGCACTTAGTTGTTAGTGTTCGTACGCAAGACTAAAGGCAAGTGTTTTCTTACAGGTGCCGGCAGAAAAGGTCAATAGATAAGGGGATGAACTTGGACGTCACTCCATGAATGTTCATGTAGGCGCTCATCAATTATCAGTAACCACAACCATAATCATAGTAGTTACTAGTAACTATAACCATTATCATGACTATTATACGTTCAGCCTTCAATTCACAATCAATCATCATCAATCCTCGACTGAGCCTGTGCACGCTAATGCTCATGCATGTCACGCCTTGGCACAGCAGGGCTCAACTCGGTGTGCACGCGTGGGTTGCATGCTTTTCACCTCTCTCGACTTCACAACATGTGCACACACGTCACTTATTTAAGTCAACCTTTAGTCAAAGTCTCATGTGAGACTAAGACTTTAATGCACCTAACATTTAATATTGACCTTATGATTTATTTGATTTTAATTGAATTAGAACAGCCAAGCCCAATAAAATTTAACAAAAAGTTCATTGTTATGGTTGTTTGTGCTCTCTCTGCGCTAAAAAAAACAATTTTAGGTATAAATCCAGCATGACTTATGACTATACATTGCCAAATGAGCAGCTCGGCCCAACATGACATGGGCCCATTTAAGCACGACCCATTTAGACATGGGCCTGATAGGCACGAATGACTCAACAATGTTGTATCGTGTCGTGCAGCCAATATGGGCTCAACCTGAGGCACGAATGGCTCAAGTCTGTCTAGTTGGTCTGGTTCTATCTCTCTCGGTCTTCATCACCAAACCTCTGTATTTCCGAGGACCGAGCCTACCTCAGTTGGTACGTTCTCGGGTGTGGGAGCGACCGCTCGCAGGTTCAATCCCTGGTGGACGAACCATGCGTGCCTCATCTAGGGGTTTTTATTCCCCGTTAATAGATCCAGCTGTCTCATATGGATGAACCACCACTGTCATATCTCTTAGTCGTGTACTGTTAGCCCTAGATATGAGTCGTAGGTTTAGCTTACGCACTAGTGATGTGCGTGTGTAGGGTGTGTGTGCGTGAGGTGTGAGTTGGTGCGTGAGTTCAGATACTACAGCTTGTACTCGAAGGGTGAGGCAAGAAAAAAAACCTCTGTATTTCCGTTAATCTGTTAATGGAAATGGTGGGTTCCTCGTGTGGGAAAAAAAATCAATGGTCCATCTTTTTGGGTCTCTAATAATGCATCGGCCATTTCATTTCATCATTCCTTCAATAGGCATAGACTGTAGTGCCCGCGTTCAATTATAGCTGTTGAAGAGAAGGGACTTATTGGATTGGTTTTACCTCGCTCTCCTGTCGTCCACACCTTTCTGATTTTCGATGCCATGATATGGTATTCAGCAGACGATATCAGCCAAAGCATAGCCAACTGCCGTGTCCTTCCTTACCTATCCAAGAGTCAGACTGAACAGCAACGCTCACTGCGCCAGATCGACAGCGAAAACAAAATGACAAGCTGGACCTGGTTTAGATTGTAACTTTTTTTAATTATAGCTACGGTAGTATTTTTGTTTGTATTTGATAATTATTGTCCAATCGTGGACTAACTAGTCTTAAAAGATTCGTCTTGTAATTTACTATTAAACTGTGTAATTAATTATTTTTTTATCAATATTTAATGTTTCATGCATGCGTCCAAAAATTGATGTGACGAAGAAAAAGTGAAAAAACTTAGTATCTGGGGCAATCAAAACAAGGCCCTGATAGCGAGCCATGCGTGCATATAGGCACTCGTACAGGCATGCATGCGCCGCTGCTGGCGAGATTATTGGCAACGACTTGCTTTGGTCCAAGTCAATCTCTCTAAGGCCCAGTTTAGATCCAGAAAATTTTGCAAAAGAACAGTATATTCCCCGTCACATCGAATCTTTGGACGCATGCATGAAGCATTAAATATAGATAAAAAATAAAGCTAATTACACAGTTTAGACGAAATGAACGAGACAAATCTTTTAAGCATAATTAGACCATGATTGGACACTAATTACTAAATAACAACGAAAATGTTACAGTTGTATTTTACCAAAAATTTTGGATACTAAACAAGGCCTAAGTACCTCTCTTTTTACTCCTTGTTTAAGCAGTGCTGGTAGTCTCTAACATGGACACGTATTATGGTACTGATGCTAGACACTGTTCACTTTACACTGTTGGTCAGAATAGCCGAATTTAATATGGCAGCTATATTCAGAGTCTGATTCAGTTATTATTGCTAAGCTTGCTCTTAGGGCCTGTTTGGTGGGGGTGTTAAAGTTTAACAAATACTGTAGTAATTTCGTCTTATTTGATAAAAAGTTTTCCATCTTGGACTAATTAGGCTTAATAGATTCGTCTCGTAAATTACTTCTAATTTATGCCGACGTGCATTACATTTAGTACTCCATACATTTACCACAACATTGATGTGATGCGAGTTAAACTTTAACATTTAGGAACCAAACGGGGCCTTAGATCCATCGGCTATGTTCGGGGTGTTTACACGCGTGACAAATGTGCGTCTCGAAGCAGTCCAAGCATTCCCCATCCTGTTCCTCCGTGCAATCCCGTGTTGAATTTTGCACCGCGCACCGATCAAGTTGTTCGTGAATGATGGTATGATACTATGATTTGACGGACGCAGGGACTGACGTGTTCAGCCAACTTTCCTTTTCTTCCGGCGAGTACACTGCGCTGACTTTCAAGCAGCGCAGAACATCTCCATTTTTACAGAGAGCAAAAAAAAAAAGAGCATTACGTACCTAAAACCCGTTCCATATTTGACTTTTTAGATAGTCTCTATTTTCTGAATATTGTCTCCAATAGCATTACGTACTACCTTAAACATGATCTCAATTCTTTTCACTAAAACCCCAAACAATTTTTAAATCCTCTTAGCACTTCCTAAATTCTACTCGCCTAAAACCATGCTCTTCTATCTTTTTCTTTCCCATCCTTCTTCCCCTAGGAACGGAGGGACGGGCGATTCAGTCGGCGGTTAGGCAGAGTGGGGAGGAGGTATTGAGCAGGGAGAAACCAGGCTTGAGGAGACATTAGGCGGGGAGGAACTAGACAGGAAATCGGATGAGAAGGAGGTGTTGGGCAGGGAGGAGGAGGCGTTGGGAGGGAAGAGGAACCAAGTCGAAATGGGCAGCACCGGACCTGGAGGATGTGTTGGGCGAGCGAGGAGGCATGGAGTCATGTGTGACGGGTGAGAAACCGATAGAACGAAAAAGTAGAGACCCCTACTTGACCTGTGGGAGTGGATACAGTGAGAGATGATTTGGGTAAGAGCATCTCCAAGGGACTTTGCAAATGAGGTTTGCATTTGAGAATTTGCCAAAAACCTGAAAAAGATAGCTCCAATGGTTTTGCATATTAGTTTTGCATTTGGGGAAACTTTGCAATTCTCAGGTTGGGTTTGGCATTTATGCAGAGGCCGGTCGACTTGGCAAACGCGCGGTCGTTCTTCCTCGCGCCCGGTTCCTTCACCACGCGGGCGCGGTCCTTCCTTCGTCGCGCCTTGTTCGTTCACCTGGCATCGTGGGCACCGATCGTTCACAACCTTTGTCCAACAGCGACGTTGATGGCTTCCTAGGGCACCGGCGGCCTGGACTGACCGGCTGATCTGCAGCGGCACCGGCGGCCTGGACTGACCGGCTGATCTCCAGCGGCACCGGCGGCCTGGACTGGGCGCCTGATCACCAGCGGCACCGGCGGCCAGGACTTCACGCGCAATCACCAACGGCCTGGACTGGACGCCGATCACCAGCGGCACCGGCGGCCTGGACTGGACGCCGACAAATTGACTCACCTGGGGCCACAAATTTAGTAATTGCCAAGTCCATTTGCAAAGTCCCTTGGAGATAGCCTATTTTTAGACTTTGCAGTTTGGTTTGGAACTTTGCAAACAACAACAAATGCAAAGTCCATTTGCAAAGTCCCTTGGAGATGCTCTAAGTAACAAATTCGAGAGACGAAGTAGGTTGTTGGTTGGAGCTAATTTTTTTCTCTGCTACTCAAATATAGATTAGAGGGTTGTTTATACTAGAGATGCACTAAGCCTGCCGCCTGGCCCAGCCCTGCTAATGCCTACCTGGCCCGCACCGTAGCTGAACTCGTCGTCGTTACCGTTGTGCATGCTCGCCTCTCGCACGCAAGTACTCACTCCACGAAAGAATGTAATTATGAAACCGTGTCAGTCAAATTAATTCAAATTTGATCAAATTTATAGTAAATAGTATTAGCATTTATGTCTTCAAATAAATTTATTATAAAAATATATTCTATAACTAATCTAATGGTACTTATTTTGTCTCATGAGTGTTAGTACCTTTTCATATAATTTTAGTCAAAATTTAAACTGTTTGATTTCTCGAAATGTGAGAATTGCATTTATCGAGGGAGTATATAGCAACCAAAATCCCAGTTCTATCGGACTATACACAATACATAAGATTTTTTGTTTGATAAAGATTAAAGCCTATAATAGTGAATTTGATTAATTTCATAAACTTACTTAAATTAAGGTGGACTTCTTGACATTATTTCAATGCTTCTTAATTTAAATATTATTTTATTGCAGCCAATAATTTGACATTTTTATTTATATCAACTATTGCACAATATTGTAGTATCATAATACTATGAAATTTCACGTAGGATCGTATGTGTAATAACTTTCATTTAAAATCAGTATACTATGAAATTTAGAATATATTAGTGAAATTGATATCTTTTCACTTTGGTAGAATCATATGATTCTGAAATCCAGATTGGGATGCCCGGCCGTAGCCTTGGCAAGTGACGCGACGTTGCGTAAGAGCATCCTTACAGTATGAACTGCTCCCTCCGTCCGTAGAACATTATAATTATGGGATTCCTGACGGTTAAACTAGCTCAAATTTAACTAAGTTTAAAGTAAACAATATTAGCATTTATGTCTTCAAATAAATTTATTATGAAAATATATTCTACACCTAATCTAATGGTACATATTTTATATCATGAGTTAGTACTTTTTATATAAATCTAGTTAAAGTTCAAATTGTTTGACTTCTCGAGAAACGAGAATTGTATTTTTTTTGGACCGAGGGAGTAGTTATTAGCACTAAAACAACTTCTTCAATAGTACTGACTTTTAACACATAACTTATAACATGCATGAACAGTCTCATATAACATCTCATATAATCTTGAAAGTGTGCACGAGAGTAGCCCATGATGAAGATCTAGCTTTCCTCTCTTCTATTAAAATATGAAACAATATACTTTGAGCTAGCTCATAAACTACCATTAGAGCTACCTTAAGAGCATCTCCAATAGTCCAACAATTTAGTAAATTGACCCTTAATATTTATTTTGTTTGGCACAACTCCCTTTTTTTGTGTGGCAGAACTCCCTATCCTAACTCTCAATCTATTTACGTATGAAAATCCACGCGCAAAAGATAAGCGGACAGCCACTATTCCCTGTCATGGGGCAGCGGTTTTTTCTTTGACGCTCCATCGCCCCGACCGCAGCTACCTGGAGGTTCCCAGAATACTAAGATCAGAGCAAGCAATGAAGAGGTTCGCGGAATTAGATCTCCATCCACTATTTTTTGACCTAAGAATACCGGAAGGTAGTAGAGCAGGTAATAGAGATACCGTTTTGGAGGTACTGAATATCGTCAAGTTGGCCTGCTTCTTTTACATGAGTAAATTGGCGAAAAAAGTATTGGTGTTACGGTCTTTTATTTTATTATTTATTGGAAAGGTTGGAAAAAAATGAGTTTTTGGAATTATTTTTTAATACCACGTAACATGGTGAAGGGCTCCTGGCATGCGAATTGCAGATTTGTAATCACGTAGAGAAAACAGGAGGTAGGATCACTGTGAAATCGTTAATGATACAATTAAGACGTCCGAACGGAGGGACACCTCCCTCAGCTCACTCTTGTATGTGCCACTCGTCTAGCGACCCTATCCGTTTGTCCCGTCTGCGCGCCCTGATGCTCGTTGCGTCGTTTCCTCCCTGCATCACCGTGCCCATCCATCCACGCCACTTTGCCTCGCCATCGCCGGTCCCATGCCGCACCGCGCTCCATCCCCTGCGGCCTTCTCCGTGCTGACTCCTCCACGCCGCATTCCCTACCGGGCCCAGTCTGCCTCGCCCGCCTCCACTACAGTGGCGGACCCAGAATCATTTCTTTGGGTAGGCACACAGTATAGAAACAGTGCTCCACAGTACGCTACAGTTCTCGCTACAGTGCTCCGTTACCTTGGTCACCGGAAATCTGGGGTAGTCCTGGGCCTATCCAAAACCCGGCTGGGTCCGCCACTGCTCCACTACACTGCCTCCTCACCGCGGCCGGCCCGCTCGCCGCGACCGCCTCCACCGAGCTGGCGAGTGGCAGCAGCCTACACCGAGACGGCGAGCCTCCACGACGGATGCTCCAGCAAGCAGGCAAGAGGGACGAGATTCGTGTGACGCTACACCCGCTGACGAGTTGCTCGTGTCGCTGCCGCATAGCGAGCTCCATGCGCCGTCGGCATGCCTCCATTCGTCCAAGCAAAGCCTATGTTGCAAGAGTATGTTTCAAGTGTTTCAGATGTTTTATCTGGATGTTGCAAGTGCTTTATCTTGATGTTGCAAAAGATGTTGCACATGTTGCAGTAACTACACACATATGTTTCAAATGTATGCTCCAAATGTTTTATCTCGTTTTCCAAACATATGTTTGCAAGTGTTGTCACACATATATTTCATATGTTATCACACATATGTTGCAAGTGTTTTATCTTGATGTTTGTGTATATTTGCAAATGGTTTTCAAGTGTTTTTAGGTGTTTTTTTTGCAAGTGTTTCATACGCATGTTTCGAGTACTGGTGTTGCAACTTGTGTTTTAGATGCATGTTTCATGTGTTTCATCTACCTTCATATGTATGTTGCAAGTGTTGTATCCAGATGTTTCAAAAATAAACCGGGTGTTACATCTCTATCCTTGTTTTTCTACTGCCTCACCTTCGCCTCGGTGTCTCCTCCTCCCAGCGCCGGCTGGGCATCCGCCGCCCCTTCCCCTCTTCTGGATGTTGGCGTAGCCACCTGTTGTAGTCACCTGTTACAGTTGCTGGTCACGTGCATGCGCCTGAGAAGTAGATGGGGGCGCGGACTCCCCACGTGCAGTCGGGCGGCACGGGCCCCGCGCATAGGCGGGCACGGGATGCAGGTGCTATGAGGGGAGACGGAGTGCAGGCATGGACGTCCAGACACGGGATCTGTCTGGACGTCCGGGCACTAGCACTGCCGCTGTGAAAGCGGAGTTCCTACGCGTTACGCGTGACATGGAGTTCCATATACGCGAATGAGGCTGTTGTTAGCTGTAGCACACAACGACACGGAGCTGATGACTGATGAGAACCAACTGTGGCAGTGGCACCCTATCTCCATATCAGCTCGGCGCATGCATTGCATGCCGTGACAAGATCTGCTGCGCCCAACGGGAACGGGACGTACGAAATTAACCAACCGGCCGATGATTAGTCGGGATGGCTTCGCTCAGAGATAGGAGTACTCCGTATGCGCGTGATCGCGATGCGAGTGCGAGGCTGCTGCGAGTGCCGGCCGGCACCGTCTGCCAGATTTGTTTTCCAAGCTGGGCGCTGGCGGCTGGCCTATGCCTATTATATCCCTGAACGGACCTCAATTTCCCATCACCCAATGAATTTTCTTCTTCAACAAAATTGTTGTTGGTGGTCACAGAACAGGCGATGGTGGCATACCCTTTTGTATTCTAGGACCAGCCATAGAATAGGCTGAATAGCCCCATACTCCTTGGAATCAACTGCGTGTGTATACACGCTCATTTTTTTTTTAGATCCTGCATCTGAAGCACCGGCTGTATTGTGCACATGGAGCCCTCGTGCCATCTGAATCAGGCCTACTACCCTCGGAGGTATAATGGGCATGTTCCTATGATAAATAAGGCACGACACAAAAGAACTTGATTACAAAAACATTGTATAAGGTGTACTAGAGGCTAGAGCAGCTACATTCAGGATGCAATATTTAGTTAAGGCTTCAAGATCCACTGGTTTGTGGTCACACTAGTTTAGATGCAACTCTGAATACCGACACGTTTCGGTTGCCAATTCCTTTGAGTAGAGAGCAAGATCGATTAATATCGAAAACTTTCATATATGTCAATTCACCATGGTCCTAACAATATTTTCAAAGAAAAAATAAGCCCCCTACATAAGTAACTTCTAATTTACCCGTCAATGGTAATATCTATATCTATACCTAATAATAAAGAGGTAAAATTTTCGCGTAAGATATAAGTAAGATTCTACTCAACTAAGATTACATGTAAGACCAGGTTGATACTAATCCAAATAGATCAAACTCCAACTCGCTTCGTTGCTGCCGTGAAGTCTCATATTTTCCACACGTCCTTTTTTGGATAGGGCTCTCTCTGTTGTCGTGGACTCTAATTTTTGCCTTGTCTTTTTTATTCTGCCCGATCTACTTGGATGTCTCTTTTCGTTTGCCATTTGTGCACTACAAAAAAAAAGAAAAAAAATCATGTACTGATATTTTTTCTTATGGACACGTTCTCACGTTACTTCTCAAATCATCCGTGTCCTACCAAAAAGAAGAAAAAAAGAATCTGTTATGGATCCACATGTGTTTCCCTTGCGTGCTTCGCTGGTTACGCTCTATGCCCTTACGTGCATGTATGCCCACATGCATCTGAGACACTAATCCAATCCCAAGATAATTAGGATGCAATCACGTACATAAAGTCCTGTTGTTTACGTGAGCCATCAAAGTTTGCCTTCCCTCTGTCCGAGAAGATAAGCACCCACGATGCATCGACACGCCGCACACCAATACGAGTTGGACTCCATCTTTCCTATGTCAATGTTCGACGCAGCGAGGCGACACACATATATATAATAATAATAATAGAGAAGACCTTAGCTTTGTTGATTACACGGGACCCCTAGAAAACAATCTCCTCCGGGAGATCATTGCATGCTGCCTTGGAGGCCAAACGTACAAGAAACCACCAACTCAGCGTCGTAATCTTCCTCAAAGTGCGGCAAGACATCGACATTGACTACGCACCCATCGGCCAGGTACGTATTGCAATCCATATGATTCAAATACACGGGACAATTATTTTCAGATCAATTGATTTATGTTGGTTAATTAAATTTTTATGCTATTTTTAAAACAGACAAATGGAACATGATGTTGGATCAAACACTTTTGAGAATTTAGATGATCGACCATTAAAGAAAGCAAAGATGAGTGAAAACAAAATAACAGATGAAAAGACAACTGCATCGCCAGCTAGAGAGAAATTATCTTCAGATTATGAATTGATAGATAAGCAGATAAGAGAAGAAGAAAAAAAGGTGGATGATGAAGAACAACCAAAGGAACAAAAACAAAACAATGTTGGTAATACATATGACTATCTACCACAAGGTATTTTAAAATTTTAAATTTTTATTTGTTCTTTTTCATGTATAATTTTGATTACAGTACCGAGGATATAAAGCTAATCCATATTCAATTATATGTAGATTATTCATTGACCGATGTAGATTTATGTGCTCACATAATGATTGCGGAATATTCAAAAGACCATATACTAGTGAAGATTGATGAAATATTTGTGAAACAACATCAATTATTGTGCCTCCTAGAACAAGGCAAATGGTTAGACGATGATGTGAATACAACTAATGATTAGGCATTTTACATTCAGTCTTAAAAATTATTTAATGTATTTTAAAATTTTTGTAGGTGATCAGTGCTTAAATATGTTGTATAAGGGATCAAGTACAACTGCAAAATATGGATGATGCTAAGATATATTTTGAAAACCCCTTTATTACTAGACTGATTACAAGAGATGCCAACAATGGTATAACTGAAGATGAAAGTTTTATTACTGAGATTGTTAAAAACTATCTTGATCATGAAATGGTAACATCTATCTCCAATTTCAATTAATAGAATTAGCAGATTCTTAGTTGCTAATTATATATATGTCTGTCACTGATCCATTAACTTGATTATAGATTTTTCTACCAATAAATATCAAAGACTCTCATTGGTATTTAGCTGTTTTGAACGCAAAAAAGACTGAGATTCAAGTACTCGATTCATTGTGTTGAGAATTCAACTCGTGCTGACCTCACTATTGTGGTTTGTTTCTATGCTCCAATAACTCTAAATTTTTTTAACTAATCTGTTAATTGTGTTAAAAACAATTTATGAAAACCTTATTATTTACACAGCTACAAGGACTACAACATCATTTGGACATTATTGAAGGTCAACAAACATTGATTAACGAAAAATGGAAAAATTTACATATTACTGAATGGAAAGTCAAAGAACAACTACCCGAACCAATTCAAAAAGACAGGTAAATATAAAAAACAAGAAATTATCTGGTTTATTTATGTTGAATGCTAATGCTAAATTTTATTTTAACTATTAAGTTCATTTTGCGGCCTCTTTTTGCTCAAATTCATGGAATACTGGACTGGAGATCCACTATCTCATCCAATTACATAGGTACATATGTCTTCTTTTGTCATGACTAATTATTCAATATACGTATAGATATATATTTGTACCATACAGGAAAGTATTAATCTTTTTAGGTACAAATTGGCCGGTATATTGTATTGCTAGAAAACAAACACAGCGCCACTGGAGACAAACTTATAAGAAAATAATGACAAAGAGTCAAATACTGATGACGTTTTGTTATTGGAACTGCAGATGCTCAAAAAAAAACAAAAGCACTATGTCCAATGTCTATTGAAAATAAATACTACTCACTAATATCTGTTATTTCCAAGATGGGTATACGTGAGTTATTAGGTGGCCTTTGTGACTACATCAAATCAATTGATTGTCCAAAAACCTTGGAGTAAGCGTCATTTCACATTGTTAATTCATTTTTTATAATTGAGTTGTACTAACAGCATGCAATGTATTTTCTTCATTATGCTTGACAGGAAAGTCTGGGTACAAAACTCAAAACCATATACCATTAGCTTGACTCTCAAGAAACTGCAATAAATTCTAAACGATGATATGCCCATGGACATAGAAACTTTTAATTTGGTCGTACGAAAAAAATATGTTTGATGACATTCAAATGGTGAAGAATCAGAGAGGAATTATATCAAAGCATTATCTAGACTTGAAATTTTGGGTAAGTTCTTATATTCACTATCTCTTTCTATATATACACACACACACTAATTCTTTTAATCACCTTATTTTATTATTTTATATGTATAATATATAATTACGGATTTTGGACGACATTCGGACTTTCGGGAAAAAAAATAGATGTGGATCAACTAACAGATTCCGTTTGTTGCTGGCCTGGTATAAACTATAGTGTTTCATCATGCAAATTGGTAAGAACACTCTCATATACCTATTAGAACAGCTACTAATAGCTAGCGTATTCTATATTAAAATAAAAATTGACTATTACAGTCCGAAAATATACCTGTCAAAAATAGTTTTATGTCGTTTCTAATCTATGTCCTATATCAGATTCTTATCCCAACACAAGGCGGCGGGGAATTTAGTCTATTCATCCTTGACAAAGAAAATAGAAAAATCTACATTTTAGACCCTCCGCCTCTTGATCCCATGTACCAGTACAACCCAAGTGCAAGATATGTCAAAAAAAAACTTTTATGGATTGCCGAGCACTCACCAAAAGCTATGTCTACTGTATGCCCTGGGTCTAGATGGAATGAAAATATTTTTCTGTGGCGTCAAAAAATGTTAGAAGATATTCCAATTTGCAAAAGGTAACCTTTCTTTTGAGATAAAATTATTTGTTACACTGAATAGTACATTTTCATATATATTATTAAATTAGATTTTATATATATAGCAGGGAACTTTCGGGTTATATTGTTTCAATCTTCATGTCAGCATGGAAAGGCGAAGAACTAAACTTGCCATCTTTAACGGTAAATATCACAATAATTAAATCCATTATCGTTTTACACATACATAACTCTATAATACAATAACATTATGGATTCGTTAACTGACAATATTGATTGTACGTACAGGATGGATATGAAATCAGAAAAAAAAGTTCTAGGACAACTACTTACATACAAGGATAATGAATGTGAAGACAACATGCCTACTGGGGTCCTAGAATTCCTTAAATATATTAGAAACTAGCAAATATGCCCGTGCGTTGCAACGGGAACAAAAATAACTTGAAAATTGAGATTAGTCTTGTGTTTCTATTCATTTTAGAATATCTGAATGCACACTTTTATAACTCGTATTGGAACTGTTGGCTTGGACATCTATCCAATGATCACGCCATGCGTTTCAATTTATCTTAGACTCGGTCACCGTGACTGACTGTGGACGCATACTACACTAACTCTTATGTGTGCGAGAGACTTGAAGATATTAATCTATGTACGAGAGACTTGAAGATATTAATCAATGATCATGTTAATATGTTATACACTCTAATTTATTCTAGCACATTCAAGAGAGATTTTGAAGATTTTAATCAAGATACAATCTAATTAATTTATTTTAGAATTACCTAAACATGTTGTGTTTTAATATTAAGTATGGATATGTATATCACATATAGTGCTAGCATGGTAGGAGCTCATCTGTGTGTACGTATTTTAATCAAGATACAATCTAACTAATTTATTTTAGAATTACCTAAACATGCTGTGTTTTAATATTAAGTATGGATATGTATATCACATATAGTGCTAGCATGGTAGGAGCTCATCTGTGTGTACATATATAAAAAATAGAGAAAATTCAAAGATCATATTATTGAGAGGAAGAAAAGAAAGAGGATGTATCAATGTTTAGTTTGGCTGACCAGCTTAGCTACAGGGGAAAGGTTTTAAAAAATGGAAAAATCGAACCGCACACTATCCTACCAATTGGCTACGAAAAAAAGCACGGCCTTATCTTCTTGCTCCACGTACATTCCAGCGGCACGGCCGCGCCGCTTCTGTGCTCGCGGTACCTGCTCCTCTTCCGATCCGTACTCCTCCTCTCCTCTCCTCCCTGCTCCTCATCTTCTCCATCGCTGGGTGGACCAGGCCTGGCTTGGCCGCGCAGAGGCAGTGGCGCAGACGCCTCTGGCTGGCGCGCACGAAAGTCCTGGCCGGTGGCGCGGGCGCTCCTAGGTGCGCGAGCGAGGGGCGGCAATGGCGCGGGTGCCCTGGCCAGCGAGCGCAGAGGCAGCGGCGCAGGCGGACTTGGCTGGTGGCGCGGAGGCGGCGGTGTGGCGCCCCGACGGCCTGGAGACGTGACCCTATCCTCTTGGATACTTTGGGCTCGTTTGGCAGAGCTCCGACTATAGTTAAAACAGTTTTAGCTGTGGCTTCATGAATGGAGCAGATTCAATGGGGGGAGCTGAAGCGTTTTTTAAACCGTTTGATAAAACAGCTTCTCTACGCAGATAAAAGGATAAAATTATGATGTTACCCTTTTCTTTTTTTTCTTTCCTATTTTGTTCCTTTATTTTATTTTCCTCTCTCTATTTGATTTCAGTTAGTACTATTTTTCTTTTGAGAAAAAAAACACATACATTGCCTTATCCGCTTGCTTACAAGGACCACAATATCCATCCGTCCCCACAATATCCATCCGTCCCCGCACGCCCTTTCCTGTGTCTCTCTGTTTCTTCCCTTCGAGTGTGAGCGGACGAGCCATGGGGCCTGAGGGGCATCGCCGGCGTGCGCAGCGGCGACACACGAGCGGCTAGGGAGCTGAACCGTCCGGTGCCGCGGAGGAGCTGTGCGCATGAGCGGCGGAGGGAGCCGCGCTGGCCTCGTCTGCGCCGTCGTCGTCTCGCGCCACCAATGCCTACGCCACCGTCGTCCGCATAGGCCATCGTCGTCTCCCACGGCCTCACCGCGCTAGGGCAAACAAGGAAAGGAGCCACGCTGGACCCACGAGATGGAGAGGGAGCCGAGCGACGCTGGTATTTTTGGCTCCTCTTCTCTCTCCTTGCCCCTCTCAGCGGGATATCCGGGGCTGTGCGTTGATTCGATTCTTTCTCTTTTCCTCTTGGATCCATTTGTGTATGGATGAGACGGAATTTGATTCGCGGAGTGGTGTGAATCCAAAATCTAGCGACATTGTGTTGCCTGTTCCGATTTCTGGTTGGAAAAAAGTGTAAATACCTTTCTCGATTTGATTTGCAGTTCTTTCTCGGTTCAGTTTGTAATTGATTCACAAGTTGTCTCTTGTGGATTAGTTGGGAGTCCCGACCAAAATTAGCCAGACGATATATTATACGTAACTTGGTGGTGGATTTGTTGGCTGGTTGTATTGTATTCGGTTTGCATAAGGAGATCGTGCGGTGAGATGTCTCATGTTTTCCCTTTCTGATTCTGGATTCATTCTCTATTATGGTTAGGCGGAGGGGGTGGAGGCAGACAAAAAAAGTAGAGGTGGAAACAAAAAAGTTGTAGAAATTTTCACAATTAAATATTAGGTATAGATACAAAAGGTTAGTTTTTAAGCATGAATTTCCTGTAAAAATTCTAATGTTTAGTCAACAAAAAAAAACTGGTCGCATATATTATCATGTGTGCTAAACTATCTACAGATTCCATTAGTTATTGTTCTTTAATATTTGGAAGAAGTAACCGATAGTTCACTCCAGCCAATTCAATCAGGAAAAAAACAAAATCATTTTCCAGCAACCTAAATGAACGTAAAAAAACATGTAGCAACGCACGAGCATATTTACCAGTAATATACTAATATGTTTCTCACCCTGACCGAACGATAAACCTGTTGGGCCCGTTTCAAAAAAAAAACTGTTGGGCAACTGGAACTCTGACTTTACTATACAACATGCATAGTGACACGTTTTTCACGTATATGTCTTTTGGTGGATTCCAAAAACAAAAAGGTTGAGATGATGATTATATTGCACCAATTGGAGCAGACATCTGCTAGACTGCTATCGTGCTGTATGTGCTTTTGTTCGGCTGATGGTTTTACGATTAATAAGCCAGCTGATGCTATTTTATTACGATACCATGGCCGATAAGTTCAAGCGAATAGGACGAGAACTAAAAAAAAATATGCAGATTTCCCTCCAAAAAAATGCAGTTTGGGTATTGTTCGTCCAGCAGTTTTGTGGGCTTTATGGAAAACTGCAAATCACATTACATTTCATTACCAGTTGTACCGGAGAAGTTGCCAAGGTTATATGAGAAAAAAATCATATAAGCAAGGGTGGACCTAGCACGGAGCCCCTTCTAAGCCCCATACTTCATATATTCTAAAAATATTCTAAATTATAAGACGTTTTGGTTTTCTAGATACATTGATTTTAGTATGTATCTAGACATAATGTCTATCTAAATATATGGCAAAAGCTGTATATCTAACTAGAAAAGCCAAAACAATTATAATTTGGAATTGATGGAGTACTCTGCAACAGAGCTATATCACTGTATGTGCTTTTGCTGCTGCCTTGGGAATAACGGACCTATGTCCAAAGCAAAATTTTGACAAGTAATAAAATGTGCGCAATTTGGATACTGTTCATCAAGCAGCTTTGTGGGCTTTACGGAAAAGCAGGAATCACATTGTTTTTCAGTATCATTATTTGTACTGGAGCAGTTGTCAAGGTTATTTTAGAAAAAAACATATAAAGGCTTATAAGTTGGCAACTAATATTCAGGACTCCATGTAAATTAACAAAGGTAGATCTGTTCACTGACCGGTGTGCCTGAACATATCATTGGAGGCATCAGGTTTCTTAAAGGGGAGCGTATGCTATGAAACTAGCTTCTTGTGGAAACTATGGAAACTTCAATCTAAGTCCATAGGATTCTAATCCGATGGCCTCAGATGAAGGTGGGTTGTGCTTCATCTGAGATCATCGGATTAGAATCTTGGTGGGAGGGTGTAAGTGAATAAATGACCCACCTTCATCTGAGATCATCGGATTAGAATCCTGTGGACTTAGATTAAAGTTTCCATAGTTTCCACAAGAAGCTAGTTTCCATAGCATACGCTCCGCTCCCGATTGCTCGCACGGGAGAATTCGGAGCATCGGTGGCTTCTTCGCGCGCCGGCGCGTGGCCACGGATGTTTTGCAGAAAGACCCTTCATGATTTATAAAATAAACCCGCGCTCCATATAGCATTGGATCCTTGACATTTTTGCAAAAGACCCCCACCGATGCCTCCGTCGTTGCTCCCTCTCCCGAACCTTATCTCCCTGTCATTCCTCTCTCCGTTCTTTCTCCTCTCAGATCTGAGTTCGGGCTGGATGTGGCGCGAGCTTGAGCGGCGGCGGGCGCTCGCAGGTCTCAACATGCTGCCCCGTGGTGACATCGGGGCATCATGACGCGGATCCGGCGGCCGAGCAGCGGCGGTGGGTGGCAGATGGTGCGTCGGCCTCCTCCGCGTGCTGCCCCATGATGGCATCCAGGCGGTATGACACAGATCTGGCAGGCGAGCGACGGCGGTGGCAAGTAGGTACTGCTTCTCTTAATGGCTTACTGCGCTCCCAAATGGCCAAATTGAACCTCAGATCCTCATTCCTAGCGTGATTGTGGCAACTTGCAGGAGCGAGCACCGCCAGTTTGCTCTCTCGTCCACAGCCGCATCCTTCCCACTTGCTGCGTTCGTTATGTTGCCCGTTCACGGCGTCTGCCGGCAACCTATTGTTGCCCATCCGTTACGTCCGCCAGCGAGGTTGTTGTATCCAGTTCAATGTTCGGCAAGGTACACACACGATCACCCCTAATCTTGCAGATGACTTGCATTGGATGTAGTGGATTCATTATTGAATTGGTTGTATGTGAAATCCGGTAGATTCATTAATGAATTGGTTATGTATGTGGAAGGACGGCCATCTGGTTCTTCCTGGAGTAGTATTCAGGACTGATGTTTGTGCGAACCAATTGCCCTTTTAATTATAGAGGTCGTGGAGCTATCAGTAGTTGATTGGACCTATGAAGCTTTAGTCAACACGTAGAGCTGATGTCCTTCTCTATATATCCACTATGCGCCCAATGTTTAGTCTTTCATATTTCAGTATCAATAATCTGCTAGAACTGCCATAGTTTTTAATCTATTCATTTGCAACTTGTGTTCGTTTGTAAGTCTTGCAAATCCTGGTACATTTTGCTATTGTTACTGTCTAACAATAGACTGCTTAGAAGAACTATGAGTGACCTCACCTGCTTATATTCAGTAATGAGCAAGAAACAGTTGGTCACCTATTTTTTAATTGATGTGTGACATCTTGTGTTTAGGAGATTTCTAAAATGATGCAAATTGATTTGAGAAAGCACTTTTAATCTCTGGCGCGTTTATGGATTAGTAATGAGAAATATGCTACAACGGTGCATATGGAACTATCAAAATCCTGTGTGTTTTCACGGAAAGAAGGCTTATCACCGGCAGGTAATGAAGATGGACTGCTGTCAGCTTCTCATCCAGGAGCTTGGTAAGTGGGAAAAATTGCTGTATAACATTTCAGTGGCTTTGTTACCACTGATTTTGGACTAGCTTGCAGAAAAGCTAATTTTCTAGATAGCTTGTAAGCTGTTTCTTTTCAAGTTTGGATAAGATCAAATTTTGGTTAGTGGTCTTGCTCTTGAGTTGTGGACCAGGTACACAAAGATGCGGTAAAGACCTGCTGTCGCTGTCAAACGACGACTCTGCCTAGCCGCCGTTGACGGGTTTAGGAGTATAAATTGTGTTAACTGCACGTCAATCAGAGATTCTATGAGTCTTTCTGTTTTGGACCAAGTTCAGGACAAACTCTTTTGAAGTTCATTATGGTTGCATGTATACTTACTTAGATGTATTTTTTATTTTTCAAATCTCACCCCCTAAATTGATCTCTGAGATTGTACAATGACCCTTTATAGTGATGCGTGATGTAAGAGTTTTCAGAGATGTCCAATGACATTCATGGTTTAATGTTCTTTTATTGTGCAAGAATCTTAGTGTAATACACGCAAAAATATTTTCTTAATTTTGTTCTTTATGAAACGAGAAAATTTATTGTTTTAAATTTTGGTTAGATAGTTTAGTATCTATAAATTCAACGAAATAGTCAAGATAGGACGCCCAAAGGGCGCCTAATGTTCTAGTACAGCTAAAGAGCAACTGAAAAATCTCAACATGGAAGGAAAGCTGGTACCATGGAAGCCCTCACGGAGAAGAATATTTTAATGGCGATCCAATAGCAATACTACTAAAGCCTGAATGTTCTTTTATGGTCTCAAACTATGGCCATGTTTAGTTCATGGCAAAATGCAAAAAGTTTTCAAGATTCTCTGTCACATCGCATATACCGGCACATGTATGGAACATTAAATATAGATAAAAAAATAACTAATTACACAGTTTGTCTGTAAACGTCGAGACGAATCTTTTGAGCCTAGTTAATCCATGATTAGACAAAGCTTGTCAAATACAAACGAAAAGTGCTACAGTGTTTTTTTAAAAAAATTTCACAAACTAAACATGGCCTATGTTCATTTTGTAAAAGCTGTAGGCTGTCCAGACTTACTTTACCAAGAGAGCTCAACTGCAGCTGTCTGAACTCTCTCATTGTAAAGTAGTAATAACTAGGTAAAAGTATTAATTTCCTGTTAGCGAAGAAAGTTTGCCCCCAACCGAGAGACATAGTAGACAAAGTCACAAAGCACAATGCCAGAAGGAAAATTAGTTTTGCAGTTGAAATATCAGTTATATACAAAACATTTTTTCCTTCTTCCATAACTGAACCCATGATCTAATTTCTGTTAGTCACCGGATTCAAGTACCCTCATATATGTTATGCTTAGAATCTTAATCTATGACTCTTTTATGCATGATTAAGCCGCCGCCATATATACTTAATCAGAGATCCCGCTACGAATAATAGATGCATAGATTCTCCTCATTTTTCGATTAGCACGTGAATTTACACCCTTATTTCTGCAATCAACTGGACAAATTTCTATATCTCCCCCTCCAATCGATCAATACGCACCCGGAATCACAGCAGAGCACCCAGCACTTAGATCTGATCTCAACCGCTGCAAGGGAGATTCCTGTTTCCTGACATATTAAAAAATGGATTCATAAAGCTCTCGCACAGCGTGGGAAAAAAACCAACGGTAGACAGGAGCATGCAACAGATCATGATCGGTATAAACTAAATCCAGCCATCCAGGCCAAGCGTCTACTTGCACTGAAACTAAGTGGCCTTAGATCTGAAGGGAGAAGCGAACAAACAACTGCGTCAAGAAAATGGTTTTCTTGCTGCTCGCCTTCCATGTCCATGGCACCTGCTGATGCTTGGCTGCGCGCCCAAGGCAGATCCGATCATTGCAACCGCGCGACCCACTTGCGTGCTTGCTCCAAATAAAAAAAAGGAAGGAGAGACAAACTCGTCTGGTTTCCATCTTCCAATCCTCCTTCGCCGATGCAGGGGGCAGCGCTGGAGGCTCATTTTCACAGCGCACAACCACGCACCCAGCCAATTGCATGCCCAGTAGAAGTTACAGAACCACTAATCAGCCACAGAGGCACAGACGGTGATGGGTGACGAATATGCCTGACACAGGTGCAAACAGCGCTAGCTCCAGCCTCGCTCTACTTGCCGTACGTAGCGCACTGTACCACGACGTGCACTCCCGTGAATTCCGGCCGTTGCGTTGCGGTCAGCTAGCCCGCAGCGGCACATGGACGGGGCTCTGTGTTCACTGCTCACGTTTTCTGCATGAGCTTGTATTTAGTCTGCTCACTCCATTGGCCACAGCTCGCACATGTTGCCGCCTCCTATATAAGCGTTGCTCCTGTCTTCCTCCCGTCGTGCCCCACTGCACTGCCTAAAGTGTCAGTGTCCCCAGCTTCCTCTGGTTTTGGCAAAAGAGGGGGGGGAAAAATAACAGTTAGCTAGGGACCTCACCTGCTAGGCATGGCTTCACCGGCGCCGGCAGACGGTGCCAATGGTGGCCTCACTGACCCACTTCTAGTGAGCGCGAACGGCCACGGTGTCGCCGCGAGGAAGGCTGGCCACGGTGCCAAGGGCAAGTAATGGGTGGCCTCCGGTAAGGCGGAGAGGCGGGCTGCCAAGGAGGCCGGCGGTGAGGACGGCCGCGCGCTGCTGTTCCGGAAGTATAAGGTCAAAGGCGCCCTTCTGCACCCCTACAGGTAAAGCCAGCTGATCAGCTAATTAAATCGAAAAGTGCATGGCATGAACAGAAATAGATACAGTCCAAATTATTTACACTATGTAATCAGGCTGTATTTTTTTGCTAAACGCGCATTTCCTAGTTGCTTGTTAGACTTTGCCTGCTTAGATCCTACTGGCTTAATAAATTCTCCAGCAAAATTTTCTTTAGTGGATAACTGTTGACCTGAGACTCCACCGGGGGCTCGTCATGTTCCAAGCACTAATAATATAGTAATATGGAATGCCAAAAATAGATGAAAGGATCTTGCAGGAGGATTGCTATTTCCTATTCTGGTCACATATAGCTTACATTTCTATGGCCTGAGAACTGACGACAAGTTTTCATGTTACAGGTTACTGATCATCATCCGATTAATCGCTGTACTTGTCTTCTTCGCATGGCGCATCAGGCACAACAAATCTGATATCATGTGGTTTTGGACAATGTCCATTGTCGGTGATGTTTGGTTTGGCTTCTCATGGCTCCTCAACCAGCTCCCAAAGTTCAACCCCGTCAAAACCATCCCATGTTATACTCTTTAGGATCTTATATGGAGTATATCAGTGGGGATTTACCCTTTACAATTCGGTAGAACCAAAACCTAATGCAAAACCTATCGGATCCGAGAGGGAGAGAGGAAGAGAGAGGGGATTGGGGTGTGTGCAAACCATCCGAAGGAAGAGCAGTGGCGATGGAGCTGGAGCTGGTGCCGGCCATCTCGGTGCAGTGGATCGGCGATGTGGAGATGTGGTGACGGAGTGGAGGCAGATGTGCAGTGCAGTGACGGCGGCGGTGCTTCCCGTCGCTCACAGCGCGACCCTCGAGATCGGTTAGGGTTGTAGGTGGGGAAAAGCGGCTCAGGTGAACCTCGTGACTCGAGCCCTGGCTCCCCACCTCCTTTATATAGCGCTGCGCGACGGGGGCCCACCAGCCATTGTTGGGCTGGACGCCCCCGATCAGGACGCGGATCAAAGGCCTAATGAGCCGTTGGGCTCATTAGAGGAGAGATCAACCTAACATTCTCCCCCTTGATCTCACTTATACTTTAACCTTTCATCTTTAACTTCAATGCTTTTAACTTTACCCGTTTCATCACAAATAAGTGCATAGAACATGTTTCATCGTCACGATCAATTGCCGATAGATTTGACAGGTACAATGCACATCTCTGATCCGAAACAGTTACTTTAACTTTCGGACCCTTTATTATAGTCCAGGAGTCATAGGCTTTCCCTTAAACCCATGCCGGCTACATGTTCTCTGAACACGTTGGGTGGTAAGCCTTTTATAAGCGGATCTGCGAGCATCTTTTCAGTGCTTATATGCTCAAGATTTATAATTTGATCCCGGACTTTATCCTTCACAACATAATACTTTATGTCAATGTGTTTGGCAGCACCACTTGACCTATTGTTGTGAGCGTATTGTACTGCTGGATTATTATCGCAATATAACTTTAGTGGCTTATGTATGCTGTCGACCACCTTCAAACCGGGTATGAACTTCTTTAGCCAGTTCACCTGCCCCGTTGCCTCATAACACGCTACAAACTCGGCATACATTGTGGACGATGTAGTGACGGTTTGTTTCGAGCTTTTCCATGAAATTGCTCCTCCTGCGAGAGTGAATACATATCCCGACGTGGATTTTCTATCATCTCCCGCATAATCAGAATCCGAATACCCCACTATCTGGAGATAATCTGATTTTCTATACGTCAACATGAGGCCTTTCGTACCTTGCAAATATCGCAAGACTTTCTTTATCAGTTTCCAGTGTTCAATTCCTGGATTACTTTGAAATCTGCCAAGCAACCCGGTAACAAAAGTTAAGTCAGGGCGCGTGCACACTTGAGCATATTGTAGGCTTCCGACAGCAGAAGCATATGGAACCACTTTCATTTGATCGAGCTCGTATTGGTTCCTTGGGCATTGAAAATCCCCATATCTGTCGCCCTTGACCATGGGTGCAGGTGAGGCACTACATTTATGCATACTGAATTTCTTTAAAACCTTTTCTATGTATGCCTTTTGTGATAGTCCTAATACCCCTTTACTTCTATCTCGGTGAATCTCTATGCCCAAAACAAAAGACGCTTCACCAAGATCTTTCATATCAAATTTTGAAGATAAAAACTTCTTTGTCTCCAGTAGTAGATGGACATCACTACTAGCAAGTAAGATATCATCTACGTACAGGATTAGGAAGATATACCTTCCATTCTTAAACTTTGCGTAAACACAATTATTCTCAATATTTTCTTTAAACCCAAAATTCTTTATTGTTCTGTCAAACTTCAAATACCACTGTCTTGAAGCTTGCTTTAACCCATAAATCGATTTCTTTAAGCGGCATCCCATTCGTTCTTTTCCTTCCATGACAAAACCTTTTGGTTGAGCCATGTAAACATTTTCCTCCAGATCCCCATTCAGGAATACCATTTTTACATCCATCTGATGTAACTCTAAATCGTAGTATGCCACTAATGCCATTATAATTCTGAAGGAATCTTTACATGAGACTGGAGAAAACGTCTCATTGTAATCAATCCCTTCTCTTTGTGTGAAACCTTTTGCCACAAGTCGCGCTTTAAACCTTTCAATATTCCCTTGTGAGTCACGTTTTGTCTTATAGACCCATTTACAGCCTACTGTCTTGGCTCCTTTAGGAATAGGTTCTAAGTCCCAAACTTTGTTGGTACTCATTGACTTTATTTCATCTTCCATGGCCTCAAGCCACTTGGATGAATTATCGCTTCTCATGGCTTCTTCAAATGAAGTGGGATCACCCTCCATTTGAAATTCTTCAGTGTTATACACCTCATAATCATCAGGTATAGCTGATCTTCTAACTCTTTGGGACCTTCTCGGGGCCTCCACATTTGGCACATCTTCAGTTTGGGGCTGTTGTTGCTCCCCCTCATCTGTGGCATCAGTTTATATAGGTTCCTGAAGGACAGGTTCCTCATCATTATTTACTGTCACCACAGGAGAACTGATAACAGGTGTTGGCACTACAGTATCTGGCACCGTTGGTGCAACTAGAACAGGTAGTTCAAAGAATGGTTCCTGAATCATCGGAGTGGGCACACATATCCGCTTCTCCTCAAAAACAATTTTTCGAGCCACCATGCTCCCCCTCATCATTTCATCCTCTAAGACAACAGCGTGTCTCGTTTCTACAAATTTTGTGTATCTGTCTGAACAGTAGAAACGAAAACCTTTTGACTTTTCAGGATAGCCAATAAAATGATAGCTAACTGTTTTGGGATCTAGCTTCCCAATATTTGGGTTAAACACTTTTGCCTCAGCAGGACTCCCCCACACATGTAAGTGTTTTAGTGAGGGTTCTCTTCCTGTCCACAACTCATATGGTGTTTTAGGCACCGCTTTACTCGGTACTCTATTTAGAATATGAATGGCGGTTTTTAACGCCTCCATCCATAGACTCAATGGCAAGTCAGAGTAACTCATCATACTACGCACCATATCCATCAAGGTACGGTTACGCCTCTCAGCTACTCTGTTCTGCTGAGGTTCGCCCGGTGTAGAATACTGGGCTACTATACCATTTTCCTGTAGAAACCTTGCAAAGGGTCCAAGAACTTGGCCATATGGGGTATGCCGACCGTAGTACTCCCCACCACGATCAGATCGGATGACTTTAATCTTTAAATTATGCTGATTTTCAACTTTAGCCTTAAATATTTTAAATTTATCCAACGCTTCATTTCTTTCTTTAATTGGATAAATGTAACCATAATGGGAGTAATCATCTGTGAATGTTATGAACGAGTCAAAACCATCCACACTTTTCATAGGAAAAGGACCACAGATGTCCGTATGAATTATCTGTAGAATTCCTGTGCTTCGTTTAATATCCTTTTTAATTTACTTTGTGTATTTTTCTTTAATACATTCTCTACATTGTTCAAGGTCTGAGAACTCTAATGGAGGAAGAATATCATTCTTAACTAGTCTCTCTATTCTCCCCCTCGAAATATGGCCTAAACGACAGTGCCATAATTTCGACGACGCATCTTGAGTTCTCTTTCGTTTTCTATTTGCATTCACAAACGAGGATACGTTTTCATTCGCATCACATACGGAATTCACATTTTCACGAAGTGATAACAAATAAAGATCTTGCTTTTGAAAAGCAAGGCCAACACATTCATTATTACTCAATATCTCACATTTGCCATCTCCAAAATGGCAATCAAATCCATCGTTGTCCAAACATGACACACTAATCAAGTTTCTCTGTAATGAAGGAACAAATAAAACATCTCTAAGCAAAAGAATAAAACCATCAGCAAGCTCTAAAGGAACATCGCCAACAGCTTCAACATCTGCTTGGACTCCATTCACGACTTTAACGTGTCTTTCGCTTCTTTGCGTAGTCCTCGTCGAACGGAATCCCTGTAATGAATTAGCAACATGAACAGTTGCACCTGAGTCAATCCACCAAGTAGATTTCGAATACTATACATACAGGGATTCATTTATGAACGTAATAATGTTCTCACATTTCTTTGCCATGATCATCTTTAAGAATTCAGGACAATCTTTCTTGTAATGTCCCTCCTTCTTGCAGTAGAGGCACTGATCTTTGTTCACTGTAAACCTGTTTTGCTGAGGCTGATGCTGCATGGGACCCTTGCCCTTTGGCTTTGAGGGAGAGTTGGCATTGACATTGAAATTATTTCTTTTGTTATCTTTAACAAAATTGAGAGCACCACCATTGGCGGCCTTTATTCTCTCTTCCTCTTGCACACACATTGCCATACAACGTTCTAGATCTCATTTCTCGGGCTGAATGTTGTAGTTGACAACAAATGTGTCAAACTCTTTTGGTAAAGAAGCAAAAATCAAATGGACAAGAAACTCTTCTATAAGAGCCAGATCCATTGGTTTTAGCTTGTTGTTCAAATGGTTCATTTTTTATATGTGCTCTCTTATGTCATTGCTATGTCCACCTCCAGTGTATCTTTCTGTTACCAGCTGCTTTATCAGCTGAGTAGCATATGTCTTTGAAGAGCCATAGAACTGACTCTTTATCCTTTCCAAGTACTCTGTGACAGTGTCACACTCTTGGATTGAGCCCATTATGGTAGGCTCAATTGTGTTCTTTATGACAGCAACACACTTTTTATTGGCATTGACCCACTTTTGCTTTTGTAGGTCATATGCCATCTGTATGGGAGCACGGTCCCTTTCTTTCTTTTGCCATTCAGCATCAGACTCACTGGCGTCCCTCACCGGTGCCACTGGTTCAGTAGGGCATGGTGTGGTGACCACCCAGTCCACCTCGGCCAAGACAAAAGCGAGGTTAATTTTCTTCTTTCATTCGGTGTAGTTGTCACCTTTGAGGGGTGGAATATCTTTGATAAACCCCATCAAAGAGTAACCTCCTGTAAACACAAATCATATAGAGTGAGAACATAAGTACCAAAAATAATTGCATGCTTTAATTCCAACGTTGGTCAAAATTAAAACATACAAAATTATCCTTTTTACACTAATTCTAGATCACCGTTGGGCAGAAATAGAATTAATGCATGACAAAATCATAATAACATCATAATACTGCTATTAATCAACGTTGGTCAGAATAATAACAATATTATGATCATATTTTAAAATTATCTATTTTCAAAATTAAATTCTCCCGTTGGTTCGAATTTAATAATGAAATTAATAACATCAAGTACGCAACGGAAACATTTTTACCATTCTCATAATAATATTTTCCAGAAGCAACTTTACTGTTAACTGAACAAAAAATATCGTTGGATAAATTTTGTACAGAAAATATCATCAAATTTAGGTTAAAGTTGCATCAAAAGGTCATTTAAATTAGATTCTGGAAAAATTAAAATGCAATTTTGTTTTGTACTGTACAAATTTCACATGCGGCCTGAAAGTCTGATCTCTGTGTGCTCGCGGCCCAGCATAATGCGGCCCAGTTGGCCCGTTTGCGCGCGCTCGCTGGCGCTCCCGCGCCCAGGCCGCAACCTGGGCCTGGGCTGGGATTCTGGCCCTTCCGCGCTGCCCGCCTGGGCCGGAAGCCGGTCCAGCTGATTCTGGCCGTCCGTCTGGATCCGACGGTTCACCGTCTAGATCGGTGGATCAAAACCCCTGGCCGCTGCCCTATGAACCCTAATCCCGTTTCATTTGGTTCCTCCTTTCTCTCCTTCGTTCATCTGAGCGGCGCACAAGAGCACCAGCAGCAGCTGCTGCCCATGGCGGCCTGGCGAGGAAAGTTGGCGCCGCCCCGCGCCCTCTCGCGGCGTGAGTGCTCGCCCAAGGCTGAGCACGCCGCCATCGAGGGGCCGCATGGTGGTGCCCTGTTACCGTCGGATGTTCTTTTCCGCGCGGCTCTGTGTTCACCGAGGTGAAGTGTGGCTCTGTGTTCTGTCCCGCGCGCCGGCCATGAGCGACGCCGCGGTCTTCTTTCCGCGCGGTGGTGGTGCCGCTGGCGGTGAGGAAAACCCAGGTAGGCCCTCCTATCTTTAGGGTTAGGGTTTGTATGGAAGTTCTTTTCTGATTTCAAATCGGTTCTTTTCTTTCTATTTCTGTTCCCCCCGATCTAGATCTACTACCATCATAGGCCTCTGATACCAATTGTTATACTCTTTAGGATCTTATATGGAGTAGATCGGTGGGGATTTACCCTTTACAATTCGGTAGAACCAAAACCTAATGCAAAACCTATCGGATCCGAGAGGGAGAGAGAAAGAGAGAGGGGATTGGGGTGTGTGCAAACCATCCGAAGGAAGAGCAGTGGCGATGGAGCTGGAGCTAGTGCCGGCCATCTCGGTGCAGTGGATCGGCGATGTGGAGATGTGGTGACGGAGTGGAGGCAGATGTGCAGTGCAGTGACGGCGGCGGTGCTTCCCGTCGCTCATAGCGCGACCCTCGAGATCGGTTAGGGTTGTAGGTGGGGAAAAGCGGCTCAGGTGAACCTCGTGACTCGAGCCCCGGCTCCCCACCTCCTTTATATAGCGCTGCGCGACGGGGGCCCACCAGCCATTGTTGGGCTGGGCGCCCCCGATCAGGGCGCGGATCAAAGGCCTAATGAGTCGTTGGGCTCATTAGAGGAGAGATCAACCTAACATCCCAGATCTGGCCGCCCTCAAGCAGCACTTTGACTTCTCTGAAGGCACCTCTAGGCTCCTCGGCATTGATGTTTTCGTCACCGCAGCCGACCCCATTGATGAGCCCATACTCTACACCATGAATTGTGTCCTCTCCATCCTCGCTGTTGACTACCCAGTCGACAGGCTTGCCTGCTATCTCTCAGATGATAGCGGGGCATTGATTCTCTATGAAGCATTGGTCGAGGTCGAAAAGTTCGCACCTCTGTGGGTTCCATTCTGCCGCAAGTATTCCATTGAGCCAAGGGCACCAGAAAGCTATTTTGAGCATGTGGCGCCACCACAGGCTGGAAGGGTGACGCAGGAGTTCTTGAATGATTATAGGAGGGTGCAAATAGAGTATGATGATTATAGGTGGTGACGATTGGCGACGGGAAGACAGCTAGCTTCTGGTCTTCGTCATGGATTGGAGGGAAAACACCAAAATGTATAGCCCCAAGTCTATTAAAAAAGGCAAGAAGGAAAAAGCTCTCAATCCATAAGGCCTTGCAAGGGTATAAATGGATAACCCACATTTTACCACTTCAAACAGCCGAAGAGATTCAGGAATACGTTACTCTTTGAGAGCAGATAGTTGATATCTAACTAGATGAGAACCTTGAAGACACGATAAGATGGAGATGGACAAACGACGGGGAATATTCAACCAAGAGTGCATATCGAATTCAGTTTGAAGGAAGTTACAGCAGGCTGAAGATAATGCCAATATGGAGAGCGAGATTCTTACTTCTAACAATCTGATTAAGCGCAATTGGGCCAATGATCCGACATGCAAGTTATGCGGGAGTGAACCTAAGACACCAAATCATCTCTGCCTGCACGGCCCATACGCACAACAGGTCTGGACAGACTTAAAAAGATGGTTGAATCTGTCCATGCTCGACTTAGTACCGATGACAGGATCAGTCCATGGTTACTGGCGTAAATGCCGCATGAAGGTCGATAAAACAGAAAGAAGAAAGCTGGACGGAATCATGATCTATTTTTGGTGGAACTTATGGAAAGAACGGAATAGAAGAACGCTCTAGCACAGATCTTTAGAAGCAAATCAAGTGGCTATGCTTTGCAAAGATGATATCACACAATACCAATATGCAACGCAGGAACCTATTCAAGTGGAGTAACTTGAAGCAATACGCCTTTCTACTATGCTACGGGCGTTCAGTAGTTCTAAGATGGGTCAATTGTAGTTTTTCGGTCTGTATCAGGTCTCTTGTTAGTTTGGGTCACCAGTCTATATGTCACAGTAATCATAGTTGCCGTTTTTGTAGTCGAGTGGTTTAAGCTTGTAACAGTCGTTTTCCTTATTTTTCTCGTCTAATAAAATCACGGCAAATCTCTTGCCGCCATTGCCCATATCTTTGGGACCAAGTTTTGCTCATTTCAACTGACCTCATTTTGGCTTTTCTTTGGCTTTTGGTCATTTGGTTGAGCTCTTTGTTTTCTCTTCTTCTTTTTCTTTTGCTCAAGTTGTTCGTGTGTTGGTGTTGCCAATGAACTCATCTAGGGGGAGATTGTGAACACAAGGTTGAAATGTGCCCTTGTATTTTGTTTTGTGATGAATGATTGTCAACGTGATCCACGAAGAAAATTGAGTAGTGACTAACCCTACTATGGCAAAAGCTATGTGTGCGACATGTCTCTTGGCTTGTGTTGTGCAGGTGTGGAGCTCAGAGGCGGTGGTCGATGGCGGGGTGAAGGTCAAGTAGAGACGTGCCATGCCGATGGGTCGAGAGTGGTGAAGGGCGAATGTGAGGCTTGGACCGAGGGACCAAGAGGCCGGGTGACCAGCCGTGGTGGCTGACATCTGGGACATCGACAAGCGCAAGTGTACATGGGAGTGACTGTGTTGACCGAGTCAAGACGGAGGACGTGCAAGTCGAGCGAGGCTCAGAGGACATGGCGGCCGACCGGTCAAGGACGGCGGTGACACATGTCGAGCGGCTGGAGACGCGTATGGAGTACGCTACTCGCGAGCGGGTTTAGTGGTTTGGGCCTCAAAACCATCGGTGACGGGTTTACGGGTTTGTGTCTCAAAACTCAGGCAGAGGTTTCGAGGAGGAACGCACGGCACGTGGCGGCATCGGGGAGTTTGTGTCGAGATGAAGCTACTGATGAGGAGACGCGATGACCGTCGGATGAAGATGACACTGGGTTGGACTATAACGCCCTTAGGCTAAGTGGTTTGACTCAATTGTATCCAGTGGCAAAGCTGGGATTGTGTAATAGCCCTGTTAAATAGGATGAGGGAGCCCCCATCTCCCTCACCTCCTATATTTTTCTTTCATCCTTTGTTAGGGTTTCCCCCCTCTAGTTGCTTGTGTGTGAGAGAGGTCAACTGATCCATGTGTTTAGTGTAAGAACCAAGAATTCAAGTGGGAAAGGAGGTCCCGAATCCTCCTTGTGTCCTCCGAGATATGGAAGGAGATTTGTTCTTGTGATTTGTGATGTGTTCTTCGCGTTCTTCTTCTTCCCCCTCTCGTTCTTGAGCCGATTCTTCGTTTCTAGACCATTTTGGTTCGTTCTTGTTGCCTTGATTTGAGTTATGACGTGAGTTGAGCCTTTGCATCGAAGAAAATCAACCAATTCCTCAAGAGCTCGCAGATCGGACAATTTCTTGGTCTAGGTCTCAAGAACCGGTGTTTTTCGTTCTTCTTCGATTTTCTGTTGATAGGCTTGAAATTGGGTGTTGATGTCTTGAAGATATCTTCTCAACACTCCCAAGAATCTACCTGCAAAGTTTCAAGTCAATCCGAATTGTTTTGATCGAATTTTGACCCATTCTTCCTTGGTTCGTGCTGCTATTTCTGGACATCGCGGAGCCTCCGCAAAAAAACGCGGAACCTCCGGGAATCTCCAGACCGTGGTGCCTGCGGGGGAAAACGCAGAGCTTCCGCACCTGTATGCTGAAAATTTGTGTTTGGGTTTTCCGAGTGCTCGTGTTGAGATCCGTCTTTTGCATTGATTTTCTAGCGTCCCAAGGATATTTTTCTAAGTACTCTTATCATCAGTTGGCATGAGTATTTTGGGTTGAGAACCCACTTTCTCTCCATAGGAGTTGAGTATCTCTTTTTCGTCCCTCGGTTTAATTCTTGTTTTGTGCTTATTTGTAGTGTCCCGCTGTGTTCCTAGAGAATATCGACCCACTAGTTGGGTCATGGACATCACGGTGTTTTGTTCGCATATTTTGTAGTGATTTTGAAACAGTAGCCAATTATTTTCAAAAAAAAAAAAATCGGCTCCCAATCATCCCTCTTCTCGCCGTTTTCGGTCCTTCACGGACACCGTGATTGCTCGTCACAGAATGGCCGATGGTGGCTTCTCGGACCAGCCAGTAGAATATCCAGAGATACCCCTTCAAATCAACGGCGTGAGAAGCACCGGCTGTATTGTGCACATGAGCCCTCGTGCCTGTTCAGTAGACTTCTAGTATAGCTTGTTAGTGTGAAGCATGCGGGATCTGAATCAGGCCTACCCTCGGAGGTTTAATAGGCATGTTCCTATGACAAATATGACACGAGACGAAAGAACATGATTACAAAAACATCGTATGAGGTGTAGTAGAGCAGCTACATTCAGGATGCAAATATTAGTTAAGGCTTCAAGATCCACTGGCTTGTGGTCACACTAGTTAGATGCAACGCCTCTGAACACTGGCATCTTTCGGTGGTCTATTCCTTTTGAGTAGAGGACAAGATCGATTGATGTGGAAAGTTTTCATGCATATATGTCAATTCACCATGATCATAACAATTAATATTTTCATAGAAAAGCCCCTATATATAACTATAAGTAACTTCTAATTTACCCGATGGTAATGTGTTTCTCACCTTCTAAACTGTAACGGTAACGATGCTTATAGGTGGTCCGTCCGGACAGACGGATCCGTATAAGTCACCTGCCCGCTTTGCGTCTCGCCAGCGCCGTCCCCGCCCACATCGCCTGCTCGCGCACCTCTGCTCCGGGACGGACCCCGCCCTCGGCGGCACCACCTAGCCCGTGCTCGTGCCGCGTGCCCCCACCTGAACTCGCGCCTCCCGTCACGGCCACGCTCCATCCGCCTGCTCCTGCCCCTGCCGAGGTCCGTGCCGCCGATGAGCACCACACCGGCGACCTCCGCGCCACTCCGTGGCATCGAGCTCCGCGTCGACGAGCCTCCATTCATCAAAATAGCAAGCAAATGCTATGCTAAAAGCACATGTTGCGATAGTATGTTTCAACTTTCAAGTGTTTCATATGTTTCAAATGTATGTTGCAAGTGTTGTATATTGATGTTGTAAAAGTAGATCAGGATGTTGCACATATCGTAATGGTTATACACGTAGTGTATGTTCTAAATGTTTCATCTGTTCCACACATATGTTGCAAGTGTTTTATCTGAATGTTGCATATACATGCATGTTGCAAGCATATGTTTCAAGTGTTTTCGGGTGTTTCATATGTATGTTTGCAAGTGTTTCATTTAGATGTTGCATATGTTTGCAATAGTTTTCAAATATTTTTCAGGCGTTTTCGTAAATGTTTTCAGACATTTGTTTCAAGTGTCTCATTTGTCTTCTTTTGTATATTGCAACTATTGCATCTGGATGTTTCAAAAATAGATCGGTGTTGCATATGGGATGCGCGTGGGAAGCGGCCTATGACGTGAATGACACGGACGATGTTCGGGGCGGCGTGGGCGACGTCCGGGACAGCACGGGCCTACTGCCGGTGCGCTCTCTCGCAAGCCCAATGCGTATATGCTCGTTTGCTCCCTCTGTGCGGCAGCGTCCGAACGCTAGCACCCCCGACAGACGTCTGGACGCTAGCAAGTCCGAAACTATAAACGCTAGACCTGTTGGGAAGATGGAACTCTGACTTACTGTGCAACATACATAATGATATGTTTTTCACGTATGCCTTTGGTGAATTCTAAAAACAAAAAGGTTGCTAGACTGCTACCCTGTTGTATGTGCTTTGGCCGTTGAGAATGATTACGAGGCGAAAGCAGAAATATAAATAAAAAAATAAATGGATATTAAAAAGTATGCAGATTTCCCTTAAATAATGCAGTTTGGGTATTGTTCGTCCAGCAGTTTGGGAGATTTTATGGAAAACTACAAATCACATTACTCTTCAATACCAGTTGTACTGGAGAAGCTATCAAGGTTATATGAGAACCATATAAGCTGGATCTAGCACTGGGCCCACCGAGGCTCGAGCCCCCCACAACTGTTTGAAGTGTGGAGCCCCTTATAAAAAAAGAGGAGAAAGTTAAAAAAGAGGAGCTACATGTAAAAGATGCCACGGGACTCCGTTTTACTATATACTAGTGGCGAGGCGCGCGTCTTCGCGCGCGTGGGAGCTAATTGCGGTTGATATAGAAGGCATGTCAGCATACTTTCTTATTACAATATAGGCAATAGGATTGTTCATAGCATTTGTTGAGGTTGTACACATAGCATGGAGCTGACAGGGTTACAGCTGCAGGAACGCGAGATATTGATAGGAGTGGTTAGAGCTGTCTGTTACATGGAGGCATATCACTTACATAATTCTACATAATGACCTAGGCAGACGGCCGTGTTTGATGGCACAGTTTGAATTTAGCTTCATGCAAGCGACGGGTCAGGTAAGCTGTTAGCTGGCGCTGCACGGCTCTGGCGGTGTTCCGGTGGCGTTGTTCGGATCCATCGGCTTGTTTTGACTGTTGGTGACTCGATTTGTAGGTAGGTGGATAGATACTGGATTTGTATATGGATCGGTCAGTATACATGTGGGTAGTGAAAAGAAATACTGGAGTAGATATATTCATGTTACTTTGCAGTCCATGAGAGGGTGGGTGAGTCAGAGACGGAGATCAGCTCTGCGGCGACGGCGCGGCTGGGTGGTGCGGCGTAATCTGCGTGGAGATGCTCGAAGGGAATGGGGAGAAGACGCAGTGGACCGTGTTGGAGAGAAAGGGAACGAGGAGTAAGAGCAGGCCAGTACTGAGGTATTGAGAGAGTTAGCTCGCGGGTTTCCTTTTGGTCCGGGCCGTGCTCGTTTCTGGTTGTTATCTAGGAATACTGTAACACAGGCTGACGGACAGCATAAGGTGAGCAACATGTTTGAAGGAGAAATTTTGGTTAATTTGTTACTTTCGCACCTCAACTGGAATCTACATATATAGAATAAGTCCTTCATAGGTAGTAGCCATGATAGAACATAGGTTTTGATAAACTTAGCTGGATCTTGAGGTACAGATAGTAGATGTCTCTGTGCTACGCCATACGCTACATATAAGTAACGTGCTGTTGGTGTCTAGAATACGATAGAAAGGGCAGGGTACCTAACAATTATACACGAAGTAGGTACTCATTGCAGTTTGATGGCACCATAAAGTGCGGAAGCGTAGTCTGGCACTATATACATATTATTAAACACGTTAAGCATTGAGTGGAGTTTGGAACTCTGGTCTACTCCAAAAGAACCAAAAGCTTGCTGTAGCCGATAGTGGCGTGAACATTTTCTGTGATAACAAAAGTCTGAAATAAGTGTATAGAAGAAGGTTGCTATGTTTCAGTATAGGTTATCTATGTGCTAGTGGAGTTCAAGTTATAGGGGGAGGTTTATGTTGGTGTAAGAAACTATGCACTAAGTCTACAGAAGTAGCCTATTATGTCTTAGCATAGGCTATACATGGACTGTTGGAGTTCAGAATATAGGGACAGCCTTATCTTAGTGTGAGGAAGCATAAACCTAAACTGTAGCCAGATATTTACCTGTGCGCCAAAAGCGACAGCATTTCAGGTCTAGGAACCTTTTTTTGTGGTGGTGTCTTCGGGGACAGACTTCCCTCTGTAATAAGTATTGAACACATGAAAGTGAACGGTTATGTTTGCATTGTCGACATAGAGTATAAGAGTGCATGCAACACACCTTTTGCTCTTAGTCTTGGATGATGAAGCCTGGTGTGGAAGGCTCCTTTTGAGCTTAGGATCAATCTGGTCGTCTTCGTCTGCATCTTCGTCGGTTCCATGCTACAATTTAAATTGTTAACATATTTAGTTGCAGTTTTATGAGTCTGGATGATATGGTTTACAGTGTTTGAGGCAATGGAAGTGACCTTGTCAGTTGTGTCGTCAGAGAAATTCAGTTGGCGCCGAGCATCGGTTCCAGGTTGTGTTGTTCTTGGGAAAATAAAGCGTAAGTTGTCTATAGGTATCTGTCTACAATGGTTATGCAAAATACTTGATCTCAATATTTGATACCTCTCGCCATTGTCTTTGGGGGTTTCCTGATCACCTTGAAGTGTCGGTGCTAGAGTCTGTTGGAGACATAATAATTTTAGGCTGCTATATTGGTTAACATTGTGGAGTTAAGACAGGGATGGAGCGGTCAGTTGATATACCTCATGAATTGCGAGTTCAATCTGAAGCAGCTCAGTTTCGTCAGGAAGAGGTTCAGTGGATGTACCTGCGCCTCTTTGTTCTATCGTGCCGTGCTCAATTAATGGAGGGCTTTGCGCGACATCGCGCACCGATGGCTTCTCTAGAACAGCCTTAACCAGGTACTCTCTGTACTTTGTAGTCTTGCACGCTTCGTTGGTGAGATCAACGGCAAGGACATATTTCTTGTTAATGATCTTTTGCAATGGCACAGGCAGCACATCTCTTGGATTCAGTGGATTAAATATGGCTTCGCACTCTTTCTGGACCATCTGCTGAGCCTCGTCATCATAAGCGAAGAAGCGGCCTTCTGCTGTTTCGTCTTTTGCTTTAAATGAGAGGAGATATCTGTGCAGGTTTTACGTAGGCTTAGATCGTATAATTTTTTGAGATAGTAAGTCTATAGTGTTAAGCTGATTTGTTCCAAGGTACGGAATAGATACCTAGGAGCTGTTCCTGTGGTGCGGCATGTCGGAACTGGACACTTGTAGGTGCCATGCAAGTCTTGCTCGGCGCTTTTTTTGCACGTCTTGCAAGCCATGTACCACCATTTCGAAGTAGTGACAATAGAAGTAACGGTGACTGTACATTTGTACGGGCCCGGTTCCTATCATGGAGCGTAAAGGGCTTAGATTATGATAAGTACTGAGGCAAAGGTGTAGGTTTTGTTATTCAAGTTGTCTACCTTTTCATTGAATGGATTGACATGGTCCAGTTCCATTATGGTTTTCTTGGGTAGCTGGATATCCAGAGCTGGAGCACTGATCTCTTCATCAAGTGGGCGCTGGATATAAACAGGGATATTCTTGAACCTGGTCATTGAAGCCAGATTAATATCGTATACGGTGTATAGCAATGGAATGGCTGCAGATCTATGTAGCTGTTACCTAGAATGGAACGGTCGTGCCTCTGCAATATTGGGGTTGAAGTAGTAGGAACAAGCTGAACTTCCTGTCAGGGCTATTTTGTCTGAAATAGCATGCAATTAGCATTCAGTTAAGTTAATCTGGAGAATGATAAATCTGAACCAAACTATGGGTAAGGTATTACCATTGTCAGTGAAATCCTGTCGTGGCAGGCAGCCAACGATGAGGCACACTATAAGGTTACCAGCTTCAGGTTCGTAGATGTTATTAATATTGAAATTCAGAGCGTGGTCACCCCAGAGCGTGATCTTGAGCATGTTGTCCCTGTTCAACAACACATGTAAGTTGACGACAACCTGTCCTGGATGTGTACAGCAGTAAATGTATATACAGATGAATGTGTGTACCTCAAATCTTTGATATAGATCTCTCTTAGGGTTTTTGCCTTTTCACGGTTTTTCGGAACAAAAGTCTTGGCTGCTTCATACTTTACCAGGTAGCCGATGATATCTGAAACTCAAAATGAGCATGTTATGGGCTGCATATATACCGATGCAATAATGATAGGACGACCTAAGTATGCAACCTATGAGCTGTGCAATTTGCTGGGTGCCTGCTGTCTATGTCCCTGGTCCTTTAATTTTTTTTTGCCTCTTTTGAAAAGGAGAAGAGGAAGGCAAGAGCGAAAATTAGAACCTTAGTATGTACCTGTGTAGCTGAAAATCATCTTTGTGACCTTTATTGCTGGGAATTGGGTGATTCTGTAGATGTATTCCGGAATTGATTGCGGAGGATTCTGCAGAACCTCAGCAGTAGTGTATTGCGTGATCTCAATCATGAGGTTCTTATCGACTGCTCTAAAGAATTTCTTCGCATTTTCGACGACGAAGTATTTGATGGCATAAACCTTTGCAACATCAAAAAGCTTTGCTTTTTCTTCAATTAGATCGTCACAGACCTCTGCATACATGGCATGTCCCTGTTGGCATGAATAGATTGGCAATTAGGTATTAGAATTAGTGTGCCGATATGACCAGGTATAATTGAAGAAGCCACGTTTGGTGCTGCTAGTACCTTTGCATCAGCTACGACCATGCCAACAAACAGCGGTGGGCCTTGGCCTTGATTCTCATAGTGTGTCCACTTTCTAATGACGCGGACTATGATAGCATCCGAAATTCGACCTTTCTGCAAGCCGTTGATGAACTTTGATTGGCTCATGCTGAACCTGCACTTTAAGAAATAGTGTATTATATGTGCACACGTAACTGTGAGGTCAAGACGTTATGCCAACAGTTTAAGCATAGAAGCTGTAAGAAGAGGTGGTGTAAATGTGATAAGATTATATTATCTTATATTAAATAAACAAAAGGAATGACGTAGGCATAGCTGGGCTAGGCATTGGTCAAACTAACAAAATTTATGCTGCATAGGTTCGGAACTAAAATATACTGAAACCTCACAGTGCAGTATTATACAAAAGTCTGTATACATGCCAAATCTTGGCTAGAAAAGACACGCAGGTCTCATGACGTATAGGACCTATACGTCCTTATGCACATATTAGTCTGCTTGCGGTGCTATAGATAATAGAAAGAACGAAAAGGCATTGCAAAGCACAGTACTTTGCACTGTGGAGCTGCATTTTCATGATCTTAAACAACTGTGTAATATGGAGAACCTAACAAAAACCAAATTTTTTTTTGTTAACAGACATCTGATGCATGGCTAGGCTAAATATTGAAGAACTTCTTGATACACAACGTTTCTGGTTTCGGCAGTAGGATCAGCATTCTCATCCTCGATATAAATTTTGAGCCCTTTCTTTGATGTTACTCGGGAAATTGCCACATAAAGTTGGCCATGCGAGAAAATTGGTGTTTTCAGGTATACACCAACAGTTGAGAGCGTCTGGCCTTGGCTTTTATTGATTGTCGTAGCATAGCAGATCCTAACTGGATATTGCCGTCGCTGTAACACAAATGGCCATCTGTTGCTTTTCATACACAAAGTAATGCGTGGTATTGCAAAGGTCTGGTTTGCATGGCGTCCATTCATAATTTTGCCCTCAATGGTCCACTCTCCAACTGAGGTAACAATCAGTCTTGTGCCATTGCAAAGGCCAGCTCTTTGATTCAGGTTACGGAGCAGCATTATGGGGACTCCTGATTTGAGTATAAGCTTATGTTGCGGGAAATTGTTGCCACTAATTGAATTCAAAAATTCTACCGGATATAGCAGATCGTATGCTTCATGCTGAGCAGTGGACTTGTCAATAGTATCTGAGCTTAAACATTCCCTTTGTCTGCCTGGCACCAGAGGGACCATGTATTCATTGATTGTATCTGCTAGTTCATTTGTCGGAGCTAATATGGCCCTTTGACCTAGATACACAGGATCTTTATATCTAGCACTAAAATTAGGATATACAGCTTGCACAATGGCTGCCAGCTTGTCATCACCAGGGACTATAAGCAGTTCCTGTGGTATTGTGATCCAAGTGGCCTCTTCTTCTCCTTCCTTTGCAGTGGCTGGGATTTTTCCTTCTCCGATGTTCAATATCCATCTACTGAACGCTGCTACCTCCTCCTGCGTAGAAGGATCCGGTGCCTCTGAAACCAGGCGCATATTTTGAGCGAGCCTTAATATCTCTACATGTGTCCATAAACGTGATCTGATAATAGTAGCATCTATGATATCTTGTTTACTCCCGCCTTCAACTACAGGGAGGATCTGTCTAAGATCCCCTCCAAGAACAACGACCTTCCCACCAAATGGCATATGGGCAGCATCGGGATTTTTAGCTTTTTGAATGTCACGGCATGTGCGATCTAAAGCCTCGAAGCATTTTCTATTAGCCATCAAAGCCTCATCCCAAATTACAAGGCTTGTAAGCTCAATGAGCTCAGAAAGCATGGTCCCCCTACTTACATCGCAAATCATATCGGCCTCAACTTCACATGGTATTTTGAACCGTGAATGCGCTGTGCGACCTCCTGGCAATAGCAATGATGCAGCACCAGAAGATGCCACAGTTAACACGATCTTGTTCAGTCCTCTTAAGTAGCCAACTATCCGATTCCATAAATAAGTTTTACCGGTTCCTCCATAGCCAGACACAAAAAAGAAACCAGGCTCATTTCGCTGCACTCTTTGTACAATTTTATTGAAGGCATTTATCTGGTCTTGATTCAGTGTCCGTGTTGGATTACCCATGTCAATTGATGGATCTAAAGGATATGAGAACTCTTCTTCAACAAGACGGTTTTGGAGAACAGGGTACTGAGCATGTGTTTTTGGAGGGAGATTGAAGTCAACTATGTTTCTGCCACTCTGCGAGAATAGAGTACAAAGCTCATCAAGAAGAATATCTCTGGTTCTTGAATCAGGAAGCGCATAATTTGGGTCACCGATCATATCTCTGTACTGATAGATAATGTCATCAGATAGATGGCGCCAAACTTTTTCAAAGAAACTATTCTCGTCCCCCACTTCACAGAACAGGATCATAGTCACAAAGAAGCTACGTAGTTGTGCTGAAGTAGCCCATGCTGCGGCCTCATCAAAAGCATCGTACCATTCCTGGTCATCTCCGAGGAGGCCACGTGACTTGCAGGCTTCTTTGAATATGTGGTGATATCTTCGATTATGAAATTTAAGCTGTCCGTAGCTTGTAGCACCCTTAACAGTGAGAAGCAGCATCCTAAGATAGTACCGTTCACCTGCAGATGGGTGGACATAGTGGAGGCGGCCTATTTTACCGTGCCGCTGCCTGCGCGGATACCACTTCCTATCTCTCTGATCCCATAGCCACTTAGAAGGAAATTGTGGATAGGTTAGCGCTCTGGCTTCAGGGAAGATTTGGTTGCAAACAAACCACTGAGTTAACATTGTTCTTCTGAGGAATCCTACATCAACTAATTTGTCAACCTTGGCCTTAGCACTGAATGTGACAAAGTTTTCGTTCGGAAGATGTACGGGCATCCGTTCCACTGGAGGATAATGACGGTGAATATCGTAGCCAAACATTCTCCAGCATGCATCCTGCTCACATATATATCTGCAATTAAGATACTCCTTGACCTCATCTACACCATCAGTTTCCTTATCATATGGTGTTGCCTGACCTCTCTTTATTCTCTGTAGATAAGCCTTACTGCAATCAGCTCCTTTCGTAACATATTTGAAGAGATATTTTATGAATGTGGTCTTGTTACACCACTCAACATTTATATGGGCTTGGTACTTTTTTAACAATGCCATATTATACGGGACAACCCATCGATTATCCAGTTGATGGCTTCCTTTTTCGACAAACAATGGGCCCTGGCTTCTTTTGTACACAGCAAAGCCAGTTTTGTCAACTGTAGTCTGTTCTTGGTATGGCTTTGGAAAATGTTTTGAGCATCTATTATTCTTCATGCATGGACATTTTGGATTGTCTTGACCACAGGGGCCGTGCACCATATGCTCGGAGAGAAGAGCATAACCTAGTGGATCTATTTTTGGATCAGGTATCTCTGCTGATATATATTTGTCTATCATTGCTGCAGTTGGACTAGAAATATCTGCTGTTGTCCAGATAATAATATGTGCATGTGGAAGCCCTCTCTTTTGGAACTCAACAGTATGGAGAACTGCATTTGGATAAAGAGACGTGTATTAGATTGTAAGCTTTGAGACTTGTAAGCAGGGAAAATGTATGAGCCGGCACACTTTTGGAAGAATGATTGTTGATTCTGCATGAAAGTTTGTACCTGCATTGCAGTGGCCAAAAGGTGTTCCGTCTTTGATATCGTGCAGCAGCTCTTCTAACTTCATGTTGAAGACTCTAACTATTAAATCGTTTCTATCACTTGGTTTATGTCCAGGTTCAAAAATGGCCTCTGAAATCTCCAACCACCTGGGATTGCAAGTAAATGTTACAAAAAAATCAGGAGGGCCATATTCTCGGCAAATAGCTATGCCATCATGATAGTTTTGTATCATGTATCGTCTTCCTCCTGTGTATGATGCCGGCAGTATAGTCATTTTCCCGACCTCACTGCCCTCTGTGGATCCTCTGCTAACAGCATCACATAAACCTTGAATGCTCTCCATTCTAATGTCAGCCTGATTGTCTGCTATGAACCGGAGCCTGTTCTCATCTACATAGGCTCGAGCATCGACTTTGGCCTGACTTGATAGTGCACCATAACATAGGTATGGATTTGGTTCATCTCTCCTGTAGTGGAACATATAACAGTAATAATCCTGCATTGTAACCTTGACATGAGCATGAGCTGATGTTTGTGTGACACCAGTGTACATGACTCCAGGCTGCCACCCTCGTTCAGCAAATGGAAACAATAAAGGGTACTGCAGCGCCATGAAAGCAGGATGCAGAGAAGAAATCTGCTCAAGACCTCCTGACTGTCGCTGTATGATAATATCTCGCTCAAAAGCCTCGGGACTTAAGTCACCTACCACAAGCATTGCTAGCTGATCAGTTGTCGGTAGACTGTACTGAGCTGATTCTCCCTCCTTTGGGCCCACAATTCGAATTACAAACTCTTCACTATTACCATCTGCTAACTTGTCCCTAGCTGTCCTAAATAGTTGAGCAAACTGGTTATGCTGATCAAGCATAGATGCTAGAGATTGTATAATATCAGGATCCAAATCTGGTTCTCTACTATCACCATGGGCTAGAGAAGCAATCCTGTTTTGAATCTCATTGGCTGTATCATATACATACAGCTGAATAAACTTTGGAGATTGGCCATCAGGTGGCACCAAAGCACCGATGCGGTGATGAATTTGACCGGAGATTTTGAAAACTGGTGGGCCTCTACCATCGTTCATAGAACGATCTATGTTAGCTCCCATAGAAGTAAATGCAAAAAGGCAATTGTATTGCCTAATGCTTTTCATGAACTTGTTTGAGGTAGGCCCCCCGCTGAATCTTGCAAGGCTTGCTAAGGGTTCAGGTCTTGCATCGAAGCGCGGTATAACCACCTTTCCTCCCTTGCAGCATTTGTTATAGATGACTGAGCAGGGAGCACCGTGCCTATCCTTGCCCACATTTTCAGCATACCAAAAAAGTGCTCTACAGTTAGAGCATTGCTGACCAGGAGCACCATAGTATGATCTTCCGGGATAAGACACTGTATCATAGATGGAAAACATGGAGGCAGATATAGATGAGTTGTTAACGATTCTATCTCAGCATCCACCGTACGGAAAGAGAATCCGAAGGCAAGTTCCACCTCATATACCTTTCAGGGCTTGCACAAAATCGTCATCGAACTGGCCACACTCTAAATCAGCGCTCTGAGCCGTTGCAGCACCTGATTATAGGCTGGTGTTATAAGTTTTTCCATGGGATAGGAATGTGGTCCCTGTACTAATTACGGTAATTTTTAATACCTCCCCACACGGAACGGTGCTGGGCTAACAGTTTTCTCCTTTTAGCTCTAGCACTTGAAGGATCAGAAGTCTGTAGAGCGCAGGAAGTATTGTTTCCTATTTGGAAGATATAGGGTAACAAAGATAAGGACGGCATTTATCTGGTATTATATGTAGATTTAAAAGCCTAAGCACTTAGAGGGTACATACTTCCCCTGGCGCGGCGGCACGTAGAGCTGGCTGTAACGGAGGCGCCTGGACGTAGAGAGGCGTCCGCTGATAATTGCAGCCATGTATAGTTAGGTTTACTATAGCAGTAAGAACGGGAAACATTTGTCAATAAACACTGATAGACTATATACATACATGGCTGTCGCGCGGACATATGGACCGTGAAATCCGCAGGTTGCGAGAGCTATGTAGGTCATAATAGAAAGGAAGCAATGAAAATAATCCTTTCAAATAGACATGTAAATGTATTGACAGGGCACTTGAGCAGCTGTGGATCTGAATCTATATTGTTTGATAGGTATGTAGCGTAACATAGGAACTAAATGAATGAAGCAATTACCGAATAGAAACATTTACATCTAACTGTCCCTATGGTGGACGTGTATGGAACATCAAACAGCAAGCTCTGTATCCTAGCATAGAAATTAAATGAACGAAGCGATTCCCGAATAGAAATATTTTACATCTAAGTGGACCTACAGTGCACGCGTATGGAACCTAAAACACGAACCATTTAAGTATGTTGACAAGGAACGTAGCTGCCTATGGAGCCTGACCCACATTCTGTAATTGCCAGGCACCCTGATGGATGTGTGGAAACCATCAAACAACACCTATCTTACATGCATAACATGGGAAGGCACGGAGGGAACCCCGCCTTTTGAGCGTATGATAGCTCGCTGGGAGAAGAATAATTGTTGGGACATTTGGGCACAAAGGCGATGCAATGCTCTTGTATTTATTAGCGATCAACGGTTACAATAATACCGGGTACCGTTTACAGGACATGACACATGATTAGAAAAAAGCATAGGTGCTACAAATTGGAACCCTGTGAATCTGAGGCCACTTCAGCCAGTAATTGTTGAGCACATACGGTCAAAGTAGACCAAGGTATACATTGTTGATGTGAAGCTGCTATCACGAACCTAGCTAGTTGTGCACCTCTATTCGCAACAGGCAAAAGCCTTAGCGCTACGGACCTATATAGCTGCAAGGTACGCAATCCGTTGTCAATGGCAACAAAACCATAAAATCTTTCTAATGCAGCTAAACCGTCCATGGCAGCTGATTCGTATGCTACAGCCGGATCTGACCGAGGATCACCCCAGAAAAAGAAGGTCTGAGGACCACTGTAGGTGGGACTGGGCAACACCTCATACTCTATACCATAGATATGTGTCCCATCCTCCAGCACCTCGTGTACAGATGATATATAAGGCAAAGCACACTGGTACGCCACATCGCGCAGAACAGCTACATATGATGCATTCGGAGAAAACATTGGATGAATCACTGAGGAGTAAAGCTGAAGTAGCCTATCTGTGTGTAGAGCTGGCCTTCTTTGAGCTGAATTTCTGTGCAAAAGCTGGAAACGTATATTTGTGTAGCTGTGTGGAATATAATTTATTTTCGCAAATAGTTTTTGTCGTCGCAGAAAACAGCCGGCCCGCTCTCGGCGTACTTCCAATTCCCAAGCAAGGAGGAAAAAAATTCGTAAGCATATCAGCTTAATCTGTTATTGTCACTGTTGGTATGTAAAGGGAACATGTGTGCACATTGGGAAATCATAGGTACCTGAACAAGAAGACTGGCCTAAAGCGAACACTGAAGTAGGCCCGAGCTCAATCAGCACAGAACAACAACCAGAAGAAGCAGGGCTGAGGTAAATACGTGGTGGCTGGCGGTCGAGTATCCAAGACACCAAGCCAGTAACCAGAGAACCCAATCCCTGCAACTGTTGAACAAAAGGACCACTAAGCAACACAGGTACTATTAGCGGTGTAATCAGAAAAGAATGTAACGTGGAGACAAGACAGGCACTATGAGGGTTATAACGAGGAATCAATGTAACGTGGCAACGTGACAAACAGCATAATCTGTCCCACACACCGCTAAAGACTGCAGCAAGCGCGAAGCTGTGCTGCAACGGGACTGTTTGTAAGATAACCCCCAAACCAATGGAGCGGAGAGGCAACCGACATTGTATAACTCAAATTTGGAAACCAAAGCTATAAAAGTAGAACAATCCAAAATATGACTGCCTGCATGAAACGAATATGAAAACGAGGCTTTAAGTGTAGAGAGGTAAACCATATCCTGTGACTCTAATTTTGGAACGAAACCTATAGCGACATAAGAATCCCAACCGAAGCTGCGTGTACGAAATTAATACCAGCACATCCTGTACGAAGCTGGCTGTAGGGAATTAATAGCACCACATCCTGCAACTCTAAACCGAACAACAAACCTCCAACAGTAAACCCATCGTAGATAGAACTGGGTGCATGAAATTTACACGAAAATCATGACCTCTGAACTATCTCTAACTCTATACAGGTCAACCATATGCTGTAACTCAGTTTTTGGAAGGAAACCTATAACAACACAACAAGCGTACTGAAGACTGACTGCATGTAATTAACACAAAAATAAGAACCTCTGAGCCGCGCACAAAGCATCGCCTAACTCTACACTGACATGCACACTGAGCCGCGCATAAAGCATCGCCTAACTCTACATTGACATGCACCCCCAGACATTGGAGAAGGCAACAACAGGAGGCACAATAACTGAAAATCAATTCCATCAGAATGTAAAATACACGAGATGTATAAGCAGCACAGGCATGGGATGGAAGACTCACTCACAACGACGATTCCAAGGGCCGATTCGTTTCCTGTGAGGTGTATAACCGTGAAAAAGCACAACGGATGCGGTGCGTGTAGACGGGCTGGAGACGGAAGAGGAATCAGTACAAAGAAAAACCGAATACGAATGGAGAAGAAAATGGCTAAAGCACCGCGGCCGCGCGTGGCGCAGAACCGCGTGCTGCAAACGTCGCTATACCTGGCCTCCCCTGCCTCCTCCGCTGACCGGAAACGCCGGTGTGGGCCGCCGGTCCTGCCTCCTCCGCCGGCGCCGACGGCACTGTGCCCGCACGAGGTCCGCCAAGAACGGCGCACCGATGTGGGGGACAGAGCGCGGCCGGGAGACGAAGAAGCGCAGGCCCAGATCACGGAGGAGAACTAAGATGCCGCACCATGGAGGAGGCAGGAGCAGCAAGAAGAAGGGGCGAGCGCAGCGGCGGAGAGGGCAGGACCGGGCCGGCGACGGCGACGGCGGCGTGGAGCGGAGCCAAACGAGGAGCAGCGAACGGAGAGAACACAAAGACGATAAAGAAGCGGGGGGTTCCATCGGCGAGAAGCCGAGGCTGTAAAAACCCAGATCGGGCAGAAGCCTAGGCGATTCGACTCTGAACAGGACGAAGAGAGGGCGAGTATAGAATCGGATTCCAACATGAATCGAACAAGGCTGAAGCTGCGGCGACAAACGAGCGTCATCCAGCACAACATCGAACGGCAGGAGGCATGCTGAGCGACGTGGCCGTCGCTCCTGGCCGAGGAGCCCGTCGCCCTTGTTGGGTTTTAACTCCGCAGCAGAGCTGTATCAGTCTATGTGCTGCGAGGGGAATGACTATGAGTCCAAAGCAAAATTTTGACAAGTAACAAAATTGTATGCAATCTGGATACTGTTCATCAAGCAGCTTTGTAAGCTTTACAGAAAAGTCGGAATCACATTTGTTTTCAGTATCAGTTGAACTCGAGCAGATGTCAAGGTTATTTTACAAGAACCATATAAAGGCTAATAAGTTGGCAACTAATATTCTCCATGTAAATTAACCAAGATAGATCTGTTCACTGACCTGTGTGCCTGAACATACCAATGGAGGCACATTTACAACTAAAGAGCAACTGAAAGATCTCACATGGAAGGAAAGCAGGTACCATGGAAGCACTCATGGAGAAGAATATTTTAATGGCGACACAACACAGAAGGCTCCAATAGCAAACCTACTAAAGCCTGAATGTTCTTTTATGGTCTCAAACTATGTTCATTTTGTAAAATATGTAGGCTGTCCAGACTTACTTTACCAAGAGAGCTTACTGCAGCTGTCTGAACACTCATTGTAAAGTAATAACTAGGTAAAAGTATTAGTTTCCTGTTAGCTAAGAAAGTTTGCCCCCAACCGAGAGACATAGTAGACAAAGCCATAAAGCACAATGCCAGAAGGAAAAGTAGCTTTGCAGTTGCAATATCAGTTATACAGGAAACATTTTTCTTCTTCCATAACTGAACTCATGATCTAATTTTTGTTAGTCACCGGATTCAAGTACCCCTAAATGATGAGTCCCTCATATATGTTATTGTTTGGGCCTTTGCTCAGAGTCTTAATCTATGATTCTTTTACGCATGATTAAGCCACCGTGCTAATATATACCTAATCAGTGATCCCGCTACGCATAATAGATGCATAGGTTCTCCTCGTTTTTTGATTAGCACGTGAATTTGCACCCTTATTTCTGCAATCAATCGGACAAATTTCTATATTTCCCCTTCCTATCGATCAATATGCACCCGAAATCACAGTAGAGCACCCGGCACTTAGATGTGTTAGCAGCATATCATCAGATCTGATCTCAACCGCTGCAACCTAACATATTAAAAAATGGATTCATAAGGTCCTTGCACGGTATGGGAAAAAAACCAACGGTAGACACGTGAATTTACACCCTTATTTATGCAATTGGACAAATTTCTATTTCCCTCCTATCGGTCAATATGCATCCGAAATCACAGCAGAGCAGCCCGCACTTAGATGTGTTAGCAGCATGTCATCAGATCTGATCTCGACCGCTGCAAGAGAGATTCCTGTTTCCTGACGATATTAAAAAATGGATTCACAAGGTCCTCGCACAGTGTGGGAAAAAAAAACAACAAAAACAACGGTAGACAGGAACATGCAACACGATCATGATCGGTATATATAAGGTAATCCAGCCATCCAGGCCAAGCGTCTACTTGCACTGAAACTAAGTGGTCTTAGATCTGAAAGGAGAAGCGAACAAACAACTGCGCCAAGAATATGGTTTTCTTGCTCCCGTTCCATGTCCAGAGCAGTGACAAGATCTAGTTTCCCATGCGCTGCTGATGCTTTTGGCTGCGTGCCCAAGGCAGATCCGATCATTGCAACCGCACGACGCACTTGCGTGGTTGCTCCAGATAAAAAACGGAAGGAGAGACAAACTGATCTGGTTTCCATCTTCCAATCCTCCTTCGCCGATGCAGGAGGCAGCGCTAACATGCTGAACCAGCAGATAACTAATCAGCCACACAGGCACAGACGGAGACGGTGATGGCCTGATGGGTAACCAACATGCCTGGTGCAAATGAATAATAACAGCGCGAGCTCCAGCCTCGCCCTACTTGCCGTACGTAGTGCACTGCGCCACGACGTGCGCGCGCCGTGCACTCCCGTGAATTCCGGGCGTTGCGTTGCGGTCAGCTAGCCCGCAGCGGCACATGTTCACCTTCACTGTTCACTGCTCACGTTTTCTGCATGAGCTTGTAGTTTAGTCTGTACGATCCATTGGCTACAGATTGTACATATATGACATAGCTGGATGGGTGCACTTTTGTCTTCTAGGCAGAGAGGTGTGAACAACCTGTAACTTGCCCGGCAACCCGGTAGGCACGCCCCGGGCACCTCCGTGCTTCGGCCTGGCTGGCTGGATGGGTGCACTTTTGTCTTCTAGGCAGAGAGGTGTGAACAACCTGTAACTTGCCCGGCAACCCGGTAGGCACGCCCCGGGCACCTCCGTGCTTCGGCCTGGCTGTCCTATATAAGCGCTGCTGCTGGCTTCATCCAGTCGTGTGCAGTGGCACACTGGCTAGAGTGTCATTGCCCCCACCTTCCTCTGGTCTTGGCAAAAGAGGGAAAAAGTAGCAGTTAGCTAAGCTAAGGACCTGCAAGGCATGGCTTCGCCGGCTCCGGCAGCTAGCGTTGCCGTGCATGCGGCCAATGGTGGCCTCACTGACCCACTTCTAGTGAGCGCGAACGGCCACGGTAACACCCCGAGGAAGGCTGCCCACGGCGCCAAGGGCAAGTACTGGGTGGCCGCCGACAAGGCCGAGAGGCGAGCTGCGAAGGAGGCCGGCTGTGAGGAGGGCCGCGCGCTGCTGTTCCGGAAGTATAAGGTCAAAGGCGCCCTCCTGCACCCCTACAGGTAAAGCCAGCTCAGCTAAACTGAATGTGCATGGCATGAACAGAGATACCGTCCAAATATGTACTTAATTATTTACAGTTCCCTATGTAAACAGGGCACAGGCTGTATATTTTTGCTAAACGCGCATTTCCTAGTTGCTTGTTAGACCTTGCCTGCTTAGATCTTACTGGCTTAATAAATTTGCCAGCAAAATTTTCTTTAATGGACAACCGTTGACCTGAGACTCCATCGGGGGCTCATCATCTTCCAAGCACTAATATAGTAATATGGATTGCCAAATAGATGAAAGGATCTTGCAGGAGGATTGCCATTTCCTATTCTGGTCACATACACACACGGGAGCAAAGCTTGCATTTCGAGAGCAAAGCTTGCATTTCTATGGCCTGAGAACTGATGACATGTTTTAATGTTACAGGTTGCTGATCATCATCCGATTAATCGCTGTCCTCGTCTTCTTCGCATGGCGCATCAGGCACAACAAATCAGACATCATGTGGTTTTGGACAATGTCCATAGTTGGCGATGTTTGGTTCGGCTTCTCGTGGCTCCTCAACCAGCTCCCAAAGTTCAACCCCATCAAGACCATCCCAGACCTGGCCGCCCTCAAGCGGCACTTTGGCTTCCCTGACGGCACCTCTAGGCTCCCCGGCATTGATGTTTTTGTCACCACTGCCGACCCCATTGATGAGCCCATACTATACACCATGAACTGTGTCCTCTCCATCCTCGCTGTTGACTACCCAGTCGACAGGCTTGCCTGCTATCTCTCAGATGATAGCGGGGCACTGGTTCTCTACGAGGCATTGGTCGAGGTCGGAAAGTTTGCGCCTGTGTGGGTTCCATTCTGCCGCAAGTACTCCATTGAGCCAAGGGCACCAGAAAGCTATTTTGAGCATGTGGCGCCACCACAAGCTGGAAGGGTGACACAGGAGTTCTTGAATGATTATAGGAGGGTGCAAATGGAGTATGATGAGTTCAAGGTGCGCTTGGACAACCTCCCTGATGCCATCCGCAAGAGATCTGATGTTTACAATACCATGAGAGCTGCAGAAGGAGATCAAAAGGCAACTTGGATGTCAAATGGGACGCAGTGGCCAGGCACATGGATTGATCCAACAGAAAACCATAGAAAAGGACATCATGCTCCAATTGCCAAGGTACTAAATATCAGATTAGTGGTTGTTGAAATTATGAAAATGAGACAATCACTTACTTCTTGCAGAGCTTTAGTTCAGGAAAATTTTTAATCTCTGTGTTGCTTGTTACAGCAATGTCATCACTGATGGTTTTGCTCCTTCTTTAACAGGTTGTGCTGCAGCATCCAAGCCGCGGACAACATCATGAAAGCAATCTCAGCATTGGCACCACTGAAGAGCGCCTCCCAATGCTTGTTTATGTCTCTCGTGAGAAGAACCCAAATTATGACCACAACAAGAAGGCAGGTGCCCTGAACGCACAACTGCGGGCCTCCGCACTCCTCTCTAATGCCCAACTCATCATCAACTTTGACTGCGACCACTACATCAACAATTCTCAAGCCCTAAGTTCGGCTGTCTGCTTCATGCTAGATCAACGGGACGGTGACAACACAGCATTTGTTCAGTTCCCACAGCGCTTCGACAATGTTGACCCCACAGACCGCTATGGTAACCACAACCGTGTCTTCTTTGATGGGACCATGCTTGCCCTTAATGGTTTGCAAGGACCCTCATACCTTGGCACTGGCTGCATGTTCCGTCGTTTAGCACTCTATGGTATTGACCCACCCCACTGCAGAGCAGAGAACATCACAGCCGAAGCTAGCAGGTTTGGTAACTCCACAATCTTCCTAGAATCAGTGTCAAAAGCCCTGAAAAATGACAGGTCAATCACACCACCACCAATTGATAACACATTCCTTGCTGAGTTAGAGAGGGTTGTGACATGTTCTTATGACAAAGGTACTGACTGGGGCAAGGGTGTAGGGTACATCTATGACATAGCCACTGAAGATATAGTAACAGGATTTCGCATCCACGGGCAAGGGTGGTGCTCTATGTATTGCACAATGGAGCATGACGCGTTCTGTGGCGTTGCACCAATCAACCTAACTGAACGCCTCCATCAAATTGTGCGTTGGTCTGGTGGGTCTTTAGAGATGTTCTTCTCCCACAACAACCCATTCATAGGTGGTCACCGGATTCAACCCCTTCAGCGTGTCTCCTACCTCAACATGACAGTCTACCCAGTCACATCAGTTTTCATCCTGATCTATGCTCTAAGCCCGGTGATGTGGCTTATCCCTGATGAAGTATACATCCAGAGACCATTCACTAGGTATGTCGTGTACCTTCTCGTAGTCATCGTGATGATTCACATGATTGGCTGGCTTGAGATAAAGTGGGCGGGGGTCACATGGCTGGACTATTGGCGCAATGAGCAGTTCTTTATGATCGGCTCAACAAGTGCATATCCAATGGCAGTGCTGCACATGGCAGTGAACCTCCTCACAAAGAAGGGCATACACTTCAGGGTCACTTCCAAGCAAACAGCCGCGGATGACAATGACAAGTTTGCCGACTTGTATGATTTTAGATGGGTGCCAATGCTCATCCCAACAATGGCAGTTCTGATCTGCAATGTTGGTGCCATTGGTGTAGCCCTGGGCAAAACAGTGGTATACATTGGAACATGGACAGCGGCAAAGAAGATGCATGCAGCACTGGGTCTGCTGTTCAACATATGGATCATGTTTCTCCTCTACCCATTTGCACTAGCGATCATGGGGCGGTGGGCGAAGAGGCCAATCATCCTTGTAGTCTTGCTGCCGATTGTCTTTGCACTTGTTGCGCTGTTGTATGTAGGTGTCCATATCTTACTTGTTGGTGTAATTCCATTCTAGGTGGTATAGAAAACATTGTAATTTCTTGTGTAGTTACCAAGGAACCAATTATGTTCCTTTGTATCAAATAAACGTTGTATTCTTACATCGTAATAATACAGATTAATCCTAATTGAATTCAGACCATTTGGATTTTGGCCCCATACAACTCATTTCAGCTGTGCAGCGTCGACTACATGGAAAAAGTACAATTTCTCTATTGATGTTAGGGTTATTGATGTTTGGCTTTAATTCCCCTATCACCAATGACTTCTGATACGATTGGAAATGCATAATATCTTACTGGTCCTAATTCAGCCCTACTATTATCCTAGTATTCAGCTTTTAACAACACACATTTATTCACAGCCCACCTAAAATAAGCTCTGTATATCCCAGGTAATGCCAAGGATGCACGGCACACAGATTTCTAAGCTCATATAGCAAGGCAGAGTGAACACACGGATAAAGCACCAGCTATCTAGAATTGCTCTGTACCAAACTAGAGAATGATCTCCAAAATAGAGACCAAGAAACTAATGCAAATATTGCAAAAATCTAAGGCACCAAACCACAGGGCCTCTGACTCTACGTTCTAGGCTGTGTTCACTTGGCATGCGAACCCAAAATATTTCCTCTTCCACCCATCACATCGAATCTTTGAACACATGCATGGAGCATTAAATGTAGGTAAAAAAAAATAACTAATTGCATAGTTTGTCTGTAAAGTTCGAGACGAATCTTTTGAGTCTAATTAATCTATGGTTGGACAAATTTTACCAAATAACAAAAAAAAAAAAAAAAAATGCTACAGTAACTTTTCACCCAATTTTTCTCAACTAAACACACCCCTAGTGGGGAAAACGTCCGACCGGTTTCGCACAGGCATTTGATCGAACACTTGAAGGTTACAGCACGGAACAACAGGACCCCGCTCAAACCAAACAATTGATTTCGTCCAAGTAGAGCCAGAGGGTACGGAGGCTTACTTGTGAGCAGGGGAAGGCGAAGGTCCGAGGGACACGAGCTGGCAAGCGAAATGGAAGGCAGCGGCAGCGGCGGCGGCGGCGTTGGCAGAGACGATTCAGACCAAACGCCAGAACCCAGAACCGCCTGCGCGGCCGTGCGCGCGCAAGAAATGTTAACGGCATTCAGATGCTGAGCCGCTTTTGGAGCTGGACACCGGCTTCGTGGGCTGAGGCCGTGCATTAGATATCTGGGCTTGCTTTACGTGATGACATAGAACTGGGCCCGACGCAGAAGGATAAAGTTTCTGTTTTTCCTATTTTTTGTAAAAAAAACCATCAGTTTTCTTTGTTACGATTTCATGCAATCGACTCTCAAGCCGAGTTCTCACAAAGCAGTCTCATGACGGTAGTGGCCAGTACTCTCAATTATTTTCGTCGACTATGAGCATGTATATGTACATGACGTGTGCCGACTGGCGTAATGCAGAGCTCCATGTCTGGCATCAGTTGTGATCCATCCTTTCGTCCACAATTTGCATTATTGTTAGCATCAGGAGTTAACTAATCAGGCCAGGTATGAATGGTCAACGCACCAAGCATATTCGCCTTACCTCCTGACCTGACACAAACGCAAAAGAAACTAGCTAGTGATTGCTACATAGTTGTGAATTCCGTTCCGGTGCCGTCCGAAACGGCCGAAACGTCTCGTACCATCACGCCAACCGGTACACAGCAACTCCCATCCCGTACCGTTAGAAATACCGGCCATCTCGGTTCCTTCCGGCCATTCCGGGCGGAACTGATGATCCGCTCAAGCCGGTACCGGTCAGTCACGCTCCCTGCCAGCACGCTCACGTGGGCGTCTAGGCCAGGCGCTGGCCCGCGGCTCTCCTAGCTTGCACTATGACGAGCGTCAGAATAGAGAGAGACAGAAAAGTAGTACGTACTAGTATGCTCTTTCTATTCTCAACTCTGTGGCTTCTGGAATTCGGTTGGAAGGTTGGAAGGTTTGCTGTATTGGATTAAAGCACAGGCCCATCATAAGTTAGATTAGCCCAACATGCAACTAACTTGTCGTCTGTTTCTTTTATTTATATGTTCTTATTAGTTTTTATAGCTACTTATGTACACCATATACAATATTAAATATGTATAAAATAATGAAATCCGGAATGGTACGCCGGAATGCACCGGTACCGGAACGTATCATTCCAACTGCTAAACCGAAATGATCACCGGAATGGAATTGACAAGTTAGGTTGCTACACTGCACGTCTCCACAAGACGCTTGACGCCGTGGGTTCCGCCTCCGGAGGCACATGGATCGATCCGGTGATCCCGCAGAGAGATCTGGGCCATGATTCCATCGTCAGTAGCCCTTCTATATATCCGCGCAGTCGCTCGCTCTCCGCAGTCCGCGAGCCACCGCGTGCGTGCGTAGCCACTTAGTCAGCTAGGGCTCCGTTCCTAGGCAGCCTGCAGCCATGACTTCGCCGGCGCTGGCCACCGGCGCTGCTGTCATTGTGGAAGATGGCGGCCTCGCCGATCCACTTCTAGCGGATGGCAACGGCGCCACCAAGACGGAGTGCGGCGCCGAGGGCAAGTATTGGGTGGCAGCTGACGAGGCTGAGAGGCGGGCGGTGACCGAGTGCGGCGCTGAGGACGGCCGGCCGCTGCTGTTCCGGACGTACAAGCTCAGGGGCGCCATCCTGCACCCCTACAGGTACGTCCCCTGCGCGCAGCCAAACTGAACTTTTGTTAGGCATACTCCATACGAGAGAGTAACACCGTACAAGTTTCGTTGGAACCGATCTACTCAAAATAATGCAATTCTCACATTTCGAAAAATTAAACAGTTTTAACTTTGACTAAACTTATATGAAAATGTACTTACACTCATGAGACCAAATAGCTATCATTAGATTAGTTATAGAATATATTTTCATAATAAATTTATTTTGAGACATAAATGTTAATACTATTCACTATAAGCTTTGTCAAAGTTGAGCTAATTTGACTGGCACGTTTCTCATAATTGTATTCTTTTCTGGCCACGTTTAGATTGCAAAAAATTTCAACCCGATGAATAGTACCAATTTCGTCTTATTTGACAAATATTGTCCAATCGTGGACCAACTAGGCTCAAAAGATTCATCTCGTGATTTCCAACTAAACTGTATAATTAGTTATTTTTTTACCTACATTTAATACTCCATGCAAGCGGCTAAAAATTGATGTGATGGAGAGAGAGTGAAAAAAATTCTAACTTTTTGGTGCATCTAAACGAGGCCCTAGACGGAGGGAGTAGTAGATAACATGCATACAAATGTATGGAGTATATTTCATTTCATACACACACATACACAGTAGTAGACCTGACCAGTAGTAGTAGTGTAGTGCATTTTTACTACGGGACCGTGGACTTTTTTCTCTCTCAAGTCTCAAGTCGTTTTTGTTGGAGTCTGCCATGATGGCTGCAGGATCGATCTTACAAGCACACTAAGATATTATTTGCGCGAAGCTTCTTTAACTTATCCTGTGTTGACCTGCACATTCACGCGGGGCTCCTATGTTCCAGGCACTACTTTGGATGCTAATGTCATTAACTGGCACATGCGCACCAGTGTTGTTTCCTTTCTGTTGACATTAGTAACATGAACATGCACGATCATTTGCCATTTCTTTTTTTTCGCGATCAGGGAATATAGCCCGTTTTTCATTAAGAAGAGTGAATTACAAGTCAGCTATGAGAGAACCCTCATAGCGAGAGACCAGAATACCCGATGACACACTTTCACCAGTCATCAGAATTTACGACATCATTCTGATATGTCAACCATTCTGCTATTACAGGGCACTAATCTTCGTACGCCTAGTCGCGGTCCTCCTATTCTTCGTCTGGCGCATCAGGAACAACAGATCCAATGTCATGTGGTTCTGGGCTATGTCGGTTGCCGGGGACGCTTGGTTCGGCTTCTCATGGCTCCTGAACCAGCTTCCCAAGTTCAACCCGTCAAGAGCATACCTGACCTTGCTGCCCTCAGGCGACACTATGACCTTCCAGATGGCACGTCTAAGCTCCCTGGCATCGACATCTTTGTCACCACTGCTGACCCTGTTGATGAGCCGGTACTCTACACTATGAATTCCATCCTCTCTATCCTCGCCACTGATTATCCAGTCGACAAACTTGCCTGCTATGTCTCCGATGATAGCGGGTCATTGATCCTTTATGAAGCATTGGTTGAGGTTGCAAAGTTTGCAATGTTGTGGGCTCCATTCTGTCACAAGCATTGCATTGAGCCAAGAGCACCGGAAAGGTATTTTGAGATGGAGGCTCAACCACAGGGTGGAAGAGCACCGCAAGAGTTCATGAATGATTATAAGAGGATGCAGATGGAGTATGAAGAGTTTAAGGTGCGCTTGGGTAATCTTTCTGACACCATTCGCAAGCGTTCGGATGTTTACAGCAACATGAGAACTTCAGAAGGAGATGCACAAGCAACTTGGATGGCAAATGGGATGCAGTGGCCAGGCACATGGATGGATCCAACGGAGAACCATAGAAAAGGACATCATAAGGGAATTGTTAAGGTATTAAAGTTCAGAGTAAAAAGTTGTTGATTTCTGAATAAGTATATAATAGGCATACTTATCCAACCTACTTACTACTTTGTAGATACTAATTCCATTACAATGAACTTCTCTGACACCTTAATTCCTTCAACAGGTTGTGTTGGATCATCCAAGCCGTGGACATCACCATAGTCCCCAAGCCGATGATGAAAATAAGTCAGACTTTCGTGCTGCTGGGTGGCGCCTACCAATGCTTGTGTATGTCTCTCGTGAAAAGAATCCAAGCTATGACCACAACAAGAAGGCAGGCGCATTGAATGCGCAACTTCGAGTTTCTGCTCTACTCTCCAATGCACAATTCGTCATCAACTTTGACTGCGACCACTACATCAACAATTCTCAAGCTCTCCGTGCAGCAGTCTGCCTCATGCTTGATCAACGGGAAGGTGATAACACTGCCTTTGTTCAGTTCCCTCAACGCTTTGACAATGTCGACCCAACAGACCGGTATGGCAACCACAACCGAGTATTCTTTGATGGAACCATGCTTGCCCTGAATGGCTTGCAAGGACCATCCTACCTTGGCACTGGATGCATGTTCCGCCGCATAGCACTCTATGGCATTGACCCACCTCATTGTAGACAAGACAACATCACACCTGAATCTAGCAAGTATGGCAAGTCCACTCCCTTAATGGACTCGATATCAAAAGCCATAAGAGAAGAAAGCCTAACCACACAACCACCATTTGATGACACATTTGTCACCGATACGGAGATGATAGTGGCAACTTCTTATGATAAAGGGACTGACTGGGGTAAGGGTGTTGGCTACATCTATGACATAGCAACAGAGGATATAGTGACTGGATTTCGAATCCATGGGAAAGGGTGGCGTTCCATGTATTGCACAATGCAGCATGATGCATTCTGTGGCACAGCACCAATCAACCTAACAGAGCGCCTCCACCAAATTGTCCGTTGGTCTGGTGGGTCCCTAGAGATGTTCTTCTCCCACAACAACCCACTCATCGGTGGCCAGCGGCTGCAACTTCTTCAACGTGTCTCCTACCTCAACATGACGGTCTACCCAGTCACATCACTTTTCATCCTGCTCTATGCTCTCTGCCCAGTAATGTGGCTCGTCCCCGATGAAATACACATCCAGAGGCCCTTCACTAGGTATGTTGTGTACCTTCTCATAATTATATTGATGATCCACATGATTGGCTGGCTCGAGATAAAGTGGGCTGGGGTGACATGGCTAGACTATTGGCGTAATGAGCAGTTCTTCATGATTGGATCGACAAGTGCATACCCAATAGCACTATTGTAACAGAACCGACCAAATTATAAGAGCACAAGTACAAAAACAAGCACCGAAGCGCTCAAATTTTCGAACTTGAGCCCATATAATCCCGGTAGTCAATCGAAACCACGAAGGATTTCAAACCAACTTGCTTACAACCAGGATCGCATCATTCAACATACAACATCATACGTTACATTTCACAAGTAGTTCTGAAATAAGTGTACACATACGGAGTCGCAATTATTACAAACCAAGTTTATAAAAGTAGCGGAAGCAACGCACACCAGTTGTTTAACTACTGCCAGTCTTGATGATCAACAACCCACAAAAGCATGAGGAAAGTACATAAAAGATGATCACGCCCAAGTGATCTAGTCTTCTTCACCCGCAGGGTGGAGACAAGTTTTGCAGAAGCCTTGATAGAGCATATCATCTGCAACAGGAGGGAATAAACCCTGAGTACTGGAATGTACTCAGCTAGACTTACCCGTCGAAAACCAGAAATAAGATGACACCAAGGATTATGCAAGGCTTTCACAAGAGGCTAGCTGACATCACATTTTTGCATAAAGGTATAAGTAATTGAGACTCTTATAACCTGTACTAGCAGTTATTTTTAGCATTTACCTGTCATCTATCTTAGCACCTGTACTAAACATGCACTTGATTATAATCAAACAATTATCATCATTACATCCAGAGCAGGTATGAATTGTGGCAACATTGTATCATTCCCTTAACCACCGGTTCATTTAATGAGATCTACGTTGCCGCTGCTCAAGTCAAGTGCTCACTAACTGGGAGCGACGGCGATTCGAATCGAATTCCTATCCAGCTGGAGGGGTATTTCTAACACTCACCGTGCAGACCCCTGCCAGGGTCGCACAGGCCACCGTTTCATATGATTCAGGAATCGCGGGTCCGAATAATGTCGCGACCCCAAGGGCGACACTCTGCCAGGTGATAGGGACTCTAACCCCCCCTTGGTCTCACGCCAATGTCCCCAAGCACATCCTTTCTCTCCTCCAAGAAGCAACCTACCATTCGATTCTCGGCCTGAACCACATTACTCGGCTTCGTGGTCGGAACGACTTATCCGGCCAACTAAGTGTTAGACTGCGTTCAACATGACTCAAGGACGTACAGCGAATCAGTCCTTAAACGACTCAGACGGGCATAGCTCCACACCCAAGACGTGAAGTGTCTTGCGGCTGTACTATCGAACTCCCGCCCGGTCTCAATTTCATTTTTAAGCATGGTTCCATCCACGATAGCCATAAAGCCACTCGTGACTCCTTTCTACATCTCGCGGATGACCGGAAATCACCCGACTTCTACCGTACTAAGCAGGGCTAAGCATTGACACGTGCCTAAACCTACTATAGGATTAAGTACGATATCTGAACAAGGACAGGTATAATGCAACAAGTGTTTTCATATAACTCCTACAACTTAATGCAGTAAACAATTAAAAGTACTCAAGATTAATTTATAAATCAGTAGGTTCAGCATGCACCGGGGCTTGCCTTTCAGAAAGGTCGAAGGCCGGTGGTCAGGACACTCGGGTAGATCTTCGGCAGGAGCTTCGTCGCCGGCTGGTTCCTCTAGCTGCTCTGGCTGGTCCTGGATTTCCTCCGGAATCACCGGCTCGAACTCGAGGAGAGTTACCTCCTCCGGTATACCTATTACATGAATGCACAATAAATATCATGGATGCATAAAGGTGCAACATGCTCGGGATGAAATGCATTTTAGAAATAAAAACAATAATCTAATCAAGTTACTTTATTAGTACGTGCAAATCTCTTCTCCGGTGGAGAAGTACTTACCTAAGCTACTCAACCTAAGATACAGCTGTTCTTCTTCGGTTAAGGCCCTAACACCTAACAACACAAGAGTAATATTACTTAGGTTACCACAGTAAGTTATTCTGGACAGCAGCTCAAAGATTCTAACATAACTGGAGAATCCTAACTCCAAAAGATATGATCTAAGATAATCTGGAAAGCTTATGAAATTCTCTACAAATCATTTTCAGACCTCAACCCTTAATTCCTAAGTTTTCCATTTCGAATTCCTCAAGTTCCAGAATCTGTCCTCTCTAAACAGAGAGCAGTCAATTCTGGACCGTCACTTAAAACAGCAACAACTCCCAAACTACTAAGCCAAATGTTCCCAAATTTTGACACAAGCTAATTTATCAATTTTACTATAACCTTGGTATTTACAAGTTTTCCAGCAACCACCTTTATCCAAAGTCAAACCTAGAAATACTATCAGCTGTTCAGAAAACCTAAAATTGCAAAGATTAAATATTTATTGATGTGGCAAACATTCTCTAAGACCAAACTAATACTACTACAAGTTCACAAAGGTCACAAAAACACCAGAAAGTAAGGTGTGCCCACCTAGAATATTTATTTAAACTCATTTCTTAATTTACTTAAGTAATTAAGTGGAATTTCAAACATGTATGTAAACTGCTCCTAAAATTCTACAAAAATTACAGGAGACTCTCTGACCCAAAAAGAAGCTACTGTAAAAATTTGAACTAAATTTATTCACAGGAACTTCCTACACCAAATTCTCAAGCCAAAAAGGCTGATTTTTGTATAAATAACAAAGCACAGTAAAAAGTGTCAAACAACAGATTTCTTAATTTTCTTAGACACTCTAGGGTACCAAGACATTCTCCAAAAATTTATATGAACATTGCACATGTAGAAAAATTACAAAAATTCATTTAAGTATTTCCTAGAATAATAAGATAGCCTTATAACTTAAAAAGTACTTAAGCACTACTGCCCAAATTTTTACCAGAGCTAGAGCAAGTATAAATTAGTCTACCCACCACATTTCATAATTTTTGGAACAATGAAACTCAAGATATAATTTAAACAAGTTTGCATGTGATTTAAAACACATTTCAAGGACCTATTTAAATATCCCAGAAAACAAACATCACATATCCAATTTATATTTTTCTAAAATACTACACATTCTGTAGATCCCAACAAAATTTATCTCATAATTTTTTGGGCAAGTAAAACCCTAGATCTACATTTTCCAAACTTAACCAAAATTCTGTAGCAAAAATAAATAAAAATGAAAAAGATCTCATTTTATACTGGGCCGACCTGGGAAAGGAGGCGGCCCACGGCGCGCGCGCGGCCCGCTCGGGCTCCCGCCCACGCGCGGCACCGACAGGTGGGTCCCCGCGGTCAGTGACAGAGGGCAGAGGGGCGGCGAACCGCGAGCTCCGGCGAGCTCAAGCTCGTCGGAGGGGAGCTCGCTCGGGAAACCAAGCACACCCTCACGTTCTCCGTCACATGGTGCTTCGATTCGTGCAAGAAGGACGGCTTGGGTTGGAGTGGGAGGGGCTCGCCACCGCGAGCGGCGACCGGTGAGGGTCGGGTGGCGGTGTACCGCCGCCGGTGAGGCCGCACGGTCCCAGCTAAGCTCGGTACGAGCTTCACTGCAGCTAGGCGGAGCTATTGAGGTAGGAAGGGAAGACGGAGAGAGGCCCGAGCTACCCCGGCCACGGTGAGCCTCCATGGCGGAGCTCCGGTGGCCTCTCGGGAATGGCGGAGGTAACAATGGGGCTCACCTTGAGTTCAATCAAGGCCGCCGGTGGGTCGAGGAGGTGTAGGGTGGTGAGGCGGAGGAATTGGCGTGATTTGGTGGCCGGTGATGCAGTGGAACACGCGCGCGAGCTCGCCGGAGGTGGAGCGGCAATGGCGGCTCGGTTCTGGCATTTTGAAACCGGAAGAGGGAGGGGAAAGGAATGGAGGCCGCCTCGACGCGTCGTGGCAGTCTTGAAGGCACCGTGGTCTGGCCGGTGGGGTCAGGGCCGGCGTACGGGCGCCACCGCGTCTCCACGCGTCGGCGAGGCCCTGTGGCCGGTCGGCCACTCCCCCTTCACTGACGAACTGAACGAGGCAAACGGTGCCATCGAGCTCGACTGACAGAGGGATTTCATCGCCTCATAGCTCGTGATCGAGGCTGATTCGGTGAGAGCCGTAGTTAACAAAAGTGTAGAGCTACGTGAGGGCTTCAACATTGCCAATAGGGTCGTGAGCCAATTCGGCTTGGTTAGTGAGATACAACGCTCCAAAGTGAGGCACACGAAATCTGAACTGAGTTTCAGTTACTTTCCCCCGACTGAAACTCGATTTTTGAAGCACGCTAACTCATAAACCGTTGGGAACCAGGCTTGGGTGATGTGGACAATGTTGTAGAGCTACATGAGGGCTCCAACTTTGTCAATTGGCTCAAGGACTGGTTTGGCCTGGTTTGTGAGTTATAAGGTGTCAAAGTGGGGTACAATGAAACTGAAAAGTCCAAATTTCAAGACTTAGAATTTTTTCTAAGTGTTGGTCACCACTCAAGCTGACTTGTGGGCCATTTTTGAGCATGTTCTGGTCATTTTCATGAGATGGCCATATTAGAACTTTTGTTCCTTATAAAATTCTCTACAACTTTGCTTAAGGTTTCTCCTCCATGCAAGATTTCTAAGCTGGACTTTTTAATTGGTCAAACCAGAGCATCCTAGGACCAAAAGGGTGGTCAACCACCTCTTGGAGGGCACTTTAGTAATTTTGGCCAACATGAACCTTGCTCCAAGAGTTACCCTAAGTATAACTAAGGTGTTGTAGGACATAATTGGCCACTCTACCTTTTTGTCACACCAACTATCACGTATCACATGATGTGAGCCAAATAAAATTTCTAAAACAATCATAGTTGTTGCATCACATAAAATAATATGCATGATGCATGCTTATGCTTATGCAAATGCAATGCAATTAAGGAGCTAAACACTTGAGGTGTTACAGCCCTCCCCCCTTATAAAAATCTCGTCCCGAGATTTGGAAAGCGTACCATTTTTCATAGAATTCCTTATAACCATCCCGCAAATAATCTTCCCGTTCCCACGTAGCGTCACTTTCACTACCCTGATTACTCCACATTACTTTATACCACCTAACCACTTTGCTTCTAGTTACTCGTTCCTGAGTATCGATCACTCGGACTGGCTTTTCTTCGTAAGTTAAATCGGATTCCAGTCTGATGTCTCCTAACGGAACTCTTTCCTCAGGAACTCGAAGACACTTTTTGAGCTGAGATACATGGAAGACGTTGAATATGGCACTCATTTCTGGAGGTAACTGGATTTTATACGCAACAGCTCCACTCTTGCCTATGATCTGGAAAGGACCCACGTATCTTGGCGCAAGTTTCCACTTAACACCAAAACGTTGGACACTTTTCATTGGAGAAACTTTTAGATACACGAAGTCTCCAACTTCAAACTCGAGTGGTTTTCTACGACGATCAGCATAACTTTTCTGTCTAGCTTGGGCTGCAGCCATATGTTTTTTGGATGGTACGGACTTGTTCCTCAGCTTCATGAACAAAATCAATACCATAATACCTCCTTTCACCAGCTTCTACCCAGTTTAGTGGAGTTCTACACTTACGGCCGTACAAAGCTTCGAATGGGGCCATCTTAATACTCTCTTGGTAACTATTATTGTACGAGAATTCAGCTAGAGGTAACCATTTTTCCCAAGATCCCGTGGATGATATTACACATGCCCGCAACAGATCTTCCAAGATTTGGTTAACCCATTCCGTCTGTCCTGACGTCTGGGGGTGATAAGCAGAGCTTCTCACTAACTTGGTTCCCAGAAGGTGATGCAAGTGCTCCCAAAAGCGAGCAGTGAACTGAGGACCACGGTCAGATATGATAGTATGAGGTATCCCATGGAGCCGGACTATCTGATTGAAGTACAACTCAGCATAGTCAGTGGGACGATAGTCCACTCTAACTGGAATGAAGTGAGCTGACTTGGTTAAGCGGTCCACAATTACCCAGATAGAGTTATGATTTTTGACAGTAGGAGGAAGTCCGACAATGAAATCCATACTTATCTCTTCCTATTTCTAACCTGGGATAGAAAGTGGTTGCAGTAACCCAGCTTTCATGTGTACCTCTTTAACTCTACAACAGGTGTCACACCTGGCCACATATGCAGCTATCTCCTTCCGCATTTTGGTCCACCAATAGTATGGCTTCAAATCATAATACATCTTATTGCTACCAGGATGGATGGACAACTTAGAGGAGTGTGCTTCAGACATAATATCATTTCTAAGCTCTCGGTCCTTAGGCACAACTAACCTATCCTTGAACCATAGTACACCCTTTTCATCTATCCTGAACTGTGTAGTTTCTTGCTCTTTCATCTTACGCTTGATGTGGAATATACCAGTGTCAGTCTTTTGGAGCTCAATAATTCTGCTTTTGAGAGTACAACTGACAGTGATGTTGTACAAGACTGCTGGATGTAGAAGGCGAGATTGATGAAAATCAGTTTCAACTAAGGAATGGCAATGAGACTTACGGCTTAAAGCATCCGCAACCATATTTGCCTTGCCAGGATGATAGTGCACTTGAAGGTTATAATCCTTAATCAACTCGAGCCATCTTCGTTGACGCATATTTAACTCGGGTTGGGTGAAGATGTATTTGAGGCTTTTGTGGTCTGTGTAGATATTGCAAACATTGCCCAACAGATAGTGTCGCCAGGCTTTTAAAGCATGAACAACCGCGGCGAGTTCTAAGTCATGCGTTGGATAATTCGCCTCATGTTTCCGAAGTTGTCGAGAGGTATATGCAATCACTCGGCCTTCCTGCATCAGAACACCTCCCAAGCCTATGCCTGAGGCATCACAATAAACATCAAATGGTTTCTCGATATCCGGTTGTGCCAAAACCGGAGCTGAGGTTAGGAGAGTTCGCAGTTTGTGAAAAGCCGCATCACACTCAGGAGTCCAGACAAACCTGGTGTCTTTTTGCAGCAACCGAGTCATTGGCTTGGCTATTTTGGAGAAATCCGGGATGAAGCGACGATAATAGCCAGCCAAACCAAGGAAACTCCGGACCTCGTGAACCGAGATAGGAGCCTTCCAGTTCAGTACTTCTTGTACCTTGGCGGGGTCCACCATAATTCCCCCATCGGACAACACATGCCCAAGGAAAGGTACTTCTCGAAGCCAAAATTCGCACTTACTGGACTTTGCATATAGTTGATGTTCATGCAGTCTGGTGAGGACTATACGCAGATGTTCCGCGTGATCTTCCTCATTCACAGAATATACCAGGATGTCATCAATAAATACCACCGCAAACTTGTCCAATTCAGGCATAAACACCGAATTCATCAAGTACATGAAGTGTGCGGGGGCATTTGTCAAGCCGAAAGACATAACAAGATACTCATAAAGACCGTATCTGGTAGAAAAGGCTGTCTTTGGAACATCTTCCGGGCGGATTTTAATTTGATGGTAGCCAGATCTTAGATCGATCTTGGAGAAAACTTTAGCTTTAGACAACTGATCGAACAAGATGTCGATACGTGGTAGAGGGTACTTATTTTTGACAGTGACTGCATTGAGAGGTCTATAATCTACGCACATCCGCAACGACTGATCCTTCTTCTTTACAAAGATAGCAGGACATCCCCACGGAGACGAACTAGGACGAATCAACCCCTTCTTCAAAAGTTCATTCAATTGCACCTTAAGTTCAGCGAGTTCATTTGGAGGCATCCTATTGGGTCTCCTAGAGATGGGAGCCGTGCCAGGCAACAACTCAATTTTAAATTCCACATCCCGATCCGGAGGGAGCCCCGGCAAATCATCGGGAAAAATGTTCGGAAACTCATTTACTACTGGAATTTCGGCCAACGCCTTTGCTTGCATAGCATGAACTTCCCCAGACAAATCAACTTTTCTGGGAAGTTGTACTAGAAAACCCTTTTGATCTGTAGGGTCTCTGAGCATAACTACTCGAGTGGATGTATCAATGAGTACCCCATTCTGACTCATCCAATTCATACCCAAAATAACATCGATGCCTAAGCCCGGCAAAACCACTAAGGCAAGCGAGTATTTTCGCCCTTCTATCTCAAGCTCAAGATTCCCCACTACTTTATTTGTGGAAATATTCCCACTTGCTGCGCTAATACAATAACCTCCACCTTCAACAGTATGCAATTTGTGTGCAAACTCTGATGCAAACTTAGGACTGATAAAGGAATGCGAAGCACCTGAATCAAAAAGTACCACTGCAGGGTGTTGGTCAACTAGGAACTTACCAGCAGTGACAACTTCACCAGATGGAATTTCCTCGATACTGTTATAATGAGCGTGCCCCTGACGGCCACCTTGGTTGACATTCTTCTTGGGGTAAGGACAATTCCTGGATCAATGGCCTGGCTTGTTGCAGTTCCAGCAAGGCATGTTGCTAGGAGGGACACTGGAGCTGCCTTGGCCCGAATTACTCTTTGGCAGGGCCACCGTATATGCCTTACGAAACCCAGTCTTCACTGGCGCTTTCTTTTGTGGAGGACGGAATTTAGCATTCGTGGCAGGAGGGCGAGGAGGAGCCCTCGGGGCAGCTGGAGCTCGAGACTATGAAGCACTCGCCTCAATGGCCCTTTTGTGGCTCTTAGAGGCAGAATAGATAGCATTGTTGTTCTCTTGAGTCAGAGCATCACTGATAAATTCATTGAAAGTAGTGCACTTGCTAGTGCCCATAGTCTTCATCAGCTTCGGGCCTAGGCCTCTTTTAAAGCTAGCAATTTTCTTGGAATCGGTATCCACAAACTCTGTGGCATACCTTGCTAGGTTGTTGAAAGATTGTAGATATTCGGTCAAGCTTTTATTTCCCTGCGACAGCCTCATGAATTCTGTGTGTTTGATAGCCATAAGACCTGGAGGAATATAGTTCCCACGGAATGCAGCCTTGAACTGGTCCCAAGCAATCGGGACATTTGCAGGCAATGTGGAACGATAGTGGCTCCACCAAATACCCGCTGGACCATGTAGTTGGTGAGAAGCATATTCAGTTTTCAGCTCATCGGTCAAGTGAAGCAGACGAAACTTTTGTTCAATCGTGTTCAACCACTCATCGGCTTGCAGTGGTTCCTCCGCCTCCTTAAAGAGCGGGGGCTTAGTATCAAGAAAGTCCTTGAAATCGCTGTACTGATTGGGTTCTGGGCCCTGGCGGCCATGACGAGCCTCCCGGTTGGCAAGCTGGCGCATAGCATCAGCCAGCATGCGCTGCCCTTCGACCACGGTCTGCATTAACTCAGCCGGGGTAGGTGGTGGCGGAGGGGGTGGCTGTTCCTCATCCTCATTGCCACGACCCCGACGGAGATTGTACGACATCTGCAAAATGCATAGTCAATGAGCACTGACGATGTGGGAAGTTTGTAGATGAATTATGTTAAATATGTCAAACTGACTTCATGAAATAGACTTCTCAAAATACTCATGGCACAATAATTCATCACAACCGCCCAATCCGTTCAAGCGGATCAAAGGGACGCAATCATGCGAGGGTATCCATCAAGATGTATTTTGATAAAGGCTCACTCACAGAGGCACAACAGTGACTGGACCGTTTACACTAAAGTCTACGTGAGTTTTGATCTTTCGCCCGGTACTTGGATTCGATTTCAAAGTTTTTAGTTGACTGAGAAAGCTACTTCAATCTGACCACAAGAAGACTTCTCAACGGTAGAGTTCCATGGTGGATCATGACTAGCCACCTCGATACCTGCGCGTGCCAAGCAGCACAGCCTTATGTCGCGCGCCATAGGAGGCCCTCGGTTTTGTCGCGGCACCGAAGGGTGCTAATCGTGACACCATCATCGAACGCCACACAATAAGACATCCAATTGCAATCGAAATTAACAGGTTCCAACTAAACATCCAGGAAACATAGGGTTCGACCTTACACCCGAAAAGTCAAGTTATTACAAAGCCTCACTCCAACCCCAGGAGGCACAAAAGACGATCCTAACATCATAGCTACGTGATAACTACTCTAAGCATCGTCCTCAGAGTCGGTGTCAAGGATCTCCCCGCTGTCCTCATCACTAACAGGCTCTAACTCCTCATCTTCTTCTTCTTCTTCTGGTTCGGCATCTTGGGGTCCGTTGACCTCCACTTCATCATCATTTTCAGCCATGAAGATTCCCGAACCCATGTCCTCATCTGCGTTGATATTTCTAGGCAGCAGAGGATTTAGCTGGTTGTTCAGGCGGTGCACTTCTTCATGAAGATTGTCATTGTATTCTTCAGCATTCTCCAACTGTTGCTCGAGCTCAAACTGATGAGCTCTCAGAACGTTCTCCTCGTGCCAGGCTTCATCCCTCTGGTTCATGACACGGACCAACATACGTTGATAGTTGCGGTTTGCTACTGTCAACCTCTGGACTGCAAGGGTTTCTTGGTCACGATCACGAATCACTTGCTCCAGTTGCTGACACGCTGCATTCCTGGCAGCAGTCACTTCAGCCAACTCTGCCCTCAGCCTTTCCACCTCAGTAGGCTCAGGGCGAGGCTCACGTGGAGCGAGCTGGTGTCGCGGTGCCCTGCCCCCAGTGGACTTTACGAGCGGTCCTCTTGGTACGTGCCATCTGTAGCAACAGATAAGATACGACTTAAAGTGAGGATCATTTAGAGGATACGAAATTTACTTTAGTCGGGAGTACTGACATTTTTAAGGAGGGAGTAATGATATGTATGATATAATTAAACATGATGCATGCACGTTCCGTACGTCCTCTCACCTTAGTAGAAACCTAAAGTTCTAACGCTAGGCGGTGGCATACATACGTTCTCTCATATAAGCGAAACTATCGGTCTACTCGTTACGCTGTTAGTGTACCTGCAGAAAAATCTCATTTCAGCCCAACAGTTTCCCAATATAAGCACACAAGAAAGCAGTAATTTAAATACTTTCCATATACACATCCCCTGATGTATATACTTCAGTATCAAAGCTACCCGATATAAAGGTTCCCACAATTAAGTGCTTACGTAATTACATGGTTTAAACATGTAAGTATGCAAGTCACCAAAACTACTCTCCCCTAGATCGCCGGTTGGACGATCACGCTCTCACAACTCACACTTACCAGAGCGTCGAGGCAATTGATCCATACATTACCACCCAAGTGGATGGCATCCATACAATATCACGCCGTATGGACGACGAAACAAAAACAAACAAGGCCCCCAAGTTAGTCTTTATAACAAGCCACCTAAGAGTCCTTATTTGGGCTAAGGGATGTGATCACTGGCATACCTAAAAATAATTTTTAGTGTTTTAACCCTTTTTCATAATCAAATACTTTTGTTTTTTAAATACTCGTACGATGTTTTTAATGTTGAATTATGCTCCGGTACCAGCTGTAACAGAACCGACCAAATTATAAGAGCACAAGTACAAAAACAAGCACCGAAGCGCTCAAATTTTCGAACTTGAGCCCATATAATCCCGGTAGTCAATCGAAACCATGAAGGATTTCAAACCAACTTGCTTACAACCAGGATCGCATCATTCAACATACAACATCATACGTTACATTTCACAAGTAGTTCTGAAATAAGTGTACACATACGGAGTCGCAATTATTACAAACCAAGTTTATAAAAGTAGCAGAAGCAACGCACACCAGTTGTTTAACTACTGCCAGTCTTGATGATCAACAACCCACAAAAGCATGAGGAAAGTACATAAAAGATGATCACGCCCAAGTGATCTAGTCTTCTTCACCCGCAGGGTGGAGACAAGTTTTGCAGAAGCCTTGATAGAGCATATCATCTGCAACAGGAGGGAATAAACCCTGAGTACTGGAATGTACTCAGCTAGACTTACCCGTCGAAAACCAGAAATAAGATGACACCAAGGATTATACAAGGCTTTCACAAGAGGCTAGCTGACATCACATTTTTGCATAAAGGCATAAGTAATTGAGACTCTTATAACCTGTACTAGCAGTTATTTTTAGCATTTACCTGTCATCTATCTTAGCACCTGTACTAAACATGCACTTGATTATAATCAAACAATTATCATTATTACATCCAGAGCAGGTATGAATTGTGGCAACATTGTATCATTCCCTTAACCACCGGTTCATTTAATGAGATCTACGTTGCCGCTGCTCAAGTCAAGTGCTCACTAACCGGGAGCGACGGCGATTCGAATCGAATTCCTATCCAGCTGGAGGGGTATTTCTAACACTCACCGTGCAGACCCCTGCCAGGGTCGCACAGGCCACCGTTTCATATGATTCAGGAATCGCGGGTCCAAATAATGTCGTGACCCCAAGGGCGACACTCTGCCAGGTGATAGGGACTCTAACCCCCCCTTGGTCTCACGCCAATGTCCCCAAGCACATCCTTTCTCTCCTCCAAGAAGCAACCTACCATTCGATTCCTGGCCTGAACCACATTACTCGGCTTCGCGGTCGGAACGACTTATCCGGCCAACTAAGTGTTAGACTGCGTTCAACATGACTCAAGGACGTACAGCGAATCGGTCCTTAAACGACTCAGACGGGCATAGCTCCACACCCAAGACGTGAAGTGTCTTGCGGCTGTACTATCGAACTCCCGCCCGGTCTCAATTTCATTTTTAAGCATGGTTCCATCCACGATAGCCATAAAGCCACTCGTGACTCCTTCCTACATCTCGCGGATGACCGGAAATCACCCGACTTCTACCGTACTAAGCAGGGCTAAGCATTGACACGTGCCTAAACCTACTATAGGATTAAGTACGATATCTGAACAAGGACAAGTATAATGCAACAAGTGTTTTCATATAACTCCTACAACTTAATGCAGTAAACAATTAAAAGTACTCAAGATTAATTTATAAATCAGTAGGTTCAGCATGCACCGGGGCTTGCCTTTCAGAAAGGTCGAAGGCCGGTGGTCAGGACACTCGGGTAGATCTTCGGCAGGAGCTTCGTCGCCGGCTGGTTCCTCTAGCTGCTCCGGCTGGTCCTGGATTTCCTCCGGAATCACCGGCTCGAACTCGAGGAGAGTTACCCCCTCCGGTACACCTATTGCATGAATGCACAATAAATATCATGGATGCATAAAGGTGCAACATGCTCGGGATGAAATGCATTTCAGAAATAAAAACAATAATCTAATCAAGTTACTTTATTAGTACGTGCAAATCTCTTCTCCGGTGGAGAAGTACTTACCTAAGCTACTCAACCTAAGATACAGCTGTTCTTCTTCGGTTAAGGCCCTAACACCTAACAACACAAGAGTAATATTACTTAGGTTACCACAGTAAGTTATTCTGGACAGCAGCTCAAAGATTCTAACATAACTGGAGAATCCCAACTCTAAAAGATATGATCTAAGACAATCTGGAAAGCTTATGAAATGCTCTACAAATCATTTTCAGACCTCAACCCTTAATTCCTAAGTTTTCCATTTCGAATTCCTCAAGTTCCAGAATCTGTCCTCTCTAAACAGAGAGCAGTCAATTCTGGACCGTCACTTAAAACAGCAACAACTCCCAAACTACTAAGCCAAATGTTCCCAAATTTTGACACAAGCTAATTTATCAATTTTACTATAACTTTGGTATTTACAAGTTTTCCAGAAACCACCTTTATCCAAAGTCAAACCTAGAAATACTATCAGCTGTCCAGAAAACCTAAAATTGCAAAGATTAAATATTTATTGATGTGGCAAACATTCTCTAAGACCAAACTAATACTACTAAAAGGTCACAAAGGTCACAAAAACACCAGAAAGTAAGGTGTGCCCACCTAGAATATTTATTTAAACTTATTTCTTAATTTACTTAAGTAATTAAGTGGAATTTCAAACATGTATGTAAACTGCTCCTAAAATTCTACAAAAATTACAGGAGACTCTCTGACCCAAAAAGAAGCTACTGTAAAAATTTTAACTAAATTTATTCACAGGAACTTCCTACACCAAATTCCCAAGCCAAAAGGCTGATTTTTGTATAAATAACAAAGCACAGTAAAAAGTGTCAAACAACAGATTTCTTAATTTTCTTAGACACTCTAGGGTACCAAGACATTCTCCAAAAATTTATATGAACATTGCACATGTAGAAAAATTACAAAAATTCATTTAAGTATTTCCTAGAATAATAAGATAGCCTTATAACTTAAAAAGTACTTAAGCACTACTGCCCAAATTTTTACCAGAGCTAGAGCAAGTATAAATTAGTCTACCCACCAAATTTCATAATTTTTGGAACACTGAAACTCAAGATATAATTTAAACAAGTTTGCATGTGATTTAAAACACATTTCAAGGACCTATTTAAATATCCCAGAAAACAAACATCACATATCCAATTTATATTTTTCTAAAATACTACACATTCTGTAGATCCCAACAAAATTTATCTCATAATTTTTTGGGCAAGTAAAACCCTAGATCTACATTTTCCAAACTTAACCAAAATTCTGTAGTAAAAATAAATAAAAATGAAAAAGATCTCATTTTATACTGGGCCGGCCTGGGAAAGGACGCGGCCCACGGCGCGCGCGCGCGCGGCCCGCTCGGGCTCCCGCCCACGCGCGGCACCGACAGGTGGGTCCCCGCGGTCAGTGACAGAGGGCAGAGGGGCGGCGAACCGCGAGCTCCGGCGAGCTCAAGCTCGTCGGAGGGGAGCTCGCTCGGGAAACCAAGCACACTCTCGCGTTCTCCGTCACATGGTGCTTCGATTCGTGCAAGAAGGACGGCTTGGGTTGGAGTGGGAGGGGCTCGCCACCGCGAGCGGCGGCCGGTGAGGGTCGGGTGGCGGTGTACCGCCGCCGGTGAGGCCGCACGGTCCCAGCTAAGCTCGGTACGAGCTTCACTGCAGCTAGGCGGAGCTATTGAGGTAGGAAGGGAAGACGGAGAGAGGCCCGAGCTACCCTGGCCACGGTGAGCCTCCATGGCGGAGCTCCGGTGGCCTCTCGGGAATGGCGGAGGTAACAATGGGGCTCACCTTGAGTTCAATCAAGGCCGCCGGTGGGTCGAGGAGGTGTAGGGTGGTGAGGCGGAGGAATTTGCGTGATTTGGTGGCCGGTGATGCAGTGGAACACGCGCGCGAGCTCGCCGGAGGTGGAGCGGCAATGGTGGCTCGGTTCTGGCATTTTGAATCCGGAAGAGGGAGGAGAAAGGAATGGAGGCCGCCTCGACGCGTCGTGGCAGTCTTGAAGGCACCGTGGTCTGGCCGGTGGGGCCAGGGCCGGCGTACGGGCGCCACCGCGTCTCCACGCGTCGGCGAGGCCCTGTGGCCGATCGGCCACTCCCCCTTCACTGACGAACTGAACGAGGCGAACGGTGCCATCGAGCTCGACTGACAGAGGGATTTCATCGCCTCATAGCTCGTGATCGAGGCTGATTCGGTGAGAGCCGTAGTTAACAAAAGTGTAGAGCTACGTGAGGGCTTCAACATTGCCAATAGGGTCGTGAGCCAATTCGGCTTGGTTAGTGAGATACAACGCTCCAAAGTGAGGCACACGAAATCTGAACTGAGTTTCAGTTACTTTCCTCCGACTGAAACTCAATTTTCGAAGCACGCTAACTCATAAACCGTTGGGAACCAGGCTTGGGTGATGTGGACAATGTTGTAGAGCTACATGAGGGCTCCAACTTTGTCAATTGGCTCAAGGACTGGTTTGGCCTGGTTTGTGAGTTATAAGGTGTCAAAGTGGGGTACAATGAAACTGAAAAGTCCAAATTTCCAGACTTAGAATTTTTTCTAAGTGTTGGTCACCACTCAAGCTGACTTGTGGGCTATTTTTGAGCATGTTCTGGTCATTTTCATGAGATGGCCATATTAGAACTTTTGTTCCTTATAAAATTCTCTACAACTTTGCTTAAGGTTGCTCCTCCATGCAAGATTTCTAAGCTGGACTTTTTAATTGGTCAAACCAGAGCATCCTAGGACCAAAAGGGTGGTCAACCACCTCTTGGAGGGCACTTTAGTAATTTTGGCCAACATGAACCTTGCTCCAAGAGTTACCCTAAGTATAACTAAGGTGTTGTAGGACATAATTAGCCACTCTACCTTTTTGTCACACCAACTATCACGTATCACATGATGTGAGCCAAATAAAATTTCTAAAACAATCACAGTTGTTGCATCACATAAAATAATATGCATGATGCATGCTTATGCTTATGCAAATGCAATGCAATTAAGGAGCTAAACACTTGAGGTGTTACAACTATTGCACATGGCAAAGAAACTCCTCACGAAGAAGGGTATACACTTCAGGGTCACTTCCAAGCAAATAACCGGCAACACCAATGACAAGTTTGCCGATTTGTATGAGATGCGATGGACGCCGATGTTGATTCCCACAGTGTTTGTCTTGGTTGCCAATGTTGGAGCTGTTGGAGTGGCCGTGGGCAAGGCCTTGGTGTACATGGGAGTATGGACGATGTCGAAGAAGATTCATGCTGCGCTCGGACTTCTGTTCAATGTGTGGATCACGGTGCTCCTTTACCCCTTTGCACTGGCGATCATGGGACGGTGGGCGAAGAGACCGATCATCCTGTTGGTACTGCTGCCAGCAGTCTTTTTAATTGTTGGTGTGATATATGTGGCTCTTCATATCTTACTTGCTAATGTTATTCCAATATAGACAGTGTTAGTCAAAGAAAGCATTGTATTTTTTAGCGTGTGTAGTAAGTAGGAGACCAATTACGTTCCACCGTATCAAATATAAATAATTTATTCTTGATGATACATAGCTATTCCACTTCAAACTACTTGGTTTTTTATCCTGTACAGTCCACTTCAACAAGGGACCGGGCAATGGAACCCTATATATATTGTTCAAAAAATGGAATCCTATATTGTTTTTCCACTAGCAGACAAGATGTTAGGTAAACATGAAGGACCAAAAACGACGAATAGAGGGGGGTGAATGAAAGCCGTAAATTTCTTTCGAAAATAATTGGCTACTGTCCAAAGTCACCATCAAATGCGTGAACAAAACACCATGATGTCCACGACCCAACAAGTGGGTGGATGTTCCTTAGGAACACAGCGGGACACCACAAACAAGCTCGAAACAAGAACTAAACCGAGGGACGAAAAAGAGATACTTAACTCCTATAGAGAGAAAGCGAGTTCTCAACTCAAAGTACCCATGCCAACTGGTGGCAAGAGTACTTAGAAAAAGATCCTTGAGATGCTAGAAAATCAATGCAAAAGACGGATCTCAACACGAGTACTCGGAGAGCCCAAACACAAATTTTCAGCATACAGGTGCGGAGGCTCCGCGTTTTCCCCCGGAGGCTCCGCGGTCTAGAGATTCCCGGAGGTTCCGCGTTTTTCGCGGAGGCTGCGCGATCCCGGAGGTTCCACGTTTTTCGCGGAGGCTCCGCGCTATCCAGAAACAGTAGCACGAACCAAGGAAGAACGGATCAAAACTCAATCAAAACAACTCGGATTGACTTGAAACTTTGCAGGTAGATTTTTGGGAGTGTTGAGAAGATATCTTCAAGACATCAACACCCAATTTCAAGCCTATCAACGGGAAATCAAAGAAGAACGAAAAACACTGGTTCTTGAGACCTAGACCAAGAAATCGTCCGATCTGCGAGCTCGTGAGGAATTGATCACTACTAGGAATCAGGCCTTGGACAACGCCTATATTTGGTTGCAATATGGCTATTTTGGTTGCAACTGGAATCAATTGCATCTAAGTCTGGTGGTCGACAGATGGTTGCAATTGGAACGGTGCAATAGCCTCAGGCAACCACACTTATGTGGCGTTGCAACAGATTTTGCTATTGCAATGAACAAAAAAGCCTAATGCAACCAATAGTTGAACCTCCTTTTCACTTCGATAAGACATGCAGCGGCATCGAGTACATGGACATGGAGCTGTTTCTTCACTGGATGTGCCCCCAAATACACTCTGTAAAAAGTTCTTGAATCCTGCCTGCCATTCTGAAGTATATCTGGACATCCGCATCCAGCTCTTATCTTCATTTGACATCCTTCACGGTATCCCTACAGTGAGCACGAATCCATAGAATAAATACCCGCTATCAAGCTAACATTATGAATTAAAAGCATTTTTTCCTAATGAGCAACAGTGGCGGAGCTCGTGAATTTTAAAGCCTAGGGTCACTATCAAAGCAAATGTACTATCTGTATCGGGTAAATATACCACTACCACTAGAACTTGTAAAGTAATTGCGCAGTCCTTTTCGGCAACATTCTGAAAATCTGATAATTAAAATCTATTACAAATCAAACAAGCTGTAGTAAATCTTAGCAGTAGCAGTACTAATCGAAACAGCAAGCTGACAATAACTCAATTTCACAACTAAAAATTCACCTGCTATTGCCTCTGGCTGCTGCCTTGTTGCCTGGCCGCCGGCGCCGTGTCTACTCGCAGCTCGTGGCCTCGCCCTCGCTGTCGCGCGCTGGGCGGCTGGCCGGGGCGTGCAAGATGGGATGGGATGGGCGGCTGGCCGGGGCGTGCCCGATGGGATGGGATGGGCGGCTGGCCGGGGCCTCGCCCTCGCTGTCGCGCCCTCGCTGTCGCTCGCGGCCTCGAAGCCGCCAAGAGGAAGTCCTATGGGATGGGGTGCGATGGAGCCAGGTGTGACCTACTGGAGACGGCTTGGCCTCTTCGATGCAGTTGGCTGGGCCTCTTTTTTTTCTGCTCATGCACCGTTGGGCTGGGCCTCTTCTTCGGTGCAGTTGGGCTGGGACTCTTCTTTTTATTTTATTTTTCTGCTCATGCACTGTTGGGCTGGGTTTTTCTTTTGGTGGGCTGAGTTCTTTTTATTTTTTTTATTGTGCCGGTGGGCTTAATTATGTCATCAACTTTTCTTTTAGTGCAACCAAAAAAAGTCTAGTGAATTCACATAATTCATTGGTGGCAATAGAAGCTAATTGATGCAATGATTTTTTTTATGGATGCAACAGCACATGAGCTATCGCAACCATGGTTAAGTTTTAGACAACGTTATTTCATCGTGGCCATAGGCATGTATAATCGCAACCAATGAAATATTCGTGGCAACAAACATAAATCAAACGCAACGAACTGTTTTTTGGATGCAACAGGCACATGAGCTATCGCAACAAAGATTAAGTTTTAGGCAACGTTATTTCATCGTGGCCACAAGCAGGCATAATCGCAACCAACTAAATATTCGTGGCAACAAACAAACATCTATCGCAACACTAAATCGATATTATCGCAATGCATAATTAGTTGTGGCAAAAGGTACCCAAAAAGGCAACCACCTTTTTCACCGTGGCATTAACACCAACCTGTTGCAACGAATGTTTCAACAGATGCAACCCACCTTTTTGGTGGCCATAAGATTCAGATATTGCAACCCATTAAAACGTTGGTTGCTATAAAACCAAATATTGCAACCAAATACGTGGTGTTGCAAAAAAAATGGTGCTCTAAGGGTCAATTCCTAGTAGTGGATTGATTTCCTTCGGTGGAAAGGCTCAACTCACGTCATAGCTCAAATCAAGACAACAAGAATGAACTAAAATGGTCTAGAAATAAAGAATTAGCTCAAGAACGAGAGGGGGAAGAAGAACGCGAAGAACACATCACAAATCACTAGAACAAAACTTTTTCTAAATCCCGGATGACACAAGGAGGATTCAGGATCTCCTTTCCCACTTGAATTCTTAGTTCTTACACTAAACACATGGATTAGTGGACTTCTCTCTCACACAAGCAACTAGAGGGGGGAACCCTAACAAAGGATGAAAAAAAATAGAGGAGGTGAGGGAGAGGGGGCTCCCTCATCCTATTTAACAAGGCTATTAGACAATTTCAGTTTTGCCCCTGGATACAATTGAGTCATACCACTTAGCCCAAAGGCATTATGGTTCAACCCGGTGTCATCTTCATCCGACGGCCACCGCACATCCTCATCAGTAGCTTCGTCTCGACGCGAACTCCCCGATACTGTCACATGTCGTCCGTTCCTCCTCAGAACCTCCGCCCGTGTTTTGAGGCATAAACCCGTAAACCCGCCATCGATGGTTTTAAGGCCCAAACCACTAAACCCGCTCACGAGTAGCGTACTCCATATGCGTCCCCCGCCGCTCGACACGTGTCACCGTCGTCCTCGACCGGCCGGCCGCCAAGTCCTCTGAGCCCCGCTCGACTTGCACGTCCTCCGTCTTGACTCGGTCAACATAGTCACTCCCATGTACACTTGCGCTTGTCGATGTCCCAGATGTCAACCACCGCGGCTGATCACCCGGCCTCCTGGTCTCTCGGTCCAAGCCTCACGTCCGCCCTTCACCACTCCCAGTCCATCGACACGGCACGTCTCTACTTGACCTTCACCCCGCCGTCGATCACTGCCTCCGAGCTCCACACCTGCACAACACAAGCCAAGAGACATGTCGCACATATAGTTTTCGCTATGGTAGGGTTAGTCACCACTCAACCTTCTTCGTGGTTCACGTTGACAATTACTCATCATAAAGCGAAACACAAGGACACATTTCAATTTTGTGTTCGCAAAACACAAAAATAGTAAAGAAAAATCTGACTTAAGCAAATAGGAGAAATGGATGGAGCACCATACTTCAAGTGCCAGGGCTCCAGTGCAGACTCTATCTGTAACCTGTTCGGCTGTTCCAAACTGTCATCAGACTAACTTAAATTTTCCGCGAAACATGATTAGTCAAACTTCACAAATTGCAGTGGCATTTTCTCCTCTCGGTGATAGACTGATAGCAATCTGTACCTTATTCTCAAACAGAAAGTACAACGATTTTCTAATTAACCCACGGGAGTGCCTAACTGTGTAATTTTTGGGCATCGTTCTACAGAAAGACTTCACAAAAAAAGAAAGGTTCGCTGAAATATCAGTGGGCGAGGTGAGCTGGTGTTATATGGAGACTGTAGGCGCTGGTTGTGCCGCTGGTTTCACCTTTGCTGTTGAGAGTTGGGCAGTCTGCCACTCCCGATAAACGCACGGCACCTCCGAAACTGATCCGCCACTTCGCCTGACGGCGAAGTCTCGGTAGCGGTGCTCTTCTCGAGTTCTCAGACCCACAGCAAGTCAGGAACAGCAGCAGCCAGAGATCAACAGCATCCACAGACCAAGGCCTTGTTTAATTTATTTTCTAAAACTTTATGTACTATCACATCGGATGTTTGACATATGTATGGAGTATTAAATGTAGACTAAAAAAATAATTAATTGTACAGATTACGTGTGTTTTGCGAGACGAATTTTTTGAGCCTAATTAGTCCATGATTAGACAATGTCGAACATGTGCTAACGATGGATTAATTAGTCTTAATAAATTTGTCTCAAAGTTTACAGACGAGTTCTGTAATTAGTTTTTTTATTAATATCCAAACACCCCTTTTAATATCTTATGAAACATCCGATGTGACACACCGGCTGTTGTTAGTCTGATGATCTCATTCTCAGCTGGAGCTGGAGGCATATATATCAAACAAACAACTCGTTACCACTAGGGTAGCGTGCACGTTTTCATAAAGATGTCATATTCCTTTTGAAACTTTGTGAGACACGCAAGCCAAGAAACATTTGTTTATCGAGACGGTGACTTTTGGCCCGCTGAATTTGATTGGTAAGAACCTGATTCTGTGCTGTAATGCACTAGCCTGATCCGAAGAATGCAAAAGTATACGGGATGGGTTTTTTTTTTGTCTGTCTATGCTGCAGCACAAGCCGAACATAAAGAATACTTTTTATTAGAGTTAGTACGAGCATATAGGAGCCGTGGAGATCTACCTTTCTCGGTGGGAGAGATTTTAATATTATTAGGAATCCATCCGAAAAAAAAAAACAATTCAAGATATAATGATAAGTGGCTACTTTTGTTCAATGCTATTATTGAAACATTGAATCTAAGAGAGATAGAGATGACGAAGAGAAAATATACATGGACTAACTATACAAAAGTACCAACTTTTGAAAAGTTAAACCGTATTTTGGTAACAACAGACTGGGAACAAAAATTTCCATTAGCTTCCGTCCAGACACTCACATGAGAAATCTCAGACCACACCGCTCTTGCTAGATGGGGGGAACCATCTCATAGAGACCATGCTAGGAATTTCAAATTCAAACTAGGATGACTAACACGAGATGATTTATTTGACTTGGTGAAAGAGGTTTGGGAATCTGAGAATAGAGGCCGGTCACTCATGGAACGGTGACAAAATAAAATAAGAAGATCGAAACGTTTCCTTAGAGGATGGGCTAGGAACTTAGTCTCACAAAACAAAAAAACACAAATCTAATCTCTTGGCTAACATAGATGTCTTAGATAGAAAGGCAGAGACATGTTTGTTGTCACCGCAAGAGGAAGACCTTAGACATCACCTAAAAGAGCAGTTAACTAAGTTGTTGACAGAGGAGGAGCTTTATTGGGTCCAACGATAAAAAACAACAAGGTTATTGCAAGGGAGATGATAACACTAAGTATTTTTACTTGGTGGCAAATGGGAGACACAGGAAAACAAAAATTATATAGTTAGAACAAGAACAAGGGGTTATTGTTGGAGATGCGAACCTGAAAAATTTCATAACTGAATACTACAAAGGACTGTTTGGACCTCATATACAAAATTCTTTCTCAATGGACGAGACTTTGAGATATGATATACCTCAAGTGTCGGAGGAAGAATCAAGTATTGACGGCTCCATTCGGTGAGGACGAAGTTAAAATGGCAATCTTCGATATGGAACACAGCAAGGCACCCAGTCTGGATGGCTTTCCCGCTGAATTCTATCAATTCTTTTGGAAGATTGTGAAGTCGGATTTGATGAGCTTGTTTCTTGAATTCCATAGTGGGAGATTGCCTATTCATAGCCTAAATTTTGGATATTTACTTTATTACCAAGGGTTACTGATGCGGTCCAGATCCAGCAATATGGACCTATTTGCCTCTTAAATGTATGTTTTAAGATTTTTACAAAAGTTCTAAATAATAGATTATTGAAAGTGGCAGATAAATTGATAGGGCCATTTCAAACGACTTTCATTCCATGTCACTATATAATGGAAGGAGTTGTGTATTTGCATGAAACAATTCATGAGTTACATAGGAAAAAACAAAATGTTGTCGTTTTAAAACTAGACTTTAAAAAAGCTTATAATAAACTAAAGTGGCCCTTCATATAGCAAGTTCTTCGAATGAAAGGTTTCTCACCAACTTTGTGTGAATGGATTTCAACAGTTATCTCTAGAGATAGTGTTGCAGTGAAGGTTAACGATAATGTAGTCTATTATTTTTAAACAAGAAAAAGAGTGCGTCAAGGGGACTCACTATCCCCGATCTTGTTTAATATAGTGGTTGACATGTTGGCTGTCATTATTTTGAGAGCTAAAGAGGTGGAACAAATTAAGGAGGTTGTTCCACATTTGATAGATGAGGGACTTTCGGTCCTCCAGTATGCGGATGATACTATTATCTTTATGGACAATGATCTAGAGAGGGCCAAAAATATGAAGCTCCTGCTTTGTGCTTTGGAACAATTATCAGGGCTCAAGATCAACTTCCATAAAAGTGAATTGTTCTGCTATGGGGCGGCCAAAGCCAATCAATATGAATGTACACAAATTTTTGGGTGCAATGTAGGATCTTTATTCCTATGCACCATAGAAAACTTTTGAGTAAGAACTGGAAACATGTTGAGAAAAGATTTAAAAAAGACTCAATTGTTAGAGGGGCAAGATGTTGTCAGTACAAGGAAGGCTTGTTCTAATCAACTCTGTCTTGAGTAGTCTTCCTATGTTCATATTATCCTTTTTTGAAGTTTAGAGAGGGGTTTTGAAGAAATTAGATTACTATAGATCGCGGTGTTTTTGGCAGAGTGATGAACATAATAAAAAATATAGATTAACTAAGTAGGAGGTAGTTTGCACACCAAAAGACCAAGGAGGGCCGGGAGTCCTAAATCTAGAAACTCACAATAAATGTCTCCTTAGCAAATGGTAGTTTAATTTAATAAATGGAGACGGGTTTGGTAGCAATTACTTAGGAATAAATACCTAAGGAATAAAAGTTTGACACAGCCTCAATACATGCTCGGGGATTCTTAATTTTGGGTTGGCCTTATGAAGGTCAAGACAGAGTTTCTCGCATTGGGCACGTTTGATCTAGGTGATGGGTCTCAAGTGTGATTTTGGGTGGACTCGTGGATAAGATCACACTAACTGAAATCGCTCTTTCCTGCACTTTATAACATCGTGAGAAGAAAAAATACATCTGTAAGATCAGTGATGTTTATAATACCGTTAAATGTAGCATTCAGGAGATCTCTGACAGGTGTTAACTTGCAAACATGGCACAATGTAGTGGCTATGGTGGCAAATGTACAACTAACAAATCAGAGGGATCGCTTTGTAGAGCCCTATTAGGAATACAAGCTATACCTTATAACACTTTCATTTGAAAACTAAAACTACCTCTCAAAATCAAAGTCTTCATATGGTACTTGTATAAGGGAGTAATTCTAACCAAAGATAATTTAGCACGACGGCAGTGACAAGGAGATAGGAAATGTTGTTTTTGTTCCTCGAACGAGTCTATTTAACACCTATTTTTTAACTGTCATGTTGCTAAGTTTATTTGAAGAATTGTTCATGTTTCCTTTAATTTATCACTGTCAATTAGTGTACACAACATATTTACAGACTGGTTAAAAGGGATAAATAGGAAACTAAAATCTCAGATGATTGTGGGTGCAAATGCTTTTTGTTAGGCGATTTGGTTAACCAGAAATGATATAGTTTTTAACAAGGCTGTAGCGCCATCTTACTTGCAGACTATTTTCAAGGAAACTTACTGGACCAGGTTCTGATCTCTGTTACAGAAGGAGGAGGATGATCTCCATTTGATGAAGATGGGTTGTAAAACTATTGAGACAGCCACGATGGAAGTGTTTGCTGGATACAGCTGGAGCTTTAGTAATATAATTGTTTTCTAGTACTAGTTTTTAGTCCTTTGTTATCATTATGGCGCAAAACTTTATTTTTAAGATACCCTGGACCGTTTCTTCCTGGTTTGTAATAACGAACAGCCATATGTATTGATACTATTATCTTTTATGGACAATGATCTGGAGAGGGTCAAAAATATGAAGTTCCTGCTTTGTGCTTTTGAACAATTATCATGACTCAAGATCAACTTTCATAAAAATAAATTATTCTGCTATGGGACGGGCAAAGCCAATCAATATGAATATACACAAATTTTTGGGTGCAATGTAGGATCTTTATTCCTATGCACCATAGAAAACTTTTGAATAAGAACTGGAAACATGTTGAGGAAAGATTAAAAAAAACTCAATTGTTAGAGGGGCAAGATGCTGTCAGTAGGAGGAAGGCTTGTTCTAATCAACTCTGCCTTGAGTAGTCTTCCTATGTTCATGTTATCCTTTTTTAAAGTTCGGAGAGGGGTTTTGAAAAAATTAGATTACTATAGATCACGGTGTTTTTTGCAGAGTGATGAACATAAGAAAAAAATATAGATTAACTAAGTAGGAGGTAGTTTGCACACCAAAAGATCAAGGAGGGCTGGGAGTCCTAAATCTAGAAACTCACAATAAATGTCTCCTTAGCAAATGGTTGTTTAATTTAATAAATGGAGACGGGGCTTGACAGCAATTGCTTAGGAATAAATACCTAAGGAATAAAAGTTTGACACAGCCTCAATACATGCTCGGGGATTCTCAATTTTGGGCTGGCCTTATGAAGGTCAAGACGGAGTTTCTCGCATTGGGCAAGTTTGATCTAGGTGACGGGTTTCAAGTGCATTTTTGAGAGGACTCGTGAATAAGATCGCACCAACTAAAATCGTTCTTTCCTGCACTTTATAACATCGTAAGAAGAAAAAAATACATCTGTAAGATCAGTGATGTCTATGATACCGTTAAATGTAGTATTCAGGAGATCTCTGACAGGTATTAACTTGCAAGCATGGCATAATGTAGTGGCTATGGTGGCAAATGTACAACTAACAAATCAGGGGGACGTTTTGTGTGGGGATTACATCAGAATAAGTTACTTTCTATCAAATCGATATATAAAGCCCTATTAAAAATACAAGCTATACCTTATAACACTTTCATCTGGAAACTAAAACTACCTCTCAAAATCAAAGTCTTCATATGGTACTTATATAAGGGAGTAATTCTAACCAAAGATAATTTAGCACGACAGCAGTGGCAAGGAGATAGGAAATGTTGTTTTCATTCCTCGAACGAGTCTATTCAACACCTATTTTTTATGTCATGTTGCTAAGTTTATTTGAAGAATTGTTCATGTTTCCTTTAATTTATCACCGTCAATTAGTGTACACAACATATTTACAAGCTGGTTAGAAGAGATAAATAGGAAACTGAAATCTCAGATCATTGTGGGTGCAAGTGCTTTTTTATGGGCGATTTGGTTAATCAGAAATGATATAGTTTTTAAGAAGGCTGTAGCACTATCTTACTTACAGGCTATCTTTAGAGGAACTTATTAGACCAGGTTCTGGTCCCTGTTACAGAAGGAGGAGGAGGATCGTCATTTGATGAAGATGAGTTGTAAGACTATTGAGACAGCCGCGATAGAAGTGCTTGCTGGACACGGCTGGAACTTTAGTAATAGAATTGTTTTCTAGTACTGTTTTTTAGTCCTTTTGTTATCATTATGGCGTAAAACTTTGATTTTGAGATACCCTGGATTGTTTCTTTCTGGTTTAACGAACAGCTGTATGCATTGATCCATGCAAAAGTTAAGATATTAATATATTCCCTTTTAAAAAAAGTTGCTGTATTTTGACCGTGCTGAAGAAAAAAAAACTGAACTGATGCTCCTTCCTATGCTCAATAATGGACGGACCCTCTCTGTTCAGTCGTCTTCCAGTTTTTCTGCTTTACCGCCCTATATAACCCCCGGTCGGCAAGCCGCATGCACCACCAACGACACAACACGAACTAGGTGTAGCTCACTGTTCGAGATGATGGCCGCGGCGGCGGTGACTCGCCGCGTCAATGCCATTGCCAGCCTCCACGTCGAGGCGACCAACGGCGCCGACGAGGAGAGCAGGCGCAGCAGCTCGGGAGCTGACGACTCGCCAGTGGCCAAACGGATCAACGACGCCGTCGCCAAGGACAATGATGTCTGGGTGGCCGCCCAGGAGGGAGACATGCCTGCAGGCAACTCCAGCCAGCCCCTGCTGTTCCGGACCATGAAGGTCAAGGGCAGCATCCTGCATCCTTACAGGTTACTTTGCCATTTTGGCCGTCCAAAATGCAAGACTGTCCGTAGCTATGTACCAATGGTTTGCACCAATGAATAATCCTAACTCGGCAGAAACATTGCCACTACTCATCAGTCATCACTGACTGCAACCGAAATTTGTTGATCTCTGACTGAATTTGCCCACGGTATGCAAGATCGATATACTAATGCGTTTGCCCGTTTTCTGTCAGGTTTATGATTCTCCTGCGGCTGATCGCCATCATCGCGTTCTTCATATGGCGCATCCGGAACCGAAACCGCGATGGCGTGTGGCTCTGGGCCACGTCCATGGTCGGCGACGTCTGGTTCGGCTTCTCATGGGTCCTCAACCAGCTCCCGAAGCTGAACCCCACCAAGCGTGTCCCGGACCTCGCCGCCATCAGAGACCAGCACGAGTCCTCGACCTCCGGCGAGTCCAACTCCAATCTCCCCGGCATCGACGTCTTCCTCACCACCGTCGACCCAGTAGACGAACCCATACTGTACACGGTGAACTCCATCCTCTCCATCCTCGCCACCGACTACCCAGTCGAGAAGTACGCCTGCTACCTCTCCGACGATGGCGGCACGTTGGTCCACTACGAAGCGATGCTCGAAGTTGCAAGCTTCGCCAAGCTATGGGCTCCGTTCTGCCGGAAGCATGGCGTGGAGCCGAGAGCGCCGGAGAGCTACTTCGGAGTGAAGAGGCAGCCGTACACGGGAAGCATGCAGGAGGAGTTCACGAGTGACCACAGGCGCGTGCGCAGAGAATATGAAGAGTTCAAGGTGAGGATAGACTCTCTTTTCAGCACCATCTACCAAAGATCTGAAGCGTACAATAGAAAGCATGCCAAGGACGAAGATGGTGTGTTGAAGGCGACGTGGATGGCTGACGGTACGCAGTGGCCTGGGACATGGATTGAGCAGGCTGAGAACCATAGAAAAGGACAGCACGCTGGAATTGTCAAGGTAAATAAACATTCCATCACACTGGCTTTATTTTCTTTAAAATGTTCATCAAGCAAACTGATAATTAAAATGCTCTTTGACAGGTCGTAATAAACCATCCGAGCCAAAAACCACAGCTCGGGTCACCAGCAAGCGCTGACAGTCCAGTCGACTTCAGCAACACTGACACGCGCCTCCCCATGCTCGTCTACCTATCCCGCGAGAAGCACCCCGGCTACAACCACCAGAAGAAAGCCGGCGCCATGAACGCGATGCTCCGGGTATCCGCCATGCTCTCCAACGCGCCGTTCATCATCAACTTCGACTGCGACCACTACATCAACAACTCGCAGGCTTTCCGTGCCAGCATGTGCTTCATGCTCGACCCACGCGACGGCGAGAACACGGCGTTCGTCCAGTTCCCGCAGCGCTTCGACGACGTGGACCCGACGGACCGGTACGCCAACCACAACCGCGTCTTCTTCGACGGCACCATGCTCTCCCTCAACGGCCTGCAGGGGCCTTCCTACCTCGGCACCGGAACCATGTTCCGTCGCGCCGCGCTGTACGGCATGGAGCCACCACGGTGGAGAGCACACGAGAGCAAGGTGATCGACGACGGCAAGGGCAAACAATATGGTAGATCGACATTGTTCATAAACGCAATACCAGACGGCGCCGCGAACCAAGAACAACGATCTATCACGCCGGTGTTCGTCGACGGTGAAGAGACGGTCAACAGCGAGCTGGCGTCGCAGATGACGTGCGCTTACGAGGACGGGACTCGATGGGGGAGAGACGCCGGGTGGGTGTACAACATCGCGACGGAGGACGTGGTGACCGGGTTTCGCATGCACCGGCAAGGGTGGCGCTCCATATACTGCTCCGTCGAGCCGGCGGCGTTCCGCGGCACCGCTCCGATCAACCTCACGGAGCGCCTCCTCCAGGTGCTCCGCTGGTCGGGCGGCTCCCTGGAGATGTTCTTCTCCCACAGCAACGCGCTCCTCGCCGGCGCCCGGATGCACCCGCTGCAGCGCGTGGCGTACCTCAACATGTCCACCTATCCGATCGTCACCATCTTCATCCTTGCCTACAACCTGTTCCCGCTGATGTGGCTCGTCTCGGAGCAGTACTACATCCAGAGGCCCTTCGGTGCGTACATCCTGTACCTCGTGGCGATCATCGCCATGATCCACGTGATCGGCATGTTCGAGGTGCGGTGGGCGGGCATCACGCTGCTGGACTGGTGCCGCAACGAGCAGTTCTACATGATCGGCGCCACGGGGGTGTACCCGACGGCGGTGCTGTACATGGCGCTCAAGCTCGTCACGGGGAAGGGCATCAGCTTCAGGCTCACGTCCAAGCAGACGGAAGCCTGCTCCGGCGACAAGTTCGCCGACCTCTACGTCGTGAGGTGGGTGCCGTTGCTGGTCCCGACCGTCGCCGTTCTGGTCGTGAACGTCGCGGCGGTCGGCGTGGCGGTAGGCAAGGCGGCGACCTGGTGGCTGCTCACGGAGCAGGCGCAGCACGCGGTGCTGGGCATGGTTTCAACGTGTGGATCCTTGTGCTTCTCTACCCGTTTGCGCTCGGGATCATGGGACGGTGGGGGAAGAGACCTGCCATCCTGTTCGTTATTCTGGTGGTGGCCATTGGTACGGTCGCTGTCGTGTATGTCGCCTTCCGTGCCACGTACCCAGTAGGATGGTCAGACATGGCAGCTTCTTCTCTTGGTAAAGCGGAATCGGTGGTTGCAGCTGGGTCATCGGGGTAGATATAATCATTTTTTTATAATGCCACTGTATACTCGGTGTAATAACTTGAATTCTTTGCTTTCTGTTCCTGTAAGACTTGTTTCTTTGCTTTATAAAAGCAGGATTTACCTTCGTAAAAAAAAATCAAGATTGTTGAAGTCTCTTTACTTTGTATTCGAACTTATGTGACCGTGGTAACTGGTACGAAATCAAACAAGACAATGGCGGTCACTGGTTCTAACCATGCTATACCAGCACCATCCCTTCCCCACCAAGGAAGTCCTCTGTTTTCTTAATTAATCAAGCTTCTAATCATGATTGTAATATTAGTTTACTCGCTCCAGTAGTCCACTAGCCTTTAGCAATCAAGTGATCTTTCCAAAGTTTCCACCAGCTTGAAAAGATGTGTTTTGGAAGCTTTAGGGGATGCGCCTAACTAGAGTAGAAAGGGAAGCATAAACCGGCAGTTCAGCTAGGCCGGTTTTGACATGTCTTTCGCTTGCTGATCCATGAATCCGTTCGGAGAATGATGTTCTTCACACTTTTATGGTGTCGCACATAATTAAGAAAACAGAGGACTTGATGATCGATGAGTCCGTTCGGACAAAACCATCCCTTCCCTACCAAATCCTCTGTTTTCTTAATTAATCAAGCTTCTAATTGCAAATCTAGATTGACAGACGTTCGCCCCGGAAGAACGTGCCTCGGCGCACGGCGGTTCCCAACAGGACCCTCTTCTCTCTTTTTTTTCTCCCGACGCTATGCCCAATGAGTGAGTCGCTCACGACGTTGTGTCCAGTGAGTGAGCCGCTCCCGACGTTGTATCCAGTGAGCGAGTGTGCTCGATTAGTTGCATTTTTCACCCTTTTATTCTTTTTTCCTTTTTCCTATTTTGTTTTTATATTAATCTATCTATTTTCTTCTATACTATGTTTTTATGTTACCTAACAAAAACTTATATGGATAAGTTTATTTTCAGAAGGATAGAGACATTTTCCGTGGTTCAAAGACCTTGTCAAGTATTTATCAAAAAAATTAACTAAATAAAAAGTCAAACCCACCTTGAAAACCACTTCAAAATCAAGGTAGAGAGGTAATTTGAACGGTTTTTGAGAGGTTGGCGATGTATAGTTTTAGAGTCCAAGGTGAAAAATAAGACTACAACGATAGTTTAAAGAGATAAAATCCTATAGGGGATCTCCCTGCGTAATAACCGTTAGATCTGGACTTCGTGCTATATAAGCCCTCCGTCGTACGTGATCTTACATCTTATAAGACGCAATCGTCCGAAATTCAATCTCACGTAAGACTCAAACTCACGTACGTTTTGTTTGATAGAAAAAAAAATACAAAACTCCAGCAACGGGACTACGGGAGGGTCAAGGTCAGGTCGAGCTGGGCAGTTTACTGCCACGGCTGGATGGGCCGTATCCAACTCGTACATACGTACGCAACCTGCGTAGAGGGTTGTCCAGGTGGGCACTTTCCTATCGTGGCTGGTTCGGTCGTATCCAACCCGTACATACGTATGCAACCTGCGTAGGGTGTGGACATGTGCCCTCAAACCTCCTTCAATTACTGCTCTACCCTTCTCTCTCCATTAATTTAATTTTACTAATTTCTTTCTTAAATTAACTATTTTCATAAAATAAAATAAAATAAAATAAAATAAAATAAAATAAAATAAAATAAAAATACAAAAAAGAGCGAGTTTTCTGAGAGGGCTCTCCCTCTCTAATAACAGTTAGATCTAGAAGTTGTGCTATATAAGTCTTTCGTTATTCATAAATCTTACATGTAAGATGTAAGACTCCTCAACTAAAATTCCTCATAGACACTGAAAAGGAAAATAATTAAAATCTGAATGATAAAAATATTTTATTTGATAGAAAAACAAGGAAAATAGAAAACTCCGACGATGAAGGGACACCATCACCATTCGTATGCACGTCTTTGTCCTCACGGACTGCAGGACGTCTCCTGCTAGCGCGTCGGAGTCGCGGCCGGAGAGGACGCGGGACCACGCCACGACCACCTAGGCGAGCGTGGCGATAGCGGGCCACCATGAGGAGACAGAGGGCGTACATGCTGGCTCTGAACATATAATATTGATTTTAACAAATAAATGTGTGTTAGCTTCAATGATAGTTTGTGTGAATAGAAGCAAGGCATACAGTAAGCTCTAAAAGCTTCTGAAATTACGCAAGGTGGACAAACTTTAGTTTGTATTACGGAAATATGTTTATCCTATATGCTAATTTACTGACCATGCACGGCTCTTTAAGAATGTTTGCCAAGATTTTTTTTATAGTTTTTCATACACACGTGCGTGTTGCACGTGCATATTTGCTATTAAAGCAAAAGGTCCACATTACCTTCCTTAACTTTTGTGAAAGTATGTTTTTCCTCCCTGAACTCCAAAACCGGACAAAACACCTCCCTCAACTTTTAAAACCATTCATCTTGCCTCGCTGGCCCAATTATAAGCGGTTTTGAAGGCGGTTTTGTCTTTTTCTTTTTTATTTATTTTGGCTGAATTTTTGAAAAATCATAGTAAATCACAGAAAAATCAAAAAATAAAAAATCTAATTTTGTTGGACTCTACATGAGTAGATCTACACAGCGGACATATAATATGGTATGCTTTAGTACAATATTTTTGTTGTGGCTTTAGATCTATGCATTTATGTAATTAAATGGAATAATTCATAGCTACAGTTTCTATGGTCTAATTATGGTGAAATTTTATGGTGGGCTAATTATTGTATGCTTAAACTGTAGTAAAAATTTCATACTCATTGGATCATGTATAACTTAGTTATAGATTTTAAATATGAAATTTTTACTACATTCAATCATACTAGTTAGTCCACCATAAAAATTTCATCACAATTGGACCATAGAAACTGCAGCTATGAATTATTCCAATTAATTACAAAAAAGTATAGATCTAAAGCCACAGCAAAAACTTTGTACTAAAGCATATATATTATATGTTCGCTGTGTAGATCTACACATGTGGAGTCTAACAAAATTGAGTTTTCCATTTTATGATTTTTCTGTGATTTACTATGATTTTTTTAAAGATTCAGCCGAAATAAATAAAAAAAGAAAAAGGCAAAACCGCATTCAAAACCGCTTATAACAGGGCCAGGGAGGTAAGATGAACAATTTTAAAAGTTGAGAGAGTTATTTTGCCCGGTTTTATAGATCAAGGAGGAAAAGCAGACTTTCGCGAAAGTTGAGGAGGTAACGTGGACTTTTTTCTAAAATAAATTCTATTTATGTGCCCTATGTTGTGGGCTGCCATGGAGGCCCAATATGAGTTGACAAGCGTTGCCTCACTGGGCCGCCGAATCGTTATCGGGGCTGTACTCTGTCCTTATGGGTTGCTTGTTTCTATTGCCCAGTAACGGGCCAAAACGTGCGGGTGTGTTCGGTTGGTGAAAAGTGTGTGAAAAGTTACTATAACATCTTTCATTATTATTTGACAAAATTTGTCAAACCATGGACTAACTAGGCTTAAAAGATTCGTCTCGACATTTACAGATAAACTATTCAATTAGTTATCTTTTTTACTTACATTTAATGCTCCATGCATACGTCTAAAGATTCGATATGATAGGTGAAAGAGAAAATATTTTGAGTTTGCATGGGAAGTAAACACACGCGCAGGTCTAGTTCGCATGCAGCCATGGAGGCGCTGCAAAGGCGTACCAACTACTGCCCTTTGCTTTAAAACGCACACAGGCACCTACGGCTGCCCGACTGTACCGCCCTTGTGTAGGGAAGAATCAAAGAAATCGGGAAATTAATACATCCAAGGCCTTGTTTAGTTCCCCAATTCTCCCCAAATTTCACTATGCAAAAAGAAGATTCCCAGTCACGTCAAAATGTCGGCAAATGCATGGAGTACTAAATGTTGATGAAATCAAAAACTAATTGCACAGTTTTGTTGTATTTTGCGAGACGAACATTTTAAGCCTAGTTAGTCAAAATTTAGATAATTTTTACCAAATACGAACGAAATGCTACAGGAATTCTGATACTGTGTTTTTTCCCTATTATGTGAACTAAACGAGGGCCAAGCAAAACTTGAGATGCCTGAGCCATTGAAGAAGCACCGGGTCCATGCAATTTAATAGGTGCAGGGTGTGCGTCAGCGTTGGGAAGAATGACCTGAAGCTATGTGTTGCCGCCCCTTGATGATCGATTCCGGATGACAAAGCTCAGCTCCAGCCTCCATATAAGTGTATGAATAAAAATCTCCATCACTCATCAGATGGCTCTCATCATAGGTACGCGCGCACGCACGCACGCTAGGCCCTTAGCCGGGGGGGCCCAACTTGTCACGGCTCATTCCCTTTCCTACTAGTATAGTACTCCTACAGTATAATCTCCTTGGTCGTCCCATTGGCCTCGCCGACACTAGCAACTGCAACTTGCAGTAGTGCCAGCGCGCAGCTTGTCTCGCACAAAAGGAATCCATCGGCCTGATTGAAAAAACAAAAGAATAAGAGTGGATCGACCTGGCGGCGAGGCCGGGCGCGCCGGCGAGCAAGAGCAGTAGTGGACGCAATAATGAGTTAATGACGCAGCAACAAGCACGACGTAGGGGGCCGAGGCGGTGCTGCGGTGGACAGCTTGGAGTTGGATCGACCGTGCATCAGGCAGCTTATCGTCCAAGGCGACTAGGCGAGCACGCACCTCACCAGCCTGATGGATCGGCGGTGAGAGCGAGCGCGTCCCGGCGCACGCGAGCAAAGCTGGCCGGATGTGCCCTCAGCACTTAGCGCACCATAGCTGCTACTAGTAGTGTGTATGATGCACGCTCGTTTGGATCGTGGGGGATCTGTCCAGCGGACCCAGATGCAATGCAAGCATATGTTGTCATCAGATGTGGACGACCGATCCGGCCGGGCACGGGATTTGACCGTACCCGATGCATACATGCGGTGCCACCGTGCCAGCGGCGTGATGCAGATGGCCAATCCGATCCGTCGTCGTCGATCTGCTACTATATATTAAACTAGCGCCGAGGGGTCGTCGATGCGGATGTGCTGCCTGTCAGCCTGTCACATGCTGTTTCAGTTAAGGGAAGGGGAAGGAAGCAGCAAGGGGAGTATGGCTATGGCCTGAGGCACGCACACAGACAAGTACTTCCGCTACAGCGACGATCGATTTGGTTCTCACACTTTATTCTTTATTAGTGTAGTTTGGCTGGCTGAGTATACATGAAGCTGCTTTGCTATGTTTGCAAACCGTGGTTTCCCGTACTTATATAAGTAAATAAACTGTCACCATGTCTCTAAAACCCACGGCCTCAATACCACCATGACCTCTGAACTTTATAATATATGCTAGTAGTCTAGTTCTGTGGTTCTCACTATAATATAATCGAGCCATGGTCATAATCAGTGGCGGATTTAGGAATTCATAGAAGAGGGGGGCTCAACTCATCTTCAATCTCTAAAGTCCCTCCTCCATCTCTTTGATGCCTATAAAAATTAGGAGGGGCTCAAAGAGGGGCTCCATTGTTGCGGTAACGGTAGGGGGGCTTGAGCCCCGCCCGCCCCACCGCTGAATCCGCCCCTGGTCATAATTTATCCGAAAGGCTAAGCGTTTCTTAGCTTATCTAAAAAGTTTAGCTTAGCCATCTTGCGCGTGCCTTGCCTCTACATGGTAGATTGTAAAGGGCTGCGGTTTCTTCAATATGCCAAGGCGCCCACACTCCAGGTGCTAGCTGTATATTACGTTACGTGTGGATCCAAATGCTGCTTATCACATCACATTTCTGAATGAATAGCGTGTAGGGTTAGGGAGCCATCTTATTAGCTACCTACCTCGACACAGTTTCTTTTTTTTCTCTCGAAAGAGTTGCGTATCATTGTATTAAGAAGAAGAGTTGTAAAATACAACACACACACCACGCACACACTGTTCAACACAAACAACGCGCATCTAGCGCGCTAGGTGGTCTAACATCCGAACCAACCTAGCATACTGCTCCCCGGTTCGATATTACATAAATAAAACAACCAACGTATGAACACCGCCGCGCCCTACGGGTCTTCCACGAAGAGCTCGCACGCGCACCTGTTGAACGCTGGAAACAGCGCGTCAAGGGCCTCCACCTGGCTCGACAACAAGGTCCCAGAACGCAAGGCGTCGAGTATCCCCTTGGGCACAGGTGAAACCGTAGCGGCCGGCGGCGCAATCTCCAACCGCTGCTGGAGGAGTACCTCTCCCCGCCGGGAAGCCGGTATGTGTGCCAACGGTTGGGCGGCAATCCGTGTGCTCCTACGCCTGACAGCCAGGGGCCTCCCGGCTCTCGTCCTTTATCGTGGTGGAGAGGCAATCAGGGGCGGCTCCCGCTCGACCCGCACCTCGTCAAGAAACCGTGCGAGGCGCCGAGCGGCCTTGCGCGGTTCGTGTGTTTCTTGTGTGTGTGTGTGTATGTATGTATGTATGTATGTATGTATGTATGTATGTATGTATGTATACGAGCCACAGTATGCAACTATAGAAACATGTACATTGGTTTTTTTTTTTTGAATCTATGTACATTGGGTTAGATCTGGAAGGAGAGTGTATGTCATGTCCGAACACGGAAACATAAGACATGGGCGAGAGAGACAGAGAGACGCAGAGTCCGCTCTCTGCAATAATCTCCGAATTCCCATCTCATAATATGTTGTGTTAGGGACTCAAACAGAGAGCACAACAATATGCGGCTACTGTTACTGACACCCTGTACTGTATGGTATGGACAAAATTGCGTGCTGTCTACTAGATGGGACGGGAAGAGACAAATATATCATGAACCGACAGGAAATTTAACTCCGGAGGCTGTGTTTAGATGCACTGAAAAGTGCACTATGCAAAATAAGATTCCCCGTCACATCAAACTTGCGATACATATATGGAGTACTAAATGTGGATAAAATCAAAAACTAATTGCACAGTTTGGTTGTACTTTACGAGACGAACATTTTGAGCCTAATTAGTCAATGATTGGACAATTATTACCAAATACAAACGAAATGCTACAGTGTATTTTGGCTATCCAAATTTTGGATCTAAACACAGCCGGACTCTCAAGTCTCTCAACGCTGACGAATTTCAGGGATCCAGTGCACGGCCAAGTGGCCAGTACTACAGCACAGCAGGCTACAGCATGCACTGCCGTTATACTAGTAGTACAAAACAACACTACCGCACGTGCTGGATCCGAAGAAGTACCTGTGGTCTGCGGCGCGCGTGTCGGTGTGAACCTGCACTTAAAACACAGCAGGGGATCGACGACGTGCGATGGGTTGCCGCTGCGGCCAGAATGCCAGATGGAACGAGCGATCTGCGGCACATGGACGATCGCTAATAATCCAAGCCACCATCTGCATTCTCCAAAGTGAGGCGGCATCAATCGTCCTCCATGCACGTCTCCGTCGTCACATGCATGACTGCAATTCAGAATAATTGCTAAGAAAAATTAAAACAAACGCGCCGTTTAATTGGATGATGCCATCTTGGCCGGAATTACTTGAATACGTACATGATTGATCGATCGATCCATCTATATCTGCCTGCTTGCTGGCATGCATTAATATTATTTAGACGTTTGTTGATTTCCATGATTAAATCCCGAATATAACATAAGCATGCTTCCGGCACTAATTGATTTAACAAAGCATGTTAGTTTTTTTTTCTCATAAATAGCATACTATTACATAATAAAGTAGTGTTTGAATGAATAAAATAAAACCCATAACGGAGAATTATACGGTTATTATGGCTTGTTTGGCTTCACTTCATTAATCCACCCTAATCCATGTATTGAGGTAGATTAGAGTGAAAAATTAACTAGTTTTCCAGCTGAATTCATCTCAGTACACGTGGATTGATGTGAATCAGAGTGTAGTCAAGCAAGACCTTAGGTGGGACTGGTTCTGATGGCAACACTGACACTGTTATTACTTATTAGCATAAGTACAGTCAATCTCGGTTGATGCAGTGTAGCGATTTAACACAGTGACGATCCACATAACGATCAAATCGGTTTCCATTCACATCTACATCATCACATGACTAGTTTTTTGTGAATTAGCAAATACTTGAAACAGAGTACTAGTTACATGTTCTTGTTTATAACCATTTTATGATTTATATTTTCTACTGTTTTCATGGATCAAAATAAACCAAAAATATGTCACTAATCCCAACAGCCAATCCAGATCTGGTAACGGAGACAAAAAAAAACTTTACAAGTCAAATCTACATCTAACTATGACCGGAGGGGGTATTTAAATTGATCTGGCTTTCTAGCCGTTTTATTCATTCTCTCGTTGAACGAGACGGAACGCATGGCAATAATCTCTTGGTCCAGGCATGTGTTACAGATGCTGCCATCGCTGCAAATAATCTACTTAATATAATAAGCTGGTCCACCCTGTACCGGTAGAGCATTGTAGCTTCGTGCCCTGTGATGCGGATAGGTCAGGTCGTCGACGAGGCCAGCCGACAGCCAGCGGGCCTCTTATTCTTCGACTGCTTCTAACCGACGATCGATTGATCGGATCAGATTATTGTACCTGATTTTATATATATACGTACCTGTACTGTACCTCCTTGTTAGGCAAGTGACCAGCGCGGGAGCGCATATATCTGCACACTCCTCTGTACACTACTCTGCTCAGTTCTCAGTGCTGCAAGCACCGAGGGAGTGAGCTAGCTAGCGACCAGCAGGCGCGCCTCACTTAGCTGCTTACGGAGCTAATTAATCCCAGCTAATCCAGTCCCTAGCTAGTTGCCAGCTGCGAGCTACTGACACTGATCATCGATCGAGGCATGGCTCCGCCTCAGGCGCCGGCGAACGGCGCCGTCCATGGCGGCAGCAACGATGGTGTCATCGTTGCCGGCGGCGGCATGGCGCCGTCGTCGGAGAACGGTGCCGATGGAGCCCATCACGGGGGCAGCATCGACGGCGTTGTCGGGGGCACGACTGTGCCGTCGTCGGTGGCGGCGAACGGCAACGGCAAGCAGCACGGCACAAGGAAGAGTAAGAAGAAGCCAGCGGTCAGCCCGATGGACAAGTACTGGACGCCCATCGACGACATGGAGGCGGCGGAGGCCGTGGAGGACGGGCGGCGCCCGCTCCTGTTCCGGACGTACAGGGTCAAGGGAATCCTCTTGCACCCCTACAGGTGCGCAAGTACATCCGGCCTCAAGCCTCATCGCTAATAAGTAAAAATAACTAGCAGGGACCCCGTGGGCGAGGGTTTTTTTTTAATGGAAGGAGGAGGAGCAAAAAGGGGGAAAAGGAAAATGCGTGGAACAAGGACGGGCACTTGCTACAGTAATTAACCCGTTAATATGTAGCAACGGGTATTTTGCACAGTGACGGATCCGGTAGTGGAACGGGTTGCACTGTGGCAAACAGGGTGTACTGCCTACTGTTCACAGGATCTATTATTATGTTTATAGCGGGCGGATACTGTTTACAAAATCCATTATTGTTCTGGGAGCGGTGTTTCTGTGAGAGGGCACTGTACATGGACAATGATCTGAGAGGGGCAGGATCTGCAACTTGTTATAGGTACATGCGCACGTGCTTTACTGAGAATCACTGTTTCTACTTTTGGCCATGGCTCTTGAATCGTGATTACCATTTTGGGAGTGTCAATGATCAGTTACGTACCACGCCTATTTTCCTCAGCTTAGTTGCCTAGTAAAATTATATTATTACTGAAGTAAAAAAATAGGATAGTAGATTTTTTTGAAAGGGCAATAGTAGAATTGCACTTTTTTTTTTGAAGGGCTACATACTAAGCTACCGGTAGGGATTTTCCTTCCCTGCCGAAAAGAAATTACTTGACTGAGTTTTTTAAGTATGTGTTTGGTTCTGGAATCAATGGGATGGGTTGAACCCAACCCAATTTTTTGGATTGACCTAATTTTTTGGGTTGGGTTGAACCCATCTCGTGTTTGGTTATCGGGACGAGGTTATCCCATGTTTTCTGTTTGGTCTGGGATAAGTGGGATGTGGGTTTAGATTTCTGACACGTAGGTCCCGCGCGTCATCCTATCATCTCTTCTTCTTCCTTGGTCATGCTCTCCTCGTCCCCGTGCGGTCGCCCCTGCTCGTCCCCATGCGGGCTCGCCTGCTCCGTCGGCCCTGCTCCCCCACGCACGGACCTACAGCTCGCGCTGCCCTGCGAGGCCGTACCTCTGAGGCCACCACCGCAGCCCCGTACCTCCGAGGCCGTACACTGCTGCTACGCTCCCCACCTCCGAGGCCGCCACCGCTGCTACATGCTCCGCAGTCGTCGGCTGCGCCCTCGCGGCCGCGCACGAGCTGCAGCGCGAGGAAGAAGTGGGTCAAACCCCGTTCCTTCGTTTTGGGCAGATAGACTCAACCTACGTCTCTTTACTCTTTTTTTTTTAAAAAAAATGGATACTCTCTCTCTCTTGAGAATCAGTACTATATACTCATTAGGCTTTAGAAACGGTGCACTTAACTTTTTTTTTAGAATCACACGGTACAACGCAGACACTCACAACACGCATACACAGAGGTTTTAAATCTCCGGCTATACACAGAGGTTTTAAATCTCCGGCTATAGCTATCGCTATAGCCCGCTATAGCTGTTTAAGAAAGATTAAGCTATTTGTGTCTATGTACAACTTAGCCGCTATAGCCCGCTATATCCCCATTTAGCTCCGCTATAGCTGTTTTTGAGGTCATCCGCTAAAATGTCTTAGCCGGAGATTTAAAACACTACACACTCACCCCTATGAACGCACGTAAGCAAACTCTGCCACTCCGAGCACCTTCGAAGGACTGAGCCGGCGAAGTCACCACAGGTGCCTCACTGTCGACGGGAACGTCGCTTACCACTAAAAGCATAGCGATGTTAAATCTTAGAAGCACTCGTGCCTCACTGTCGACAAGAAACACAACCAACTGATCTATCATCAGTTCGCGGTGCACTTAACTTTTGGTTGGGCGTAATAAACAAACATGGGCTTGCAGGCGTAATATTGGACCGAGAGATGCAAAGTTCGCTTGTTCGTGAAAGCGCATATTCCGAACATGGGCCTAGGCCCAGCATGCTGCAATGTGAAAATGGGCGGGCATTTGCCCACCGGTCCCATCCCGACCCAACAGGCCAACACTCCAAGAGGCTAACACGGCGATGACCGACGGCGACGAGACAGCGAACCTACCACTACCAGCGCCGATGGCGGGGCGGCGATGCCGTGCCTCAGGCGCTCGCCCCGCGGTCCCGTATCCCATCTTCCGCTGCCAGCCCGGGAGCACTCCAGGCCGACCCGCCTCCGCTGCTCGCAGCACCGCCTCGCACGGGTCGCCGGGGAGCGCTGGGCTGGCGTTCCGTCTTCGTGGCGCGTCTCGCTAGGTGTGTCGCGTTGTCGCTTCTCTCATAGCTAGATCTGTGCTACGATGAGTTGTGGCTGAGAGTTGAGATGCCCCATGCGCACTGTGGAATCCGAGTCTGCTGTGTGCCTAACTGAAGATTTCATCTCGTGGACTCCATCCATTGCATTACACATAAATTAATTCAGTTCTGCACCTCTGTTTTCAAAACGTTACTGACTACTTGTAACGAATTTTAAAAGACGGTGCAAAATTGCTGTATTTACGTGCATTGTCACTAGTCATAGTATTCCAGTCTACTCATAACTCATGCCTATTTCAATGCTAGGACTTCTCGCAGTAGTAGCTTTCCCTGACTACATGTTCTAATCTTGTTTCCGGTTTGTCTGCAACAGGTTGTTGACCTTGCTGAGATTGATTGCTATCATCCTATTCTTCATATGGCGGATCAGGCACCCGTACGCCGATGGCATGTGGCTCTGGTGGATATCCATGGTTGGAGATTTCTGGTTTGGTGTCACTTGGTTGCTAAACCAAGTTGCAAAGCTCAACCCTATCAAGCGTGTCCCAGACCTTTCCCTCCTGAGACAACAATTCGATCTCCCTGATGGCAACTCTAATCTCCCCAGGCTTGATGTTTTTATCAACACCGTTGATCCCATAAATGAGCCTATGATATACACTATGAACTCTATCCTATCCATTCTTTCTGTAGACTACCCAATTGATAGGACTGCTACCTACCTCTCGGATGATGGAGGGTCCATAATCCATTATGAGGGTTTGCTTGAGACTGCAAATTTCGCAACACTTTGGGTTCCATTTTGCCGAAAACATAGCATTGAGCCGAGAGCTCCTGAGAGCTATTTTGCTGTGAAGTCACGCCCGTACACAGGAAATGTACCAGATGAGTTTGTTGATGATCATAGGCGCATGTCTAAGGAGTATGATGAGTTCAAAGTGCGTTTGGATGCACTTTTTACTAAAATCCCCGAGCGCTCAGATGCATATAATGCAGAGGCCAAAGAAGGTGTAAAGGCAACCTGGATGGCAGATGGAACACAATGGCCAGGAACATGGTTTGACCCTGCTGAAAACCACAAGAAAGGGCAACATGCTGGAATTGTTAAGGTATGCAATTTCACTAACTTCTTTTCCGTGTGGATAAAACTTACTTTCTAATAGTGGTGACTTATAATTATCAGTCTTGCATGAGTGGCCTAAGAAAGTGTATTAATCTATTACCCCTAACATGGCTGTTCAACAGGTTATGTTGAATCACCCGGGCGATGAACCTCGGTTTGGTGGACCAGCAAGTGCTGAAACCCCTCTGGACTTCAGTGCTGTTGACGTGCGGCTCCCAATGCTCGTCTATATCTCCCGTGAGAAGAATCCAAGCCATGACCATCAAAAGAAAGCAGGCGCCATGAACGTGCAGCTGCGGGTCTCTGCACTTCTGACTAATGCTCCCTTCATCATCAATTTTGATGGTGACCACTACGTCAACAACTCACAGGCCTTCCGAGCTGCAATGTGCTTCATGCTGGACCGGCGGGATGGCGACAACACTGCTTTTGTTCAGTTCCCACAGCGCTTCGATGATGTCGACCCAACAGACAGGTACTGCAATCACAACCGTGTCTTCTTTGATGCCACTTTGCTTGGTCTAAATGGCATCCAGGGACCCTCCTATGTTGGCACCGGTTGCATGTTCCGCCGGATTGCTGTCTATGGTATTGATCCACCTCGTTGGAGAACTGATGCCTTCAAGCTTGTGGACAACCCCAACAAGTTTGGCAACTCAATGCCCTTCATCAACTCCATACCATCAGCTGCGAACCAAGAATGGTCCATGACATCACCGCCGGCACATGAGGAGTCTGTCATGGAAGAGCTGAATAATGTCATGAAGTGTGCATATGAGGACGGTACCGAGTTTGGGAAGGAAATAGGCTGGGTGTACAACATTGCTACGGAGGATGTGGTGACCGGCTTCCGAGTACACCGGACAGGGTGGCAATCTATGTACTGCCGCATAGAACCAGATGCTTTCCGTGGCACTGCACCTATCAACCTCACTGAGCGCCTCTACCAGATTCTACGCTGGTCGGGCGGTTCCCTTGAAATGTTCTTCTCACACTGCCCACTCCTTGCTGGTTGTCGACTAAACTTCATGCAACGAATCGCCTACACCAACATGACAGCCTACCCAATCTCATCAGTCTTCCTTGTTTTCTATCTCCTCTTCCCCGTCATATGGATCTTCCGTGGCGAGTTCTACATACAGAAGCCATTCCCCACATATGTGCTGTACCTCGTCATCATCATAGCGATGACAGAACTGATCGGCATGGTCGAGATCAAGTGGGCCGGCCTAACGTTGTTGGACTGGATCCGCAACGAGCAGTTCTACATCATCGGGGCAACAGCCGTGTACCCATTAGCAACGCTGCACATTGTGCTGAAGCTAGTCCTTCGTGGGAATGGTGTTTCGTTCAAGCTGACAGCGAAGCAGGCTACAAGCACCGTGAACGAGAAGTATGCTGAGATGTACGTAGTGCAGTGGGCGCCACTGCTGATCCCCACAATAGTGGTGATCGCCGTGAACGTCGGAGCGATTGGGGCGGCGATTGGCAAGGCGATCGTTGGGGGATGGTCGCTCCTGCAGATGGCTGATGCGTCCCTCGGACTGGTGTTCAACGCATGGATCCTGCTGCTGCTCTACCCGTTTGCGCTCGGGATCATGGGGCGGTGGAGCAAGAGGCCCTATATCCTGTTCATCTTGTTCATGATTGGGTTTGTTGTAGTTGCGGCGGTGGTTGTTGCCATCCATGCTGCGCGCACTGGTTCTGTTCGGTTCCATTTCAGACATTCAGGTGGTGCTAGTTTCCCTACAAGCTGGGGTTTTTAGCTTGTGTTCATCAGGGGTTAGTGGCATCGGTTGCAGTTTGTTCCATTAGCTGAGAGTTTCTTCGATGTGGAGTTTTTCCATGATGTAAATTGTGCATTGATTTTACAAGTTTGTTCAGTATATGGAAAGCTAGCCATTTGTATGGGAAAGGGACAAAAAATGGTGGTAAAGTGAAAGAAAATTTCTGCCTTGATTTTGACATGTACTGGTATGTGAGTGGTCTGATTTCTTGGACCGGGAACTTGGATTTGGGGTAAGAAACTGTCTGAATGTGAGTGGTTGTAATTGCTGAGTATGACAGCCCTCCGTTACATCATACTCGCCTGTGTTTTCTGCTCCTGCACACTTCAGCTCAAGTGTGTGTGACTCGTAGGAGCATGCGAGCTGCACGCTCATCTCTCACGTTCCCCGTCATGGATTGGGAAATCTGGGGAAGCCTGAATGAGTTAACAGGCCATGCATGTTGCCTACCCCTTTGTTTTCCTTTTTACTTCGGAGTGAACCAGTGTCGTGCTAGTGTGAAACCGAACATCTATGGTGCATCAACTCCTCCGAACGTAACACGAAACAGCAAAACATGAACTACGACTCTACGAGTCGATATTTGAGTCCAAAGACGGTCGGCCAACCTGTGCTGGTGACGGTGATGCGTGTTGGGGCTGACCTGCGACCAGTATCATGGTCATCACTCTGGTATTATGCAGTCGTAGTGCATCTTCGACCCACGAATAGGCTGTCTCCTATTATACTTCCTGTAAATTGCAGCCTGGCAACATCCAAGTTCTCGCCTAGGGACCTTACTTCTTCGCAAGCAAAATTGGTAGTTCTAGAATCAACTTTATGGGATGTTCATAGCAGTGAAAGGAAGCTATTGCTGCATAAATTGGTTATGGAAGAGTTATCCTTCTCATATTTCTGGAATCATGGTGTTCATAAGCAATTGCTTTATGCGTTGTTCCACACATATTCAGTCCACGCAGATGCTCTTACTGAGATGCAGTTTGGATCTCTCAATGCACTAATTACGCCAAATTGTATAATACCTGTTGGAGAGAGTCGGTTGGTTAGTGCGCCATTGTTTGATCTCGAGCTGCTGGTTGATTATGAGCTACTCGACTCGAGATAAGGATTGTTAGGGGTGATTTCCTGCGACCATCAACTACTGCTCCATCTGAACTTTGTGTGCTCCATTCTCTCAGTCCCTATTGCATCTATTAGCATTAGCAATTGGTTCAACCTGCCTGGCTGTTAGATTTGTTTTCCGAATGGGTTTCTACTTCCCTGTTACTGCTAAATGGAAGTGCCGGAGTTGCTCCTTTATTGACCGTTGGCTCCGCAAGATGGATGGCTAATAGTTTGTTGCTACATGAGAGGGAAATTGTCCAAGTCACACAGATTGAGATGAAGGCTTTGTTGGACTACAACCTGACCTCAATACTTATGTTGGACACGCTTTTGGGCACCACTTGTTTATTCAAGGTTGGAGTGAATGGGTCCACGACTTGCTGCATTGAGTTGCAGCCATGGCCACCTCCTGAAATACTTCATACTAACATTAATAGCAAGTTGGTTGAGACAGGTTCAGTTGCCAGCAAATTGATTGTTCTTGCTCGTGTGGTCATGACCAGAGCTCAACCGGAGATCATGTGTGATGGAGCTAAGCTGCTGCCAACATTGTGGTCCTTACTCAGTTCCAGATACCTCCTAATTACAGACGCAGTGGTGTTCTTAAAACAATTGCCACAGGAAGAATTCAGTTACAGGAATGTGAATTTTGTTCAAGCTACCAAAGGTGGAGGCTTCAACAGTGGACAACCTGCTGACATCCATGGCTGAAGGACATGTTTCAGTACTTTCATCATAGGGGCAAGCCAAAGCTAAAGAAGGGGGGAACGTCAGGCTTAATGGGCCGGCGCATGCTTTCACACAGGGCCCCAGCAAGAACGGGTGCAATAAAAACATAGCAGCAGTAGCAGATCGGGGCATGAAAGAATTATTCAAAAATCCCAATCCCAACAAGGTCCTCTCCTTCCCCAGAACCCGCTCTTCCTCCTCGGTCTTCTTCTTCTTCAGCCTACCTTCCTTCTATCTGAAGCTCTCTTTGATTTGATGTACCTCTGATCGAGCCTCTGATTTCCCCTCCTGCTTCCTTCCCTGAACTCTTCCCTGCTGTATTGGATTACATGGCGCTGGTGCTTATTGTTGTGTGGAGTAATTTGTGTTCCATCGTATAGAGAGCTGCTAACAGGGACTCAAGGCCGCACAGCGCGCCCATTGTCTGATGCCACACCACCTGCCCTATTGAGCTACAGCCACGCCCGACCCTCTTGAGCGGGCGCCGAGTTTGCACACAGGATCCAGGATTCAGCACAGCACTGGTGGAAAACACAAGCCACGAGCCCCTTTAAGGGTGCCTTTGGTTTGGCTTTTGCTTCCCAGAAGCCAAAAGCCAACCAAAGGCCCGTTCCAGCCCAGCAGCTTCCTCCCAGTGGAAAAAAGGAAAAAGTCTATTTTTCCTCCCCCAACTATCACAAAAGTCCACTTTTCCTCCCTCAACTTCAAAACCGGACAAACCACCTCCCTCAACTTTTCAAACCGTGCATTTTACCTCCCTCGAGCGGTTTTGAAGGCGGTTTTGCTACAGTAAACGGCGGTATGCTACAGTGTTCAGTGGTTTTGCTACAGTACCCATGTTTTTGCCTTTTCTTTTTTTATTTATTTCGGCTGAATCTTTGAAAAATCATAGTAAATCACAGAAAAATCATAAAATGGAAAATCCAATTTTGTTGTACTCCACATGATTAGATCTACACAGTGAACATATAATATGGTATGCTTTAGTACAAAGTTTTTGCTACGAAGGTTTTGCCTTTTTCTTTTTTATTTATTTTGGCTGAATCTTTGAAAAATCATAGTAAATTACAAAAAAATCATAAAATAGAAAATCTAATTTTGTTAGACTCCACATGAGCATATCTATATAGTGAACATATAATATGGTATATTTTAGTACAAAATTTTTATTGTAGCTTTATATCTATGTTTTTCTATAATTAATTGCAATAATTCATAGCTGCGGCTTCTATAATTATTTTGTTGGACTAAAGCATACCATATTATATGTTTACTATCTAGATCTACTCATGTGGAGTCCAACAAAATTAGATTTTCTATTTTATGATTTTTCTGTGATTTACTATGATTTTTCAAAGATTCAGTCAAATAAATAAAAAAGAAAAAGACAAAACTTTCATAGCAAAAACTTTGTACTAAAGCATACCATATTATATGTTCACTGTGTAGATCTACTCATGTGGAGTGCAACAAAATTAGATTTTCCATTTTATGATTTTTCTGTGATTTACTATGATTTTTTAAAGATTCAGCAGAAATAAATAAAAAAAGAAAAGACAAAAACATAGGCACTGTAGCAAAACCACTGGGCACTGTAGCATACCACCGTTTACTGTAGCAAAACCGCTCGAGGGAGGTAAAATGCACGGTTTGAAAAGTTGAGGGAGGTGGTTTGTCCGGTTTTGAAGTTGAGGGAGGAAAAGTGAACTTTTGTGAGAGTTGGGAGAGGAAAAATAGACTTTTTCCTGGAAAAAATCACAGCCCGTCCGGACCAGCTTTCACCGGCTTCGACTGGAAGAAGTTGGCTAAAATTACCCGCTCTGCCAAACGACTTTCAACTAACTTTCAACTTTCTCACAGCTGACATCCCACAACAGTTTTTTCACAGCCCACGGCAGCTTTTTCCCACAACTACAGCTCAAGCAAACAGACCCTCCCTGTTTGGAGCCAATTCTAGACCGCGTACGGTGGAAAAAAGAGAGCAGGTGGATGGCCCCAAACACCACCAGTTGCACCGTGCCTAGCACGACATGGTCTACAATAACGGCAAGATTTCTTTGGGTCGATCATTAGATATAACCGAATATATCCAAACGCTAAACGTTAAGTTACAAGACAATGAACGCTGAAATATAACACCACATGTGTATGATCTGGTGCTTCCTACATAATACATGCAACTCAAGGCAGCAGCATTTCACAACACCGGTCATTAGACACAAGAAAACCCAGGGCAACCACATGCATATTAGAAGACAGATGGTGAGATACAAAAGACTGCATCCTCTCCAAGCCTCCAATGCTCCAATCTGGATGGGAACCTATTCCTGCAACAAAATGGATGCAGTTATTAGAACATCAAACCACCATTGCAGAAAGAAAATGCATCCAAAAGTTTACTTAATTGCTTTCCACAGTTACAGTGCTAAGGCATAATTTGAAGGGTGTACTACTCACGGTTCAGGCAAAGTTTCGGCTGAAAAAGTAAAGATGCATATAACACTAACATGCTTTTTTTTATATCTGAGCTGACAATCTTACTGCAGTAAACATTGATGTAGAAAACACACCCATTACCCAGCATCGGTTTCAGTTTGCAGGTACAAAAAGATGACAAAAGTTGAAATGGTACAGCTCCCCAACAAATTGACTTGTGCAGCCAGGCCTAACTAGATTTAACAAGGAACAAGATCTGGGATTCCAAATAAGTTTTAACGATACTAGAATAGGCAGAAGCTCATTCTAACTGAAAGGCCTATGTAGCTGAGTTTAGTCTCATAAGCCTGAATTTTACAGCAAACTGATCAAAAGACTATACTTTTGTAGACCGGCAATGCTGTTTGGAAAACACTACAGAACTAGTACCACTCAGCTCAGCTGCTCCAATGGATCATAATATAATTAGCAACTTTAAACTGCAACCAGGTGAGCCTATCACAGTCACAAATACAAACACTAGAGAACATGAAGTTTCATAAAGTTATGCGAAGTGAATAGATCAATAGAAAGAAGCCTTTGCCAAAGTTCAGGATATTTGCATAAGCATGAGATGGGAGGCAAGGAGGGAACAGATATAAGCCCTGCATTACCGAAACTAATCATTAAACAATTCCCAGACTAGTAATTAAACAGTACCCAGACTAATCATATGTGAACAAGGTCACATCCTCACAAAGTCACAAGCATACAAACCCTTTCTAGATTTGAAACAAATGCCCAGAAGCTTGTCGATAAACTAGTGCTTATCTTTTTTTTTTCATGATTTTTTGAATACTGTGGGATGGATGCTCCATGAGAAATAGTTTTCATAGTATGACGCTATTACATACCCACTACTTGATGAAACAGCAAACAGATCATGAGTGATTTCCTGAGTGCGCTTTACCTTTGCTACACCAGAGAATACACAGGACAAGAAAAACCATGTTAACAAGAACAGCCTGCAAATCTCTAACGGAAGCAAATTGTCAAACAGCACATGAACTATGTACAGATGCATTAGAAGAACTGGCTGAAGGCCATTATAAACAAAGGCTTATTTGGCTCATCTTAAGCCCATCTCATGAGCCACTTTTTTTTTGAGTAAAATACACCACATGTACCTAAACTATTGTGGAGGTACCAAATAGGTACTCCAACTGAAAAACATACCAACTAGGTACTTGAACTATATATTTTGGCGACCAGCAGTACTAACTTAGCCTCACAAGCAACATAAGCTTACATGGACAAGCCACCCTGGATGCCCATTTTGCAAAAAAACCCAGCCAAACCTAGTTTATACCCGTACCAATACATAGGGTCCATCTGTCCTCCTCAATCCCCTGAGCTCCGTCCCCCTCGAACCTCTCTCTCTCCCGAGCTCATGGTGCGACGAGGCTAGGGGTGAGTGGCAGCGCCGGTGTAGCTGCTCGCGTCTCAGGGGCAGGAAAGCGGAGGATGGAGGAGGTGATGGATGGTCTGCTCGCGTGCGTGGCGGATTGTTGTTTTCCGGCGACGACATCCGACGGCGTTCCCAGTGAACAACAACTTCGCTTCCCAAACTGTATATATGGCATGATAAGTAGGTCAAGGAGACGCTAAAACACAACAAATGTGACAAAGGAAGCAAGAAATGGTGCTGGCACCATGGAGCTTCACTCCGGCATCCATGGCGGACATGTTTTGGGGAAACTTAAAATTCATCGCTTACACTTGATGGTTTGCAACGGGGTCTCATCTAGAGGCTAGCTAACAACCGGGTGCACTCATGGCTGCGAGGAATTGAAAAGGGATGCATTGGGGTGGACGCGGCTCTGTTTTTTTTTTTAGTTTTTATAGACAAAACGCGTCGAGGCGAGGCCAGGGTTTGGCGATGGCTCGGGTAGGCTCCATGGCAGGTTGAGAGCGTCACCCATTCGCGCCGCCGCCGCTACCACGCCGGTGTGGCGAGCGCGCGCGCTCGGGCCATGCTGCCGTGCCGGGGGCAGACGAGCGCGTGCTGCCAGTCGCACCACCGCCGCTGCCACGCCGGCCCGCGGGCTGCGCCACCACTTGCTACTGCTGCGTCATGCTATGGCCCCTATCTCACCCCCGCCGAGCACGCCTCTCGCCCCCGACGGGGACACCCACACCAGACGCGGCGAGATGGGGAGGCGGGCGTCGGCGACTTCAGAAGGAGGCCCGCGGCAGCGAGAATGGGGGAGGGCGGGCGGCGGCAAAATTTGAGGGGGTGGCGGCGCGGCGAGATTGGGGATCCGGGGGAGGCGGCGCAGCGAGATTGGGGAGGCGGAGGTCGGCGTTTGTGGCCTTCGCGGAACTGAGACCGAGACGACGGACGACGGAGGCTTCAGTGTTCAGTGGTACACACACGGGGGGGTTTCTGCAAAATTGCCATGCCCATTAGGCTGCTGCTGCCTGCGTGGCTTGTCCATGTATGCGGCTGGTGTGTGTGGGGCCTAAATTTGTACCTTTAGTGATCAACAAATATAGATCCAGTACCTGCTGGGTTGGTTTTTCAGTTGGAGTACCTATTTAGTACCTCCACAATAGTTTAGGTACCTGTGGTGCATTTTACTCTTTTTTTTCATAACAAATACACTCTTGATGTAGAGTTGTAGACCAACAATGCAAGCAGACTGTGCTGGGTGCTTACTAATCGCTGATTCACACAACCAGTGCCCAAATGTACAAATCTGTGAAATGCAAGAGGCAAGACTTACAGTAAAAAGTGTACCTCTCCACATCCTCAAATCCTCCTTGGTGACATAGATGGTGGGAAACCAAAATATGGATAGGCACGGCCAGGAAAACTTGTCCTACTGACCGTCTCAATATTAAAAGACTTAATCTCAAGTGACAAAACTGTTGAATATGTTGAACTCTCTCCATCTCGAATGCATTCTATGAAAACGTATCCTTCAGCTGGACCACCAATGTAGCATTTACTAGTATAATGGGCAGGCAAGGGGATGGTACTCATCATATGCCACTCATGGGACTTCTCACTGCCATTTTGCGAAAAGGTGTAATAATCGACAGATGTGCTTTTATAACTCAGACTAAACATCGCAACCTTGCTTTCCCCTGACTCCACAATGACGATTTCCCGCTCATCGTGGCCAGGCGGGAGGTCAACAGAGCAAAACTGCATAGTATTCATGTCGAGCTTGATCAACGTGCTCATGTTGTATAATTTCCAATAGAAGCAGTCATAGGCACATTGGCCTGAAACCAAAGCACCAACTCTGTTCAAGCCCAGATCGTTGCAATTGGTAGACATACTGACACTCCAGCAGCCAGAGACTGAAGAGAAGACAAGTACCCCCAACCTTGTGTGGGAATGCATCCATTGGATCACGCTGAATGATGTATCCCCCTCTATGCCTACTGAAGGGCCTCCTGAATGGATAAAGGAGGCCATGGGATGGAAAATACTGTGGTTTTGGAGCTCGACGGAGGCGAGTAGGTCGTCGGTTATGGGGGGCAGCAGCAGGTATCGCCGGGACAACAGGTCGCACACCGCGAGGTTCCAGTAGGCGGCGCCTTTAATGCTACGGCACCCGACGAGGACACGGCCGTTGCGGACATCGCACGGACGCCAGCGGAGCCATTCGGTGGCGGGGCGAGGGAGGTGGTCGAAGGAAAAATCAGCAGCCCGGGCGACAGCAGCAGAGGGATGGGGCGCCTGGACAGGGTGGAAACCATAGGAGCTGACGAAGCCAAGGAGTAGGGGCGGGTGAATGGAGCGGTACCGGCGGAGGAAGGAGTGGTCAGCGATGAGGCGGCGGAAGGAGACGCAAGCGGCGGAGGCTCGGGCGAGATCCGCAGGGGAGGCGACGCGGAGGAAGATCTCCTCGAGGAGGTCGCTGGTTAGGGCTGGCGGCGGCCGCTCTGGGTCCGCGGCCTCGGGGTAGGGGAGGCTCAGACGAACCCTCGACGCCATAGTGGGTAATCCCACCGCCCACCGACGAAGAGAGGACGATGGGGGACTGAGGATCGAGGTCTCGGGGCAGATTTGGGCATGGGCTGCAGCCTGCAGAATGGAGTGGGAAGGAGTTTCAAAAAAAAAATGGAGTGGGATGGAAAGGTTCGTTGATGCGGTGAGGGTTGTTTGCTTGAGAGTTGAGATCCAGGCACAACTTTTGTTAGTGGCCTTGAGTAATTGTATGTTTAGTGGACTAATGGTGTTTGATCATGGGACTAAAGTTTAGTCTATGTCACGTCGGACATTCGGGTGCTAATTAGAAGGACTAAACATGAATTAATTACATGTGACTGCTTGGAGTATATTTTCAGTGTTAACTTTTGTTTAGTGGCATGGAGCGAGGTTGTTTAGTGGGCTAAGCTGCTTGAATTCAATATCCGCTAATAGTTAGCTGGCTTAGCTAAAGGGCGTTTAGATGCACATCTAATAGTTGGTGCACTCACTAGCCTCGCTCTGTTCCGTCCACACTGCATGAGACTTCACCGACCAAGAAACTAACGAGGCAATCCACGACCAAGACAACAGTCCAAACAGATATTGTGTATGGAGGTGCAGGCCGCAGCAGGCGGAGTCGAGCGTCAACGCCACCGCTGGCATGGCGGACATGGTGGCCGAGGCAGAGGAGATGGCGTCGACCATGTCTATGATGGTGTCCGCGGTGCCACACTTGCACCCCCACCCCCACTAGCCATCGTCGGCGTTGACCATGTACAAGCGGGTGGCGCGCATGATGAGCGCGCGCGCGCGCACACACACACACAAACACACACACACATATATATATAGCACTTCTTTTACGCTTTCGTCCATACTTCGTGTAAAAGGGTTAATACAAAGATGTTACTTTTAAAATGTCAAGGATTATAAGCTAGCCAGAATCTAAACAATCAAGGGGGCACTATAATTTCACCCAGATACAACACATAGGTCATAACAGGCCTAAACTAGAACACTAATGGACCGAGATATTACAAGTAGCTCAAAGGGTCCAATGCAAATTGGCTGCCACTAATCCTAATTAGCATGTTGCCTAATAACAATTAGCACATGTGTCTAACATGTAATTATTTGCTAATTGATCATCTAATTACTTTTCTAACAAATAATATGGGTGTACAAAATAATGCCGTGGGTCAATATAATGGTCAATTGTATTGATGAATCTTGCCAAAAAAATTAAAACATATTAATGATAACGAATCTCAATTTTGGGGTGAAGAACAGTGGGGGTGTGAATAAGCAGCCTGTTCGCTTAGGCTAATCTGGCTGGCTGAAAGTACTGCTGGTTGGTTTTTTGTGAGAGAAAAACGCTGCTGGCTGGTTTACTGATTTGGCTGATAATCTCAAGCGAACTGACTGAAGATTGGGATTTGATACTTCTACGTAGTGTACATGGTAACAATCTGGACATGTGTTCCTTTACGCTTGTGTATATAACTCAATATAAGCGGAAATATTGTTCCACGCTCAATCCTGTGAATACACGGTTGATATGTGCCCATGTTATGAGTGATGAGTGATTGTTAAGGAGATAATCAGAGCTTTGGTTAAGTGTGTGTGTGACTAACCGATGCATGAGCTGTGAGTGCAACATGTCTCTTAGCTTGTGTGGATGTGCAAGTGTTGAGCATGAGATGGTTGACAACAATGGAGAGGATCAAGCAAGAAGTCTGTGCCTGATGGACCAAAATCGGTGAAGGACAGATACGAAGTCTTGGACCACGGGCCAAAAGATGGACCGTGGATATCTAGACTTGGACATGTCGACAAGCAAGTGTCGAGATGCGAGGATGATGGTGAAAACGATATTGATCGAAGTCAAGATGGGGATTGGACGAAGTCAAGGTGGGTCAGCAAGTCGAGGACGAGCGAGATGCAACATCGACATCATGGAGAAGGCGTAGTGGCTACATGACTCCAGATGGATTGTTGATTTCGGTCTCAAAACCGCGGGCGGCAGGTCTGCCGATTTGGCCTCAAAACCAAGGAGTAGCGGATCGACAAACAAGTGCATTACGATTTGGTCTTGAAGGCGTTGGGACCATCGGATGCATGAGAAAAGATTTGGATGGTTTTACCGTTCGAGGGTGTATATATCCATTATTACTAGTAGGGATACTTTAGTAATTAGTCAAAACAATATATTTACTAGATGTGGCTTGTGTTAGAAGCATCTTTGCAACCGTAATTTCATTTCTCTAGATTTAACCAAATGCTTAAAAGGGAGAGAGGCTAGGGTAATCACCTCTCGCTCTAGTTTTTCAATTTATTAGTGGGAGGTTGATGGGAGACTACTATCTTGTACAAATGTATTCATGGTTGATTAATCAATTTATTATAGAAATTCGAGTTCATCTTGTCTTCTCCCTCGTTTTCCTTTTTTCTAAGATTTTTCTAGTTATTTTCTCAGAAATTCATCCTTCGCATTTTGATCGGATTTTTTGTGTGGATGAAGAAAACAGTGCTAGGATATGTGAGGAGGTACCTTTGATTTCAAGTTTTCCGCAAACCTATTTTATTGTAGGGTTCATTGGTTGATCTGAAATTAGCATCAAATCCTTGTTCTTTGGAAGAGGTTTTCATTTGAAACGGATGCCACATGAACTTGTGAAGCCCCCTTGTAAGGTCCTAGATGGCAAGAGGGGGGGTGAATAGCCTATAAAAAATCCTACACAAGCCACTAAGCAAACTTGTTAGAATAACAAATGGCGCAAAGCGAGTTTTGCTTAGCCTACGGTTGTGATGCAAGCCTCTTAACCACAAGTCTAGTAGATTATGATCTCTAGTTCACACAAGGGCTAAGTCACTAAACTTACACTAGAGAGCAAGCTAACAACTACTAGCAAAGGCTAACACTAGAGCTACATAAGATAACTAGTAAAAGTAAATGCGAGAGAGAGGATTGTGAATCTTATACCGACGGTGGAGTGAAGATGTTGCCAATCACCAAGATGATATACAATCAATTAATATTGACAACAACATAATATGAAGACCAATCACCGGGAGACAAGAGACACAATATTTTTGTTCACCCGGTGTTCACTTGTGCACCGACAAGCTACGTCATCGGTTGTGTCGACCAACACTTAGATGGTTCCTCGGTGTGACCCTCAAGTCACTTGCCCCTCAAGGCACGCCCCGTAAGGCACCACAAGACACCACTCTCAAGTGAGGTAACTCAATGACACGCGTAATCCACTAGAGTTGCTTTTGGCGCTCCGCCGAGGAAAGCACAAGAACCTCTTACAATCAACCGGAGGTGGCCAAGAACAATCTCCTTCTCTTGCCAACGCCTCCAACAATCTCCAAGCCGGCTAGGAGCGGTACTCTCCAAGAGTAACAAGAAATCCACCGGCTAAACCACCCACAAGTGCCACTAGATGCCCTCAAGCTATGTAATGCACTTTGGGATCACTCAATCTCACTTTTGATTTGCAATCAAGCAAGAGAGATGAGTGGGAGGAAGAAGCTCTAGCTCAAAGGATGCACAAGAGTGTTAGAAATCACGAGAGCCCTCCCCAAGGGCCGGCCAACAAGTATTTATAAGCATCCCAAACGAATAGAGCCGTTATACCCCTTCACTAGACATTTTTCGGGATGACCGGACGCGCCGGTCGAAACTAACCGGACGCGCTCAACCGCGTCCGATCCTCCAACGGTCACTGAGCCCCAACGGTCAAACCAACGACCGGACGCGTCCCAAGCAACGACCGGACGCGCCTCTCAACCGACCGGACGCGCCGCTCAACCGACCGGACGCGCCGATCGCACAGTACCACGCGCCCGCGAAGCAATGACCGGACGCGCTCCAGGCAATGACCGGACGCGACAGTGCCAGCGTACGGTTAGAGTCTAGTAAGCTCCCTCAACGACCGGACGCATCCAATCGCGTGTGACCGGACGTGCCGCGCGTCCGATCGACCTTGCGAACCTCAGTTCCCTCTGGGCGCCTGACCGGACGCGCCGGTCCCGCGAGTGACCGAACGCGCCAGTTGCAAACCCTAACACCCACGTGCCTGACTGCTGCGTTGAACTGACCGGACGCGTCCGGTCATACCACGACCGCGTCCGGTGCAGCGTCCGGTCACCTCTATGACCTCCGTTCGCCTCCGTTTCTTTTCTGACTTCCGGCGTAGTGGAAAATAGGCATTTCAACTCCTCAAAAACGCCTGAAACCCACGCTCGCAAGCTCGGCGGGAGGGAGAGAGAGAGACCCAAACCCTCTCTACCGCTCAAACTCCAACGCCTTCGCAAAAGTGTCAACACCAACAAGTGATCACCACCTTGTGCACGTGTGTTAGCATTTTCATAATCATTTTCGAAGGTTTTCCAGTTAGCTCACTAGGCCCTACATGCAATGCACTTTATGAATTCACCTAGTGGCACCCGTGTATCGAATAACCAATAAGACTTCCCCTCTTAATAGTTTGGCTATCGATCCTAAACCACTCACACCCTCTATGGTGTCTTGAGTGCAAAACAAAATAGCCCTATGGTTATACCTTTGTCTTGAGTCCATTTTGTTTTTCCAAAGGATATGATCCACTTCATATCATCACATGACCATCTCGATCCATCGACCTTGACTTCACTTGCTCTTCACCGTTGCATCGGTCCGTCGGCGCCAAGTCTTGCTCAAGCTTCACCATCGCATGGTCCTTTGCTTCGAAGCCTCGACTTGCCCTTCACCTTCACAACCGGTCCATCAAGCCAAGTATCATCTTGGTCTTCATCATCTTGGTCACATGAGTCAATGTCATGTCTCATATTCAATGACCACCTTTATCTAAATCATCCACTTATATGCAAAGGTTAGTCCTAGGTTTCATCAATTAGCCAAAACCAAACTAGGGACTTTAAATCTCCCCCTTTTTGGTAATTGATGACAACCCTCACAAAGATGATTTTGATAATAAAAGTTTTGAACTTGTCATACTTGTCCAATCATTTTGCTTGTAAATAAAGTTTGGACAATTATCACAAGCTCGGTTTTGGTAGCATTAGCTCTCCCTACATATGTGCATAGAGTTTGGATTGAAAGCTTTGCACATATGCATGGATAGAAGTGTTGAGAGAGTAATTCTACCAAAATGATGCTAAGGTGTAAGAAATGGACCTTTGAAGCGTGATACCAATCGGAGTTGCCTTTTACACCATCCTTAGCATCATGAAGTAACTAGACATCCATCACAACTCAAGAACCCCGTGAGATCAACATTATATGTAAAGGTTCTTGGACCACTTGTAAAGCTTTAAGCATGTCTAGATACCACATGTAAACTATTCCTATGCATGCTAGTAGATCATTTCATCATTCAAGTTCTATACTAGCATTGCACCACACAAGCATGTATATTGAATTTAAATACACGTGCAAAGAGCAAGTCATATGAGAATGCACAAACAAATACAACAACTTTGTTTATGAGCTTGCTCCCCCTACTTGTGTGCATCAAAATTTTATTTACCCCTTTATCATGTTGAATCATCTTTTTCTCTCCCCCTTTGTCAACAACTTACCCAAAAATGGGATCAAATTGTGGAGAGAAAACAACGTTTGATGGAGTAGGTTAGAATTTATCAAATTTGGTTCAACCTAGAACACTTGCCAAAGATATTTAATTCGATTTGAACCAAAGACAAGCTTCTTCACACCTCATAATAAGAATTATCTTGCCTATGTTGAATTAAACACTTATAGCAAATCTTCTAGATTCAACACTAGGTTTGCAAGCTCACAAACATGTCATATGCCACCACTAGATCAAAACAAGCATAGAAGCAATAGTGGTAACATATATCCATCAAATTCATTTGATTTATCATGAATGCTCATGCGTACCACTTATTATGTCTACATGCTCTAGCAAGTCCTTAGCATAGGATGAATGACATGTCAATCAACTTTACCTTGCAATGTCGAAGGAGAGGCATGTCAATAAGTGGGTGGGGTGCATTCAACTCATGTTTGAGAAATCAAGAATGTTCAACTCATTCCTTAACTTACAAAACCTCTTTTCATCAAGTGGCTTGGTGAGAATATCGGCAAGTTGATCATCGGTGCCAACACTTTCAATGGCAATATCTCCCTTTTATTGATGATCTCTAATGAAATGATGCCTTATGTCAATATGCTTTGTTCTTCCATGTTGAACTGAGTTTTGTGTCATCTTGATTGCACTTTCATTATCACATAGCAATGGCACATTCTTGAAGTTGAGGCCATAATCCTTCAAAGTTGATTTCATCCATAGCAATTGTGCACAACAACTCTCCGTACTCACATATTCGGCTTCGGCGGTAGAGATTGCCACACTATTTTGTTTCTTTAAGGACCGTGACACAAGTGATCTTCCAAGTAATTGACATGTGCCACTTGTGCTCTTTCTATTGATCTTGCAACCCCTATAGTCGGAGTCCGAATATCCAATCAATTCAAATTTTGACCCCTTGGGATACCATAGTCCAACATCTCTTGTTTACTTCAAGTACCTCAATATTCTCTTTGCGGCCGTGAGATGACTCTCTCTAGGTGAGGCTTGATATCTAGCACACATACAAACACTAAACATGACATCCGGCCTTGATGCGGTGACATAGAGTAGACTTCCAATCAAAGACCGATATTCCTTTTGATTCACCATTTTGCCATCAAAATCACTATCCAAATTGCCATTTGTACCCATTGAAGTTGAAATTGGCTTCGCATCTTGTATTCCAAACTTCTTCAACATGTCCCTTATGTATTTCCCTTGACTCACAAATGTCCCATTCTTCAATTGTTTGACTTGGAGACCAAGGAAGTGGCTAAGTTCACCAATCATAGACATTTCAAACTCTTTGGCCATCATAGCACCAAATTCTTCACAATAAGCTTGATCGGTTGATCCAAAGATGATGTCATCAACATATATTTGCACTATGAATAGATCATTTCCAATCTTCTTGGTGAATAGAGTTGTATCAAACTTGCCCATCTTGAATCCCTTAGAGAGAAGAAAATCTCTTAGCCTCTCATACCATGCTCTAGGTGCTTACTTTAAGCCATATAAAGCCTTCTTCAACTTGTATACATGGTTGGGTTTCTTGTCATCTTCAAATCCGGGAGGTTGCTCAACAAAGACTAACTCATTGATGATTCCATTGAGAAATACACTTTTGACATCCATTTGATATAGTTTGATGTTGTGTGCACAAGCATAAGCCAATAGAATCCTTATTGCCTCCAATCTTGCCACGGGAGCATATGTCTCATCATAGTCAAGACCTTCTACTTGAGTGTAACCTTGAGCAACTAGTCTTGCTTTGTTTCTCACCACAATGCCATCTTGATCTTGCTTGTTTTTGAACACCCACTTGGTTCCAATCACATTGTAGTCATTTGGCCTTTCTACCAATTCCCAAATATCATTTCTTGTGAAATTGTTAAGTTCTTCTTGCATAGCCATGATCCAATCAGCATCCCTCAAAGTTTCTTCTATTTTTTTTGGTTCTATGGTTGACACAAATGATGCATGCTCACAAAACATAGCCAATCTTGATCTTGTTTGCACACCACTTCTAATATCACCAATAACACTATCAATGGGGTGATCTCTTGCAACATGTTGTGGTTGGAGTACTTGCACTTGATTGCTTGAGCTTGGTTGATCACTTGATGTATCTCGATGAGATGAACTAGCACCATGATCTTGCACTTGAGAGTCACTAGCTAGCTTGAATGGAGAATTGAGCACTTGATCTTTATCATCATCTTGAATATCAATTACTTGCTTTGCTCTAATGTCTCTAATGTCTATGTTCTTCATTGCTTTCACCAATAGAGTTCCACCAACATCATCTAGATTCTCTTCTTCATCTTGTGACCCATTGGTTTCATCAAATTGTACATCATGGACTTCTTCTAGAATGCCACTTGAATTGTTCCAAACTCTATAAGCTTTGCTTGTAGTTGAATAACCAAGTAGGAACCCCTCATCACATCTCTTATCAAACTTTCCCAATCTAGTGCCCTTCTTCAAGATATAACATTTGCAACCAAACACCCTAAAGTAAGAAATATTGAGCTTTCTTCCATGAAGTAGCTCATATAAGGTCTTCTCTAGCAATGGATGACAATATAGTCTGTTGATATAGTAGCAAGCGGTATTGATTACTTCATCCCAAAATGATTGACTCACATTGTACTCATGAAGCATTGATCTAGCCATATCAAGCAATGTTCTATTCTTTCTCTCAACTAAGCCATTTGATTGTGGAGTATACTTGGCCGAGAATTGATGTCCAATGCCATAGTGATCACAAAGTTCTTCAATTCTTGTATTCTTGAACTCACTTCCATTGTCACTTCTCGCTTTCTTAATTCTAATCTCAAACTCATTGTGAACTCTAGTGAGAAAGGTCTTAAAGGTGTCAAATACTTCACTTTTGTCACTAAGAAAGAATACTCATGTGAATCTTGTGAAGTCATCCACTATGATAAAACTATACTTATTACCACCTATGCTTGAGTATGTCGTTGGGCCAAATAGATCCATGTGCATCAAATCAAATGCTTTGCATGTGCTCATTGTACTCTTCTTTGGATGTGAGCTTCCAACTTGCTTCCCGGCTTGACATGCACTACAAAGCTTATTCTTCTCAAATTCAACATCTTTCAAACCATTGATAAGATTGTGAGTTGCAAGCTTCTTCAATTGTTTCATACCAACATGACCAAGCCTTCTATGCCAAAGCCAACCCATGCTTGATTTGGAGATTAAGCAAGTTGTCAAAGAAGTTTCTCTAGCATTGAAGTCAACTAGGTAGAGATTCTTATATCTAAAGCCCTTGAATGCCACATTTGAGCCATCCATACTAATGACTTCCACATCATCAACCCCAAAGATACATTTGTAACCAAGATCACATATTTGTGCCACGGATAGAAGATTGAAATCCAAGCTTTCAACTAGCAACACATTGGAGATACTCAAGTCATTTGATATTGCAATCTTGCCCAAGCCAATAACCTTGCCTTTCTTGTTATTGCTAAATGTGATAGAATCAACACCACTATCATTGTCATTGATTGAGTCAAACATTCTTGATGTACCGGTCATGTATTGAGTGCACCCACTATCAATAATCCAATGCCTTTCTCTGGCTTTGTAATTGACCTATAAGCAAATCAATGAAGCTTAGGTACCCATTTTTGCTTGGGTCCTTGTAGGTTAGTAACTAAGCTCTTTGGTACCCAAATAGCCTTCTTCTTTAGGCCAACAATGGGTGTACCAATAAACTTAGCTTTCACACCTTTCACACCTTTGGTAAGCACATAGCAAGAATCAAAAGGTATAGCATTAACAAGGTTCTTGTTTTGGTTCTTTTTATTGCAATTATACTCTAAGTGCCCAACTTGCTTGCATCTATTGTAAAACTGACCATTGCTCTTCACAAAGCTAGGCTTTGGAGTTGCAAAGGCTGACTTGCCTTTCTTGGGGGTGTAGCCCAATCCCTCTTTGTTAAGAGAGAACCTTTAGCTACCCAAACACTTAAGCAAGCGGGCCTCACCACCATAGGCCTTGCCTAGGGCGTGAGTGAGCTCATCCACCTCTTTCTTGAGAGTCTCATTCTCAACCATTAGTGAGGCATCACAAGTGAAACCATCACTAGTAGAGGAGGTAGAGTCGGTGGTGGTGGATGAAGAGCTACAAAAAGGGTTAGCATTTGACATGATGATAGGTTCATAAGAGGATTCATCAATTATATCACATGTTACACCTATATCACATGATACAACAATCTCCTTCTTTGCTTGTTGCTCAAGTAGCAATGAGTGAGCCTTTTCAAGCTTGGAATGAGCCTTATCAAGATCCTCATGGTCTTCCACTAGACTCTTATGAGTGGTCTTAAGCCCACTAAGAACTTTCTCAAGTATTGCTACTTTCATTAAAAGCTTCTTACACTCCTTGTCCTTGGCAATAGCTATGTCTCTAGTTTGTTGCATCAAGTCATATAGTTGTTCTTTAGTTGGTTCATCATCATCATTTTCATTATTATTATCATTATCACTATCATGAGCATATTCCATTTTACTTTCATCATCACTCTCATCATATAATACCTTAGTTTCTTTAGCCATGAGGCATGAAGAGGATGAATCAAATAGTGATGGCTTCTTGTTGATAGCAATGGAAGCAAAAGCCTTGTTGGATGATGATGATTCTTCTTCATCATCATCACTTTCTCAAGTGACCACATAGGCTCCATTCTTGCCCTTCTTGAAAGTCATCTTGGCTTCTCTCTTTTTCTTCTTAAACTTGCCCCTCTTGTTGTTCTTCTTCTTGTCATAGGGACATTCGGCTTGAAGATGTTCGGTGCTATCACAATTGAAGCACTTCCTTTGTTGCTCATTGCTCTTGAAGTTGTCATTTCTCCTTTTGAAGCCTCTTCTCTTAATGAACATGTGACCCATTTTCTTGACTACAAGAGCAAGTGCCTCATCATCAATTTCAAAATCTTCATCTTCATTATTGTCTTCTTCTTCTTCTTTCATGATGATAGCTTTGCCCTTGGAGGAGATAGCCTTGAATACCACGGTCTTCTTCTTCTTTTCTTCCTCCTTCTTCTCCTTCTCATCGACATCTTGATCATACTTGTCATATGTCAAGACTTCACCAAGTAAATCGTTGGGCTTCATTGCATCAAGCCTATCTCTTTGTAACATCATGATCAACATTTTGAATCTTCTTGGTAAGCTCAACAAGAATTTGTGGCAAAAATCTTGGTCTTGTGTCTTGTGCCCTAGGCTCTTGAGATCATTCACAATGACTTGCAATCTATGGAACATCTCCAAGATTGTTTCTTCTTCTTTCATCTTGAAGTTCTCAAACTCACTTTTGAGCCCATATAGCTTGGCACTCTTCACAACCTTAGTGCCCTCATATGTTTCACTCAATCTTGTCCACACCTCACTAGCAAATTCCAAATCCTTGATGCCCTCAAACACCTTTGAGTCAATGCCATTGTAGATGGTATTGAGAGCCATTCGGTTGCAAGTACGGTTGTCTCTATCATTGAGAGTGAGGTTGTTGGGATCAAGGATTGCATAGTCCTTCTCGGTGACTTCCCACACCCTCTCATGAATTGAGCCAAGGTACATAGTCATCTTCCTTTTCCAATAGTCAAATTAAGAAACTCCATCAAAGAAAGGTGGCTTGCCCCCAACATGATTGAACATAATTTGAGCTATTTTTCACATCGAAGGATGTTAAGCCTTGATTAAAACAGTGACCATGGCTCCGATACCACTTGTAAGGTCCTAGATGGCAAGAGGGGGGTGAATAGCCTATAAAAAATCCTACACAAGGCACTAAGCAAACTTGTTAGAATAACAAACGGCGCAAAGCGAGTTTTGCTTAGCCTACGGTTGTGATGCAAGCCTCTTAACCACAAGTCTAGTAGATTATGATCTCTAGTTCACACAAGGGCTAAGTCACTAAACTTACACTAGAGAGCAAGCTAACAACTACTAGCAAAGGTTAACACTAGAGCTACACAAGATAACTAGTAAAAGTAAATGCGAGAGAGAGGATTGTGAATCTTATACCGACGGTGGAGTGAAGATGTTGCCAATCACCAAGATGACATACAATCAATTAATATTGACAACAACACAATATGAAGACCAATCACTGGGAGACAAGAGACACAATATTTTTGTTCACCCGGTGTTCACTTGTGCACCGACAAGCTACGTCACCGGTTGTGTCGACCAACACTTAGATGGTTCCTCGGTGTGACCCTCAAGTCACTTGCCCCTCAAGGCACGCCCCGCAAGGCACCACAAGACACCACTCTCAAGTGAGATAACTCAATGACACGCGCAATCCACTAGAGTTGCTTTTGGCGCACCGCCGAGGAAAGCACAAGAACCTCTTACAATCAACCAGAGGTGGCCAAGAACAATCTCCTTCTCTTGCCAACGCCTCCAACAATCTCCAAGCCGGCTAGGAGCGGTACTCTCTAAGAGTAACAAGAAATCCACCGGCTAAACAACCCACAAGTGCCACTAGATGCCCTCAAGCTATGCAATGTACTTTGGGATCACTCAATCTCACTTTTGATTTGCAATCAAGCAAGAGAGATGAGTGGGAGGGAGAAGCTCTAGCTCAAAGGATGCACAAGAGTGTTAGAAATCACGAGAGCCCTCCCCAAGGGCCGGCCAACAAGTATTTATAAGCATCCTAAACGAATAGAGCCGTTATACCCCTTCACTGGACGTTTTTCGGGATGACCGGACGCGCCGGTCAAAACTGACCGGACGCGCTCAACCGCGTCCGATCCTCCAACGGTCACTGAGCCCCAACGGTCAAACCAACGACCGGACGCGTCCCAGGCAACGACCGGACGCGCCTCTCAACCGACCGGACGCGCCGCTCAACCGACCGGACGCGCCGATCGCACAGTACCGCGCGCCCGCGAAGCAATGACCGGACGCGCTCTAGGCAACGACCGGACGCGATAGTGCCAGCGTCCGGTTAGAGTCCAGTAAGCTCCCTCAACGACCGGACGTGTCCGATCGCGTGTGACCGGACGCGCCGCGCGTCCGATCGACCTTGCGAACCTCAGTTCCCTCTGGGCGCCTGACCGGACACGCCGGTCCCGCGAGTGACCGGACGCGCCGGTTGCAAACCCTAACACCCGCGCGCCTGACTGCTGCGTTGAACTGACCGGATGCGTCCGGTCATACCACGACCGCGTCCGGTGCAGCGTCCGGTCAGCTCTGTGACCTCCGTTCGCCTCCGTTTCTTTTCTGACTTCTGGCGTAGTGGAAAATAGGCATTTTAACTCATCAAAAACGTCTGAAATCCGCGCTCGCAAGCTCGGCGGGAGGGAGAGAGAGAACCAAACCCTCTCTACCGCTCAAACTCCAACGCCTTCGCAAAAGTGCCAACACCAACAAGTGATCACCACCTTGTGCACGTGTGTTAGCATTTTTATAATCATTTTTGAAGGTTTTCCAGTTAGCTCACTAGGCCCTACATGCAATGCACTTCATGAATTCACCTAGTGGCACCCGTGCATCGAATAACCAATAAGACTTCCCCTCTTAATAGTTCGGCTATCGATCCTAAACCACTCACACCCTCTATGGTGTCTTTAGTGCAAAACAAAATGACCCTATGGTTATACCTTTGCCTTGAGCCCATTTTGTTTTTTCAAAGGATATGATCCACTTCATATCATCACATGACCGTCTCGATCCATCGACCTTAACTTCACTTGCTCTTCACCGTTGCATCGGTCCGTCGGCGTCAAGTCTTGCTCAAGCTTCACCATCGCATGGTCCTTTTCTTCGAAGCCTCGACTTGCCCTTCACCTTCACAACCGGTCCATCAAGCCAAGTATCATCTTGGTCTTCATCATCTTGGTCACATGAGTTAATGTCATGTCTCATATTCAATGACCACCTTTATCTAAATCATCCACTTATATGCAAAGGTTAGTCCTAGGTTTCATCAATTAGCTAAAACCAAACTAGGGACTTTCACCCCTCAAATTTCTGAGCTTAATTGGTTGAGATTTCTTTGAGTTTTGGATCAGTTTTTGAATCTGGACTTATTCTGTTCAAGATCGGTTTTATTTTCTCGGTCAAGCAATTCTTTCTGTGCTTTTGTCCCGTGTTGAATTTCTTGACTTCACCGGACTAATAGCAGCTCAGTTTTTTTCTTCTGAATTCCCAGCGTGCAGCAACCTGTAGTAAATCAGCAAAGCTGCCTGTTCTTGTCATCACTGGTTCAACAGTTAAATATTGCCTTCTTAATTGTGTCTTTTTCTTAATTCTCTTGATTCCGTGTGTTTGTTTGTGAGTAAGTAGTGTCTAGTGTAGCGCAGTTAGATTTCTTTTTGCTACTTTAGTTTTGCAGCCCAGTTTTTATTTTGCACAATTAATTAGAATTTATGTCAGCTAGCTTAGTTAGCGTTGCGGCTCAGATCTTGTTTTACATCGTTAATTTGAATTTTTTTTTGTCAGCCAGCTATTTAGCGAGTCTTTTAATTATTACTTAATTTGTCATATTACTTCCATGCTACTTTGGCACTTTCCTAATTGTTCCTAGAATCAACACATAACTAGTTGGGACGTATTCAATCCATATGCTTATCAACAAACCACATCATTCACTAATAACATATATTTAGTTATTTACATCAGATTGCTAAATCATCTACTAACATGTATTATGATATTCATTCGTTCAATTTCATCTGTAATTCCCGCAGCAACCCGTGGGGTATTCTTCTAGTCTCTTATAAAGTTAAACTCCACTACAAGTTCTATTTAGAACTAGAACCATAGGGTGTGTTTTGTCGTGTGGCCAACCCCTAGCCTGGCTCACTGAATCCAATTTTGGCCTGTTTAGTTGCCTGAAAATAGGCTAGAGCCTGGCTCGGGCTAGCCATCCATACCCTTTTAGCCAGGCCAGGATTGAATGGCCAAATCGGTCGTTCAACTGGAGCCAGGCCCGAGCTAGCCCATGTGCTCGTTCGCATCACCTCCCGCGGTACTGCGCGCCGCCGCTCCTCCTTCGTGCGCACCTTGTCCTCCTTCCCCTGCTCCTCCTCCCGTCGAGGCTCTGAGCACCGACAGAGCACTCGTGGGCGTCGGGAGGCCGGTGTGGTGGCGCGCCGCCAACACCGGCACGGGCACCACTAGGGCCCAGCCGAGGTGCTGCGTCGCCGACCATGGTGAGGGGGCAGAGCTGCTTGGTCCTTCTCCTTCCTTAAGCATACACCAACCACCACACCCACCTCCTGGAAGAAGTTGCGGGATGGAAAGGAGGAGGAAGGGCGCGATGTGCCATGCTCGTCGTGCTCGTCGAGCAGCTGGTTGTTTGCGTCGCCGGCCATGGAGGAGGAGCAGAGCTTCCATCGTGCTACTTTGTCCTGGCATCAAGATGCTCGATTGGGGCGAACGAGGAGAGGGGCAAAGTCCGTCTTGTTGCCGCGCTACTCCATCGATTGGGCCAAGCTCGTGCGCCATGGCCGCCGCCATCCTCCTCCTTCGCTAGAGCTCGAGCTCCTCGCCGGAGATGCACCGGTGATTGGTGCCGAACCACGCGACTAATTGGTGCAGCACGTCGATGGGGAAGGCGTCGCAAGCCACTGTCGTGCTGCTGTGCTCATGGTGCTCCTCTCTCCTCGTCTGCTGCTCCACTTGCGCCGCCACTGCTGTGCTCGCCTAACTTCAGCCTCGGCTCGCTCGAGAGCAGCTGGTCGGAGTCGGCCATGACGGCTTAGTTGCAGTGCCTAAGAAGCTCCGACCCACGACGATGATGTCGCTCTGGCTGCTGCTCCTGTTGGATGCCCATGACTTGTTTGATGAAATGCTTCAAAGGGGTAACATTACCCATTGGGAGAAGAGGTGACTGTATCAAAAACAAACCAGACAATCAAACACACCCTGAGGCTAGCCAGACTACTATAGTATAGACAACCAAATAATTAAGAGTTGGCTTGATGAGAGAAGGCTAAGACTGCCCTGGCTAGGATTCTAGCCAGGCTAGAAATTGGCTAGGAAACCAAACACACTTGTTCCACGTCGGCACTTCCATATTTCCTGTCTTTACTTGATCTCTGGTGATCTCCACTCCATCCCCTGCCAATCCCATTTGAAACTGCCGCACCCACAGTCCAGCAGGGCACGGCAACGACAGGCACACGAAGAAGTCGGCCCTGCTGGTTGAGCAACGACCGTCCACGACGAGGTTGAGCAATGCAGCAGCCATGCTCTTTCTTGTCCTAAGCATCGCGGCGCATCCGATCGTCCATGGGTTCGAACAGGTAGCGGCTCGTCATGCCCACAACCTTTTTGACGAAATGCACTGGGCAAGAGTTGCTTCAGACGGACAAATCAGCGAGCCACGTCAGCATGAGAAGTCCACGTGGAGGGTATGGACCTAAGTGATACGACATTAAAGTTTATGGACCAAAAAATCCACTTTCAAAGTTGATGGATCTAACTGAAACATCTTCACAAGTTAATGAACCTCCGGTGCGTTTAACTAAAAAAAACATCGAATAACTTCCTATCCTCTTTGCTTCCCATGACGAGCTCTTCGCTTCGCCAACCTGTCCTCTCGTAATAGCCTTAAGCTGACTGAGTCACTCTTCTCCCGCATCACCATCGACGTTGATAAAAGGATAGACGACAAAAATACACATGTCGATTACAATGATCATGACACAAATATGATGGTTTTCATGACAGTGATCTTGATGAAACTTTTGATATCTTATTATGTGCAATTGGTCCGTGGATTCCTGAAGCACAATGCACTAAAATTTCACGAGCCGCGCCATAGATTGACAACATTGAGCTTTTTCTCTTTGTGAGAAACTATAACAAGTGGAAACAAACACGTTCATCAAAGCATGGCCCATAATGTTAGTGATTATTCCACTTTTAGTTAAGAAGATTTGAGACATCAGATAGATAGATGTTGGCACAAGCACAACAACGATGCTGACAGTGACCAGCGGTTAGTTGCTGCTTGATGCACCGCCGACGCATGGGCTGATTGCTATTGGGGCTGCTCGATCGATCGCTGGAGCCAATGGTCGACGTGCTTCTGTTGATCAAAGACGCATATATCCCGCAGGTGCATGCCTCATGCCGCGTGGAACACGCCCGCTAGCCGCTACGGAGGCGTGTGGACCGGCACGACAAATGCTACGAGACGCCCGACCAACTCAGCCTGGCTTTACTGCCGTCGCATCGCACAGTAGTGGCCCGTGGCAGCGGCCAGCGGCCCACGCGCGCGCCTCGTGTTTTCTGGCCCAAGCGAGGTATCGACATGACGAGCGCCGGCGTCTGTCTCTGTCTGCAGCGGCGATTTGCTTGGCCGGTGCTCTCTCCCGATGGCGAGACGAGCGCCCAGCGACAGCGGTCACGATTTTTTGGGGGCCCCGGTATGATGCGTTTGAATTGGCTACCGGAGGGGTAACGCCAAGGTGCCACCAGACCGATGCAGCGCCCGATCTGTTTGCCACGTACGATCTCTTGGCCACATCCAAGCAAAACACGTTGATGCTGAGAGTGACATCACTGTAAAACAATTACGGGAGTAAAAATTCCTTTTGGACCATTACACAGTTATTCCCGTGTCCTAGACGTCAGGCTGCAACTGCATGCAGCAAGGTCTTACCGTGTAGGATACCATGAGCTGCCCATCACTCTTCTGAGTGAACGAACATATGCTAGTTGGAGACGTGCGTACGAAGAACTAATATGTCTGCTGAGGAACCTAGAAGAAACTTAAACAAACTATAGATGGATTTGAAGGACTGAAACCGTGGCCAAAGGGTGGGTGAAACTTGGCCTATATCTCAATTCTGACCAGACGCGCCTCTTCTAGGAATCGTTAAGGTCATATGCTTGTGGGGATCCAAGATATAAGATATAGATGCTTGCCCTGTCCTTCGCTACGCGGACGACACTCTAATTTTCCTTGTAGCTCCCGTGCGGCCATCCTTGGGGCTAAATGTGTCCTGGAAAATTTCGAGCTTGCCACCGGACTCTCCATTAACTACCACAAGAGACTACATTTCTCCCAAATTGGCATTGGCACCTCCACCGCTCAGGATCTTGCTGCCCTATTGAAGGGTCGAGATGGCGGACTAGAGGGGGGTGAATAGTCATTTCTAAAACTTAAATGTGTTGGCTAACCAAAATAAATGCGGAATTAAACTTATCGGTCTAGCCAAGACTACACCCCTCTAACTAAGTTCACAAGCACCTCACAAAGATCCTAATTAAGCAACTAAGGTGCTTTACTTAGCAAGAGCTCTCCTATTTAATTCTAGAGCAAGGTCACACAAACCTATGCACTAGTACTTTGCAAGCAAGAGGGATCTCCTACACAATTCTAGTAAGCAAAGCGCACAAAGTCTAAGCTCACTAGCAAGGCTCAATAACAAGGCTACACAAGCCAAATTAGAGAGCGTAAATTACTTAGCTACACACACTAAGCAATGTGACTAACAAGGTTACACAAACCAAATTAGCCATGCAAAGGGGATACTTCTAGCTACACAAGCAAGAAGATATCTAGCTAGCTACACAAGCACAACTAGAACAAGAGCAACTACACAAGCAAGATATATATGAAAGTAAATACAAGCTTGTGTTGCACGAAGGCAAACCACCAAGAAGAGTAGACAATGTTGACACGATGATTTTCTCTCGAGGTTCACTTGGTTGCCACCAAGCTACGTCCCCGTTATGTCGACCAACACTTCGTGGTTCGGCGGCTAATCGGTCACACACCGAGCCTCTCAAAAGGCGCCGCAAGAACCCACCATAAAGTGTGGTAGCTCAATGACACGCTCCACTAGAGTTGCTCTTCGTGATCCCTGCGGGGTGAGCACAATCCCCCTCACAAAGCTTCTCCGGAGCCTCGCACAATCTTCTTGCGAGCTTTGATGGAGCCACAAGCCACCAAGCCATCTAGGAGGTGGCAACCTCCAAGAGTAACAAGCACCACCGGCTTGCAACACGATCACCTAGTGCTATACTATGCAATCTCTCAAAGCAACGCACTAGAATCGCTCTCTCACTCGATCCGATGAACACTATCAAGCATGAGTGAGTTAGAGGGCTTCCAAGCACTACCACATAAACCACAAAGGCCAAAGTGTGCTCAGCTGACGGCCAAGGCTGGCCAAGGCATCTATTTATAACCCCACTATTAAATAGAGCCGTTACCCCTTCACTGGGCAGATTTCGGGACGACCGGACGCGCCGGTCGAACTGACCGGACGCGCTCAACCGCGTCCGATCCTCCAACGGTCACTGCGCCAACGGTCAAACCAAACGACCGGACGCGCTGCTCAACTGACCGGACGCGCCGATCGCACAGTACTGCGCGCCCGCGAAGCAACGACCGGACGCGCTCCAGGCAACGACCGGACGCGATAGTGCCAGCGTCCGGTTGGAGTCCAGTAAGCTCCCTCAACGACCGGACGCGTCCGATCGTGAGTGACCGGACGCGCCGCGCGTCCGATCGACCTTGCGAACTTCAGTTCCCTCTGGGCGCCTGACCGGACGCGCCGGTCCCGCGAGTGACCGCGTCCGGTCACCTCTGTGACCTCCGTTCGCCTCCGTTTCTTTTCCGACTTCCGACGTAGTGGAAAATAGGCATTTCAAATCCTCAAAAACGCCTGAATCCCGCGCTCGCAAGCTCAGTGGAAGGGAGAGAGGACCCCAAACCCTCTCTACCGCTCAAACTCCACCACCTTCGCAAATGTACCAACACCACCATGTGATCAACAACATGTGCAAGTGTGTTAGTATTTTCACAAACATTTTCTTCGAAGGAATTAGGCACTCAACTTGCCTCGCCACTCGATCCTAACACGTATGCAGAGTTAGATCGCTCAAGTGGCACTAGATGACCGATATGCAAACAAGTTTGCCCCTCTTAATAGTACGGCCATCTATCCTAAACCCGGTCATCATCTTCTCTACACATCTATGACCGGTGAAATGGAAATGCCCTAGGTTATACCTTTGCCTTGCGCATTCCACTTCATCTCCTCCGACGTTGATGCAACGCATGCACCAACCAATCACCAAATGATATGATCCACTTCATATCATTACGTGATCGTATTGGTTCATCGATCTTGACCTCACTTGCTCTTTACCGTTGCCTCGGTTCTTCGGCGCCAAGCCATCACACAACTTGCCCTTCACCCTAGCAACCGGTCCATCAAGCCAAGCCTCATCTTGATCTTCTCCACCTTGGTCACATGACTCCATGTCATGTCTCATGTGCATTAAGCTCCTTCATGACATCATCACATGTGGACTAATTTCCTGTGTATCTCACATAAACACAATTAGTCCACCTAAGGTTGTCACTCAATTACCAAAACCAGACAAGGACCTTTCAATCTCTCCCCTTTTTGGTAATTGATGACAACTCTACAAAGATATGGAAATTATGCTTTTCAAGCTAGCACTTCACACAAGGTGTAAATTGCTAACTTATTTTGGATTTAATGTTACTTATCCAACTTTTAAGCTCTATGTCAAGATTTGGATAAGAACCATAATATCCAACTTGGTAGTGATAACTCCCCCTACATATGTGCTCAAATGGTTTGGTTTCAAGCTTGCACATATGCATAAATATGAAATTTGTGGGATGGTTAGCACTACTAAGTGATGCTAAGGTGTATAGAATAAACCTTTGTAGCTCGATACCAATTAGTAGCTTGATACCATTTGAAAATCACAAGTTTGCCATCATCCTTAGCATCATGAGTAGCTAGACATCAAAAACACTAGAAACCCCGTGAGATCAATATTATAAGCATGGTTCTAGTTTTTGCATGATAATCACAAGTCTAGCTAACATTCTATGCATGCTAGTTATCAAATCATCATTCAAGTTCTATAACTAGCATACACCACACAAGCATGCATATTGAATTTAAGAACTTATGCAATGCAAGCAAGCACATGAATTATGCACATATCAAATGTAATCAATCAAAGTTCATGAGCTTGCTCCCCCTACTTGTGTGCTTTCTTTGTCCAAGAATGTTTGATCCCCTTACATTCTTCAATGTTGCTCCCTCTTTGTCCATGTCCATGTCCAATCTTTCCAATCTCTCACAAAGCTGAAAAGGCTTTTCATATCTTTGTACAACTTCTCCCCCTTTGTCATCAATTTCCATAAAAGGTGTTCTTCTCAATTGATACAAAGGCTTGCATTGGGGTAGATGATTGAGACTTGAATATTGCATTTTTGATGGACATTACCACATATGTTGGAATGATAAACTTTATGGTTGCTCTTGAGATTCCACATAGGATCTTTGACCTTGATACCAATCGGTGGGGCTTCTCCCCCTATGTCATAGCATGTGTCATTCACTTAAGATACCACTTGAAGATGAGGGTAGCATTGCTTGATTTGATCACTTAAAGTTGAGGATCACTTGTGAAACCATCGTCTTGCATGAAAGATACCACATGAAGATACCATGAGTAGGAATGTGATACCATTTGAAAGAATTTTCTAGTATGGATCCACTTTTAAGGATTTGATAATAATATTCACTTCTTGAACATTTGCTATCTTCATGAGTACCACTTGTAAGATATCACTTGTAGATCATTATCTAGACACCACTTGTGAATACCACTTGGAAGATCAATTTGAGTCTAGATACTACTTGAAACAAACTAGATATCCATTTTTATTGTTGTCTTGTGCTTGTACTCTTATCATTGTCATGAGCTTCTTGTATGACTTGAACTATGTTGATTTGCCTAAGATTCCAAGTCCGGTTTGATCTAATGACAAGCTTCTTCACACCTTATGCTAAGGGTTATCTTGCCAATATTGTACTTGTCACTTGTTAGCAATCCAAACTAGATCAAGTACTTGGGTTTACTAGCTCATGAACAAACTCATATACATACCACTAGAACATTTTTATCATTCAAGCAATAGTGGTAGGCAATGAATTTAAACTTTTCATTTGTTATGCATGATCCTAATAAGCATGTACTATATGCACTAACGACATACTAGTAAAGGATGATATGATCATGCACATTTCAATAATACCTTTGCTATGTTGGAGTAGAGGATAGTCATATAGATTCCAATTCATTACTCCAATAGCAATGTGAAGTCTAATTTATGGCTTGGTGAAGACCAATCATCATAGATAAATCCATTCTTCATCCATATGAAATGAAAACCACTTATGATCAAGTGCACTTTCTTGTTGTGGTTGGCTTGCTTCATTATATCATCTTTGCTTGTATGAGAGAATCACTTAGAATATCAATTGAATTGCAATGACTAACTCTCTTTTGGGTGTTGCTTGCTCTTTAGATCAATCCTTTTGATTTGCTTCAAGTAAGCATCACAAGTTCCTCGGATCACCACTTCCATGTTAGCCTTCCAAGTCCCAAACTTGGTTTCACCTACACACGGCGGCAAACCCCTCACTAGGGAGAAGTGACCTTTCTCCAAAGAACCACTCTTGATACTCACTTGAAATGATATTGTTTGATTGATCCAAGTGATGAACTTAATTTGATGAGTAACCTTGAATCCTTCTTTAAGTCCTTTTCTTTCTACTTATTTAAGTCTTTTTCTTTTTACCAAATGATCTCCAATTATCACTAGAACTTAAACTTCACCTTCATCTTGAGTTTTTTCTTGATCTTCCAATTTGAGCACCGAATATGTACACCAAGTACATTCTATAATCAAATAGCCTTATACTCATTGCTTTGTCATGCTTCTAGATCAATTCAAAACCAAACTTAGGTACCTCAAACACTTGTAAACATGATTTCCACTTGAGGACCTTTCAATCAAAGTGACTCTAGATCAATCAATAATTGTCACTTTTCTGGCAGATTCTGTACCCTTCAAAGAATAAATCATATCTCCCAATGTACAGATCCAAATACCATGAAATTTGGTGGAGATGTGCTTCACTAAGTCATCTAGCAACTTTAAAAATTTGAGCTTCATTTCACATCTAGATTGCTACCAGATTTCAAATCTTCCACCACTGCTACATGCTGAAAACTGCTACATTATGGCTGACAAGATGCACTCCAAAATCATAGCATTTTTTGTCCAATTCCCATGAAATTTCTACAAAATCTCATACCATAAGTCTAGAGCATGTATACCAAATTTCAAGCCAATCCAAAAAGATTTGGTCATCCAAACTCAGACTTGATCACTGCTAGCTTAGATTTTCAATTTTGGACAGATTTCAATACATTGAGCAATACTTCATCAAATATGAATCAAACTTGAAACTAACTTGTTTGAATAGTTTCACAAGACATATATCCATCCAATCCGCTTACTAAATGTTACCTCATGAATTTATCCAACACAAACCAATCCAAACTTGATTACTAAGCATTTAATCCATTCAATCATCTCATAGCAAGCAACATTACACATTTATCCAATTCAATCAACTCATATGCACCCAAATGAAATGATCAACTAGAGATATACCTTGGTTAGCTCATGATCATTCAATAGCAAGCTTTTACTCAAATAAATTGCAAGCCATCAAATAATTCCAATAAATCATTCACAACTTGATCATGACACTTGTATGTTGTAGCACTTGGACTTCACTTATTTTGACTTGGCATTGGGATTGGATATGCATTGAGCTTCATAACTTGACTCAATATATGATGAACAAAATGAAACCAATTGAATCAGGCCTCCAATGCCGATGGTACCTACAAATAATCATCCACTTTTTGATGGTACCCAAACAAGTTTAGGTCCTCTCAAGTTAGGTGTAATATACTTAGGCATTGCCTTAGTATGAGTAGCGGGATGTTTTGCAATAGCAACAATAGAGGTACTATTTACATTCTTTCTAAGCACATTAGTATCATCAATTGAAATATGCTTAGAAGTGTTACCTAGGGGACATGAATGTGCCATATGTCCCCTTTTCCGGCATGAATAGCATCTTCTTTTTGATTGAGCCTTTTCTTCATTGCTCATGTGATGCTTTTCATTGCCTTGCCTCTCATGAGTTGCTTGAGCCTTCTTCTCATGCTTGGTAGGACACCCCGAGGCAAAGTGTCACATATCTTCACACTTGAAGCACTTGATGTGAGCATGTACTTTCTTCTCGATTTGATTCTTGCTCATCATCTTGGCATCTTGGATTTGCCTTGGATGCCTTGCTCTACCACCCCTTCTTGTTTTCTTCTTCTTCTTCATCAAGTCATCATCATCTTCATGGTTGATGTTGACTTGAGCTCGGGGCTTTGCTTTTGGCTCAACTTGAGACTCCTTGGTAGGGCAACACTTGGCAATATGTCCCACTTCATGGCATCGGTAGCACATGAGTTGGGATAGCTTCTTTGCATCTTGCTTCTTCATAATCTTGCCCTTGCTCTTATTGTAGCCAATACCACTCTTATCACCATATCTTCTTTGATTGGTCATGATATGCTCAATGGCGATTTTAGAGTTGTAGCACCTCTCTAACTTGTTGCTCAAATTCTTCACTTCACTTTTGAGCTCATTGTTCTCCTTCAAAAGGTTAGTCTCACAAGACATAGAAGAAGAACAGGCATCTAATTGTGAAGAACATGGCATATATAATAAATCATCACAAGATGTGGATACATGCTTCTTGCCTACATCACAAGGGTTAGTAATATGTGATTGATCATTTGACCTAAATGATGAGCTCTCACTAGATTTGGTTTCTTCATTAGAAGGCTTCTTAGTGAGTAAAGAATGTTCTTGTGCCAAATTATCATGAGCAACACTAAGTTCCTCATGAGCTAATTTTAGCTCCTCATGTGAACAAGTAGTAACATAAAGTAGATGCTTTTGTTGTTCACATGTGGTTTTTAGAAATGAGTTTTTATTTTTCAATTTACTTGTTTTTGCCATCTCATTTCTTAGGGCCTTTGAGAGTTTATATAGAAGCTCAAAATTTGGACCATCACAATCAACAACAAAGCCACCAATAGATATCTTAGTGTCACCATGTGATGATATTGATGAGCTTGTTGAGGCATCACTCTCATAGCCATCATCTTCACCATCAAGTGTGCATAGAGTAGAATCATTGCTTGCATCACTTGTGGCATTATCATCATTCTTGTCAAGTGATCTTGTGGCATGATCATTATCATCATCACTTGACATTGAGGTGGAGCAATCCTCCACAACCACCTCGTTGTGGTCATGCTCAACATCCTTATGTACCTCCATCACTATGTGATCATCCTTCTTGAATTTTCCATCATCCCAAATTGAGGAGCCACAATAGTGATGCTTGAGCGCCGTCCACATGCTATGTGCACTTGAGAGACCTCTCACCTTGTCAAAAATCTCATCATTCAAAGCTTTGATTAGATAAAACTTAGCTTATGCATCAAGTGTTCGGCAATCCTTTTGAGCTTGGGTACGGTTACCACACCCATCCAAGTCATGAGAAAAGCCAACAACTATGATCCACCAAAACTTAGGGCCAAGAGCACGAAAATGATCAAGCATATGATTTTTCCACCGTGCATAGTGAGTGCCATCAAAAATGTGTTCCACACAATCATCTAGCCCATAAGCCGCCATCCTCTCGGGTCGGTGAAGACCGCAAATGAGAGACCCAGATCTGATACCACTTGAAGGGTCGAGATGGCGGACTAGAGGGCGGGTGAATAGTCTTTTCTAAAACTTAAACGCGTTGGCTAACCAAAATAAATGCAGAATTAAACTTATCGGTCTAGCCAAGACTACACCCCTCTAACTAAGTTTACAAGCACCTCACAAAGATCCTAATTAAGCAACTAAGGTGCTTTTCTTAGCAAGAGCTCTCCTATTTAATTGTAGAGCAAGGTCACACAAACCTATGCACTAGTACTTTGCAAGCAAGAGGGAGCTCCTACACAATTCTAGTAAGCAAAACGCACAAAGCCTAAGCTCACTAGCAAGGCTCAATAACAAGGCTACACAAGCCAAATTAGAGAGCGCAAATTACTTAGCTACACACACTAAGCAATATGACTAACAAGGTTACACAAACCAAATTAGCCACGCAAAGGGGATACTTCTAGCTACACAAGCAAAAAGATATCTAGCTAGCTACACAAGCACAACTAGAACAAGAGCAACTACACAAGCAAGATATATATGAAAGTAAATACAAGCTTGTGTTGCACGAAGGCAAACCACCGAGAAGAGTAGACAATATTGACACGATGATTTTCTCCCGAGGTTCACTTGGTTGCCACCAAGCTACGTCTTCGTTGTGTCGACCAACACTTCGTGGTTTGGCGGCTAATCGATCACACACCGAGCCTCTCAAAAGGTGCCGCAAAAACCCACCATAAAGTGTGGTAGCTCAATGACACGCTCCACTAGAGTTGCTCTTCGCGATCCCTGCGGGGTGAGCACAATCCCCCTCACAAAGCTTCTCCGGAGCCTCGCACAATCTTCTTGTGAGCTTCGACGGAGCCACAAGCCACCAAGCCGTCTAGAAGGTGGTAACCTCCAAGAGTAACAAGCACCACCGGCTTGCAACACGATTACCTAGTGCCACACTATGCAATCTCTCAAAGCAACGCACTAGAATCGCTCTCTCACTCGATCCGATGAACACTATCAAGCATGAGTGAGTTAGAGGGCTTCCAAGCACTACCACATAAGCCACAAAAGGCCAAAGTGTACTCAGCTGATGGCCAAGACTGGCCAAGGCATCTATTTATAACCCCACTATCAAATAGAGCCGTTACCCCTTCACTGGGAAGATTTCGGGATGACCGGACGTGCCGGTCGTAACTGACCGGACGCACCGGTCGAACTGACCGGACGCGCTCAACCGCGTCTGATCCTCCAACGGTCACTGTGCCAACGGTCAAACCAAACGACCGGACGTGCTGCTCAACTGACCGGACGCGCCGATCGCACAGTACTGCGCGCCCGCGAAGCAACGACCGGACGCGCTCCAGGCAACGACCGGACGCGATAGTGCCAGCGTCCGATTGGAGTCCAGTAAGCTCCCTCAACGACCGGACGCGTCCGATCGTGAGTGACCGGACGCGCCGCGTGTCCGATTGACCTTGCGAACTTCAGTTCCCTCTGGGCGCCTGACCGGACGCGCCGGTCCCGCGAGTGACCGCGTCCGGTCACCTCTGTGACCTCCGTTCGCCTCCGTTTCTTTTCTGACTTCCGGCGTAGTGAAAAATAGGCATTTCAAATCCTCAAAAACACCTGAATCCCACGCTCGCAAGCTCGGTGGGAGGGAGAGAGGACCCCAAACCCTCTCTACCGCTTAAACTCCACCACCTTCGCAAATGTGCCAACACCACCATGTGATCAACGACATGTGCAAGTGTGTTAGCATTTTCACAAACATTTTCTTCAAAGGAATTAGGCACTCAACTTGCCTCGCCACTCGATCCTAACACGTATGCAGAGTTAGATCGCTCAAGTGGCACTAGATGACCAATATGCAAACAAGTTTGTCCCTCTTAATAGTACGACCATCTATCATAAACCCGGTCATCATCTTCTCTACACACCTATGACCTGTGAAATGGAAATGCCCTAGGTTATACCTTTGCCTTGCGCATTCCACTTCATCTCCTCCGATGTTGATGCAACGCATGCACCAACCAATCACCAAATGATATGATCCACTTCATATCATCACGTGACTGTATTGGTTCATCGATCTTGACCTCACTTGCTCTTCACCGTTGCCTCGGTTCTTCGGCACCAAGCCATCACACAACTTGCCCTTCACCCTAGCAACCGGTCCATCAAGCCAAGCCTCATCTTGATCTTCTCCACCTTGGTCATATGACTCCATGTCATGTCTCATGTGCATTAAGCTCCTTCATGACATCATCACATGTGGACTAATTTCTTGTATATCTCACATAAACACAATTAGTCCACCTAAGGTTGTCACTCAATTACCAAAACCAAACAAAGACCTTTCACCTCTTTGGGACTACAGTCTCGTCATTCCCCCCAACTTACCTTGGTCTTCCTCTTTCCCCCCACAAATTGTCTGTCAATGACTGCCTTCCTCTTATTGCTTCGTGTGATAGATACCTCTCCGGGTGGCGTGCTTCCCTTCTTAACCGCGCTGGACATCTCACCTTGGTTACTGCTGTCCTCAGCTCTCTTCCCCTCCACTACATGTCAGCTCTGAATATTCCCAAAACAACTATCAAGGCAATAGATCGATGTCGACGGGCTTTCTTTTGGACCGGTGATGAGGCCCACCATGGTTCTAAGTGCTTAGTGGCCTGGGAAAATGTCTCCATTAAGAACGATGGAGAGTTGGGAGTTAAAGATTTGGAGCTTCAAAATAGATGCATGCTCATGAAATTTATTAATAAACTCTTCTCCAATGAACCTGCACCGTGGAAGCAATGGATCCTCCGAGACGCTGCATCCTTCGACACTCCCTCTAATGGTTCGACCTCTTATCTTTGGCGGATCATTAATGATGAGCTAACTACTTATCGTTCGATCACTTATGTGAATGTTCTTGATGGTGCATCTACCTCCTTTTGGTTTGATCATTGGCTCCCTGCCAGCCCTCTCTATGCATGTTTCCCATTCTGCTCTTTTTTCACATACCACTAGGCTTAATGTATCGGTTCAGGATGTTTTCCAAGCAAGGTTTGATTTGTGCCTCCGATCCAAACTGACAAATGCAGCTGCAACCAGCTAGCAGACCTCCTTCTATGCTTGTAGGAAACCAATCTCCACGAAGGAACTGACAAGCGGCTTCTGAAAAATTCCGGCAAAGTGTTTACCACCAGGGATGCTTACGCTACACTTGATTGCCACTCAGAAACGCCGGATATACATGGGCACCATATATGGGGTACACGTCTACCTAACAAGGTCAAAGTTTTCGCCTGGCTCTACTTCAAAGACAGATTGAGCACGCGGGCCAATCTCTTTGCAAAGCATGTGTTAGATGAAGGTGCCTGTCAGCGATGTTCTCTGGTTGCGTTGAATATCGCCGCATTGTTTTCTTTGACTGCACTTCTAGCGCCGACCTCTGGGAAACGCTCAACCTGAACAGCGTCGTTGACTTGACGGACACAAATGTATGGACTGGATGCCCTCACTCTCACCTGAATTCAAAACTTTGGCCTTTTGTGTTTCTTACTATTCTCTGGTGGATTTGGGATGCTAGGAATGTTGAGGTCTTCAGAAGCCAACCCTCTTCAAGTCAACATATCATTTCTAGAGTCTGTGATGATCTTGTTGTTCGGCAAAATCGACTGAAAGTCGATCATGATGTAACTAATCTTAGGCACTGGCGTATGTTTCTGTCATCTTGTATCTCTCCGACACACTCTGCGCTTTGATCGGAGTTTTTTTTTTGTCTCTAATAAAAACCCGTTCACTTAAAAAATGAATATAGATATAGATATAGATAAGATGATGATAATAATACATGCCCGTCAATCAATCATGCATCTGAAGTTGTGAACGTGCCAATAATCAAGAAATGTGCCAGTTGGGGCACTTCCAAAACATGCACTGTCTTGTTGAGTTCTCGGCACATGGACGCTATAGTGCAGGGGTCCCGGGTGGGAGATTGTTTCGGAGCTAGTGTACCCGTCTGCGTGCCCTTGTCTCCTTGCATAGCAAGGTGACTCTTTGGATGTAACGTGTGCCCACGGGTGACAGGCCAAAATAAACTTGGCCACATACTATTAGGCAACACAAGACACAATTAGCTTCCACTGTTGATTGATGACCAAAAGTTGACTTGATAGCTTTCCTATTTTTATTTACTAGCTTAGTCTATCTTAGCTACTTTGATAGCCAAAGTTGCCAAAATTGCGATCACTAATCTTTTGATCATAATTTTTCCGTGTCAGATTTTACCATGGATAGAATGTTTTTTCGCCACCGTGTCTAAGCACGTTTTTTTTCATAGCTAGAACATGCCACACTAACAATGTGCCATGTGCCATGAATTTTTCGGCATCAAAATTTAATTAGCTTGGCTAGGACGTACGCACACACGGCACCCTCGAGTCTCGAGTGGAAGGGATGTTAAGACACTGCACGTTGTAATTTTACTTTCATGATGAATTGTTGACTGAACAACCGGGATAGAGATTCCATTTGTGTGGCCTAGCCTAGAACCGTACCCAAAATAGAAAACCGGAGCATATTTCGGATCTAGTCCTGGTTTTTTCTGGCTTGCTGGTTTTTTTCGGTCTCCCGGTTTTTCCGGCCCACTTCTATATATATACCTTCTTGCTGTGTATCATCATTGGTTACTTTCTCCGTTTATAGTACTGCTAGCTGGTTCGGAGTGATGATAGATATATTTCACGGCGAGGATTACCCAGAATTAGACAGCAACACAAGCAGCTCTCTTCTCCAGAGGCAATAAACTAGTTAGATAAGTATCACCAAAGAGTAGCTTCGGCTACAACTACAACGAAGTATCATTTAAACCCCACATGGCCGCGTTCAGTTCTTCTGTCGTTGCTTCTAGAGGCTTGGCACTTCAGATTCAGACCACCCTTGTGGTTTCTCCTCCTCCTCGCTGCCGCGGGACTCCAGTGATCTCCGTATCACCTCATGCTCACCGCCAAAGAACTACACGGTAAATGCATCTCTCTCTTAAAGCTCCACATAGATCCTACTTAAGATGCACTGTATCTAGCATGCCTGAAGTTTCACGAACAACATATAAAGTCTCACCTGTTTTTTTTGTTCAGAATCCGTGCAGTAGATCCAGCCTCTGCAAATTCGTTAGCAGGCGGAAACCTCGTAATCCCAATACCGGACCTGCTTTCAGTTTTATCATGGTGAGCGAAGAAAACAGATACATGTATCATGTATGCGTCGCTTGTTCATTGTTCAGATGTAGTTTTCCAAACTTATTGGATCAATTTCCTTCTCGCGTTCCAAACCGGCCTACTACCATCTCCGCTTTGTCAGGCCCTGATGTTTGGTGCGGCCATAGCTGCAGCAGTACCTCTCTACAGAAGGTTCAGAACATTAGAAGGTATAAACACGGCGGAGACGACCGTGTGTCCACCACCACTTTGAGAAATCTTCTAGTGTTCTGAACCTCGCTTCAGACGTTATTTGATTGCAAGTTTTGTGTTAACAGATAACGTAGAGAAGGCGGCGGAGGCGGCCATCGAGGTGATCGACACGGTGCGGAGGCGACCGAGAAGGTCGCCGACGAGGTTGCCGAAGCGTTCCCCGGCAATGAAACTCTCAAGCAGGCAGGCCTCCAAGATTAAGGCGATCGCGGATGAGATTGAGGAAGATGCCGACAAAGCTGAGGCCCTAATTGAGAAGGTTAGTTTTACTTTTAGGCCATGTTTGGTTTGGATGTTAAAGTTTAACAAACACTATAGTACTTTTGTCTTATTTGATAAAAAATTTTAATCTTGGACTAATTAGGCTTAATAGATTCGTCTCGTAAATTACTTCTAATCTGTGCCGACATACATGCAATTAGTTTACATTTAGTGCTCCATGTATTTGAGAAAACGTTGATGTGATGGGAGTTAAATTTTAACTCCTGGAAAACCAAACGGGCCTTACCCAATTCCGATCACTGCAGCTGCTGTGCTGGTAGTACTGCTTCCATGATGGCTTGGTACGATCATGGACTGGATCTACCAGTGGGGTCGTCGTTTTGACTTTGGCTGTGTTTAGATCCGAAATATTTGGGGAAAAAATTTCTGTTGCACTTTCGTTGTTATTTGGCAAAATTTATCCAACTATAAATTAATTAGGCTTAAAAGATTTATCTCGACATTTACAGACAAACTGTACAATTAGTTATTTTTTACCTACATTTAATGCTCCATGCATACGTCCAAAGATTCGATATGACGGGTGGCAGATGAAATATTCTGGGAAGTGAACGGGCCTTTATATGGCATGGGAACATACACGCCTGGTTCAGATCCTAAAATTTTTTGGAAAAAATTCATGTAGTATTTTCATTGTTATTTGGTAAAATTTGTCCAACTATAGACTAACTAAGCTTAAAAATTCATCTCGACATTTACAGACAAATTGTACAATTATTTATTTTTTACCTACATTTAATGCTTCACGCATGCGTCTAAAGATTCGATGTGAGGAACTGTACAAAAAATTTTAGATTTTTTTTTTGGAACTAAATCGGCCACAGATACATTTATTGGGCCCGCCAAACTATTGATTGACAAGCAGGCTCACAAACAAACAAACAAAGGGCACTCGCTGCTCGTGAGCCCCCTAAGCTATTCTTTCACCAGCAACTGCACAACGGCTATTCTTCTTATTATTTTTCGTTGTCATTCTTCTTCCTACTTTAAGAGGATCTGTAAAGAGAAGATATTATATTAACAAAAAAATAAGCTAAAGCTAAAGCTAAGCGAACAAATGCACTTGAGTGGAGACATAGACAAAAAAAAAAAAGCTAAAACCAAGAGAACGATTAAACAACTCAAGTGAAAAACACAGTACAGGAGTCAAGTTTTATTTTGATTTTTGAGTACCCTATCAAATTAAAGACTTAAACATGAGTGGACAAATTCCACTACAGAAAACATAACCAACTGAGTTACACCTAGTTCACCATGTAGATCAAATATGCATTCATACATTAGTAATAAATATATTTTTATATATAGTTTATCAATCGTGAAAAATATTCTCATAATATACAATGATACTGAGAGTTCATTTTAAATTATATCAAACTCTATGACAATAAGTTTTGTATGTTTTTACTTTAGATGAGTTTATATATTTTGAATTAAAATTTATGGAATATCAATATTGATAGTTTAATTTTAAACATTCTATTTTGTTTATAAACAGTATTACTACCAATATAATTTGTTGGTAAAGGAAATTCAACATCTAGTGCTATGGTGCAGGCTAAAAACATGGTTTATGCCATCGTGGTAACTAAGAGTGGAGTATAGGACCTAGAATATATTTTTAACAAAATATAAAAGAAATTTTGAATAAAGATATAATAAGAAAGTTTGAAAGTAACATTTGGATACAAAACTTGCAGCAACTAATAAGATCAAAAGGTTAATTAATATAGGTTCGTGGTATCACAATGAGAGACCGAAAAATGTTATATAACTTTAAATAAGGTTTCAAAAAATTACATATTAAACTCCATGTGGTGCAATGCCAAGGATGAAATTACATATAAAGTAACTGTTAACATTATCGCAACCAAAAACAAATTATTAAGTATTTAAACGGGCATCAGGTTAGAAAATGAAGAGAGAAAGTAAAAATAATCAACTTTAATCAATTGTATGCATTAAGTTTATTTACCAAATTTATTTTATAAAATTTTGGTTGTTCATAGTGATGGGTTGTTGGTTGGTAAAAAGTTTTATATCATCAAATCATTGGTCGATAAAATTTATAACAGATCATTGGTCGGTATAAATATTAGCGTCCAATTATCGGTTGGTATATACCCTGTCAGTTGGTATAGGTTTATACGGACATCACTTACTACGGTAGATGGCATCGGTCGGTAATAGCGTTATAGCGGCCGATCATCAGTCGCTATAACTGCTTAGAGCCACTTTTTGGAGTTGCTACGGATTGGTTGTGGTATAGTGGTAACGTAAAATTCTAGACCGTTCTAAAGCATGGACTGTTAGACTAGTTCAGCACAAATAAAGAGGATACAACTTTTTTTTGAGGGAAAGGATACAACTATTTCACTTTGCTGACATTATTGGCAGGTTGATGAGATAAAGAAAGAGGTGGATTCAATTATCGATCCTCTAATAGACAAGGTCACGAAGAACAAATCCTAGAGAAGGAGACCATGCAACTGGAGGAGACAATAATGCAAATAAAACAGCCAGTGAATGAATGAATTTAAGAAGCAAACACTAGCTAGTTGGGCAGTAACCAGAAGAAACTACGGAGGCAATAACATGACACGTCTCAGTGTCATCGCCTATTTAAGTATCCCATTCGATGCTTTCTAATCACTCCTATGAGAGAGGACAAATTTTCTTGGATGTTTTATTATTGTTATCAAGTGTTTGTGTAGCTGTGCTTCTACGGTCACTGACATCCTAACAAGAACCACGATATAAGGCAAATTTTCTCGATCGCCACTTATGAACTTTGCCGCAAATAGTACGTATTCGTGTTTCCTCAAAAAATAGTACGTATTGTCGTATTCGTGTGCTGCGACCGGTGTTCCGCGTACCGATAGCGACGCAAACATCAGAGGGGATCGGCATGCGAATCCCTAAAAAGTCGGTTAAAAGTTTGAAACTTTGTAAAATTTTAACTAAAATATAAACATCTAAATGAATCTCATCTGAATAAATAACGTACAAAATTATCACTAACTGAAAATCGTGAGATTTCAAGCGATATATTCCGAAGCTTGGCTGCGACTAGTGTGAAACGGTAAATTGGTAAATTCTGCTCCTTGTCCTTGTCCATCAATTTTGCAATGGGCCATGGATGATTCACCGACTCACAGTGCACTAGACGCCCCTCGGCCGTCGGTGGATCTCGCAACTGTATATGACAAGGGTCACACGTTGGCTGAGGGTGTGTTTAGTTTGCCAAAACTTTTGGGTTTAGCTACTATATCACTTTCGTTTGTATTTATCAATTAGTATCTAATCATAAATTAATTAGGCCTAAAAAAAATTCGTCTCATGATTTTCTAACGGGAATCTTGAAATTTTTTGGAACTAAACATGGCCTTATTATTTATTATCTGCATAATGTGAAATTTTCTACATACTGCCACTGCGTGGATGAGGGCCAGGCGTAGACCCAACGCACCTTTCCTGCATGGGAGATTGGGTTCCCAGCGTCGATGTCGATGTACTAGCATACTGCAAACTGCAAAGCAAGGCCACACACCACGCCAGTGTGATTCCGTGAACGACACAACGCTCGGGGCTCGGGCGGCGATTACCGGATGCTTGGGAAGTTGGGATCTCCCGGGGTGGCCGCACCACGTGATGGCAGTATGACGCACATAGATCTCTTGTGTGTTGCGTCCTTTTCTTTTGTAGAAGTACAGGTACAGTACGCACTGTTTTTTAACGGAAATGCTTATTCCCGGGATCCGCTCGCTTGGCACGAACATCGCACCCGCCGTCCGATGCGAGCCACTTATCTCCCCGGCCATTTGGTTCGCTCGGCCCGCGCCCACGCCCATTGGAGGCCATGCTCGCGCTCGCCGCCACGCCACAAGAGGCCGTAACACCGCCGGAGACGGAGAGGATGCTGCCCCACTCCGGTGACCGCACCACCGCTGCCCCTAACCCTAACTTCGGCGGCCTTAAAAAGGAAGGGATTCGGGGAAGGGAGGCCAGCCAGCGGTGGGGAGGTCGTCGGGCGGTTTAGGGGCCCTGGCGGCGGCGGAGGCGGCCAGACCAGCTCGGGTGGAGGTGCCATGGCCAGAGTTCGCCGGAGGTCGCCATGGTCGATGCAGGAGGGGGAAGGGGGAAAAGGAGGTCGCCGCGGAGCTCCACGAGACCCTATCGCCCGCAGCGAGGCGGTGGGTGGCGGGGAGGTGGGAGGTAGTGGAGACGAGGCATTCGTGTGACTAGCGGCGAGATAGCCGCGACGAGGGATGGCAGGGGAGGAGGCGTCGGGAAGGGAGAAGAAGGCGGGGTCGGGGAAAGAAGAATAATAGGTGGGACGAGGAGAAGGTGTGTGGGCGGATTTTTCGATGCCAGCAGCGTGTCCGGATGCCCCGCGCCTGCTGCCCCTGCCTCCACGGGATGTGATGTTGTTGCCCCGCGCCTGTTGCCCACTATTATAATTTGCTAGATTGATGCGTCCACACATGCTGCTTCCCTCGTGCCTCTGCTGCTGGGTCCTGATTTGACCGCGCACACTTGTGGGGGGGAAATTATCGTACCCGCTACCATCAAGAGCAGCAGCGACGGGCCACGCCTGACCGTGCACTCCTGCTGCTTGCATGCTACTGCTGGCGCGTGATGGTGTTGCTGACTGGCCACATCAATCTAGAATAAGGAGAGAGAAGAGAGAGAGAGAGCAACCGAGCATGGATGAAGCTTAGTGCTCCACGCCTACTGTCGCGCTCGCTTGGCTTCCCACGCGCACGCGTGGACCGCTGCGCCCAAGGGGACCACCTTTGCCTGCGTCCCCTAGCCGTGCTTGCTGATGAAACACTTAATGTAAAAGCATTTGTTGCAACATACGTCCGAAATAGATGAAACATTTACAACATATGCTTACAACATATGTGTATGAGCACTACAACATATGCAACATCCAGATGAAACACTTGCAACATAAGTCTAAAACAGGTGAAACATTTGGAACATACACTTGCAACATATGTGCGAAAACATATGCAACATCCAAATAGAACACATGCAACTTGCAACATGAAAACACTTACTGCAACAGTAGATTAAAACAGATGAAACATTTTAGAACATACTGTTGCAACATATATGTAAAAACATATGCAACATTCAAATCAAAACGCTTGCAACATACATCTGGAAACAGATGAAACAATTTGAACAAACACTTGCAACATGCCTCTGAAACACTTGCAACATATGCAACATGTGCAGCATCCCCCATCTACTTTTACAACATCAATATGAAACGATTGCAACATGCCTCTGAAACATTCATTTCAATTGAAACGTATATTTGCAACGTAGGAGGAGAGAGGACTGGGCTGGTCGATTCTGGTCGACAGGGTGGGAGCCGGTGGCGAGCGGCTGCACGCGAGCACCACCAAGCACCAGCACCAGCACCAGCACCAGCGGCGCGCGCGAGCTCCACCACTACCAGCGCTAATGGCACCGGGCTTGGCTCGGCGGCGACGGTAGAGGATGGGGAGAGGGCGGGGAGTGCCATGGCCGCCGGGGTGGGGGAGGTCGGTCGCCGGGGTAAGAGAGGGCGTCGCGCCGGGGTGGGGGGAGCCGCCGACTCCCCTGCAACACCGCCGCGCCACCACCATGGATCCCGCTCGTGTTCCATATGGATCTTGCCGAGGTGGGGGGAGGGCCACCGGATCTGCGAACGTTGGGTGCTCACGGTGGGTGGACACCGGGGTGGGGGGAGGGGCGCCGCTGGGGTAGGGGAGGAGGATGCCAGGGTAGGGGAGGGCGCACGCCGTGGTGGGTGAGGGCACACAGCGTCTGCGCCCTTGCACGACCCCTCGTGCCCTCTCAAGCAGCTGCAGCAGGCGAGTGATATTGCAACCTGTGCAACACCAGATCCACTTTTCAAACATCCAGATATAACACTTGAGCATATGTCTGAAGACAGATTAAACACTTGAAACATATGTCTGAAACACTTGCAAAAATACCTGAAAACACTTGAAAACTTCCAAACATACGCAACATCAAGAGATAAAACACTTGCAACATATGCGTGAAACATACGCAACATCCAGATAAATACATCAGAAAAAACAGATGAAACATTAGAAACAAACGTTTGCAACATACGTGTACAACTATTGCAACATATGCAACATTCTGATCTACTTTTTTAACATCCATTCGAAAAACTTGCAATATACCTTTAAAACACTTGAAACATACTCTTGCAACATGCGCTTTCAGCGCAACATCTACTTGTTGCATTGGATGAATGGAGGCTCGTTGACGCGGAGCTCGATGTCGCGGAGTGGCGCGCAACTCCAGCGGAGAAGGCAGCCAGCGTGGTGGCCAATGCCGCAACGTGCAGATTGTTCGGTGGAGAGGAAGGATGGCGGCAATGGAGCTGGAGCGTGTTAGAGAGAGAGAGGTCGACGGCGGCGTGGTCACTCTGGAGCACCGCCGCGGTGGTGCGGATGCGAAGGTGCGGAAAATGGAGAGGAACGGACGACGGCTCACGAGCGGACATGGTTAGAGGCGAGTAGACGAGCGCATATGCAAGTGAAGAGTGTTGTGCCGTTGAGCGGGTGTCGTGGCCCACTAATGAGAACGTCCGGACGAACAGATGTTCTTAGCACAGCATTGGCGATATTTAAATCAACAATTGTTATTGAATGTTACCTAACCGTTAGAAAATGACCAAAAAAATAACAGAAATTTAAATACACTTATTTTCTAACATTCTTTCTTTTCCCATTCCCGTGGAACAGGTTGCTGACCTTGGCCAGATTGGTTGTCATCGTCCAGTTTTTCATCTGGCGTTTGAGGCACAGGGACTCGGACAGCATGGTCCTATGGTGGATCACGGTGGTCGGCGACTTCTGGTTCGCCGTCAGCTGGCTGCTGAACGCCTGAACCAGGCCTCCAAGCTCAATCCGATCCGGCGCGTCCCCAACCTCGCGCTACTCAACCAACACGTCGATCCTCCCAGTCCCAGCGGCGGTGGCAGCTCCAGCCAGCTCCCGGGCGTCGACGTGTTCATCAACACCGTGGACCCCGTGGACGAGCCCGTGCTGTGCACCATGAACTCCGTACTGTCCATCCTCGCCACGGACTACCCGGTGGACAGGCACGCGACGTACTTCTCCGACGACGGCGGGTCGCTCGTCCACTACGAAGCACTGCTCGAGACCGCGAGGTTCGCCGCTCTGTGGACGCCGTTCTGCCGGAAGCACCGCGTCGAGCCGAGGGCACCCGACAGCTACTTCGCGGCGACGGCGGACGGGACGTACGCTGGGGACGCACCGGGGGAGTTCGTCGGCGACCGTCGGCACGTTCGCCAGGAGTACGAGGAGTTGAAGGCTCGGGTGGATGCGCTGTTCACCGTCATTCCCCTGAGGTCGGAGGCGAACCACCGTGGCGACGCGAAACAAGGTGGTGACCATGCGACGTACATGGCCGATGGGACGCATTGGGCAGGCACTTGGATTGAGCCGGCTGAAAACCACAAGAAAGGACACCACGCCGCCATTGTCCAGGTAGTACATGGCAGTTTGCACACGAGAATGACTGTATGAGGATCAAACTGCCATATTTATTTGTTTGGAGTACTTGGGAAATAAGTATTAGTAACGAATAAGTGCTTCTCTGATGCAGGTTATTTTGAACCATCCCGGCGACGAGCCTCAGCTTGGCACGCCGGCGAGCTCCTCCAGCCCTCTGGACTTTCCCTATGCTCGTGTACATAGCGCGGGAAAAGAGGCCGGGGTACGATCACCAGAAGAAGGCCGGCGCCATGAACGTGCAGCTGCGCGTCTCGGCGCTGCTCTCCAACGCGCCCTTCATCATCAACTTCGACGGCGACCACTACATCAACAACTCGGGGGCGTTCCGTGCCGCCATGTGCTTCATGCTCGACCCCCGCCACGGCGACGACACTGCCTTCGTGCAGTTCCCGCAGCGCTTCGACGACGTCGACCCCACGGACCGGTACTGCAACCACAACCGCGTCTTCTTCGACGCCACCTCCCTCGGCCTCAACGGCATCCAGGGGCCTTCCTACGTCGGCACCGGCTGCATGTTCCGGCGCGTCGCGCTCTACGGCGCCGACCCGCCCCGCTGGCAGCCCGACGGCGCCTCCAAGCTCCTGGACAACCCCCGCAGGCAATTCGGCAACTCCATGCCGTTCATCAACTCTGTGACACTGGCCGCGCACCAGGAACGGCCCCTCACGCCGCTGGCGTCGCTCGACGACGAGCGGCTCGTGGAGGAGTTGGCCGACGTCGCGACCTGCGCGTACGAGGACGGGACGGAGTGGGGCAACGGTGTCGGGTGGGTGTACAACATCGCGACGGAGGACGTGGTGACCGGCTTCCGGGTGCACCGAAAGGGGTGGCGGTCCATGTACTGCGCCATGGAGCCTGACGCGTTCCGCGGCACGGCGCCGATCAACCTCACGGAGCGCCTCTACCAGATCCTAAGCTGGTCGGGGGGCTCCCTGGACATGTTCTTCTCCCGCAACTGCCCGCTCCTAGCCGGCCGGCGGCTGCACCCGATGCAGCGCGTCGCCTACGCCAACATGACGGTCTACCCGATCTCGGCGGCCTTCATCTTCGCCTACGACCTCCTCCCGCTGATGTGGCTCTCCGGCCATGGCGAGTTCTACATACAGAAGCCGTTCCAGACCTACGCGCTCTACCTGTTCGTCGGCATCGCCATGATGGAGGTGAGCGGCATGGTGGAGATCAAGTGGGCGGGGCTTACGGTGCTGGACTGGTGCCGCAACGAGCAGTTCTACATGATCGGCGCGACGGGCGTGTACCCGGCGGCAGTGCTGCACAGCCTGCTCAGGCTCGTCGGCCTCAAGGGCCTGCCGTTCAAGCTGACGTCGAAGCCGGTGTCCGCCAGCGGCGGCGCCGCCGCGAGGGAGAGGTTCGCGGAGCTGTACCAAGTGCAGTGGGCGCCGCTGCTGATGCCGACCGTGCTGGTGATCGCCGTGAACGTCGCTGCCATCGGTGCGGCGGTAGGGAGGGCGGCTGCCTTCGGGTGGTCGTTCCCGCAGATCGCCGGCGCGGCGAGCGGGCTGCTGTTCAACGTGTGGGTCCTGCTGCTGCTGTACCCGTTCGCGCTCGGGGTCATGGGGCGATGGAGCAAGAGGCCCTACCTGCTCTTCGTCCTGCTCGTGGTCGTGCTCATTGTCATCGCGTCCGCGTACGTCGCGGTCATGGCGGTAGTTGCTCCAGATTCCGTGGCGGCGTTCTGGCTGGGAGGATGGCCAGGCATCGGCGCCGTATCTCCGGCAGGCTGGTGGGTTTAGCTGATTATTAATATCATCGATCTCACTGGGTGCTGTTGCTTGCTAATTAAGTTTCGTTTAGATATTGTCGGCGAGATGCAATTTGATTCGATTCGATTCGATTCAACGCGATAATTATTGTTGGCACAAGAGCTCTACTTTGCAAAACGTAACTGTATTTGTAGCTTACTAGCTTTCGACAGTTGAGACATTCCTGTCTACCTTATGGAATCAGCTCAGGCGGCCCCATTTCACACAAATAAAGGATGAGAGAAGGACTATTTTACATTTTATACTTCTACTAGCAAGTTGCCCGTGCGTTGCAACGGAAAAAAACTATAATATATATATCAATAGAAATAAGTATGTCCAGGATCACACAAAAAAAAAACAGAGCACAGCTCTAGAAAATAGTATGTTCAAAATCATGAGAGACTCCATGCTTGTTGATCGAGTAAATCATGACCTTTCACCTACATAGTCACTTCTCCTGGCTGCCGTTGTCGACGATGTGGTCAAGTACTTCTAACAACGTTCGAACATAGAATTAGAGTACATGATATTTTTTTTTCTAAGTTTGATGAATTATTTATATCATCCAGAAATAAATGTAGCAAAATATCTTTGCTTGTGGATGTTTGGAATGCTGCTTTGAAACATAGGACATGTGATTTGAGGTACATCCTATACATCTCAATGACGTCGTAGCCCTAACAAACTAATGGAAAAGAAAACAAACAAATAAAAAGAGAAGAAAAATACTTAGTTGCCATTTATCGACAACACCCTCGCTCATTCGGTCCTCCACTCGGTCATCTATATGCAGCACATAAATCCACTCCTCTTCTTCCGTGCCATCTGAGACAGTTGGCGTAGCCAGGATTTGTAGCTACGGTGGTCCATTGTTTAAATATTTTTAATGCTAAACCAACTTGATAAGTAAATAGATCTAATGATGAAGTTTATCCCTCTGTTTCAACAATTCTCCAAGAGAATTATATAATATTTCAATATATCAAACCAATAATCCAATACTGCAAAAATCATATATTGAAATAAAATAATTTAGTGTTGCACTTGCACAAAAAAAAAAATCAGTTTTGCATACCGTATGGATTGTGCACTTTTCCTATCTGACTGCCTGTGCAGATCGCGGATCACTGAACCGATCATATATTGAAATTGAAGAAACTGAAAGGAAAAGAAGAAACGTATGTACGTGTGACTAAAGGAGAATACGGATAGATCATTGACAGGTAGGGCAGCAGGCCAGCAGCCAGCAGGCTTAACGTTGGCTCAGCAATTCAGTCTTGGAGTCGCTAGGATTCATACTTCAGAGTACCTGCTGGGCTGCTGCTTTGCGTTTGCCGTCATGGAGATGCCGATGCCAGAGTCCGATGAGCGATGGCCGACTGGTGCTTGCCGCCGGCAGCAGCTGCGTCGCGGCCGTCCACCGACCCCAGTACCCCACGAGGCCACGATTGCACCACACACCACGCGAAAAGAAGGAAAGCAAAGAATACGATTGGAACCGAACTGACGGCGGCAGCCGGAAGATCCTGAGCGACTGAGCAAGTCCTGACACTACCTATGGGCCTTGGTTGGGTTGGGCCGAGCGTAGGGTGGTCCACGGGCCACAGGGACCACCCTATAGCTCCGCCCCTGATCTGAGGCAGCGAGAAGACATGACAACATGCAAGAACGGGTGAGCGGAGCGTCAGGCGAGGTGACCAACGCACCCGTCTGCTCGCATGCGTAGCACGACAGTCGAGTGGCTTGGGCATACAGCGCCATAGACGCGCTGGTGGCATGACAAACTGGTGCCTTCTGTGGGTAGCGCGGCGGGCAGGCGATGCAGCAGGCCGGCGGCTCAAGCAGGTTGCATGGTCTGGTGTGTGGTACGGCGCAACCAGCCGACGACAAGGTAGACCGGTGGCTCCGGCAGGTGGCCTGGCGGGCCCAGCGCTCCAGTGACTGCCTCCCTGCCAAGTTGTTAACCTCCTTGTCAAGCTCATCCTCGGTCACATGGAATCTGTTTAGGACGACATAGCAAGCCTCGTCGTGCTTTCAATAGGTTACACCAAGGCGGTCTGATTTCAACCCGTGGCCACCTCGATTGGTATGTGCTTTCAATTTAATCTCCAATCAATCGTATTTGATTAGGATTTGAACTATCTACATTACCTTATAAGGACTCATGTCCGGTAATAGTCATATAAAAATAGGAGAGACCTTATAAGAACACGTGTCCAATAATGATCATATAAAAATATAGAGCAACAATCATCAATCGTATTTGATTAGGATTTAAGAACTCGTGTCCAATAATAATCATATAAAAATAGGAGAGTTGACGAACATATTAACCCAATATGTTTTGGAATTGAACTTTGTATCCACGGGATATATATAAGTCCGGACGAAAGAAACTCTCCATTGTCCGGTAGTTAGAGGGAGACGGATCAAACAAATGGATGGACGAAAAAAATAAGCCTGAAATTTAGCCTCTTTATTATTAGATATAGATGTACTATTGCCAGATTCTAGGTTTTCTTCTAGGACCTTAACTCACATCTAGAACCTTCAAAAAAAACAAAATCTCCATTTCTTGCTCCATCTCCCAATATCTTTAGATATGAAAATGGTGGTTGTTGACACCAAAGGTGGCATACAAAATGAACTACAAGAGCATGGCCGTCAAGGTAGTTTTCATCCGGGAGTATTTACTGGTATTGATTTCTATGAGAAACATGAATTTAACTAAGAATCAAGTTCGTCCTATGATGACACAAGAAGGGGTTTATGATATATAGGTTGGGTAGAGATGATTTATATGGTTATGATGATAAGCACAAAGGTAAGGTGGATACAAAAGATTGTTCACTTTGGAACGACCGAAAGAATTGACAACTGCATAAATATACGTTTTCTTCTTCAACTACATACAAGAATTGACAACTCAACCTGACAATCTCAATTTTATTGGTCTAGGCCCTTGACTCTATTTTTATGTAGCTATTGGATGTTCATTTGAACTTATCAATTATGGTATAGTGTTTTTCTCTCACAACAAAACCACGTCAGCCAGTTTCTCAGCTGCAAAAACCATCAACCGAATAGCGCTTTCATCTATTAGCAACCACAACAATCAACATCTATGCCCCTAGGCCCTAGCTTTCTGATGTTTCAGAGCCATACAATCTCGTTAAGCTAATGGCACAGATTATCGAAACTTGCAAGCGGTAGCACAATTTTCCAGCCCCAATAGCGCAAAATTGTTTGCAATTTTCCCCTACCGGCCTACCATGTCAACCAATCTACACAACTATATGGGTAGGGGTCGATGGCTGCCTTCCTGCTCGCTAGCGTTCAAGTCCTGCTTGACGCTGGTGTCTCACCAGGATTTTTCTCCAATTTCTCGTTGCAGGTACCTCTGACGCTTATGGACCACGAAGGAAGGCGACGCGCACGTCGCCAGCGAGCCAAGTCTTCCTAAATATCTCGTAGGTGTATACAAGTGTATGTGTGGTAGTATAAGGTTTTAGGTCTAGCGTTCACCTTAGTGGTGTGTGTCACGAGTGTATATATGTTTGGGTTTACGTTCACATACTACAACTTGTATTACCATATCTAATAAGGAATAAAAAAAACTATATGCACCATACTACCAAACGAGCATGCTGCTCCATATTTTGCACACCGTCACGACCTAATAAAAGACAAAAGCTTAGAGTATTTCCAAGAGTATTCTATTTTTTTTCTCCCAAAAAACATGTAGTTTTGCAACTTCTAAAAAGGTATTGGGAGGAAAAAAAGAAGTCCATCTCCGAGAGTTTTCAATAATTCATTTCTAAAATATGGAAGACAATTTTATATCAAGAATCCTATACTATTCCTAAATTATAACCATTTTTATATATTCTTTCTCTCCCGTACATTTGCATTAGGAACTCTTTCCTACTTCTTATTCTTTCTCATACCTTCCACCTTTAGATTGACCGACTGATACGCACGGCAAAGCAATATCCGCGGACCGTAACTACGTGCAAAGTTATGCGCGACGGGAGAGAATTTTCCAAAGTGCGTAAATTTTAAGAGTATATATTAGGAGTTGTTAGAGAGGAGTTTTTTATTTTGCTAAAAAATAAGGATTGGGAAGAGAAATAGGATATGGATGGAGATGCTCTAGCCTTTCGGTCAGCACGAAGCGCCGATGTCCATAAACGTAGCTATGAATATAAGGACGTGAACCGCAGCGCATCGCGAGGGGCAGAGAGAACATATGCTGCTTTCATGTGGCGCCGCATGCATGGCTACAGTGCACATATCAGCACGGAAGGACAAAGACGACAGACACCCTCTCCTTGGTCCTGTGACCGTGCCACCATGGGCTCTCATACTGGAAAAAAAAATCCAGTGCATACTGGATGCATGCACGCGTGGCCAAATCGTGGTCCAACAAGGAGAGTGGATTCGAGCATCCGATGAGCTACCACTACACAGCTCCGTCTTGCACAGTTGCAGGTCGCAAATGATCCAGCCAATGGCTTTCGCTTTTCCTTCACTGTCTCGTTCACTGCTTGTCTTCAGTTTTCAGTACATATCTGTATAGTGTGTGTCGCATGTGTTCATTGCGATCTGCACGATGAGTGGACTTGCATGAATTGGTTTTACGTGCCCTGTTGCTGTCGACCGAATGATGTTCCTATAGATGACGTGCTGGGGATGATATCAGCGTTAAGAACGCATGTGCACCAGACAGCTAGCCCTCCTCGCCAAGCACGGCGGCGCCAAGACTTCTGCGGAATTCAGGTGCTTTCCCTGCTTTCAACGTCCGCTCTGGTTTCGTCTGACCGGGGAATTAAACTGCAGAACTCCAGTATTCTGAATCACTTTTCTTTTTACATATGCAACTCATGCTTCGAGTCGTCATAAATGGCTTCTTGATGTCCTGCAAGCCACTCCCTCGGTGCAGTGGCTAGAGAAGATCATTCTTTGTTCCCCGTTGATAAAATTTCGGCTGCCATCCACTAGAGTCCATGGCAGCCTTCATGTTCAGTTCATCAGAACAATCAACTGGCCGGAGTTCAGTTTTCACTATATACAAGAAATGGCTGCTGTCGATGGACTTCTATTCTGTTTACCAGTTGTGAGTTGCGGTATATACTTATACCACATGGTTACTTTGCCGCAGAAGATTCTTCTTTGTTTGTGGTGCATGCAAATGCTTATTTAATTTTAGTCAATGTAGAAATTACCATAAGAAACTATGCATTAGGATGGTGCCCTCCGTTCCAAACTATAAGTCTTTTTTGACTTTTTTAGTTCGTACACTTTGCTATGTATCTAACCATATTATTTATGTAGATGCATAATAAAATAGATATAAAAAAAATCAAAGCAACTTATAATTGAAACGAGTGGAGTACTCTTTTTCTATAGAAACTATCTATGAAATTTATGCATTGGAAGTGCCCTCGTATGGTTCTCCGTTGGATCAATCCATGCACCGGGCCACTGTGTCCCATCAGCCATCCAAGTAGCCTTTGCGTCTCCTCCAGATTTCCCGGCGTTGTTGTACGTGTCAGACCACCGGCGAACCGTGTCGAACAGCATGCCGATCCGCATCTGAACTCCTTGAACTCCCGGCACACGCACCGGTGGTCCTCCACGAAATCCTCCGGCGACCCACCGGCGTACGACTGCGTTCTCAGCTCATCATCAAAGTACCTCTCGGCGCACCGGTGGTCCTCCACGAAATCCTCTGGCGACCCATCGGCGTACGACTGCGTTCTCAGCTCATCATCAAAGTACCTCTCGGGCGCCCTCGGCTCGACGCAGTGCATTGTGCCATGTTTGTTTCGCTGAAAAGTATTGTTCGCTGATTTGTTGTGAGAGAAAAACACTATTACTTCGCTGAAAAAGTACGGCTCACGAGACAAGCGCTTGGCGAACCTCCACTAGTGCATAGGTGGGCTTCAATCCCAGTGGACTACGGATCTGGGACTAAAGGTTATGACCTTTAATCCCGGGTCACGGAACCGGGACTAAAGCCCATTTTTAAACTAAAAAAATAGTTTAAATCCTGAAAGATTTCTCTTGTGGTGCATGAGATTCGAACCTAAGACCTCTTGCCTCGTGCGTAGGTCCCTTACCAACTTAACTGCATACCACATGTGACAGAGTCCCTGACGCTCTCCTTTTGAATTAACCCACCAACCCGGACTAAAAGGTCATCATTTAGTCCCGGTTGGTGTTACCAACGGAGACTAAAGGTTCGCAGACATTTAGTCCGAGTTGGCGTTACCAACCGAGATAAAAGGACATTCGGTGCCTGTAAAATCTAGACCCGGGACTAATGCTCACATTAATACCAAACCCCCTAACACAACCGAGACTAAAGTGCGAACCGAAAGTCTTTCCTCTACTGCTGCTCGCCGTCTCTTCCAGTGCCTCGTAGTGGACCAGCACTACTACAGATTCAAACATCACTGCCGGCCCATCACTGCCGGATTGTATTGGGCCGGCAGTGATAAATCTTCACTACCGGTTCAAACTCTGACAGACATTCAAATGATTGGGGTAGGGGTCAAACCGGCAGTGAAGCTCATTTTCACTGCCGGTTCGTGGCTGGAATCGGCAGTGAATCTTCACTGCCGGTTCGTGGCTAGAATCGGCAGTGATAATGAGCTTCACTGCCGGTTCGTGACTGGAACCGGCAGTGATAATAAGGTTCACTGCCGGTTTTTGAACCACCAGTGATTACGAGCTTCACTGCCGGTTCCAACCATGAACCGGCAGTGATAATTAGATTCACTGCCGGTTCGTGGTTTAAACCGCCTGTGATATGTCCACAGTACATATAGCTCGACCTCCCTCCCTCCTCTGTCCGAACGGAATAGAACACTGCTCGTGAACCCTAACTCCCGGCTCCCCCTCCCTCACGGGATCTCTCATCTCCGCCCCACTGCAGCAGCACTCTCTCTTCCCATCAGCAGCCGCACTCCCTAAGCTCCCTCTCCTCTCTCTCCCTCGACGGCCATGGCGGCGGGGTGGCCTCGCACGCGCACCCAGAGGTGGGGGGCCATGCGCCATGGTAGCAAGCGCTGCCCTCCCCGGCGGCGCCGGGGCGGCCTCGCGCGCGCACACAGGAGAAGGGCGGCGGTGCAGCAGCTCCTTTCTGTGGCCGTCGCCGAGGCCGAGCAGGGCCCTTAGGCCAAAACCGAGCCCAGCGACGTCTTATGTAAGCAATAAGGGTCTTAGCTGATCTTAAGGGTGGGGATTTGGATTAAAATTTGGGGATTTCTTATGCCAGGGTCAGCGCCACGCCCGGGCAGATGTCCGAGCTCATCGTTGGGAAGGAGAAGCTCACTCTATTCAACACAGGTAAACACCTATTCCCCTGGATCCAATCCTCGTGAGTTTTATTTTGTCTCCGTTACCATTTGCTTTATGAGCACCAACGAAACTTGCATCAAGTTACTAATTAGTCTGAAAGCAAGAACTTAGCTGACTACTACATGCCGTTTCTGCCTCAAAACAAGTTGAAGTACCATGGTTAGTAGCGGCAAATCCTGTGAACTATTGTCGGCCATGTGAACTATCTTGTGTGGAAGCTTTATCAGCAGCCCTCATAATATGGTAATTTTTTTAAGCCTTGCCTAACAATATTGTTTGGAATATGTAGGTCATATAATCGTGTAGCTTGATTTATAATTAGTTACTGTCAGACATCAGCTTATGTTATATACATATTTGCAGTGGAGAGGAAGATACAACACATTTGCTGCTTGGGAAATTTAAGTGGGGTCACGTATTCTTGTCTCTAAACAGGTCAATTCAGTAGAATTTTTTGTGTTTCATACCTATACTGACAAATCTTATTAAGCGATGATACACCAATCAACTAGTTTATTGTGATGAAATTGTTTTTCTAGTTCCAAATGATGAGTTCTTACCAAACTCATTATCCAGCAATGCTAAGGATAGAGATATTATTGAGTACTGAAACTTGTGTGCTAGAAATAAAGAGATGCTTAGAACTATATATGTTGTAGATATTATTCTGGATGTGTGGGTTATATAAGGCGCTAGCGCGCTCCAACGCCAGTGCACGACACTTGCGCGCTCGACGCTGTCCGCCAGTGCACGCCGCCGCCGCTCGACGCGAGTATGTGTTCTCGACCCTTATTTTAGTGTTTCTTTTCTTGATATGTCATTTAATAACATGGACTTTGTGATTGCAGCAACCATTTCATCCTCGTAGATATATATCTTCAAGATTCACATATCGAGGTGTGGGACTCAAAGAAAAAGCCACTTTCTCTTATTGACTCCCTAGTCAAAGTGCTGAATAAGTAAGTGAACCCAATATCACAACACTTTCTAATCACATAGGATATTGTAATGTCCTCGGCCTTCACACTTCATTTACAATGACACATAGAATGAAGGCATTACCTGATTGGAAAAATCTCGATAGCAAGATGCAAAAGCAATGGAGTGCCCCATTCAGTGTAAAGTATATGGAGGATCTCAAGACCCTAGATCAACCGATGGGGAACAACGAATGCGGGTTCTATGTGATGTGGGCAATGCTAAAATACTTTGGCGCAAAAACAGATAATGGAGATGATATGGTATGTAGGCATTCCATTTCTATTATTTTGTCTTACGTTTGTGCATCTCAATATCATCTTGCTTCAATTACAGCGCAAAGCAAACAATCACAACCAGTTGCTAGATTTTGAGATGAGAGGAATTCAAGAGGAGATAGCAAGGTTTGTGATGGACGAGATATTGACCAAGAAAGGATCATTCTCCATTGCGAGTACTAAGAAGTACAAGGCCCAGTACGGAAGAGACCACATCGATAGGCTATTGTAATGCGACTCTTAATTCGATACTTTTTTTTGGAACTTTTGTAATATAAATGTTGATGGGTTTGTATTGTCGCTGATCCACAACCACCTCCACATCGATATCAAATTGATCGATAGCAACCACCTCCACCTCCCCGACCTCCCACCCCACCACCTCCCCTCGAAATGAAAATAAAACAATTATTAAAATGCAAATTGTGAAAAGTATATCACTACCGGTTCAAAGAAAACCGGCAGTGATAATATAATCTACACAACCGGTTGGTTAAAAAAACGGCAGTGATGGCTCAAGTATCACTGTCGGTTTGTAACACAAACCGGCAGTGATTGCTCAAGTATCACTGCCGGTTTGTAACACGAACCGGCAGTGATACACGAGCTATCACTGCCGGTTTGGCATAACCGGCAGTGATGTGATCAGCTTATCACTGCCGAGTTGGTTATGGCGGTTCAAAATCCGCCAGTGAAGGGGGGTTTTGAACCGCCAGTGATGTCCTTCTCTGGTGTAGTGCAGCGCCCCGCGTCGTCAGAGAGGTAGCACGCGTGCTTCTCCACCGGGTAGTCAGTGGTGAGGGTGGAGAGGACGGAGTTCATGATCGGCTCGTCCACGGGGTTCGCCGTGTTGATGAAGACGTCGATCCCCGAGAGGCTGGAGATGCCGTCCGGGCACCGGCGGTCGTGCTGTAGCTTGAGCGCGGCGAGGTTGGGGATGCTCTTGATAGGGTTCAGCCTCGGGAGCATGTTGAGGAGCCATGAGAGCCACTCGATGTCGGCGATGTTGTTCTTCACCCGCCATATGAAGAAGATCGATGACGATTGCAATCAAACGTGAGAACATGTACGTTTAGCTCCGCGCCTCCACACCACACCATAGTTCTTCAGATTATCTATTCTTGTGCGTTAATTAGTCAATCTTATTCACCACACCGACGCCGAGCGCACAAACTCTAGGAGAAGCCGTACGTCGTCGTTGCTGCGCCTGCATGCGCGCGTACAAAAGCGGCGTCGTGGACTCGTGGTCGCGGGGGACGAGGACGATGGGTCTTGTCTCGGCCTGTGTGAGTACCGTGTGCGTGCCTCCTGCCACGGTGAGGCCTCACGTCACACGTCGTCGTCTGATGGAACAACCATACCATCTTTTTGTATTGCCACGTAGGAGTACAACTGGTACTCCACCACATTGGCACACAGCGTTGCACGTTCGCTGTCTAGTGCATGCATTGCATGGTGATGAGCAAACCCTGTCCCTGCTGGTAGATGTCGTGGAGAACGTGGGTACTGTGGATCGTTCGTTCCTCATCTCAAAACCGGTGATTCTCCTTCCAAAAACACCATTCAGGGACCAAGGTGTGGACAACCAGAAATGCCAAAGTTTTCGGAGACGAAGACGTTGTCATAGCTAGCCCCCAAATGGACACTGTCTTCTGCTGCATCAAAGAATAACTATAACTATAACTACTTAACTATACTCTCTTTAACCAGGCAGGAATCCCGGCCTCCTCCGCCCTCCGCCCACTGTTCAAACACTGTTTATATTTTTGTTTTTGTTTTTTATTTTTTTTGTTTTCTTTTTTCTATTTTCCCTCTTTTTCCTTTTCCTTTTTTATGGTTTTTTTTCTTTTTCCCTTCTTTTTATTCTTTCTCTTCAAAATAACACGTGCAATGAATACACGTAGAGAAGCGCGTGTACTGTGCTAGTTAATATAAATCCACTAGAAGTATATATCCGGCACAACATTACAAGTTGATCATCGATGTTTGACTATATTACAATCTTTCTTTATTTTTTAGGGTTTGTCAGGATCCACTAGCTGCTATTAGATGGATTAGTCTAGCCAGTGAGATACAGTTTAGCTAGACGTGCAGCTAACAATTAGCTACTTCATTAGTTGTACCCATTTAAATCTAATACAGATAATTGTTACAGAAGCTAACTATAGCTACCTCTGTAAAAAAAGTAATTCTAGGTGCATTCTTGGTTAAAGTGACTAAAGTTTAACCAAATATAAAGGTAAAATATTAATGTTTATGATATCAAATAAATATATTATAAAAATATATTTCACGGCTAATCTAATGGTACATATTTAGTATGATAAATATTAATATTTTTTATAAATTTGGTCAAACTTGTCATATTTGAACATAATATTATTCTAGAATTGCATTCTTTTTGGGACGCAGGGAGTACCTTCATGGATCCAAACATGTCCTTACCTATCACCTTGTGCAAACTTGCAAAAAGTAACCGAATTTTTGAACTCCCAGTTAACAAAAGATGTTTAATTATTCTCAACTTATTTGGTAGTTGGATGTTTTTTTATCTATAGTTAGTCGAAATCAAGATACATGTGCCAAGTTAAAGTATATTGAGTTTGATTAACCATAAATAAAAATATTAATATTTCTAATATCAAATAAGTATCATTAGGTTTATCTTGAGATAGATTTTTATACTATATTAAATTGGTGTAAAAAATATTAAATATTTTATCTATATTTGGTCAAATTTTAAACATGTTAATCAAGAATGCAGAGGTACACTGCTGCACAACGAGGCTTTAGTCCCGATTCAAAAGGACCTCTAGTCCCGGGCTGCGAGCAGAGACTAAGGTTTCGGGACTAAATGTCTCACCTTTAGTCCCGGTTCTCAGGCCCGGGACTAAAGGGAACCTTTAGTCCTGTTTGGTGTATTACCAACCGGGACTGAATGTTCTTTTTTCTTTTTCTTTTTAATTCATTATTGATTTTGGTTTTCAGTTATATTGTTTTCCAATTTATTCTTCGCTGCTATTATCTGTATACGTTGCACCTATACGAGAGCGTTATTATTGCACACAAATAAAGTATGAAACTATATATATATATATATATATATATATATATATATATATATATATATATATATATATATATATATATATATATATATATATATATAATCAAGTGTTCGGCCGTCGGTTAATGAGTTACACAAATGTTTGTCCGCCACTCAAAGCTCATACAAGTGTTCATTCTTGTTTGGACTCTTCAAATTCAACCTAGGGTTGTGGTGGAACTCGCCGTCTTCCGAGATGACATGATCGTTGATGAAACCTGCGATCGTCTCCTAGATTGCGACGAGTATTGTGTGCTTGAACACTTGTTCTTTCAATTCCCACTCCTTCCATTTGCATTAATTAAAGAAAAAGATATTAATATACATAAGATTTATTTAGTTTCAACAAATAAATAAGATATGAATTTACTATATACACATGTTACTTACTTTTAGCATCTCTTTAGCAGGTGTAAATTTGCTACACCGCATGTACTTGCAAACATAGTATTCACATAAATTAGTTCTGTACGGTTGTTCTGGACACCCACTTATGTAGAATAGGAGGGGGGAGTGGCACTTTCAGATCCGTACGATATCTTTGTTGTAGCCAAGCTCAAGTCCTGTCCAATAAGTCGGTCGTTGATTAGGTATAGCATAGTAAATTAAAGGAGCAGACAACGATAATTAACGAATGATAGAACTTACCTCTGGATCATGTCTTGGTACATTGCCAGCTCTTTTCTCATTGAGTCCCACACATTTATAGTTTGTTCCTGGATCTTAATCTAAATGAGTATCCAGTGATCCCTGCATTTGTTTATAGAGTCAACTTATATATATATATATATTAATGTTGGATTGACTAAGACATGATATAACACAACACTTTACCCCATATTGTAAGGGAAGAGTATCAACTCCTTATGCCTTTGGTTATAAAAGAACCTCCGGAGGTTTTTCTCCATTTCCTTGATCTTCAGATTGAATGGATCTTTAGTCTTTGTGTCCTTGTACATGACATATGGATCGATAAAACCAATTCGATCGTCTTGTTTCAATCTGAGTTCTCTCATCATGTGTCTGCACATCGTGAGTATAGTTATTACGAATACGTACATATGCTAGAGTGGGATTATTGATTAAAAGGAAGAATCACTTACAGACAGTAGCAGCTTATGAGAGATTTGTCAAGAGCATCCATATAGAGAAGCTGGTGTACTTCACTAAACTGTACCCAGATGACGTCATCTCCACGGAAGTAGTGACGGTCTCTGACTTGGACACCCAGATATTATTCACTTTGATGTTGTGCACAGAATCTCAAGTAGTACTCATGCAGCTTGTACATTTGTGTACCAAGATTTTTTTACCTTTGTAGGGTCGCATAGATTCCTGCCATATACGTATTTCCTCTGCCATTCATCAACAACTTCGGTCTCTTTAACAGTTGTTAGTTCCTCCCGACCGAGAAGTTGTTCTAAGGAAAGCCCAGTCACATTCACCCACTTGGCGAGTTCATCTAAGTCCACATCATCAGGTACCAACATTTGCATCAACTTCATGTTGGAACCATATTGATTCTCAACCACTAGTGGCGGCACTGATTGCTGCGCTTGTTGACCGAGCTGTGCAACATCTTTCCCGGCTGCCTTCTGTTTTCTTTTGTCCTCCTTGGATTTCTTTGTGACAGTACGCTCATAGTCTGATAGTGACGGCGCTGGTTTTTTACTAGCGGCACGCTTCTCGTCTTGCATAGCTTGCACCACTTGACATAGCTTTACACGAGGATACATTAGGTATGGCTTCTCTTGCTTTGCTCGTGCGTCAGCTTTAGTCTTTTCGAAGAACGCTTTCACTTCTGCCTTGACTGAAGCATTAAGTTCTTCATCAGTCTTCTCATATGAAAGCTTGGTCATCTTCAGGATCTTCGTGACCACAACTTGTTTCTTCGGTGGAGGTGGTGGGACCGATCTCTGTGGGCCAGCAGGCCTCTTGTTCCTCGATGGACCAGCCGGTGCCGATGAGGCAGCCGTTGTCGGCATTGGCAGAGGCGGTGGCGGCGCGGTTGGAGCTTGCTGTTGTGGAGGAGATTGGGCCGCTGGCGGCGTTGGAGTATGTCGTGGAGGAGATACGGCCAGCGGTGGGGATGCAGCCTTGTCTTGTATGAAATCGTCGTCGTCGTCGTGTCCCACGACACTGTGGTCATGTGGTGAATGGATAGACGGACTTGGGGAGGTCCTAGATTTGAAAAAAATGAACAAGGTATATACATGAGTGAAGCATAATTAGATATAGTACATAATTATTGAAAAGCAATTGCGTTCACAATCATCCACACCTAGGGTTCGGTTGTGGTGGCGGCGCCCCAAGAATAATGATGTACCGTTTCTTTCAACATATGAATGTCTTCTTCGCTTCACCTAGGGTCTTCTCCCTATCACCACCTTCGATATCTAGAGTCACATTTTCATGGCCTTTGACCACTCTATCCACTGAGACACTAGCATATCCGGGTGGTATTGTGACCGAGTGGATCCTTGGTGTCTTGGTGGGGTCGATAGGAGATATAACACTAGTAGCCACCTTGATTGTGGCATTCCCCTTTGGAATATGAAGTTCACAGGACGTCAATGGAGCGGTGACAACATCCACCGGGAAGCGCATCCCTGCGTCATCAATCTTGCCTCACAGGCACCCTCCGTAGAAGCACAACTGCTTTTCAACTGAGCTAAGCCGGGGCTGATGTTGGTGGCCAGCTGTGACAAGCTCTGGAGGCGGGAACTTACAACTTCCTCCATAGACTTTCTGATTTGCTCATTCATAGTGGTCTTAAGCGCTTCCTCCCGCTCTAGTGCCTTACGAGCCACTTCACTGGTCTTCATAACAGCCTCCTCCAACTGGCGTAGCCGTTCCCTGTCCTCTTTCTTCTTTTTCTGGCGGCTTCTATAAGTTTCTTTGTCCTGAGAGAAGGCATGCTCCCACGACACGGAGCCATAGCCTCTCGTCCGTCCACCGTGCTCAGGGTTCCCCAGGGCGTATGTCAGCTCATCTTTATCTCTGTTCGGCTGCCACTCTCCACTTTGAGCGATGGAGCGGGCTTGATGAAATCTTTCTTCTACAGCTTGGATGCGTTCCCCATACACGACCTTTCCGGTCTCTAGGTCCAGGCGGCCTCCGTGAGCAAAAAACCAGTGCTTGGCGCGCTCAGGCCAGTCGAGGGATTCTAGCACCAACCCCCTGTCAATTAGCTCTTGCTCGGCTTTTTTCCACTTAGGAATGGCAGTAGGGTAGCCACCTGATCCCATCGTATGGTGGTAGGTCTTGTGTTAGGCATTCTCTTGGTTCCTTCTCGCCCGTTGCACATATTAGTAGGATATCATCTGGATATAAGTGTAGATCAAGGTAATCATACAGCAACGGTATCGACCAACTCCTACTAACTTAATACATCTAATAATAAATAAGTCTATCACAAGTTGTATTTCTTAATTAAAATAGATAATTTTAACTCATAGAAAAACTATTCAAATTTTAGGTTTAATGGTTTTCCTAGATATTACACATCATAGAGAGTCTACATAAAATTTTTCATAATTTTATTACACTCCTAAAATCTTGTACAAAAATAACAAAAAAGCAACTCCAGTAATAGCTCTCAAAACATGGTACCTCCTTTTTATTTGAGGGCTCCCTACTTTTAAGGGTCCTATTTTCTAGGCTACACTCTAGCAGTGGCCCTTAAAATAGAGCCCTCAAACTCATTCCAATAGATAATGACACCTAGGGCCCGCTTGTCATTGACTTTCTTTCTTTATATATATATATACATATATATATATATACATATATATATATATATACATATACATATATATATACATATACATATATATATACACATATATATATAGGGAGGGTGCAGGATGCCGGTGAGGATCCCGGCCATCTCGACGCCACTGAGAGAGGAGTAGAGGCCAGTATGACGACGTTGCCACAGCGAACGGCCGGGATCCACGATGTTGCCGCGAGAGGAGCAGAGGACAAGACCTGCCGACGCGGACGCGGACGCGGACGATGACGAGGGCGGCGCGTGTCGGTTCTCGGGGCGGCGCGTGGCGGTGCTCGGGAGACGGCGACGGTTCGTGTCTGCGCACGGGTGGGGAGGAGGAGAAAGAAGGTCGGGCTTTTATAGGCCAGGGACCTTTAGTCCCGGATTTGGCCACCGTCCGGGACTAAAGGGGCTTTAGTACCGGTTCCAGCCACGAACCGAGACTAAAGGGTGAGACCTTTAGTCCCGGCTCCAGTCGACCTTTAGTCCCGGTTCATGGCTGGAACCAGGACTAAAGGCCCTTTTAGTCCAGGGCGGTGGCTAGACCCAGGACTAAAGGTCCTTCCACCAAATTCTGGCGCCGGTTTAGGCGCCAGAATTTGGTGAATTTTATTTTTCACCTTTTTTTCTTTCATCTTTCTAAATGCATAGTAAATTAAATATTTATCATAAATTTTTTTCAAAAATACACATTAGGTTAGTTTGACTCTATTATGCATTATAAAAATTGTAAACACTATTTTTTAAAAAATATTTCATATTATCCAAAATAAATGTTATTTATAATGAATATTGTGTTAATGCAAAAATATAATGGGCAATTAAAATATATAAAATTGTTGGCTTTCAACAAAAAAAATTGTTTTTGGGTCATTTGGACGTTAAACTTTTGTTTCTTCAATAATAATTATCCAAATGTGCGACATTAATTGTCTAAATTTTAAATTTTAAATTTTTCAGAGATACACGTCGGTTTTTGAAACCCTGGATGGTCTCGAATGGAAAACTCATGAATACAAAGTTTGTTCCACTCATCAAGACCTACATTTGGTCTAATGGTCAACTTTTCATTTGTAAAAGTTTGAACCACTCAATTTTGAATTTTGAAAGAATTCATAGCTAAACGCCGGTTTTCGAAACCCTGGATGGTCTCGACTGGAAAAGTCATGAATACCAATATTGTTCCACTCATCAAGATCTACATTTCATATATAGACCATTTTTGCATTTGACAAAGGTTGGCAAAGTGTAGTTGAAAATCCACAATTCTCACATATAGTTTCATATAGCTTGTCTGAGATTCAAGATTTGGTGAGTATTGTTTATTTAAACTTTTTCAAATAGAAAAAATAGTCTATATAAAAAGTTTGGATCTTGATGAGCTCTAACAACTTGGTATTCCAAAATTTTTCATTTCAAGTTATTTAGTCTGTCATTTGACCAGGTCTGACCAAAACCCGTCTTCGATTTTGAAAACATGTGCCTGGGACTTGCTAAAATTTATCCAGATGAAAATATGGTCCATGTATCAAATGTAGATATTGATGAGCTCTAACAACTTGGTATTCAAAAGTTTTTCATTTGAAGTCATCAAATAGGTCATTTGATCAAGTTTGACCAAAGTCAAAACATTGGTTTTTAGAAACACACACTTTGACCGAACCCTGGATGGTCTCGAATGGAAAACTCATGAATACAAAGTTTATTCCACTCATCAAGACCTACATTTAGTATACTGGTCAACTTTTCATTTGTAAAAGTTTGAACCACTCAATTTTGAATTTTGAAAAAATTCATAGCCAAACGCCGATTTTCGGAACCCTGGATGGTCTCGACTGGAAAAGTCATGAATACCAATATTGTTCCACTCATCAAGATCTACATTTCATATATAGACCATTTTTGCATTTGACAAAGTATTGGTAAAGTGTAGTTGAAAATCCATAATTCCCACATATAGCAAAGTTTGAACCACTCAAATTTGAATTTTCAACACATAATGTTACAATTATATTACACAAGATGTTAGATACACATTATTAATTTGAGTTCACTACCTATATCAAGCGGGCATAGTGGTAAACTTTTTCTTGACGTAATGCCCTTGGTTATGATCATTCCGTAACCATGGAGTGTCCTCAGCAACAAGCAGGATGCTTGGGTCTTTGGCCACACAGAAGGGTGAGATTCGTTCATCCTTTTCATAATCCTCTGACACGTCTGACTTGTCTTCAATTCCCACGATGTTTCTTTTCCCTATAAGAACTATGTGATGTTTTGGCTCGTTGGTTTTTTCTCGTCGTGTTTCCCTCTCTTAGGTTTTGTAGACATGTCTTTCACATAGAACACCTGATTTACATCAGCAGCAAGGACGAATGGATCATTTCTATACCCAATATTGTTGAGGTCCACTATTGTCATTTCATACTCCTTATCAATTGATACCCCTCCGTTCATCTTCACCCATTGGCATCGGAATAGAGGGACTTTAAAATTATGTGCATAGTCTAGTTCCCAAATCTCCTATATACGACCATAATATGTGTGTATGTTCCCATTCGGTTCCGTAGCATCCACGCGGACACCACTGTTTTGGTTGGTACTCTTTTTATCTTGGGATACGGTGTAAAATGTATTTCTATTTATCTCGTGCCATTTGTACGTGAGGACGTGCCACGCTAGTTGCCTAGCCAATAAATACAGTTCATCTCCAATAGTTTTATCACCCTAACATTTTTTGTACAACCAATCACCGAATGTCTCCATGTGATGACGCGTAATCCAAGCCTCATTCTTCCTAGGATTCTCGGATCGTACAAAATTCATGTGTTTCTCTATATACGGTTCCACCACAGTGGAGTTTTGAAGAACTATGTAGTGCGCTTTATTGAAAGAATCATCACCCTGGCTGATATATGTTTTCTTTCCTAGTGTACCCTTTCCACCAAGTCTCCCCTCATACCGTGATTCAGGAAGACCAATCGGGTCAAGGTCAGGAATAAAGTCCACACAGAACTCAATGACCTCCTCTGTCCCGTATCCCTTGGCAATGCTTCCTTCTGGGCGACCCCGCTGGTGAACATATTTTTTCAGTACACCCATAAATCTCTCTAAGGGAAACATGGTGTGTAGGAACACAGGACCCAGAATATTAATCTCTTTGACCAGATGAACTAGGAGATGTGTCATGATATCAAAGAAGGATGGAGAGAACACCAACTCAAAGCTAACAAGACATTGAACCACATCATTCTGTAGAGTAGCTAGATCAAAAGGATTGATTGCCTTCTGAGAAATTGCATTGAGGAATGCATACAGCTTCACGGTGGCCAGACGTACATGTGGAGGTAGAATTCCTCTTAAGGCAACCGGAAGCAGTTGCGTCATAATCACGTGGTAGTCGTGCGATTTTAAGTTGACAAATTTCTTCTTCGACACATTTATTATACGCTTTATATTAGAGGAGAACCCATATGGGACTTTGATGCTGCTTAGGCACTCAAACATGCTTTCCTTCTCCTCATTGCTAAGAGTGTAGCTAACAGGTCTTAAGTAATGACGTCCATCATCTGTCTTCTCTAGATGCAGGTTGTCTTGTTCTTTCATGCGCTTCAAGTCCTCTCGTGCCTCAAGGGTACCCTTAGGCTTTCCAAACACACCCATGAACGCTAGGAGATTGACACAAAGATTCTTTGTCAGGTGCATCACGTCGATTGAGTGGCGGGCCTCAAGGTCTTTCTAATATGGTAGCTCCCAAAATATTAACTTCTTTTTCCACATTGGGGCACGCCCCGAAGCGTCTTTTAGAACATGTTCACTGCCTTGTCCCTTTCCAAACACTACTTTCAAATCCTTGACCATCTTGAATACCTCGGCCCATCTCGGTTGCCTGGCTTAGACCGGTGTTCTGCCGTACCTTTAAAATATTTGCCTTTCTTTCTCAACTGGTGGTTCTTAGCAAGAAATCGACGATAGCCAAGGTACACGATCTTTCGATATTTTTTTAAATAGACAGCCTCAAGGTCACCAAAACAATGGGTGCATGCATTATATCCCTTATTTGTCTGTCCTGAAAGATTACTTAGAGCTGGCCAATCATTGATTGTCACGAACAACAATGCTCGCAGGTCGAATTCTTCCTGTTTGTACTCATCCCACACATGCACACCTATTTTGCTCCATAGCAGCTAGAGTTCCTCAACTAATGGTCTCAGGTAGACATCGATGTCATTGCCAGGTTGCTTCGGGCCTTGGATGAGCACCGGCATCATAATGAACTTCCGCTTCATGCATAACCATGGAGGAAGGTTGTAGATACATAGAGTAACGGGCCAAATGCTATGACTAGAGCTCTGGTCCCCAAAAGGATTAAATCCATCCGTACTCAATGCGAACCTTAGGTTTCTTGCGTCATCTGTAAAGTCTGGGAATTCTCTATCTACTTCTCTCCACTGAGACCCATCTGCAGGGTGTCTCAACATGTTGTCTACCTTACGGTCTTCTTTGTGCCATCGCAACAACTTTGCGTGCTCCTTGTTACTGAACAGTCGTTTTAGGCGTGAAATTATTGGAGCATACCACATAACCTTGGCAGGGATTCTCTTCTTTGGACATTCTTCATCCTCAACATCGCCAAGATCATCTCGCAAGATCTTGTACCGTGACGCATGACAAATAGGGCATTCATCTAAATTCTCGTGAACGCCACGGTACAGGATGCAGTCATTAGGACATGCATGTATCTTCTCGATTTGTAATCCTAAAGGGCAGATGATCTTTTTTTCTTCATATGTAGTGGTGGGCAATTCATTAGGCTTCGGAAGCATCTTTTTTGGATCTTCAGTAATTTTCCAAATGTCTTGTCAGATATATCATTCTCTGCCTTCCACCGTAACAACTCCAGTGTCGTGCCTAGCTTTTTCTGCCCATCTTCGGCCGACGGGTAGAGTAACTTCTTGTGATCCTGTAGCATTTGGTCAAACTTAGCCTTCTCCTTTTCACTTTCACAATCTCTCTGTGCGTCACGAATGACATCACCAAGAGCATCGTCATCTTCAGCGATACTGTTTTCTGCATCCGCCTCTTCTTCAACTTCCTCCATCGCGAAGTCACAGTATTGAGCAAAAACATCGTCATGGTCCGCTTGTTCTTCTTCACATTCTTCCATCATAACTCCGGTCTCTCTGTGCTTGGTCCAACAAATGTAGTTTGGCATGAAACCCGACTTGAACAAGTGCAAGTGAATACTTCTTGAGCTACAAAATTCTTTCAAATTCATACACACGGTACATGGGCAGCACATAAAACCATCCTGCTTGTTTTCCTCTGCCACTTTGCAGAATTCTCGCACGCCCTCAATGAACTCGTTGGAGCGGCGATCGGCATTATACATCCAATGACGTGTCATTATCTGCATTATATGGCATCACATAATTAAAATCCCAGCATGAGAAAAGAGCGTGACACAACCTTGTCTAATTGAGTTCAAAATTTTATAAGTGGTTCATCATTTCATAAAATTAATTTATGGACGTTAATAAAAAGATAGAAAAATCATAAAATTTGTATTTTTCTATTAAAAGGTGTAATTTTATCTCTAAATAAAATTAATTTGAAGAATTTTTAAAGTTAAAATAAATTTGTTTCAAAATTACAAAGAATCACCATTATTTAATATTTAAAATGAGAACATGAACAAATTAAAGTAAAAAGTATCCTAAAAAGTCTATAATAGAACTAAACATTATATGTGTATACTACTTTCTAGGTACTATAATTAATATCGTTCATAAAAGTTAAAACATGAAAAATGATTAGAGCTAGCAATATGAAATAAAATAGTCATATACAACATGGATTTACATATGGTGTTGTTAAAACATAGGAGGATGAAGCTAGCAACCTTTCAAACAAATCGACGATGGCGTAGAAGCGTTTGAAGTGGATTGATCGCCGGAGATGAGGAACAATGGAAGAACAAGCAACAAGAATATGAACAAGGAAGGGCTCGGGTAGGGAGGAAGAAGAGGGAGGTTCAATTTATAGGAGGAGGTTTTAATCCCGGTTGGTAACACCAACCGGGACTAAACCCAGTCCTATAGTCCCGGTCGGTGCCACGGACCGGGACAAAATCTGTAGTCTCGGTCCGTGGAACCGACCGGGACTAAAGGCAGAGATTACCAACCGGGACTAAAGGTCCCCTCCTGACAGCGCCTGATAATAGAGCCGTTGGCGAGGGACCTTTAGTCTCCACCAACCGAGACTAAAGGTCTATTTAGTCCCGGTCGCCGAAATCGTCGAGACTAAAGGCATTTTAGATGATCGACGAAAGGTCAGTTGTGTAGTAGTGGTAGAAGTACAATGTTGCAGGCAACACAGATCTCGTGTAATGTGGTTGTGTTTAGTTCCTAAATTTAGAGTTGTCAAAATTCACTGTAGCAACACTGTAGCATTTCGTTTTATTTTGTAATAATTGTCCAACCGTTGACTAATTAGGCTCAAAACGTTCGTCTCACAAAGTACAACTAAACTGTACAATTAGTTTTTGATTTTATCCACATTTAGTACTATATGTATGTATCGCAAGTTTGATGTGACGGAGAATTTTTTTTTATAGTACACTTTTCAATGAAACTAATGTAGCCTAACGCCCGACGGAGATCGCTGCCAAGGTTGGGATCATTTGGCAGCACTCAGCAGAGCTGGCAGTCTGGCACTAGCGCTACCGTGTCTCGGAACAACCGAAGGACCACCCCCGCACCAAGGGGATTGGGATCGGAATCCTGTGAGCGAGCTAGTTAGATCCCTTGGGACGACTTGCCGTGTAACACGCGCCCAGGACCAGGAATCGTCGGAATCCTAGTTTGGGCCTCCTTTAGTTCGGCGAATAGGGAGGAAAAACATTGTATCAGAATTCCTGTAGCATTTCGTTTGTATTTGGTAAAAATTATCCAAATTTTGACTAACTAGGCTTAAAATGTTCGTCTCGCAAAGTACAACAAAACTGTGCAATTAGTTTTTAATTTCATTAACATTTAGTACTCCATGTATTTGCCGACATTTTGATGTGACGAGAAATCTTCTTTTTGCATATTGGAATTTGGGGGAGAATTGAGGGAACTAAACAAGGCCTTGTTTTGCTCCAACAAAAATCAACTCCTGAAGGAAGAAACCCGGTGCGCCAAACCTACGGCAAGTCACGTGTTTCCCTCTGTGGCTCCGCGTATAAAATGAGTGAGTGCCTTGTACTATTTGCTCGAAGCGCTAGCTCCTCCACGCAGCTCCAGCTACGAGAGCTCAGGGTTGGGACTTGGGAGGTACGTAGCTAGCTAGCTAGCGCGCTGGTAGTAGCAGCAGTCCACCAGGTCATGGAAGGCATGCTCTCGCCGCCAGCGAGAAATGGCGGTCTCGCCGACCCGCTGCTGGCCAACGGCGACGGCAACAAGCGGCGGGCTGGTGCCAGCAGCAAGGACAAGAACAAGTACTGGGTGCCCGTCGACGACGAGGAGGAGGTGGCGGCGGATGAGGAACACGGCGGCAAGGAGTGCCGCCGGCTGCTGCTGTACCGGACGTTCAAGGTTAAAGGGATCCTCCTGCAAACTTACAGGTAGTTATGGACCTAATATTATTGGTAGTTTATTCGGAAATAAAGCTGTCAGGAGGTTCGTCGTCAGATTCATTCACACTTGCAATATCGATGTTCTGGTTAATTTAAAGGCAATGTGCATTTTACCATGTTGCTAATAAAGACGTTGTGGAATGTGGATTAGTCCTACCTCCTGTCGTAACTAGACGACCGTTCGACGTGTAGCTTTTGCCTGCACCTAGTATACATACATGCCCCGGTCGGAAACGACATCTATTTCCGACCTCGATCACTAAATGCATGAACTGAAGTACTAGTGATTCAGAACTAAACTATTGGTGTCAACTTACATCCATAGCATGCACAAAGCTGCATGGGTGTTATTGTGTGGACTAATCCGTAGCCAAATGTATCAAAAACATTGGACGGCACAGTGCCCGCAGTGACCCAAAGGCCTTACAAAACAGCACGACTATTAGAGCATCTGTATCTGTATTATCTGTAAGAATAAAGCATTAGCGCGTGTAGGACACTGACAAAGTGGGTACATGTGGAGAAACTCATGGTAAGCCAAGACTTAGACTTGCCAAAATCTTTTTTGCGAATAGGGGGATTTCATTCATTCATCAGGTAACAGGGGGGTTACAATCTTCAGCCAGCAGATGTAGAATGCAGGTCGGGGCATGCTGCCACTCGCCCAGCCTGAAGACATCTGTCGCTTGCTTAGCTAAAACATGTGCTACTCGATTACAAGCTCTATTTGCATACATCAAAGAAAAAGATTGAAAGTCTGGACTAATGTCCCAAATCTCCTTCAGGATCGGCGCAAGATAAGATCTCTGAAAGTCCCCTGTTCTCCACAGCCTGACAAGCTCTTGGCTGTCCGTCTCCATTTGAAGTTTCGTCACCCCTTTTGCTTTGGCAAAGATCATCCCATCACGACAAGCCAGAGACTCCATCATCAAGGCATCTAGAGCATGGGGATACCAGAAAGCACGTCCTCCTTCGAAGTTACCTGTAGAGTCTCGAAGGACTATCCCCGTTGCTCCCTGGTTTACCCCGGCATAGAAGGCTGCATCTGTATTACACTTAGTCCATCCAAACGGTGGTGACTACCAAGTTGGCCGAACCAACACTGGATGCACCTGCTGCCTGGACTGAGTGATCTGCCATAAATCATTCGCCATGTCTACTGTCCACTTCACTGCATTTCGGACCGGAACTTGGCTATCCCCATGGCGACGTTTATTTCTCTGCATCCAGAGAGAATACATACCAATAGTGAAAAGGCTTAGCTCCTTCCCTGAACATAGATCATCTCGTAAGATATCCGTCGCCCAAGTGTGTGCATGCAGTTTGGGGAGTTTTACACCAGTCAATAGCTTGATCTCCCGCCAGAACTGTAATGCCATGGTACATTCAGTTAGGACATGTTTGATCGTCTCCTTCTCTGCACCACACATATCACAGAAAGCTGTAGGCTCGATGTGCCGATGATTTAAAATCGATTTCGTCGGCAGGAACTCATGTAAGACTCTCGAATAAAATACTTTGACCTTAGGTGGGACATCCAGTTTCCAAACTTTGTCCCAAGAATCATCACCCGAGCCCCCCGGAGCTGTCAAGGTATTCTGCTCGTGCATTGCCACAAGCTTCCGATAAGCTGACTTTACTGAAAATTCTCCATGCTTTTCAAGTTCCCATGCCCACCAGTCCATCTCTTGTGTTCTCAGCGGAATCCGAAGAATTGCCTCAGCATCGATAGGAATAAATACTTGCCTGATCAAGTCTTCGTTCCACAAGCCAGTATCGGTCAGTAACTCTGAAACCATGGTTACTTCCTGACCGTTTGCAGGTGTAAGCGGACGGGCATCGAAATGATTGGGGATCCATCTATCCTGCCAAATACTAGTGGATGTACCGTTGCCGATCCGCTTAATCATCCCACGTAAGAGCACCTCCTTGCTTGCCATAATTGCTCGCCAAGTGTGGCTAGCGTGTTTCTTTCGCGTGCTTGATACGAAGTCCGAATCATGGAAATATCGGGCTTTTAGCACACGAGCACAAAGGCTCTCCTCCCGTGTAATTAGTCTCCAACCCTGCTTTCCTAGCATGACCTTGTTGAACCAATTCAAATCACGGAAGCCCATCCCTCCTCTCGACTTTGGTTGCATCAGTCGATCCCAGCGGAGCCAATGGATATGTCGGTTATCAGCAGAGCCCCCCCCCCCCCCCCCCCCCCCCCCCCCCCACCAGTAATTGACCATCGCAGTTCTCATCTTCTTGCATGTTGTCTTTGAGAGAAGAAAACAACTCATAGAAGAGGTAGGTACTGCCTGTGCCACTGATTTCAGAAGAACCTCCCTTCCAGCGCTACTGGCCTCTCTTCCACACCAGGAACCGATGAGACCTTTTATTCGTGCAGGAAGGAAATCAAAGGTACCAGTGGTGGACTGCCCCAAAGCTGTAGGAAGCCCCAAATATTTGTCAGACAATGCCTCTGTGTCAATATTCAACTCATCTCTGACCAATTGTTTCGTTTCATCCAGACAATTTTTGCTGAAGAAGACAGCTGATTTGTCTCTGTTTACCAACTGGCCAGACCCCCTACTGTATATGTCCAAGATTTCCTGAATTCTGGAAGCCCCTCTTTGCGACGCTTCTGAAAAAAATAATACAATCATCCGCAAAAAGAAGGTGCGATATCCATGGAGCGTGGATGCCCACGCGAACGCCTCTGGATAAATACACTGGGTCTACTGACTTCAGGAGACATGAGAGCCCCTCAGCACACAACAGGAAGAGATATGGAGAAATAGGATCTCTGCCGAATGCCCCGAGTTGGCCTGAAAACATCTGATAATTCTCCATTAATTTTAACTGAAAGAGAAACTGATGTCACACACCTCATCACTAGCGAGACAAAAGCTTCATGGAAACCCAATTTCAGCATGATTCCTCTGAGGTAATCCCACTCGACACGGTCATACGCTTTGGCCATATCAGGTTTTATTGCACACGCCCCAGCTTTTCCTTTCTTCCTTTGAAGATAGTGTGTGCACTCATAAGCAACTAGAACATTATCTGTGATTAGTCTACCCGGTACAAAGGCACTTTATTCTTCAGACACTATCTCATCAAGAAAACCCCTCATCCTGTTTGCCAAAATTTTTGAGCAAATCTTATAGATCACATTGCATAGAGAGATAGGCTGGAATTGCTTCATCTCCTGCGGTACCTTCACTTTTGGGATAAGCACGATGGTAGTTCTGTTCACCCTCTCCGGTAACTCACCACCATTTAGAAAATTCAATGCAGCATTCGTGACCGCCAGCCCCAGCACCTCCCAATGATGTTGGTAGAAGCCTGCTGATAATCCGTCTGGACCTGGTGCTTTATTGGCGCCCATCATGAACAGAGCAGCTCTCACTTCTTTTGCTACAAAAGGTTTCATAAGCATATCATTCATTTGAGTAGTTACCTTCTCCGGGACAAGCTCCAGAAATTGGTCCTGGATCTAGTAACTCCTGCCGTGTGAACAAATTTGAGTAGAAACCCATCGCTTCTGTTTCCAAGTCTTCTTGCTTTGTTGCAATAGAACCATCTTCCTTTTTCAAGGCCAAGATACGGTGTCTCTGCGCCCTTTCCCGCGATTTGGCCTGAAAGAAAGCTGTTTTGCGGTCACCCTCCTTAAGCCAATCGACCCGTGATCGTTGTTTGAACATGATTTCCTCTCTCGACAGGAGCTCTGACATTCTCGACATCAACTGAGCCTCCTTTCTTGTTGGGCCTGATCGAAGAGACGATCTCCTTTCCTGCTCCAACTCTCGGCGTAGCCTCACCATCTCCTTTCTTACCGACCCAAACGTGGACTGTTCCCAGTCCGACAGCGAGCAGGAAATGTTGTCAAGGTTTGCTGTCAGCGCCCCAAGAGAGCTCGGTCTGTCTAAACTATTCCAGGTTGCAGTCGCCTGTATGACGGATCACGCCTCCACATATTCTCATAACAGAAGCCTCGTCTCCGTCGAGCCTTCCGATGCTGCCTCTTCAAACACTCTAGAACCAGTGCACAGTGATCTGATTCGGCAGTTTGGACATGCCACACTTTGACTGAAATAGGTCCAGAAAGTCTCCATTCACAAATCCCCTATCCAGCCGACACTTGATATTTGCGCTGTCATGTTGCTGGTTGTCCCAAGTATATGGGAGTCCAATGAACCCAAGGTCAACAAAACCGCAAACATCCACCTCTTTTCGGAACCCCTCCATTTGCCTCTCTGTTCGTCCCTGGCCACCGAACTGTTCTTCAGCGTGCAACACTTCGTTGAAATCTCCCACGCATAGCCATGGAAGGCTGCTCTTTGTACTAAGTAGTTTGAGCAGATCCCAACTTCTATAGCGGAGCTCCCTTCTTGCTTCACCGTAAAAACCAGTGAAGCGCCACTCTCCGGTCTGTGAAGAACTAGACTGGATTGTAACATCAACGTGCATCTTGTCGTAGCTTTCCAGCTGCACCACCACCTCTTGGCTCCAGAGGAGTGCTATACCACCACCGTGGCCATAGCACCCTACTCCAAAACCCCCAGCCATGCTCAGTGATTGTACCAAACCATCCACTCGATCGCTAAAAAATCTGGTTTCAGACAGAAAAAACACCCATGGGCAATGTAGCTCGCACAAGCTACGTAATTCACGAACTGCCTCGGGCTGCCCCAGGCCTCGGCAGTTCAGACATAGTATTTTCATTGTGTCCAGCGGGGGCTGTCTCTCGCAGCCGCTGCCGATCTCGTGTTATGGGACAGACTACCTCTCCTTTTTTTCTTTGTAGTCTCTTCCAAACTACCTCCGCTGCTTTCTGAGCCACCACCCAATTGGTGCACCCTCGAATTCACCAATCCCACCGGAACAATTGCATTCGAACCCATTGCCGGTATATTTAAGTCTGGCGTCAGCATCGAATTTTTTTATTTCCTATTCCGCACTTGCCGTTCGTCATCAGTCACATCCATGTCAAGACGCCGGTTAGCCAACGCATTGGGATCCCCCTCTCTGGTGTAATTTGCTGGAGCTTTCAGTGACGATTCCACCTCTGGGGTTTCCTCTTCATCTCTTGGCTCCGACGAAGACTGGCAAGACCCCCGGTCCTAGGACCTCCCACCAACAGCCTTGCTATGGTTAGCAGTTGGTGGTCTAGTCCCCGACGACGAGCCACTACCAAAAAATGTTGTCGCCGCCTCCGCAAACGCTCTAAGCTGAACGTCGTACGGCAGCTTTCCTTCCTCATTTTGAGGAACAGGGTTCTAGCATTCAAACTCTGAATGTCCCATGATGCCACAACCAAAACAATAGAATGGCAGCCTCTCATACTAGACTGCAAACCACTTGGGTTCCTCTGATCGACTCATACACAGGAGAACACCCCTGTGGAGGGGTTTATCGATCTCAATCGCTACCCTGGCACGCAGAAATGCACCACTAGCTTTTCCATCCACATCCACATCCACCTTGGTCATCGTACCAATGAGACTCATTGCTCGACTACCTCTTTGCTGATTCATCCAACCCAAGGGAAGGTTGAGGATGCAAGCCCAAATCTCCATCCGATCGAAGATGATCTCGGACGCACTCAATTTTTCATCATACTCCTTCACCACCACAGCATGCCGACCCACCATCCATGGTGCACTAGCCAGGACTCTCTCCATATCCACCTGTGAACCCAGTTCCGCGACGAACATGTTATCTCCTTTCTCTCCAATGGCGCGGATCTTCAACCCAAATGGATTTCCCCACACCGGTCTCATGGCAGCACGGATCATATTCACGTGAATTGTCGATGGCGATAAGATCTTGCCAACCACCGCCTATTCCACAGGCATGGTCGCCTCGATCTCCTCATCATCACTGAATTCCACGATCGCCTCTTCATCCTTCGTGAGTTGCAACTTCCACAGTAGATTGGTAACGTTTGGTCTGGCGCCCTCATCACCACCTGTGTTGCTACGGCCATCTCCCCCTCCACTTCTAGCCGATGCCATTGATGCAGTCAGGGCTAGAAAGGAACAAAAACTAGTGAGCTGTGATCGAAGGATGCAGCCATAGCCATGATCCCACACTACGACCTAAGCGGCGCTAGACCTAGTGGGGAAATAGGGTTACAAAATTTGTGGTCGACGGCGCCAAGAACGGCTAACCGGTGATTTGCGGTGGCTGCCGCCGACTCAGAGTCGGGGGCGGGGCTTGGACGCCGTGGCTAGAGTGGCCGACGTTAGAGCAGGTCCATATCATCGTCACGACGATCTAGATTCGAGGTGGGAGCATGGTCGTTTCCGTAGTCGCTTCCGTGATCGCCTAGAGGGAGATCCGAAACTTCCGCATTTTCCTCGGTCCAGACTTGCCAAAATTATGGTAAGCCAAAATGCATATGTGTGGGACATCTATATATGTATAATAATAAAACTGCATGGATGTTATTGTTTGGTTGACTTCCAATTCTACCCAACCAAAAGCATAGTAAGCCAAAACTTAGGCTTGCCACAAAATCAAGGCCTACCAAAGTTAAAGCAAAAAACATAAGTGTGCAATTGGTTAAGTGGAAGGCTAGCGCCCGGACGTCCGGACAGAAGGCACGTCTAGATGCAGCTCCCGAGCCCCCTCCGTCACACACGCCCGCAGGAAAAAGCCACTCCGCCAACGGCTCACTCGTCCACGCATGCACGGGGACCACCGAGCTGGTTCCGTTTCACGTGCGTGCATCCACGCAGCAGCACTAGCACGCGACGCAGTCATGTGTCCGCATGCACGCAGCAGCACCACCACCACCGGCAGGCGACGCGGTGACCCATGGCGGTGCCCTAGCAGCAACAACAATAGGCAGCTGTGGTTGACCGCTATCCACTAGCCACCGACGCCATTACAACATATGCTCCCCCGAGATCTACTTTTGAAATATTCAAATAAAACACTTGCAACATACGTCTGAAACAGATAAAACATGTGTTGAAACATGCATGTATAGCCATAGTAACATATGTAACATCCAGATCAACTTTTGCAACATTCAGATGAAACGCTTACAACATAAGTCTGAAACATCTGAAACACTTGAAACATACGTGTATAACCATAACAACATAAGCAACATCAAGATAAAACACTTGAAACATATGTCTGAAACATGTGAAACACTTGTAACATAGGCTAACAACATGTGTATATCGTTATTGCAAAATACGCAACATCAAGATGAAACACTTGAAACATACGTCTGAAATGACACGTGAAACACTTGAAACATAGGCTGACAACATGTGTATATTGTCATTGCAACATATGCAACATCTTATATCTATATTTTGCAACATCTAGACGAAACACTTGAAACATAAGTCTGAAACGCCTAAAACGCCTCAAACACGGCGTCGCCGGCAGCCATGACCTACCTAGTGAGGAACCGCGATAGCCAGCAAGCTCGAGTCAAGGGGACTTCGCTCCACGCGCTCACGCGCGTCGGCATGGCCCTTTGCTCCTCCTACAATTCTCCCGCGCCTGCTCGTGGCCCAGGCTAGCGCCCGTCGGTGCGGCCTTGCTGCTACTACTCCCCAGCGCTACTGCTCGCTTGGTCGCAGTCATCCAGCGTCGTTTGCTCACTGGGGATGGGGCGCGGTGGGGTGGAATCAGCCCGGCCAGCGTGAGATGCAGGTGCAACGACAACGTCAGGAGTCGTTACTACCTGCTGCTGGTGGAGAAGGGATGCCGGTCACCGGATCCGAATGGAGAAGAGAGAGGTAGCAATAGTCCGCGGAGATCATCCCAGTCGGTGTGAGTTGCAAGTCATGCGGCGGCGGCGATGGAGTCGTTGCTTGGCACTTGGGATGGCCGAGCATTACCGTTGGTTGAATGCCATAACAACGGTGGAAAGCATTTTTTTTCTCTTATGCAATTTAAGAAGTTTCTATAAACTTACCAAAACTTTGGCTATAAACACTAATGTATAATTCTTTGGGAATGAACCAATTGATGACTAATATTTTTGGCTTGTCATAATTTTTGTTGGACAAAAATTGGAAGCCAACGAAGCAGGCTCTAAATGAATATCTACCTCCAATAAAAGTACATATTATATTGTGTTGGGCAGTTGTGTTTAAAGATTCCATTTATGGAGCGTTTGTGTACCTTTATTTTGGAGGAATTGAAATCTATATAATGGATTAGACTATTTGGATTGGAATTTGACATTTCATAACATTCCTAAGCTCATAAATAAGCCTATCTTAAATTTATAAGATGAGAGATGAAAATGGATTTTATGGATCACTATGCTATAATTCTATTCTCCAACTTATAGCATACTCTTCAACTCACTTCTCTACAGTAAAAATGCAACATGTAAGTATGTCCCTTGTATGCCTAACAATAAATATGCAAATATATTCCATATACAACTATATTAACTTAATTAATCTATATCTAAATTGTAATTATTAGAACGAATTCAATTCCAATGATCCAAACAGACCTTTAAGATAAAATTATCTAAAATGTTTAATCTTTGAACTGGCTTAAATAAATAATTTATCTCGCACACTTTGGGGTCGTATATTTATCCCGGAGGACTCATGGTCAACGTTGTTTTTTAGGGAACGTTAGTTACTAGGACCGTGAGTTTGCATTTCGTGGACCACGCCAACAAAAAGGCCCCATTTCTTTGGGACCTGAAATCAGTCCCGAACTTGCGGGGTAACTCTGTTAGGCCTGAAAAATCTGGCCCAATTCGAGTTGAGGCGTCCACCATTTATTTAGGTGTATGCTTGTTAAAAAGTATCTATAACTGAGTTATACATGATCTAATGAGTATAAAATTTTTACTACAGTTCAAACATATAATAATGAACTCACCATAAAAATTTCACCACAATTGGATCATGAAAACTGTAGCTATGAATTAATTACAGAAAAGTATAGATCTAAAGCTACAGCAAAAACTTTGTACTAAAGCATACCATATTATATGTTTACTGTGTAGATCTACTCATGTGGAGTCCAATAAAATTTGATTTTTTTGTTTTATGATTTTTTTTGTAATTTACTATGATTTTTCAAAGATTCAGCCGAAATAAATAAAAAAGAAAAAGACAAACCTGCCTTTGAAAACCGCTTATAAATGATCAGGGAGGTATGGTTTTAAAAGTTGAGGGAGGTGGTTTATCCGATTTTAGATTTCAGAGAGGAAAAGCAGACTTTCGCAAAAATTAAGGGAGATAATGTGGACTTTTTTCAAATAAAAATGATTTTTATTGTTCTGGGCCAAGCTTAGCCGGATCGATTTCCACAGGACTTCCAAGTCCAAAATCTATGCCACAACCGGCTCTAAAAACTAGTGTTGAGAGTCAGACCTGTTTTGCTAAAGCCTAAAAGTAGGGATGAAAATGAATTGTATCGGAGCGCTTAATGCCTTTCTCATATCATAATATGTTTTTCTTTGTCAGATTCGGATCGGAGCAGATAATACTTGAATGCCGATGCAAATATGGATTTTTTAGATGTCGGAATTAGTACAGAAAACGAATCGGATATGAATTTATATATTCGAGTAACATGTGCATACTTAGAGAATTTTATACTTATCAAAAATTAATTTGTAAAGAGTCAGTAACAAGTAGTAGACAAAAATCATATATTTTATTTCCATGTTGTGGCTATCACATCAACACAATTAACACTTAACAAGTTACCTTCGCTCACAAATGATAAGTATTAGCCAATAGTAATAACAGAAAGCAAGATCTTAATTCAAAATTTATAAAGTCAAACAACGACATCACGAACCAAGAGTTCTCAACCAATAAACTTTTTTTTACATCCATAATCCTCTAGGTTTTAGTCTAGTTAGAGAAATCATTAAATATCATGTCCTCCGGATTTTGCCGATTCTATATCCTACTTCGCATCCGCACACAATGGATATTAAAAAAAATTCTGTATCCTTAAAATTTAGATTCAGGTCAGAGCGGAGCGGAGAACCATCCGCACCACTTTCACCCCTACCAAAAAGTATAGGAGATTTTCATCTAAAAAAAGTATAGGAGGTTTTGCCACCATATCTCGGTACTTTAATCAACGAGAGTTGTTGAGTGTTATCTGACCCTTAGAAATTGACCAAAATTAACAAAAATTTAAATACACTTTCATCTTCTAATATTCTTTATTTTTTCCTATTCCCGTTAAACAGGTTGCTGGCCTTGGCCAGATTGGTTCTCCTCGTCCAGTTTTTCATCTGGCGTTTGAGGCACCGGGATTCGGATAGCATAGTCCTATGGTGGATCACGGTGGTCGGCGACTTCTGGTTCGCCGTCAGCTGGCTGCTGAACCAGGCGTCCAAGCTGAACCCCATCCGGCGCGTCCCCAACCTCGCGCTCCTCAACCAACACCTCGACCCTCCCACTCCCAGCTGTGGCGGCAGCTCCAGCCAGCTCCCGGGCGTCGACGTGTTTATCAACACCGTGGACCCCGTGGACGCACCGGCGGAGCTACGTTGGGGATATACTGGGCTATGCCCCCCCTTGCCACTGTGAGCCTATAGTCTACTTGTGCTGTATTGTTCAGCATCCAGCACTTCGCTAGCCTCTGTGACTCCTGTTCCTACTCGGCTACTCCCTAGTCCCTACCTTCCGCCGTTCCGCGTATGTGAGTCATCGAGTGCCCGAGCTACCGGACAGCAGTGAACGGCCAGGGTTGGCTCCGGCCCCCACACAAAAGTCCGTGTTCGTGTAGTGCTGCCATTGGCCACTACCCTGCTGCTCTACGTACAGCCGTAGTTTGAGTTTTTATTGATTTTTTTTTGCTTCTCCATTATTCAATCTGTAAAATCTATAGCCTATGTGTCCTATAAGTGGTTGATTGAGTAACATTTTGTTATTAATCGAGATCTTCTGTTGCTCTTTTTAGAGAATTTTAGATGCTTAGCAATTTGATTTGCCCTAATCTTCATGGGCAAACAGACTATACACTCAATTGTATTTTATTTACTATAACTTAATTATAATATAAGACTATTTTTTCCATTGTATTTATGTGTATAGTCCAATTGGTAAATTGGCCCCCTATATTTTGTGTCAGGCTCCGCCACTGCGTGGACGAGCCCGTGCTGTGCACCATGAACTCCGTCCTGTCCATCCTCGCCACGGACTACCCGGTGGACAGGCACGCGACGTACTTCTCCGACGACGGCGGGTCGCTCGTCCACTACGAGGCGCTGCTCGAGACTGCGAGGTTCGCCGCGCTGTGGACGCCGTTCTGCCGGAAGCACCGCGTCGAGCCGAGGGCACCCGAGAGCTACTTCGCGGCGACGGCGGATGGGCCGTACGCTGGGGACGCGCCGGGGGAGTTCGTCGGCGACCTTCGGCGCGTTCGCCAGGAGTACGAGGACTTCAAGGCTCGGGTGGATGCGCTGTTCACCGTCATTCCCCAGAGGTCGGCGGTGACGAACCACCGTGACGACGCGAAACGAGGTGGTGACCGTGCCACGTACATGGCCGATGGGACACACTGGCCTGGCACTTGGATTGAGCCGGCTGAAAACCACAAGAAAGGACAGCACGCCGCCATTGTTCAGGTAGTACATGTACATGGTAGTTTGCAGACCAGAATGAGGATCTGAGTAAATGCGAAATAATAGTAACGAATAGTATGTGCTGCTCTGACACAGGTTATTTTGAACCATCCCGGCGACGAGCCTCAGCTTGGCACGCCGGCGAGCTCCTCCAGCCCCCTCGACTTTAGCGCCGTCGACGTGCGCCTCCCGATGCTGGTGTACATCGCGCGGGAAAAGCGGCCGGGGTACGATCACCAGAAGAAGGCCGGCGCCATGAACGTGCAGCTGCGCGTCTCGGCCCTGCTATCCAACGCGCCATTCATCATTAACTTCGACTGCGACCACTACATCAACAAGTCGGGTGCGTTCCGCGCCGCCATGTGCTTCATGCTCGACCGCCGCCACGGCGACGACACCGCCTTCGTGCAGTTCCCGCAGCGCTTCGACGACGTCGACCCCACGGACCGGTACTGCAACCACAACCGCGTCTTCTTCGACGCCACCTCCCTCGGCCTCAACGGCATCCAGGGGCCTTCCTACGTCGGCACCGGCTGCATGTTCCGGCGCGTCGCGCTCTACGGCGCCGACCCGCCCCGGTGGCTGCCCGACGGCGCCTCCAAGCTCCTGGACAACCCCCACAGACAGTTCGGCAACTCCATGCCGTTCATCAACTCTGTGACACTGGCCGCGCACCAGGAACGGTCCCTCACGCCGCCGGTGTCGCTCGAAGACGAGCGGCTCGTGGCGGAGTTGGCCGACGTCGCGACCTGCGCGTACGAGGACGTGACGGAGTGGGGCAACGGCGTCGGGTGGGTGTACAACATCGCGACGGAGGACGTGGTGACCAGCTTCCGGGTGCACCGCAAGGGGTGGCGGTCCATGTACTGCGCCATGGAGCCTGACGCGTTCCGCGGCACGGCGCCGATCAACCTCACGGAGCGCCTCCACCAGATCCTGCGCTGGTCGGGGGGCTCCCTGGGACATGTTCTTCTCCCGCAACAGCCCGCTCCTAGCCGGCCGGCGGCTCCACCCGATGCAGCGCGTCGCCTACACCAACATGACCGCCTACCCGATCTCGGCGGCCTTCATCTTCGTCTACGACCTCCTCCCGGTGATGTGGTTCTCCGGCCACGGCGAGTTCTACATACAGAAGCCGTTCCAGACCTACGCGCTCTACCTGTTCGTCGGCATCGCCATGATGGAGGTGAGCGGCATGTTGGAGATAAAGTGGGCGGGGCTCACGCTGCTGGACTGGTGCCGCAACGAGCAGTTCTACATGATCGGCGCGACGGGCGCCTACCCGGCGGCGGTGCTGCACAGCCTGCTCAGGCTCGTCGGCCTCAAGGGCCTGCCGTTCAAGCTGACGTCAAAGCCGGTGTCCGCGAGCGGCGGCGCCGCCGCGAGGTAGAGATTCGCGGAGCTGTACCAAGTGCAGTGGGCGCCGCTGCTGATGCCGACCGTGGTGGTGATCGCCGTGAACGTCGCCGCCATCGGCGTGGCGGTTGGCAGGGCGGTCGCCTTCGGGTGGTCGTGGGTGCAGTTCGCCGGCGCGGCGAGCGGGCTGCTGTTCAACGTGTGGGTCCTGCTGCTGCTGTACCCGTTCGCGCTCGGGATCATGGGGCGATGGAGCAAGAGGCCCTACCTGCTCTTCGTCCTGCTCGTGGCCGTGCTCATTGTCATCGCGTCCGCGTACGTCGCGGTCATAGCGGTAGTTGCTCCAGGTTCCGTGGCGGCGTTCTGGCTGGGAGGATGGTGAGGCATCGGCGCCTTGTCTCCGGTGAGCTGGTCGGTTTAGCTGATTATTGTTTGATTATTGATCTCATCATCTCACTGGGTGCTGTTGCTTGCTAATTAAGCTTAGCTCATCGTGTTAGCGATAATTTTTATTAGCAGCAGCAGTTTGATTCGATTCGACTTGATTCAACGCGATTACAATTGTTGGCAGATGGCAGTCGGAAGAAGAGGTCTGTTTTGGAAAGATACCGTATAACTGTACTTGTAGCTTTCGATAGCTGAGACAATCCTGTCTACTCGTGGTGGAATCGGCCCATTACAGTTACACACAAATAAAGGATGTGAATTTTTTTTGGGTGGTTACGACGCGTTTTTTGTGAAGAGAAACTTTATGTTAAGAGAAACGCAAATTCAATTATGCGACTGGTCACGCATCTGCGCTATCAGACGATGAGCGCACAACACGGGAGTCAGCCCCTCTCTTCATCTCCATCTCCGGCGAGCTTAGAAAGGAGGTTGAGGGAGGAAGGCAGGCCAGGTGAGGGAGAGACGGCGGCGAGGCGGAGGCGGGGGCTGTGGTGATAGTGCCGGAGCGGGGAGCGGAGGAGGCGAGCGAGCTAGGTTGAGGCAGGGGCGACCATAGCCATGGCCGGGGGGGGGGGGGGGGGGGGGGGGGGGGAGGGGAGGGTGTGCAATGCGTTGGGAGGGGAATAAGTAGGTCGTCACGAGCGGTAGGGTCTCGTCGGAGCTCCGCGACGAAGTGGTGGGCGTCCAAACCTACACACCGGTGGTGGATGCGCGAGGGAGGGGACATCGGAGGTGGGGTCCAGCGAGGAGGAAGACGGGTGGCACGGCTACCAATCACACGACCCGTCACGCAATATCTTCGTCCTAAGAGAAAAGGATGGGGAAAACCGGTTTACTTCTACTCCGAGCTGTTACCAGAGTCCAATTTTCTTCTCTTGAACTTGTAAAAAAAGATATGAATGCAATGATCCATGAAAAATAATAGTGAGACACAAGGCTGTAGCTGGATCCGGTGTTCTGTTTCCACATTGTCTCGTGCAGCTCTTGTTCCGTTGGCTGTGTGCCTTACCTATGGTTCCCTCGTATTGTTGTTCTCGTTCAATCTTTTTCCGTGCAATAATCTACTAGATTATCATGTTAGTTTACTAGTCCATTTCAGGTTAATTAAGGCCCCAGGCAAACAGGATAAACTAATAAAATCGATAGCCATAGGTGATACTGATACGTCGTCAGTCAGAGGTAGCTAGACGATTCCGCTACCAGAATGTTCCTTGCAACTGAAACTTAAGCCTTGTCGCTTGAATTTATCAGTCTGGCTTATCAGTTATGCTACAATGTTTTTCTCTTATAGTAAATCCGCCAACAGTATTTTCAGCCATGACTTATTAGAACGAACACGGTGTAAGTGTGGCCGGATGAAAGTCTGAATGAGATTGAGACCCTAGTAGTGACGACGCTGATTGGCATGTGCGGTGCACTTTTGACTCAAAAAGGAAAGGGGAGCGAGCGATCCATTCCCAAATCGTGGTCCTCTGCAACGTAATGATTGGCTGGGCCTTATCTTAGCAGGAATAGAAGCCTTGCGCTTTGCAATTGAGGGTGTGTTTAGTTCGCGATATTTTTTTGGCTTTGGTTACTGTAGCACTTTGTTTATATTTGTCAAGTTAGTGTCCAATCATAAACTAATTAGGTTCAAAAGATTCATCTCGTGGTTTTCTACCAAACTGTGTAATTAGTTTTTTTTCGTCTACATTTAATGTACCATGCATGTGTCCAAACATTCGATGTGACGGATAACCTTAAAAATTTTTAGGAAACATGGCCTGATCGATCACGTGGAGCGTAGAGGAAACTGTATGCTGCAAGCTGCAGGATAGGTTACCAATTTCTCTTGATGCCCCCTGTCGAGCGGACCATGCTACAGTGCGTTGAGGCTGTTCGGCTGATGTTTTTTTAAGCTAATAAGTCGGTTGAAGCTAATTTATTATAAAAAAACACTATACCAGAGCTAATAAATTAGGCTAATAAGTTCAAGCACCATGAAAAGATCCTTGCGCTCCAGAAGGTGAGAGATCGCGGCAGCGAAAGCAGCAGTCGTTCTATCCCTGTGCATAGACCCAAATAATTTGCTAGGAATCCTCACTAGGGTCATGTTTAGTTTGCCAATTTTTTTTTGGGAAAAGTACTGTAGCACTTTTCGTTTGTATTTAACAAACTTTGTTCAATCATGGATTAGCTAGGTTCAAAAGATTCGTCTCTACATTTACAGACAAATGGTGCAATTAGTTATTTTTTATCTACATTTAATGCTCCATATATGTGCCGACATATGTGATGTGACGGAAAATCTTGAAAACCTTGTATATTTTGATGCAAAATAAACATGGCCTAGAAGAGTGTCATCTACTCTCCGTATTGAAGGGCTCCAAGGGAGGGATCAACAAAACAGCGGCACTTCTCTCTTTTTCTTCTTTGATTAATTCATGAGTGTACTCAAACTAAAGGCACATGTACTTATCTGTAGGTCTCGTTTAGTTCCTAATTTCTCCCCTAAATTTTACTATGCAAAAAGAAGATTTCCCGTCACATTGAAATGTCTGCACATGCATGGAGTACTAAATGTAGATGAAATCAAAAACTAATTGCACAGTTTTATTATACTTTACGAGACGAACATTTTGAGCCTAATTAATCAATGTTTGGAGAATTGTTACCAAATAAAAACAAAATGCTACAGTGTCAAACAGTGTTGCTACAGTATTCGGAGTGCCGAGAATCCGGTATCTAAACAAGGGCGTAGTATAGGAAATGTCGAAACAGGGACAGCAAGCAAGCTGGGCAAGTTGGTCGGTCCAAAGCCGTTGGATCTGGGCGGCGTTGTCCTTAATCCTTATCCATCCTCCACGTGCACGTCGTGCGTGCAGCCAAGGCAACTAATCAAGCAAGGTTCCTCGTGACCTGACCTCGTCCAGATCGTGACAAGTTTATCATCCACCCGGCCACGCCCAGCGCCTTGCTCGACTTCAACTCCAAGCATTCCATTCCTTCCGGTACCTTCTCCCCTTCCTCTCCCCCCCCCCCCCCCCCCCCCCCCCACCCCCCACCTAGTCGCCAGTCCCCCCGACCCCAAGCAAACTCCCAAGTCCCAAAGCGATCGCCGCAGAAGATCCCGCGATGCAGGCGCCGCCCTCCTCCGTCGACCTGCCGCTGGCGGCGCCGCCGCCGCCGGTGAAGGCGCCGACGCCGCGGCCCCCGGCGCCGGCGTCGCTGCAGCCGGAGTCCCCGGGCGTCTTCTTCTCCGCCGCGGCCGCCGCCGCGCCCCTGGGCACCTCGCACCGCCGCATCGCCATCGCCGTCGACCTCTCCGACGAGTCCGCCTACGCCGTGCGCTGGGCCGTCGCCAACTACCTCCGCCCCGGGGACGCCGTCATCCTGCTCCACGTGCGCCCCACCTCCGTGCTCTACGGCGCCGACTGGGGCGCCGTCGACGTCTCCCTCCCCAACCCTAGCAACACCGCCGCCGCCGCCGCAGCCGCGGACGACGACGACGACGACTCCTCCGAGGCCGCCGCCGCGCGCAGGATGGAGGACGACTACGACGCCTTCACGGCCTCCAAGGCCGACGACTTCGCCAGGCCGCTCAAGGACGCGGGAATCCCCTACAAGATCCACATCGTCAGGGACCACGACATGAAGGAGCGCCTCTGCCTCGAGGTCGAGCGCCTCTCGCTCAGCGCCGTCATCATGGGGAGCAAGGGCTTCGGCGCCGCGCGGAGGACCAGCAAGGGCAGGCTCGGCAGCGTCAGCGACTACTGCGTGCACCACTGTGTCTGCCCCGTTGTGGTCGTGCGCTTCCCTGATGACGGCTCTGCTGAGGCTGGGGAGGCCGGCGGTTTGTCTGCCGCGGTGGGGGCTGAGGATGCGCTGCACCCTGTGCCGGAGGAGGAGGCCGAGTACCATGACACCGCTGAAGAGCACAAGGGTAACTGAATTTCTACTTCCCCTTATATTTGCATGTTGTGCATGTCATAGGGGGCCTGTCTTCATTATTATCCATACGAAATGCACCAAAATTTAACTCACAATAACAATAGGATAGGAGTATAAGACAATGTGCGCAACAAATTTACTGATTAATTGGCTCTGGCTAACTCTGGGTTGTTCTGCTTCCAACTAAGTAGTCATTCTTTCTTTTATCCATCACGGGAAGCCTGGAGTTTATTGCCTCACACTCACAGCAACCAAGTGTTCAGAGTTTTTTAACCATGAAAACAGGAACTTCCAAAAAATGCATCACCACATCTGAACACCCAGGGTTCAGCCTGCCGCATGCGCTGCACTCGTAACCATCGTCTCCAGAACCAAGCAACCGCAAACATAGTAGAACCTTAAGTTTTAGCTACTACTGGTCTGTACGAGATCTTACTAAGATCTACTTGCAACTCTCGCAACTAAGCAGTCATTCTAACTTGAATAGAAATACTTAGCAAGGATTGCAGGTATCCTTTATATGAACAGTATTTGGTTCAGGTTACCTTTCAGGGTGTCAGCTTCTTATGGTATTACAATACTTGGTGGTGTGTATGAAAACTAGGTTTAGCGACCATAGGCCTTTTTTAGTAAAGAAGATTGCCCATGTAGGGTTGCAGTAACTATGTTTCAATTCTATGTCTGTTCTCCTTGCTTCAGTTTTTCCTATTGAAGATCTAGAATTTAGGCTGCAAGTACTCTACTATTCTACATGCTCTGTCAATAGTCCATTTGGTTCTATTAAGTTTTGAGATTGTGAAAGCAACTAATTCTGAAACCTTATTTTCACTCTTTACCATCAATAAATTAGTACTTTATGTTTGTTCTTTGCCTATTAGAACATTTGGCTGGGAGCACCTGAATTAAAATTTTAATTGTAGATTTACCCTTGTTTTCCCATAAAAGAAAGAGCCAAAGAGGTATTGATATGTGGTTATGCCACAAGCCCACAACTTATTAATGCTAATTAAGGTGGGGATTTACTTGAACATGTAGTGAATAGATGGGGGCTTTTGACAATTTGACTTCACCACTGGGGGCTTTGCCTGCATAGGAATTGATGGCCTTGACTGTAGTGAACAGATGGGCTACAATGCCGTGTGCCTGGGCCGGGCGAAAATAGCGGGCCACAGGCTGGCCATGGGCCTCTTGTTTTTGGACAGCTATAGGCTCAGGGGGTTCTTTATTGCATAGGAATCAATGGCTTTTGGCAGCTTAGGTGGGTGCGCCACAAGAGCTGCAGTCTATTACAGGAGCATGCTTGTGAAGCAGCAGTGGTTCTGCCCCCAACTGCCTGTATGCCTCCTGTTGGTTGATTCAATCTAGTTCCAATTAGACAAGTTTGGCTAGAAATTCATTTTCCTCTCATCTCATATGATTTTACGTATTGGATTTTTTAAAATGGACGGAAACTGCAGGGGAATCCCCTCCTTTGCATGGGTTTCCTCTTGTGTTCAACTGTTTCTTGATGTTAACTGTTTCCCACTGTTTGACGAATGGATGGATACTGGACTTTAATTGATTGTTTGGACCTTTCTGCAGTCTAATTGGATTGAATTAGATGTGGACATCTCATATTGGGTGTGCCTTGGTCTCCTCTGATTTGGATATGGATCTTGATCCATCCATCCCCTACTTAAAAGTAGATGATAATATTAGTTACCTGAGCTGTTATGCCGCCCCCTTTGGCATTTCTATTCATTTATGCAAACTTTAAGATATGCTCTTCACTTGACGGGTTAAAATTTATAGAATGAGTGATGTCATGTCACAAGTTTTTTTTAATAAAATCAAGGTTTCGGAAGGCACTAAGGCGCTTTTTAGGTTGTGACCCTCTGTGCCTTGAGCTTAGGTGTGCCTAGGCATGTGCCACGTACATATATACACTTAAAGAAATGGAAAAACAGGGGACCAGTGGGCCTAGCATTGGACAGAAAGGCCTGTCAAAGCAGCCCAAGGCCCAAGTCTGAATGGCCACTCCTTATTCTTAGGCTTCCACTTTATCCAATTGCTGGTAGGTGCTCTCCCCTGCTTGGTCGCCCCAGCCCCAATCCAGCCATGCTTGCCACCACCCGACATCCCCGTCTCCGTGCCTGGGTGGATCTGCATGTGATGGCCACTGAGGACGTCGTGTCCGCTGGCCTTTGGCGTGGTACCCCCCGCCTGCCCAGATTGGATTATTAAATAACAAGTAGCTGCCATTAACTAGTTGAAGATGCTGAGATAACTCGGCCTTATCTGTTATGCCTTCAATGGAAAAATATATTAAGCATCACAAATGTTACCTGCTGTACCATAGTTTCATATTTGCGAAATAGCTTGATGGCAATCATTATTCCTATCCAAAAATTCAATTAGTTTATGCATCACAACTTTGGTCAATGAAAGGGTTAGCTTACACTTAGATTCTTTTAGCTGAATTTTCATTATCTGTATGCTATTAATCCATAACAAGCAGGCTAATGTTTTCTTATAACTTACTGCCTGAAAAACTGAAAACTGTTCTCAAAAGTTTTAATGGTTTGGATTAACTGCATCCTTCTCATTGAATTTATGATGGCTTTTAATGAAAAAAAAAACAGCTTGCATGTATCATATCAAGGGTCCTTTGTGATTAATTAGGCTAATATCTAGAGTTGGTGCAATTTCTGCAGATACTTGACCTCGTTGATGCATTGTGAAGTCCTGTTGGATTCAGGTTAGCGTATAGAACTAAAATGTCCCATTTGCGTTGTATTGTTGTTGTATGATAGGCATCAGCAATGTAACTTTTTCTCAAATAGTATTTCCTCTACCTGTTCTAAGGCATCAATGCTGCACATTTCTGTTGTATATGTTGCGCATCATATATGGTAATTTGTTAGAATTCATTTTCACTGTGATGTAGCATCTTTGTGGCATGCAGTTCTATGGGTAGAGGTGTATGGAAAGTTATGCATACTAAATGATGTATTTACTTTAATTTGTAAAGTTTGATTTTTTTTTATATAGTTTTGACATGAAAGATAGGAGAATTTTTATTAGAGCAGAAACATGAATATATCATTCAGGTCTACAAAGCAGAAACCTGTTTTCTTTATTAGAGCAAATGTTAGATCCAGATAAGTTTTTGGATTGTTAGTGAACATCCCGTCCCGATGGCCCTATCCTTTAATAATTGATACTCCTAGAAAACCTTAGCTCCCTTTGATTTGATCATTTTCCTCCCATATGATCATAGGTCCAGTGTAATGTGCTTCTATGTGTCCTAACCTGTCACTGTGTATTCCATGGACAGTTTGCTGGAACTTTTGGACCTGCACTATTGAAGCAGGGCTTTAGTTTTAACAAAACTGTATCATCTGGCTTGACAACCACCAAAAGTTCTCATTTACCATGCACCTGTTAATCTGTTATACTAATTTTCTTCAGTTTTGTTTATATTTCTCTAATTCTTGTCCTTTCCTTCCACAGCATGTAAAGGTTCTAGCATTCGACTGTTGCCTGGGTGCTAAGCTGGGATTTCTACTTGAGTGCATGTGATGTTTCCTGAACTTCCATTGCCCGTGTCTATCCGTACTCTCGCCTTGTTTGTATCTTCCGTTACCTTTGTTCATGTCGCTTGTCTGACTTCCACTTTGGTGAATATCTGTATGAACATTTGTAGTTACTTTGCATTGCACTGTGTTCTAATGAAAGTTACAGGTTAACCACTTCTATAGAACCTGGCTTGTTTGGATGACTTGTATCCACTTCAATCCACATGTGTTAGGAGTGGGTTGGGATGGAAATACATGTCATCCAAACAAGGCGGTGCAAATTTCCGTCCTTTTTTATTTGCTTTACTTTAGTTTAAAGTAACTCTAGTAGGGAATGAGCGCGTAGCTCATTTGGTCAAGCAGCACGAGCCGTGCGCTGGCCACCCGGGTTGGAAACCCGGTGCCCACCGTATTTTCATGTACAGTGCATAGGAATGGGACACTGCACCCTGGTTCAAAAAATAATGTAACTCTAGTAGAGTTCGTGAGCCGTCCGATGTGCTCATGCCGACATCCAGTCCAGAGGAAAGTTCCACTGTTTTTCCAGCGAACTTTAGAGCTACCTTTTTCGTTACGAGAGGCTGGCATGGTGTGCTATGCTCCCCAATCCTTTTCCGGCCGTGGTTGGTTGGATTTATCTTGCAAGGACCTGGAAGCCACGCTATGGAATCTTCTCTTGTTCAGATTACTTTTCTGGTACATGGAATGGAAATGAGTGGCAGTAACCATCTAAGGCTCTGTTTGCCTGAGCTTATCAGCCATTTTCCAGCTCAAATTGCCACGAGCCTTTTTGCGACAATATGTTTGGTCTCTAGCCACGCATCACCCCTTTTCTGGGACGAATTTTTCATCTCAGCAACCTGCCGTGTATTGACTAATTAAATCTTCAGGCTCACGTTGCCACTTGCCAGCGTGTGACCTTTTAAGAGCAGTACTAGTATTTGGGACGCATCTTGTGCTTCACTCCATGTGCTTGCGTCGCGTCGCGGCAGATGCATTATTAGAATTTCCGCTGTCACTAAATCATTACCAAGTCTCAATCTGTGTCGTCGTCTTCAATTCTTGGACGGGATTACGGACTGAATATGAACTCTCTCTCTCTCTCTCTCTCTTTTTGTCTGGCTGTCCCAAGTGACAATTATAAAGGTGCTCGCGGTGCTCGTGTTCTCTACCTTCTGTTTAAGTTGATTTTGACGCTACAGGGTAGGTCATTTGGTAAGATGATCTCTGAGTCAAGCAGAAAGCTCTCTCTGAAGCCGCCGTGGTAGATAATGAGACCCGTGGACTGATCGATCCGTCCGTCCGTGTGTTTGAGCTCAGCAGTGACAGGATCATGCTATGTCGTCTTGTGACTGATGATTTGTATACCAAACTGAATACTGATCGAGCGGCAATCTGGGGTTATGACGCTGAGGCGTGAACCAACTCGTCATTTTAGAATAGATCTTTGTGGACTCTGGTGGATAGTTGGCCTGCCTGCCTGCTCATCCGCTAGACACGGTGGTTGACGGAGCTGGACTGGCTCGAGCTGCTCCGGACTCCGGTTGGGATGGGAGTCAGGACGCAGGCGTTTGTGCAGGGCAGTCTTTAGATATACAAATGGAAATGGTCCCTGTTTAATTTCCAGGGGGAGCTAGTGTACAACAGAATACTGTACATGAGTACTGGTGCTAGTATTGTTATATTTGGCACGGAACGTCGTCACACCTAAGCATTGGGCACCAGAGGTAACCTGGCCGCTGGCGCTTTGGTGAAATTCACAGCCACTGACGACATTGTTGTCCTACTCAGTGTCAGGAGCCCCGTTCGGCTGGGCTGATAAGCCGGCTGAAAACATTGTTGACTGATTTGTTGTGAGAGAAAAATACTGTTCTGGCTGAAAAAACAAGCTGAAAAAGACGGATTAGAAGCCAGGTAAACAGGCTCAGTGTGTTGCACAAGAATAAAGAAACTTCAACAAGGCTGTGCTGGAGGCCTGGAGCTGGAGCTGTCGTCTAATAATCCTAGTGACCAGGTGCTGTACTGTACCAAAAGGCACGATCATTGAGGGCGTGTTTAGATGCCAAAAAATTTTTGGGAAAAGTTCTTGTAACACTTTTCGTTGTTATTTGGTAAAAATTATCTAATCATGGACTAACTAGGCTCAAAAGATTCATCTCGACATTTACAGACAAACTGTGCAATTAGTTATTTTTTTTATCTACATTTAATGTTCCATGCATGCGTCTAAAGATTCGATGTGACGGGTTCTGTGCAAAAAATTTTGGGTGTTTTTGGTATCTAAACAGACCCTGAGTTTAGTGACCTTTCCAAGTCAGCAGAGGTGTATAAGCACGTACCCCACTGCCCACTCCAATGTATGTTGTACAGCTAAAAAAATATGTGTTTCGTCCATTCGCTAGGGCGCCGCGGGAAAATTTAAAATGCAATAAGGTGGCCAGCTCTTCGGAGAGAAGCAGCAGCCAAGAGTATTTTACATTAAAAGACATGGAGTTAAATGCATGATAGGTCTTTGTACTTGTCTGGGGTGCCATTTGGGTACATAAACTCTTAAAATGCATTTCTGGTACCCTAAAATTGTTTAAGTGTGTCACTCTGGTCCGCAAACCTAGGTGGCATCACCAGCATGGCGCTGACTGTTCATAGGAGCTGACATGACCGCACTCCTCGACGTTGCCTTCTCCCACGATGCGCGCACCGCGCCCAGGCTCGTCTCCGACCTGAGCCAGCAGCTAGCAATGGCGTTCGCGCGCACGCTGACACATGCATGCGTTGCATTCGTAGATTACTCGATCCGCGTATGTCGTGACGACGGCGATCAAGCTGAGGACGAGCGTAGACGAGCATGAGTGCCTTGCCTAGGCTGCAGACGAGCCTAAGTGCGGTGCGCGTGTCCCAAGACCAGGCGATGTCAAAGAGTGCCACCACGTCAGCTCCTGTGAACAGTCAGCACCACGCTGGCGATGCCACGTAGGCTCATGGATCTAAGTGACACACTTAAACAACTTTATGGTGCTAGAAATGCACTTTGAGAGTTTGTAGACATAAGTAACATCCCTGAACAAGTTCAACGCCCTATCATGCATTTAACTTAAAGACATGCTCCTGGGCGGAATTAAGGGGCCTTAAAATATGTTTCCGTGCGCGACCCTCCATCATGCACAGCACCAGCACGTTAGCAAGCAATTGAAGGTTTTTTTTCAGGTGTGCAAATTCATGGAGAATGGCACAACACTACATGCATGTACACATTAAATAGCTTCACATCATGCGTAGACATATCACTGAGGACGGTACTGTTTGCACCGACACATATGTACACAATATACACCTCTTGTCCCCTTCTGTCTCGGCACTCACGCTCGGCTATTGGCGCTCAACATCACCTGTGGTACTATTGGATACTGGTTAGAGTCGACTTAACCACATATTTCTGAGGTCTGAGAAATATGTGGATTTCTTAGAGCTAGGTATTTGTAGCCGGAGTATAATTTAGTCTATAGACTATTTCCAAATTAGATCTCGGAGTTTTAGTTGTGGTAATCATGTCTTTCATTTGTAAAAATTTGTAATATTTATCTTCTTGTTTTAATATGTGTCATGAGGATTAGCATGCATGGAAGCTTTAAAAAGAATATCTAATAGACAAATTATTTACACGTATAGCATAAAAATGTATCAGAAGACTTATATTTTTAATTTCTTTTTGTAGAATGTAGATTCTATAGTAATTGTACTACTTTTTTTTTTAAAATTGCACAGTACAACGTAGACGCCCACAACACGCACACACACTCACCCTATGAACACATATACGCAAACCCTACTTTTATGAGGACATCCAAAGGACTGAGCCGGCAGATCTTGAGATTCACGAAGTCATCATACTGTGAGGAAATATAAGAGTAAAAAGGATATACCTCTTATTATCAAATGAAGTATGCCTTATTATCAAATCTAAGAGTGTTTTTTTTAGAAAATGGAAGAGAACTTCTCACCTCTGCTGGGATAAGGCCCATCTGAATGGGAGTTCCATGGTCATTAAATAAGCTGATGTGGTATAGTTTAAATGAAGAGAGAGATAAAAATAGTTTAATGGAATGAAATGGGTTTCGTAGAGATGAAACTTGTTTACATTGTTTTGAACATCAGGATCTTAGAAACGTAGGCATGAAACTCCCAACACTGGCCTAAGCTTGCATGCAGCCGAACCGAGGGAGCTAATCCATCTGCTACAAACCAGCTACCGAGGCAGCCATGTGATCATTTTGTTGGACAAGTTCAATCGTCTGTGGTTGGTATGCACCGGTGGAGGCTGTATCCACTTTTTCTTGCATCATGACATGCATACATCATAGATTCTTACTATAATATGTATACTCTTAGCTGAATGTGGGGTGAATCCGTGAATGGAAACTACAACATGAAAGGCTACGCGAGTCCACATCATCATCATCCATTCTTTGACAAAGAAATTCATGGTACCACCTCAAACGCTTGGCCAGTCCATGGGCAAGCTATCTCGACCTTGTATAGGAACCTCCAAAATTTCATCCTGTGAGTGTCCTGAAAAGTGCCGGCTTAATTGCTTAAATGATGTCACTGTTTTTGTTGTCAAATAAACAGTATCGTCGGAGCAAAGCCAAATAGCACAAGACAAGGGCTCCCCGGCGCTACTGGGTCGTGTGCTGCCTCAATGTCCATGTTACCTCCAAACCTCCATGTCACGGAGAACGGTGGCTCCACAGGCTGTCAAAAGCTCTTGCAGAAGCAACGAGAGCTCAATCTGACAAAAGGCGGAAGAAGCAGTTGAGAAACACATTGTGGCTTTGTATAGCTACTTGCTTGTGGGACCACATCTTCCTGTCGCGTTCTCTCTTTACGCACAAAAGGTTCCGCATGCTGTCACGAAATTTTTTCCATGCAGAAGTTGCAATGTTTACAGTAATAGGATTGTGAAAAGACAAAACATGATCTAGCATGCGTTGGGCAACATGTTGCTTCAATCTCCATTGACGATGATTTTTCCTGAGGCTAACGCTGCTATATGCCTGCGTTGGTGTTGCCTTAAGCTATGGCGGGAACCCCAACCAAAATTCTTTTCCTTTTCTATTCTGTTTATTGCGTGCCCTTAGATCATTGAGCTAACCATCTATGGCATGGCTTATTCCTTTTGGTTTGTTAATCGACAAAGTAATCTTGGCAATGCGCCTGATAGAGTTGGAAAACCGATACCCAAAAAAGAGATGCTGAACATTTCCATTGTGGTTGCAAAATTAAAACTATATTTCAGGCTCCCATCCTACTTTCTTTTGGCCAACTTGTCTTTGTTCAGAATAAGCACCACAAGAAAATCTTTATCTTGAAGGGGAGGTATCTTGAGTCACCACGGAGAATAAAGAGAGTGCTTGAGAGTTGAGACGCATGAAACTTCCCCTCCACGCGCTTTTCTTTTGTTGCGGCTAGGAAAAGAGTCAGCACAGCACTATGGCCGTTGTCGTTTTCAATTGTTGGAGCAACGAGGAATAATGCAGGCTCCCTTTTTCGCTGTTCCTGTTGTCGGGGCCATTTCTTTCGTATTTCGTCGTCTCTCTTGCATTGAGTGGAGGTTGGAGCAGAATGCATGTCACATCCAGCGCAGCAGTACACCAGGATGCAAACCTCATCTCATTCGACGCATGCATGGGAGATTCATAGCTTTCACAGACAGACGGTCCTCCGATCCGTATCAAGAACGAGACTTCTAAAACTCTAGTAAGTGTAAGTGAAAGTTTATAAGACCTTTTCTGCATATGGAGAGACATTCAACCTTCCAACTTCCAAGTCAGCAGTTACATAGGCGCACACACCGTGATCATTCCTGGGAACATGAGTTCGTGTGACAGCTAGGACTCTGTTTTATTTGTCATCGAGGCAAGCAGGAGGCCAACAAGTCCAAGCCTAACGTTACGGTTCCTGTACGGCATGGCCGGGCCAACAAGCCCCAACCTAACGTCACGTTCCTTGTCCATGAGTGTTGAGTGAGTACTCCAAACTCCACCATGAAATACACGTTATGAAAACTTGATGGCTTCACGCGTGCACCTTCAATTCTTGCACATTATATCTCTGCATCTACTTTAGATGTTAACCCTTGGGCCTTGGCGAAAGACCCACCACAACTATATGGGTCCTGCTAGCGCCCGGACGTCCGGATCCGGGCGCTAGCGCCGGACGCCGCAGCGAGCAGTACCAGCCCCGCACCCCACGGAAAAAGAAGAAGAAAAAAACGCGACCCCGCCCCCCGCTCCGCACGGACGCGACCCCCTCCCCAGACGGAGAAGAAATGCGACTTCGCCCCCCGCCCCGCACGGACGCGACCCCCGCCCCGTTCCCGCACGGAGAAATGCGACCCCCTGCGCGCACAGGTCTACCCCCGCCCCCAATCTCGCCGATCCCCAGCACCTCTGTCCCCCCTGCCACCAGCTCACCACCATAGTCCACCCCGCCCCCAGCTGCAACAAAGGGAAAATGCTATTGCAACAACGAAGGACACCCTAATGCAACAAAACGAAACAAAACTAGTGAAACAAACGAAAAAAGCTATTGAAACATCGAAAAAACACTAATGCAACAAAACAAAAAAATACGAACTGCAACACCAAAAAAAAGTCTAATGCAACATTCAAACACATCCACTGCAACAGCGAGGTGAAACTACTACAACAAGGGAGAAAAAGATATTGCAACAAAGCAGAAGCGCTGCTAATGAAACAATGCAGAGGAGCTGCTGAAACTTCCAAAAAAAATAGTAATGCATACATGTTGAAACAAAGTGACTTACTCGTTGAAACAACAAATCAAAATAACTGAAACAAACATAACAAAACTACTGCAACATCCGGGAAAGTGCTAATGCATACTTGTGCAACAGCAACCCAAAGCTACTGCAACAAACTACAATGCAAGAATGAAACATCAGCAAGAAACTAGTGAAACAAAAAAAAGAAAAAGCTTGTGCAATAGCAAAAAGACACTACTGCAACAACATAAACAGGCCTGGTGCAACAAAAAATCGCCACAAACCCTAGCCCCACCGCTGCGTCTCAGATCCAATGGAGGAGTGAAGGAGCAGGAGGAGGAAGGCCAGATCCAGAGGAGGAGGCAGGAGACCTCAGATCTAGAGGATAACGGGGGGAGGATGAGGAGATAACTGCAACATCAGAGAATTATGCAAAAAAAAATTTCACATCATCTGTTGCATGTAGATCTGAATCGCCACAAACCCTAGCCACCATCAAAACCATATATCCAGAGAGGGAAGGGATGAGGAGGAACAGAAAGAGGAGGGGGAGTAAGAGGAGGGAACATATCGAGAATCAGAGGAGGAGGAGGAGGAGGAGGAGTGGTGCCTTAGATCTAGATCCCTACCTACCTACCTCGTCGGAGCCCATGGAGCTAGCGGTGCATGAGGACGAGAGCACCAAGGAGGAAGGGGGAGGTGTGTGGGCTCACCGGATGCTGCCGCCGTCGCCCCCAACTCCGGTGGCGAGGAGGGCGTGCATGTCGCAGCGGTGGGGAGGAAGAGGGGGAAGAAGGGTGTAACGGAACCGTCCAAATTATAAGAGCATAAGTCTAAAAACAATCGCCGAAGCGATCAAATTCTCAAACTTGAGCCCATATAACTCCGGTAGTCCACGAAATCATGAGGGATTTCAAACAAAACCGAGAGCAACCAAGATCGTAGTGATTCAACATAACACAGCACTTGTTACAACAGTTCATAAGTAGTTCTCATACATCGGAGTACGAATAAGTTATTACAAACCAAATTAGGAATAGCGGAAGCAACATAGTTTTGAAAACACATTTAGTGCAAATACTGCCAGTGCGTAGTCACATCCTGCAAAAGCATATTAGAAGAGAAACTACAGAGACCATGCCCCATGGTCTAGTCTTCACGCCAAACAGCGAAGACAGTACTTCAGGTAACCAGTAAGAATCTATTACCTGCAACAAGGTGAGAATAAACCCTGAGTACGAGAAGGTACTCAGCTAGACTTACCCGGCAAAAACCAGAAATAAAGTGACACCAAGGAGTATGCAAGGCTTTACATAAGTGGGCTAGCTTGACACATTTGCATAAAAGCTTAAGTACAGATAAGTAATCATTATTGCTTTAAGCATCAAGTTAATCAATATTAACCTATCCTCTAGATTAGTACCTGTACTATAGCAATCACTTGATTCAGCTAAGCAAACAATAGTAACCATATCAGGTTTATAAGGCCATCATTATATCATCATCATCTTCAGAACCATCAGTAGATTAAGTGAAATCTACGTTGCCTCTGCTTTGTCAAGTTTCTCACTAACCGGGAGAGACGGCGATTCGAATCGATTCCAACTCAGCTGAGGGGGTATTCCTAACACCAACCGGGCATACTTTGCAAGAGTCGTCAACAGTCACCTTTGGTACAACTCAGGATGGGCCCGAACAGCGCCGCGCTCTTAGGGATTCCAGTGGCCAGGAAGCTCAGGACTTTTAACTCCCTGCCCTTGGTCCCACCTGGCTCCCCTCCGAGGCGACTTACACTTTTCGGCTTCGCAGCCTGAGTTGAGCTACTCGGCTTCGCGGTCGGCAACCTCAGGCCGGCCAGCTAAGTGTTAGGCTGCGTTCAAAATGACAAAGGAAGTACAGCGAATCGGTCCTTAACCGACACAGACGGGGATAGTCCCGCACCCAAGACCTCCATGCCTTGTTGCTTCGCTATCGACATCCCGCCCGGTCTAAATTCATTGTTAACACTTGGTTCTTTTCCACGATAGCAAATATAGCCAACCGTGACCCAATACTTCCTACTTTGCAGGTGATAGGAGATCACCTAACATTACCGTTCTAATAAGCAGGGCTAAGCAGATAGACGATCCTGTCTACATAGGATTCATGGATTAGTATATCTGGACAAGGAATGATATAATGCAGCAAGGGTTCCAAACAACTCCTACCACTTAATGCAACAATACATATAACATATATAATTAATTGCTTTGAAAGTATGAGGCTTATAATGCTCCGGGGCTTGCCTTAACCGTATGAGGATGGTTCGGGGTTCAGCGCTCAACCACGGTTCCTTCGTCTCCTCGGGTTCCGTCGGACTGGGCCTCCTGCCCCCGAATTGGTTCCAACTCCGCCGGGCATGTCTTGCGGAACTTTACCATCGTCACGTTCCTCGGTACACCTATTGCATGTATATGCACCAATGAATCTCATGTATGCACCGATGTGACATGATGAGCTTATGAGCATGTATGCATGAGTAATGTGATGAATAATGCAACAATCTGAGCAATAAAAGTCAAGTTACAAGGTGCTCTATTCAAATTACTTTAAGAGTAGGTGCAAATTTCCTCTCTTGTATTAACATGTTTAAGTAACACCAAATCAAGTCATAGCACTAGCGTAAACATTTATCTAATCACCCTTTTCTATTTACTTTGAGTGCATAAGCATAAATGGCATCACATATATAATATACCCAGAAAATTCTAATAAAATTACAGAGGCAAATATATGGTACCAGGAGGATACCATAAAAAAATTCATCTCAATTTGACAAGTAGAATTGGAAATATCATAATAAACAAATGTATAAGCAATATAAAGCCTATAACCAAGAAATTTTATAGCTGAAGCATATGACATCCAATATAACTGAAAATTTAACTAGAGCATCTTCATACCATACTTAACATCCCACAAAAATTTCATGGCAATTGGATTAATACACAAAGAGCTACAAAACTATCTAAATCACCTAATTAATAAGATGCCTAGCAAGATTAAATACAACTTCAGAATTTATCAACTAACATAACATGTATTATAATTTCTAAATAAACTAGACATTGTACAGAGCACACCACACTTTGAACCACATTATTTGGACACCTAAAACTCAATATAAGAATTTCTAAAGTTTGAGCACAAATCAACTAAAATGAATAAAACAGAACCTAATTCTAATCTCCAGCTCGGCCGGCCCAGCAGGCCAACTCGGCCCACGACGGCCCAATCAGGCGCGCAGGGGAAAATCCCGCGCTGACCAGCGGGCCCCTCGAGCCAGAGAGAGCAGGGTAGGGGAGCGGCTCCGGCGAGGTCGGGCTCGCCGCCACCGGCTACTCCGGCGAAACCGAGCACACCCACATGCTCTTTGTGCCGAGGTGATTCGATTGAGGTGCAAGGATGGGTGCAGGTTCACCGGAGCTAGGGTTGCTGGCAGCCCTGGCGGCGGTGGAGAGAACCCGACGGTGCACCGGCCGGCACAGAGCAAGGCGGCGCACGGTGAGGGCATCTACGCTCTCAGGAAGGTGAGGCGAAGCCCTCTGGGGCATAATCGAGGCGGCGGAGCGGACCGAGAGGCCTCACCTCGCGCGAGGCACTCCGGCGGCGACGGCGAGGTCAGACACGCGGTGGTGTTCTGCGGGAATGGAACCTCTAATCGCAGTGACATCATGGGGGCAAGAAAGCCTAGACCTAAGACACTTCGAACATCATTGAGACAGAAAGAGGAGGGCACGAGCGTGGAGCATTGGAGCTTACGACCATGGCGGGCATGGCGGAGCACGCTCGGTGTACCGGTGCGTTCCGACCCGCTGGGGCGGTAGCGTCACGAGCGCTCACGGCTCAAGCATTGGTGGGGTAGAGGAACTACAGAACGAACGCAAGGAGACAGAGAGAGACCCAAACTCCGGCTGGCCACGGTGAGGCGGAGAGCTAGGCGGTGCTCCGGCAATGTCAAGGTGGCGGAAGGCGAAATACGGCCACGCCTTGCTTCCTTTGGCCACACAGAGCAGTGCCTGGGCACACGAATGTGTCAACGGAGCTCTATGAAAGATGGAGCAAGCAGTGGCCAGGTGGTGGTGGTGCAGCGCATGGCGAGGCGAGCGGCGGTGCTGCAGCAGAACAGAGCGAAGCAAGGGAGGGGTCGAGCGAATGCGGGCGGGAGAGAAAACCCAGGCAGCGTGACGACCTTGCATGGGCATCCTGGGCATGGTGTCGACGCGTGTTGGCCACGCGGCTCGCGGACCCTGCACGGTGTCGGCCACAACCTCCAGTTCAAAGCTTCAGAATTCACTGAAACGACTGAAACGTGTTTTCAGTTAAACACTACACCTGACAGCGCTACTTAAGTGCTTGATAACTCTAAAATCCGACCGAGATAGAGAGAGCCTGAAAGGTCCTTGTTTGGTTTTGGTAATTGAGTGACAACTTAGGTGGACTAATATATGGTTATGTGAGATACACAGGAGATTAGTCCACATGTGATGATGTTATGAAGGAGCTTAATGCACATGAGACATGACATGGAGTCATGTGACCAAGGTGGAGAAGATCAAGATGAGGCTTGGCTTGATGGATCGGTTGCTAGGGTGAAGGGCAAGTTGTGTGATGGCTTGGCGCCGAAGGACCGAGACAACGGTGAAGAGCAAGTGAGGTCAAGATCGATGAACCAATACGGTCACGTAATGATATGAAGTGGATCATATCATTTGGTGATTGGTTGGTGCATGTGTTGCATCAACATCAATGGAGATGGAATGGAATGCGCAAGGCAAAGGTATAACCTAGGGCATTTCCATTTCACCGGTCATAGGTGTGTAGAGAAGTTTATGACCGGGTTTAGGATAGATGGCCATACTATTAAGAGGGGCAAACTTGCTTGCATATCGGTCATCTAGTGCCACTCGTGTGATCTAACTATGCATCGTTGCTAGGATCGAGTGGCGTGGTAAGTTGAGTGGTTAACTCCTTCGATAAAATGATTATGAAAATGCTAACACACGTGCACAAGGTTATGATCACTTGTTGGTGTTGGCACATTTGCGAAGGCGTTGGAGTTTGAGCGGTAGAGAGGGTTTGGGGTCCTCTCTCCCTCCCGTCGAGCTTGCGAGCGCGGGATTCAGGCGTTTTCAAGAAGTTGAAATGTCTATTTTCCACTACGCCGGAAGTCAGAAAAGAAACGGAGGCGAACGGGGTCACTGAGGTGACTGAACGCTGCACCGGACGCGGTCACTCGCGGGACCGGCGCGTCCGGTCATGCACCCAGAGAGATCTGCAGAACGCAAGGATGATCGGATGCGCGGCGCGTCCGGTCACACATGATCGGACGCGTCCGGTCGTTCAGGGAGCTTACTGGACTCTAACCGGACGCTGGCACTGTCACGTCCGGTCATGTTTCTTCAGCGCGTCCGGTCGTTGTTTCGTTGAGCGCTGCTCAGGCGACCAGCGCGTCCGGTCATTCTCGGGACCAGCGCGTCCGGTCGTCAGCAGCGCGTCCGGTCGTTGCCAGGGGCGCGTCCGGTCGTTGCTTCGCAGTTAGCCGTTGTTCGATCGGCGCGTCCGGTCAGTTGGACCAGCGCGTCCGGTCATCGGGACCGGCGCGTCCGGTCGTTTTGAGAAGCGCGTCCGGTCGTTGTTTTGACCGTTGGGGTCAGTGACCATTGGAGAATCGGACGCGGCTGAGCGCGTCCGGTCAGTTATGACCGGCGCGTCCGGTCATCCCGAAAATGACCCAGTGAAGGGGTAACGGCTCTATTTGACCGTGGGGTTATAAATAGATGCCTTGGCCAGCCATGGCCGGTAGCTGAGCACACTATAGTCTTTGTGACTTGTGTGGTAGTGCTTGGGAGCCATCTAACTCACTCATGCTTGATAGTGTACATCGGATCGAGTGAGTGAGCGATTCTAGTGCGTTGCTTTGAGAGATTGCATCGTGTGGCACTAGGTGATCGTGTTGCAAGCCGGTGGTGCTTGTTACTCTTGGAGGTTGCCACCTCCTAGACGGCTTGGTGGCTTGTGGCTCCGTCGAAGCTCGCAAGAAGATTGTGCGAGGCTCCGGAGAACCTAATTCTAATCTCCAGCTCGGCCGGCCCAGCAGGCCAACTCGGCCCACGACGGCCCAATCAGGCGCGCAGGGGAAAATCCCGCGCTGACCAGCGGCCCCCCCGAGCCAGAGAGAGCAGGGCAGGGGAGCGGCTCCGGCGAGGTCGGGCTCGCCGCCGGCGGCTACTCCGGCGAAACTGAGCACACCCACATGCTCTTTGTGCCGAGGTGATTCGATTGAGGTGCAAGGATGGGTGCAGGTTCACCGGAGCTAGGGTTGCTGGCAACCCTGGCGGCGGTGGAGAGAACCCGACGGTGCACCGGCTGGCACAGAGCAAGGCGGCGCACGGTGAGGGCATCTACGCTCTCAGGAAGGTGAGGCGAAGCCCTCTAGGGCATAATCGAGGCGGCGGAGCGGACCGAGAGGCCTCACCTCGCGCGAGGCACTCCGGCGGCGACGGCGAGGTCAGACACGCGGTGGTGTTCTGCGGGAATGGAACCTCTAATCGCAGTGACATCATGGGGGCAAGAAAGCCTAGACCTAAGACACTTCGAACATCATTGAGACAGAAAGAGGAGGGCACGAGCGTGGAGCATTGGAGCTTACGACCATGGCGGGCATGGCGGAGCACGCTCGGTGTACCGGTGCGTTCCGACCCGCTGGGGCGGTAGCGTCACGAGCGCTCACGGCTCAAGCATTGGTGGGTAGAGGAACTACAGAACGAACACAAGGAGACAGAGAGAGACCCAAACTCCGGCTGGCCACGGTGAGGCGGAGAGCTAGGCGGTGCTCCGGCAATGTCGAGGTGGCGGAAGGCGAAATACGGCCGCGCCTTGCTTCCTTTGGCCACACAGAGCAGTGCTTGGGCACACGAATGTGTCAACGGAGCTCTATGAAAGATGGAGCAAGCAGTGGCCAGGTGGTGGTGGTGCAGCGCATGGCGAGGCGAGCTGCGGTGCTGCAGCAGAACAGAGCGAAGCAAGGGAGGGGTCGAGCGAATGCGGGCGGGAGAGAAAACCCAGGCAGCGTGACGACCTTGCATGGGCATCCTGGGCATGGTGTCGACGCGTGTTGGCCACGCGGCTCACGGACCCTGCACGGTGTCGGCCACAACCTCCAGTTCAAAGCTTCAGAATTCACTGAAACGACTGAAACGTGTTTTCAGTTAAACACTACACCTGACAGCGCTACTTAAGTGCTTGATAACTCTAAAATCCGACCGAGATAGAGAGAGCCGCAGAAGAAACTTAACTAGAGCTACAAGAGCACTTCCTATAATTCTACTGGCATGAGACCTAAATCTACACGGTTTGCAAGTTACAGTGCTCCAAAGAGGGCTATCTGAAAACTGCTCAGTCAAGTGATAACTGACAGCGAGTTTTGAGACGGGCTTAACTTCCAAACCGGCTCGAGTTAGGAGATGCTCTATGAGACTTTCAGATAGAGCTAAGTGAGATCTAGGTGGAAGTCTACTAGCACATGAGCTGGTTCAGCATGGTTAGCAAGTTACAAGCTCCCCAAGGAGGCATCCTCAAAATTGAAAATCAGTCATGACTTAGCCAAAAATGGATAAGTGCTGAAATCAGCACCCCAATCTGCCTTGTGGGCCACATTAGGGGATGTTCTAAGCATTTTAATGAGTTGACCACTAAACAACTTTTGTTCCTCATGAAGTTTGGCACAAACTTTGTTGAGGTGGCACAGCCATGCAAGCAACCTAAGCTGTACTTTTGGTTAGGTCAAACTAGGAAGGTTCTAGGGTCACCCATGGTCAACACATGAGTCGAGATGGAATTAGGGCAGGACCTAAACATAAACCCTAGTTCATTTTGTACCACTAACAAGATACACACATTGCCCAGGCCTTAACACACATCAACACCACTTATGCATAAAAGTTACTCAAGTAGGCATTGAAATGCTATTACTATAACTAATGAAACATCACTAACCTAGTTATGGAAACATAGTGTTGCATATGTTTCATGAGCATGTTTTGCATGTTTTCAAGCATAACAAAACTAACACATGTACTAGCATGGACCACACACATGATCTCATCACTAGCGCCCATAACACACATATGTTGCAAGATGTTACAATGTCATGTTTCAAGCAAAGGTGCACATGAAATGATGATGCTTATGGTAATGCCATGCCATGATCATGCTCAACTGATGCTAATATGCAAGGCAAACACCTGCGGTGTTACAGCCCTCCCCCCTTATAAAAATCTCATCCCGAGATTTGGAAAGCGTACCAATTTTTATAAAAGGCGGGGTAAACTTCTCGCAAATAATCTTCCCGTTCCCACGTTGCATCTCTCTCACTATGGTGACTCCACATGATCTTGTATAATTTCACCACTCGATTTTGTGTCACCCGATCCTTGCGATCCAAAATAGATACCGGCTCTTCTACATAAGTCAAGGTTTTCTTTAGCTTTATATCCCTGACTTTTACTTCCTCTTCAGGCACTCGAAGACATTTCTTCAGTTGCGAGACATGAAATACCGGAAATATCATACATATTTCTAGAGGTAGCTGAAGTTTATAGGCGACCCTACCACATCTCTCAATTATTGGATAAGGTCCTACATATCTTGGTGCAAGCTTTCTTTTAACACCAGATCTTTGTACTCCTCTCATAGGTGATACTTTCAAGTACACATGGTCACCAGCTTCAAACTCAATAGGTCTTTTTTGCTTGTCGGCATAACTTTTCTGTCGTGCTTGGGCAGCGGCCATGTGTCGTTGTATGATTCGGACTCGTTTCTCAGCTTCTTTCACAAAATCAATACCATAGTATCTTCGCTCTCTAGGTTCCACCCAATTCAATAGAGTTCTACATTTACGACCATAAAGAGCTTCGAATGGGGCCATCTGGATACTTTCTTGATAATCATTATTGTACGAGAATTCAGCTAAGGGCAACCATTTCTCCCATGATCCTTTTGAAGAAATTACACAAGCTCTTAGCATGTCTTCTAAGATTTGTTTTACACGCTCAGTTTGACCAGAAGCCTGGGGATGGTAAGCAGAACTTTTGACTAAGTTTGTACCTAACTCTTTGTGCAGACATTCCCAAAAATGAGCAGTAAACTGAGGTCCACGGTCAGATATAATAGTCCTGGGTACTCCGTGAAGATGAACTATCTGATCTACGTATATCTGAGCGTATTGATGTGGGCGATAGTCAATTCCAACAGGAATAAAATGTGCAGATTTGGTCAATCGGTCAACAATAACCCAAATGGAATCGTGACCCTTCTCAGAACGAGGAATTCCAGAGATAAAATCCATACTAACTTCTTCCCATTTCCAGCCTAGAATTGATAATGATTGAAGCAATCCAGTAGGCTTCATGTGTATTGCCTTAACTCTGCAACAGTTATCACATCTAGCGACGTAGGCTGCGATTTCTTTCTTCATTTTAGTCCACCAATAGAGAGATTTTAGATCTTGGTACATCTTACTACTACCAGGGTGGATGGACAACTTAGAAGAATGGGCTTCAGATAAGATTTGATTTCTGAGCTCTCTGTCTTTTGGCACCACGAGTCTATCCTTAAACCAGAGAATTCCCTTCTCACCGACTCGAAAATGCTTAGTTTCTTGCTCTTTCATCTTTCTCTTAATGTGAAATACACCTACATCTGACTTCTGTAGCTTGATGATTCGACTTCTCAGAGAACCCTCAACAGTGATATTGTGGAGTACAGCAGGGTGTAAGAGATGAGACAAATGAAAATCTTCTTCTATTAGAGAGTTACAATGAGATTTCCTACTCAAAGTATCAGCAACCATATTTGCTTTGCCCGGATGATAGTGCACTTGAAGATTATAATCCTTGATTAGCTCCAACCATCTTTGTTGTCGCATATTCAGCTCGGGCTGAGTGAATATGTACTTGAGACTCTTATGATCTGTATAAATGTTACACACATTTCCTAGCAAGTAGTGTCTCCAAATCTTTAAGGCATGAACCACAGCAGCTAACTCTAAATCATGAGTTGGATAGTTAACTTCATGTTTTCTCAACCGACGCGAAGCATAGGCAATAACTCGGCCCTCTTGCATGAGTACACAGCCTAACCCAGTGCCTGAGGCATTACAATACACATCAAACGATTTTTCTATATCCGGTTGAGCTAACACAGGAGCTGATGTTAATAAAGTTCGCAGTGTGTGAAAAGCTTGCTCACACTCTAGAGTCCAATCAAATTTTCTATCCTTCTCTAACAATTGAGTCATCGGCTTAGCTATCTTAGAGAAATTCGGAATGAACCGACGATAGTAGCCAGCCAATCCAAGAAAACTTCTAACTTCATGAACAGTAGTTGGTGCCTTCCATTCCAAAACTTCTTGTACCTTAGTTGGATCCACAGAAATTCCATCACCCGACAATACATGACCGAGAAAAGGTACTTTCTTCAACCAAAATTCACATTTGCTGAACTTGGCGTAGAGTTGATGTTCTCGCAACCTGGATAGTACAATTCTCAGATGCTCGGCATGTTCTTCTTCATTCTCGGAATAGATGAGAATATCATCAATGAAGACGACCACGAATTTGTCCAATTCTTGCATGAATACCGAATTCATCAGGTACATGAAATGCGCAGGGGCATTAGTCAACCCGAATGACATAACCAAATACTCATACAACCCGTATTTGGTGGAGAAAGCTGTTTTTGGTATGTCTTCAGGACGAATCTTAATTTGATGATACCCAGATCTCAGATCAATTTTCGAGAATACCTTCGCTTTGGACAACTGATCAAACAAAATATCAATGCGAGGCAATGGATATTTATTCTTGATAGTGACTGCATTGAGCGCCCGATAGTCTACACACATACGTAGAGACTGATCTTTCTTCTTCACAAAGATGGTAGGGCAACCCCAAGGAGAAGAACTAGGACGAATCAGACCTTTCTGCAAGAGTTCTCCAAGTTGGGTCTTAAGCTCAGCTAATTCATTTGGCGGCATTCTATATGGTCTTCTTGAGATCGGTGCAGTACCAGGAAGTAGCTCAATCTTGAATTCCACATCACGATCCGGAGGTAATCCGGGCAAATCATCAGGAAAGACATCCGAAAACTCGCATACCACAGGAACATCTGCTATTTCCTTTGCTTTTGCTATGGTAGCATTCACTGTAGTCTGAGGACTAACATCTCGAGGAAGCTGTACTAGAAATGCTTATTGATCATTGGGATCCCTCAGCATAATCACTCTTGTAGAGGTATCAATGAAAACACCGTTTCCACTCATCCACTTCATTCCTAAAATTACGTCAAGACCTAATCCTGGTAATACCACAAGATCCACCTTATACAAACGTCCTTCTATCTCGATCTTTGCTCCTAAGACTAACTGGTTGGTGGAGATGTTATTTCCAGCTGCACTTATATTGTAACCACCTCTGTCTAAGGTAACCATTTTCATACCATGCTGGGTTGCAAAGGTTGAACTGATAAAAGAATGAGAAGCGCCTGAATCAAACAGCACAACGGCAGGTTATTGGTTCACCAGAAATGCACCAGCCGTAATGACTTCGCCAGTAGGAACTTGTTCCACTATGGTGTATTTGACATGTCCTTTACACACATTTGCCACATTTTCATCTATACTCTTTTGAGGATGAGGACAATCTTTGGCCCAATGACCTGGCGTATTGCAGTTCCAGCACGGTCGGTTACTTGGTGGGACGTTAGACTTTCCTTTCTTAACATTACTCTTCTTGACCTGACCCCTTTTCTGATATGGATGATATCTAGCAGATACATCAGATGATTGAGGATGGGAAGTAATCATTATAAAAGTGTTAGATTGAGAAGCCCTAGCTTCAGAAGCTATCTGATGATACTTAGAAGCAGCATGAACAGCATTGCAGTTTTCTTGCATTAGAGTATCGCTGACAAACTCATTAAACGTTGCACACTTGCTATTACACATGGTCTTCATCAATTTGGGACAAAGCCCCCTCTTGAAACTAGCAATCCTCTTGACCTCGGTGTTAACAAAATCCGGAGCATACCTTGATAGATGAATGAACTCATGCCAATATTCGGTTATACTTCGGTCACCTTGAGTGAGCTTCATGAACTCGGTGTGCTTGATAGCCATAAGACTGGAAGGAACGTAATGTCCTCGAAAAGCTTCTTTGAACTGATCCCAAACGACCTCATCATCCTTAGGCAGAGTGCTCCTATAATGATGCCACCAAATACCTGTAGGCCCTTGTAATTATTGCGAAGCATACTCTGTTTTCATATCATCGGCCACATTGAGTAAGCAAAACTTTTGTTCAATAGAGTTTAACCATTCGTCTGCCTGAAGTGGCTCTTCTGCTTCTCGAAAGATAGGAGGCTCAGTATCTAAGAAATCCTTATAGTTGCTATAATGAATAGGCTCATGTCCTTGATAGACATTGATACAGACACTTTCAGCCAAAGCACGCTGACTTTCAGCAAGCATTTATAGTAACTCAGTAGAAGTAGGTTGCGGAGGATGAGATAATGGAGGCCCCACATTGTCACAACTCCTTCTGCTAGAGCGAAGCTGACGAGGCATCTGTAGTTACGGGAAACCAGTGAGTATTGATGGTGTTGGAAAGCCGTTGACGAATGATATAAACATGTCAAAGAGGTTGCATCCAACTATCAAGGTTCCAAATCCTGACAAAAGAACATCTGGGTCCGGGACAAAGATCTTCTGACAAGATAAGAAAAGATAACCAAGGAAAAACTCACGGAAAGATAACACATCGGTGTAGCTCCATAATGGATTATGACTAGCAATCCGCGATACCAGCGCGTGCCAAGCAGCACAACCTTGTGTGCGCGCCCACAGGAGGCCCTCGGTTTTGTCGCGGCACCGTAGATTACTAATCGTAACATCATTATTGAACCAACACCCATGAGGAATCCTCACATGTCAAGAATTAGGTGTGTAGAACATATCATACAAGAAGGGGTAGCAAACAAAGGTGATTCCCAAGGTTAGAGTTACAGGGAGGCGAGTTGTAGCTCCAAAGATATCACAACTCAAGACAATACACCACGAGAGGTTCATCAAGAATTTTTGGTATATTGTTTGCTTCCACTGATCAGATCCAAATTGCGTTCCCAAAGTTGAAACTAATGACACTCCCCTAGATCGGTTGATTACATCAGTCGTTTGCGAAAGAATGCAACTGCTTACGGGAAACCCATTTGGAGGAAGGAAAATTTTTGAAAAAGTGGGGTAAGCATTTATAAGGGAGGGAGTAATGCAAAATGCAATGCATGATGTGAACATGGTGCATGCACGAACCGTACGTCCTCACAAACCTAGGAAGAATTTTAAATTTCTAGCGTATAGTTCGGTGGCATATACACGTTCTCTCAATAACGATAACTAGTCGCTCTACAGGAGACGTTGTTAGTGTACCTGCAGAAAATTGCATTTTAGCCCAACAGTTCTCAATATAACACACAAGAAAAGCAGTAAACTAAATACTTTTCATACATACATCCCCCGATGTATATACTTCAGTATCAAAGCTACCCGACAGAAATACCCACAATTAAGTACCTTCATAGATATATGATTGAACATATAAATATGTGAGTAACCACAACTACTCTCCCCTAGACCGACGGTTGGACGGTCATGCTCTCACAACTCTCACTTACCAGGGCGTAGAGATAATTTGATCCATACATTACCACCCAAGCGGATGGCATCCATACAATAGCACGCCGTATGGACAACGAAATAGAAAAACAAACAAGAACCCCCAAGTTAGTACTTTAATAAGCCACCTAATAGTCTTTATTTGGCATATAAGATATGACCACTGGCACTCTTTAGATTAAAATTAATACTTTTCACAAAAGCCTTTGTTTAAATACACAAATGATATGTTTAATGTTGAATCTTGCTCCGATACCAGCTGTAACGGAACCGTCCAAATTATAAGAGCACAAGTCTAAAAACAATCGCCGAAGCGATCAAATTCTCAAACTTGAGCCCATATAACTCCGGTAGTCCACGAAATCATGAGGGATTTCAAACAAAACCGAGAGCAACCAAGATCGTAGTGATTCAACATAACACAACACTTGTTACAACAGTTCATAAGTAGTTCTCATACATCGGAGTACGAATAAGTTATTACAAACCAAATTAGGAATAGCAGAAGCAACATAGTTTTGAAAACACATTTAGTGCAAATACTGCCAGTGCGTAGTCACATCCTGCAAAAGCATATTAGAAGAGAAACTACAGAGACCATGCCCCATGGTCTAGTCTTCACGCCAAACAGCGAAGACAGTACTTCAGGTAACCAGTAAGAATCTATTACCTGCAACAAGGTGGGAATAAACCCTGAGTACGAGAAGGTACTCAGCTAGACTTACCCGCCAAAAACCAGAAATAAAGTGACACCAAGGAGTATGCAAGGCTTTACATAAGTGGGCTAGCTTGACACATTTGCATAAAAGCTTAAGTACAGATAAGTAATCATTATTGCTTTAAGCATCAAGTTAATCAATATTAACCTATCCTCTAGATTAGTACCTGTACTATAGCAATCACTTGATTCAGCTAAGCAAACAATAGTAACCATATCAGGTTTATAAGGCCATCATTATATCATCATCATCTTCAGAACCATCAGTAGATTAAGTGAAATCTACGTTGCCTCTGCTTTGTCAAGTTTCTCACTAACCGGGAGAGACGGCGATTCGAATCGATTCCAACTCAGCTGAGGAGGTATTCCTAACACCAACCGGGCATACTTTGCAAGAGTCGTCAACAGTCACCTTTGGTACAACTCAGGATGGGCCCGAACAGCGCCGCGCTCTCAGGGATTCCAGTGGCCAGGAAGCTCAGGACTTTTAACTCACCTGCCCTTGGTCCCACCTGGCTCCCCTCCGAGGCGACTTACACTTTTCGGCTTCACAGCCTGAGTTGAGCTACTCGGCTTCGCGGTCGGCAACCTCAGGCCGGCCAGCTAAGTGTTAGGCTGCGTTCAAAATGACAAAGGAAGTACAGTGGATCGGTCCTTAACCGACACAGATGGGGATAGTTCCGCACCCAAGACCTCCATGCCTTGTTGCTTCGCTATCGACATCCCGCCCGGTCTAAATTCATTGTTAACACTTGGTTCTTTTCCACGATAGCAAATATAGCCAACCGTGACCCAATACTTTCTACTTTGCAGGTGATAGGAGATCACCTAACATTACCGTTCTAATAAGCAGGGCTAAGCAGATAGACGATCCTGTCTACATAGGATTCATGGATTAGTATATCTGTACAAGGAATGCTATAATGCAGCAAGGGTTCCAAACAACTCCTACCACTTAATGCAACAATACATATAACATATATAATTAATTGCTTTGAAAGTAGGAGGCTTATAATGCTCTGGGGCTTGCCTTAACCGTACGAGGATGGTTCGGGGTTCAGCGCTCAACCACGGTTCCTTCGTCTCCTCGGGTTCCGTCGGACTGGGCCTCCTGCCCCCGAATTGGTTCCAACTCCGCCGGGCATGTCTTGCGGAACTTTACCGTCGTCACGTTCATCGGTACACCTATTGCATGTATATGCACCAATGAATCTCATGTATGCACCGATGTGACATTATGAGCTTATGAGCATGTATGCATGAGTAATGTGATGAATAATGTAACAATCTGAGCAATAAAAGTCAAGTTACAAGGTGCTCTATTCAAATTACTTTAAGAGTAGGTGCAAATTTCCTCTCTTGTATTAACATGTTTAAGTAACACCAAATCAAGTCATAGCACTAGCGTAAACATTTATCTAATCACCCTTTTCTATTTACTTTGAGTGCATAAGCATAAATGGCATCACATATATAATGTGCCCAGAAAATTCTAATAAAATTACAAAGGCAAATATATGGTACCAGGAGGATACCATAAAAAAATTCATCTCAATTTGACAAGTAGAATTGGAGATATCATAATAAACAAATGTATAAGCAATATAAAGCCTATAACCAAGAAATTTTATAGCTGAAGCATATGACATCCAATATAACTGAAAATTTAACTAGAGCATCTTCATACCATACTTAACATCCCACAAAAATTTCATGGCAATTTGATTAATACACAAAGAGCTACAAAACTATCTAAATCACCTAATTAATAAGATGCCTAGCAAGATTAAATACAACTTCAGAATTTATCAACTAACATAATATGTATTATAATTTCTAAATAAACTAGACACTGTACAGAGCACACCACACTTTGAACCACATTATTTGGACACCTAAAACTCAATATAAGAATTTCTAAAGTTTGAGCACAAATCAACTAAAATGAATAAAACAGAACCTAATTCTAATCTCCAGCTCGGCCGGCCCAGCAGGCCAACTCGGCCCACGACGGCCCAATCAGGTGCGCAGGGGAAAATCCCGCGCTGACCAGCGGCCCCCCCGAGCCAGAGAGAGCAGGGCAGGGGAGCGGCTCCGGCGAGGTCGGGCTCGCCGCCGGCGGCTACTCCGACGAAACTGAGCACACCCACATGCTCTTTGTGCCGAGGTGATTCGATTGAGGTGCAAGGATGGGTGCAGGTTCACCGGAGCTAGGGTTGCTGGCAGCCCTGGCGGCGGTGGAGAGAACCCGACGGTGCACCGGCCGGCACAGAGCAAGGCGACGCACAGTGAGGGCATCTACGCTCTCAGGAAGGTGAGGCGAAGCCCTCTAGGGCATAATCGAGGCGACGGAGCGGACCGAGAGGCCTCACCTCACGCGAGGCACTCCGGCGGCGACGGCGAGGTCAGACACGCGGTGGTGTTCTGCGGGAATGGAACCTCTAATCGCAGTGACATCATGGGGGCAAGAAAGCCTAGACCTAAGACACTTCGAACATCATTGAGACAGAAAGAGGAGGGCACGAGCGTGGAGCATTGGAGCTTACGACCATGGCGGGCATGGCGGAGCACGCTCGGTGTACCGGTGCGTTCCGACCCGCTGGGGCGGTAGCGTCACGAGCGCTCACAGCTCAAGCATTGGTGGGGTAGAGGAACTACAGAACGAACGCAAGGAGACAGAGAGAGACCCAAACTCCGGCTGGCCACGGTGAGGCGGAGAGCTAGGCGGTGCTCCGGCAATGTCGAGGTGGCGGAAGGCGAAATACAGCCGTGCCTTGCTTCCTTTGGCCACACAGAGTAGTGCCTGGGCACACGAATGTGTCAACGGAGCTCTGTGAAAGATGGAGCAAGCAGTGGCCAGGTGGTGGTGGTGCAGCGCATGGCGAGGCGAGCGGCGGTGCTGCAGCAGAATAGAGCGAAGCAAGGGAGGGGTCGAGCGAATGCGGGCGGGAGAGAAAACCCAGGCAGCGTGACGACCTTGCATGGGCATCCTGGGCACGGTGTCGACGCGTGTTGGCCACGCGGCTCACGGACCCTGCACGGTGTCGGCCACAACCTCCAGTTCAAAGCTTCAGAATTCACTGAAACGACTGAAACGTGTTTTCAGTTAAACACTACACCTGACAGCGCTACTTAAGTGCTTGATAACTCTAAAATCCGACCGAGATAGAGAGAGCCGCAGAAGAAACTTAACTAGAGCTACAAGAGCACTTCCTATAATTCTACTGGCATGAGACCTAAATCTACACGGTTTGCAAGTTACAGTGCTCCAAAGAGGGCTATCTGAAAACTGCTTAGTCAAGTGATAACTGACAGCGAGTTTTGAGACGGGCTTAACTTCCAAACCGGCTCGAGTTAGGAGATGCTCTATGAGACTTTCAGATAGAGCTAAGTGAGATCTAGGTGGAAGTCTACTAGCACATGAGCTGGTTCAGCATGGTTAGCAAGTTACAAGCTCCCCAAGGAGGCATCCTCAAAATTGAAAATCAGTCATGACTTAGCCAAAAATGGATAAGTGCTGAAATCAGCACCCCAATCTGCCTTGTGGGCCACATTAGGGGATGTTCTAAGCATTTTAATGAGTTGACCACTAAACAACTTTTGTTCCTCATGAAGTTTGGCACAAACTTTGTTGAGGTGGCACAGCCATGCAAGCAACCTAAGCTGTACTTTTGGTTAGGTCAAACTAGGAAGGTTCTAGGGTCACCCATGGTCAACACATGAGTCGAGATGGAATTAGGGCAGGACCTAAACATAAACCCTAGTTCATTTTGTACCACTAACAAGATACACACATTGCCCAGGCCTTAACACACATCAACACCACTTATGCATAAAAGTTACTCAAGTAGGCATTGAAATGCTATTACTATAACTAATGAAACATCACTAACCTAGTTATGGAAACATAGTGTTGCATATGTTTCATGAGCATGTTTTGCATGTTTTCAAGCATAACAAAACTAACACATGTACTAGCATGGACCACACACATGATCTCATCACTAGCGCCCATAACACACATATGTTGCAAGATGTTACAATGTCATGTTTCAAGCAAAGGTGCACATGAAATGATGATGCTTATGGTAATGCCATGCCATGATCATGCTCAACTGATGCTAATATGCAAGGCAAACACCTGGGGTGTTACAAAGGGGAGGGGAGGGAGGAGGGGAGGGAGCACCAGACGCGCGAGGGGGAAGGAGCGCTCCAGCGCGGCGCTGGAGGAGCGCGCACGCGGGGGGGGGGGGAGCGACGGAGACGAAGAGAAGAGAGAAGACGGAATGGATAATACGGGGAGGAGGCGAGCGAGTCTGCGAGTTGAGGCAGGAAGGAGGCGAGCGAGTGAAGGCGGGCCGTCCGGCGCGGGTCGGACGCCCTGTATGTATCATTACCGCAACTATATATATATGTACGGCAATAACCATCATCAGAATTAAAGGCACTATCTACGAAAATCTTCCGCTTCACATCATCCATAACATCGTGCATTAAAAGATATTGAAGATAATAAATACTATTTCCTTCCAAAATATTTGACACAGTTGAATTTAGAGTATTTATTAAGTGCAACTTTAGCCATAATTCTTTATCGGGGTAGTTCCAACTCAGAAACTACGAGATGTTTTTCATGCTTATTAAGTTAAGTAGACAATGCACATAGAAATTTGCAACGGGTAGAATGCCGCAGAATAGAATAGACGATATGCAACAGAAATATGGTGTAATATGTAATCTCGCCCCTTCTACCCTACTCCTTTGTAACTCATGCAAGAATGCCTTGCTGGGCCTTGGTCCTCCACTACCGACTTCCTCGGCATCTGTGTTTAATATATCAAGTAAAACTTCTCATCCAATCACTGAAGCCTAAAAAAACACTAAATTTTGTTTGATCGAATGTCTTCTCGTGTCATCTACCAATCATGTGTTTTTCAGTTAAGTTAGATCTTATCAGTATTTGATTTGTAACCAAAATATACCGCACCTAAGTTTCGGTGGCCTTGCCAAAAGCCCGGCTAACAAAAATCGTGCCAAACTTTTGGCAATCTTTGACACAGAAAATGAACTACATCATGCCTAACTATCTACGGCACGTCAAAATGGGTGATGAATCAAACAATAGCTTAGGCACATTAAGTTGTGGCAAGCCGTGACACATTCTGATCATCAGCCAAACACACTCAATATATATCTTCCCTTTGTACATAAATAGTGTTCTAGTGTAGGGATCGTTGTAGTCACTATTCATTCCAAATCTAAATTGTACATTGTTTTAGTTTTCTCTCTCTACAGGAACGTAGGGTCTAATACATATAGACTGAGGATGTTAGGCCACGTCTAGATTGCAAAAAAATTCAAACCGATAAATAGTACCACTTTCGTCTTATTTGGTAAATATTATCCAATCGTGGACCAACTAGGCTCAAAAGATTCATCTCGTGATTTCCAACTAAACTGTGTAATTAGTTATTTTTTTACCTATATTTACTACTTCATGCATGAGTCTAAAGATTGATGTGACGGAGAGAGTGAAAAAATTCTAACTTTTAAGGTGCATCTAAACGAGGCCCTAGTACGCCGAATACTCTGCAAACCTGAAAGAGTGCAAATGCATGGAGTACTAAATGTTGATAAAATCAAAAACTAATTGCACAGTTTTGTTGTACTTTACGAGATGAACATTTTAAGCCTAGTTAGTCAAAATTTAGATAATTTTTACCAAATACAAACGAAATGCTACATGAATTCTGATACAGTATTTTTCTCCCCGATTCACCGAACTAAACGAGGCCTTCGATTTCGTCGCCATTAAAGGCATCGATGCACGATCACAATCGCCAGTCGGAAATCGGTCCCATCCGTCAACGTAGGCCTTTTAGTTCTAGATTTGCGTACCTAAATTTTATTAGGCAAAAAAAAGATTCCACGTCAAATCAAAATGTCGGTAAATACATGAAATACTAAATGTAGATGAAATCAAAAACTAATTATACAGTTTTGTTGTACTTTACGAGATGAACATTTTAAATCTAATTAATAATTTTTTAGACAATTTTTTACCTAAAAAAACAAAAGCTGCTAGGAGCATACGGCGAATCCGGCGCCCAAAGTCGGAAACTGAACAAGGCCGTATCTTCATTCGAGCCGCTTTCTATTCCAACGGCTCCACAGAGGCCCGCATAAAATCAAGCGCCGGGGACGGGACCGGGCCCATCATCCGGCTGCCGCGCCGACACGCAGCTCTCGCGGCCCCGGGCCCCCCTCAACTCGATGACGCCACGCCCCAGTCTTGAGCAAAACCGAAAGCAAAGCCACATGCTTAACCACACTAATTAATTCACACTCAGTCCCATCTGCAGTGACACGCCCTGCACTAAACAAATCCACCGCGGCACGGCGTGCTCTCTCGCCCCGCACTGACACTAGCACTGACACTATCTCCAGCAGCGCAGACCTATACAGGATGATTTGGCGCCGGCCTTGGGCCTCGTTTAGATGCCCAAATCGGGTGTTCCCGATTTACTGTACTATACTGTAGTACTTTTATTTTTATTTGGTAATAATTGTCCAAATATTGATTAATTAGGCTCAAAATGTTCGTCTCGTAAAGTACAACAAAACTGTGTAATTAGTTTTTGATTTCATCTACATTTAGTACTCCATGCATGTGCCAACATTTTAATATGATGGGGAATCTTCTTTTTGCATAGTGAAATTTGGGGTGAATTTGGTGGAACTAAACAAGGCCTTGTTTAGTTCGGCCGATTTGGCGCCGGCCGAATAACTTGGAGCACAGTAGCGCACTGTAGTATTTTATTTGTATTTGATAAAAATTGTCAAAACATTGACTAATTATGTTCAAAACGTTAGTCTCGCAAAGTATAACAAAATTGTGCAATTCTATATATATGCCGACATTTTGATTTGATGGAAATCTTCTTTTTGCATAGTAAAATTTGGAGGAAATTTGACATCTAAACATGACCTCTATTAAAAAAATGCACTATGGCTGTGTTTAGTTGAGAAAGTTTGGGTAAAAAGTTAATGTAGCACTTTTCGTTGTTATTTGGTAAAATTTGTCCAACTATGGATTAATTAGACTCAAAAGATTCGTCTCGAACTTTACAGACAAACTATGCAATTAGTTATTTTTTTACCTATATTTAATGCTCCATGCATACGTTTAAATATTTGATGTGATAGGTGAAAGAGAAAATATTTTGGGTTTGCATGACAACTAAACAGGGCCCATGTAAAAAGGCACGGCAACAGCATTTTGGGGAGGCGTGACCGCAGCAAGATGCAGCATGCCGCGCGACGCTCAGGTGTGTTCAAAAAGTTTTGGCTTCTACAGTAAAAAGAATATCTTTGACACGGAGTACTAAATGTGGATGAAAAAAAACTAATTGTATAGTTCTGAAGGAAATCGTGAGATAAATCTTTTAAGCCTAATTAGTCCATAAAAAGTCTTAAGTGTTACAATAATCCACATGTGCTAATGACAGATTAATTAGTATCATTAGATTCGTCTCGCTGTTTCCTGACGGGTTCTGTAATTTGTTTTTTTATTAGTATCTAAAAACTCCTCCCGACATATCCGATGTAACACCTAAAAATTTTCTTCTACCCAACTAAACACCCCCTCATTTGCGTTCTTCACTGCGTCCTACCCAAAATAGGTCTGCTGTTTACGCCATCTGTTGGACCGTGGCTTGTTTAGATCCCAAAATTTTTTGGGAAAAATTTTTGTAGCACTTTCTTTGTTATTTGGCAAATTTTGTCTAACCATGGATTAACTAGGCTCAAAAGATTCGTCTCGATATTTACAGACAAACTATGCAATTAGTTATTTTTTTACCTACATTTAATGCTCTATGCATGCGTCCAAAGATTTGATATGATAGATACTATACAAAATTTTTTGGGTCTTTTTTAGAACTAAACATGGCCTGTGTTTCCTTGCACGGGTGTTTAGTTCCTGAGGTAAAAAATTTTAGGGTGTCACGTCGAATGTTTTATAGGATGTTGGAAGGGGTGTTCGGATACTAATAAAAAAACTAATTACATAGCTCGTCTGGAAACCGCGAGATAAATTTATTAAGTCTAATTAATCCGTCATTAGCACATGTTTACTGTAGCACAATGTTGTCAAATCATGAATTAATTAGGCTTAAAAAATTCGTCTCGCAAATTTATCGCAATATGTGTAATTTGTTATTTTTTCGTCTATATTTAATTCTCGAGAATTAAATATAGACGAAAAAATAACTAATTACGCGATTGAGAGTGGAGTGAGTGGTTGGTGCTCTCAGGGTGGCCGTGGCCGTGGCCTCTGCCAATAGGGCCGGGGCGGGGCACACCGGGAGAGAAATAGAGATGGTGGGGATGAAGCCAGGGGGAGGAGTGTTCCGTTTCTCCTCCATGGCCCCCTCTCCTCGGCTCCTCTTCCTGCTCCTCGCCTGCCTGTGCAGCTGTGTGGCGGCTGCGCAGACGACGGACACGCTGCGGCAGGGGCAGTCGCTGTCCGGGGCGGCGACGCTGGTGTCCACGCCGGAGGGGGTGTTCGAGGCGGGCTTCTTCGCGCCGGACCCCAAGCAGCCCTCCCGCCAGTACCTCGGCATCTGGTACCACGGCATCTCGCCGCGGACCGTCGTCTGGGTCGCCAACCGCGTCGCGCCAGCCACCTCGGCGCTGCCGTCGCTCGCGCTCACCGCCACCGGCGAGCTCCGCGTCCTCGACGACACCACGGCCAACGGCACTGCCGCCGCGCCGCTGCTCTGGTCCTCCAACACCTCCTCGCGGGCCACCCCGCGGGGCGGCTACTCGGCGGTGCTCCAGGACAGCGGCAACCTCGAGGTGCTCAGCGAGGATGGGATGCTCTGGGACAGCTTCTCGCACCCGACGGACACTATCCTGTCTGGGATGCGCATCACCTTGCAGACACCCGGGAGGGGCCCCAAGGAGCGGATGCTCTTCACGTCCTGGGCCAGCGAGACGGACCCCTCGCCGGGGCGGTACGCGCTCGGCCTCGACCCCAACAACTCCGTTCAGGCCTACATCTGGAAAGACGGCAATGTTACCTACTGGAGGTCCGCTTCTTGCTTCTCTCCTTGCTTCCCTGCTCACAAAGAAAAGCATCTTTCTTTTTTTACTGGCTATTTGGGCTCTTAGGTGATTGGAGATGGTTGAAGTTATGGTATCATCGTATGTTTTTTTTTTCTGATAAAGAGGTTTTAAGGATTGGTATGCTAGTCCAAGCTTGATTTGGGCAACAACATTTACTACGCTTTCGTAGAAAGTACTGTACTAATTGCTGGTTTGGTTTATTTCACCATCTGGCTCTAGAAATTCTGAATTTGGGAGGGTATATCTTTCCTTGTGATTCATAGGAGCAACCCAAGACTTTTCTTCAGGAAAAAAAATGTGTTCAAATTCAGTAGTGCTGCTGAAGTGCTGATCCCCTGCTATGCACCAAGGCACCTTCAGCAATTGCCTCTGGGTGGCCATTCCTATTTGGTAATGGGGAACTTTGAGGGTCTCCCTTTCATGGGTGATCACCTTCAGCTTGAAATTGTTGTTTTTACATGGTAGAGGGCCATTTGGATGATTCTGGGAAACCCTCAAGCTGAAGGTGAATAGGCTGTGTGAAGTTGGTAGTGCAAAATGTTTCCACAGTGCTTGCTTATGTGAACCCTGATACCTGTGTCTTGAATAGGCTAATGATGTATAAATGAATAATCAAATTAGATAGAATTCAATACTGAAAATTTAGCTGCACAACTGAAACAAGCTAGGATGGGAAATGAAGTGGGCTGCCATCTTCTGTTGCGGGGTTGGAGATGTGAGGGTATGTATGACTCCATCCATCAGGCTCTAAAATCATGTTGCCCACAATTTACAAGCACCCGTGCTTTCAGCTTTAATTGTAAGTTTGTGATAGGAGGTGTACTGATGCATGAGTCTAGTATGCATGTATGGGGGCCGAGTGTGAGTGTGTGTGCACATGTGTCTTCATTGTAATCAGTAATCACAGAACAAAAAAGAAGGGAAATGAAGTGGAATTTAGCCAGTGTTAATGATAGCTTCTGGTAGCTGTGTAGCTACTCGAATAAAGGATCTCAAAATAACAGGGAGCCCGATTTGAAAATGTTGAATATGTATAAATATATCTTTGCAAGATATGTCATAACTTGATCTGAATTCTTTTACAGGTCAGGACAGTGGAATGGGGTGAATTTTATAGGCATTCCATGGAGGCCACTCTACATGAGTGGGTTCACACCGTCAAGTGATCCAGTGTTAGGAAAATATTACACATATACTGCAACAAACACCTCTCTGCAGAGGTTTGTTGTTCTGCCAAATGGCACAGACATCTGCTACATGGTAAAAAAATCTTCACAAGAATGGGAGACTGTCTGGTACCAACCATCAAATGAGTGTGAATACTATGCTACATGTGGTCCAAATTCATTATGCACTGCGTTGCAAGATGACAAGGCAAAATGCACCTGCCTAAAAGGTTTGTACTCGACCAAAATTTTAGAGTGCTAATATCCTTTTTACAATGCAAGAAGTATGACCTGCAGCCAAAATATCTTTTGCGGTTCCAAGCTTTGATGGTGTGGGAGATTAGAATTCCATTTTGAGCATGGTAATTGTATACCAATCCTGCAAAAACTCATTGCTCCTGCAAATTTCCAACATCAAAACATTAGTTCTTTCTCTTCCTCCATTCACTGAGGTTCTTATGTGGTGTCCAATGTATTGCAATGTTTTAAGAGTGTTCCATTTAAAAGGACCTAAATGCTTGTGCTTGAGTTTTTGTTTCCTAATTCAACAACAACAACAACAACATAGCCTTTTGTCCCAAGCAAGTTGGGGTAGGCTAGAGATGAAACCCAAAAGAGACGAGAAACAGGGAGACACATAAAGGGACATAAAGGGCACAAGATAAAAAGAGGTCGCGGTTCAGGCACGTTGATTGCCAATCTCCAAGCGCTCCTGTCCATAGCTAAATCCTTGGAGATATTCCACTCCTTAAGATCTCTCTTAACGGACTCGTCCCAAGTTAGTTTAGGTCGACCTCTACCGCTCTTTACATTATCGGCCCGCTTTAGAACTCCACTACGCACCGGCGCCTCAGGAGGCCTCCGTTGGACTTTTGTTTCCTAATTGTTCACACCAATTTAAAATACAAATAAACTTAGTCAGGATCCCTACACAGGAAGACATGGAGTGCTATGTATGTTTCTTTTGACATCTTAATTCTTTTCCATACATGCTGAAAAAATAAAATTAGCTATAGCCTGACTTCGAAATTTCATTTATTTCAATAGGTTTTCATCCGAAGTTGCAGGAGCAGTGGGATGCAGGAAATTGGAGTCAAGGTTGCGTCAGGAGCCCACCTCTGGGTTGTGAGACCAACCAGTCTGGGGATGGATTTCTTCCAATGGGAAACATAAAGTGGCCTGATTTCTCATATTGGGTATCTACAGTGTCAGATGAGACTGGTTGCAGAAGTGTCTGCCTAAACAACTGCTCATGCGGTGCTTATGTCTACACGGCTACAACAGGGTGCCTTGCCTGGGGTAACGAACTAATTGACATGCATGAGTTGCAAACTGGGCAATATACTCTAAACCTGAAGCTTCCTGCTTCTGAGTTACGTAAGTAATGACGATTATCTAAAAAATGGGTCAATCAGTTCACATTTCTATATTTACCACCTGTAAAACATTATGTTAATGCCAGTTCTGATGTCTCTTGATGAGCAGGAGTACATCACCCAATTTGGAAAATAGCCACGATAATATCAGCCATAGTGCTATTTGTTTTGGCTGCTTGCCTTCTTCTGTGGTGGAAGCGTGGTAGAAATATTAAAGGTAAGATTCCACTGTACACATCATTGTGGAGAATCCTTGTGGACACTCAGAAGTGTTCAACTGACTGTGTTTAGGCATAGTTGTGATTATACTGGAATGAGAATAAACCTACCGTTTCATACGTTTTGTCATCTTGGTTTTCACGAACACTATTAGAAACGTTAGTGATTTCAAAAAACAAGCTAGTGGTTAAGGTTTGCAGTCAAGCCATCTTCTCCATGGTTTTAAGTAACCATAATGATTCCATGAATTTTGTTATGTGATTGCTGTGGGAAAACATTGCCAACATGAGGTATTCTCTAGCCAAGGTCACATAAATCATAAATTTTTACTTATAAGTTCATTGAAACTATCCTCCACTGATTGAAAGTTTTACTCATTTCTGTCACCATAATGATCGCTAAAAAAGGTGCGACTAGGCAGTTCAAAGTGAATTCTTAGCAGTATGCATAATGTTTATTACCATTCTGGAGCAAATGCAGTGCACAGAAGTTGGAGATCAAGGCATTCATCTTCCCGATCCCAGCAGAATAGTGCTATGCTGGACATCTCACAGTCGATTCGTTTTGATGATGATGTGGAGGATGGAAAAAGTCATGAACTCAAAGTGTACTCCCTGGACCGCATAAAAGCTGCTACAAGTAATTTTAGTGACTCTAACAAGCTTGGAGAAGGAGGATTCGGTCCTGTCTATATGGTATGTTAGCTTTCACTACTGTGAATGGTGTTTGATGTACACAGGCTTTTATGTTAATACTTGGCTTAATGATAACGAACTACTGCAGGGAACATTTCCCGGGGGAGAAGAAGTAGCTGTCAAGAGGCTTTGTAGGAATTCAGGTCAAGGCCTTGAAGAATTCAAGAATGAGGTCATACTTATTGCAAAGTTGCAGCACCGCAATCTTGTAAGACTACTGGGGTGCTGCATACAGAGAGAAGAGAAGATCTTGGTGTATGAGTACATGCCTAACAAAAGTTTAGATGCATTCCTCTTCAGTATGTGTCATCTCCACTATCCGCGCATCTCATTTCCCAACCTGAACTGACAAATATGCTGATTGAATTATGATCACTGTGGTTGAACAGATCCTGAAAAGCAAGGGCTTCTAGACTGGAAGAAACGGTTCGATATAATTGAAGGCATTGCTAGAGGGCTGCTATATCTCCACCGGGATTCGAGGTTGCGAGTTGTTCACCGTGATCTCAAGGCCAGCAACATTCTCCTGGATGCGGACATGAACCCCAAGATATCAGATTTTGGAATGGCAAGGATCTTTGGAGGGGACCAAAACCAATTCAATACGAATCGTGTCGTCGGTACATTGTATGCACAATTCTATGGGCCATACAGGAACCACACCACGCTGCCAGTTGGTTATGATATGTTGAACTTTGTTTTGCAGTGGCTACATGTCTCCTGAATACGCAATGGAAGGCATTTTCTCAGTCAAGTCTGACGTCTATGGCTTTGGAGTCCTGATCTTGGAGATCATCACAGGAAAGAGGGCTGTGAGCTTCCACTGTCATGAGGACTCCTTGAATATCGCAGGATATGTAAGCACATTGCCTGTCCTATAACCATAGTTTGAGGGAACTCACCTGAACAAACAGGGATCGCACTCATACTGTGTGGCTGCTTGATGTTTACTCACAAACATTTTCAGGCATGGCGGCAATGGAACGAAGACAAGGCTGCGGAGCTGATCGATCCAGTGATAAGAGCATCATGCTCGGTTCGACAAGTCCTGAGATGCATCCACATTGCATTGCTCTGCGTGCAAGATCACGCCGATGAGCGACCTGACATCCCCACCGTCATCCTTATGTTGAGCAGCGACAGCTCGAGCCTTCCTAATCCGAGGCCGCCTACCCTGATGCTTCGAGGCCGTGAGATCGAATCCAGCAAGTCGAGCGAGAAGGATGGGAGCCACTCCATTGGCACTGTGTCAATGACACAGCTGCATGGAAGATAGAGTATAGCACGAAAAATATACTGAAGTTGTGATGTCTCTCTTTCTTTGTTCTCCCTTTGTGATGTTGATAATTTGCCGTTTGCTGTAGATTAGTCCCCCCCCCCCCCCCCCCCCCCCTTCTGACGGCGGCAGTGAATTTGTATGAAAATCACATTAGCGTCATACATACGTAAAGTGGCAATTATTTTTGCAAAAGGTGAGATTTTTTACGTGGTCGTAACTTTATATGGGATTTGTCAACCCACAGCATCCTAAGGCTGACCATCAGGAGATAAAATAGAAACTTGGTACCATCTTAATTTGGTGATAAGTTTCTCTCTCCCCCCAGTCTGTTTCTGATAGCGGGTTGTGTGTTGTGGAACCAGTAGTCTGGCTTTGGCATACGGCATACGCTGTTGAGGCAAAGATGATGTATCCCATGACCGGTGTCCTGAGACCTTGTAAGGGTCATGGACTCATGGCACGTGCATGTTGCTTGGTTTGGTTGCCTGTGTTAACCTGAATTTTAGACTTGTGTAGTGCAGTTTTTTCCCATTTGATTGTCCACTGAGACACTTATGCAGGCTTTGCACACTATTTATAGCAAGTCCAATGTAGCATTAACTTGTACGGCATATTTGTTTGTATTTGGTAATATACAGATTTAAACAAGTCGATCGACACAAAAATAAAAGATATTTTCACCTGGGATGTAGGAAGACTGATTTTTATATGGCGCATCCTTTTCAACAACAAAAAAAACTTTTCAAAACTTTTTTTGGGAGCCTTTAGCTGTCTGTCGACAAAATTTTCAAATACAGGTCTGTCAGCTTTTTTGACTAACGAGAAAATAACAGGCAAGGAAACACATAACAAGTTACCAAACCAAACCCGTTAAAAGAACATCCAATAAGAAAAGCACATGACAAAAAAGCAAGCATCAGAGGATGGCTGCTTGGCCTTAACCACGTACTTCTGAACCTTCCTGATTGGCCTTAGCCACGTACTTGTAAACCAGCACCAGAGCATTGCACTGTGGTTGACTGGGCTGCCAGAGTCATCAGATGATGCACTGGATGATCCCTCCGATGGAGGGCTGGTGGCCACCGGAGCTGGCACAGAGGTAGCCATCTGTGGTGGAGGAGCAACCATCGGTTCAACCTTTTGTGCTTCAGCTGGCTTTGATTTCTTTCCATCTGCGATAAAACTAGCCACCACAACCTGATGACCAATCAGACACGGGTAGAAATACCAAGTGAGCTAGGGTGAGGAAGAAAATCCACATGTATCAGACCTGAACAGGAGTTGCAGCCATAAGCATTCCAGCAACACACCCTCCAAGAACTCGGCCATCAGATCCTGCAAGTGCGACACTCAAGCCACCAGTCCTGCTGCGAGTATCACCATCCTTCGCAAGCAGGAAAAACCAGATAGCGAGATTATCTCAAAGCACCCCTGCCAGAAGAAAATGTACATATCATTTGTCAGGTGTAGCAATGAACAACAGACATAACTTGTAAAGTTAATTGCTCAGAGCATCTATGCTAGTTTCACAAACACTAATTGTTTATAAGGTGGTATATGTAACATGTATCAACTAGACCAAACACTTTGCCAGATGGCATCCAAGTATCCAACCTTTGCATCAAAGTTGCAACATAATTAAAATCCAAACACTAGACTAAAAAGAATTACTGGGTGAATTCGAAGTCAATTGACGTGCTCGTGAATCCAATTCAGATGGCCTAAGTCAGGAAAAGAAGCTAACAACAATATACTCCTTCCTTAACTGAAAGTCAATGTTTCCCACCAACCAGGTAGCATTCTCATCAACCCAACAGATTGTTAATATAGATACAAATTACAAGATGACAAATCACTTATTCTATGGAAGATTGTAGAAAACCTCAAGATTTTGGTACCACTCTCGGAAAAACTAACACTTCATGTAACAGATCCATCGACATGAACTAAAAAAAAGAAAAAGAAAAAGGCCAAACAAAACACACACACACAGAAACAACTGCAACAAAAGTAGCATCAAGCAGCAAGCATCAGAGAGAGATAAACATAACTCAACTCTGACAAATACAACTAATGCCAAAAGAAAAGAAAAAGGAAAATAAAAAAAAGCAACACACACACGCAAAAAGACACACATGCACCCACGCACACAAAGAACACACACAACACAGACACACTCAGAAGGCAAAAGAAAAAAGAATTGCAGCTAAAAAAAACCCACCTTCAAAGACATCAGCAAAACTTACACACTCACACTGAAGGATAGTGGCAGAAAACAATGCAAAGCACAAACATAAATCAATCTGTAACGCTTGCGGGTCATCAGCAACAAACACATCCAATGCCTCAAATACAGCAACAGAGCGGCGGAGACGGAGAGGCCGTGCGATTTGGGAAAAAAAAGGAAGCGGCAGAGGATAAGAAAAGAGAAAAACGATGGGCACGGATTTAAAAAAAAAGCGGGTGAGCGGGTTTCGGATGCGCCGGTTTAAGAATCTACTATAAGCAGTCTGCACCTCAAAACGCCTGCACGAAACACATCCAACAGCCCTAAATCTGACAGATCCAACTCAAAAAAACAGTCGACAGACAAATAACAAAAACCTTTTTTTTATGGCGCATCGCTTGTTGGTGTAGCGTGAACGTGAAGAGCGGTGCCAGAGTCGTCTGTCTCTTGTGTTGGCATCGCTCGAAAGCGCACGCTGTGGATGGCCTCGTGCATGGAAGGAGAGAAGTACTAGTAGCTGGTGAGGCACGACGCGGGTGGAGCAGGCCACGCGCCATTGGCGACTGGAGGTGCCACTTGGCAGCTTCCAGCGCCTGTCAACGGCCTGGTGGATGGAATTGTCTCTTCGAGCAACAGTCCTGGCAGTTAGCAGGCAGGTTGAGCAGATCAACAGAACCTTCTTCTGGTCGTCGCTCGAATGCTCGATCGCATGCCGCGGGTGGCCGGCCGGGCGTACAGCCATACAGCAGGAACAGGACTCCCCGATCCGCAACCGTTTCATTTCGTTTCGCGTGGTTTTTCATTCACGCTGCTTTTCCACGGTGTCCGATCCTCCGTTCCTCCGAGCAGCGCGTCGCGTCGGCGCGTGGTTGTGTTGTGGTGGTGGTCGGGTCGCGGCCCAGAAAATTAAACAACGCTGCTTCGCTGACCGTGCGGAGATGCGCACGTGCCGCCCACCCCGTACGTCCTCGGCGACCGTCGCTCGCTGCTTGACGCGCCCCGCCCGGGTGGCAACTCCGCCGGTCGGTCAACAGTAGAAGAGTCGCGTCTCGGAATAGTCAGCCGGCCGCTGTGGCTTGGAAGTACGTGGATGCTTGTTGCTCGTTAGACAAACGCAACTCCACTCTTGGTCCTTGGTGGGCTAGCTGGATGCATGGTGCCCACAAGTCTGGACGTCCGGTGACGTCGCTAGCAATAACTACGGAGAAACCTAGATTATCAAGTCCCATGTTTGCAAAGGTGACCTTGACCGGCATGCTTTTGTCGTTGGTTCTTAGAAAGAAAATGTGTTGCAAAGGTGCTAAACATCAAACACTTTCAAGCTTTGATACTCTACGTGTGTTAGAACAGCTTGAGTCGTGCACAATGATTGATCGATGCATGCATCTGGCGTTAATCCACCATTTAGCTAGATTGGATTATTTTTTAATTATAGTTACTAATTTCAGTAGTAGACAACATGCATGTCTGTTCGAACAAGACATATTTAGTGACTTCGTTAACCTTAGCTCTAGCTTAAGACCTAACGGCTGCATGCGTCTAGTAAAGTGCTTCGCTAAAAGAAAATCACAAGGACCTCGAGAGAAGACTAGTATGTATGACTGTACTTGGAGAACACACATGACTTCCGCATGCTTTAAAAGAATGACGGAGACTAATACAACTGTACGTGTACGACATACTACTGAGCTAGGGAGAAGCTGTATCAAGATGCGGGGCAAATGCATCGTACTGTACATAGGTGGACCAAACCACGCGGCATTGGCGACTCCAGACCAGAGTCCAGATGGCACACGGGCACGGCAGGGCAGACGCCAACCTCCATGTTCGGCCCCGACGACGAATACGAAAGTGGAGAGGTTGGGAGCAGCAACAATATGTAGCTGCGTTGCGCATTGACCAGATGACCGACCCACCGTGCAAAAGCATGTGCGGTATTTTGTTTTGCAGCTCAACAGTTTTTTTTATATTACACTGAGCTCGAGGGGCTTGTCGTGTCGTCGCCTTCCGTGAGCGTCCAGATCCGGACCATATGCACATACTACGCGACGCGATTCCCCGACGTCAGCCTCGACTCTCGACTGGTTTTTAACCATTTTTCGCTGTGTGCAGGGGGCTGCTTCTCCACTTGTGGCCGTCCAAGGCTCCAAGCGGCCGCGTCGGCACACACCGACGACGCTGCTGCTTCGCTGACATTCAAACGCTGAACCATAAAAAAGGAAAAAGGAAATCGATCGTTCTTCTTTCTAGATGCATGCGCTCGGTTTCGCAAAACATTGTGCGCGTCGGGTTGGTTCGCCAGTGCTGTTTAATTTCACCCATGATCTAAATATTTACACGGCTTGCATGCATGATTGCATCAAAATTCAAAATCCTGCTCCGCGTGGACGTGGACGCTTGATATATAGGTCATGTTCACCCGGCTTATAATCCGTCTTTTTCAGCTTGTTTTTTCAGCTGGAACAATGTTTTTCTCTCACAGCAAATCGGCCAACGGTGTTTTTCAGCCGACTTATCAGCACAGCCGAACGGGACCATAGACCAATTTTGGAGGCCAAATGAGCCAGCCGCGTCAACCCGTCACTTTTCAGCGACACACACACCCACACAAAATGTACTTACAACAAACCTAGCTTGGTCTAGTTTCTAAGCTCTCATTACGATTGCTCACTAGGTAGAATCTAAGATCAATCCAGGGAGAAAACGACATGGACAACTGAGGTTAATTGCGGTGATGAACACAAGCGTAATGACCCAACTATCTCTATCTCATCAGCATTCTGTACTACTACCAGGAACGTTTAATTCTCCTCAAATATGCGCGCAGTGACCGCTTTGGTTTTTTTTTTTTGTAAACAAAGATATTCAGATTTCTGTACTACTACCAGTGTGCACAAGTGCACAACGCATCAGACAGACTGCGGGCCCTAATGACAAAGTAATGCAGGTTTGACCGGACCAAGCCACGTGGCATCGGTGACTCCAGGTTGCGACTTGGCTGCATCCGGCGACCGGCCGCCGTCAACGGTGCCGGTAGCCCGGTACGGAACGGACAGTCGCTGGAAGCAGCATAGCCGGTACGTAACAGTTAATTAATGGACGACAATATAAAAGCACAACAGCATCGTACCACCCCGTAATCGGTCGGTCAGTAGCTACTAGCCTTACCAAAAAAAAAGGCTTCATTTTGAAGAGAAGGAATCTCACCACCTAATACAACTTCACAAGTATAGTATTCATTCCTATGTTCATTGTAAATCGATCGCGAGAGAAGATTCCTCTAGTCGATGCAGGTTTGGATTCACTCGACTACCGATTAACTATATTAGCTGAAGAAAACTAGTAGATAGCATTAACTGATGATACAAATATGACTTGAGAATTGTTCCAACAGGGACCGGATAGAGCACGTGCCCCGCGCCGTTTATTATTTTTCTCGCTCGGCACGGCGACCGTGGCTGCCTGCCTGCCTGACGCTTCCCCCAAGTGGAAACTCCACTAGGGTGTGTTCACTTCGCGAAAAGTAGGTGAAAAGTTACTGTAGTATCTTTCGTTGTTATTTGGTAAAATTTGTTCAATCATGGACTAACTAGGCTCAAAAGATTTGTCTCGATATTTACAGACAAACTATGTAATTAGTTATCTTTTTATCTATATTTAATACTCCATGCATGCATTGAAAGATTTGATGTGATGGGTGGAAGAGGAAATATTTTGGGTTGGGATGAGGAAGTGAACACACCCTAGGCCGCTCCCCCTCTCTCGCCCTCGTCGTGGCTTGGCGCGGTTGGGCGTTGGTTGCGTCGTTGGTGACATCTCTGAATACGCAGAATTGTCCATGCGGCGTTCTGCTGTCCATCCGATTACTTGTGTGCAGAAATTTGCGCAGATTCTCTCTTGCCGTGGCACCATGAAAAAACAACTTCATCGTGTGGGGAAAGACTATACTACCCGTTCGGGAAGCTGAACAGACCCAATATGAGATCACACGTTACGGAGTATGTACCTTTGCTCGGAACCAAGAATTGTTCTTTTTTTCCCCTTTGATTGATCGACATGGTTTTCGAGAGCACCTGCGTTCCGTTCTTACCGGGACCGAGGCTTGAACGACAGACCGACCTTGATCGCAACGAGAGGGAGATCGCAGGCTCCTGCCCCATGATTAGGCAGACTGGCGGCGCCATGGCGGCCCATTCCCAGATCAGAGACACGTCGGCTAAGTGCAGCATCGTTTCTAGAATAACGGACGTTGCCAGTGAAACGGCGCCTGCTCTTTTCCCCCCAAGGAAACAGGCTAGTGCATTTCGTTCACAAAACGTGGTGCGTGTCTGCTGGATTCACCGGCGCCGGCGCCGTTCTAGGACATGTATGATACGGTTTGGTGGTCGTGGATTGGATCCACTGGATTTATTGCAAATTGCTCCGCGGGCATCAGAATCCTTCGCCGGCTCGGACGACGGCCAAAGTCAGCGACTTTAGCTAGGAAGAACTGCACACGAAACCTAAAAGTTAAAATTCGTCTCTGTCCCTTCTCATCATACTACTCTTTCTTTCTTTCTTTTCCCCACGAAGCTTCTCTTTACCATCATCAATATGACACTATATGTATGTAGTAGCTTAATCCAAGTTAGCAGAAACTTACACAAGATTGACGACTGCGACTGAGCTGATCTGGACCGTTGGATAAACTAACTAACGCACAATTAACTATCTCGATCGATCAAACCCCGCATCCAATCCAATTGGACTAAACCTACCTACCAATCACCACATCATCATTTCGCCATCAGTTGCTTACTAATCGCAGGTCAGATGCTGCTTGGTTTGTCTGTCTCTCGTGCGCGCAGCTCAGTCTTACTCAACTTTTTGCAGTGTGAACCCCGGCCGGCCTTCGCAGCCCCTTCGTTTCCATACCACTTTACTTCCTCACCCTAGTCGCGCCAGCCATGGCAATCCAATCCTAATGAGCCAATCAGCTAACTAGCATAACCGTTCAAATCAAAACCATGTGGCTTAGCACTAAGAATCAACCGCTCGTCCACGCGGCTCCCGCGCGCGCCCACCTACATGATATACGCAGGCAGCAGCAGCTAGACATCCGTCTCCGCCATCTGATCCAGCAGCTCCTCCATCTCTTCTCACCTCTCTCTCTCTCTCATTTACCACGAGCTAGCCAGCCAAGAAGGCTAGCTAGCTTAGCTACATCATCCGGCCGCCGACATTACATTGATGACGACGGCCCACGCCGCCGCGGCAGCGCTCGCCCTGCTCGTCTTCTTCAGCGCGCAAGCGCGGGACGCCGGCGTCCATGTCGTCGTCGACGCGGCGGCGGCGACGCTGTCGCAGGGGCAGTCGCTGGGCGCCGGCGACAAGCTGGTGTCGGCCGGCGGCACCTTCGAGCTGGCCTTCTTCACGCCGACCGGGGCCAGCGACCCGTCGCGGCGGTACCTGGGCGTCATGTACGCGCAGTCCGCCGAGCAGACCGTGCCGTGGGTGGCCAACCGCGACGCGCCCGTCAGCGCGGGCTCCGCGTACTCGGCCACCGTCACTGCCGCCGGCGAGCTGCAGGTGCTTGAGGGGGAACGCGTGGTCTGGCGCACCAACTCCGCGACGCCGGCCTCCTCCTCCTCGGCGGCCAACGTGACGCTCACCCTCCTCGACACCGGGAACCTGCAGCTGACCGCGGGCGACGGCGGGGGCGCGACGGTGATCTGGAAGAGCTTCGACTACCCCACGGACACCTTCCTCCCCGGGATGAGCATCACCCTGGACCGGCGCGACGGGGCCGCCGTCCGCAGGACGCTGTTCACGTCGTGGCGGAAACCCGGGGACCCCGGCACCGGGGACTTCACGCTGGGGCAGGACCCGCTCGGCTCCGCGCAGCTCTACATCTGGCGGACGACCAGCGGCGGGAACAACAGCACCTACTGGCGGTCCGGGCAGTGGGCCAACACCAACTTCGTCGGCGTGCCGTGGCGGTCGCTCTACGTGTACGGCTTCAAGCTCAACGGCGACCCGTACAACGGGTCCGGGGTCATGTCGTACGTCTTCAACACGTACAACAGCTCCGAGTACCGGTTCATGCTCCACTCCAACGGCACCGAGACGTGCTACATGCTGCTCGACACCGGCGAGTGGGAGACCGTCTGGTCGCAGCCGACCATCCCGTGCCAGGCCTACAACATGTGCGGCCCCAACGCCCGGTGCGCCGCCGGCGGCGACGATGGCCAGCGGGCCATCTGCACCTGCTTGACAGGTTTCGAGCCGAGGAATGTGTCGGAGTACAGCAGCGGGAACTGGACGCAGGGATGCGTCAGGAGCCCCCCGCTGACCTGCAGCGAGGCGAACGTGAGCAGCGGCGGCGGCGGTGGGGACGGCTTCGCCGACCTCCCCGGCGTGAAGCTGCCCAACTTCGCGGCCTGGGGATCCACGGTGAGCGACGCGGACGCGTGCAAGCAGTCGTGCCTGGCCAACTGCTCGTGCGGCGCGTACAGCTACAGCAGCAACACCGGCTGCCTCACCTGGGGACAGGACCTGCTGGACATCTACCAGTTCCCGGATGGAGAAGGATACGATCTGCAGATCAAGGTCCCCGCATACTTACTAGGTAAGGATTATGCATGTTCTCGCTCCATTCATGCACGGTTAATCGGTTGTGATTGAAGAAAGTAGGAGTAGGTTCTTTTTGCTGCTGGGATACAAAATTGTTGTCAAAGGAATGTGTTTGTTTGCTAGTAAAAAATGTGTGTATATATATATATATATATATATATATATATATATATATATATATATATATATATATATATATATATATATATATATATATATATAAAATGATATTTTTTAGTTCTTTGTCTGATGGTTGTTGCAAGAACTGACAAATTGACTGAACTAAATGCCAAGCCACTGGATTTAAGAAAGAACAAAGCATAGAAGTTGGGTCGTCTTCTAGGGATGCGATTCTAGCCGTGTAGTCGTAGATAAATGCCATAGGAAAGTAGCTGTAAAATGCGTGTCCATTGGGTGGTGCGGATTCACCGAAGCAGGCGTGTAGAAGATGGTTGCAAACTTGGACTCGTGAACAGCGATTCTCAAGGGCGAAAAGCCTGGCGACCGGTTCACTCTATGAAAAATCGTAGCATGTATATCTTCCTTATTTTCTGAATTAACGGTCAGAATCATCTGATTGAAGCACATATGCTTTTTCAGACGCTGATCTCACACCATCTCTAGGGATTTATTACCTGTCTTTGTTCGACAATGCGTCAAGACTGATCATGTCAGTAAATGTTAGGTTATTTCAACCTCAATAAAATTTTACCGACAACGACTTCTAAATATATGCAGACAGCAGACCATTTGTTTTGGATGTTGACTTTGTCAAAAAGAAAGAACAATGTACTGCCAAATCCATTGTTTGGCTTATATAAAGATACTTTGACAACGGCGGATCTTTAAAGTTTTCCAGCAACTAGAAAATTCGAGATAAGGGAGAAGAAATGGCTTCATGAAAAGGACCTAACATGTGGCTCATCCTCTTTCTGAGCTTCTTGGATGAAGCCATGCATTGCATGAGGTGGATTGTTAGGTTCACCTATATTATAATGCAAGTTAGCGGCGCATAGGAACCATGTGAAGCATACCATGTTTTGACCTTTATTAATGAGCCAACATGTCTGACCTTGTATATCAAATTACCAATGGTCTGAACGCACACAGAGTGTTCAGAAAACAAATCTTTGAAGCTTTGACCAGTTCCTAGCAGTTTCCTTCTGCTGTCTAATGCTGAAGTCATGCTGATTTAGTATGTTAGTGATTAAAAAAAAGTTTACTTACCTGACAGTAGCACATTGCTGAGAACTGTTTCTGTTGCTTCTTACCTTTCACAGAGACAGGCTCCAAAAGAAGGCGATGGACGACAGTTGTCGTTGCCGTAGTCATCGTCGTGGTTGTATTGGCAGGATGCGGCCTTCTCCTGTGGAAATGCAGGAGAAGAATCAAAGGTGAGGGAACTGTTCATATCTGAGCCAATTTTAAATGTGCCGTGTGACACTTTTCAGCTAGTTTCACCTTGAGTTCACTATTCATGGCAAGCGCGTTCATCTTGTGCAGAGAAACTTGGCATTGCTGGTAGGGAGAAGACAAAGACAACGCAGCCGTCTCTGCTTCCTTTGAGGGAAGCACGGCAGGATTTCTCAGGGCCGAAGCAGCCTGACCAAGAGGAAGCAGAGGGCGGCAAGAAGTGCGAGCTGCCTCTCTTCTCCTTCGAGACGGTAGCAGCCGCCACCGGCGACTTCAGTGCCGACAACAAGCTTGGAGAGGGAGGCTTCGGCCATGTCTACAAGGTACCGTACATTCAAGAGCACGTCGCAAATGCACTACACACATGAGCTAAAATTACAATGTTTTACTATGTCAGAATGTACCAACAATGTTACACTGTCAAGTGCTAAATGCTAAATGATTTTGTTGGTTATTTTTACAGGGAAGACTTCCTGGGGGCGAAGAGGTTGCGGTGAAGAGGCTGTCCCGGGGCTCAGGGCAGGGGCTGGAGGAGTTCAAGAACGAGGTGATCCTGATCGCCAAGCTGCAGCACCGCAACCTTGTGAAGTTGCTAGGGTGCTGCATCCAGGGGGAGGAGAAGATCCTGGTGTACGAGTACATGCCCAACAAGAGCCTGGACGCCTTCCTCTTCGGTACGACCAAATCCACTCATGCATGCACAGCAAAGCTCTGTTCTACAGATCTACAGTAGTGAGCAGAAAACGATTTGCAGAGAGAGACTGACTGACTGACTGACGGGTGCATGCACTGCAGATCCGGCGCGGCGATGGCTGCTGGACTGGAAGACGAGGTTCCACATCATCGAGGGCATCGCCCGTGGCCTCCTGTACCTCCACCGGGACTCGCGGCTCCGCGTGGTGCACCGGGACCTCAAGGCCAGCAACATCCTGCTGGACCGCGACATGAACCCCAAGATCTCCGACTTCGGCATGGCGCGCATCTTCGGCGGCGACCAGAACCAGGTGAACACGAACCGCGTGGTGGGCACGCTGGGGTACATGTCGCCCGAGTACGCCATGGAGGGCCTCTTCTCCGTGCGCTCCGACGTGTACAGCTTCGGCATCCTCATCCTGGAGATCGTCTCCGGGCAGAAGAACAGCAGCTTCCACCACATGGAGGGCTCCCTCAACATCGTCGGCTACGCGTGGCAGCTGTGGAACGCCGACAAGGGGGAGCGGCTCATCGACCCGGCCGTCCTGCCGGCGTGCCCCGTGCGGGAGGCGCTGCGCTGCGTGCACATGGCGCTGCTGTGCGTGCAGGACCACGCGTGCGACCGCCCGGACATCCCCTACGTCGTCATGGCGCTCGGCAGCGACAGCTCCGTGCTGCCGATGCCCAAGCCGCCGACGTTCACGCTGCAGTGCACGTCGTCGGACAGGGATGGTGGGATCTTCCCGGACAGGGTCGATGAGTCCTACTCCGCCTGTGACCTCACCGTCACCATGCTGCAGGGGAGGTAGCTAGGCAGGAATAGGATGCAGCGACAGGGAATTGCATAGGATTGGATGAAGCTGTACATACCCATACGGCCATACCACACCACCACACCAGGTGCTTACTGAGAGGGATGTGTTTGGCATGCTTTCACTACGGTCTTCCTTTGCTCAGAGCTAATAGTACTACATGGCAGATGGCACCGTGTCCGAATCCGACTCTGAGGCAAAACGCAAAAAAGCAAAAAGGTGTCCTACTCACGCAAAAAGGAAAAAGGAAAAGCGGGCTTTGCAGTGCCTGCTGCCTTGGGCTTGCATGTGAACCTTTCCGGTGTCCTAAGCCCAACAAGACTCATTTCTGACTCTTATGGTCTGCGGCCCAATCTGTATTACACACGACATTACTGGATACAGATTATTATTGTTCTTATTACATCCCATTGGGTTGTACGATCAGGCAACCCGTAACTTTTTTTAATATTTTCACAACTTTTTATTTTTTTAAGTTACAAAGGTATATTCATAACTTTTGTGCAAAATATTTTGCTGATAAAACTTATCATCACAGTTTTCTATCATAACCTTTTTTAGACACAATTTATCTTGAAAACTTTTTTATGGCTTTTGCAACCCAACTTATATTCATAACTATCATACATTTTCTTTATATAATATAAAATTTTACAAATAACATATCTCATACACATACTGGTAAGTTTTTGTTATCCAACATTTTTTAAAAAATAATTTGTTCCAGACAAACTTCTAATAAAAAAAATATTCATACTCTAGAAGAAAAAATGGTAGGTTAATACAAAAATTAAAAAAAAAAGATAAGAGAAAATAAAAGGAGGAAAAAGTAAATACTGCGTGACACGGACAACGGTCGTTGTTTGCTCCAAACCGAATCAATGTGTCTCTATAGGCACAGGGAATGCAAGAACAGAATTAGATGCTATCCCACAGTCTTTAGAAGGAAATGCACATAAAAAATATCAACAGAAACAAGATACTTATTTCTACCAGGATCTCTACTTGCGCACTGCAAATCCCGCAACCTCGGCCACTGCAAGGCCGAAAAAGATGACCCACAACCACAAGAAACCCTAGCCTGCTTTTGATACTCCATTTTTGCCAAAGAAACAAATGACTAAATAGGAAATTAGCACCATTTGAGTGTCATGCCTAAAATTTCATCCTATAGATTATAGACACCATAACTAAATTTTCAGATTTTTTATAAGAACTTTTTATTCAAAAAAAGGACAAGATCCTATGGATAATATAGCAGGTTTAAGGAAAACAAATCTTAACTGTCACTTACAGTACAAGCAAAGTATGTCGGGACATTCTTGGGATATTTCCAGCATCCTCCAATGACATGCGTAATGTGGCAGGCTCATTTGGCGTTAGGTGTCAGATTTGGTTCGGTTGGCTTTAGTTACAGCTAAATGCACAATGGGGGCGTATTTGTTTCCCTGGACGGCGGCCTGGGACATTGCCCATGGGCTGCAGGCGGGCATGTTTGTTACCCTGGATGGCTTAGGGGCCTGGGCCGTGCGGTGCTTAAAGCACCCGTGAGCCTGCAACTCGGGAAACAAAACTGACTCGCAGGCTAAGCCGTGCGCGGTCCCTCCGCTGGCTCCCTCGGGCCATTTCTGTTGGCGGGCTCACATGCCAAGTGAAATTTCCTCTCCCTTCTTATACCTCCGCCGCGCTGCTAGGGTTTCCTCTCCCTCACTCGGTCTCAGTCCTCTTCGCCACTCTCTCCACTCCCTCGCTTTCCTCCTCGTCTCGAGCTCTCGTTGGTGGGTGATGGCGGCGAGGTCGTAGGCGGCGCGGGCTCTCGAGTGCGGTGCTTTTCTCTCGTCCAACTCGCTGGTGGTGACGCGGTTCGGGGCTTCGTCTTCGTCTTCTTCCTCACCGCCGGGTCGCTGCTCCCCTAAGACCTGCTGTTGGTGGCCGTGTTTGTTTCCCTGGATGTCGTAGGCGACTATGGTGGACGGACCTTGGCTGTCGTTTGCTCGTCATCGACTTTTCCGCTTCTTCTTCCTTGCCTCCGACCCTCTTCTTTGGATCCCCTTCTCGACGCTCAAAGCAAGGTGAAATCTCAGCCTTTCTCCTTGTCTTGTGCTCTGGACTTGATTCGGTGCTCGATTTGGTATGGGTTTTGTTGGATTTTGGGCTACCTCAAGGCAAAATGTTGGGGGAAATGATGAAAGTGGCCGGATCTATGACTGCTTGTACACAATCCATGATATGTGGTGCTCGATCTGTGATTATTATGTCGATTCCTGAGCTAGGGTTTACTGTAGCACCATAGCTGAGATTGTGTACTATTAGTGCTCATTGTTCATACATGTTGTTGTACCACCATCTTACCGATGATTCTAACTGCTCGATTTTGGCTGCATGTGTAGGGTTCGATTTACCACTGCAACTTAGATGAGGTTTTGTGCAAATTTCTATGATGTTCTCAGTGCCTTTTGATTTACATATGAGTCGATGATGTATGCTCCTATCCTTTGGGAGGCCTGTGGTGACACATGCAACCAAGGATAGTGGGTCTGTGTCCACTTGTTATGTTATGTTAAACATGCATCACTTTTTGAGGCCAACATTGCAAACCTAGTAACATCATGTTTCAATACTTGTAGATGGATGTTGATGCTAGCAGATCCCAACTGGCCTCTCAGGCTGCTGCACTTGTTGTTGTGATGGTAGGTTACTTGTCATCTAGGCTTAAGAGAAAGGTGTCTAAGGAGGAACCAATAGTGTATGGTCCTAGACTAGAGGCAGATGAACACAAACAAAAAAACCTGCAACTCATACATAACTCAACTGACTCAGAGTGTTTGGCAATGCTTAGGATGACTAGAGCTCCTTTTTACCAACTATGCAAACTATTTAGGCAAAGAGGGCTGCTTTAGGATACTTTAAGCTCATCTATGGGGGAACAAGTGTCCATGTTTCTCCATGTAGTTGGGCATAATCAAAGGTTTAGGGTGGTACATCAGAGCTTTAGGAGGTCCATAGAGACTATCAGCAAACATTTCCATCAGGTGCTCTATGCTATGGGTGAACTCAAGGGTGAGATGATCATGCCTCCAAGCACTGACACTCATCCCAAAATCCTTGGCAGCCAAAGGTGGTACCCATTTCTTAAGGTAATGTTGTGTAGTCAGGCCTCCAAGCACTGACACTCATCCCAAAATCCTTGGCAGCAAAAGGTGGTACCCATTTCTTAAGGTAATGTTGTGTAGTCTCCTACTATTTGTTGGGTTTTGTAGCATGATCACATATCAACTCATGCATGCTGTAATTATGTTTTAGGATGGCATTGGTGCTATTGATGGCACCCATATGTTGGCTAGGGTGCCTAGACACATGCTCAGGGCCATTCAGGGGTAGAAAACACAACACAACACGGAATGTGATGGCTGCTGTGGACTTTGATATTGATTTCACTTATGTGCTGGTTGGGTGGGAGGGGTCTGCCCATGATGCATTGGTGCTAACTGATGCCATTGAAAGGGATAATGGGTTAAGGGTGCCTAAAGGTAATAGAACTATGCCTAAGTGAATTAATTAAATTATGTGTTCAAACCAATTCACACAACATCATTGTAATTCAACTTGTAGGCAAATATTACCTAGTGGATGCTAACTATGCTTGTCGTAGTGGCTTCATGCCACCATACAGGGGGTCAGGTACCATCTCACTTAGTATGGTGGCAGGCACTACCCTACCAATGCAAGGGAGCTGTACAACCTCAGGCATAGCTCCCTTAGGGTCACCATTGAACGAGCATTTGGTTCCTTGAAAAATCGCTTCTGTATCTTAGACAACAAACCTTTCCACCCCTACAAGACCCAAGTCAAGTTAGTCCAGGCTTGCTGCATCCTACATAACTGGATACTATCATTTGGGACTGATGTAGTTATCCTAACTGAAGCTGAGTGGCAGTCAAATCCTTCCACTTCTTCCACTGGCCCAACAGTTAATGAACCGCAAACACAAGAATCCATTGGGATGGCTGCGATGAGGGATGGGATCTGCCAAGCTATGTGGGAAAATAGGGGCACTTCTAGGACTTAATCCATGACCTCTATCTCTGATCTGTCTTGTAATATTGTTGGGTTTGCTTTGTATGGAACAACTGTGCTGTTATGATGTACCTATAGATACCTGCTGAGACTGCAACTTACTGCACTCATTCCTATCTTTTAATTCTTTCATCCTTTGGCTGTACATTTTATTGTTCCTTATGCTTATCTATATGCAATGTCTTCCTAGGAAATTGATAGGATGGCTGGTGTTGGTGGGGCTATGAATGGTGGCGCTGTGAATGGTGGTGCTGAAGGGTTTGTGACCACTGCATCCTTGGTCAATGTTGGTGCTGCACCGGTTGCTGCCCCTGCAGTGGCTACACCTCCTGTTGTTGCTATGCCTGATGGGTCTATAGAGGTTGCTACTACTGCTGGTGTTATTGCTAGGCCACCAATGAGGTGGACCAGCAACACTAGTGGCTTTGTCCTTAGGAGGATGGTCTAGCTGATAGAAAGTGGGGCAAGGGCTAACAAAGGGTTCAAGAACAAGGATGTCAACCAGGTTTCCAAAGCTCTTAGGGAGTACTCTGGGGAGGAGGTCACTGCCACCCAGGTGTACAACCACCTTAGAAAATGGAGGCAAAGGTGGGGGAGGGTTTGTAAGCTTAAGGACCTAAGTGGTGCCCTTTGGGATGAAGATGTCAAGGCCATCATACTTGACCCTATACTACATTTGATCATACACTTGTATAGTATCTGTTATTATCATCTACTGTACTAACTATTGCACTTATTTTATTTTAGGACCACCCTAAGGATACAGAGTTCCTGAACACTCCCATCAGGTTCTATGATCAGATAGAGACCATCTTTGGGAGTGGGATGGCAACTGATAGGCATGCCCTTGGCTCAATGGAGCCACTCGGGGTGAACACCAACCATGCTAACAATGGCATGAGCAAGATGGATGGTAGCTTTGCTAACCATGTGCTTGATGACAAGACTGAGCTGTAGGGAGAGGGTAGCAAGGCAACAGATGGGGTGGCCTCTAATGGGGTAGGTGGTAAGAGGAAGAGGGCCTACTTTCGTGAGGAGGAGGTGCTCATGATGACCAACATGATTGATGCAATCAATAATGTGGCCAATGCCCTTAGAGAGACAGGCCCTGCTCACATTGATGTTGATCTCTACCATGCAGTCTTGGACATGCCTGGGTTCAGTGAGGAGGCCCTTCTTGTAGCCTTGTCCCACCTGCTAGACAACAAGGCTCAAGCAAGGGGCTATGTTAACATGGTTGACAGCCACAGGGTGCTTTGGCTTAGGAATTTCCTAGCTAAGAACTACTATATGTAGTTCTCTTGCCCCTAGCCAGGCATTGGAGGGAAGCAGTTGAGGACTCTATATCTACTTCCTCCACCCTTCACCACTCTCCTTGACTTTTTTGCTTTCTTTTGGACCTGGTGTCAACCTATGCAACACTTATGGGCTAACACCTAAACTTTTGCTTTCTGCTGGTTATGTGCTTGAGGAGGTGGCTAACTATATATGATGCTTTGTACATGATGATGCACTGATGTTGTGGTGCATCCTATGGCTTGTGAACTCGTGGACCATTTGATGGCCTATGGGCCTGTCTGTGTTCTAGACCTGTGTTAGTAACTATGATGCATGGTAATATTTACTTCATATGCTCTGTGATGATATATTATGATTATTGGTAACTGGTAATGTTGGTTCCTTCTTGTTTTATTTCACAAGATCTGCTGATTCATTTGTCTAACTTTTTTGTTGGTTGTTTTTGGCCAGTGAGGATCAAAGAACCTATGTGCATGAGGTGGCACTCTTCTCTGTTGGTTGCAGTTGGTTCGTATCTTTGTTTGCCTCTTGCTATACACTTTGGTACTTGTATTTATACTAACATTTTGGTTTTGCTAGTGTTGTTGTTACTTCCTTTTAGCTTTTGTCATTCATGCCACCTATGACTATACACTCACTTTGTTTTTCCTTTGACATCTGAGGCCATAACATTTTATTTGCCCATCACGTCCTTATTTTGCAATTTAATGGTTTCGGCCTATGATGAATATACAACTAGATTACTTAAGATGGCACTAGAGAGTTCTTTTTTCATGGATTTGTTCTTCTATCTTCTGCCTCATTTTTGTGAAAGGTCTAGGGAAACAAACATGCCCTATAGTTCATCTAATTTGTTGTTTTCCTTGCTGTTTCATTTGTTCTTCCTTTGTTGTTTGTTCTTCCAACTCTAGTGCCATCTTAGAGTATGCCATGGAAAAGTGATACATAATGACAATTGACAAATTCTAAGGCCACACTTCTTCTTTGCCTATGATGTTATGCAAATAGTGACTGAATTGTTGTGCTATTCATCAGCTTGTTTTTTGAGATCATCAATTTGGCATTATCCTTAATTGATGGCCTAATCAGCAAACTCATGGACTGCACATTTTACTAATGACTGAGGCAATGTTCATCTACTTACACTATCTAGCCTGTGATGTAACTTGTTTGCCTTGTAGCACATTTTAAGAGTTGAGACATAGTCTAGTTGCAATGTATCAGTTTGCTTTTTCAGGTCTTCAATCTCATGTTAATGAAATAGATGACTTAAGAAGCAACCTCATGCAGTGCAACTTCTTTACATAACAGCTGAGGTATTTTTGTTTCCTTCTTCACCTGTCTTTTAGTAGCCTATGATGCAAGTTGTACCTGAGGCACCCTTTGTTTCTTTACTGCAGACTTATGGCTTGGTATGTTGTTTTCAAGGGAAAAAAGCCTAGTATTTACAACACTTGGCATGAATGCAGTGATCAAGTTCTTGGTTACAAAGGAGATATGCATCACAAATACAACTCATATGAACATGCTCTTCATGATTGTAAGGTCCAAATAGCTAGAGGGGGGGTGAATAGTCTATTTAAAAATCTACAAGCTTCACTAATCAACAATTGTTAGTATAAAAGATGGCGATGCTAATTCTAGCACTAGCTCAACTATACTAAACAAGCCACCTATACAATTCTAGTGAATAAGACTATGATCTCTAATTCACACCAACAAAGCTAAGTCACTAAGCTACTTACTCCTATGTGATACAAACTACGCTAAGCACACTAGACAAGATAAAGTGCAAGAATGAAAAGGGGAGTGAATTGATTCTTATACCAATGGTGTAGAGATAAGATGTATCCAAAGAATCAATCACATATAATCATAAAGAGAATCCTTGGCAAGAGATGACATAAGATTTTTTACTGATGTTCACTTGCTTCCTAGCAAGCTACTCCTCATTGTGGTGATGCACCCACTTGATGGATCACGAGCTAATTGACTATCAAGAGTCAAACCCTCAACGAGTGCCGCACATCCACTCACAAGATGGGGATCCTCCAAGCCACGAGCTCCACTAGAGTAGCCAATTCACGAACTCCCGTGGGGAAGGCTCAGGAACCCCTCACAAACACTTGGTGAGGCTCAAAATAATCTCCAATCACGAGCTCAACACCACCGCTGCTCCAAACCGTCTAAAATGTTGGGAAACACCCAAGAGTAATAAGAAATCCACAGCCAACTCAAGGAACAAGTGCCACTAGATGCAAATCACTAAGCAATGCACTTAAATCTCACTCAATCTCACTAGAGTATGAAACCAAGCAAGGAGATGAGTGGAGGGGAAGTTCTCTAGCTCAAAGTATGTCTCAAGTGTTCAAAGAGTCAGAGAGACTCCTAAGGCCGGCCAAACGAGTATTTATAAGCATCCCTAAAGAATAGAGCCGTTAGGCTCGAGATGCCGCTCTGCACGCGCTGACCGGACACGCAGGTCAGATCGACCGGACGCGACCACAGCGTCCGGTCGCACCTGCGTGACAATGCTGAAAGCATGACCGGACGCAATGCTAGAGATGACCGAACGCGTTACACCCGGCATTCGGTTAAAGTCCAGTAAGGGTCCAAAGAGCAATTTCGTCGACCGGACACGCCACAACGTCTGATCGACCATGCAATCTACAGACCCTCTAAGCACCTGACCAGACGCGCCGGTCCCGCGAGTGATCAGACGCGTCAGTGCAAAACCCTAGCCCGCGCGCCTCTACAACAGCTGCTCTGACCATACGCGTTCAGTCAAACCGAGATCGCGTCCGGTCACTACCAGTGACCTCCGTTCCCCTTCGTTTCTATCCACGATGACTTAGAGAAAATCTCCGCCACTGACGTAGTGGAAAATAAATATTTCATTTCCTCGAAAACGCCTGAATCCCGCCGAGCTTGACCCCAAACCCCTCTCTACCGCTCAAACTCCACCGCCTTCGCAAATGTGCTAACACCACCAAGTGTACACCATCATGTGCATGTGTGTTAGCATTTTCACAATCATTTTTCAAGACATTATGTTAGCCCTCTACTAGATCCTAATGCATATGCTCAAGATGATGACCTAATAACACTTGATTCATGAGCTAACCGTGATTGCCCCTCTTGATAGTTGGCTATCAATCCTAAACCCGTTCAATCACTTCTCTACTCATCTTATACCGGCAAAAGCAAACCCTATGATTATAACTTTACCTTGATCCCTTTGTTCCATGTTCATCTCCTCATGCTTGATCACCATGATCATCATTTCATGTGCATCTCCACCATGATCGTCATTTCATATCCATGCACCATCATGCTCCTTTCTCCTTCATCACATGTGTTGCTATGCCTAACTCAATTCACTTGGCATAATGACATTAGCAACTTGGTGTCATTAATTACCAAAACCAACCTTGGGCTTTCAATGATTTCAACTCAACTACCAACTCAATGCCTGTTCTAGACACTTGTGCAACCGTTGCTGCAACGCAAATGGATGACACTATGCCTGGTTTTCCTTTCAAGAATGTGGCCATTCTGATCCTTTGCCTAATGGTTTCTGTATTGTGGTTCAAGTTGAACTCTTGTAGCTCATGATTGGTACTTATGTGTTAACTGAATATTGTTAGTAAGCCTGTGTGTAATCTGTGACAATGTAGTTTGTTGCTTAATGTTTTAACTGTGCTACTAGTTCTCTGTTTTGTTCATCTGTTACTTCAAACAAAAACTATCCCCAGCTGGTTATTGGGAGTTAGTTGGGCTGCCAACTCAGTTGTCCAGGAAACAAACAAAAACTCAGTTCAGATAGGCTTTAGTGGAAAATGCACCCAAACAAGGGGGTGTTGCACCCCATGGGCATGCCCTATAGTGCCCTGGCCCTCCTGGGCCATCCAGGTTAGGCAGGTCCAGGGAAACAAACACACCCTGGTTGTCCCTGTTGGGAGATAGCATGCAATACAAAAAGTACTTGCCCGTCCTTTCTCCCTCACACAATGGCTGAAGATTTTTTAAAAAATTATTCTCCTATGGTGCGCCTTAAGCTTAAGGTTGATTTTAGAGAATCTTTGCTCGAGGTGCATTGTCACAATGGCTAAGGTGCATCACAGTTATAACATTAAAAGCTTAAGGTCGCCTTTTGGTTTCCCTAATTTCACATTGTCTAGATGAAGAAGTAAAATGAAAAAAAACAGATATTGCAATTCAAAAGGCTCTATTTAGCATTGAGTATAATAAAAGAAAATACCAAAAGTTGAATCTCCTGATGCCTTGTAGTGTATCTTCACAATGAATATAGTCATCACCAACGAATTTTACTTTTTTCATACCTGCAAACTCACGAACTCTTACATGGAAGTGTCCTGCATATAGAGAGCTCAGGTGGCAAAGAGGCAGGAAGAGGAATAGCAGTCCTATACCGAAATATACCAACGGTACATGTGTGGGTATGTCGTCTCACCCGTTAGTGCTAAAACTACAAAGAATTTCATCTATTCTAATAAAATCTAACTCACGGGTACGAGTACAAAATTCTACATGCGGGTATGATTGTGGGCATGAAATTTTATCCAGTAGACAATTTATCACGAGCAAGTATTTAATCCATCCATATGTTACCCAACTCTCTACCATCCCTACAAGCTGAGTAGGCGAGTGGCGGCGGCGACCGACGAGCCCCTCCCTGTTGATCCTGACCTATGCTTGTTCCTCAGGTTTGTTTGATCGATGAAGAACAAAATACTTTCTTTCGTAAAAAGACATTATTCTCACTTCTCAAGAGTTACTCAATCTTAACTTTGAAATAATATAAAAAACTAAAAATTTTATATTTATAATATGTAAAATATATTTGCATAATAAAAAAATATTTGGAGGTAAACTATTTTTCTATAAATCTGGTCAAATTTTAGGAAGTTTGTCTTAGTATATCTATACCCAGTAATAAAGAGGTAAAATTTCTCTTCACCTATTTTTTGATCCGACCATCCCTTAACTAACTTTGTGAATGTGGAAAACCGCCTATAGCCCTTCTTTTTATAATCTTATCTCGGCCCATTTCATATTTTCACCTCTTTGCTTAGTCATTTGCTCCGCTTTTTCGAGAGAAAGGAGATGCCACGTGTCACAATAAAAGATGTCCATCCACGTACAATGGGACGATGGATGGTGGCCCAACTATCTTTTTTTGGGTACTTTTGGTATGATCTCAAGAAGTTAAGAGAAAAAATAAATATTTTTTTAGTTTTTCATGATTGAAATATTTTGTTGAGCAAGCAATCTGCAATACCTACCTATTTCGATAAACTGTAAGAACATGTTGAGCGTTTTGAATCTGAACTGCAATTCTTGACTTTTTCTTAGAAGTTGCAACATGTATGCGTGAGCATCCGCGAATGTATTCAGTTCTGGGAAAATAATTTTCAAACTAAGACCCAAAATTGTCAACAATAAAGATGAAGTCTGAAACACCGTTTCATGAAATGAGTATTTTGATGAAACGAGGACCAACAAAAAGAAAAATAAAACGAGGAAACATCTATCTCAGTTTCAGTTGGCCCAACCTTCTTAGCCAGCCCATCTAGTTATAGCCCCAAGCATTTCCAGCCCAACAAAAGCCCCCATGCACGTTGCACCCAGTTACTAGGTGAAAGGCCACACACATATAGCAGCCCAAAACAAAAGGTAAATTAAAATATTTAACTTTTGTTACTAAAACGGTATCGCACTACTACACTATTAGAAATCTTAACCACAAGGAAGCTGCGCATCCCTATATGATGGCACATACACCAAATCATAAAGATTCAATTAGTTCTCTCCGATTTCGGGTGAATAGGAATCTTAATTAAAATTAGAAAAACATAATAATATGGACAACTAGGAATCTTATTCCAATTAGATCTCTCCAACTCCGAGTAACCGGAATAGGAATCTTAATCTAAATGCAAAAATATAAGAATAGAAATCTAATAAAGAGGAAGGAAAGGTATAATTTATTTTTTTAGTTTCTTTTCTGTTCTTTTTTTCACTTTTTTCTGGTTTCTCCGTTTTCACTTGCTCCGAGTACATGTTGCTTTTACGTTCATTTGGACGTTGTTCACTTGGCTCCGAATATATTCTAATTTTTCCAAGCTATTTTCTAGAGTACATTTCAATTTTTGTCATGATTGTTTTCTACTTGGCTTCGAGTATGCTTAGATTTTTTTTCTCGTGAATGTTTTTGATACTCGCTTGACTTTTCTGATTTGTTTTCGTTGTTTTCTACACCTGGTTTTTTTCCTATTCTAATAAATATAATAAGAGTAAAAACAAATAATAAATAAGAGATCGCATTCATTTTGATCTTTTACTCCTTAAGAAAAAGTTTTTTACTACTAAGTTAATTTAATTTTGACTTAAACTTATGACCCGTGCTACAACTCACTACGTATTGGATCTCGTTACAACGCACGGGCATGTTTGCTAATAAACCTAAAAAATGATACTTTTTTTTTGGAGACAGAGGGTGGAGGGTGTATTGTCGGTCATTAATCTCCAAACTACAACGACTAGACTGCCCTTGATAATTATGTAACTAATTAGTTCCTTTTAAGATCAATCAAATGGCTTAAAAGCCATAGGGAGGAACCACACCCTTTCAGTATCTCACAGAATGAGCTCACCGGCGTCGGAGACTACCCTGCTGCAGCTGGGATTCAGCGGGTGGTTGTGTTGTGTGCCGTTTGACCGTATCGGGCAGACAGACTTCTTCTAGACCTCGCACATACCGCGTACTACTGGACCACTGGGGTAGGCCCATATGCAATGCAACCCCCATCAGTTTAGCTCATTTTGAGGTTTGACCGGTAGCAAAAAAGGCTCCCTGGCGACTGCCAATGCCGACGCCGTGATGCCTACTCGTAGTAGCACCAGGAGAAAAAACGCATTCTTTTTCCCAAAGTCCTCGTTCCGTCAACAGATGGGACTCTGCTTCCAGAGGCCGCCGTCGGCCCGTCGGGAAAGAAAACACAAACAGAGACTAGTAGGCATTTTTTTACTCGTGTCAGAATTCAGAATGTCTCAACACATCACCATCAGCACCCATTTCCCAATCACCGTTGCACAACTGAGCCGAGCCACCGCAGCTGCGAGTGAAAGTCACAGTCGATCAAAACCGGTGTTGCGGTCAAGCTTGGCTTCTGGATCCTCGCACGTTGAAATGCAAAAGCGGCTGCGCCACGAACGTTCCGCACGCGCAGGCAGTCGAGGCAGGTGAGGGTTCAATGGATTTGCCGTTTGCACAAGCATCCCGGTAAAAACTTGCAGTGCTGACGGGCAGAATTCTACCTCGTCATAGTTGGGTGGAGGACCAGGGTGCGTCGCTTGTGCTGGCCGAATAGTCGCGAGAGCCATGGCCGCGGGTGCGCGGCCACCATTAGCTCTGTTGCTTCCCCTGTTCGTTACTTTCTTCTCCTCCTCCCCTGCCTCCGCCTCTGCGGCTGACACCCTCACCGCCAACTCTTCCCTCAGCGATGGCCAGACGCTCGTTTCAGCCGCTAGAGTGTTCGAGCTGGGCTTCTTCACCCCGGCTAGCTCGACGGCGAGGTTCTTGGGCATCTGGTACATGGGCCTCGCTCCCCAGACCGTCGTCTGGGTCGCCAACCGGGAAGCCCCGATCACCGGCACCGCGGCGAGCCTCGCCATCAACGCCACCGGCAGCCTGGCGCTCGCCGACCCCTCCTCGGGGCAGGTGTTCTGGTCGTCGCCGCCGCCGTCGAACGTGAGCAGCACTGGCGCCGCCGCCCCGGTGGCGGCGCAGCTGCTGGACAGCGGCAACTTCGTGCTCCGAGGCGCGGGTGGCGCCGGCGCCGTCCTGTGGCAGAGCTTCGACTACCCGTCCGACACCCTGCTCCCGGGCATGAAGCTCGGGTGGGACCTGACCACGGGGCTCGACCGGCACCTGACGACGTGGCGGAGCCCCGGCGACCCGTCGCCGGGCGACTATACGTTCGGGTTCGACCTCCACGGCGTCCCCGAGGGGTTCATACGGCGCAACGGCACGGTGCCCGTGTACCGGAACGGGCCGTGGAACGGGCTGCAGTTCAGCGGCGAGCCGGAGATGGAGCCCAACAACAGCAACTTCCAGTTCGAGTTCGTCGACAACGCCAGCGAGGTGTACTACACGTTCCTGGTGGACGGTGGCAACGGCGGAGGCAACGGTAGCGGCGGCGGCGGCGTCGTGTCGCGGTTCGTGCTGAACCAGTCGAGCGTGCAGCGGTACGTGTGGCCGCCGGGCGGGCAGGGGTGGAGCCTCTACTGGTCGCTGCCGCGGGACCAGTGCGACAGCTACGGGCACTGCGGCGCCTTCGGCGTCTGCGACACCAGCAGCGGCTCCCCGGCGTGTGCCTGCGTGCGTGGGTTCACGCCGGCGTCGCCGAGGGACTGGGAGCTCAGGGACAGCTCCGCCGGGTGCAGGCGCGTCACGCCGCTCAACTGCACCAGGGACGGCTTCCTGCAGCTGCGCGGCGTGAAGCTGCCGGACACGACCAACGCGACGGAGGACGCGGCCATCACCGTCGGCCAGTGCCGGCAGAGGTGCCTCGCCAACTGCTCCTGCCTGGCCTACGCCGCTTCCAACATCAAAGGCGGCGACAGCGGCTGCATCATCTGGAGCTCGTTGCTCATTGACATCAGGCATTTCCCTTCCGGTGGCCAGGATCTGTTCGTTCGCCTCGCGGCATCCGATCTGCGTACGAATCTCCTCACTCGTCTCTTTTCAAATCTTTGTTGATTGACATCATGCTTTTCAAGTGAAGGATAACAATTTTGACTTTGGAAGTAATAATAATACTTTTGGTTAGATGAGATAATCGAGATGATGGGATTTCTTTTCAGAAACTCAGCAATCTAGACAGAAAGGGATCGGAGCTGTAAAGCATATGAAATCTTCTTGAAAACACAGACCATTTCTACTTTTGAGTCCTATACACTACAGATTAAGGAAATATAGGAGAAAGATGGTTAGATTCTTTGACAGAAGAACTAATTAGATATACTAATATTATTAACCATGGCCCATAATACTTCTACCATGAGGCATGAGCTCATGAAATTATAGATAAGTGCATCTTTAAGCCTGAATTGACCAGTCCTCTACCATAATCTAGATTGGCCGGACCTTTTGTTGGCAAATGTTGCTTTCAGGAACAAGTACCTAAGGCTAATGCGAGTTAGCGCCGGTCGTTTTCAATTTCGGACTTGATATTTCACGTACATTATCGTTTTCTTTATTTATGTTACTAGCCATCATGTTTGGTTGAACTTAACAAACATTTCGGTGCCCTTCAAGTTATTGTGTAGCCTGGAGTAAGCCAAGAGAGGAAAGGGGCTCAAATTTCAGTTATGTTTGATAATCAATATATTCCTTTATTTGCTTTAAGACATGGTAGGTTTACAACATTAGTGAATATATATAATTAAAAATAAAAATATATAGGTTACCACCAGGGTTGTTTTTTCTTGTACATGCCAACTGCTCAAGTTTGATCTCCTGAATCGGAAGCAAATTCAGTTGCAAGTGTAATACGTAACAATCAGTAATGATTTAAGAACTTATCGAGTTTTTTTTTGGTGTCTTTCTTTCAAAGCAACAGACCTTTGTCAATCATTTGGTCGTAGCAGCTGCAGTAGCAGAATTCATACATACAGTACGATAAAATCAATGTGCCTCAAACAGCTAACATTTCCACGATGATGTCGACAGCCTCCAATGGAGACGGTTCCAGGAAGAAGCACATAGTCGTCGCCGTTCTCGTAAGCTTATCGGCCATTCTCCTTTTCGGCTTCGGCGGATTCTTCATCTGGAACAAGCTTTTCAGAAACAAAGGTGAGCCCAAGCCACCCGTTTTCCGAAACAAGGGAGAAATCGACGACAGTTTTGCTGCAAATAAATCCATGTGCTAATCTAATCCCTCGTCTGAAACGAAATTCTGCAATCCAGGGAGGTTTCAGAGCGCGCAGAGGTTCAACTCGTTTGACTCCAGCGTCCTTCTTACTGCGGTCCAACTCCAAGACAGGAGCAAGGAGGACGAAGCTGGTCAGAGCAGCGACCTGAACGTCACGCTCTTTGACATGGACGCCATTGCTTTCTCCACTGACAACTTCGCGGCGTGGAACAAGCTCGGAGAAGGCGGCTTCGGCCCGGTGTACAAGGTAGGTGGCAAGAAACAGATCATGTAACATGCTTGCGGAAATTGGTTGAACTGAACATGATGACTGATGCGAACGAACGGATTGTATTCAGGGGCAACTGGAAGGAGGGCAGACGGTGGCGGTGAAGCGGCTGTCCAAGTACTCGACGCAGGGGCTGGGCGAGTTCAAGAACGAGGTGATGCTCATCGCCAAGCTGCAGCACGTGAGCCTGGTCAGGCTCCTGGGCTGCTGCGTCCATGGAGAGGAGAGGATGCTGGTGTACGAGTACATGGAGAACAAGAGCCTCGACAACTTCATCTTCGGTAGCAAGACTAGTAGCTAACTTCAGAATTCAAGTCTTGAGCTGTTGAGCATTTCACATTCGAATTGGTTCTTTTTACTAATATAATGGTGTGATATACCATGTGTTTGAGCAGACAAGAATCGATCAGCTCAGCTGCACTGGTCGAAGAGGTTCGACATCATCCTGGGCATCGCACGGGGGCTCCTGTACCTGCACCAGGACTCCCGGTACAAGGTGATCCACCGGGATCTCAAGGCCGGAAACATCCTCCTGGACAAGGACATGAACCCCAAGATCTCTGACTTCGGCGTGGCCAGGATCTTCGGCGACGACACCGACTCCCACACCAGGAAAGTCGTCGGGACATAGTAAGCACACCCCGGTTGGCTATCTATGCTCTGCAATTGACCTCAGTTAACTAGTATTTAACTGTTCTTGGCACGACGATGCACGCACGCAGTGGGTACATGTCTCCGGAGTACGCCATGGACGGTGTGTTCTCGGTGAAGTCCGACGTGTTCAGCTTCGGCGTGCTGGTGCTGGAGATCGTCAGCAGCAGGAAGAACCGGGGCATGTACAGCAGCGGCGAGCAGACGAGCCTCCTGAGCCAGGCGTGGAAGCTGTGGAGGGAAGGCAACGCCCTGGCGCTGCTGGACGAGGCGGTGGCCCGCGCCGGCACGCACCGGAGCTCCGAGGTGCTGCGCTGCGTGCAGGTGGCGCTACTGTGCGTGCAGGAGCGGCCCGACGACCGGCCGCACATGGCGGCGGTGTTCCTGGCGCTCGGCAACCCGGGCGCTGTGCTCCCGCAGCCTAGGCACCCGGGCTACTGCAGCGACCGGGGCTCTGCGTCCACCGACGGCGAGTGGTCGTCAACCTGCACCGTCAACGATGTCACCGTCACCATTGTGGAAGGACGGTGACGCCACGTGGTGCGCGCCAGTGAGCTGTGTAGCCCTGGGCATTCGGTTGGACCGAACCAAACCAACCGGTTCCTCTGTTACTTAGAAAGTTCGGTCATAAACCAAGGACGGCCAGTTTAAATATTGAGGACCGAGCAAATTCGGTCTTGGTTAGTTTAGTTCAGTCTCGGTCACGACGGAACTAACCTGACCATACTGGCAGTCACAAAAAACAGCAGAATCTGTAGCAAATTTCAGCAGCATTTTTGCTATTTGAAGGCAAAATAAATAACAACACAATATATAAAACAAACTACACATTATGACAGCAACCAGGTAGACGATAGTTTAGCACATAATAATACAACTTTCAGTTCTTAGGCCCCGTTTGGTTAGGGTGTTAAAGTTTAACAAACACTGTAGCACTTTCGTTTTATTTGACAAAAAGTTTTCAATCTTGGACTAATTAGACTTAATAGATTCGTCTCGTAAATTACTCCTAATCTGTGCCGACATGCATGCAATTAGTCTACATTTAGTACTCCATACATTTGAGGGGACATTGATGTGATGGGAGTTAAATTTTAACTCCTCCAAACCAAATGGGGCCTTAGATTCAAACTGTAGCAGCAGCAGCTCATAATGACACAATAAATTAAAAGTCAAACAATCACACATAACAGAACATGGCAGCAGCCCTTCAATTCAAGTCTTTATAAAGATAAAAAAAAAGTCCCAGCGGGTAGCACCGTAGCACATCCAGCAGTCCTAGTAGTCCTTCAGCGTCACAGATTCAAGTCTTCATCTCCATCTCCATGACTCCATGTACCAGCAGTCCCAGCAGAACCTAAAGATGTATATCGCAACAAGTTAAAAACTACACACTGCACAGGTAATGTACATTATTAGAAATTTAAAAAAATAAAAACAATGCAGCAGTCCTACGTGATCTTTAAGATGTATAGTGTGTGCACAAGTGTCATCCCTGACTGAGATATGGGCAGGGGCCAGGGGATGACAACAAACCAAAGCCCAAAGGTGTGTGTGGATGTAGACTAGAGGGCATCAGACAAAGATTGTTTCACAATTTTTCCTAGCTTAGAAAGAAAGAGGAGAAATGCAGGTATCAGTATCACCAAATTTGCTAAAAAAACCTATATTTTCTCATAGTACGCAATATGCCCCATTCAGAAAAATATAGTATAGGCGCTAAGAGAGGAAAGAGGGAAAGTCATACCATCGTTGCACCTTAATGAAAAGCACTTCCTCAAGTCATAAATAAGGTAAAGACTTCGTTCAGAATGTCCGTTTTATAATCGACCTGTCCGCACACCCCACCGTACGTGTCTTATCTCCTCCCCACCACATGCCCTCTCTCTCTCTCTCTCTCTCTCTCTCTCTCTCTCTCTCTCTCTCTCTCTCTCTCTCCGCCTCTCCGGCGACCTACACCCCGGCAACGACCTCCTCCGGTGACCACCTCCCTATGCTTGCGCCCGCACCCCATCTCCTCCCCACGCGGCTCCTTCCTCTCTCCCCTTCGGTGGCGACGGCGCCTGCGATGTAGGCCTCCTTCTCCTCCTCCTCCTGGATCTGCTCCTTAGGGTTCCGACGATCTTTTCATCTCGTCTTCCCGAACTCCGATGGCCAAAGAAGGAAAGGGGTTTGGGGGAAGAAAGCCGGCCAAGCGGTGGGGAAGCCGGCGGGCGGTTTAGGGGCCCTGGCGACGGTGGAGGTAGCCGGGTCGGGGTGGGGGGAGGGGAAGAAGGTGGCGCCGCGGACGAGCTAGGGTTTCGCCGGAGCTCCGAAGCTGCAGCGGCTGGTGGTGGCGGCGGGGGCGGTGGGACCATGAGAGGAAGAAAATGAACAGTAGAACCATTCTTTTGGCTGGCTCTTCACCGGCGCCAGTGGACAGTTGAGCATCGGAAACGGCATGGGCTGCAGGCTGACGATGCCTGTGTGTTATGCAGCCAAGAGCTAGAGACATCGGACAATCTCTTCATGGGTTGTGTGCAGGTGTGACAATTGTGGCTTGCCCTCTTATCCCCCCTTAGTCTGGAGGCCATTGTTCCAAGTAGCAGCGACAAGCTCGTGAATTGGTGGTTGCGGTCAAGAGACATGCTCAGCGCTGAGGCGCGTCCCGCGTTTGACTCTGTGCTCCTGCTCACTTCGTGGTGCGTTTGGAAGGAACGCAACAACAGGACATTCAATAGAGTCGCCATCGACCTCCAGGCTTTACTACTAGTGGTTTTCAGGGAGGCTGAGGACTGGATAGACGCGGGGTTCTCCCACCTTGCCGCTGCTCTGAACGCGTGGTCGCAAAGTCGAGCAGCTATGTAATCTCAAACGTTGTAATCCAGTAGCTAGGGGTTCCCTCTCGGGCGTTCGTTGGCTTCTCGCCACTGGCCCAGGGCCTGTGTTTGTTGTTGTCTGTTTTAAAACTCCCTTTCCTCTTAATAAAATACAGGTATAATACCCGATCGAGAAAAAAAAACGGGAGGAATAAGATGAGCGTGCGGCTGTGCGGGGAGCAGCCAGTCGTTCATTAGTCGCCTCCCATAAATAAGTGACATTTTAAGGTTGTTCGATAGCCATTTTGAACTTTTGACATACTCCAACACGACCATTCTTTTAGTATTGAACTATTGATAGATTTTTTTTTGAGGAAGTGATAGATATTTCCATTTATGACATAAATACAAACTCCTTTTCCGTCAAAATAAGGCAATATTTGAACCACATACGGCATACTCACGAATCATCGTCATCATATTACTGAATTCAGTACTAAGTTCATAGAAGAAACTTACAGTTACAGCAGAGTTTCGCCATCGTCTCCTTTGGCCTCATCATCTATGGAACTGCGTGGTTTGAAACTCGAGGACGACGCAGTGTGGACGTGCCAAACCCCAGAGATGCTTCTGCGCCTCCAGACTCAGAGAAACGTCTTTTCTTGTGTGGATGGCCATCCTACTGAGTTTGATCTTGCACCAAACAGCAGCTTCAGGAACTCGGTGTCATCCTCAGCTCCGGTGAAATTACTGATCTCCAATTCCTCCAGCGAATCTAGGGTGACACCGTCAGTTTTCCAGCTTCCAGGCATAGTTTTCCAGATGGGCCGGGCACGATGGGCCGACACGGGCACGGCCCGAGAAAGCATGGCCCAAGCACGGCCCGGCCCGCATGCCCCCGTGCCCGTGCCTAGCACGGCCCATCCCCGTGCCTGGGCCTGGAATTCGGCCCATGGGCCAGCACGAGCACGGCACGGGAAAGTGGCCTGGCCCGGCATCGGCACGGCATCTAAATCGGCAGCCGTCCGATCTAGAACCCTAGTTGATTTCGACCGTTGGATCCTACCATTGTGAAGCGTTGTATATAAGCTGCTGCCGCCTGCTGGCCACACTCCACTCTCCCTCCCCACTGAAACCCTAGTTCATTTCCCACTCCCCCCGCCGCTGAGACTCGCGTCTGCTCTCCTGCTCTCCGTCGGCCGTGGCGAACAGCGACTCCCAGGGGCGAGGGCGGCGGCGGCTCGCCGTCGTCCCCTCCTCTACGTCTCGCCCTCCGGTAGCTTCGGAGCCGGAGCTACGAAGAGCCAGGTAAGATCCCCACCTCTTCTTCTCGCCCTCCGGCAGCTCCTTCATCTAATCATCTTGCTTCTTCTTCTCTAAATCTTGTCTTGTCTTCTACAGATCTGCTGATCCGCTGCTGCTCGGAGGAGTCGGAGCTGCTCGTTCTACGTCGCCGGCGAATGCGAGGTAAGAAACCCTAACCCTAACTTCTTCGATCTGACTTCTTCTTCTTCTCTGATCTGACCTCTTTCTTCTTCTTTTTTTGGGTTTTGGTTGGCAGTCGTTTGAGGCTAGGGCCAGTGAGGATGCTGGCCCGGCCTCCCTCTGTCTCTGAGGACACGGTGGAGGCTAGTGTCACTGCCATGGCTGATGAGATGGAGAGGGTACGCGACCTCCCTGGTGATGACGACGACGACGACATGGGCGACGAAGAGATAGAAGAGCTCTTCGGCCATGGAGCTGTACCTGGTGGAGCTGGCGCAGAGGACCCCATCGACCTTGATGGTGACGAAGGTGGTGGTGGAGAAGAAGACGGTGAGAACGCCGACGACGACCAGGACCAGGTATCACGCCCCTCTACCTCCGATGTGTGGCAAGATTTCCAGAAGCTCTTCAAAATAGGTCCCAAAGGTAAGAAGATCAGGTATGGCGCTGTCTGCATCCATTGCAAAAAACAGTACTCTGGTAGATCTGCAGGTGGCACTGGCCACCTCCGTCGTCACAGGGATAAATGTGCTAAGAGGAGAGATAAAACTAGGGGGTTTAGTCAGTCTCATATTTCTTTTAATCCTGATGGTTCTATGCGTAACTGGGATTACTGTCCTATGCGTGCTCGTACTGAACTGTGTAGATTGCTTGCTAGGGTAGATGTTCCTATCAGCTTTGGTGAATCTGCTACATTTGAGGAATACATTAATAATGCTCATAATCCTAAGTTTCAGGCTGTCTCTACACAAACCACAACTAGAGACTTAGCCAAAATGTTTTCTGATAGAAAGAGTAAGCTTGTTGAGATACTTGCTTCTGATTCTGTTAATTGTGTGTGCCTTACCTCTGATATTTGGTCTGGCAAAGCCAAAGAGGATTATCTTAGTGTTGTTTCTCATTACATAAACCCTGATTGGCAACTAGAGAAGAGGGTTCTTGGTCTTGTGCTTATTGATTGTTCCCATAATGGACAGAACATTGCTGATAGAGTTACATCTGTTCTTGGTGAATATGGTGTGCTTGAAAAAGTGTTTGCTGTTACTTTGGACAATGCTTCATCTAATGTTTCTGCCATGCGTATGCTTAGACCTATTTTATCTAAATATCTTGGTCTTGAGGTTCCTGTAGATGATCCAAGACATCCTAAAACTGCTGTTACTACGATGTTCTTGCATCAGCGTTGTGCATGCCATATAATCAACCTGATTGTTAAGGAGACACTTGATTATCATAAACCTTTGATTGAAGTTTTTAGAACTGCAATATCATTTTTAAACTCATCTAACCAGAGAATTGCAACATACAAGAACTATTGTATTGCTTCTAGTTATAGGCCTAGAAAGTTTCAGTTGGACATGGATGTAAGGTGGAACTCTACATATCTCATGCTTAAGACTTTGTTTCCTCACAAAGATCCTTTCACTACTTTCATACATGCCAACTATCCTAGAGATGAGGAAGGTGAGTTGCTTCTAACTGATGAACATTGGGCTGTTGCTGAAAAAGTATTTAAGTTTCTTGAACTGTTCTATGATACTACTGTTGCCTTGTCTGGTGTTTACTATCCCACATCTCCACTTATGCTTCATTATCTGGTTAAGATTGCTATACAGCTGAAAAATTATGGTAATGACATTCACCTGAGAAATGTGGTTCAACCTATGGTAGAAAAATATAATAAATATTGGAGGGACATACCTTTGCTCTATTCTTTTGCATTCATCTTGGACCCTAGAGCTAAAATGAAGGGATTTTCAAAAGTGATGAGAAAGTTGATGAACCTTACCAGTACAGATTACAGTGCTTACCAGGTTGGCACTAGAGCTAGGCTTACTGATGTTTACAATAAATATGAGGAGAAATATGGAGCTCTTAGGTTGATGAGGACAGTCCCTCAAAACCTGTCTGGTAAGAAAAGGTCTGCCTGGGATGAAATATATGATGATGATTCTAGTTCTTCTGGTGGGGGTACTTCACTGCTGCATTCTACTCTTAATCTGTCTAGAGATACATCTGCTACTGCTTTGCTGCATGTTGCTACTTCTACAGCTTCTAATGCTTCTGAACTTGTCTCATACTTGGACTGTGACACTGTTAGCCAGTTGGATGATTCATTTGACATCTTGAGATGGTGGCATAAGCACAAACTAACATATCCAGTGCTGTCCATCATGGCTAAAGATGTTTTAACTGTTCCTGTGTCTACCATATCTTCAGAATCTACATTTAGTATGACTGGCAGGATCATCGAGGAGCGGCGGAGGAGGCTGAAGCCGGAGACGGTGGAGTGGCTCACCTGCATCAAGGACTGGGAGTTGTCGGAGGCAAGGCTGCAACACAATATGGAGGACAAGGAACTTGAAGAAGCATTTGAAGAACTCTATCTTGATTAGTGCTCCGGCCGCCAAGGTACACCATACATCACTAAACCTAATCCCCAAACTCTTAATACTTTTCTAGTTTCCTAATGCTAACTGTCTTCTTCTTTTGTACAACTGCAGCCGTCGAGGAACTTGATGAAGCTTTTGAAGACCTATAGCTAGATTATAATCTGTCTTCATTCTTTAGCATAATGGGTCTGTAATATGAACTTGGACAGATGAACAGTGATGTAAGGACTTTGAACTATTTTGGAGCTTGGCTGTACTCTTTTCCTGCCTAGGGTTTCTCACAAGGGTGAGTTTTACCTAGGTAGGTTTTTAATGAGGCAGCCATTGCACTAAGCTCCAATATATTTCCATTTGCTTATCTTCTTTATGTGTTGATCTGTGATTGATTGCTTTTCTCATTTTCTGCTCAGTTAGACATGAAAATGATCTTGTGTAGTTGATTCTGGTAATCTGGTTAGCAACTTAGCTTGATTATGTGAAGATGTGAACTGTGATATAAATCTGTGATACTGGACTTCTGGTAATGTAATTGTGGCTTAGTGCCTGGGCCGGCATGGGCACTGATGTGCTGCCGTGCCTGGTGGCACGGCACGACACGGTTATGCCCTGATAGGGCCGTGCCTGGGCCGAGATTTGGGCACGGCGGCACTATCAGGCACGGCACGGCTGGCCGCCGTGCCACCCGTGCCTCGCCGTGCCGTGCCTCACCGTGCCCGTGCCCATGCCGTGCCGGGCGGCCCGTTTGGAAAACTATACTTCCAGGCTCCAGACATTTACAGTCATGACTTGACAGTGATTTCTTTAGGAGAAAACAAACACACACAAAAAGAAACATCGGGGTTAGCTTACATATTCTATACCATGCATAATTTAAGTTCAGCACTTGAGCAGTATGTTTTAGTTATTTACTGTCTCCCGTTAATTTTTGTTTTCTTTCAAAGTCATTATATTACTGGAGCGTCATGATTTTTTTCTCGAACACACGGTGGAGCTACATATCATAATTAGCTGGATGGTAGTGTACATAATAACCAGGTATTTGTGCTCTTGCTAGGCCGAAGAAAATTTTGGCTATGATCCAACCCAAATTTCTTGCTGGATTGCACTACCACTTGTATTGATCTACATTTACTACCAGTTTACGAGTCATAACAAAACCTTGTGGCACCAAAAAGTGTGAAGATAAAAAGATAACTATAAAAATAGAATTGACACCGTGTAAGCCTCATGATAAAAGTGCAAACTTGATCCTCACCTTGCTGATGGGGTCAAAATGTTGTCATCAACTAAAGTATTTAGTGATTTCGGCCAACTGACATCTAGAGTTTCCGTAAGGATTTATTTGGCAAATAGGAGCTCAAAATCAAATAGTGCGAAAATCGATTAAAGTGACTCACCCAGCTGTTCACTGGGAGGAGGTCGATCTTAAGCTTTGTTAGCCCAGTAAACTTCTTGAGGAGATGCAGCATCGCTGGCCCTAGATGTTGTTTCGTCGATAACCCTTTCACTTCTAAAACCTTGGTCTTGGGAAGCTCTTCCATATCTTCTACAAATTTTTTGTATCCCTGCACGCCCTGTGAGTAAAAGTAAAAAGGAAGTTAATGTTATAGTCCCATTTGGAAAAAAGGGTATTACTCTAGAAAAATTACACAGCCTTTTGGAACATAAATAGGATTCACAAAAGCAAGAAATATAAAAAAAAACACAAGATCGGGGTTGCATGGAATTTGAAATTGAACTGGAATTCAAAATGTAAGAAAGTTTCCAACATAGCTTTTAATGCAAAATAAGAAAATCACATGAATTTGAAGAGAGAGAGAGAGAGAGAGAGAGAGAGAGAGAAGTTTTGATGAGGTTTGACCACCTCATGCTAGTTTCCTTCAAATTCCTATGGACTCATGCTGGTTTTCCTCATAGGTTGTAACCTTTTGTTCCAGAGGTAGTACATAGGAAATTTTCCTATAATGTTAACTGGAATCTTTTGAAAGTTTGTCTATGATTTTATTTTGCTTCTAATAAGTACTTCTTACGTCCGATAATATAGCTAGTTCTAGATTTGTCAGTAAGTTAAATTACTCCCTCGGATCCAGTATATAAGATGCCCATGCATATTAAGGTTTAAACTTTACAATCTTTGAGCAATAATTTTTAATTTTTAACTACAATAATACAAATCTTGAATGGTTAGATTTGTAATTATCTGTACTACCCAATACCCATAAGTTTATAATAATAAAATATATAAAATAAAATAAAAGTCCATCCTTCTAAAGGGGAGCAGAATGTGTGCCAATTAAATTCGGGGTGTGTTGGGAAGGGCTCCAGATCCACGCAGAAACATTTTAGATCTAGATTCTCTCAAAAACTTTTGTGATTATGAATTAGAATCACTTTAGAGAACCATTTGGCTAGTATACTGGATTACGATTAAAAAAAATCATGTAAACAAAAATATGTTAAAAAATTCAAAATTGTTTGTGGGTGGAGAACAACTTAAATACAAACCATTTTAATTTGTTGCACTAAAAAACAATTAACTGAAAAAAGAACAATAAAGGAAGAAGCAATGAGATGAGAATCTCTGCGAAACCAGCCTCCAGCCGTTTCATGCACGCGCGTATGTAGAAACGGTGGTGAAACGTTTCGGTTCCGAATCATTTGTTGAAAAGACCGTTTGGAAGTGATCTAGGTGAATCTCATTAGAAACTTAATATATTTAGGATCAGATCCTCCTTTTGGAAGCTTAATGAAGTAACCCAAACTTAGGTATGTGAATTTTGGGTGGCAACCTCCGATGCGGTGTCATGTGGGCGCCGTAGGGCGCGCCATGCGGACCATGCATCCCGCACCAGCAGGAAAGGCAAGGAGCAATCGGTGCCAAGAATAGGAGGATCAGACTTGCGGCTAGAAGGAAAGGAGAGCTGGTCACCATGCATGCTGATCAGATGAGTGGCTAGAAGGTAGGCGTTGATCAGGCTTGTGGCTAGAAGGAAAGGATAGCCGGTCATGGCCTTAGATTTAGGATCGTTAGCTCCAAAATGTCTGGCCGAGTGGCCTATTTATATTTGTAATCTTGATATTAAGAAGCAAGCAAGAACAATATGTCAATTTCTTAATCTCACCCCCTTCAATCAACAATAGGGCGCTGAGGGGTAAAACCTCGCCCCAACCCTACAGATCGAGGCTATGAACTCCATAGTCAAGGTTTAGCTACCCTAGGGCCTAATGCCCATGACAACCTGGTATTCAGAGATAGACGATCCTCATCAGCCACCACCCCGCCATAAAGTTCATTGCGCCCACTTCTTCAATGGATTTTTCTAAATTTGATGAAAAATCTGATCATGTGGTCTTCATCAACCAATGCGAGTCCTCCTTCCGCCGGGAGCGCATCATGGAGGAAGAAAAGGTATGGCTGGCTTCCCGTAATTTGGAAGATGACGCCCAGATGTAGTTCCTCCAAGTCCAGTAGAATGAGGGCACCCCAGCGTGGCGCCGCTTCACCGAGCTCCTGCACCTGCGCTTCAAATCGCCCCCACACCCCAACCTGCTCCATCATGTGTCCCCTGCTGCCAGCAACACTTCATGCATCATTGCTGATATGTTCACGTAGCTGGATCGTCTAAAGGCATTGCTCAAGGCGGAGGAACGTGAACGCCTGGCGGCAGTCCGCCTATAAGCAGCATGACGGGGACTCTTGGCACGCCGGCGGGCACAATCTCTCCGTGAGGAGAAGTGTCTGGCTGTTATCTCCAGGGCCATCATGTGCCCATCATCGGAGGAGCAGACAGCGGTGCGCCTACAAGCTGCAGGGCGAGGTTTCCTTGCCCGGCGGATGGTGCGGAAGGTCTGCATGCTGCTCAGTACGTCACTGCAGCAAATCGCAGCCTGCGCGTTCAACCACCCGGTCTCGCCTATACTTCATGCGGCTCCCGCTGAAGTAGAGATCTGGGTATGTGGACTCCCTGCGCGGCAAAGGATGGCCGTCTCATTCATTATGGAACCTGCCTTGGTGCTGGACAGATCCAACATAAGAGCGGGCTGGGACATCCTCCACTCTCCGTTCAGCTCTTCCCATGGGATCCAGGGGGACATAGTTGTAGTCCAAATTTATTTTATATTTTAGTTCCAAATTTATTTCACATTTTAGTCTTAAATAACAAAGGTAAGCCGAGATGTAAAAGGCTTAACCTTAGGTCGTGTCATGTAAGTCTACGGCAGCTCGTGGGCGAGCTGCTGCAAAAGGGGGAGCGATGTCATGTGGGCGTCGTAGGGCGCGCCATGCGGACCATGCATCCCGCACCAGCGGGAAAGGCAAGGAGCAATCGGCGCCAAGAATAGGAGGATCAGGCTTGCGGCTAGAAGGAAAGGAGAGCTGGTCACCATGCATGCTGATCAGACGAGTGGCTAGAAGGTAGGCGTTGATCAGGCTTGTGGCTAGAAGGAAAGGAGAACCGGTCATGGCCTTAGATTTAGGATCGTTAGCTTCAAAATGTCTAGCCGAGTGGCCTATTTATATTTGAAATCTTGATATTGAGAAGCAAGCAAGAACAATATGTTAACTTCTTAATCTCATCTCCTTCAATCAACAACAGGGCGCTGAGGGGTAAAACCTCGCCTCAACCCTACAGATTGAAGGGGGTGAGATTAAGAAATTGACATATTGTTCTTGTTTGCTTCTCAATATCAAGATTACAAATATAAATAGGCCACTTGGCCAGACATTTTGAAGCTAGCGATCCTAAATCTAAGGCCATGACCGGCTCTCTTTTCCTTCTGGCCACAAGCCTGATCAATGCCTACCTTCTAGCCACTCGTCTCATCAGCATGCATGGTGACCAGCTCTCTTTTCCTTCTAGCCGCAAGCCCGATCCTCCTATTCTTGGCGCCGATTGCTCCTTGCCTTTCCCACTGGTGCAGGATGCATGGTCCGTATGGCGCGCCTTACGGCGCCCACATGACACCGGTTTGCAAACACAAGCTCCAACATACGGTTGAATAATACTCGACGCTCTGACGATGTTAAGAAAAATACGCACTTACTTACCGGCAACATGGACAGATGGAGAGACATCTCGTCGACGGCATCAAAACGTTGAAACAGCGCCGTGTTGGATCGGCAGGTGACTGCTGCTAGCCTGTAGATTTGGCGATCGGCATCCTTGATGCTATGGCGGCTAGGGTCATAGCTGTGATTCCAAATCAGCTCGGCCAGCATGGAGGCGACGATGGTAGCTGCGGCAGATCTGTCTCCACAGTTTTCCAAAACCAGGTAGTATAGGCTTGGTGCAGCAACCACGATCCGGGCCTTTTTGCTGATGCTGATGTGCCTGAGCACAAGCCGTCGTAGCGACGTGGAGCTGATGGAGATGTGGCCGGCGGCAACGACGCCGCCCACGTTGCTCATCTCGAGCTCCCGCAGGAGCGGGCATTGCGTAGACACGAGGTGGCCGACGTCGCCGTGCACGAACTTGCCCCCGTTGATCCTGAGGGCGCGCAGCGACGTGAACGCGCCAGCACTTGGGAGTCGGAGCTGGAAGTTGATCCTGGCGAGCTCGATGCGCGTCGCCCTCTCGTAGACCGGCAGCTCGATCAGCCTACGGATCTTGTGTCCCGTCGAGATCCCTTGTGCGCCGGCGCCGCCGCCCGAGAGAGAGAGGCGGAGCTCGCCGGCGAGGCGCAGCGATGTGAAGCGCAGCCAGTGCGCGATGCGTGGCACGGGGGTTGACGGATCCACGTCGAGGGCGAGGCGGTTCAGCGCGGCGGAGGCGGAGTAGGCGTCGAGGGCGGCGTCGACGGCATCAGCGGTCGAGGAAAAAGCGTCTGGCGGCGCCTTCGGCTCCACGTGGAAAGAGAGCGCCGGGACGCATTGTGAATATTCTTTGTTTATTGGTTCGTTAGATCGGGTACGAATCACAGTAGAAATAGCAAGATCTCGATTTGCAGTAGGTATACGAGGCCTAAAACAACTACTACCACGACTGATAGTAAGAGGAAAGGATAACAGTGGAATGCGCAAACCGTCGCTGGGAGCAGGAGTAGCCGATCCAGAGGAAGCGCCGGTGTTGGGGTCGTTCGCCGGCGCCATGGGATCGGTGGTGCTTCCCGTCGCTGGCAGCGCCCCTCTCACGATCGGGATTAGGGTTAGGAATGTCGGTGGGGAACTGACTGCGTGGTTAACCTCGTACCTCGAGCCCCGGCCCCCCACCTCCTATTTATAGCGCTGTGTGACGGGGGCCCACCAACCATATTGGGTTGGGCGCCCCCGATCAGGGCGCGAGAACAAGGCCCAAAAGGCCGTTGGGCCTAATGGAGGGAGATCACTTCCAACATTCTCCCCCTTGATCTCTCATCACTTTCTTTGTTCTTTAATTTCATACTCAATCTTTTGATTCATATTTTTCTTGCTTCTATCCTATTCCATTGCAGATTAGTGCATTGAACTGTTTCATCGTCACAGCAATTAGTGCCGTTAGACTAACAGCCACAACACATTTCTCTGTTTGGAATGAAGTTTCTTCCGGGCCCTTCGTATGTTCGGGAATCATAGGCTTTCCCTTAAACCCATGTCGGCTACGTGTTCTCTGAACACGTTGGGCGGTAAGCCCTTTGTGAGCGGATCCGCGAGCATTTTCTCTGTACTTATATGCTCAAGATTTATAATATGATCCCGAACTTTATCTTTTGCAACATAGTACTTTATGTCAATGTGTTTGGCAGCACCACTTGACCTATTGTTGTAAGCATATTGTACCGCTGGGTTGTTATCACAATACAACCTCATCGGTTCATTTATATCATCAATCACTTTCAATCCGGGTATGAATTTTTTTAGCCAATTCACCTGCCCCGTTGCCTCATAGCATGCTACAAACTCGGCATACATTGTCGAGGATGTAGTTACGGTTTGTTTGGAGCTTTTCCACGATATAGCCTCTCCTGCGAGAGTAAATATATATCCTGACGTGAATTTTCTTTCTTCTCCCGCATAATCGGAATCTGAATACCCCTCTATCTTCAGGGAATCAGATCTTCTATACGTTAGCATGAGGCCTTTCGTACCCTGCAAATAACGCAGGACTTTCTTCACCAATTTCCAATGTTCTATACCTGGATTCTTTTGATATCTGCCAAGTAACCCGGTGACAAAAGCCAAGTCAGGGCGTATACACACTTGAGCATATTGTAAACTTCCAACTGCTGAAGCATACGGTACCGCTTTCATTCGGTTAATCTCATATTCATTCTTAGGACATTGATGTTCCCCATATCTATCGCCCTTGACAATAGGAGCAGGTGAAGAACTGCACGCATGCATACTAAATTTCTTCAAAACCTTTTCTATGTATGCCTTCTGCGACAGTCCCAGTACCCCCTTTCTTCTATCTCGGTGAATCTCTATTCCCAAAACAAACGAGGCCTCACCGAGATCTTTCATATCGAAGTTTGAGGACAAGAATTTCTTCGTTTCCATTAGTAGACTGACATCACAGCTAGCAAGCAGGATATCATCCACATACAGAATTAGGAATATATACTTTTCATTCTTGAATTTTACGTAAACGCAATTGTCCTCAACATTTTCCTTAAACCCAAAATCTTTTATCGTTCTATCAAATTTCAAATACCACTGTCTTGAGGCTTGTTTCAATCCGTAGATTGATTTCTTTAGGCGGCATCCCATATTTTCTTTTCCTTTTACAACAAAACCTTTCGGTTGTGCCATATAAACATTTTCTTCCAAATCCCCGTTAAGGAACACCGTTCTTACATCCATTTGATGTAACTCCAAATCATAGTGGGTCACAAGTGCCATTATAATTCTGAAGGAATCTTTACATGAGACTGGAGAAAATGTCTCATTGTAATCAATCCCTTCTCTTTGCGTAAAGCCTTTCACCACAAGTCGCGCTTTAAATCTTTCTATGTTCCCTTGGGAGTCATATTTTGTTTTGTAGATCCATTTACAACCTACTGTTTTGGCTCCTTTAGGAATAATTTCCAAGTCCCAAACTTTGTTGGTACTCATTGATTTCATTTCATCTTCCATGGCCTTAAGCCACTTTGATGAGTGGCCGCTTCTCATGGCTTCTTCAAATGAGGTGGGATCATCCCCCATCTGAAATTCTTCTGTTTCATAAACTTCATAGTCATTAGAAATAGCTGACCTTCTTGTTCTTTGAGACCTTCTAGGGGCCTCTGGCACTTGTTCCACATTGGGCTGTTGTTGTTCTTCCTCATGTGCGACATTTGGTTCTATGGGTTCCTCAAGGACAGCCTCCTCAAGGGCAGGTTCCTCATGTTCATTTATTGTCGCCACGGGAGAACTTGCAACAGGTGTTGGCTCCATAGTGTCCTGCACCGTGGGCTCAATAGCAACAGGTAGCGTAAAGAATGGTTCTTCAACCATTGGAGTGGGTACATGTACCCGTTTCTCCTGTAGGCTTATTTCTCGTGCTACGATGCTCCCCCTGATCATGTTATCCTCCAAGAACACAGCGTGTCTTGTTTCTACAATTTTTGTATGTCTGTCAGGACAATAAAACCGATATCCTTTTGATCTTTCTGGATAGCCAATGAAATGGCAGCTGACTGTCTTAGAGTCTAACTTTCCTATGTTTGGGTTAAACACTTTTGCCTCAGCTGGACAGCCCCACACACGCAAATGGTTAAGTGAGGGTTCTCTTCCTGTCCATAATTCATACGGTATTTTAGGCACCGATTTGCTTGGTACTCGATTAAGTATGTGAATGGCGGTTTTCAGTGCCTCCATCCATAAACTAATCGGCAAAGTGGAGTAACTTATCATGCTTCTTACCATATCCATTAGGGTACGGTTACGTCTTTCAGCCACTCCATTCTGCTGAGGCTCCCCCGGTGTGGAGTACTGAGCGACTATGCCATTTTTCTGTAGAAACTTTGCAAACGGTCCAGGAATTTGGCCATATGGGGTATGTCGCCCATAGTACTCTCCACCTCGGTCTGATCGTACAATCTTTATTTTCTTATCATGCTGATTTTCAACCTCAGCTTTAAATATTTTGAATTTATCCAATGCTTCCGATCTTTCTTTAATTGGATAAATATAGCCATAACGAGAGTAGTCGTCTGTGAATGTTATAAACGAATCATAACCATCCACGCTTTTCACAGGAAATGGACCACATATATCAGTGTGGATTATTTCTAAAGTTTTTGTGCTTCGTTTGACATTTTTCTTAATTTTCTTGACATACTTTCCTTTGATGCAATCAATGCATTGTTCTAAATCTGAAAATTCTAAGTGCGGAAGAATTGATTCTTTGATTAGTCGTTCTATTCTTCCCCTCGAAATATGGCCCAAGCGACAGTGCCATAATTTCGAAGAGGCATCATCAATTCGCTTCCGCTTCTTAGTTACATTCGCAGATGGGGAATCATTCATATTCTCATCGCATACATTGTTCGTATTTTCATCAAGAGATAACAAATAAAGCTTGTCTTGTCGGAAGGCAAGACCAACACATTTATTGTTAACGAGTATCTTACATTTGCCATCACCAAAATGGCAATCAATTCTGTCATCATCAAGTTTTGAAACACTTATCAAATTTCTTCACAAAGAGGGAACATAAAGTACTTCTTTAAGTCTAAGTACAAAGCCGTTGTTCAATTCTAAAGATAAATCTCCAATCGCTTCAACGTCGGCTTGTACTCCATTTGCCACTTTAATCGTTCTTTCTCCTCTTTGCAAGGTTCTCGTCCCACTTAACCCCTGTAAGGAATTTGCAACATGAGTAGTTGCTCCTGAATCAACCCACCAAGTGGATTTAGCATAACATAAATACAGGGATTCATCTACAAATATAATAAATTCATCACCTCTTTTCAGTAGAGATTTCAGGAAGTCAGGACAATCTCTCTTGTAGTGTCCCTTCTTAAAGCAGTGCTTGCATTGATCCTTTTCAGCTCCACCATAGGAGTTGCTCTGCTGATTTTTAGGTTCCTGGGGTTTCTTTCCCTGTGAGTTTGAGGAAGAGGCCTTGTCCCACTTGGGTTTCCCCTGTGGTTTAGAATTCTTGCTATTAAAGTTCTTTCTTTTATTATCCTTCACAAAATGGGCGGACTCATTCTGTGAGGATTTTATCCTCTCCTCTTCTTGAGCACACATTGAGATAAGTCTTTCTATGCCCCATCTTTCAGGCAGTATATTATAGTTCACAATGAAAGTATCATATTCTTTTGGCAGGGAAGCAAAAATCAAATGAATCAGGAAATCATCTTCCTTCAAATTCATCTCTTTTAGCTTAGATGCCGTGGTGTTTATCTTCAAAATATGCTCTCTGATGCTACCACCAGTATATTTTTCATTCACAAGCTTCTTTATCAGTGAACTTGCTGTGGCCTTAGTAGACCCAGTAAACTGACTTTTGATTTTATCAAGATATTCTGTGACAGTAGCACATTCAGGGATTGAGCCCCTTATCTGTTCTTCTATGGTGGCCTTAGCTACCAATAAGCACTTGCGGTTGGAGAGGGTCCATTGCCTATGTTCAAGATCATATTTCATTCTTATCTCAGCATGATCACGCTTTCGAGCAGTGAAATCAGCGTCAGATTCATTTTCTTCTCTCACCGGATCCTCAGGTTCAGTGGGACACGGTGAGATGATGGCATAATCGACCTCTCCCAACGCAAGTTCAAGTTCATATTTCTCCCGCCACACACGGTAATTAGTCCCGTTGAGTGTCGGGATGTTCGCGATGTTCACAATACATTTGCCTCCTGAAACCACATCAGAGTAAGTGAGAAACATTTATACATGGAATCATATGCTTTAACTCAACGTTGGTCAAATTGAAACATATAATTCATCTATGCAATAATTTTACATCACCGTTGGGCAGAAATAAAATTAATGCACAATTTTCATGAATCAAAATTATAATATTGTTATTAACAACGTTGGTCAGAAAATAACAATACTACAATTCATCTTCAATTATTATTCATTTTTCAAAACCAAATTCTCCAGTTGGTTTGAATTTGATAATGAAAATAATTATATCAAGTACGCAGCGAAAACATTAATAAAGTTCTCATAATGTTATTTTTCAGAAGCACTAAAAAAAATTTCATTATTTTCTGAGCAAAATGTCGTTGGACAAAATTGCATGAAAATTCCTATCAAAATTTCATTCAAATTCATTCAAATATTCATCGAATTCATATAAAATTGCTTCTGAAAAAAAATGAAATAAAATTTCGTTTCTTCATATTTGGCCCGAAAGCCCTTGTCACAGGCGCGCGGCCCAGGCAGCCCAGCAGCGCTCGCGCTTGGCCTGCGGCGCCCGGCCCAGCTGGCTTGGCCTGCCAGCAGTCCCGCGCGGCCCACTGAAGCAGCCCAGCGGCCCAGCCGCCGGAGCAGTCACTGCGCCCAGGCCGCAACCTGGGCCGGGCCGGGAAAGCTGCCCGGTGCGCTCGCCCGCCTGGGCCATTTTGAGCCCACCCGCAACCAGCTGCTGATCTGAGCCGCTGATTTTGATCGGACGGTCGTCCTCATTCATCGCGGGCACAAAACCAGGGGCCGGCCGTTTGATCCCAAAACCCTAAGTCATTTTTTCTCCCTTCTTTCTTTCCTCTCAGCCGCAGCCGGACCAGCACTCCATGGCGGCTGGCGGCTGGCGGCCGCCGGCGGCCACCGGCTAGGGGCGGCTCGGTGGGTGGTGGCCGGGGTTCTTCCTTCCTTTCTTCTTACTCCCTCCCCTTTCCCATTAGCCACACACAGAGCAGCATCTAGTAGCCACCTATGGCGGCCGGACTTGGGGAAGAAGTTCGGCGCCGCCGCGGGCCCTCTCGCCGGCGCGCGCGTTCCCCGGTTGTCACAGAACCTCCTAATTATGATGGCCCACAAGCACACGTCATTGTCATAATGACCTCTGACAGTCGTACTTATGTTCACCATAACTTAAAAGGCCTGCTTTCCTCCGAACAGGATCCAATCACAGGAGTATTGCAATATTACAACAGTTTATTCAAAATATTCAACAGAGTAAAGTAGCGGAAGTCTTACAATAACTTAGGTTACAAACCAGTTTTCAAACTTAAAACCTTAGGTAACATTATTATAAACCAGTAGTAGAGAAGTATCGGTAGTAACTTTATTACAACACACAAGCGAGATGCCTTGCCCAAAGGCCACACAATCTACTCGTCGTCACTGTCTTCAACCACGACGGTCATGCAACAAGGCTCGAAGCAGACTTGTTCATGAACCGCACCTGCAACAAGGGGTTAACAAACCCTGAGTACGAGAGTACTCAACAAGACTTACCCGACTAAGACAAAGACTCCAAGGGCATGCTAGCTTTAGGGAATCAAGGTACGGGTAATCAAGAATCAAATTTTCTTTTTGCAGAAAAGCTTATTAAAGTAAGTCCTTATCTTCAACATTTTACTTTTACCATTGATGGTTCATTAACCAATTCTAGGTGATCCTAATCTAGATCAAAGTAATTATCATCAAAACCTTTCTCATTCTTTCTTTCAATTCCAGTTCTTAACTACGATGTTGGTGCAAGGCCAAGACTCCTTTCTCGTGGAGTAACGACGATTCGAACCGCTTCATTTACCCAGCTGGGGATTCCTAACCACACGACATATGTAGAACTGAATCTTGCATATATCAACTCTTACTCGGGTTTTCCCAAAACCAGAACGTGTCCATCGCCACCCGAGAGCACAGTACTCCTCGAACCCGGCCCGATTCTAGCCCCGAGGGTACACGTTACTCTCGCCATCTCTCCACTCCCAGTGCGAGGTTAGACGTTCTCGTAATGGACTAACCAAAGTAAGGCTTACCCGACATGGGCACATGGCTAATACTAATAAAAACTCCATGACGCGAGGGCCAACAACGTACGGTCCTTAACTGATAAGGCGGAAACAATACAGTGGGACTCCTTTCCCAATGCATGTTAGCAGTGGCCAAACCACCCGCCCGATCTTACAAGTTCATTCACATATTTCAATATTCATTCGATATGCCGTCATGGCTATGTAAACATTCATTTAAAAGCTTAACTTCTAAGCATAGCGAAGCATACTACGCATTTTCTGTAAATCAGGTATCAAGGTTGATATCACAATAATCAAGGATGATAATGCAGCAATTAGGTTATCACTCAACTCCTAATTACTTAATGCAGTCAACCATAATATAAATAATAAAACATTTGTAAAACTCAAGGTAGGGTTTAAATGCACCGGGGCTTACCTTGCTCAAACACGACGACCGACTCAGACTCGAGGACTTCACCCCCTGGTCCGGAACCCACCGACGATCGCTCTTCTCCGGAAGCTTGATCGACGACTTCGGCTTCCTCGAAAGCGGAGACTACACGAATACATAACATGCTTTAACATGATGTTCGATGATAAACATGATGCTTGATGATAACATGCCACGGTTACGATTTGAGTACAACTTTTCTTCACGGTACAGTCGCAAACAGAAAACCTACTAACTAGAAGCGACGATTCCAGCGATACCAGCTTTTAACCTAACAAGTTACTAACGAGCTCAATCATGAAATTAAGGTGCCAAAGATCACAAAAGGGTAGTGATCTAAGGACATCACTCAATCAAAAGGCACACAACACTTTAAAGTTCTCAAATTAATATTTATTTTCTATTTAATAATTAGGGCATAATTAGAAGTTGATCAAATTTTACCTAATCAAGCTCAAACTTTTTCTATGGGTTAAGAATGAATTACAACAGTGTTATAATAAATTTCATAATTTTTGGATAAATAAATTAATTATTAAAATTACTGGAAGTTGCATTTAATCTTTAATGAAACTAATTAATTCTACTGCTCAAAGTATTCAAATTCATGATTTAACATTTTTCCTAGATAGTTTATACATTGAAAAGCTTACACAAAAATTTTCATGAATTTTGGAACTCTACACAATTTTTAATGAAATAAACAAATAACAACACTATTCATTTATTTGAAAAAGAAAAACAAAAACAAAATCGGGCTGACTTTTCTTTTTCCCCGCGGTCCGGCCCAACCAGACGGCCCGCTCACGCGCCCGCACGCGCGCTCGCGACCGGCCCAGTCGCGCGGCCCAGCCCAGCGCTGGCCTGCCTCGCGCCCGCCCGCTCACTCTCGCTGACATCGCGGTCCCACTCGTCATCGCCTTCCTCCCGCCTCCTTCGCTCTCTCCCCGACTCGGCCATGCCCGCACGGCGGCCGGCCGGTGAGCACGGCTTCGGACACCCAACCAAGCGACACCATAGCACTAGCACAACAAGGCGAATCCATTTTACTACCTCGCAGCTATCCTACGGCTTCGGAAAGGTTCTCCCGACGGCCATGGCAGCACGGCGGCTACGGTGACCAGCGTCCCGATGATCTACCACGCTAGCGTCTAAAGCAAAGGCACAGGAAGCACCAGAAGCTCACCGCGGTTGCAGCGAAGCACTCGGGAAGCTTGGAGCAGCAGTGGAAGAGGCCGACCACGTGAAGCGGCACGGTCGCCGGAGCTGGGCACGGGAACGAGTGGCCGCGGTGATTTAGACGAAATTGGGCTGGCTTGGGTGGTTCACGAGGTGCGCGAGGCCGAGGCGAACGTGATGGCGTGCTTTTCGTGGCTAGAGGTGACTCGACGGCGGCAGCGGCGAGCGGTGGAGCTAGCGGCGGCGGTGGTGGCGAAAACGGTGAACGCCACTGTGAACCTCGGTATATATAGAAGGAAATCGCGTCTACAGAGCAGCACTGCAGTGCTATCGCGCTGGCGATCCTAGCGCGCGCGAGAAGCTCCTGGACGTCGCCCGGCGGCTCGCCGGCGCCCATGCCGCGCGGTGCCCGGCGGCGATTGGTCGCGGCACTGTAGCTGTTCCCCCCAACTTTGAATTTTCAAACTGTTTTCTCAAATTACTCTCAAAATCATGTAACAACTTGAAAAACTTCCAATCTATGAAATCTTCAGAATTTCAAGCTCTACAAGTTTTGTATTGAACACTTTTTCAAATTATAACTGGATTTTGAAATTTGAATTTAAACTCAAAAGGGGACACATTTTTCAGATTTGGTAATTTAGAAATTACTTTTGATTTTATATTGAAACTTCAAAATCTCCCAACATCAAAGTTGTATATCTTGACCAGACCTACAACTTTGCTGTTCAAAACTTTTTAAAATTCAGCCTCCATTTTGAAATCTTAGTTTGGGGACAAAAATGAATTAAATTTGAAATTTGTTTATTTTCAAAATTGCTCCACATTTTACACTAAAACTTTGAAAACTCAAAACACCAAAGTTGTAGCCCTTGAAAAGTTCTACAAACTTGGTTTTGAACTTTTTTTTCCAAATTTTGCTTAGATTTTGAATTATTTCAAAAGGGGTAAAACAGGGTTTTGAAATTTAGGGTTTTCGGAGGAATTTTAAATCGAAATTTGTTGCTACTTTGATTGGTGATTACTTAGTGATCAAAACCTCACCCAAGGGCATCATTTGGACCAACATGACATGGTTGACCAAATGCCACTCTTGGTTGACCAATTAGCTTTTAAAAATTCTTTTACATTTCTCCCCAGATTTGAATTTAAATTTGAATCGGAAAACTCGTGACAAGTTTTGGGACTCCAATTCAAACTCAAATTTGGAGCTTCATTTTAAATGTTGTACTTGAGCTCATACCCTACACTTGACACTAGTGGGCAACACAGTCGCACACCTCAATTTACGCAGGGCATGGACTAAGTATTTGCGGTGGCATTCGAAATTAGGGTTTTCGGGTTCGGAGCACACCACTGAGAAACACATTCAACCTAAATAAGTAAACTCGTTTTAGTTGATGCATAACAAGTTTAACCTAACAGGGATGCTTTGCAATGCATTATGATGACATGGCAGATTAATTAGCACTATAACACCCGGGGTGTTACAGCCCTTCCCCCTTAAAGAAATCTCGTCCCGAGATTTAAAGCCTTGAGTTAAGTAATGGAAAAGGAAACGTGTCAAGCAAACACGTCCAAGACTTGTCTACAAAACGGGTAGGGGTTTTCTGCATTATAAAGATTTTAAAAGGATAGGTTACAGTTTAAAGAAGAAATTGCAACCTAGATAGAAGCAAAGAACTCCGGGAAATTCTCCAACAGATAACCTTCCGATTCCCAGGTGGCTTCCTCTTCTGAATGTTGATCCCATTGTATCTTGTACCATTTAATTGTTCTACTCCGGGTAACACGATCTTTTCGATCCAAAACTCGGACAGGATATTCAGAATATGTCAAATCCGGTTCAAGTTCAACTCCCTCAACATCAACCACTTGATCAGGTACTTGCAGACACTTCTTCATTTGTGATACATGAAATACATTGTGCACGGCTGACAGTTGTTCAGGCAGCTTTAATCTATATGCCACCTTCCCACATTTTTCAATGATTTGAAAAGGACCAATATAACGTGGTGCGAGTTTGCCTTTGACTCCAAATCTATTAACTCCTTTCATGGGTGACACTTTCAGATAAACATAATCTCCCACTTTAAACATCAAGGGTCTACGTCTTTTATCTGCATAACTCTTCTGTCGAGACTGAGCAACTTTTAAATTCTTTTGTATCTGCCTAACCTTTTCTTCCGTTTTCTTCACCAGATCAACTCCATAAAACCATCTTTCTCCTGGTTCTGACCAGTTCAACGGAGTTCTGCACCTGCGGCCATACAATGCTTCAAACGGTGCCATTTTGATACTCTCTTGGTAACTGTTATTGTATGAGAATTCTGCTAACGGTAAACATTCATCCCATTGATCTTGATAGGTGAGAGCACAAGATCTTAACATATCTTCCAAAATTTGATTTACTCTTTCAGTCTGTCTCCCAGTTTGTGGATGATAGGCTGTGCTGTAAAGAAGTTTAGTACCTAATGACTTTTGAAACTGTCTCCAAAATTGCGAAACAAACTGAGTACCCCTGTCAGTAACAATTGTTTTGGGTATTCCATGTAAACTCATAATCCGAGCAACATATATTTCTGCATATCGAGATGCTCTATAGTCAACCTTCACAGGTACAAAGTGAGCTGACTTAGTCAAACGGTCCACAATGACCCAAATTGAATCAAAGCCTCTTGAGGTCTTGGGTAACCCAGTAATGAAATCCATACTGATATCTTCCCACTTCCAGGATGGAATGGGCAAGGGTTGTAACATTCCTGCCGACTTCAGGTGTACCGCCTTCACCTTACAACAAGTATCACATCTAGCAACATACTTAGCAATCTCAATTTTCATTTTGGTCCACCAGAATCTCTGTTTCAAATCTTGATACATCTTATTACTTCCTGGATGAATAGAAAACCTTGTACTATGTGCTTCATCAAGAATGAGCCGACGTAACTCTGGAACCTTTGGGACCACTAGCCGGTTCTTAAACCATAACACATCTGCCTCATCAATACTGAAATCTGTCTGTTGACCAGTTCTAACTTTTTCTTTGATGTGAGTGATTCCGGAATTTGTTCTCTGAGCAGATACAATCTGATCTTTGAGTGTTGATTCTACTGTGACACTAGTCAGCTGACCTTGTTGAATTATTTCAATATTCAACTTTTCCAATTCGTAACACAAACTGTAATCCATTGGCTTCACAGTCGTACAATTGCAATGATTCTTTCTACTGAGTGCATCAGCAACTACATTCGCTTTTCCAGGGTGATAGTGTACTTCTAAATCATAATCCTTTATCAACTCAAGCCACCTTCTTTGCCTCATATTCAATTCTGACTGAGTAAAGATATACTTTAAACTCTTGTGATCTGTATACATGTGGCAAGTATTACCCAACAAGTAATGACGCCATATTTTTAATGCATGAACCACAGCTGCTAATTCAAGATCATGTGTCGGATAATGTTCTTCATGGCGCTTCAACTGTCTTGAGGCATAAGCAATGACTCTGCCTTCCTGCATCAATACGCAACCAAGGCCAATACCCGAGGCATCACAGTAAACATCAAATGGCTTTTCTAAATCTGGTTGTGCCAAAACTGGAGCAGTTGTCAATGACCTCTTTAAAATTCTAAAAGCTTTCTCACATTCGGTAGACCATATGAACTTAGTTTGATTCTTCAACAACTCTGTGATTGGCTTGGCTACCTTTGAAAAGTCAGGTATAAATCGACGGTAATAACCCGCCATTCCCAGAAAACTTCGGACTTCATGAACTGAGATTGGTGGCTTCCAATTCAGAATATCTTTCACCTTGCCAGGATCTACTGCTACTCCTTCGGCTGACAACACATGTCCTAAGAATTGCACTTCTTTTAACCAAAACTCACATTTACTGAACTTGGCATACAATTGATGATCTCTCAGACGAGTCAGAACAATTCTGAGATGCTCAACATGCTCTTCTTCACTTTTGGAGTATACCAGAATATCATCAATAAAGACAACCACAAACTTGTCAAGTTCTGGCATGAAAACTGAATTCATCAGATACATGAAATGTGCCGGTGCATTAGTGAGACCAAAAGACATAACTAGGTACTCATACAGTCCATATCTGGTGGTGAATGCAGTCTTTGGAATATCTTCAGGTCGAATCTTAATTTGATGGTATCCTGATCGAAGATTGATCTTTGAAAATACCTTTGCCCCCGCAAGCTGATCAAAGAGCAGATCAATGCGAGGCAACGGATATTTATTCTTAATGGTTACTTCATTCAGCGGTCGATAGTCAACACACATCCTTAAAGTCTGATCTTTCTTCTTGACAAAAAGAGCTGGACATCCCCATGGTGAGGAACTGGGTCTGATAAAACCTTTGTCACGTAACTCTTGCAATTGATCCTTAAGTTCTGCTAATTCATTGGGTGGCATTCTGTAAGCTCTCCGGGATATTGGGGCAGTACCCGGTTTTAACTCAATCACAAACTCTACATCTCTGTCTGGTGGCAGACCTGGTAGATCATCTGGAAACACGTCTGGAAATTCACAGACTACCGGTATATCACAAATCTCCTGTACTGAAGTTGCACATACCCTTTCAACTGTTCTCTTTGGGATAGGAAGTTGGATAAGAAGATGAGATTTATTATCTGGCAGGTTCAACCTTATAGTTCTGTGCAGTGCATCTATAAGGGCTCCTCTTTGGTACATCCAATTCATACCCAGGATTACATCTATATCCTGTTTCTGTAATATTATCATTGAGGTAGGGAATATATGCCCACCTAACTCTATAGGTACGTCACGTACCATCTCCTTAGTACACAGTCGTCCCCCGGGCGACTGGATAAAGAAATCCTCTTGTGTTCCCATAATTGGAATGTCATACTTAACAACAAAGGTGCGATTTATGAATGTATGCGATGCACCTGAATCAAATAACAGTACTGCTGGATGATTAGCAACAGGGAACATACCCATCATAACAGGTTCTCCCTCTGGGATTGCACTTGCACCAGTGACATGACTTGCATCATCCCCACTTTCCATCATGGGTTCATCTTCTTCCGGATCTTCTTCATTGTCCTCTCCATCAGGAACAACCACGGCACCGACATCCTCTTCTACTGCCTGGGGCTGATGATTGGGATTCATCAGATCATTTAGCCTATGAACTTCCTCATGCAGGACTGTGTTGTACTGTTCCAGGTGTGTCACATAAAGCTCCAACTCACGAACACGAGCCCTGGCTTCTGTCTCCTTTTCCAGCGACTCATTCTGGAACTGTTTCCAAAAACGCATGTTGCGCTTCAGTCGCTCTACTTCTGATGTAAGCCTTGCAACCTCTGACTCCAAATCCGGGTTCGGATTACGGCTACTGCTTGCTCCATCAACTCTGGCGGCCAACTGATGACGCGGCACTCCTTGCGGACCCGTTTTCTTGCGAGGAGTCGTCTTCACACGTGCCATCCTAAAACAAGACAGAATTAGGACGATGAGAACAGATAGGGGGATCTGAAGGTTAGCATGAATAGGATTGAACCTTACTTAACCCAAACCACTTTAAAAGGGAAGGTAACTTAAGCAGGTTAATTAAACATGATGCATGCATCGTACTTACGATCTAACAGAAAGATTTAAGTAACACATGCAATCTTTATAACATAGGGCACTATACATGATACTTCACTACGAAGCTTTCAAATATGAGCTAAGGAAACTATAGAATGGATTAAGAGAAGCAAAAGCAGTTTGGACCCAAAATATCAGTATTAAATTTGTTGACCCAAATCATTTTGAAGTTTTACAAGGTAATACTACAATAACCCGAGTGATTATGCTCTGGTACCAGCTGTCACAGAACCTCCTAATTATGATGGCCCACAAGCACACGTCATTGTCATAATGACCTCTGACAGTCGTACTTATGTTCACCATAACTTAAAAGGCCTGCTTTCCTCCGAACAGGATCCAATCACAGGAGTATTGCAATATTACAACAGTTTATTCAAAATATTCAACAGAGTAAAGTAGCGGAAGTCTTACAATAACTTAGGTTACAAACCAGTTTTCAAACTTAAAACCTTAGGTAACATTATTACAAACCAGTAGTAGAGAAGTATCGGTAGTAACTTTATTACAACACACAAGCGAGATGCCTTGCCCAAAGGCCACACAATCTACTCGTCGTCACTGTCTTCAACCACGACGGTCATGCAACAAGGCTCGAAGCAGACTTGTTCATGAACCGCACCTGCAACAAGGGGTTAACAAACCCTGAGTACGAGAGTACTCAACAAGACTTACCCGACTAAGACAAAGACTCCAAGGGCATGCTAGCTTTAGGGAATCAAGGTACGGGTAATCAAGAATCAAATTTTCTTTTTGCAGAAAAGCTTATTAAAGTAAGTCCTTATCTTCAACATTTTACTTTTACCATTGATGGTTCATTAACCAATTCTAGGTGATCCTAATCTAGATCAAAGTAATTATCATCAAAACCTTTCTCATTCTTTCTTTCAATTCCAGTTCTTAACTACGATGTTGGTGTAAGGCCAAGACTCCTTTCTCGTGGAGTAACGACGATTCGAACCGCTTCATTTACCCAGCTGGGGATTCCTAACCACACGACATATGTAGAACTGAATCTTGCATATATCAACTCTTACTCGGGTTTTCCCAAAACCAGAATGTGTCCATCGCCACTCGAGAGCACAGTACTCCTCGAACCCGGCCCGATTCTAGCCCCGAGGGTACACGTTACTCTCGCCATCTCTCCACTCCCAGTGCGAGGTTAGACGTTCTCGTAATGGACTAACCAAAGTAAGGCTTACCCGACATGGGCACATGGCTAGTACTAATAAAAACTCCATGACGCGAGGGCCAACAACGTACGGTCCTTAACTGATAAGGCGGAAACAATACAGTGGGACTCCTTTCCCAATGCATGTTAGCAGTGGCCAAACCACCCGCCCGATCTTACAAGTTCATTCACATATTTCAATATTCATTCGATATGCCGTCATGGCTATGTAAACATTCATTTAAAAGCTTAACTTCTAAGCATAGCGAAGCATACTACGCATTTTCTGTAAATCAGGTATCAAGGTTGATATCACAATAATCAAGGATGATAATGCAGCAATTAGGTTATCACTCAACTCCTAATTACTTAATGCAGTCAACCATAATATAAATAATAAAACATTTATAAAACTCAAGGTAGGGTTTAAATGCACCGGGGCTTGCCTTGCTCAAACACGACGACCGACTCAGACTCGAGGACTTCACCCCCTGGTCCGGAACCCACCGACGATCGCTCTTCTCCGGAAGCTTGATCGACGACTTCGGCTTCCTCGAAAGCGGAGACTACACGAATACATAACATGCTTTAACATGATGTTCGATGATAAACATGATGCTTGATGATAACATGCCACGGTTACGATTTGAGTACAACTTTTCTTCACGGTACAGTCGCAAACAGAAAACCTACTAACTAGAAGCGGCGATTCCAGCGATACCAGCTTTTAACCTAACAAGTTACTAACGAGCTCAATCATGAAATTAAGGTGCCAAAGATCACAAAAGGGTAGTGATCTAAGGACATCACTCAATCAAAAGGCACACAACACTTTAAAGTTCTCAAATTAATATTTATTTTCTATTTAATAATTAGGGCATAATTAGAAGTTGATCAAATTTTACCTAATCAAGCTCAAACTTTTTCTATGGGTTAAGAATGAATTACAACAGTGTTATAATAAATTTCATAATTTTTGGATAAATAAATTAATTATTAAAATTACTGGAAGTTGCATTTAATCTTTAATGAAACTAATTAATTCTACTGCTCAAAGTATTCAAATTCATGATTTAACATTTTTCCTAGATAGTTTATACATTGAAAAGCTTACACAAAAATTTTCATGAATTTTGGAACTCTACACAATTTTTAATGAAATAAACAAATAACAACACTATTCATTTATTTGAAAAAGAAAAACAAAAACAAAATCGGGCTGACTTTTCTTTTTCCCCGCGGTCCGGCCCAACCAGACGGCCCGCTCACGCGCCCGCACGCGCGCTCGCGACCGGCCCAGTCGCGCGGCCCAGCCCAGCGCTGGCCTGCCTCGCGCCCGCCCGCTCACTCTCGCTGACATCGCGGTCCCACTCGTCATCGCCTTCCTCCCGCCTCCTTCGCTCTCTCCCCGACTCGGCCATGCCCGCACGGCGGCCGGCCGGTGAGCACGGCTTCGGACACCCAACCAAGCGACACCATAGCACTAGCACAACAAGGCGAATCCATTTTACTACCTCGCAGCTATCCTACGGCTTCGGAAAGGTTCTCCCGACGGCCATGGCAGCACGGCGGCTACGGTGACCAGCGTCCCGATGATCTACCACGCTAGCGTCTAAAGCAAAGGCACAGGAAGCACCAGAAGCTCACCGCGGTTGCAGCGAAGCACTCGGGAAGCTTGGAGCAGCAGTGGAAGAGGCCGACCACGTGAAGCGGCACGGTCGCCGGAGCTGGGCACGGGAACGAGTGGCCGCGGTGATTTAGACGAAATTGGGCTGGCTTGGGTGGTTCACGAGGTGCGCGAGGCCGAGGCGAACGTGATGGCGTGCTTTTCGTGGCTAGAGGTGACTCGACGGCGGCAGCGGCGAGCGGTGGAGCTAGCGGCGGCGGTGGTGGCGAAAACGGTGAACGCCACTGTGAACCTCGGTATATATAGAAGGAAATCGCGTCTACAGAGCAGCACTGCAGTGCTATCGCGCTGGCGATCCTAGCGCGCGCGAGAAGCTCCTGGACGTCGCCCGGCGGCTCGCCGGCGCCCATGCCGCGCGGTGCCCGGCGGCGATTGGTCGCGGCACTGTAGCTGTTCCCCCCAACTTTGAATTTTCAAACTGTTTTCTCAAATTACTCTCAAAATCATGTAACAACTTGAAAAACTTCCAATCTATGAAATCTTCAGAATTTCAAGCTCTACAAGTTTTGTATTGAACACGTTTTCAAATTATAACTGGATTTTGAAATTTGAATTTAAACTCAAAAGGGGACACATTTTTCAGATTTGGTAATTTAGAAATTACTTTTGATTTTATATTGAAACTTCAAAATCTCCCAACATCAAAGTTGTATATCTTGACCAGACCTACAACTTTGCTGTTCAAAACTTTTTAAAATTCAGCCTCCATTTTGAAATCTTAGTTTGGGGACAAAAATGAATTAAATTTGAAATTTGTTTATTTTCAAAATTGCTCCACATTTTACACTAAAACTTTGAAAACTCAAAACACCAAAGTTGTAGCCCTTGAAAAGTTCTACAAACTTGGTTTTGAACTTTTTTTCCAAATTTTGCTTAGATTTTGAATTATTTCAAAAGGGGTAAAACAGGGTTTTGAAATTTAGGGTTTTCGGAGGAATTTTAAATCGAAATTTGTTGCTACTTTGATTGGTGATTACTTAGTGATCAAAACCTCACCCAAGGGCATCATTTGGACCAACATGACATGGTTGACCAAATGCCACTCTTGGTTGACCAATTAGCTTTTAAAAATTCTTTTACATTTCTCCCCAGATTTGAATTTAAATTTGAATCGGAAAACTCGTGACAAGTTTTGGGACTCCAATTCAAACTCAAATTTGGAGCTTCATTTTAAATGTTGTACTTGAGCTCATACCCTACACTTGACACTAGTGGGCAACACAGTCGCACACCTCAATTTACGCAGGGCATGGACTAAGTATTTGCGGTGGCATTCGAAATTAGGGTTTTCGGGTTCGGAGCACACCACTGAGAAACACATTCAACCTAAATAAGTAAACTCGTTTTAGTTGATGCATAACAAGTTTAACCTAACAGGGATGCTTTGCAATGCATTATGATGACATGGCAGATTAATTAGCACTATAACACCCGGGGTGTTACACCGGTGGGAGAGCGCGCCGCCATCGAGCGGCTTCGCTGCGGTGCCCTGTTCCCGGTGTTCGCACACACACGCGTCTCGGCGACCGTGCCGCACAACGGCGGTGCGCTTAGTTCTTGTCCTTCTTTTGTTCTGTTACCCTGTTAGGGTTAGTTAGGGTTTGGATGAAGTTTTCTTTGCTCGATCTAAAATCGGGTTGTTTTTTATTTCTTTATTTCTTCTCCGATTTGAAATCGGTTTACCCGATCTAGGTATCTTGTCAATAGACCGTGGCTCCGATGCCATTGTGAATATACTTTGTTCATTGGTTCGTTAGATCGGGTACGAATCACAGTAGAAATAGCAAGATCTCGATTTGCAGTAGGTATACGAGGCCTAAAACAACTACTACCACGACTGCTAGTAAGAGGAAAGGATAACAGTGGAATGCGCAAACCGTCGTTGGGAGCAGGAGTAGCCGATCCAGAGGAAGCGCCGGTGTTGGGGTCGTTCGCCGGCGCCATGGGATCGGTGGTGCTTCCCGTCGCTGGCAGCGCCCCTCTCACGATCGGGATTAGGGTTAGGAATGTCGGTGGGGAACTGGCTGCGTGGTTAACCTCGTACCTCGAGCCCCGTCCCCCCACCTCCTATTTATAGCGCTGTGCGACGGGGGCCCACCAACCATATTGGGTTGGGCGCCCCCGATCAGGGCGCGAGAACAAGGCCCAAAAGGCCGTTGGGCCTAATGGAGGGAGATCACTTCCAACACGCATTTCCACAGGCCGCGCCAGCGGCGGGAGAGGACGCTGGTGCGCGCGGTGGCAGCGGTGGTCGGGAGGCAGGCGAGGATCGCCTGGATCACCTCGTCCGGGAGAGCACTGATGCGATCCTCCGCGACCATGGTCGCTGCGCTGTGCTGGTGGTGCGCTGCTGCCTCGTCAATCTGCCGGCTGCGGCGCCTACTGTACTAGGTTTTTTCCCGTCGTGGAAAGGGGTAAAGAGTAATTTTAGGAAACCGATCCCCTTTTCCTGCAAAAAGAGGATTATGAAAAAAAAGTACTCTGACTGATCAGGCAGCAGTTTTTCTCAAGCCCTTTCCTTCTTCCTCTCTCTCACTCAGTCACTGACGTGTTGGGTGCCCTAGTCGCGCTAGCAGGGAAAGCCATGTGCATGCGCTACGGCTCCTTAACAGTGCCCCTGCGCAGTTAGTTGCACCTGCTTTTTCGAAGTTAAATGAGTCTTCGAATGAAGCTAGACAGGAGAACCAGACTAACTGAAAAACAGGTGCAACTAACTGCGCATGCGCGCCGCCAAGGAGCCGCAACACGTGCGCATCGCTTCCCCTACTAGCGCACGTGTGCCGAGTAAGGGGGATGGCCCGCATCCACCCTCCACGCTTGGTCCCACGAAAAAAGAAATGGACCAGAAACAGAAAATGCGTACGTACTGGTTTCGGACGTAGAAGGAAACGGAAAGCGCGCGTCTCTAGCGCGACTAGCGCACCCACGCTGAATAGTTTTTGGGTCCAGCTAGCCGCCATGCCGCCGCCATCGGTAGGTGAGCCATGTCAGCTGCCCGCATCAAGTCCGCTTAGGCCCGAGCACAAATCATGTTTTCTCATTCCTCTATAATGAGTTTAAAGGGGTATAGGGATCTAGTGGAGTTGGTCTAAAGCGTCGAGATAGGAGGAAGCATAGAGTTCATGGCGTAAAAGCAACACTTGTATACTTAGGGGTTTATTTGGATGCAGTCGTGTTCACATGAGTTCACGTGTGCCGGATTGGATCAGAGAGAAAATTAATTATTTTTTCACCCAAAATCCGCCCAAACACATGTAGGGCTTGTTTAGATGAACTCATATCCACCGTAGTTAATTTCATTCTAATCCACTTCAACGCATGTGGATTGAGGCGGACGTGAGTGCATCTAAATAAGCATACAGATTGAAATAGATTCGAGTCCATCCAAAGTTCCCAACAAGGCATAGAGCTTGTTAGCATCCAAATGTGTTGGTGTGGACTAGGGTGGAAAGTAGTTAATTTTTCACCCTAATCTACCTCGTAACATGTGGATTATTTGAGATATGAGCACATCCAAACAAGGTCTTCGAAAATAGTATCTTTTACCTCTTGGGTCACCGTTCTGTTTTGGCTTGATTTGCTTCAAACTCAGAAACCGGACATCTATACTCTTAACGAAAATTCATTTAAATTATCTCTTCGCTCCAGTCAGAAGTACTTTTCAAGATGGTTTCATCTTTTTTATTTTAAAAAATCTGAGAAGATTTTTAGACCACAAAAATTTCTCTATAGCTCTAAAGATTTGGGGGGAAAATCCAAAAGATAATTTGGGAAATGTCAAACCTAAATATAATATTCAGAACTTGTGAATACTTTTTTTTGAGGCAATACAACACTGGGGCCAATCAATTAACCAAAGGCTCATTGAAAGTATCTCATAAAGTGTGTGGCCTGTCCAAAGGCATGTGCTCCTCTACTTCCATGGCAGAATAGACAAAGATTGTATATAGTGTGCGCAGACGAATGTGTATGTTGTATCGTTGTTTGTTGATGTAACGAGACAATTGTTCAATGACAAATCCGGAAGTCGCACAGTTCGGTAATAATGTCCCTAAGATCAAGCTACATAATGATTTCATATGCGAAGCGTTCTCACAAATCGATGTCTTAATGTAAATAAAACTCCCTCCGAACTCCTTTGAGACTTGAAGCAAAAACTCCCTTGAACTCTTCAGAACCTTTATGCTCAGTTCAGAATATACTTCAGGGCCAGTTTAGATTGCAAATATTTTTCATTATATATAATTTAATCTATGTTGGAATAGAATAATTTCCACATTCCAGGAGAGGCATGAAACTAGCAAAAATTCTAAAACCTGATCCAAAACTGCATCGGTACCATCCGAAAGATTGCCACACCCCTATAGCAGACTAAAAAAACAGCGGGTAGATCCGTAGGAAGGATAATTCAAATATACAATGGGAATATAAAAAGTTTAACCATTAGTATCAAAGTGGAGGTGAATCAGTCTTTCTGTGCCATAGTACCAATTCTACCAATACAGAGAAGTTGCAGGCTGTTCCATTTCTATGAACCGTGCAGGCTACGGTTACAATACATTGCTCAATGAAAAGTAGGGTTCAATGCAAGATTACCCAACTAGTTTTTCTACTGATGCATATATAGATGTGTCTATGCTTACACAAATCAACACCTTGCGATGAGTACTAGCATTCAACCCATGTTTTGCCCAATCAACAAACTGAGCAAATTTTGCCATTAAGCAGCCCTAGGTGCCTAGGTAATTCTGAGCCCCTTTGTGATTGTAAATGAGATCAAGCATCAGAAAGAAGTGTGAAAATTTCACATATTGTTTCTAAAAGATGTAAATGCACACATAAGCTGTAAGCACAGTTGTTAGCAGAACAGATACTGCATTAACAGCATCGTTGTCCAGGATAGTCATCCCAGAAATCTTTGTAACCGTGGGACCCCTTTTGCTGACCACCTACAGAGCAACAATAAAATATTATCATATGGAAGTTGCAAGATAATAATTTGCTAAAAAGTCATTAATTTTCAAACAAAGTCAAGCTTGTTAATTTATTTTACTGCAAGAGACCCCTGCTCGCAGAAGGAGCAAATTCTGGTATCATTCTAAATGATTGTTTATATTTGAAACATCCAAATGTACTTGTTCCGGTCTTGAACAAATATCAGAACTGTTAACAGACGTACAGAAGAAGCCCTATTGATATTCTACTTTGAACATGGTGATAAAATGAACAGATGTTTTTGTGCCCTTTGCAGTTATCACTGATTAAACAACCTCAGGTGTCCTAAAGCAGAGGAAGGTCTTACAACTAAGTACTATCACAATGCACTAGTGGCCTCTTGATGCAATCTTCAATGAAAAAGCAAGGCTTTTAGAGACTATTCTTTTCTCCAATAGCATATTACCAAGGTGGCACAGAACAGTTTACCTTCTTCCGAACACTGCAGTACCCACTAAATTGAAGTGTAGCTCCCAGCAATGAATCAATTAGACTCCCAAGCAAACCAGCTGCAGCAGAGATGGGTAGTACTAGGAGCTGCCAGAGGGCCATATCGGAAGAACATTCAGCAGTCAACAGTCCAACAACAACGAAAGTGAGACCAATGATAAGGCCTCCTCCTGTGGCAGCAAGAAGTCCTTGTATGGTCACTCCACCATTTGTACCCTTCCTGACAGGCTTGTAGAGCAATACTGTTATCAGCTCACAGATAAACACTACAGAAAGAGTAATATTCATTTGAGAATTCGCCAGCCCTTCTGGTTACAAAAGCAAGTCAATTTAGCCTTCTCAATTACTAAATGTAAGCCACCCAAGCAATCCGAGTCTCGTTTCTATTTTCTTCTTCATTGCTCGCCCAGCTAAATTAATACTACCACTATCATGTGTAAAGAACCCATCTTTGCCAATGTAGTCTAAATGAAGGGCAACAAAAATATTTATCTACTTTGTTAATCCTTATACACAAATCTAAAATGACTTGCATTTGGAATGCGATGGGGTAAAATCTATACAAGAAATGGAAATGAAACAGTAAATATTCTGTCTAATATGTAGAAAACAATAATAGTCATAATATGTTACATGGTGTAGCCAACATAGTTAGTAACTTCGTATGAAAAAAAACTACTCCCCATTAATGCTAATTGTAAATACTCGGTAGTGCACACAACACAAAGAAAAGGACTCTCAATACTCATCTGTCCTAGTACTCTATATTAGATCAGCTTTCAAAAAAATTACAGTGAGCTGTTACGCCTTAAATTCAACTTCATTACAAAACAGCATTTTGGAAGTAGTAATATATTCGATGGTTGAACGCACAACCCACCATGGAAAAAAAAAACTGAGCATAAAATTAGGGAAGTGGACAAGGTCTGTGGTTTTTGTCCCAACTTTGCACATCAGGAGAAAGGTTTCACATGATTGTCTACGAAATGCATGCATTGTGCATTTTGTATGTGATAATATCTGTACTGTATTAGGCCAGGAAGGCATATTGTATGCTTACCTGATGAGGAAATGATAGATCTTATGGGTTTTCTTAATGTGATGACTCAGTTCTTGTTCTTATATGTTAGTTCAATGCTACAAATAATTTGGATATGGCTTGAAGGGTAGCAAGCCCATGACTTTGGAGTTTTGACATTTCAGATCATTTGACCAGAAGTCAAATATGGTGGCTCTATCCAGTCAAATTGAGTGCACAAGACATGCACAGTAGGTTTGACAGATTAGGAAAAACAGCCAGATTTTGCAGCCTGGCATGAACTACATATACAATCATGACTGAAGATAACACATGGACAACATTAGTACGTAACACAGTATATCTTGTCGCATGGAAAAGGACACTTACCTTAAGGGTTGTAATAAGCCTCGGTTGTTCATTACTAAGCACACCGATTTCAGATGACCAAGTATCTCCATTGCAGCAACAGTAGTGGCCAATGATACCACCTATAATACCAGTTATAAGCTTTGAATCATTTGAGTCCAAGCACTGATCTTGCCCTCCAGTCATTAGTGCAAGTATCACAACCAGTACAGTGGCAATTGTGCTATTTGCTAGAACTTGGATCCTATAAGATGTAAAGTAATATAGTAAGATACACCAGCAAGGTTGACTTGACAAAATACACCAGCAAGGTTGATTTGACAAAACTGCAGCTGCTAAGGTATATCTTTATGAAGTCTGAGCAAAAATCAATCATATGATCGAGAAAAGAAAGAAGAGGTTCACAAGATGTTTTTAGCTTCTGTCATGTATAGCTTTTTGAACTGAGAAAAGAATGTTACCAATTCGAGAATAATTTCAAGAGAACAGATTAAGCGACACATAATGTAATTTCATTGATACAATTAAACATGTAAAGCTTGCAGGGACCCTAGAATTTATAACATTTTGGCTTAAGTTGGAACTGCAATTACTGTTCCACTGTATGCATGCTGACAACAGCATACAGTGATAACTCTGAACAAAGATAGTGGCAACACATGATTTAGTTTCATCAAAGCAATTAAACATGTAAAGCTTGCAGGGAAGTTCCCTAGAATTTATAACATTTTGGCTTTAGTTGGAACTGAAATTACTGTTCCAGTGTATGGATGCTGACAACAGCATGAAGTGCTAACTCTGAACAAAGATAGTAGTAACACACAACTGGGGAGGAGGTATGTACTTGGTAACCATACCAGGCTCTCTCTCTGCATCGTTGTGTATGTGAGTTGAACACTGAATGTTCCTTTTTTTACTAGTAGTCACTACTATACTTGGAATTCCTACAGGAATTGTTGTGGGCACGCTACAACGAAATGGTGAGACAGACACAGACAGAGAAGGGACCTGTCTGATTTATGGCAGGTGATAGCTTAGCTCATGCGCAAAACATTCTGGGTGAGATTCGCAAATTCCCAAAAGAGAGAGTGTTTGGTTACCAGTTGCGCTGCCCGCCCTCCTTGAAGTCCTCCTCGACGCGGCGCTTGCGGCCCTCCCCGATCTTGGTTACCTTGGACGAGGAGAAGAAGAAGGCTAGCAGCAGCGCCCCGTACCTGTAGCCGCAGGCGATGTGGACCGCCATGACGACGAAGCCGGCGGCCCCGCCCGAGGCGTCCAGGGAGCGGCGGCGAACCGCGCGCGCGGCGATGGCGGCCGCCAGCGCCGCGCCGACGGCCGACCGGACCGCGAGGGGGGAGGCGAAGGCGCTGGGGATAGCCATGGCAGGGCGGGCGCGCCGGTGCCACTCGGCGTCAGCAGCACTCGGCAGTCAGCCGCGGGTCGCAACCAGAGCCGCCGGTGAAGCGAATTTGTAGGGGAGTTGGGTGCGAAGCCGGAGAACGGAGATGACTCCCTGACCACGTTGGCTTCTGCTCACTCTGCTAAAGCCTCCTTCACACTGCTGAAGTCTGTTCGGCGTTTTCACGTGCGAAATCACGTGGGAGACAAATAAATGGACATGGAGCACCATCAGCCTCCACATTTCCTCTAAGGCCGCGTTCACTTCCCCCTCCCAACCCAAAATATTTCCTCTTACACACATCACATCAAATCTTTCGACGCATGCATGAAGCATTAAACGTAGATAAAAAAGATAACTATTTGCATAGTTTGTCTGTAAAGTTCGAAACGAATCTTTTGAGTCTAATTAATCCATAGTTGGACAAATTTTACCAAATAACAACGAAAAGTGCTACAGTAACTTTTCAGCTACTTTTCGCGAAGTGAACACACCCTAATATTTTTTTTTTGAGCATCAATGGGGCAGGTGCTCTGCCTTTTCATTTAGGCTGTGTTTAGTTCTATTGAAAAATACACTATGCAAAAAAAAGATTCTTCGTCACATTAAACTTGCGATATATGTATGAAGTACTAAATGTGGATAAAATCAAAAATTAATTGTACAGTTTGGTTGTACTTTGCGAGACGAACGTTTTGAGCCTAATTAGTCAACGGTTGGACAATTATTACCAAATACAAACGAAATGCTACAGTATCACTACAGTGAATTTTGGTAGTCTAAATTTGGGAACTAAACACAGCCTATATATAGGAGAATATGTACAAAGTTTCGGACATTCAGGTTTATCCTTTGCCTTGCCCGTGGTTCAGATCAAATCAGTGTATTCTATACTTCACCTAGCAGAAAAGAATTTTTTGCTTGTGCTTAGGGGGTGTTTAGTTTCTCCCCTAAAAGTTTTTACCTCGTCACATCGGATGTTTTGACACATGCATGAAGTATTAAATGTAGACGAAAAAATAACTAATTACATAGATTGCGATAAATTTGCAAGACGAATTTTGTAAGCTTAATTAGTCTATGATTTGACAATGTGATGCTACAGTAAACATATGCTAATGACAGATTAATTAGGCTTAATAAATTTGTCTTGCGGTTTTACAGGCGAGTTATGTAATTAGTTTTTTTATTAATATCCGAACACCCCTTCTAAAATCTCATGAAACATCCGATGTGACAACCTAAAATTTTTTAGGTCAGCAATTAAACACCCCCTTAGTTCGTGCATATGCCGATCAATGTATAGTGCTTTCTCAATAATCAATATGTTATCATGACGAGTTTTATCGTATCTTTAGAGACAAACTAAGCCCTTGATTACTTCACTTCCAAATTCCAAATTTTTACACTATCTCTCCATCACATCAATCTTTAGATGCATGAATGTAGCACTTAATATAGGTAAAAGAAATAACTAATTACACAGTTTGGTTGTAAATCAGGAGACGAATCTTTTGAGCCTAATTAATCCATGATTAAACACTAATTGCCAAATACAAACGAAAGTGCTACAGTAGCAAAATTCCAAAAAAAATTTACGTCTAAAACCCCCTAAGAAGCCTAGAGCAGCATTCGGGCAACCAAAAAAACACTGGCCGTCTGCATCCCATAACGCCAAAAGGTAGGTAACTTTTTTTCTCCAAGAACCTCAAATGTAGGTAAACAAAAACACACCCAAAGTGGAGGCCATCAGAGGCACAAGCACAACACAAGTAGAAGGTACTACTAAATAGTTAAGAGAACAAAAAAGAGAAGAACTCATACAAAGCACTACATACGGAAAGCGAATTCAACACATAAGACATTGAAATACAATATCCACCAAGAGTGCGTTCGGTTTGAGCACAAGGTTGGATGAAATATAGCCATTCATGGATATCAAGCAACCAAACGCACCCCAACTTTATTGCTGTATGTTTTCATTTGTAACTAATGCAAAGGCTACAGAATCTCCATATACTGGCTACCATAATTCACCGCTTCAAAGCGGCGAATCCCTTCAAGTCCCGGCCAGCTTGTGTGGACTGCATATTGATTACAAGTTTGTCATTTGGAACACAAATGCTGTGTAACTCCTCCGTATATACTTGCTGTGTTTGTTTTCTATGAGGGTAACGGTGACCCTGTTCTGAAAGGTTACACTATATTGACACAACATCCTAACGAATTCCACCTTGTAATATGCTGGCGTGAGTGCCCCTATTTCTACATGTTCAAGTAAATCCAAGGCAATGTCTTCTTCCCCATGTCCCAGAATCCACGAATAGCATTGGCATCCACTTTTATCCTGAAAGAAAGTATAAAAAGATAACATATAAGACAAGAAATAGCCCACTTATGTCCCATGGGACATATATATATTGAATCTTACAGATGTGAATAAACTATTTGTATTTTTTTTATCACAAACATAGACCTCACAAATCATGCGTGAATGTGGTCATAGCAGTCTCCTATAGAAGAAAATGTGTAAAAAAAGCGTAAAACTCACGCTCAAATTTCCCCACTTAGAGCATCTGCATGAGCCTTTCTAAAATTTATTCTCCAAATCATCATTTAGAGGATCATTTGGGTAAAACTCGTTTTCTATACTTTTGTATCCTCCAATAGCTCTTCTAAATCTTGTGCACACTTTAGAGAGCCATCCTCGCTCTCCATTTTTGTCTAATGAAAAATCCAGAATAAAGGATGTCTATATTCGAAGATTCAATTAAAGAGGCTGTTGGCGAGTAATTTTTTTCACTAAGATCTCTATTTCTATAAATTAGAGAGTCTCTTAAAGTTGCTCTTATATAATGTCATTCTAGTTTTAGTTTAAATCATTTTTTGGTGTTATCAATCCATAGAAATTGGATTTGGACCAAAGGACAAAAAAATGATAAAATTGCACACTTACGTTACGCCAAACCAGATAATCCACCACGATCTTTTTCACACCAGAGCATTTCTTAAGAAGATGTAGCAAGGCTAGCTTAATGACATACCCACTCACGGCGAACCTGACCACCAAAACTTCACACTTAGAAAGTTTACCGACGTCCTCCAGATATTTCTGGTATTTCTGAATTCCCTGAAATCACGTGAATACGTGATAGAACATAGAAGACGTGAAAGTCAGGATTATATATATATTCTTTTTTACTTGAGAGTAGAGATAGGAGTAGATAATATGGATACATGTATATATGAGTGCTGCTATATATGCATATATATTATATATATAATTTATTTGTGCAAACCCGTCACAAATGGCACATCAAATGGTTTAAGCAATTGGTGGTTACCTATTTTTTTTCTCTCCAACACACAAGAGAACTGTGCATCAATATATTATGATAGAACAAACGATCCAATTACAAGCTGACTCCAGGACATGAGTTAGTGTTTTTAACACATACACGCCCTTTGCGGATGTAAACAGCCATATCCAGTAACTAACCCACACCTCTCCGCCCAGAGCCTTGGCTCCAGCCATCACCCAGAGCATTGCTTGCTTAACAATCTCCTGTAGCACCATCCGGACATCTAGGTTAATCCCTCAAACACACAGCGGTTCCGATGCTTCCAGATTGTCCATAGGTAAGATGGCCCTGTTCGCTTGAACTGTTTATCAACCATGGTACAATATTTTTCTCTCATAATAAACAACATTAGCCGGTTTATCAGCCACAGAAACCATCAACCGAACAGGACGATCACCATTGTGTTGCATTTTGGGGGTGTTGTCGCTACCACTTCTCTGGAACATATCAGAATCAGGCCCAGGCCCTGGGGCTAGGTTCTGCAGATCCACTCTACCCAACGTCAAACTCTAAACTTGCTCGGCAAAGACACATGATGTGAGCAGGTGTTGGACGGTCCCCTCCTCCTGGTCGCACAACAAGCACTTGGATGGATGATGCAACCCATGACGTGCAAGGTGGTGGTCCACTGTCTAGCATTTGTTGTGTGAGACGAGTCATATAGGAACATCTTGTACTTCAGTGGAGCCCACGACTCCCACACCGTCTTGCACGGTTATTCGCTTGCTGAAAAGCTACGGTGAAAGTACTGTTCGTTAATTTTTTGTGAGAGAAAAATATTATTTGTTGGCTAAAAAAATACGACTTATAAGCCAACAGGGCAACATGTAAACTCCCAACTCCCGAGGGATGCTGGTCTGGTTGGTCGTCTCCGAGCTGGACCTCTTCGATGGCGTTCCATAGCCATAGGTAGTCAACAATTGCAGGAACCAAAAGTCTTGTTGATGAAAAAGTGGATCTGCAAACACAAAGGGCTAATACCTAATCCGATATCCAAAGCGTGCCAGTCGATTTGACCTGTTAATCGACAATGATGATAACTCGAGTACTTTGGTCCTGACAACAGCGATACGCCCGGAAGCCACGGCCAAGAGGTACTCACACGGAACTCGAGGATCGTCGAAGGTCGCACTGAAGCGATGCAGCTCGTCGAATCGATGAGAACTCGTAAAAAGAAAAATATGTAAATTGACGAAGTCGTCGAAAAGTAAGTAGATGCAAATAGGAGTAAAATTGGTTTGATATTGATTGATATATCTTTTACATTGTCCCTCAGTCTATATTTATACCCTAATCCGAAGAAACATAACCAGACACGACTAGAACACCGAGTCCATATCTAAGGAAAAGCATGACTCTTACATGAATCATACTCTAACAAATATAGAAAAGAAAAACAATACCTATCTACTTCCTTGTCCGTCTTAATTATGATAAAATTTTCATCGGCCTCCTCTCCATCGGCATGCTTTCCGTCATCACAAGCTTCATCGGCAGTAGTCTTCAGATCTTCCTTCATCGGCATCGGCAATAACATATCCGATCTTGTCAGCAACGCCTTTGAGTCTAAGTCAAACGACAACCTTTCCATCAGTCACCACCATTCATCGGCAACAATCCTCACAGGCTGATCTTCATCGGCACCTTTCTACCAGCGTAATACAATAACTTTTCATCTGCCGATTAGCCCACTCTGATCATTTTGACACGTGCCAAAAACAATGTCAACACATGCCCCCCAATTTCAGAGTATAAAATCATTAATGTTCCGAAATTTACTCTAGACAACAATTGCCTTCACCCAATTATCTAGTTCATCCTCCAAGCATGATATAATCTGTTACCAAATCTAATCGAATTCAGCCCTGATTCACGCGTCTCAGTAAATATCGCACAATCTTCGATCACTCTCGTTCCGATTATTGTTAAGATACAAAAGCAATAGTCCATCGGTAAGAACCTAACACAGTACCGCTGCCGATCTCGGAATTAGAATATCATGTACACCGAGATTTCTTCCGAGTCATGATTGCTTGCCATCAAACACCTGCACAATCCCTTGATTATCATGCGAACAGTTACCATATCCATCTGAACCACCTCGACCTACACGCGCGTGGCAGAGAGATAAGTCCAGAATGCCCCTATTCCAATCGGCCTATAAATACATCTCTTCCAAATGCTCGTCTTCTACCCTTAGACTCCAACCTTCAACATCTTCTCTCTCCGGCGGCGACCCCGATGAGCAACCGTGCAAACCCAACCAACAAGAACCTTCCCCAGCGGCAACCTCGAGTCTCCAGCCGCGTCTCTATCCTTCTCCAGATAATGGCAATCAACTTCGACGTCCCTGCGGTTTGTTTCACCTTCATCCTCTTTTACTGCAATTCCTTTTGCCCTTGCAAGTTCATATAGTTGGTGATTTTCTTTCTCTTTTCCTCTGTTCTTTTGATCCTCCAAACTTAGGAACTATGCAACAAGTTAGTCATCCCAACCAATCAGCCGCACATCCAATGTTTAGGTCCAATGGGCAACCTAGATCCAACCGATTTGATCATTGCAGAGACTAACAGAATTCCCTTCAGAGCCCAAAATTTCTCTTTAGATTTATGGAAGGATACTTTCCGATCTTGGCCTAAAACCACCAAAGGGTGGAAAGATTGGTATCTGAGGGTAATCGGGTCGATGCAAGTATACTGGGCAGAGCGAAAACTAGACCAATGCATCAAACTGTCCATTGCCGATATGCAAAAGAATGAGTCGATGATGATTGCTGCCGCTTATTTCTGGTCAGACATAATAAATACCTTCATGTTTGGACATGGCCCAGCCACTCCCACTCTTGCTGATGTATACATGCTCACCGGCTTAGATATTTCAACTACCGATGATGCCTTCGTTTACAGCAGAAAATCTGAGTACAAGGTGAATACCCGTAACATCGGTGGTTGGACAGAGTATATCCAAGAATACAGGAAGACCGGGACAGTTGGTCAGAGGGAACACGCCACATTCCTAAACATGTGGTTAGAAAAATTTATTTTCTGTGGTCGATTGGTAGGGCCAACCAATGTTTACCTCCCCGTAGCTGAACTACTGGCCAACGGTGTAAGGTTCTCTCTTGGCCGATATCTCCTGAGCTCCACTTATCACCTCTTACAACAAGTGTCTCAGAAGCTTCTGCTTGGTGAACCCATCGGCAACTTAGGAGGCCCGTGGTGGTTCGTTAACATGTGGCTGAATGCCCACATGCACAAACGCTTGCAATGGGATTTCTTTGCTCAGCAATTCCCGCGAGATATCGCCGAAGACTATGAACTTGGAGATGAAGAATCGGCAACACGCCCACCCCTCAATTTTGGTGAGGCCATAATAGTTCTTCCTGGGACAGAGGCCAACGAAGACCAGATCGGCCAATTTTTCCAAAGCTTTTACAACGGTCTCTCCCGTGATCATCGGGCCTGGATGCCCTATATCGACGAAGAAGCCAGATTCCCCCTTCTCTTCAATTTTGCCGATGATGCCTTGAACAAGGATGATGAACTTATGATGACCATCATTACTCCCCGGGCAATCCCAGTGAATACATTCGGTAGTGGGAAGAACACCAACACCACCTATGAATTCTACAATCCATCGGCAGTATCACATCAATTGGCCTTTGGACAGCTGCCAATCAAACTCTGCTTTACCGATGTGATTAAGCCGAGAGAAACAATCACCAGCGGGTCGGACTGGAGCAAGCTAGTGCGACTCTCCCCTAATGTCGATACTAAAGATATTGATCTGTCCACCTAGGTGCTAGCCTCTTTCATCGCTGAATCATATAAGTTATGGTGGCAAGAGTGGAAGGGACAATTATTTGCAACATCTGTCCATACATACCGACATCTGATCGACCCTGAGCATATCATACCTGATGACGCAGTAAGTTTCTTTTAACACTAGTTTTCTCCTCCACTTTTAATTTCATCGGCAACTAATTTTCTTGTGACAGGTCAATGACCCAGCACCATCCACGAGCAGGAGTGGGAGACCCTTTGACCTTCGACCCGTATCCCCGATATCACCGATCGGCTACAATGCTCCTACCCTGGCTATTCTGACTCATTAGAGAACCCACACCAAGAAAATCACTACCAAGCCAAAATTAGCTAAGGCTAGGGCCACTCCATCAGCTGTCGCTGCGACCCTGATAGAAGCGTTCAAGGTAACAACCTTATTTATTCCAACCCATATCGATCTCATTCCGTACTGACACTAATTTTCAGGACGCAAGAACTACAACTGGATCATCATCGGCAACTCCTCTTGCATCAAACACTACCATCTCTGACAAACCTTCAGAGGTATTCCTTCAACTCCATATTTAACTTGTTAAATATCATATCTTACACCTGTCTTGCAACAACAAATGGGTACATCGGCAAGTGTCCCAGATGTCCAATCTTCACAACCAACAAGTGCCGATGCCCCCTAGCCAACCGTTGCTGAGGCCCAAACAAAGCGCAAAGCTTCAACAGACACCGAAGCACAGCCAAAACGGCAGAAGTCCGTACCAATCCCAACACCTTATCTAGCACCTCCGAGCCAACCAGAACCGGCCGATGCACCTGAGCGGGCAGTCGATCCATCTGCACAGGGTACGTCGTCGGCCGTTGCATCCCAAGGACTAATTACTGATGAGACCACAGAGGAATTGCCATCAGTCTTAGCACCAATTAATCCTACAACTAAAGACATTCCATCGGCAGGCACAGCCGATCCTTAACATGGCACACTCCAGACTGCTTCCTCCAGTCAAAGACAAGAAATTACCTTGAAGTAAGTAAGTCGACTGATTTAGCCGATTTATAATATTCACACTTATCCTCGATTAACCCCTTTTCTTCTTTCAGGAACAAGACTCCCCAGATAGTTTATTCTCCTTTGTCATCGACATTCTGACGATGAGGGGGGAGGAGGCAAGCTCTACACTCGCACTAGGGACAGTATCAGCAGAAGTCAAGTCCAAGCTAGAGGCTCTACTAAACCTACTGCAGCAAGACACCACCCAGTTGGTAGATGATTTGGACCCTGCAAAAGCAATTTTCAAAATAATCCATGGCCAAGTCCCTGCCAACATCGAAGAGGCACTCTTCCCAGCAGCCCACTTAGAAAGCTGACAACTCCAATATCAGAGGGCTGCTCAACGCATTGCCGATAGAGCTGCTCAGGCTCAACTTAAAGAAGAGATGCTACAATTAAAGCAGACCGCCGATGAGAAGCACAAGAATATCGCAGTTTGAAGACCTCAGGTGCTGAACTTAAGCAGAAAATCTCGGACTTATCGGTAAAGAGAATGATCCTACTTGCTGAACTGAAGGATGTCAAGGCAGCTCTAACTCATGCCAAACAGGAAGAAAGCCAGTTACCCGATGCTATCAAGGCTCTCCAGCAAGAAAGAGATATCCAAGCTCGCAAAGCCCTGGCGGTGAAGAAAAAACTTAAGCCAGTGGAGGGTGCCGCCAATGAAGATATCAAAGAGATAGAGGAAGCCGATCAAATTCGTCTGCGTGCGATATTGGCCATCCAGTCTTTATTAAATTTGTAAATCCTGTTTATCGGTAGTGCATTGTATCGGTGCTTTAGGAAACACTGATACCCTTGTCTGATTTTGGTCGATAGGACTGTTATCGGCACTTATGCTTTTATGCATCTATCCAGATACTAGGGTAATATTTCTTTAAATATTTTCCGTTCAATGCTCTGGGAAACACAACCCCTTCAAGGGTTTCTAGAATGTATGCGTTGCCAGGAACAAATTTATTTATCTGATAAGGACCTTCCCAATTAGGAGACCACTTGCCAAACTTTGAACTTTTAGTCCCAATCGGTAAAATCAATTTCCAAATCAGATCTCCATCGGCAAACTCCTTTACCTTCACTTTCTTGTCATACCATCTGGCTACCCTCTTCTTATCTTCTTTGATGCTAACTAAAGCCCTCAACTAATGACCTGCCAAGTCTTCTAACTCGTCTTTCATAAGAGTATCATAGTCATCGACTGTCAGTTGATCTTGAGAAAATATCCGTCTAGAGCCAGTTTTAATTTCCCAAGGCAATACTGCATCGTGTCCGTATACTAACTGATAAGGCGTTACTTTGATTGCACCATGACATGCCATCCGATACGATCATAGGGCCTCATTCAATACTGTATGCCACCACTTAGGATTTTCTTTAATTTGCACTTAATGAGTTTGATAATTCCTTTGTTAGAAGCCTCAGCCTGACCGTTAGCTTGAGCATAATAGGGAGAAGAATTCAAAACTTTAATCCTCATATCAATAGTAAACTCATTAAATTCTCCTGATGTAAACATAGTACCCTGGTTGGTAGTGATAGTTTGAGGAATACCAAATCGGTAAACAATATGCTCTTTCACAAAATCGATCATACTAGCTGATGTTACCTTTTTCAAAGGAATTGCTTCAACCCATTTTGTAAAATAATCGGTAGCAACAAGTATAAATTTATGCCCTTTGCTCGATGGTGGATAAATCTGACCGATGAGATCAATAGCCCATCCCCGGAACGGCCAATGTTTAATTATAGGATTCATGGTCGATGCAGGTGCTCTTTGAATATTGCCGAACTTCTGACACCCCTGACATCCTTTAAAATATTTAAAGCAATCTTCAATAATAGTTGGCCAATAGTATCCATTCCTTCTGATCATCCATTTCATCTTGAAAGCCGGTTGATGTGCCCCACACACTCCTTCATGAATTTCACCCATCAAGTTTTTCGATTCATCACCGCTAAGACATCTGAGTAAAACTCTATCTATAGTCCGATAATATAATTCATCATCGAGGAGCACATACTTAGTAGCTTGAAATCTTATACGTCTTTCAACCTTCTTAGATGGATCCCTTAAGTAATCGACAATCTCCGTTCTCCAGTCATCGGTATCAACTGCCGATGTCAGCACCTCGTGGATAGGCTGATACCCTGAAGCATGCTGAGCTAGCCGATTAGCTTCTTCATTATGCAATCAAGGAATATGTTCAAGACAAAAATCTTTAAACTCTTTCAACAATTGCAAACATTTCTCATGATATGAGATTAAAACTTCACTTCGGCATTCATAAATCCTAGCTAATTGATTTATAACCAGCATAGAGTCACCGAAGATCTCAACAGCATCGGCACGTATCTCCCTAAGTAATTCCAACCCTTTTATCAAAGCTTGATACTCAGCCTGATTGTTTGTCAATGTAGCAACAATCGGCAATGAAAACTCATACTTCCTTCCTTGAGGTGAAATCAACACAATGTCGATACCTGCTCCTTCACCACATGTAGACCCATCGAAGAAAAGTGTCCAATGAGCAACTTCTAGAGAGTCTACTGTATTGCAATGCTGAGTGACAAAATCGGCCATAACCTGCCCTTTAACTGCCTTAGCCGATTCATAACGTAGGTCAAATTCTGACAATGCTAAAATCCACTTGCCGATTCTACCACTCAATATTGGCATCAACAGCATGTATTTGACCACGTCATCCTTGCATATGACAGTGCATTCGGCCGATAGCAAATAATGCCTCAATTTAATACAAGAAAAGTATAAATATAGACATAGTTCCACCAATCTTCTGCTCAAATAACAAATAACATGTTCTTTCCCTTTAAATTCTTGAATAAGAGCTGAACCGATAACAGTATCATTAGTTGACAAATACAACCTGAAGGGTTTCCCGTGTTGGGGTGGAACTAGCACTGAAGGGTTTGTCAAGTACTTCTTAATTTCATCTAGGGCCAACTGCTGCTCAGCTCCCCATACAAATTCCTGATCGGCCTTCAATTTAAGCAACGGACTGAAAGCCTTGATCTTGCTCGATAGATTAGATATGAACCTTCTAATGAAATTAATCTTGCCGGTCAAAGATTACAGTTCAGTTTTATCGACAGGAGCAACTACCTTGTTAATTGCATCAATAGACTTCCTACTGATTTTAATACCTCTCTGATGTACCATAAAACCCAAGAATTGACCTGCCGATACACCAAACGCACATTTATTAGGATTCATCTTCAATCCATGCTTCCTCGTGCACTCCAGTATCTTTCGTAGATCGACTAGGTGTTTTGCGATATCCCCAGACTTAACCACCACATCATCAATGTAGATTTCCACTAATATGTCGATGTACTCATGAAAAATAAAATTTATAGCTCTCTGATAAGTAGCACCGTCATTTTTTAAACCGAAGGTTATGACTATCCACTCAAACAACCCCACATGACCTGGACATCTGAAAGCAGTCTTGGGAATATCTTCTTCAACCATGAATATTTGATTGTAACCTACATTACCATCCATGAAGCTGATAATCCGATGTCCGGCTGTAGCATCAATCAACAAACAGCAATAGACATTGGATAGCCATCCATCGGTGTAGCTTTGTTGAGGTTCCTGAAATCAATATAAACACAAAGTTTCCCGTTTTTCTTATAAACAGGAACCACATTAGAAATCTACTCCGCATATCGACACTGCCGAATAAACTTTGCCTCAATCAATTTAGTTATTTTGGCCTTAATGTCAGGAAGTATATTAGGGTTGCATCGGCGTGCTAGCTGCTGATATGGCCAAAATCCAGATTTGATAGGTAACCGATGTTCAACTATCGATCGGTCTAATCCAGGCATTTCAGTATAATCCCAAGCAAAACAATCTTTATATTCCTTTAACAAATTGGTTATTTACTGCTTACACTTGGAATCTAACTTAGCGCTAATAAAAGTAGGCCTTGGCCTATCACCATTACCAATATCTACCTCTACTAAATCGTCAGTCGATGTGAACCCCTGACCTAACTTTCCATCATCGGCAAACCTATCCATTAAAACTCCTCTTCAAAACCGACTGCTTGGATCGGTGGAATTTCATAGTCGGCAACTCTGAGGAACTCTTTCTCCCAAACTTCTCCTGATATGCATTTGGTTTGCTCATAAGTATCTAATTCTGCCGATGTGATGATGTAAGAAGAATCACCAGGGACAACCTCAATCTTATCCCCAACCCACTGTGCGAGGCATTGATGCATTGTGGAAGGAACACAACAATTAGCATGAATCCAGTCCCTTCCTAGAAGCAGATTATACGCACCCTTACCATTGATAACAAAGAACATCATTGGCAAGGTTTTGCTGCCGATGGTCAACTCAACACAAACTGCCCCTTAAGCTGGTGACACGTTGCCTTCGAGTCTTGATCTCCTTTGCCAAGTTTCTGATACATCACATAGGGCATAATATTAATCGCATCTCCTCCATCGATAAGTATCTTAGATACAGGCTGCCCATCAACTCTGCCCTTCACAAACAAAGCTTTGAGATGTTGTCTCTCGTCATCAGTAGGTTTCTCAAAAACAGTCATCATTGGATCTAGTGTCAGCTGAGCTACTTGATCGGAGAGAACAACTTCCTCCTCATCATCAGAGGGTGCCAGAAACTTCATCGGCAACATAAATACCATATTAATATCTGCTGATGGGCCCTTACTTTTGGGTTTCAACTGCCACTACCGATGTTTGGGCCTCTCGTTGAAAGAGCTTTCCTCTCTGTATAGGTCTTCCTGACGCTCACGTTGCATCCTCCTTTTCTGTGTCTTTGTCAGACCCTCAGGGCACCATTGAGGAAGCTTAGTTTTCGAAACCGACTGATAACGGATCTCAGTTGATTCTACACGACGTATATTAGGGTCCCTGTAGAATATTTCTTCATCGGGAACTCTTGCATTTACCATCTCCTCAAGCTCTTCTTGATTCCTTGGAAAATATCTAGCGCGTTTATCAAGCCTTTCATGTACACTGAGTCTGCCCCCCAGCCGATCATGCACAGATGCTCTGCCTCTGATCGGCTCATCGATAGTAACCATTGCACTCAGGGCAATTTTTAACAGTTGGCAATTTAATGCCTTCTTTCCAGCAATGGATAAAAAACGGGCACCACCAATGATCTTTATACCGATGCCACTCTTTCCGATGTCTCTCTTCTTACTGTTATCGATATCTATCCCTACGCCGGCGCCAATCCTCCTGTTGTCTTCCTTCCTGTTGCCGTCGATGAGTGATCACAATGTCAGGTCGAGGAGGTTTTTTGGAACTACCACTTTCTCCTAGCAGACCCTTGCCTTTTACGTCATCGGTAGTTATCCGATGTTGGAGATCCACTGATGCGTTCTTCTCAGCAGCCTTTGATGTCAATACCTTGGTCTTACCCTTGGCATCCAACATATTTGCTAGGAAAGGATGCTGATCGATTTTCATCGGCTTCTAGGTCTTGGAGTTGTCAAACTTAATTCTCCCATATTCGATAGCCGATTCAACTGCTGCCTGAACACCTTGCACTCATTTGTACTGTGTGAAGTTGCATTGTGCCATTTGCAGTAGTTGATCTTCTTCAACTCTTCTGCCGATGGAATCACATGATTGTGTGACAGCTTAATTTGACCTTCTTGAAGCAAAAGATCAAATATCCTATCGGCTTTGGTGATGTCAAAGGTAAACTTCTCTGGTTCTTTCTGACCAAAAGGACAAGATATCGGCATTTTATTATTAACCTACTCAGCTAAGCCGATAACTGGTTCTTCATCAGAATTAGAGTCTTCTACATCATCAACAAATGATACCTTTTTGCTCCAATTCTTTTTAGGCTAAAAAACCCTAGTGTCTTGATCAGAGATCCTTTGTACAAGATGACCTAGGCTTTCAAACTCCTGAGAAGCATACTTGTCCTTGAGATGTGGCAATAACCCTTGAAAAGCCAGATCGGCAAGCTGCTGATCATCCAGCACCAGGCTGTAGCACTTATTCTTCACATCTCGTAGCCTCTGCACAAAGCTTTCTACCGATTCATCATTACGTTGCCTCAATTTTACTAAATCGGTAAGCTTTTTTTATGGATTCCAGCACAGAAATACTTATGAAATTATTTTTCTAGATTAGCCCAAGTAATAATAGAATTTGGTGGCAATGATATGAACCACGTGAATGCTGATCCAGACAAAGATGATGAAAATAATTGAACTCTTATTTCATCTCTGCTAGCTGCCTCTCCATATTGAATAATAAAGCGATTGACGTGTTCCATTGTCGATGTATCATCTTGTCTAGAAAATTTGGTGAAATTTGGTACCTTGTACCGATTTGGAAGAGGAATTAAATCATATGCTAGAGGGTATGGAGTCCGATAAGAATAAGTATTAATTTTGGGTTTTATCCCAAAATGATCTCTCATGATTTCTGCTATCTTATCGGCCCAAAAAGCATCAGCCTCCTGCCGACAAACTGACTGAATTTCTACAGGAGGTACCTGTTGATATCCCTCCACGTGTCTTTGTGGCACACAATCTCCAGCAATCGTCATATTCGCCGCTACTTGTGGCCCACTAACCTGTTGGAAAGGATCCATCGGTTGAGCTGCCGATGCCTAATTCTGAAAATCAGCTTGTATATGACCTTGGTGAATTCCTGCAACTTAATAGTTCTGCTGAACTGTATGCTGAACAGGTAACTGTCCTGACCAACCATTATTAGAACTCATCGGTATAAAGCTTGCCGATGGTTGGTAACTTGCTGACATTATTGGATAACAATTAGCATAACCAGCTTGAGACATAAACTGCACCCTAGGTTGACTCATAGCAGGAGCCTTCTGTTGCATCGACAGCAGGCTTACCGATGAACTTGTATTGGGTGCTTGAAACGAAGGCACCTGGAAACCTCCTGAAATTGGTTGCACTGTAGTCGATGTGGCATATTGAGGTACCTGAGTCATCGGTGAAACTGGAGCAGCCGATGATACAGGAGCTTTTCCTGTTGCGTCAAACACTTGAGGCAACCCAGAGCTGATGGCAGACAACTCCGGAGGCATACCATATCCCCACCAATTAACCGGAATCTGGCTGTTCTGAGACACAGGCCCTGACATAGCTGATGCTGATAGATCTGTATTGAGCTGAAATCGTCCTCCTGAAAGCATTGGACCTGATCTTATCAGTGTAGATTGAACATTAGGCAAACCTGCCGAAACTAGAGGAGAAGTAACTTCTGTACCCGCAACGGCTGAGGGAGCCGATGGAGCATTGACCGATGCTAGTTCTGGTTGGTGATAAGCTGGCCCAACATAAAGTGGTGGTACTTGTCCCTCTTTAAAAGTTCGAACCACAGCATTGTGAATAGTATTGGACAACACATTGGAGTGGTTAATCAAAGCATGATTTACTGCAGAATTAACCATCTCTTGAAGTTTACCAGGATTAGAGTCAAAGATAACCTGCCGAGGCAACGGCAGATCTTGCTTCTAGATGACTTCTCCGCTCCTGTTCAAGCTGAATGATTTTAGGCAGAGCTGCCTGTAATCCTCCATAGCCTGCTTCTGCTCTTCCTTGAGATCTTCTTCCGATATCGTGATGACGTTCTCCGTGTCGATCTCAGGATTAAACATATTGATCGTATTGATTGGTCCCACTGGGCGTGCTAAAAGATGTGTTGATGCAAAAGTAGATCTGCAAACACAAAGGGCTAATACCCAATCCGACATCAAAGCGTGCCAGTCGATTTGACCTGTTAATCGACAAGGATGATAACTCGAGTACTTTGGTCCTGACAACAGCGATACGCCCGGAAGCCACGGCCAAGAGGTACTCACACGGAACTCGAGGATCGTCGAAGGTCGTACTGAAGCGATGCAGCTCGTCGAATCGATGAGAACTCATAAAAAGAAAAATATGCAAATTGACGAAGTCGTCGAAAAATAAGTAGATGCAAATAGGAGTAAAATTGGTATGATATTGATTGATATATCTTTTACATTGTCCCTCAGTCTATATTTATACCCTGATCCGAAGAAACATAACCTGACACGACTAGAACACCGAGTCCATATCTAAGGAAAAGCGTGACTCTTACATGAATCATACTCTAACAAATATAGAAAAGAAAAACAACACCTATCTACTTCCTTGTCCGCCTTAATTACGATGAAATTTTCATCAGCCTCCTCTTTATCGGCATGCTTTCCGTCATCACAAGCTTCATCGGCAGTAGTCTTCAGATCTTCCTTCATCGGCATCTTCAATAACATCTCCGATCTTGTCAGCAACGCCTCTGAGTCTAAGTCAAACGACAACCTTTCCATCGGTCACCACCATTCATCGGCAATAATCCTCACAGATTGATCTTCATCGGCACCCTTCTACCAACGTAATACAATAACTTTTCTTCTGCCGATTAGCCCACTCTGATCATTTTGACACATGCCAAAAACGGTGTCAACAAGTCTATATACGGATCCAACGCCTACCTTACAATGCCTCGCTCACTGTTCGTGGTGAGCATCCTCTCTTGCTGAACGGGAACAGAGCCAGCGCAACGTCTTTTATCGATTTTCCATGCAATCTTGTCAATGATGTACGCAATGATGCTATACTATCGTCCCCCGAGGTGGTTACCCATTTATACTAATCGAAAGAGTTTAAACCATCTGCTCCCTCGGTCCTAAATTAACTATCATTTTTTGTTTTCCGTGCCGTAAGTTTAACTTGATTTATAGGAAATACGTGCAATATTTATATCTCCAAATAAATTTGTTAAAAACTAGATTCAAACATCTTTCTAAAGATACTAAATATATACTATAAATATTAATATTTTTTAATACATATTTAGTTAAAGTTGTTTCTCGAGAAGCAAAAACGATAGTTATTTTGGGACGGAGAAAATAGACCTTAAAGCAAGTATAATAGCAGGCTGTAAGTTGGCTAAATATTAAGGTGAAGAAGAGAGGAGAGGAGAGGAGAGGAGAGGAGAGAGTAGAAGCGGGCTAAAAGCTTACAGTTATCTTAAGCATAAGAATCAAGAAAGTTTGTGAGATAGACAAATGAGTCATGTATTAATAGTGATGAGCTAACTGCTATATAAATGGGCTGAGAGAAAGCTACGAAGAAACCTTATTATTAGCCTTGCTCTTAGTGGAACAACCAAAAGATTTAATACGTAGTCGGAGTATAGCATTTAGAGTACTCTCTCCGTCCCATAAAAATGTCATTCTCGTTTCCTAAAATGTTAAATGTGTCTAACTTTGACTACATATAAAAAAATATTAATATTCATGGTCCATAATTAGTATTATTAGATAGATCATTCAATATATTGTCATAATTAACCTATTTAGAGATATAAATATTACTAAAATTTTCTATAAATTTAGTCAAACAGTCTAACAACACATGTCCTATTATGCTATAAATAATAGAGGTATGTAGGTACCTTTCGTATCTCGACTGTCAGTTCCAACTCGTGGACAGTGTCAAACCGTAACATCAGGTTCGTGTTGGAATTGATCTCCCATTGATTAGGCCCAACGGCCTAATTGGGCCTTGTCTCACGCCCTGATCGGGGGCGCTCAACCTTATGTAGTTGGTGGGCCCGTCGCACTACATATATAGAGAGGTGGGGACGGCAGGCTCGAGACACGAGGTTCACCTGTGAGCTATCTTTCCCCACAAACCTAACCCTAACCCGATCGAATGAGGGATGCAGCCAGCGACGGGAACGAACCCACCAGCGACTACACCACTGGTACCCCGACACCATTGTCTTCACCACGCCGATGTCCACGCTGTCGCTGTGGACGCCACTGCTGCGCCTCTACACCGATACCCGCAGCCACCCCTTCGTAGGCTACCGACTTGGTTTGCTCCAAGTTCATCTCAGATAAGTAAAGACTCACTGATCTACACCTAGTGATCTTAAAGACCTTAACAATGGTATCAGAGCCTCGTTACAGTGTAGATCTAGTTCGGTTAATAAGAAATGAGTTGATTCGAATCGAATCAAGAAAGAGAAATTGAATCCTCAACCCACAGTGAAACCCTAACCCTAGAAGGGGCAAGAAAAGAGAGGGAAAGGACCCTACCAGGCCTCCCTCATCACCGCCGTAGCGCGAGGCAAATCCCGCCACCGCGCGGGAAGAGTCACCGCGGCACCGGCTCGCCGGCGCGCGGAAAGGGACCTCGAGCCGTCATCGTACAGGCTTAGGTCAAGGGCCTCAAACACGGGCGCATAGGGCACCGATGCGCGGCCGCTCAACGGAGCTGCTCTCTACCCACCGAGGGAGCGCGAGCTCCGACGAGGGGGCCCGCGACGACGCCATCTCCTTCCTCCATCGGTCGCCATGGATGGCGGCGGCTGCTGTTGCTCTCTTCACTGGGCGGCGCGTGGAGAGTAGAGGGGAAGGTGAAGAGAAAGAAGGTAGGAAGGAGGAGGCGCCAGCGGGGGAGGAGCTGGCGACCCGCTCCGGAGTGCCGCCGTGGGCGGCCGCCGACGGCCAACGCGGCTACCGCTGCCACCGCTCTCGCCTGGTAAGAGAGAGAGAAGGGGTTGGGTGAAATGAACGCTATGGTTCAGGGAAGGGCGGACGCGGAATTGATCTCCCACTGATTAGGCCCAACGGTCTAATTGGGCCTTGTCTCACGCCCTGATCGGGGGCGCTCAACCTTATGTGGTTGGTGGGCCCCGTCGCACTGCATATATAGAGAGATGGGGACGGCAGGCTCGAGATACGAGGTTCACCTGTGAGCTGTCTTTCCCCACTAACCTAACCCTAACCCGATCGAATGAGGGATGCAGCCAGTGACGGGAAAGAACCCACCGGCGACTACACCACCGGTACCCCGACACCGTTGTCTTCACCACGCCGACGTCCACGCCGTCGCTATGGACGCCACTGTTGCGCCTCTACACCAATACCCGCAGCCACCCCTTCGTAGGCTGCCGACTTGGTTTGCTCCAAGTTCATCTCAGATAAGTAAAGACTCATTGATCTACACCTAGTGATCTTAAAGACCTTAACAGTTCGCTTTCAGAGAAATATTGGAGCCGATCTTCAGCCGCTGCAGATGGTGTCCGGCCTCCATGATACAGTCGCTGATCGGGTCATACGGTCCTTGCAAGCACACCTCCAAGAGCTTTGGTGCGACGATGTGAGCGCCGCTAATAAGGAAACTCGGGGTCACTAACATCTCCGGCTTCGGGGCGATGGCCTTGAGACGGGTTAGAATCGTCAAACGAACGATCTCGAGCCGCTCTAGCGAGTCAGAGAGTATGGAGAAGACAAGAGGCTCGTTGTCCAGGGCGACATACTTTTTTATATATAAGATCTATTATTTATAGCATCATGGGACACGTGTTGTCAGACTTTCTTATATTTAACTAAATTTATAGAAAATTTTAGCAATATTTATATCTTTAAATAGGTTAATTATGACAATATATTGACTGATCTATCTAATAATACTAACTATGGACCATGAATATTAATATTTTTTATATCTAGGAGGAAGAGCTCCTTGGAGCACGGGCAGCAGCGAGAGGACACGGCGTCTTCCAGCTCACGGCTGTGCACACGGGCTTTCGTTATCCTCAGCGCGGCCAGTGCCGCGAACGTGCCGGCGGCGGAGAGCAGGTGGAACCGAAGCGGGAGCATGTTGACGTCGAGCGTGATCGTTGTGGCCATCTCGCACGGTGGAACCACGATCTCACCGTTCTGTCTTGACACCCTATCGTGCCGCAGCCAGAGACGGAGCTCGCCGGCGACGCGCTGCGAGGCGAACTGCAGCAGCCACAGAACAGCTTTTTCGCCTCCACCGGTCCACGGCCACGGGGGCTTGTCGTGTTGTCGTGCGCGCCACCCACATCTGGTCTCCCTATTCTCATCCTCCCCACCTCTCGGTCTCTCTCTTGCGTCTGCCGGCAACAGAGCGGTTCCCGGCCTCTTCACAACCCAAGCATCGTCAAGATGCCTCGCTGCTATAGGCCACCGTTGCTGTCCCTGCCAATGGGCACTGGGCGCACGTGCCAGGGCACCACAGGTCGTCTCCGCCCGAGCCAAGGGCACCCACGAGCGCAACAAGTGTTGGTGGTGCTCGCGCTGTTGCTCGCCACTGGCTCCCACCCCGATAGCTGAAATCAACCGGCCCCGGCCTCTCTCTCCCCTATGTTGCAAACATATGTTTCATGTGTTTCAGATGTTTCAAAGGTATATTGCAAGTATTTTAGATGTATGTTGTAAGCGTTTGTTCAAAATATTTCATACGTTTTCAGACATATATTGTAAGTGTTTTATTTATATGTTGCATATGTTTCACACATATATTGCATGTGTATGTTCCAAATGATGTTGCAAGTGCAGACTGTCAACGTTGGTGTCGACGAGGGCAATAGGGTTGAGCCGCGGCCACTGATGAGGGGAGGAGGCGCAGGCTGTGTGGTGCAGTTGTGGAAGACGCGGGGACGAGTCACTGGGGAGGTGTGGGCAGAGAAACAGAAGCAGGTGGTCTAGACACGGCGCGCGGAAAACGAAGTTGGTGCGGGCGGTGCTCAAATCTAAGCGGACGAGGCAGAGCAGGCGCGTACATCTGTCCGAACGTCCTGACGCTTATCTCACCGTAACCGAAATTTAACTTTTTGGTGGTCAAAATTTAGTCTTCATGTGGTGGCCTGGCTAAGCCAAAATGGAGCCAAACACTGGAGCACGTTTTTTTAACCTGTGCCCCATATTTAGTTATGGAGGCTCAAGTAGCGGTCATGCTGGAGTTGTTCTAATAAATTTTGCTTGTGTTCAATGTGAACTGTGTATTCTGTACTTCACTTTAGACGTTCAGTTTATCCTTTTGCCTTGCCCGTGGTTGAGATCAAATCAGTGTATTCTATACTTAATCTAGAAAAGAAATTTCTACGGACAAAATAGCCCAGACGTCTCGACAGGGCTAGTATTCGGACGCCCGCGCTTGCTCGCGCCCCCACGTGGGCATGCCGTTGTGCCCACTCGTGCGCCTGCTCCCGCTTCACGTGGAGACCCATGCCGCTTTGTTTCCTGTGCCTGTGCGCTCCCACGCGGCGGTCGCATCTCGATCTGCGTCTGCACCGTTTGCCATGCAAGCCGCTCGCGCCCCCTCTACACCCTCTACACCCATGCGCATGCACACGGGCTCAGCAGTTGTAGCAGGCGACTGCCGTAGATGGGTCCCACTATAACATGTGCAACACCAGATCTACTTTTACAACATCTAGATGAAACACTTACAACATATGAACATCAGGAAAACGTGTGTGTAGCCATTGCAAAACATATGCAACATCCAGATAAAACACTTGCAACATATGTGTGAAACAACTAAAACATTTGGAACAATACACTTGCAACATACATATATAACCATGACAACATATGCAACATCGACATGAAATACTTGCAACATGCGTATGAAACACTTGAAACATACGCTTACAACATGCACTTTTCAGCACAACATCTTCCTGCTGCTCGGACGAATCAAGGGTCATTGAAGCTCGATGCCACGGAGGTCGCCAGTGCAGAGCTCATCGGTTGCGTGGATCTTGGCGGCGCAGAGCTCGTTGGCAACACGTGGATCGCCGGCAGCAACACACACATAGCTCAGCGACGACGCGTGGATGTTGGCGGCACAGAGCTCTCCGGCGGCAGCACAACGGAGCTTGCTGGCGGCGCACAGAGAGCGGGTGGAGTATGGCCGTGACATGCTGGGCCCGATGGCTGCACGAGTTCGAGACGGAGAGGAGATGCCCAGGCTCCACGACAACCTTCCTCTCTCTCTGTTGCTTTGAATGGAGAGACGGAGGAGAGAGACAAGATGGAGCCGGAGAGGATAGTCTAAGCAGCCACTTGCCTGAGCTAGATATTTGTGTGGTGGAAAAAAAATACGTGGACCCTGTGAGGTCAAGTGAGGCCAGGTATAGCCATGAACGGACGTCTGCGGTGGAGTGTTACCGTTTCTGCTTGCGCTTAGTTTGTGCATATGCCGATCAATATAGTGCTTTCTCAATATGTTATCAGTTATCATGACGTATTCTGTTATATTATTTTTTCTCGAATATGCGGCATATCTTTAGAGACAAACTAAGAATCCTATTTTTATATCCGATGAGCAGGCCTAGAGCAGCATTCGGGCAACCAAAAAACACTGGCCATCAGAGGCACAAGCACAACACAAGTAAAAGGTACTACTAAATAGTTAAGAGAGATAAAAAAAAAAGAATAACTCATCCAAAGCGCTGCTGAAAAGGGAATTCCTTGGCAACACATAAAAGACACTGAAATACAATATCCACCAACTTTATTGCTGTATGTTTTATTTTGTAACTACTAATGCAAAGGCTACAGAATCTCCATAGGTTGGCTATCATAATTCACCGCTTCAAAGCGGCGAATCCCTTCAAGTCCCGGCCGGCTTGTGTGGACTGCACATTGATTACAAGTTTGTCATTTGGAACACAAATGTTGTGTAACTCCTCCTGTATATACTTGCTGTGTTTGTTTTCTATGAGGGTAACGGTGACCCTGTTCTGAAAGGTTGCACTATATTGACACAACAGCGTAACGAATTCCACCTTGTGATATGCTTGCGTGCGTGCCCCTATTTCTACTTGTTCAAGTAAATCCAAGGCAATGTCGGTTTCCCCATGTCCCAGATCAGTCCAGGGACCACATTGGCATTTCCATGGTATGCATCCACATTTACCCTGAAAGAAAATAAAAGATTGACATATATATTGGATCTCTTTACACATGTGAATGAACTATTTATATTTTTATTATCACAGACGACTTCACAAATTATGTGTGATGTAGAGAATCTCCAAGAGTTTGGCATATAGGTTTAGCATCCTAAAATTTTAGGCAAAATGAGAAAAATACTTCTCCAATAGTTTGGTATCTGGGTTTGACATCTTTAGCAAGTTGGCAAATCTCGGTCTATCGCGCGCATATATGCGTGCGGGGCATCGGCCGCGCATAGTAGTTTCCTCGTGTTTAGCGGGGCTCTTCGTTCGCTTAACGGGACTTTTCGTTCACTTAGCGGGTTTTTTCGTTTCGTTAGCGGGTATTTGGGTTTTTGGAAATAAAATTTGCTAAACTGTTGGAGATGAGATCTTTTTTTCCTCCTCATATTATTTTAGGAGTTAGCAAACGAGATTTAGCAAACAAAATTTGCCAAACTGTTGAGATGCTCAGCATCTCCAAGAGGTTGGCTAAACCATTTTGTAAAACTAAATATAGCTAGCATTAGGAAAAAATAATCTCCAACACATGTGCTATGTCATATTGTAAAATTGCAAACAAGCCATCCCTGATTCTTCGCTTGCCAAAGAAAGCAAACGCCGGACGCGCTATCCAGCGAATTCCCTCGCGACTTTCCTGCCCACGATCCCTTCCCACGCGCACGTGGAAGATTCCCGCCGCCGCTGCCCATTGTCCCAGCATCAAGCGGATGGGAGGAGTAGGAGTCGGTGGTGTTGCCGTGGTTGGAGAATGCGGCGCATGCAGGTGGGAATCTTCCGCATGCTTTTCCCCTCTGTTTGCCACATCCTCCATTGCAGCAGCATCTTCTCCCTCGTCGAGCTCACCCTCGTTTCTCTCCTCTGCCCTCGCGTGCTATCTCCGCTCCTGCAGCACCCTCCCTTGCTAGCTCGCTCCCTCCCTATGCCACGTACGTGAGGGATTCGATTTCGGACGGCATGCATGGCTAAGGCGTTGTGGTGCCATGTGGCGGGGACGTGGGCGTGGGTGTCGCCGGCCGGGTCAGGGGCGCCGCCAAGGCCGTGCTCGCGGAGTCCCAGCCGGCCAGCGGGTATGCCACCAAGAGCTCCTTCTCCGCCAGGAGGATGTCAGTGTCGGATAGGAAGCCGAGGCACCTGTCTCGGAGCCTCAAGGCCGCCGCACCTGGACAGGTTGGTCGGTTTGTCATGCTCTTCCTGTGTTCTTGTTTCACTAGCAAGATTCAGTAGAAGGATTCGTTTTTTTAGATTCAGTTCCCCTATTCTGAACTTGTATACGTGAATTGCATTGAACCTTGTTATCTGATTTCTGCAATCTCCACGAAGATGAAGCTGTTACCTATTTTTCTATACTAATTTATGCCGCAGAGCTGCAAGAACGCCACCGCGGAATGAGTCTTCACGCGCGAGGAACAGGTCCGAGGCTCCGAGAGCAGTTGGGAATCTGCTGGTAGTTGCGTGACGTGGCATCTTTTCAATACAGCTGATGAGAAAAATAGCAAGGCTCATGTAGATCTCTTGTTTTTTTGATGGGCTTTCTGTTTTATAAAATGGCTAAATCTTACGGTTTGGAATACAACTTTATCTAGTCTCTTAGAGTTGCTCTTAGTTCGTAGAACTCTCCTTAGAAGAAAATGTGTAAAACCCAGGCTCAAATTTCCCCACTTTTTTTAGCGAATACGCACAAGTGTACGTATTTTTGTATTAAGAAGATAGAAGTTCAAACAAATACAAGAGCGGTCGTTCCCGGCCCGACCGACACCACGACGGGGCTACATTTTGAATATGACAACCTTGTAATCAACTGGGATCAACCAAACTACCCGCACAATCCTTTACAAGCTGGGAATAGCTCGTCGAGGGCCTCAACTTCAGTAGTCGAAAGGTCGGCCTCGAAGTAGGATTCGTAGGAATGCTTGGCCGCAGAGGAAGTGATGAGGACATCGCCACGCTGGACATACCGACGTTATGGTCTTCCCCAAGTTACAATTCATTCCCAACTCAGCTGCCACATCACCCTCGGATTCAGCAGACACGTCGTCACTGTTTCGGTCATAACTCTCTCATACGATATCAAAACGGGGCGTTCTTGGATGCGTTGGAAAGGGGACGACGACGCCGTCGTTTTGGATCTGGTCCGAGCTCCAGAAGGTCCGTGGATCATTCTGTGTGACCACGGCAAGGTGCTGCGTCACCTATTTGGGCCAACTTGGCCATGTATCATGTCGGGCCTTAAGCCCAAGTTGTAGGCGCCCAACCCCTAGCCGTTCCCAACCCTAGGTCGAGTCTTAGACTATAAACACAGCCGTCACCGCTGTTAGACAATTGGGTTTTTGTTTAGAGTTTAGTTTTCCATCGAGAAACTGAATCGTTTATTGTAACTGTGGTGACAAATCCTTTTACAGTGATCCAGGCCCCCTGTTCTTCATCTCCTCCACTGTGTCGATTAGTCCTTTGGAACCGAGTTTTCGAACCCTCTACTGATATTCGCGTCATTCATATTTACAATTTCAGATTGCGTGTTTTACCTTCTTGCTTGTGCTCTTCGATTCGCTTGCAGGAAAAGCCTTCTTGGCGAGGTCAATCAAGTTGTGCTTGGTTGATAACCAATGGAGCAGTGGTGTAACGGTTGCAGGGTTCGAATCGTGTCTGATTTGAAGCTGGATCGCCAACGTCAAGATCTCTACAAGTCGAACTTATCGGTTACCTCTCGGAAGATCGGGCCTGTACTCATCAGGAAGGCGGCGCCAAAGGTTCCAAGACCCCCAACCTCTTCATAAGCAGTACCTCGCCGGGCTTGGACACCGGGATGTGGTCCATCTGCTGAGCGGCAATCCGCCTGCTCCGAAGAGGCAAGGTCTGCTTGGGAGGCATCTTATGCTTGGGAGGGGAGCTGATGAGGGGTGGCTGCTGTTGGGGTTAGTCCCACATCGATAATCGAAGGTGGGGGAGCACAACATATAAGGCGGGAGAGCACCCACCTATCAGGCTAGTCTTTTGAAACCTGCAACCAATCTCGGCAGGGTCACACATAGATGCAGGAGCCCGCTAAAGGAGGGGCCCGTCATGACAACGTCTTGGCCACACAGTTTGTGTGAGTTGAAGAGTTGAGACCGATGTGTGACTACGGAAGAGATTGTTGGGGTTAGTCCCACATCGGTAATCGAAGGTGGGGGAGCACAACATATAAGGCGGGAGAGCACCCACCTATCAGGCTAGTCTTTTGGGTTGGGAAGGCCCAAATACCTTATATGTTGTTAGCTCCGGTGAACCTGGGACCTATGGGAGCGCAGACTCATATCGAGCCGGGCCGGCTGCAAGTCAGCTCCAAGATCGAGAACTCGGTGGTCACCACCGGTTCCAACAATTGGTATCAGAGCCCATGGTCAGAAAAAGACAAACCCACAGCAAATCTCGGCAGGGTCACACATAGACGCAGGAGCCCGCTAAAGGAGAGGCCCCGTCATGACAACGTCTTGGCCACATAGCTTGTATGAGTTGAAGAGTTGGGACCGATGTGTGCCTACGGGAGAGATTGTTGGGGTTAGTCCCACATCGGTAATCGAAGGTGGGGGAGCACAACATATAAGGTGTGGCAGTCCTCACCTATAAGGCTAGTCTTTTGGGTTGAGTTAGGCCCAGACGTTGATGTGTGTGCTCCGTGGAACTGGGCCCGTGGAGGCGCCGGCTCGCGCGTACAGCGAGCTGGGCCGGATCGGAAGCTGAGCCCAGTCTCGGTTCCAACAGCTGCCTCACCACTCGGACCTCGTCGATGAACTTGGCCGGCCGCCGCGCGGCCTCCCTCGGGGAAGGCGAGTCCTCCTCAGCCGGTGCCACAACGGCCGCCGGCGTGCCGTACACGGGTGATGACTGAGGCGACCTAAGGTCCGCCGTGCATTGAGGGGCCGTTGACGACGGGTCCCACAACGAGGCTGGACCCTCCGGAGACAGGCTGTCTGGGGCCTGTGCGGCCGCTGGTCAGGAGACGAGCTGGGCAGCAAATGTCATTCTAGTTTTAGTCTGCATCATTTTTCGGTGTTATCAATCCGTAGAAATTGGCATTAAAAATGGTAAAATTGCACACTTACGATACGACGCCAAGCAAAACAATCCACCACAATCTTTTTCACACCAGAACATTTCTTAAGAAGATGTAGCAATGCTGGCCTAATGGCATGCCCAGTCAAGGCGAATCTGATGACCACCAAAACTTCACACTTGGAAAGTTTATCTACGTCCTCCAGATATCTCTGGTAATCATGAATTCCCTGGAATCACATGAGAGAGAAGACTTCACAGTCGGGATTATATATATTCTTTTTACTAGTAGATAGGAGTAGATAATATGGATACATTTATATATGAGTGCTGCTTTATGCACATCTACCATTTCTACCATTATCCTTATGTGAGTGCTGCTATAATACTGTAGCGTGCACTGTTTGTTACTGTTCTTTTTCTCTCTCTTTTTTTGTTGCCTGTTTTAACAACTCTTTTTTTTTTCCTCACGCGCGAAACGTGGGATTACCTGCTAGTATATAATCTAGTATCTATTTATGCAAACCCGTTGCAAAATGCCACATCAAATGGTTTAAAGCAATTGGTGGTTACCAGTTTATACTAATCAAAAGAGTTTAATGCATCTGAAAATTAGGGTGGTAAAACAAAATGATTTACGGAGTAATATATAAGAGTAAGCGCCATGCTTAATGCATACAGCGTACACATATGCTATAATAAACACTGTACAATAGAGGTACATACGTACCTCCCTTATCTCGAATGTCAGTTGCAACTCGTGGACAGTGTCAAACCGTAACATCAGGTTCGTTGCCAGAGAGCTCGGGCCGATCTTCAGCCGCTGCAGATGGCGTCCGGCCTTCACGATACAGTCGCTGATCGGGTCGTACGCTCCGTACCAGCACACCTCCAAAAGCTTTCGGTGCGACGATGTGAGCGCCGCTAATACGGAACCTCGGCGCCAATAGTATCTCCAGCTTCGGGGCGATGACCTTGAGACGGGTTACAGTCGCCAAGCCAACGATCTCGAGCCGCTCTAGCGAGTCGGAGAATATGGACAAGACAGGAGGCTCATCGTGCAGGGCGACGTACTTGAGGACGAGCTCCTTCAGGCGTGGGCAGCAGCGGGACGACACGGCGTCTTCTACCTCACGGCTGTGCACGCGGGCTTTCAGTATCCTCAGCATGGCCAGTGCCGCGAACGTGCCGGCGGCGAGCAGGTGGAACCGAAGCGGGAGCATGTCGACGTCGAGCGTGATCGCTGTGGCCCTCTCGCACGGTGGAACCACGATCTCGCCGCTGTGTCTTGACAGCCTATCGTGCCGCAGCGAGAGCCGGAGCTCGCCGGCGACGCACTGCGAGGCGAACTGCAGCAGGCAGGGAGCAGCTTTTTCGCCTCCACCGTCCACGGCCACGGGGGCTTGTGGAGCCCAGCGCGGCAGGGCGACCTCGAGGAGCGTGACGGTCGTCCTGGCGTGCGCGGCCAGGGCGGCATCTACGCTCTCGTGCGCTCGTGCCCGTGCCGAGATATGATCGCGTCCGTATTCGTAGCGGAAGGAGAGCTCGGGGAGGTGCACCCAGAGGTGCAGCCAGCGGTGGGAGAGGACGCTGGTGCGCGCGGCGGCCACGGTGTCGGCGACGCGGACCAGGATGCTGAGAAGGAGGTCATCGGGGAGGCTGCTGATGCGGTCGACCCCGCCATCGCTGCCCTCCGTGTCCATGGCCTTCGTCTCCGCGTCCGCGTTGCAGCTTCTTCCGGCAGCGGCGTGGATCTTGCGATCTATAGGAGTATCTATATTGTTCGTCTCGCCGTTATAGATGGCCATCGGGCCGGCCCGGTCCGGCCTGGCACGGGCCCGTGCTAGGCACGGCCCGATGGGAGTCGGGCCGGCACGGCATGCCGTGCCTCTCGGGCCGTGCCGAACTGGGCCTCATGTCTGACCAACGGCCCAAGCACGATCTGTCGGGCTGGTTTCGGGCCGTGCCGGCCTGAGAAGGCACGCCGAATCCACGCGTACTGTGCCTGCCTGAGAGGCCCGTGAGGACAGCGCCGCCGTCGGAGGAGGTGAGGTCACGGCGCAGCGACGGAGTTGGAGAGGGAGTCTCCGTGTGGTGCCTCCAGCCGCGACCTCTACGTGCTCGCCGAGGCAGGAGCTAGGAGGGGAGCCGCTGCCGCTGCCGTTGCGCTTTGCTCCCACGCACTTGCCGTCGGATCTGCACGGCCGGGAGGCACTTGATGCCGAATCTACATGGCCGGCAGGCTGATGGAGTGGAGACGTGCTGGAGGTGAACTGGAGATAGGCATCGGGAGGAAGAGAAGCAAGCATCGGCAGGAAGAGGGTGCGTCGTGTGTGCGAAGTCCGCTCGCGCGTGTGCGTGTGGCGGCGGCTGTGCCTTCTGTGATGATGAAGGTAAGTTAGGTCACGAAGGATAGGAATCTCCAGCTCCATATATATTTGATTGGGGTAGCGGGCCTTTAACAGGCCGGTAGTATTTATCGGGCCGTGCCGTGCCGGCCCGCGGGCCTGAGTAGCGGCCCAAACACGACCTGCTACCTCGTGTCGGGCCAGCCCGAGCCCGATGACCTTCGGGCCAGGCCAAAATTACGGGCCTCGTGCCAGGCTGTCGTGCCTCGGGCTGCATGGACATCTTTACTCGTCGTGGCTGTCACGATTCACAGCAAAGTCGGCAAGGCTCTTGTGCTGCGAGCCTGCAACTGAATAGACCGGGCCGTATGTGGCTGGGCTGGTTGGCCCATGAATTCAGCCTTTTGGGTCTGTTTGGTATGTGGCCCTCGTAGCCAAGACAAAGTTTGACATTAACCAAAACGAAAACGATAACGATTAGAGTCGGGCATCCGTTTGTCCGCAAGCCGCGCACCCCACTCCACCTCGCTGCTGCCGCCTTACCCCGCCGCGCGCACCATCCCGTGCTGCTTGCTCCTGCCCATCACGCGCCTCATCTGCGCAGCTCGCCCTCGTGTCATCGCGCGCGCCACCCACCTCTACTCTCTCCATTCTCGTCCTCCCCACCTCTCGGTCTCTGTCGCACGTCTAGCCACTGCGCACGTGTCGGGGCCCCTCAGGTCGTCCCTGGCCGAGCCAAGGCCGGGCACTCACGAGCGTGGTCGGCACTAGTGGTACTCACGCGCCATTGGCCGATTGCTGGAATCGAATGGCCTCGACCTCTCCCTTCCCTGTGTTGCAAATGTATGTAAATGTTTCAGATGTTTCAGAGGTATATTGCAAGTGTTTCACATGGATGTTGCAAAAAGTAGATCTAGATGTTGCATATTATATATTGCAAGTATTTCAGATTAGGTATGTTGCAAGCGTTTGTTCAAAATATTTCATTTATTTTTGGACGTATGTTGCAAGTGTTTTATCTAGATGATGCATATATTTCACACATATGTTGCAAGCATATGTTCCAAATGTTTTATTTGTTTCAGTCGTATGTTGTAGTAAGTGTTTCATGTTTCAAGTGCAAACCGTCGGCGTTAGTGTCGACGAGGGTGGTAGGGTCTGGCCACAGCCACCGACGAGGGGAGTTGGCGCAGACCACACGGTGTCAGTGTGGAAGAGGCGGGGGCAAGTCATCCGGGCGCCATGGAAGAGGCGGGCGCGGGTGGTGTGGAACAAGTGGACGCGGCACTAGTGTGGAAGAGGTGGGGGCGAGTCATCTGAGCGTCGTGGAAGAGGCAGGCGTGGGCGGTATGGAACAAGCAGGCTCGGTGCTGATGTGAAAGAGGCAGAGGCGAGTCATCCAGGCGGCGTGGGGAGAGGAACGGAAATGAACGGTCCAAACGCGGGAAACAAAGCTAGCGCGGGTGGTGCGTGAATCAGAGGGAACGACGTGAATTAGAGGGGACGAGGCTGGAGTGGCCAAGCCAAAATTTAGCCAAACCAAAAATAGTGTGCATGTTTTGGTTTTCCTAGGTGCGGAAGGATTAGGAGTTGAGATAGAGAGTTATTCGAGAGCAGTTTTTTTAATTTTGTTAAAAAATCTAGATTGGGAGTGAGTTTTGGAAACTCTTCGAGATACTCTCATACCTCATTTATATTAAGGTAAACGTGTAAATTAGGTATAAGATGGTGTACGTAGAGTACCTAGTTTCTATGGATTGCCAAAGTTTAGGGACATGAATCCTTTCAAATCCTGCAAATAGCTCCAAACCTGCATGATAAAAAGGAACGACCATGGAACACGAGCAAATATCCCTCCAAAAGGTAGCCTATGCACACAGAAGTCAATAGTACTAACATTAAGTCATCCATATTTGACCAGCAAACAGCAATGACCTTCCAAACCTAAATCTAAAAAGAGCAGGACTAAGTCTTGGTGCACGATTCATTAACATATCTTCACGCAGGGCTAGCTGACAGACTCAACCAATACCAATCATGATCTTTACACTGGCCAACATCCCTCTTATGCGACGAAGGACCACCCATCTCAAGTGTGGTGCTTGGGGTGAGAACATCTGGATCTTCTTAAAGAGACATCGTCAGCCACATTGATTACCATCTTTTTAAGTGTCTTCTTGCACATGAATAGCAGCTTCACCAAGTCTATTTCTTCGTCGGATCCTGTGAAGAAATTGAATTCTACCTCCTCAAGCAAATCGAGGGCGACGTTGTCGGTCCTCAGCATCTCTTGTTGAACACAAGGGCAACGAAATAGTTTGCATAGTGACACCTGATCAAAGGAACAGCTCAGTCTATGCATGCTCAACTTATAAGCAACCATATAAATGTAACATGTGTCTAGCAAATGGATACCATGAATAATTAATACGGAGTATTAAAGGAAAGCTTACTTTTGGTGCATCAAGGTGGATCAACTCAATCTCCAACTTGGTAATGCCATCACATTTCCTGATAAAGGTTTCCATCGCGGGCGCGGCGTACGCGGTGAGGGCAGCGTCGACTGAATCTTGGAGGAGTCGTCGTTGAGGAAGATGAAATCCGGGACCTTTGTCCAGACGCGGCGCCATCGGCTGGATAGGACGCTGGTCCGCGCGGCTGGTGCGGTGGAGTGCAGGGCGGCGAGGATGGTGACGAGGAGATCCTCGGAGAGACCGCTGATGTGGTCGAGGCCCGAAGTGGCACGCGAAGATTCCATTAGGGTTTGTGGCGGCGGATGGCGAAGTAGAGAGCGTGAAGGAAAGCAAAGTTGAAAAGGCCTACATCGAAGGGATTATTTGGGCAAGTATAACGAAGAGCTGTTCACCGACTTGTTCCCTCGATTTTTTTAGTATTTTTTTAGTTTTTTATATCCTATCCTAATTTAAGTATTAGTATATCATTTGACTATCAAGTTTTAAAAGATATGTGCGTTAATAACATAGGATTTATGTTTTTAAAATTCACTATAAGAATTAATTTTATAATATATAACTCACTAGCAAACATGTCCGTGCGTTGCAACGAGTTATATAACTGTTGCATGGTGCAGGTGTAGTCGTGCAAATAAAAATAAGGTAGCTATTTTTGTTGACCTTAATTGGACTACCATATATCAATAGATTCCAAGGCAATAAATGCTAGTGCAATAAAGTATTGACCATGTATGGAAAATTAACAAGAGATTGATTTATAATTTAAAAATAATAATTATTTGTATGTACCTGTTGTGAGTTTAGAAAGGTAGAAGGCAAGACACACACATGCACGCGTGTCGTGATGCGAACAGGCTTCAATGGCCACGACATTAGTGGTGCACCGTCAACAAACACATATATCCATGTGTCACAATAAAACACACCAAACTTTTACTTATATAACTTATGATTCGGAAATTTGAAGAGCGAGATTGGCTCTATAGAGTGCGTATAAAAAATGGAAAAGTTATTGAAGGGTAGAAATATATAGAAAGTGTTTTTTTATTAAAATATCTCTTAAAAATTGCTATATTCAGGTGCCTAAATTTTTAGGTAATTAGAAAGATAGATTACAAGAGACGATAGTTTTTTTATAGGCAAACAATAATAAAAAAACACATGTTATCTGAGCAACAATAAAAATCAGGTGAGACAATTAAAGGGAAGGGGAAAAAAGACAGTAAAATCCTTTGGTATAGTGCCATAGTGGTAAATTAGGAGGAAATAAAAAAAATAAAAAGAAATTGTCTTACGGGCTATGGCACTTTCAGTGTTTAGGGGTCTTAGTATTTGGCTTTTGGTCCACGTATGTTTCCATGAACCAAACCAGTATGGCAGCAAGAGCGACTACATGAGAAGGAGCATCCAACTTCGTACGTGCGCTGCAGCTCAGATCCGACTCGATCATGCACGATGTCCATGCGCGTTAATAATATAGGATTTATGTTTTTAAAATTCACTATAAGAATTAATTTTATAATATATAATTCATATGTTATGTACGGTTCAGGAGTTACACGGTTTTTGAAAACATAGGGAAATATTTAGAATATCTAGAAGTAAAGTCACACCACGGAGAAAGCAGAGAAATAAGGGGGTGTTTGGATCGAGGGACTAAAGTTCAGGAGGTGTCACATGGGGTGTTCGGATACTAATAAAAAACAAATTACAAAATCCGTCAATAATCCGTGGGATGAATTTATTAAGCCTCATTAATCCATCATTAGCATATGTTACTGTAGCACCACATTATCAAATCATAGACTAATTAGGCTTAATAAATTCGTCTCATAAATTAGTTTCAATCTGTGCATTTAGTTTCGTAAACAGTCTATATTTAATACTCCATACATGTGTCCAAACATTCGTTAGGACCGCAACTAAAGTTTAGAAGGTGGAACCAAACACCCACTAAAGAGTAGGTCATTTAGCTCCACAAACCCTAACACATTAGACTTCTAAGGCGCGTCAATTTACTTGCAGACGGCGGAACAGGAGGAGACGGCGCATAAACTGCGGGCAAGAGCCAAGAACGCATTACGCATTGCATTTCCGCAGTGTAACCCTCCTTGCAACACAGTGGTCATAAAATGCAGTGACCTGTAAATTAAAGACGAAAGTTATGCGGCCACATGAAGTTGCAGTAGCCAAGACAGGCAGTTCAAGTGGTGCACAGGAAGCCAAATTCTCTGCAAATATTTGGATGGCAAGCAACATCCACTATTCCACTCGGCAGAAAAAAAAAAGGAATACAGTGTATGTAATCGATTGTGCATGGCAACTTCAACCATTAGCTAGAGTATTCATAGGGTGCTCCTTGTGATGGTTGTGTGGCTTCTCTTTGCTTGGCATACTCAGCGAAAATAACCCAACCATCAAGGAACTGCAGGAAGATATAGTTGTGTGAGGAGAAAATTAAAAAAAAGGCCGAATAGACAATGCTTCCAAAATTAAAACGTAAGACATTATATATCAGTTAATAGGGTATACACCCGTTCTTTGGTTGTCATGAAAAGACGATTTTGACATGTTCATATTTCTGATGTCTTCTACATTTAGGATTATCAGGAACATTCAATGTGGTTAACGTCTTTCATGAATAAAACAGTGAACTTGGAAAACTAATTGCAATCAACCACATTCACTCACCTTTCCATCCATGCCCTTTATGGCCTCACCAGCTTCTTGTACAGTCGCATATTTGACAAAGCCAAATCCTCTAGAGTATCCAGATATTCTATCAGTGATTACTCTTGCTGCATACACAGTGTTGCTTCATCACATCGAATATGGAATCAGCACTTGAAGAAAAAGCTGAGCAATAATTCAATATATACCTTCAATAACCTGACCAAATTTCGAAAATGCTTCCTTAAGTCCATTGGATGTTGTGCGTTTATTTAACCCTGCATACATGCCTCTGTTACTACTACCACAATATATACCCACATTCCTAGTTTCACACATGATGAGTGCGTGTCATGATAACAAACAGTGGACCAAAATTAATCGATGATAAGACAATACACCTTGAATTTTCCGAACCTCTGTGGAGCTATATTTGTATATGATTATTTATTGTTTTGGTGGTGTAATTTATCTTTGCATAGTATAATAACGTTATGGGGAAAAAATAATCGAACTTCAGCAGAGTTATTTCACAGATTCAGATACCGCTGCTTTTTTTCCTTCAATGAAGAGACTGACTAGTTTGACACAGATAATGGGATGAACTATATTGACAAAAATGAAAATTTGTAGGAAGCTACTAATGCACCGAATCCTGCAATAACTTTTAGCTCCACCTTTCTTCCATATAGGAAATTGGACTACTCAAACCAGCACTAATCACTGGCATTTGCGATGTGTTCTGCTTCCAAGTTTACCAATACTTGATGAGCTTATAAAAGGTCAACTAGTCGACAATCAGTCTGTATGCGCCCGTGCAGTACTTCCCATGTTCAGAGTGGGTAGTTTCAGAACAGAGCAAATCGGTTCAGTTCGCAAGATAAATACTGTTCGACTACGACTAGTATCAGTTTAGTTCATCAGCTCTATCAAAATTGGAAGTAACTACTGGCTCGCAGGTATCAGACAAAAGTAAACAACTTCGCCCATTCATAATCGTACCGCAGACATCCACCGCCTGCTAGCACAACAATCAACCAATAAAGCGCGCAGCATAAGAATCAAAGCGAGGGTTTCTCTTCCAAAACATGGAAAAAGGAAAAAAAATTGGAGCGAGGTTGGTTGCCTGAGACGAAGAGGTTGTTGCAGGGCTCCGCCGCGGGGCGCGCGGCGGGAGGAGGCGGTGCAGCGAAGGCCGAGACGGAGAATAGCCGCCGGAACCCGGCACGAGCCGCCGCCGCCATTCCGATGCCGAGTCTCCGGAGACTCGGAGAGGCGAGGAGAGCGCGGCGCGACGGGGTTGCTTCTCGAGATTGCAATGGGCCAGGCAGACCCACCCGTCGGCCCAAGCCCAATACACATACGCTGGTCACCGGCCTGCCACTCACGCTTGGTCAAGCACCCCGAAGGCCGAACGGCCCGACCCAATCGCTCCTGCCCCAAAACCTCCAAGGAAACTGCCCAAAGCCCTCGATCCCCTTTCGCCCTTCGCCGGACCGGAGGGCGGGTGGCTCGCCGTCAATGGCGTCGCTGTTCCGTTCGATCCTCCGGCTATTCCAAGCGAAGGCGCCGGGGCCGGAGCTTCTGGATCTCAGCGACGATCTCCTCCGGGAGATCCTCCTGCGGATCGGCTTCCCCGCCGACGTCATCCGCGCCTCCGCCGCATGCGTCACATTCCGCCGCCTCGTCGCCGAACCCTCCTTCTTCTGCCGTTACCGCTCCCTCCATCCTCCGCTACTCCTCGGCTTCCTCGAAACCAGAACCAAATTGTTCCAGCCGGCCGAGGCGCCCCACCCCAACGCTCCTGCCGCCCGCGCTCTCGCCCGCACCGCGAGCTTCTCCTCCGAGGATCGGCTCCCTCGCCTCCACATAGTTTCGTACTGCACTGGCCCTGGGAGATCTGTGACCTCCGCGAAGGCCGTGTCCTCCTCAAGTGCAGACCTCTGGGATTTACATTCAGGGTCGCCTGCTGCTACCTCGCATTTCCGACGACCTACTCGCCTCCGTTCAGGTTCAGCGATGTAACATTCCATGTTTCGAGGCCTTCCTTGTCCCTTCTTCTGCAGAAGAGGAGGATGAGAGGTCGTTCAGAGTGATCGGCATGGCCATGACGGGTTGCATGACGAAGCTAGCGGTATTTGTCTTCTCCTCGAGCTCTGGGCGCTGGAGTCTCGGTACGTCTACAAATTTGGATACTCTTAATGTACCACCAGACATAAAGATGCTGAAACAGCCCCATCTTTCTCATGGCTGTTTCTTCTGGAAAGTGGAGAAGAAGGACAAGTTGCTCAAGCTTGACATGAGCATAATGGAGCTCTCCACATACGACCTCCCGCCTGGTCACCATGAGCGCTATACTGTCGTTGCAGAGGCAGGTGAAGGAAGACTTGCGTTGTTTAGCTGCCCACGCTCTTCTGAAGAAACATATGTGGATTATTACACCAGCATTATGCAAACCAAGAGCGACAGGGACAAGGAGTGGCAGATGATAACCATAATCCCACTTCCCCCCAATCATCGGTATGAGATTTGTGGTGCAGCTGACGGATACATTTTCCTATTAGGATTTCCAAAATTCCCAGGACCGGGTCATGCAGTTTGTTTATCCCTCGAGGTTAAGAATTTGAGGATTGAGAGGGTGTGTTCTGCAATGCGCCGAAGTGGTGTCCTGCACCCGTATTTCGGGTACCCACCACCCATGTCACCGAAAGTCATACCAAGCGATACCGGCTTCTGCCCCCCATACCCGACAACCTCGCCTCCGTCCACGTCCATCTGCAAAATTGTCAATCTTTCGAGGCCTTCTTTGCACCTATTGGAGAAGAGGAGGATAATACATCGTTCAGAGTGATCGGCAGGGCACATTGCCCGATCAAATCTGTGCCATTTGTCTTCTCTTCAGGCTCTGGTGTATGGAGTGTAAGTACTACGTGGAATGATTACTTAGGAGGCTCCATACTTCATTTCCCCTGCTATGTGTATGGCTGCATCTACTGGAAAATGATACACATCAACATGTTGTACAAGCTCGACATCAACGCGATGGAGTTCTCCACCGTTGACCTCCCGCCTCATTACAAAAAGCGAGATGTTATCATTTTGGAGGCAGGAGAAGGAAGGGTTGGGGTGTTTAGTCTTGTTACGTTTAGCAAGGCTGTGTATTATGCTATTCAGCAAAAGGAGGGCAAGATTGCCGATGACTGCCACACAGAAACTATAATCCACTTACCTGGTCATTATCATTTCATCATGGTTGGTGCAGCTGAAGGGTACATCTTCTTTGTAGCCTTACCAAAAGACCCCATGGTAAATGCAGCAGCAGCAAGCTTCTCACTTCAGGTGAAGACATTGAAGATTGAGATGGTCTGTCGGATGATGTTCGAGTCATGTTATCAACCATATTTCGGGTTCCCACCATCCATGTCGCCAAGAAGGATATGAAGTGGTAAGCTTTTATTTGCTGCCTTTTCTGGTTTTGCAGACCCTTTGAGAATTTTCCATTTGGCATGGTACAGGACTAAGCTTAGGTTTGTAGTATACCTGTTTTTCCTTTCCAATTTTCCATCTGTGTCATGAATTGTGGGTCCATCTAAGTCACACACAGTATCCAATAGTTGTTCTATTGGTCAGGGGTCAGCAATGTGCTGATGTGCACCATGTTAATGAAACTTTAAAGGGAACAACTTAGCAAGTTCATGGGCCAGAACCCACATTTTTCAGAGTTTGTGACCTAGATAGATGGACAATCCCCTGGAAGTGTTTTTTACTCTATTTTATAAGTAAAATGGATCCTTTTCAGAAACACAGAAGAGGAATAGCTAATGCACAAGCTGTTAAACAAGAAGTTTAAGTTTGATCTCTCGTTTTCCTCCCTGGCACTTTCAGAAGCGGGGATGTTTTTCTTGTTAAACACATATTCTGCAAATATGCTAGCGTCTTAAAAAAATGCATGCGGACAAAATAGATAGTATAGGATGTGATTTTGCAGGTAATATTTCTCTACCTGATTGCTTGATTCTTTTCACTTATTGGTGGATTAGCACAATATGGTCTTGTTTGGATGCAAAGTAGTTTTGTAGTTTTTAAAAAAATACCATGGTTTTGTGAAATACTGTTGGAGTATATGTATATGAGGCCCATGAGGCTAGGCCCATGAGGCCCATGTATGCTACACTATATAGCTACCCTTCTAGGGTTAGCCAAATCAATTGAGACCATACATTCCAACATGGTATCAGCAGCCTAGTTTTCTTTCCCCACCCATCTCCCTCCCTCCTGACCCGCCAGGGGCCGCCGCCGGCCCTGGCGAGCCTCCCCCTCCTCCCTCCTACTTCCTCTCCTTCCCTCCCCTCTCCGGCACCACATCCTGGGCGCAGATCGCGGGCACGCCTACTCCTTCCACCAGCGCGCGCGCTGGCCACACAGCCGCCGCGGGCTGGGCGCCGCCGGCCGCTCCCCCAGCTGCCGCGGCTTGGCCGCCGCCAGGCGCTTCTCCAGCAGCAGCGGGATGGGCGCCGCCGGCTTCTCCCCTAGCGGCTCCTTCTCTTGCCGCGCCTGGTGCCTCCACTGCTGCCCCGGCTGCGCGCCCTGCCTTGGCTCTCACCGCCGATGGCGCTGCTGCTCCCGCGGCCGCCGCCTTCCCTGCCGCCCCGGCCGATGCCGCCGAAGCCGCCGGGCCTGAGGCTCCTGCGGTACCTGGTGATGGCGCCTACGTGGCCCCGGCCGCAGCGGCCACCTACGCCGCCGCTGCCGCTGCAGCTGCAGCCGGCCTGGCACTGCCGTTCTCCTCTCCAAGCCCTCCCCTTTCTGCTGGTGGAGACGGTGCGGCGCCACACCTGCAGGGGCCGGTCATGGGTAGCGGCACCCAGGGCGCCTTCAACCTCCCTGCCCCGCCTTCGGCCGCCCTCTACGCTCCTCGGCCCACCTCCGCCCTCGCTGTCGCGCTGGTTTCCGCCCGGGCCGTGGCCGCCGCGGGACAGGAGCGCGTCCGTGCGGCTGCCCTCGTGTGGCAACGGGAGCGGGACGCCGCCGACACTCTGGCCCGCCAGATCGCCGAGGCGAAGCAGCTCCTCGCCCAGGACGGGGGGCCACCTCCTCCGGCTCGACGGGCCACCTCACCTCCACCACTACGGCTCTCCGTCACGACCTGGCCGATCCCCTCGTCTCGCAGCTCCACTACCAGGCCGGCGGTGTCCAGAACATCCGGCTACTCGTCCCGGTCGTTCTCGACCCCGAGTCGCCCTCGTACGCTCGCTGGCGGGATCTGGTGGTCCTCACCCTCCGCCGCTACGCCCTCGACGACCACGTCCTCGATGATCCCACGCCTGCGATCCAGACTCCGTCGTGGCAGCGTCTGGACAACATCGTGCTTTCCTAGATTCTCGGCACGATCTCCGTCGACCTCCACGACTTCGTCCGCAACACCACCTCCGCTCGCCAGGCCTGGCTGGCACTCGAGGGCCAGTTTCTGGGCAATGCTGAGGCCCGAGCTCTGCGACTCGACGTGAGCTTCCGCACCTTCGTCCAGGGGGACCTTGTCGTTGGCGAGTTCTACCGGAAGATGAAGGCCATGGCCGACTCCCTCGGCGACCTGGGCTGGCCCGTGGAGGATCGCATCCTCGTCCTCAACGTCCTCCGCAGGCTCAGCGACCGCTACGCCTACCTCAGGACGTGGATCACCCGGCTGCGGCCTTTCCCCACCTTCCTGCAGGTCCGTGACGACCTTGTCATGGAGGAGATCTCTCAGGGCCTCCAGTCGGGGTCCACTACCGCCGCCGCTCCAGGGTCCTCCTCGACTGCACTTGCGGCTACTCCACCACCGCGCCCGTCTGTCTTGGGTCTTCTCCCCTCTGGGCCCAGCGGGGGTGGGGGGCCGTGGCAGGAAGAAGGGTCGTGGAGGACGTTCTGATGGGGGGGTCTGGCCGTGGTGGAAACCCGGCTCCTCCGCCGCGGGGTGCTCCCTGGCCCTCTTTCCACAACCCTTGGTCCGGACGCATCTCCATGTGGCCCTTCCAGGCTCCTAGGGGAGCCTCGTCCGCCGGCCGCCATGTTCGCTGGGGCTACTCCAGGGTTCTACCCAGCGTCTCCGTGGGGCACACCTTCCAGCGCTTCCCCGGGGCCGGCCGGTTGGAGCCCGAAGGCGCTGGCTCGCTTCTTCAGCACTATGGGCCTGACACCTCCTGTTGGCCCAGAGTGGATCGCCGATTCCGGAGCTACCTACCACACCACACCGGACCCTGGTATACTCTCGTCTGCTCGTCCTCCTTCTCACCCTTCGTCCATCATGGTCGCCAATGGCTCGTGTCTTTCTGTCACCTCTGTGGGTGCCGTCGGCACTCATGGCTCCTTTCATCTTCCCGATGTTCGTATTGCACCCTCTATGATTCACAATCTTCTTTCTATTCGTCGTTTTACAGCTGACAACTCGTGTTCTGTGGAGTTTGACTCTGCTGGTCTTACTGTGAAAGATTTGGCTACCCGGCGTCCTCTGCTCCGATGTGACAGTACGGGGCCCCTTTACACCGTTCGTTTTCTGGCGTCTGCCTCGCCGTCTTCGCTTTTGTCAGCTGCCTTCGCCACCACCTCTTCCACTACTTGGCACCGGCGCCTCGGCCATCCTGGACGTGATGCCCTGATACAGCTTAGTCATAGCTCAGACATTCGTTGTACTCGAGCTCATGATGAGCATTTGTGTCACGCGTGCCAAATGGGCCGTCATGTTCGTCTTCCTTTTTCTAGTTCTTCACATGCGGCTCACATTTTTTATCTTGTTCACTGCGACCTATGGACGTCTCCTGTACTCAGCATTTCTGGCTATAAGTACTATCTTGTGGTGGTTGATGATTTTTCTCACTATTCGTGGACTTTTCCCTTACGTGCCAAGTCTGAGGCATTTCCCACGCTCCACCATTTTTTTGCTTGGGTTTCCACTCAGTTCGGCCTCACCATCAAGGCCGTCCAGTGTGACAATGGCCGTGAGTTCGATAACTCCACATCCCGGGTCTTCTTCCTCTCTCGCGGTGTCCAGTTGCCCATGTCTTGCCCGTACACCTCCTCTCAGAACGGCAAGGCTGAGCGCATGATTCGCACCACCAATGACACCGTGCGTACGCTCTTACTCCAGGCCTCACTCCCCGCTTGTTTCTGGGCTGAGAGCCTACACACCTCCACCTATCTCCATAATCGCCTTCCTTCTGCTGCTTGCTCGGCTCCCACGCCGCACCACGCTCTTTTCGGTACCCCTCCGAGGTATGACCACCTTCGAGTCTTCGGGTGTGTGTGTTACCCTAACACCACGGTCACTGCTCCGCACAAGCTGGCTCCCCGATCCACTCTCTGTGTCTTCCTCGGGTACTCCCCATACCACAAGGGGTACCGCTGCTACGACCTTACCTCTCGTCGTGTCCTCATCTCTCGCCATGTGGTGTTCGATGAGTCTGTCTTCCCCTTTTCCACCATCACCACCCCTTCCGCCTCCGAGCTTGACCTCTCCTCTTTGTTTCCCACTGATGCGGTGGTCGAGCCACCCTTGTCGTTGTTTCCTGCAGGTACTGCGGCCCCGTGCCCCAGCTCGCCGTCGACCGGTGACTCCCCCGACCCTGCTCCCCATTCGAGCATGGACGGGTCACCATCCGGGCTTGCCCCTGTCATTCCGGCTGACGGGGGTCCCGGGCCGTCTCCTCCGGCTCAACATGCGCGCTTCGCCCAGCCGGTCCTTGTGTACCAGCGCCGGGCTCGGACTGCGCCGGCACCTTCGCCACCGCTGATGGCTCCTTCGCCGGAGTCACCACTGGGGCCGTCTTCCTCTCCGCCGGGGACACCGGAGCCATCGCAGCGGCCTCCAACCGCTCGTGTCGAGACCCTGATGTATCACCCGCCGCTCCTTCACCGCCACCCGCGTCATGTTCACCCTATGGTGACACGACACGCGGCTGGGACCCTGCAGCCCCGGGCTCTTGCGACGCTGCCCGGTGACTCGCAGGTCTCTCCAGTACCCTCTTCCGTCCGCGAGGCCTTGTCGGACCCTCACTGGCGCCACGCGATGGAAGAGGAGTACGCGGCTCTCCTCGCCAACCAGACCTGGGACCTGGTGCCACGTCTGCCGGACTCCAACGTCGTCACCGGCAAGTGGATCTGGACACACAAGCGTCGGGCTGATGGCACTCTCGAGAGATACAAGGCTCGTTGTGTTCTCAGGGGCTTCACTCAGCGACCTGGTGTTGACTATGATGAGACTTTCAGTCCAGTGGTGAAGCCGGCTACAGTCCACACGGTGCTCTCACTAGCACTCACTCGCTCTTGGCCCGTGCATCAGCTGGATGTCAAGAATGCTTTTCTGCATGGTCTTCTCACTGAGACACTTTACTGCAGTCAGGTGGTCGGGTTTGTTGACTCCTCGTGTCCTGACATGGTCTGCCGGCTCAACAGATCTCTCTATGGCCTCAAGCAGGCCCCACGGGCATGGAACCATCGCTTTGCTGCCTTTCTGAGGTCACTGGGGTTTGTGGAGGCCAAGTCCGATACGTCCCTGTTCATCTACCACCATGGAGCTGAGACTGCGTATTTACTGCTCTATGTTGATGACATTGTCCTCACCGCCTCCAGTGAGTCACTTCTTCGCCGCATCATCACCTCTCTCCAGCGGGAATTTGCTATGAAGGATCTAGGTGTACTCCACCACTTCCTTGGGGTCACAGTTGCGCCTCATCCTGCTGGGCTACTTCTTCACCAGCGGCAGTACACTCTTGACATCCTTGAGCGAGCTGGGATGACAGACTGCAACCCCTGCTCTACTCCAGTTGACACACAGGGCAAAATGTCCGAGGCCGAGGGGAACCCGGTGACAGATCCCACCGCGTACCGGAGTTTTGCTGGTGCTCTGCAGTACCTCACCTTCACTCGACCGGACATCATTTATGCAGTTCAGTAGTTGTGCCTTCATATGCATGATCTGAGGGAGCCCCACCTCACCGCCCTCAAGCGCCTCCTCCGCTACCTCCGTGGCACTGTGGGTTACGGCCTGCTCCTTCACCGGCGGTCCTCCTCCACCGAGATGGTTATCTACACGGACGCTGACTGGGCCGAATGTCCGGACATTCGGCACTCCACCTCCGGCTACGCTGTCTTCTTGGGCGGCAACCTGATGTCCTGGTCGTCCAAGCGCCAGCAAGTGGCCTCCCGCTCCAGTGCCGAGGCGGAGTACCGTGCCGTGGCCAACGGCGTGGCGGAGGCTTCTTGGCTCCGACAGCCCCTGGCCGAGCTCCATAACCCTCTTCTCCGGAGCACGCTTGTCTACTGCGACAACGTCAGTGCGGTTTACCTCTCCACCAACCCCGTGCAGCACCAGCGGACCAAGCATGTGGAGATCGACCTTCACTTCGTCCGTGATCGGGTTGCCGTTGGCGAGGTGCGGGTCCTACACGTACCTACTACGTCCCAGTTCGTAGACATCTTCACCAAGGGCCTCCCGTCGTCGACCTTCACCGCCTTCCGCTCCAGCCTCAACATCACCAGTGGCTAGTTGCGTCTGTGGGGGGCTCGTGTGTGTTCTTTTCCTGGTGTCCAGTCTGACTCCGCTGCGACGGTAGTTCAGACTGCGGGGGGTGTTGGAGTATATGTATATGAGGCCCATGAGGCTAAGCCCATGAGGCCCATGTATGCTACACTATATAGCTACCCTTCTAGGGTTAGCCAAATCAATTGAGACCATACATTCCAACAAATACTTTGGTTTTAGGGTGTCATGAAGTGTTTTGATGCAACAAACTTTATGGTTTTGAATACCATGGTATTGCTATCTTTTTGGAGTTTTCAAAAATCCATCTAGACCTTTTTTTTCTAAACCATGGTTTTGTACATTAATAAGTTTTAAAGCTACAATTTCTTAATACTACAACATCCAAATAAGGCATAAATATGCATTTAGTTCCACTGCAGATACAAATTCGCAAATTGTATAACTTGAAGGAGTACTTCTACTTTGGGTCATGCCTGTCATATGATTGCTAGGTAACAACAAATATTTTATTAGGCTGTCAGCATTTCTTCAAACTTTTTTCAAGTTGCTATTTGTAAGTACATATATTATGTTACAGTTTTGTAGTAATCGAGTGTTTTAATAATTTTTTTTTGATGAGCAGATACCATATGTATTCAGAGGTGATGGTGTCTTTTGGATTTTGTTCCGGCGCTGCTTTGCGAACGACTGAAATTCTTGTAATTTCGTTGCTGCATTGTAATGAAATGCAGTTTTACCGTGGTGGAAAAAAAGATACCCACTATAATTGGATCATGCTGGGAGAGTCATGTATTTTCCCTAGTTCCTTTTCCTTTGCGACAAGTCTGTAGACTGTAGTGATGGACTGATAGCACATTGTTTCAAATTTATCCATGTCCTTGTGATCTTACTAAGAAATATTAGTCTTGATAATGTTGAATTTGCATCTATTCACTGCTTGCCTGCTATGCTTATGCAAGTTTTCTAAACAATGACTACAGCATCGATCTTCTAAGACCTTATCGCCTGCTTGTCATGGGTTTCTGGAACTTCATGTTTTCTAGTGTTTGTATTTGTCACTGTGATGGATAGCCTGCTTGCAGTATGAAGTCACAAACTACATAGTGATCTACTGAAATATTAGTACAATGCTTAGTGGTAATAGGTTTTACCAAACAGCATTGGTCTACAAAATGATGGCTTTTTTTAGGGTACTTGCCGTAAAGAACTAGATTATGGGATAAGCCCAAGCTGACCCAATTGCATGCTAAAGGAACACATCTCTTCTCTATCTCTACAACTAAAACATACGGATTGTCCTACCTGGCAGCACCAAAACCATCCTGCGATCCATGACTGTCCAAGTGCGGAAAAGGAAATTCCCGCAACCCTTGACATACAGATTGTCAACGTCTACCCAGCAGCACCAAAACCGATTGTCAACGTCTACCCAGCAGCACCAAAACCATCCTGCGATCCATGACCGAGCGCGGAAAAGGAAATTGCCGCAACCCCTGGACCCATCCGGGCGATTTTTTCACCTCCTCCCACGCACCATTTTCTGGGTTCCATCACCCCCGCAATAATCTCCCACGATCCTGGCAAAGATCAGCGCCCCTCTGGTTTTCCACCATGATCCTCGCAACCAAGCAGAAGGCCCCGTCTCCAGAAACAAAAAGGATATATGAAACGGAAAGGAAAGAAATCACCGGCCACCGCAATCAATCGCACCATGTTTTTCCTGATCTCCTCAATCACGTAAATAGAAGGCGAAACCTGGACCCAATTAGTGGAGGAGAACCTCGCCTGAAGCCCTGAACCATTGCAGTGGAGACCACATGTCCTCATGGATACGCATGCGGCGGCTATGTCATCGCTGGCTCACCGCAAGGTTGCCTACACCATCGCCGGATGAAGGGACGTGCCTGCTGCTACGTCGTCGTTGCAGAGGTTGCCCATGCTGTCGCTGGACTAAATGGAGATGTACCTTGGCTGTGCTGCGGATCGTGGTCGCTTGTGCCGTCACCGAACTTGCAGATCATGCATGGTCGTTGGCGCTGCAGATCCTTGCCTTGCTTAGGACGTGCATGAAGCGGCGTAGATGCAACATGCACTCTGCATGCCAGGGTTCGATGCACAACTTCAGCTGCTCAGTCCTCATAGTCATCATTATTTGTGTTCTTAGCGTTGTCAGTACCTCCACTCCGCCCCCATGAGCGCAACGAAGGTCTGGTCTCTAGAAGGGAGCTAGAAGGACCAGCGGCCAACAGGTCTGGTAATTTTTCATTAGTCATATGTAACTTTTCATATGAGTTGTCTGACTATCCAGCATTTGTGAATGACCGCGGTGCTTTGTACTGATCAAAGTGTAGATGATACTAATGTGAGGTTTAACAAAGTAACATCTATCAGCCATGTAATTTCAAATAATCAGGAATACTTTACCTGGCTATTTGAAGAGAGATCTCATCATTGTTGTGTTGTTGCTCGTAGGTACTGGCCGGGATCAAATAAATCAAACATGAGCATGCCATAATGCGCGTAAGCACTAAGCACTAGGCATCAACAGTCTCCATTGGTCTGTGATTTACCGTAGATTTAATTCTTGCATAATTTTTTTAGTAAAGTTATATATAACCTTGCTGCTGACTGCTATTGGTGGCGGCTGAGGCCGAAGCGGGGCATCGCAGAGTGCGCAGGGCTCCAGAGCAGGGCATCGACATTACTGTACACCAGAGGGCGTCAGTGGGCAGGATCCTACATCTGGTGAGATCTGATCTCTCGGTCTTCTCTCCCTTTCACTCATCGCATGCAGGGCTCCGGTATCACGACGTTGTTGAGGAGCAGCAAGGCAGAATCAAAATATATCTAAAGCAAAATTTGGTGCATCAGATATTTATTCAGGAGGAGTTATATACGACTCTTTCACTTGGATGCAACAGCATGAAAATGGAACTGGACCCGGGTCCTAGATTCTTCTGTCGTCTTCAGCTCTCGTACACACCTGCTTCATTCATATAGGCACATTGCTTCTATCTTATTAACCAGCATAATTCTATTCTGATTCTTAATGGATCAAGCGCCATGCTTGCAACGAATGGACAAAGTGACAATATTGTGTGTAAGTTTACCATTCTTCCCCTTTTGTCTCTTTTAAAAATATATCTGGCCAATTTCATTTTTCTCATATGTGCGGTTGTATCTTTTGTATTTTTTAAGATAATCATGGCTTCATTTGCAGCTAACAGGCCAATCATTCAGTAAGTAGTTAATTTATTATTATGATATTCTCCTGTTGTTTGGCCTAATTATAAGATGGCTTTTCTACAAATATAGTTTTTTTGCTACGCACTTAGTTATACATTATGTCTACATGAAATTAAAGTCAAAATGTCCTATAATTTGGAATTGAGGGAGTAAAGAAACATAGGTCCTATGTCGATTAAGTTAGCACAATCTTGCAACTATTTTCCATACCCATGCAAAGTACTAATGATTGACCATCACTTTCTTTTGCCCCGTTTTTTTCCATGCTTTGTCTTTTCTCAATTGTTTTTTCTCTTTCCCATCTGTTGTCCTTCAAGTTGTTAGCTACTGGCTATTAGAACCATAGGTCCCATGTCGGTTATGTTAGCACCTGCTTTGTGTCTGTTTATCATTAAATGTACTGCTTGTAAACCGAAAAGTGTATAACAGGTTAATCATTGCTTTCTTTGTTCCCTATTGAGCTTCTAAAGTCTAAACGCAATATTCTTGTTAGCTTGTGACTGCAATGTTTATGTAAGTATCGTTTGAAGACGAACCTGTTAAGTAATTGTCCTATCATCTATCAAGTATACTATGTGGTTCTTGACCAATAAATTACTTAAGTAATTAATTGTGACTATGTTGAATTACACATCACGAGCTCATTTTCTAGATTCAACACTAGGTTTGCAAGTCCACAAACATGTCATATGCTACCACTAGATCAAACAAACATAGAAGCAATAGTGGTACCATATATACATCAAAAATATTTGATTTTCATGACTGAGCCTATTTTTATGCAAACATGTCTATATGTTCTAACCATGTCCTTAGCAAAGTATGAATGATATGCCAAACAACTTTACCTTGCTATGTTGGAGGAGAGGCATGTCATATAAGAATGTGGGGGTGCACTCATCTCAAGTTGGAGAAATCAAGTATGTTCAATTCATTCTTCAACTTATAGAATCTCTTTTCATCAAGTGGCTTTGTGAATATGTCGGCTAGTTGATTTTCGGTGTCAATGCTCTTAATGCTAATATCACTTTTTTGTTGATGGTCTCTTATGAAGTGATGCCTTATGTCAATGTGCTTGGTTCTTAAATGTTGAACCGGATTTTGTGTCATTTTGATAGCACTCTCATTATCACAAAACAAAGACATATTTTTGAACTTGATTCCAAAATCATTCAATGTGGCTTTCATCCAAAGCAATTGTGCACAACTACCGGCACTAATGTATTCGGCCTCGGCGGTAGATAGTGCAACACTATTTTATTTCTTTGATGACCATGAAACGAGAGACCGTCCTAGCAATTGACAAGTACCATTTGTGCTCATTCTATCAATCTTGCATCCACCATAGTCGGAATCTGAATATCCAATCAACTCAAAGTTTGATCCCTTGGGATACCATAGTCCAACATCATGAGTGCCCTTAAGACATCTCAATATTCTCTTGGTTGCTTTCAAGTGACTTTCTCTAGGTGAAGCTTGATATCTTGCACACACTAAACATCACATCCGGCCTAGAAGCGGTGACATGGAGCAAACTTCCAATCATAGACCGGTATTGCTTTTGATCTACCATGTTGCCACTAACATCAACACCCAATTGATTATTTGTGCCCATTGGTGTACTCATTTGCTTAACATCTTGCAAACCAAACTTCTTGATCATGTCCATGGTGTACTTGCCTTGGCTAACAAAGGTGTCATTCTTCATTTGCTTAATTTGTAGTCTAAGGAAGTAACTAAGCTCTCCGATCATAGACATTTCAAACTCACTAGCCATCACATTTCTAAACTCTTCACAAAAATCTTGATTGGTTGAACCAAAGATGATATCATCCACATAGATTTGCAACACAAACAAGTCATTGCCTAGCTTCTTAGTGAAGAGAGTGGTGTCAACCTTTCCCATCTTAAACCCTTTAGAGAGGAGAAAGTCCCTCAGCCTCTCATACTATGCTCTAGGTGCTTGCTTCAAACCATACAATGCCTTCTTGAGCTTGTAAACATGGTCGGGCTTCTTGTCATCTTCAAAACCGGGAGGTTGCTCAACATAGACCAACTTATTTATGTACCCATTGAGGAATGCACTTTTCATATCCATTTGATATAACTTAATGTTGTGGGCACAAGCATAGGCTAAAAGAATTCTAATCGCTTTAAATCTTACAACCGGTGCATATGTCTCTCCAAAGTCAAGACCCTCAACTTGAGTATAACCTTGTGCCACCAATCTTGCTTTGTTTCTCACAACTACATCATCTTGATCTTGCTTGTTTCTAAAGACTCACTTGGTACCAATCACATTATAGTTCTTTGGCCTCTCAACAAGCTCCCAAACTTGATTTCTAGTGAAGTTGTTTAGCTCTTCATGCAAGGCATTTACTCCATCAGAATCCTTCAATGCATCTTCTATTTTCTTAGGTTCTTCAAGTGACACAAATAAGTAGTGCTCACAAAAAGATGTCAATCTTGATCTAGTTTGAACACCACTTTGAATTTCACCAATGATTTGATCCAATGGATGATCTCTTGCAATGTTGGTAGGTTGGAGTATTGAAAGTTGATTACTTTCACTTGCTTGACCTTGATCTTAAGCTTCATTGTGAGTACCACTTGAGCTAGCTTGATTTGTATCAATTTGCACATCTTGATTAATCATTTGTATGTCACCATCATCATCAACTTGTCTCGGCCTTATATCATAAATGTCTATGTTCTTCATTGTATTTGACAATTGATCTGCTCTCACATCATCAAGGTTTTGAGCTTCATTTTGGGATCCTTGGGTTTCATCAAACTCAACATCATGAACTTCTTCCAAGGTGCCATTAGTAAGATTCTAAACTCTATATGCTTTGCTTGTAGTAGAATAACTAAGTAAGAACCATTCATCACATTTCTTGTCAAACTTGCTCAATCTAGTGCCTTTCTTGAGAATGTAGCATTTGCAACCAAACACTCTAAAGTATGCAATGTTAGGCTTTCTTCCATTTAATAGCTCATATGGTGTCTTCTCAAGCTTTCCATGGCAATAGAGATGGTTACTACAAAAGCAAGCCATGTTGATAGCTTCACTCCAAAATAAATAACTTATATTGTATTCACTAAGCATTGATCTAGCCATGTCAATCAAAGTTCTATTCTTTCTTTCAACTACACCATTGGATTGAGGAGTGTATGTTGGAGAGAATTGATATCCAATACCAAGATCATCACATAATACCTCAATTCTTGCGTTCTTAAACTCACTACTATTGTCACTTCTAATCTTCTTGATAGTAGTCTCAAACTCATTTTACATTCTCTTGACAAAAGACTTGAATAGATCATAGACATCACTCTTGTCATAGAGAAAGAACACCCAAGTGTATCTAGTGTAGTCGTCCACTATCACAAAATCATACTTGTTGCCACCAATGCTAGTGTATGTTGTTAGCCCAAATAAGTCCATGTGCAATAGCTCAAATGCTTTAGATGTGCTCATTTCATTCTTGCTAGGATGTGCATTTCCAACTTGTTTGCCGGCTTGACAAGCACTACATGGTTTATCCTTTTCAAAGGTGACATCTTTCAAGCCTCTAACTAAGTCATGCTTTATCAATTTGTTCAATTGTTTCATTCCAACATGACCAAGCCTTCTATGCCACAACCAACCCATACTAGATTTGCTAAGCAAGCATGATGTCAATTGTGTCTCACTATCATTGAAGTCAACAAAGTATAAGTTGACATGTCTAAATCCTTTGAATATCATGTTTGTACCATCAACACTAATAACTTCAACATCATCACTACCAAATATGCATTTAAAACCGAGATCACAAAGTTGTGCTATTGACAATAAGTTGAAGTCCAAGCTCTCAACTAGCAACACATTAGATATGCTCATGTCATTGGAGATAGCAATTTTACCAAGCCCTTTGACCTTGCCTCTCTTGTTGTTGCCGAAAGTAATAGCATCAAAACCACCATTTTAACTTATATCAATTGATTTGAACATAAAAGAATCCTCGGTCATATGTTGAGTGCACCCACTATCAAGCACCCAATACCTTCCTCCGGCTTTATAATTGACCTATAAAACAAGATCAATTCTTTTTAGGTACCCAAACTTGTTTGGGTCCTCTAAGGTTAGTGACCAAGCTCTTTGGTACCCAAATAACTTTCTTTGAGCCCATCCATGATGCACCAATGAACTTAGCATGAACACCATTAGTACCCTTGATAAGCATATAGAAAGAGTCGAGCTTAATTGAGGATACATTAGCATTGGATTTTTTGTTCATGCATTGTTGCTCTATGTGACCAACTTGCTTGCAACTTTTGCAATAGCTACCATTGTTCTTCACAAAACGAGTCTTGTGAGGAGCAAAAGCGGCCTTGCCTTTCTTGGGGTTATAGCCCAATCCCTCTTTGTAGAGAGAGGCCCTTTGGCTACCCAAGCACATAAGCAAGCGGTCCTCACCACCATAAGCCTTAGCTAATGTGTGATTGAGCTCTTTTACCTCCTTGAGATTTTCATTCTCAACTATTAGTGTGGAGTCACAAGTGAAACCATCACTACTAGATGAGGATGATGTAGATGCGCTACATGAAGGATTAGTGGGAGCAACAACAATAGGCTTAAGAAAAGATTCAACAATTATATCACATGATATGCCTATGTTGCAAGTTTTAGCTTTCTCAACATTAGTTGGCATGTTTTCACATTTTTCAACTAGATAGAAATGAGCTTCTTCAAGCTTAGTGTGAGAATTTTGAAGCTTCTTATGGTCTACCTTTAGACTCTCATAAGATGCTCTAAGCTCATCAAGTTCTTGTATAAGGTTTTTCTTTTCCTTAAGCAAGCCCTTGCACTCCTTTCAAGATTCTTTATAATGTTGAGTGCAATCTTCTAGCATAGTGATTAGTTCATCTTTAGCGAATTCTTCTTCATCACTATCACTATCATTATCATGATCACTCTCATCGTCGGATGATACCTTAGCGGCCTTAGCCATGAAGCACGATGGAGTGTCGAAGAGGAAGACCTTCTCTTGGATGGCAATGCTAGCATGTCCCTTCTTCTTGCTCTTGTTGTCATCCTCATCATCACTTGAGGAATCATCACTATCCCATGTAGCAACATGAGAATCATTCTTCTTTTTATGAGAGCTCTTCTTCTTTTCTTGCTTCTTCTTTTGCTTCTTCCTCTCCTTCTTGATAGCATCTTCATCATCACTATCATAATAACACTTTGCAATGAGATGGTCCTTGCTATGGCATCTAAAGCATCTCATGGTATGCTCATTCTTCTTGGATGAGTTCTTCCTCTTTCTTGCACGATAGCCTTTCTTCTTCATGAATTTGTCAAATTGCTTAACAAATAGAGTCATCTTCTCATCAATGTCATCACTATGACAAGAGCTTGAGTCTTTATCACTTGATGATTCAATCTTAGACTTGCCCTTGGATATGGTGGCTTTGAATGCCACACTCTTCTTATTTTCATCATCTTTCTTCTTATTTTTCTTCTTCTTCTTCTTGACCAACTCATCCTTCTCATCATCTTCTCTATATGAATCATCGGTCATCACTTCTTGAAATACTTGTTGAGGAGTTGAATCCTTCAATGTAGTCCTCACTAGCACGGTGATCAATGTATCAAACCTCTTGGGCAAGCTTCTCAAGAACTTCATAGAGAATTGGTTGTCCTTGACCTTCTCACCAAGTGCCTTGAGCTTATTGACAATGACTTGCAACCGATGAAACATTTCTGGTACACTCTCATCATCTTGCATCTTAAAGCTTAAAAATTTTTCTTACAAGATATATGCTTTAGCGGTCTTTGTGCCTTAGGTGCTCTCAAATATTTCTTCTAGCTTGGCCCAATCATCATGAGCAATTTTAATGTTCTTCACTTGCTCAAATGTCTTGTCATCTAGTGTCTCATGAAGAGCACTAATGACAATGTCATTGCATTGGAGCTTCTTCTCTTCCACCTGTGTAGGTGCTTCCGGATTAGCAACCTCAAATTTTGTTTCGGTGACCTTTCATACTTCTCTATTGATTGACTTGAGGTGTGCGGTCATCTTAACCTTCCAATACGTATAATTTGTGCCATCAAAGTGAGGTGTCTTCTTGGTATTGTTGATGTGCAAGCTTAATTGAGCCATTTCTTTTTCACCGTAGGTTGTTAAGCCTCAAATAAATGGTACCTCGGCTCCGATACCACTTGTAAGGTCCAAATGGCTAGAGAGGGGTGAATAGCCTATTTAAAAATCTACAAGCTTCACTAAGCAACCATGTTAGTATAAAAGATGGCTAAGCTAATTCTAGCACTAGCTCAACTACACTATGCAAGCCATCTATACAATTCTAGTGAAAGAAGGCTATGATCTCTAATACACACCAACAAGGCTAAGTCACTAAGCTACTTACTCCTATGTGATAAAGACTACACTAAGCAAACTACACAAGGACTAGTACAAGAAAGTAAAGAGCAAGTGACTTGATTCTTATACCGACGATGTAGAGAAGCAATGCACTCAAAGAATCAATCACAATGAGCAATCACAAGAGAAATCCTCGGCAAAGAGATGACACAAGATTTTTTTACCGAGGTTCACTTGCTTCCCGGTAAGCTACTCCTCGTTGTGGTGATGTACCCACTTGATGGATCACGAGCTAATCAACTATCAAGAGTTAAACCCTCAGCGGGTGTAAGGTCCAAATAGGCTAGAGGGGGGGTGAATAGCCTAATTAAAACTTCTACAAGAATTATTTAACCACAAGTTAGTACGAAAGGTGGCGAAGCAAAAGCACTAGCTCTAACTAATTAAGCAAGCCACCTACACAAGTCTAGTACAAGGCTATCCACTAAACACAACAACAACTACAAGTTAGAAACAAGAAGTAATACGAGAGAAGAGCTTCGAGTGATTATACCGTCGTGTAGAGATGAGGAGTATCAATCAATCAATCACACAAGAGAAATCCTCGGGAAGAGAATGACACAAGAATTTATCCCGAGGTTCACTTGCTTTCCGGCAAGCTACTCCCCGTTGTGGCGATACATCCACTTGTCGGTTCACGAGCTAATCGACTATCAAGAGTCGAGCCCTCGGCGGGCGCCACACAACCGCACATAAGATGGGGATCCTCCAAGCCACGAGCTCCACTAGAGTATCCAATTCGCGAACTCCCGCGGGGAAAGATCAAGAACCCCTTATAACACTTGGTGAGGGCTCCAACAATCTCCAATTGTGAGCTCAATCACCTCCGCTGCTCCAAGCCGTCTACAATGTCGGGAAACACGGAAGAGTAACAAGAAATCTACAGCAACTCGAAGATCAAGTGCCTCTAGAATGCAACTCTCAAGCAATGCACTTGAATCTCACTCAATCTCACTCAAGATGTGCAACTATGTAAAGAGATGAGTGGAGGGGTTGTTCTCTAGCTCAAAGGATTTCTCTAGGTCTCAAAAATATGCAAGAGTTCCCCTCAAACTCCGGCCAACGTCTATTTATAACGAAGGGGTACGCAGCTAGCCGTTAGGAACTTAAACAGCTAAAATCACGCTGACCGGACGCGCTGGTCATACTGACCGGACGCGCCGGTCATACTGACCAGACACGCTGGTCGCGCAACGGCTAAATTCCGAAGCACTGACCGGACGCGCTGGTCGTGCAGACCGGACGCGCTGGGTGCGACCGGACGCGCTAGTCCCGCAACTGACCGGACGCGCTGGTCAAGCCTGAGTAGCGCACAACAAAACAGCAACCAGACGCGCTGTAGAACTGACCGGACGTCACAGTGCCAGCGTCCGATTAGAGTCCAGTAAGCTCCCTGGACGACCGGACGCGTCCGGTCGACAGTGACCGGACGCGCTGCACGTCCAATCATCAAACTAAAACGCGTGCTGACACCGAACACTGACCGGACGCGTCCGGTCCAACGTCCGGTCACCACTGTGACCTCCGTTCGCCTCCGTTTCTTTTTCGACTTTCGGCGCAGTATAAAATAGGCATTTTACTTCCCCAAAAAGCGTCGAATGTGCTAACACCACCAAGTGTACACTGTAACACCTCAGGTGTTTAACTCCATAACTGTATTGCATTTGCATGAGCATAAGCATGCATCATTTCATGTTATTTTATGTGGTTGCAACTAAGGTGGTTGTTTTTAGAACTTTGTTTGGTCACATCACGTGACACTTGAGAATTGGTGTAACTAAAGGGTAGAGTAGCTAATTATATCTCACAACACCTTAGTTATACTTAGGGTCACTAATGGAGCAAGGTTCATGTTGACCAAAATCACCAAAATGCCCTCTAAGGTGTAGTTGACCAGCATTTAGCTCTAGGATGCTCTATTTGACCAATTAAAAAGCCTAGCTTAGAGACCTTGCATGGAGGAGCACCCTTAAGCAAAGTTGTAGGGAATTTTATGGGGAACAAAAGTCTCAATATGGCTATCTCATGAAACTGGCCAGAACATGCTCAAAAATGGCCCATGAGTCAGCTAGAGGGGCTGTCTCAACACTTAGAATTTTTCTAAGTCTCAAAAATGTCCCTCCAGTTTTACTGTGGCCTACTTTGAAAGCTTGTAGTTTGCAAACCAGACCAAACCAGCCCCAACTCATATTGACACTTTTGTAGTACTCACCTAGCTCTACAACATTGTCAACATCACCATCACCTAGTTCTAAATAGTTTAGGAGTTATGGTGCCTGGAAAAATGGGTTTCAGTCGGTGTGACTCACTGAAACTCAGTTTCAGTTTCGGGTGCCTCACTTTAGGACGCTATATCTCAATAACTAAGCCCAACCAGCCCTAGAGCCAATTGACAAAGCTATAGCCCTCATGTAGCTCTACATAATTGATGTAGTCATCTTCGACTAAATCTAGCTGGTTTGGGAGATATTCACCGTCAAATTGTCGCTGTCAGACCACCACGTCGGCTCCTTTTAGTCGGCAGACAGCTTCGCTGTCGTAGCGGCCATGCAGAGCAACGGAGCCGCGTGGCGCTCGTGCCCTGCCGTCGCCTCCACGTCCCGAGCATGCGCGCGGGTGTGAAGTCGGGGCCGACACCTCAACGTCCACCACTCGCGCTCACCCCTCCCTTTCACGCTCGCTCTTGCCGTGCTCACCGAGGCGAAAAACGGAGGCGCCATTGCCGCCGCATCCTTCTCCGTGCTCGCCCGAGCTCATTGTCTCACTATAGTCGCCCAAACCCCGTCCACCGCTCCGCCAGAGTCCCCTCCACCTCCTCCATCCGTTGCCTGAACCAATCGTGCAGAGGTGAAGGTGAATTTCCATTTCCGCCACCGCGAGACCTCGCCAGCGTATCATCCGCACGGTGGCTCACCGTGGCCAGCTCCCTACTGTCATCCTCCATTCTTGCTAGTTACTGTTCTGGGTTCCGGATCGGGTAGAGAAGCTTAGGCGATGATGTTACTGGCTAGGGTGGACGGTACCCGCCGGAACGCGGTCGTGCGCTGCCACGCCATGGCCACCGACGCGGTGCTCACGCGGTCAGCCGCATTCGCCCCACCTCTGTCCTTGTCCTTAGCATGGATAGGTCCGCCATCTCCTCTGGAAGTCGTAGCACGCCCAACCTAGGTCCCTTGCTCCCAGAGCTCGCCGGAGCGCCACCGGGTGCCGCCTCCGAGCCGCGGTCGCCATGGCCGTCGTAGCTAGGTTGGGTTAGGGTCAGACAAGCTAGGTTCGGTCGATGCGGAAAGTCACGGGGAATCCGTTGGTGCTCTTCCCGTCGCTGGAGGCGCCGTCGTCGGCGAGCTAGAGCTCGCCGGAGTCGCGGCCGTCTCCCCCCTCCGCTCTTCTCTCTATGGCCTGCGGGCCCGCGCTGTCAGCCCCACGCGTGCGCGGGCGGGACGGCCTGAGCAGGCCGCGCGCGAAGTTGGGCCGCGTCCGCGTAGAGGCCGGCCCAGTAGCGAGTAGGGTTCGGTTTTGTTTTTCTTTTCACATTTGTCACAGATTTTAGTTGATGTTTGGAAAATGTAGATCTAGGGTTTTACTTGCCCAAAAATTATGAGATAAATTTTGTTAGGATCTGCATGATGTGTAGTATTTTAGAAAAATATGAATTGGTTATGTGATGTTTGGTTTCTGGGAGATTTAAATAGGTTTTTGAAATGTGTTTTAGATTGCATGCAAACTTGTTTAAATCATATCTTAAGTTTTAGTATTCCAAAAATTATGAAATTTGGTGGGTAGACTAATTTATACTTGCTATAGCTTTGGTAAAAATTTGGGCAGTAGTGCTTAAGTACTTTTCAAGTTATAATGCTACCTTGTTATTTTAGGAAATACTTAAATGAATTTTAGTAATTTTTCTACATGTGCAATGTTCTTATAAATTTTTGGAGAATGTCTTGGTACCACAAAGTGTCTAAGAAAAATATGAAATCTGTTGTTTGATATTTTTCAATATGATTTGTTAATTATACAAAAATCAGCCTTTTGGGCTTGTGAATTTTGTTTAGGGAGTTTCTGTAAAATAATTTTTGTTCAAATTTTTACAGTGGTCTCTTTTTGGTTCCTAGAGTCTCCTGTAATTTTTGTAGAATTTTAGGAGTAGTTTACATATATGTTTAAAATTTCACTTAATTACTTAAGTAAATTAAGAAATGGGTATAAATAAATATTTTAGGTGGGCCAACCTTACTTTCTGGTGTTTTGTGACCTAGGTGAACTTTTGGTAATATTAGTTTGGTCTTATGGGATGTTTGCCACATAAATAAATATTTAATCTTTGCAATTCTAGGGTTTCTGGACAGCTGGTAGTATCTTTGGGTTTGACCCTTAATCAAAGTGTTTGCGGGAAAACTTGTGAATACCAAAGTTGTAGTAAACTTGATAAACTAGCTTGTGTCAAAATTTGGGAGCATTTGGCTTAGTAGTTTAGGAGTTATTACTGTTTTAAGTGACAGTCTAGAATTGGCTGCTCTATGTTTGGGGAGGACAGATTCTGGAACTTTAGAATTTCGACTAGGTAAACTTTGGAATTAAGTATTGTGGTCTGTAAATATTTTGTGGTGCATTTCATAAGCTTTCCAGATTGTCTTAGATCATATCTTTTGGAGTTGGGAATCTCCAGTTATGTTAGAAACAAGTAGCTGCTGTCCAGATGTCTTACTGTGATATTTTGGGTTGGATGTGGTAACCTAAATAATGTCACTCTTGTGTTTGTTAGGTGTTAGAGCCTTAACCGAAGATGAACAGTTATACCTTAGGTTGAGTAGATTAGGTAAGTACTTCTCCACCGGAGAAGAGATTTGCACGTAATGGTGAAGTGACTTGAATAGAGTACTTTTACTGCTGAAATGCATTTCATTCCGAGCATGTTGCACCCATTATGCATCCATGATATTTATTGTGCACTCATGCAATAGGTGTTCCGGAGGGGGTAACACTCCTCGAGTTCGAGTCAGCGATACCGGAGGAGGCCTAGGACCAGTCGGAACAGCCAGATGAACCAACCGGCGACGAAGCTCCTGCCGAAGATCTGCCCGAGTGTCCTGACCACCGGCCCTCAACCTTTCTAAAAGGCAAGCCCCGGTGCATGCTGAACCCATCCTTTTATAAATCTATCTTGAGTACTTTTAATTGTTTAATGCATTAAGTTGTAGGAGTTGTATGAAAACAATTGTTGCATTATACCTATCCTTGCCCAGATATCGTACTTAAATCCTAATTTAGGTTTAGGCACGTATCAATGCTTAGCCCTGCTTAGTACGGTAGAAGTCGGGTGATTTCCGGTCATCCGCAAGATGTAGGAAGGAGTCACGAGTGGCTTTATGGCTATCGTGGATAGAACCATGCTTTAAAATAAATTTGAGACCGGGTGGGAGTTCGATAGTACAGCCGTAAGACACTTCACGTCTTGGGTGTGGAGCTATGCCCGTCTGAGTCGTTTAAGGACCGATTCACTGTACGTCCTTGAGTCATGTTGAACGCAGTCTAACACTTAGTTGGCCGGATAAGTCGTTCCGACCGCGAAGCCGAGTAATGTGATTCAGGCCGGGAATCGAATGGTAGGTTGCTTCTTGGAGGAGAGAAAGGATGTGCTTGGGGACATTGGCGTGAGACCAAGGGGGGTTAGAGTCCCTATCACCTGGCAGAGTGTCGCTCTTGGGGTCGCGACATTATTCGGACCCGCGATTCCTGAATCATATGAAACGGTGGCCTGTGCGACCCTGGCAGGGGTCTGCACGGTGAGTGTTAGAAATACCCCTCCAGCTGGATAGGAATTCGATTCGAATCGCCGTCGCTCCCGGTTAGTGAGCACTTGACTTGAGCAGCGGCAACGTAGATCACATTAAATGAACCGGTGGTTAAGGGAATGATACAATGTTGCCACAATTCATACCTGCTCTGGATATAATAATGATAATTGTTTGATTATAATCAAGTGCATGCTTAGTACAGGTGCTAAGATAGATGACAGGTAAATGCTAAAAATAAATGCTAGTACAGGTTAAAAGAGTTTAAATTACTTATGCTTTTCCGCAAAAGGTAATGTCAGTCAGCTCCAATTATGAAAGCCTTGCATAATCCTTGGTGTCATCTTATTTCTGGTTTTTGACGGGTAAGTCTAGCTGAGTACATTCCAGTACTCAGGGTTTATTCCCTCCTGTTGCAGATGATATGCTCTACCAAGGCTTCTGCAAAAATTGTCTCCACCCTGCGGGTGACGAAGACTAGATCACTAGGGCGTGATTATCTTTTATGTACTTTCCTGATGCTTTTGCGGGTTGTCGACCAACAAGACTGGCAGTAGTTAAACAACGGGTGTGTATATGCTTCCGCTACTTTATAAACTTGGTTTGTAATAATTGCGACTCCGTGTGTGTAAACTTATTTTGGAACTACTGGTGAAAGGTAACGTATGATGTTGTATGTTGAATGATGCGATCTTGGTTGTAAGCAAGTTGGTTTGAAATCCTTCGTGGTTTCGATTGACTACCGGGATTATATGGGCTCAAGTTCGAAAATTTGAGCGCTTCGGTGCTTGTTTTTGTACTTGTGCTCTTATAATTTGGTCGGTTCTGTTACATACACCACCATGTGCATGTGTGTTAGCATTTTATAAATATTTTTTAAGGCGTTATGTTAGCTCTTTACTAGATCCTAATGCATATGCTCAAGACATTGATCTAGTGGCACTTGATTTTCGAGCTAACCGTGATTGCCCCTCTTGATAGTCGGCTATGTATCCTAAACCCGGTCAATCACTTCTCTACTCATCTTAGACCGACAAAAGGAAAACCCTATCATTATACCTTTGCCTTGCGCTCTTAGATCCTTCTCTTCCACTTCAACATCATATCCATCATATTATGTGCATCTCCACCATGATCATTATTTCATGTCCATGCACCATCTCTTTGTGATCTTGTGGCCACCACTCCTTGCCACATACACCTTCATCACATGTGTTGCTTATGCCTAACTCAAAATACTTAACACATGACATTAGCAACTTGGTGTCATTAATTACCAAAACCAAACTTGGGCTTTCAGCGGGTACCGCATATTCACTCACAAGATAGGGATCCTCCAAGCCACGTGCTTCACTAGAGTAGCCAATTCGCGAACTCCCGCGGGGAAGGCTCAAGAACCCCTCACAATCAATTTGGTGAGGCTCGAAACAATCTCCAAGGTCGAGCTCAACACCACCGCTACTCCAAGCCATCTAGGGTGTCGGGAAACACCCAAGAGTAACCAGCAATCCGCAGCAAACACGAAGATCAAGTGCCACTAGATGTAACTCTCAATGCAATGCACTTGAATCTCACTCAATCTCTCTAGAGTATGCAACCAAGCAAGAAGATGAATGGAGGAGAAGTTCTCTAGCTCAAAGTGTGCATCAATATCTCAAATGTGCAAGAGCATTCCCCCAAGGGCCGGTCACCTCTTATTTATAACGTTTCACTCAAGAGCTAGCCGTTATGAATTCACTGGGCGTTTTTCGAGGGCGACAGACGCTGCACAGTAGTGCCCGTCGCTCCTACGCGTGCCACGTGTCCTAGCAACCGAAATCCAATGGTCGACTTCCTCAGCAACAGACACGTCCGATGCTTTGTGACCCAGCATCTGTCGCGGGCGACAGACACGTCCGACGCTCTGCACCCTCAGCGTCCGTCGCGCAACAGACACGGTCCAGTAAGGATGTTTTCGCCCGAGTTCGTCAGACGCGTACGCCGCAAGGCCGACAGACGCAGCGTCGAGCGTCTGTCGCTCACGTTCGCGCGTGCTCGCGCAGTTCCACAGCGTCAGACGCTGGAACAATGCGCGAGGCCGCGTCTGTTGCCTTCGCGACAACACGTCTGTCATGCCCGCGCGCACAGGTCGAGCTAGGGTAGCCCGACAGACAATGACGTCAGCGTCTGTTGCTCCTGGCTCGCGCGTCTGTCGCGTGTATCTCGGCGACACTTCATCGTTTTCTCGTTCCGCTTGATTGCCCTTGTCACTTATGAGCTACTCTTCATATGTGTATCACTAAAACACCTGTTTTAGCTCATGAAACACCTCTGTGCTTTCACCACTTTTACAACCTTCGGCGCAATGGAAAATAGGCATTTCATTTCCCCGAAAACACCTGAATCCCACCAAGCTTGCGAGCGCGGGAGGGAGAGAGAACCCCAAACCCCTATCTACTGCTCAAACACCACCGCCTTCACAAATGTGCCAACACCATCATGTGTAAATCACTATGTGCATGTGTGTTAGAATTTTCATAATCATTTTCTAAGGCGATATGTTAGCTCTCTACTAGATCCTAATGCATATGCTCAAGAAGATGACCTAGTAGCACTTGATCCACGAGCTAACCGTGATTGCCCCTCTTGATAGTCGGCTATCGATCCTAAACCCGGTCAATCACTTCTCTACTCATCTTAGACCGGCAAAAGCAAACCCTATGATTATACCTTTGCCTTGATCACTTTGTTCTATGTCCATCTCCACATGCTTGATTACCTTGATCATCATTTTATGTGCATGCACCATCTCTTTGTGATCTTGTGACCATCACTCCATGCCACATGCACCTTCATCACATGTGTTGCTTATACCTAACTTAAATCACTTAACACATGGCATTAGCAACTTGGTGTCATTAATTACCAAAACCAAACTTGGGCTTTCACTCTAACACCATGGCATTCCATCCATTCTACAGTATTTCTCCGTGACTCCATCCATTCTTCAGTTCGCCACTGAACGAGCTCTTGTCTAGGCATACCCAAATTTTCCACTCCCTACCCAAACACGCCCGAAACTCTCGATCCTCGATTCCCTTTCTTCCCTTCTGCCGACATCGGTGCTCACCCGGTCCGCCCCAGCCTCGATGCCATGGAGCCGGAGCGACCGCCGCCGGCACTCATCAGCAAGCTCCTTGAGGAGATCTTCCTCCACGTCGCCTCCCCTACGGACCTCATCCGCGCCTCCGCCACGTGCATCTCCTTCCACCGCCTCATCGCTGACCACTCCTTCCTCCGCCGGTACCGCTCCATCTAGGGATGAAAACGATCTGAAACGATAGATATGAGGCCAAATCACTTTTATTTTCACATTTGTTTCTCGAAAACAAAATCGGTACGGTATTATCGAAAATAAATACGGCACCGATATTCCGGTAATTTCAAAAACAATAATAGTCGATTGAAAAATACATCAATAATGATCGGAATCCATAAAAGTGATATCTAAAAAACGATAAACACGTCTGTACAACATGAGAAGAGCCATAAAATTCAACCTATCTCACATAACAATAGTAATAAATAAAGCCATAATTGACAAGACCATAAGCTAAATCCACAGTGCACACCATCTTAGGTCTAAAACAAGCTAAACCGCAGATTTCGTTCGTGTTTGTGGTGACCGACTAGAGTTAGGGTGCAGTACATGATTGGTTGATTGGCTTCTTTCCCATACTGATGAAATACTTGCCGCATAGTTCCTTTCCAAAAAAAATATTTGTCTTATATGCTTGCGTGTGCAGATGAGATGCTTAGATGTGGGCCAACTGGACCTAAAGTATATGCATTACATAGTTTATAGATAAATTAGGATTCAAGGCCTTCGAATCGGCAACTACGATGGTAAATTGTTGGCTAAATATGGCAATTTTCGAAAACGGTCGGAAGAGGGCAAAATCATTTTCGCTTTCGTTTCCGATTACTTTTTCGCTAAATCATTTTTGTTTTTTCGATTACCGCTACCATTTTCGTTTAGGCTTGAAAATCGAAAAAAAACTCGAAAATAATTTTTTAAAATCAGAAATTATCACTTTTGTTTTCATCTCTAGCTCCATCCACCCGCCCCTGCTCCTTGGCTTAGTCAGCTCCTCTGGTTTCCAACCTGTCGAGGCGCCCCATCCCTCCGCTGCTGTCGCCTGTGCTGTCGTGTTTTCTTTCGACTACCTCCCTCGCACCAACAAATGGCGCCGCTGGTATCCGCTCGATGTCCGCGACGGCCGCGTCCTCGTCGAGTGCCCTAGAGAGAAAGGCCTCGTCTAGGACCTCGCGGTATGTGACCTGTTGTCCCAGCGACACCTGCTACTGCCTCCCATAACCGATGACCTACTCGCCTCCATCGGGCTCGACAAGGGTCTTTTCCTTTCAGGGGCCTCCTTTATCCCTTCAGGAGGCATAGAGGAGGATACATCATTCAGTGTGATAAGCTGGATACAATCCAAGTCAAGGCTAGGGGTATTTATCTTCTCTTCGGGCCCTGGCTGCTGGAGTGTCAGCACGTCTATCAACTGGGGCGATCTAGGCTTGGACCAAATCGATATGATGATTTCAGCCCAATGTGCGTATGACTGCTTCTATTGGAAATTATACGACATGAACACGTTGATCAAGCTTGACATGAATAGTATGCAGTTTTGCACTATTGACCTCTCGCCTGGCCATGATGAACGGGAAATTGTCGTTGTGGAATCAGGGGGAAGCAAGGGGTCGATGTTTAGTCTTCTAATTTATGGAGGCACATCTGTGGATTATTATACATTTCTGCAAAATGGCAGTGAGAAGTCCCATGAGTGGCATATGATGAGTACCATCCCCTTGCCTGACCATTCTACTAGAGAATGCTGCATTCATGGTCCAGCTGAAGGATACATTTTCATAGAACGCATTCTAGATGAACTGGATTCAATTTCTCACTTGAGATTAAGTCTTTTAATATTGAGAGGGTCGGTACAACAAGTTTTCCTTTTCGTACCTATCCATATTTTGGTTTCCCACCATCTATGTCATCAAGAAGGATTTAAGGATATGGAGTGGTACACTTTTTAGTGTAAGTCTTGCCTCTTGCATGCATTTCACATACCTGTACATTTGGGCACTGGTTGTGTGAATGAGCAATTTGTAAGCACCTAGCGCAGCCTGCTTGCATTTTTTGTCTACATCAAGATGGCCTGTTGAGCATATTTGCCGTGAAAAAAACTGACTCATAAGATAGGCTTAAGATGAGACAAATAAGCCTTTGTTTGTATTTTTGTAATGACCTTCAGGCAGTTCTTCTAATGCATGTGCTGGGACTCCAGTCTTGTTCTTTGTTCAGCCTAGCTAGTGTTGTCTGCAGGAGTCAATTTGTTGGAGCAACATCAGTTCAAAATTTTCACTTTTTGTCATTGTAAATGATTATAATTCTTACAACGATCCATTTTGTTGTGTTCTCTATGAGACAAAAAAAAACTGGTGTGCACCTTTGCTTTTCATTACTACATCTGTGCAATTCAGTTAAATTTTGCCCTCCATGCTTTCAGAAGTTCAAACTACGCATTGGCCCTGAAAGTTTGAAAAGTGACTATTCTTGCTGCATTTGTCGTGGTAATTTTGGAACTTCTAACTTCATCCATTCAGGTGCAGGACTGGATTTGAATCCTGGTCAGTGGTTCAATCGGTGCCATGCTGCTTGTTTGTGGTAGTGGAGCTAGGCGATGATGATGCAGATGCCTTTAGTGTCGCACTTCTACTATATTTTCCCCTTTATTCTGTACTCTGCTGATATTGTCTGTTGAACTCTGTTCAGTCCGATGTAGGTATCAAACTTGTTCTGTGTTACTGTGTCGCATGGATGACGAGACTAAGGCATATTGTGTGCCGCTTGACAACATGGCTGAGTTTTGAGTCATTGTAGTTTCTATACTAGTGAATAATGATGTTTTTTTACAGAGGCTATTTATCATATGTCTGTCTTAGGGAAGCCGATCAATAACTGGATCTATCCTTACTGTATTTATTTTATCCCCATCCACATTCAGTTGTTGTAATATACTTATTTATAATTCCAAAAAAAAATAAAAAGCAACCAAGAAAAAGGGTGTTCCTGAAGTCGTTGTGACTTGTGAGGGGTGGTTTTAGTTGCAGCAGGGTATTTGTGTGTATCTGTGACCCCATCCACACTATTTCAACTTTCTCATCTTTTTGTAACAGCAAACTGAAATTGATGATGTGTATTTGTGTGTTTTCTACATTAGTGCTTACTGCAATAAGGTTGTCACCTCTCGGATAAAAAAAAAACATGTTAGTTTTTTCACCTTTTCCCTTCTGAGTCAAAACTATTTCTGAGCCATTGACATTGTGCTGAACTGAACTATGGACAGTCCACCCTTCAATTTATGCCTTGGCACTGTAACTGTGGAAAACACTATAATTAAATGTTTTGGAAGCATCTGCTTTCTTCAATGGTGGTTTCTATGTTTTATAAGTTCTATCTGCATCTAGTCGGTTGCAGGGCTCTTTGGCGCCTCACTGCTGTTTCGGAGCATTGGAGCAAATGCATCCTTATGTATCTCACTTTCTCTGTTCTACAGTCCTTCTAGGTGCTTTCGGTTGCCTTGGACTCTGCTGATGTCGGGCGAATGCTTTTTGGTTTGATGCAATGGAACATTAGCTATCAGGTTGGCCGATGTATATTTCTTAGACGCTGCTTGTTTAAGTTGCATTATGATGTAGGAGTAAGAAGCAAGGCATCATAGACATGTGGTCTACTATCGAGTGAACCACTCCAAAAAAAATTGTACTTATCTAGGAGTAGTGTGGGAGAAATAGCGCAAATATAAGATCTGGTAAGGATGTGATGAGATTAGTGCTCCAAGTTTGTGAACAACTAGCAGGAAAACCCACGCAATTGTGCGGGCAAGGAAGCAGTAATCAAGTTTGTTCTCTAGAACAATACAATACATCAAACATATTAGAATTTGTAATTAAGGGCAGTTGAAGATGTACTTACTCCAAAACAAAACCTCTTGAATTGTTGGTTCTGCTTTCAAGCAAAGAAGAGCATGACCCAAAATGGAAAATTGAATCATCAAAGGTGATCTGCTGCTAACTTTCAGGCATTCCGAAGGGCTCAGTACCTGGAAAATTCCAAATTTGTCTCTGTAAAGCATCCTCTGTTTGAAAGCAAGCATTGGGTAATCTAGTGAAATAAGAAGATGACATGTGTGTAAGCAGTATTAGGGAGTCAGGAGCTGCTAACGAAAAAATTGGAATTGGTATATCCTAGAATGCACCCTCTTACATGGCATGAATGAGATTAAAAAATTGGTAAGCATAAATTGGGAAGGCTGTGTAATTGATATTCAGATCTAATTGTTTATACACTCACATGCGCATATACAGTTGGAAAAACTTAGGAAACAGAAAGAGAAGGCAGAACATACCTGCATTTGCCGGCCAGCCGATCTGCAGCGTGATGCAGAGGCTACGCACATCAATGTGGAAAACAGCTTATCTAGCTAACTCTGAAATCACGCCCGGAACGTAAAGGCAGGACCAAACAGAAGCAGAGTGACACAGTACATTGTTTTCAGACCCTATTCTCATCGATGAGAAATATATCACAAACCCAAATTCAACCTGTCTATGGATGTCCCTTCTGAAAAATTAGGTGCATGCATTTACTTTAGGCAGAACGGACAATACAAATTAGAGCGACCAAACCAAGAAATGTCTGCATCTCATGTATTCGAAGCTAAGGTATGGAAAACAGGGGCAAATTGACTGTACTATTGTGTTCTTAATCAACTGCATCTAATTTAGGCAACATATCAGATTGTGTATTGGAGAAGAATACCAAATCAAATGAGACCAATGAAGCATTCAGCACAAACTGTAATGTGGGCAATAGAGGCCAATAGCTATGAGGGCTGCAACCTTACAGGGAGTACAACCTGACAGGAACTATCTGTTCTTCATGTGAGTGCTAAAAGCTTCTTTTACCTAACGCACATTACTTTATGGAAGAATTGTGGCCCTATAAATCTGCAGTCAAATAGACAGATCTTTCTTACTGAAAGTGCAGAGGTATAGATTCTTGTTTCCAGCAACCCTTCCAATCCGAGGCTGCCTTTAACAGTTTAACACAATATCAGCACTGAAGTTTATGAAACCAATAATATAATAGTTGGAATCTAAATAAAATGATTTAGTGGCACATGAAAAAAGACATGCAATAATCTGAATCCATATAGAAGTCTAAAATCTAATGGCAACTGCAATTGGTAGGGAAGAAATTGGAGAACCCGTAAGGAAAAGGAGAAATATGAGTACATGACAAAGGAACATTTAGATGTACGGTTGAACTGAGCATGGCCTGTGGGATTTGCCTCCAAATCGTAGAGCATGTTACCGCAGGTGGCAATTTCATGGAATAGAGATCGGAAGAGAGAGAGAGAGAGCAAACCACGGATTGCAGGAGGCCGCGCTGGGCGTAGCGGCGAGCGGGGTGTGCCGCGACGACGGTGCCGCGTCACCATGGCTGGGCGCCACCGGGCCAGCCTGGCACACGAAGCGCGTGGAGGAGGCCGCGTTGTGGGCCTCCCGCAAGGTGGCCATGCCGAGAGAGGAGGAGAGAGGGGGCCGCACCGGCGTGGATCGGCGGCGTAGGTCACGTCGGGCTGGAGAGAAGGAGCCATGGAGGGACGGGGCGGCGCTACTGCGGGGTGGCCCCGACACTGCTGTTGGGGCGGCAGCGCGCCCCGGCGACGCTGGTGCGGCGCAGGGGCGTCCTGTGGAGCACGCCACGGCCGGCAGAGGGTGCAGGCGGGGGCGCTGGGTGGAGCTCCGGTGAGGGCGTTGTCGTAGACGGGGCGCAGCGACGGTGGAGGCGGCGGGGGCGGCGGAGGTTGACGCCACTACCAGAGGGGTAAACCGCCGGTCCTCGCGGGGGCGGGCGCAGCAATGCTCGGGGCCTCGGCGTCGTCAGCGTTTTTTTTCCTTTTTTTCAGGTCGGAGGCATGTGTGGAGGGGTGAGGGGATGCGGTGCTTCTAGAGGGGTGTGGCGGCTGCGCTGGTGGTGGGACCTAGAAGTCAGGCGATCCACGTTTACTGCTCTGGTAACAGGATTCTGAGTCTTGGGACGGAAGTTCGATCATCTATGACTTTAGTAGTGTAGTATAGATTCCATAATGGATTTCGATAAACTTTATTACAATTGTATTACTAGGAGAACCTGCTTCGGTCGTTTTTGTTGGTGTGTAGTCTTTTACATATCTTTTGATACATCTTTTTACTCTCGAAAACTACAACTTTCCACCGCAATGTTCATCCATACTACTTCCCACAAAAGCGATGTTGTTGGCCATCTGTTCTTTTCTCGAAACTACAGATTGTGAACTGCAATTTTGGCCCCTGATACTTCCCTCAAGACTATTGTTGCCAACTATTTCTTCTATACCTCCAACACCAATCAATTTTTTTCTTGTGTTCTTTTGTCTTGTTCTACAAAAAAAAATGATATCTGTGTACTAGTGTTGTTACAACTTGAGTTCTCTGTAAAATACTTGACAAAGCTCACTGAACATCCTTGGATGGATGCCATGGTTACTTGAGTTTTCTGTTGTTGGAGCCTTGGAGGTATACCATTTCAGTCAATTAACATGTTTATGTTAATCTGTAATGATGCACTAGTATGAATCTATAATGACCAGACATTACATTCGAAATTACAAGCGTATATGGCAATCTGTGCTAATACAACTTTGTATTAACGAAAAGCATGATGCACGATACACATCTTATCACTTAGATTGCACGATAACACATTGGAACAATGATGATACTTCGAAAATTTGTAGAACTGACACCAGTCAAGCTCCCAATGGAACAAATCATTCATATTATAGATAGAAGCACCCATGCTCGTGCGATTTTTTTATTTTTAACACTTTTTAAAAACTATTTTTAATTTTAGCACCGAAAGTTTTTTATACCTAACACTTTTGGCTGCTCTCCATGTGAGGGAGCGGCATTTCAACTTTTTCGCTCCCCACGTGGAGGAGCGGCAATGATGGTGACGTGGCACTCACCGCACGCGGAGACAGGGCTGCCGCTCCCCCTGGAGGAGCGGCAAGGCTACCGCTCCCCAGATCAGGGAGCGGCTGCCGCTCCCCAGATCAAGGGTTCATGTGTCACGAGCTGCTGTTGGACCCCTACACCCGAAGGTCACCGGAGTAGTGCAGCGGCGCAGCGCCCCCTCCCCGCGTGCACCCCCCCCCCCCCCCCACGCGTGACGCCCCTTCCCCGGCGCCCCCCCCCCCCCCCCCGAGCAGCCACGGCGCAGCCCCCCCCCCCCCAGGACGCGCACTGCCCCGTGAGCAGCGCCCCCACGGCCGCGCCGCGCCACGCCGCGAGCCCCCTCCTCCCCCGCGCACTTCGTCCCCGATAGCAGCTCCCCACGTTCGAGCTAAGGTAATCCCATTTTCCTATTTTTTTGAATTTTTGATGTATTCTGATTGTTAATTAGATTAGTTTGTTTAGCTAGTATTGTTAGTATAAATAGTTAGTTTAGTTGTTTTGTTGGTATCATTAATAAAGTTAGCATAGTTATTATAGATATTATAAATAGTTATTTTAGTTAGTATGATTAGTAAAGTTAGTATAGTTAGTATAGGTATTATAAATAGTTAGAATAGTTAGTATGTTTAGTTTAGATTAGTGAAGTTAGTATAGGTGGTATAAATAGTTACTTTAGTTAGTTTAGTTAGTATAGTATAGTTAATAAATTTAGTATAGTTAGTTTGCTTGGACAACTTGATGAAGTTTGCTTGAATGGTTTTCAGATGGATTGTTGTGTCCGAGTTTATTTCAGAGGAATTATTAGGAAGGAAGATGGTGAGTTTGAGGATATGGAAGAGGAGTTGGAATGGTTTGATGAACTGTCGAGCTTCAATGACCTTTGTGTGCGTTTGAACGCAAAGTTTGGCGGTGATTTCACAATCAAGGGGAGATTTGATAGTGGGAAGACTCGGGCAAAATATGTTCTGATGCTTTTGCGCGACCCTGCTCATTGGTCCCGCTACACTAGGGTCCTCGCAGGCTCGAACTCACCCATTGCTGAGGTGGTTGTGGAGAATGGGTACAGGTTGGAGGATGATCATCATGACGATGTTAGAGGTGACAAAGAAGCAGTTCTATTCACATCCAGTTAGTTATATATGGATGGTCAGTTGACGCAGGAGCAGTTGCATTCATATCTAGTCGGTTGTATAAGCAATGACTTCGATGTGAGGGAGTTCGAACGTGAAGAGCACGAGCAGGCGGAAGAGAACTAGTTCGGTTATGACGACGACGACAACGATGACGATGACGATGATGATAGAGTTGCCCATGCGACGCTGGTTCATGCTACAACGTCCGATGTTCCACTTTCGGTGCTTCATGTCATGCCGACTCAGGGCAGGCTGGTCTATGATTTGCCAGAGAGTGGTGCGCCGTATTTTGATTCGTGGGGTAGGATCAGCGAAGCACAGCATTATGTTGCACCGCCCCCTTATACAGAGGCAGAACTCATGCAACTGAGCCAGGATGGTGTACCTTTAAGTGGTGGTCCGAACTACAGGGATGTCAGCATGGTACATATGGTAGTTTGTGACACAGGTCTACAGATGTGTGCAGAATCATTGTATAACCATGAGCATGTAATCCTTCAGAAGGACATGATATTCAATATAATGTCAGAGATGAAGCTCTTTCTTTAGGATTATGATGTGTATCACCATAGGCCATACTTGGTGACTCATTCCGATAAGAACTTGAGGTACCACATTACCTGCAAAGCAGATTTTCCATGCCAGTGGAGGCTTACTGCAAGGAAGAAAGCGAGTGATGGCAAATGGAGGATAAGTAAATTGATCCAACCCTATTTATGCTTGGATAACAAGGGGAAAGAATATCATCTGGAGCTCACTGCACGTTACCTTGCCCGTCGTATATTAGGGCTCGTTGACAAGGACAATGACGTCTCGGTGTCTTATTTACAGCAGTCCATATATGAGCTTGTAAAGTATCATGTGAAGTATGGCAAGGCTTGGCGTGCAAAAGCAAATTGTACTGGCGATCCGATGGGGTAGTTGGGAGGAGGCGTACAGCCGGGTTCCCCGAATACTGTCTACAATGAATTACTACAACCATGATATGAAATGGTTTATGGACACCGGTGGGATGTCTTTGCAGAACTCGGTGAGGCATGTGCTACACCGTGTTTTCTGGTCATTTGCTTAGACAAAGCATGCTTTCCAGTTCTGTAGGCCAGTGGTCCTTGTTGATGGCACTTTCTTGACAGGAAAGTACAGGGGCACTTTGATGATGGCTGCAGCGGTTGATCCGGAGGACCAGATAGTACCAATGGCTTACACTCCTGGGACATAGAGTCCATGTAAGCATAGCAATTATATAAGGATAACATTTCGATGATAAAAAAATGATCTATGTATTACTTACCAATGTCATATATATTGCAGGTTTACTTGGTCATTTTCATGGCAGGATGAAGTTGGAGACCCTTTGTTGCACTCTATGTCACCATTTATGTATCCAAGTTATTTGTCGAAGAACCTACTTAGTGTTGAACTTATGTGTCCTAGTAGTGTGTCGAAATAATTTGCAACTTCATGTATTTGGAACTAATGGATTTGAGCTTGTAATGTGATGTTTTATGTGTTCCAGTGAACTTGTAATGTGCAACTTCATGTGATGAGCCTTTTGTTTCCATGAGCCTTATGTTCTCCTCATCAAATGGGACTTCGATGCAACACTATTGATGTGAAACGTTCTCTCAACTTACATTCTATTTTTCAAGCTCACTAGAGCGTTCGACGACGTGTAACAGTATTTTATGGCTGTCGCTCCCTGGCTGAGGGAGGAACAACTCTGCCGCTCCCTGCCTGGGGCTGTGTTTCCTGCTGCTCCGTGTTTTGATCGATAACCTCGACCACATGTACTTTTTTTATAATACTAGGACATATTGAAAATAAAACACTTGCACGATCATGGAAAACAGTAACCAAATGATACACACTTATTACAAGGTTCAACAATTCCACTACCACTTGCTCCAATATGAACATAGTTCAAACTCAAACACTGATATTAACGAACTAAACAATGGCATGTTATAAACTAAATCTAGCATGCCTAATAATAGTACCACATATTGAATTGAGTTGCGCCTTCCTCACAGTAACCCCCATTTACGGCGGCGGTGGCGGTGCCGGCAGAGAAGAAGGCCCGTGCTTCTTATGGTATGGGCACTGACAGTATGGATTATTGCATAGTGGCTCCTCTACATCGTTGATGTTGTCGTTCTCTGACTTGTCCCTGTTACCACTTTTAGGGCCATACTCTAGATCAAATATGTGTCCCTGTAGATATGTGATGTATTGTTGATGGGGATAGATAGGAGGAGGATCGGCCCATCGAGTGAACCCATAGTTATCTGGGCAGTTTAAATCCTGAAAACGCATCTACCAATAAGTACTTCTGCAAACCAAATGTAAATCTGAAAAAATGAGAGTTAAAAGAAAATACAAATCCTCGCAGGCATCTGAAGAAACGACGGCCTCCACCGTCACAGTCGTTGTACATCTACACGACGCAATCCTCACCGTGGCGGCATTTTGGCCAATCTTCCATGCGGTTGTCGTATGATCTAAGAGGTCTCTCGCAGGTGAAGTCACTCTTGCTCTCTAAAGAAAATTGTTCTATAGGTTCCTCAAAAGAATCAGGACCCAGAGAACCCTCTCACACAATCGGAGGTCCCTTCCACACTCCCTTTCCTCTATCTCTGCTCGACGAACCTCCGCCCGACATTTGAACTACAATTAAACAAGAAAATAACTTGTGTGATGGCCGGGAGGGGAGAGGGGGGCGCGGCGCCGAAACGACGAATGGCCAGAGCTCAAGAGGAGAAAAGAATAAAATGCGCCCTATGCTTGCCGCTCCTTGATCTGGGAAGCGGCAGACTTGCTGAGGTGGCAGCCTGCCGCTCCTCCACGGGGGAGCGGCAGCCCTGTACCCGTTTTCGCCACTGCCACCTCAGTATCATTGCCGCTCCTCCACGTGGGGAACGGCAAAGTTGAAATGCCGCTCCCTCGCGTGGGGAGCGGTCAAAAGTGTTAGATATAAAAAAAACTTTCGGTGCTAAAATTAAAATTAGTTTTTAAAACGTGTTAAAAATAAAAAAAAATATGCTCGTGCCAGCACGCATCACACTTAGTTTTGATATTTAGCTGTCTTCAAATCCTCTAGGATGGTGTGTCTCTTGCAAGTCTTCAGTTTTACCGCCGTCAAACTTAAATAATTTTAATCAATCTTATAGAATATCAAACAGGATTCATTGGACACACCATACTACGAAATAGATTATGATAATGCATTTATTTGATATTATATATGCTAATATATTTTAATATATAATATGGTTAAAGTTAGATAAGTTTGACTTAGAATAAAATTAAAACAGTCTATAATTTGTAATAGATGGCGTAGTTGCTAAGGTATGTCCGATCTTAGTTTAAGATATCCTTGCTGTCAAGTTCTATACTATTGTGCTTTGCACTATATGTAAATCTTCGGTTATTTCTTTGCCCCCGTTTGTGTTTAATTATTGGTTTGATAAGAATCCCGGTGTCCCTGCTTCGTTAGCAGGTCTGCACTGATGACACGTGGTGAAACCAAATCGAACTCTCCACTCACTCTGTTTTCCCATAGTGAAATATAAAATATCAAAGTTTATCATAAGTTAACTATTATAAGCTTGAGTAAATTTATAAAAAATAACTATAACATTTAAGTATTTAAGACATCAAGTTAGCAGCAATAACATTATCAAATATCTATACCTATACCTAATAATAAAGAGGCAAAATTTTAGCTTTTTTTGTCCGTCTCTCTCTGACTACTAGACAACGGAGAGTTTTCTCCGTCCAGACTTATATATAACTCGTGCTCATATGAGTTATAATAGCTCTTGTCTAGTGCGATATGGAGTCCGATTCCAAAACGTATTAAGTCGTGTATGTGACTCGGACTCTTGAGATAACTAGGATAGCTAGAATTCTAATCACAAACTGAATAGGAATAGAAATCATGATCAAATAGAAAAAGAAAAATATAAATATAAATAAGATAAATATTATCCTGAATATTAAACCACGACTCCTCCCTTTGGTTTTGTGGACGGTTGGAGTATATCAGGTTTGTCATGGGCTGGTTTTGCGGACGTATATGGCTACAATATCTCATGCTATCTCTCTTGGATTGTACAATTCCTTTCCTATTCCAATACGCAGTTACCTCATGCTATCTCTGCATTGTACAATTCCTTTCCTATTCCAATACGCGGTCTTCGAATGCTTATATATATAATTTCTTTCCTATTTTAATACACCATCTTCGAATACTTATATATACTTCAACTATTGAATCAACAAAATTATTGTGTCACATCTTTATTGTTATATATTGTCTAGGATGTTCCAAATTTGCTTTTCTATTATTTTTTTTCCACGCCACTTTTTGATGGATTTGTTTCCCTCACGTGATATTTCTATGTTTTCCTTACGTAACATTTTTCCCTTTTAATTTTTCACGTATTTTCAATATGATTTTTTGTTCCTTTTTCCTCCATTGTACATGATTTTTTCTGTTTTTTCTCAAAGTGGTTTCCGATATTTGTTTGGTAATTTTCTCTGTTTTTGTTATTTTTATTTGTTTCTTGTACAGTGATCAGTGTTTTTGTTTAGTTTTGTAAATGTTTTTAATGAAACAGGTAAACTAGAAGCAATGAGATAAATCTCAAACGTACTTACGTACACGTACATGATGATTTTTGATTTGTTTGGCAATTTTTTTTCTTCTGTCTTTTTTCCAACGTACTCTTGTCAATTTTTCATGCGGGGTTATATTTATTTGATTCAATATTGGACTAAATTCATTTAAATTTTACAAAAGTTATACAATCACCGAGTAATAAATTGTACGTCCTGTTGCAACGCATTGGCATGTTTCGCTAGTAGTTTCATAATTTAGCTCTTTCATGTGATATAGATATTAATCAAACTTAAGATAGTTCGAATTAGAAGAAACTTTGATCCCTCATATTTCATAACAATGAAGTAATTCCTCTGTCCCAAACTATAAGACATTTTAGTATTTCTAGATTCATAGCTTTTACTATGTATCAAGACATAACATATATCTAGGTGCATAGCAAAATTATAAATCTAGAAAAAAAAACGTCTTATAATTTGAAACGGAGGGAGTATATGCTTTCCAAATATGTGAAAGTTCAAATGTTATAAAAAATACAAATGATATCGAATGTTAATACGAACAATAATACAGGTTAAACTGAACGATGTGGATGGTTGTAGCACAACAAGGCAAAATCAAAAGATGACAGGCTCAAGATGTTCTTAAATTTCAGGAGAATGAACTGACATAAAAACCTGTGGAACAATTGCAAACATGTAACATCCATATGCACACAAGTCAGGCAATGTTTTTTTTTTTGAACGCGACAAGTCAGGCAATGTTGTCAATTAGAAGAATAATGGAATAACAAAAAAAGAGGTTTGCTAAAGCTGAGTCAAAATTTACATAAATGAATCAACAAGCCCATGGATACTTTATTACATCGAGCATGGTATGGCTCTGATTATTTATTATACATCGGTTTCAGGAATCAAATAACAATAGGATATACTGGACAAGAATTTTCAAGGTTTTTCGTTCTCAACAGCCATTCTGAAAAATGGCCAGGGGTTCTCGGGATCTAAATACAAAAGACTCAGTTTCTCTCAAGCCTGCAGGAAACTGGCATACTTTGCGCCAAGGAAGAGCCTCTGCACACACAGCAGCGCATTTTTCCTCACTTCAGTGTTCTCATGGTTCATGAGCTTCATGACTCGGTCCTTGGCCTTGAGGTCTGCCACCACGATTCGTCCAGATGGGTGGTACTGGAGGAACTGTGAGAGGTCGTAGCAGGCCACGGCAAGAGCGGTGGTGTCACTTGATGTGTCAATGATTGTCATGAGAACTCGTAGAATCTGCCAAGTTATAGGTGCCATTTCATCACAACCACGGAGCCAAATGCTTATGAGCCTATCTAATCTTAAGATTGATTGTCCAGAATAGCTCAGATATGAACTTGAGTGTTGAACTACTTAGTCCAATTGTGCAACAAGTTTATTTAAACATTTTCATTTTCATTCAAGAAAGGACAAGGCATACCTGGAAATCATTTTCTTCAAAATTGTTAATGTTCTCACGCCAGAAACTTGGATCTTTGTGCATTGGAGACCAGTCAAGATGACCAAGAAGAACTTGCTGTTTGTACTTATCAAATGAACTCAACTTCTTGAGGTTTTCTTTGAGTCCTACCTCTAGTTGATTCAGAGCGTCTAACAGATCCTGGGTGCATAAATAATAGCAAATTGCTGTTATCACAAAAAGGTGCAAAAAAATACAAGCTCAACCTGAGCACATAATAGACTAGGTACATTTAAATTTTTTTTCTCAAACCTGCGAGAGCTGTGCATCACTAAAGAAGAGATATATTCACATTTATTTATGCTTGCATGAAAATTCACGAGTCCAGATTTTTTAAGCAGCAACTACAGGAACCTCCAACATATCCTGCTGATAAAGATGATTATTGTGCTTCACAATGCACAATTAACTAACTATTTGTAATGTTACCAAGCAAATTTCTGCAGTTCAATTACCAGGGTTGCAATGAGCAGATCACACAAAAAGGTTCGGCAAACAAAGAAACTATACAAGGGCTCACTATGTCATTAAAATTCAAAGTAATAAAACAAAGAGATGATGCTAGACATTGTGAGATTCAGACAACTATACTTTGCCATGGTTTGACTGAAAAAATTTGTGAATTGTCTCTTGTCAGTTGTCTTTTTAATTGTACTAGTTGGTTGTCTAAGATTGTTGCCTGAAATTGAAGCACCTGAAATATAAAAACTGCCATATATTCTAGCAAATTGTGTCATTTTTCCTTGACACTTAGAAAACCCAGGTTTAAGCGATATCTTCACCTAACCCAGTTACAAGGGAAAAAAAAAGGAAACTAAAGTAAAAATTCTAGGTAAAGTGCTATCATTTTTCTTTTACTTACTGAACAGAAAATAGCAGACAGGTAGGTTTTCAAGAAAGTATATGCATGCCATTTTGTGATCCCTACATTTCCTTCAATCGAAACAATGATTCAGATATAAAGATTCCAACATTCGATGCATATCTTCCTGTGGAATATTAAAAATAATAAAAGGTTTGGAAAGCTCCTCACCTCATCGGTCCATGCTTGAGCTTTCAAGTTTTGTACTATTTGCGGCAATCCAAGATCAATCATCTGGGCAGCAAATGCACCCTTTGCCAGCAAATTACGGAAGGACATCACAACAACTCTGACCACCTTCAATTTTATGCATAATGTTAATGTTTCTGACATTGAGTAGCTACAGTGACATAATATGACATGCAAATTTAGAACATTACCTTCTCTTTAGTAGAGCCCTTGACAACCTCTACAAGTCTTGGCATAACCCTTGTGGTGGATAAATAATCAACTGCAGCATCATAAAAGGATAAAAGCCAGATGCAGAGGGAAGTTTCATAAAGGAGCTGCACAAGAAATAACAAAAAGGAACACGTATGGAAAAGTTAGTTCTAGAGTTAAAAGATGAAACAGTTTATGCCTGTTATCTGTAATCAAACTGCTTAGACCTAATGAGACAAATCTTCTCCAAGTTTCTAGATGCTTAGGGCCAAGCAATCACCTGAATTGACTGTTGCGTGGAAGCTGGGGATATTAAAGGAATGAGTAGCTTGATGCCATCAGCTTGAACAAATAATGTCCTAACATATGGTTCTCTTAGCAAAGTGGAGAGACAATGGATAGAAGTAGGAATAGAGCAGCTCAGGTGTGTAGGATTCCTCAGCTGCAAAACATATCATGATAAAATTTCAGAACGCGTGTACGGTTGTTTCATAGCATATAACGAGTAAAATATGATAATAATGAACTAAAAAAGACCATTCACATCTCTAACCTGCGAACAGAGCCAATCAACCAAACCTCTCAATACTTCATGTGTTGAAGTAAGCTTGCTCTTCGAATTCGAAGCATCTCCATTTGGAAGTGTGCCATTCTGAAGCTTTGGTCGTGCACTATAGTCAAAGTAAAGTAAGATCTACAAGTAATTTTACATGATGAGCATTTGAATACTAGCCAAACTTACCTAATTATATCAGTCAATATCTTACAACTTTTTTCTTGTACAAACCAGTTGCCTTTCCACAGCAACCTGAAAATTATAATTTTGTTAGCTAAATATGGTGGTCACAAGATAAACAAGGCCTAGCATGGTGTGGACAAACTCTTTCTAGCATGAGGATATTCTCGAAACAAAACAGACTATCAGGTACAGAAGGTGACTATTCTAATTATAAAGTCTTGTCATCAGGATGTGGAAGGGCCAATATATGTCAATCTATTTGCTGAACAACAAAATGAGCAGATTCCTTAAATTAATACTCCCTCCATCCCAAATTATAAGGCATTCCAAGAATCTTGGAGAGTCAAATGATCTCAAGTTTGACCAAATTTATATGATAAGATAATAATATTTATGACACCAATTAAGTATCATTAGATTCTTCATTAATTATATTTTCATAGTATACCTACTTGATGTTATAAATTTTTGTAATTTTCTTTATAATTTTGGTCAAACTTAAGATGTTTTGACTCTCCAAGATTCTTGGAATGCCTTATAATTTGGAATGAGAGAGTAAGATAAAAAAATAAAAAGAAGAATTAAACAAGCATAGTACACTTAACTTAAGAAAGGCTCATAAATATCTTCACCAGCTAGAGATTGGTCATAAAACAGTGCTGCTCGCTTAGGATTTGCTGTAAACAAAGGTAATAACCAATGTAACATAAATAAGTGTTAATCTAATGGTTTAATGATGGAAGTGAATAGTTTTCATCAAAGGAGAAAAAGATGATAAATAGTGGCATACTTGCAAGCATTTCATCAATGAGGGCAAGCACGTATTCCACAGTCTCTTCCTTTGAGATGCTCCGCAGGATATTCAGGAAAACTCGGACATATGCTGGCCCATCCTAAAAGAACAGAGTTTTAAGGATCTTTGTGTTATATAAAACTAGTTGAGTAACCAAACATGTAATAGAGATTTACCCAAATAGATGAACAAGGTAAAAGTAAATTCAAGTAAAACATAATATAAACTATTCTGAAGGGCAAGTACAAGGCAATATAGGCAGTAAGTTATTTGTGGGGAAAAGAGTATATGGGAAATAAGTCAACTAGATCCTGTTAACAGTAAACCTATGAAATGTTGAGTACACACCCAGTAATGCACTAAATCAATTCAGATATTGAAGGGGGGGGGGGGGGGGGGGGGGGGGGGGGGGGGGGAAGAGTGCATTACAAATATGCATATCTGATAACCTCTTGTACGCTAAAAGCATGACCTTGAAATACCAAAAACGTAAGGATAAGATAGTTTACTAAAGAGTGAGAAAACAAGAAAATTGTGACGCAAAGATGAAGACATCAATCATAACAAGATAGTACCAAATCTGAAAGATGGAAAAAGAAGGCAGTGATACAATGGTCTTTAATCTCTTTTACCCACACAAATAATTTTGGGTGAGAAAGCAACTCACCTCCTCAAGCAAAGGAGCTCTCTGGCTCTCCGGTTTGTGGTCATAACGCCGTAAAAGCTGAAGGCACGTTCCCGAGATAAGCTTAGTTGACATGTAATGCTCCCATGGAATATCCCGCTTGAGAACCTTGATACACAAAACCACAATAAAAAAAAATAATTAAAAAGAACTAAACTTTTCCTTCCTGCTAACATAATGCTACAAAAAAATTCCACAATCTATTAATGCTTGCAACGTTTTTTATGAAAAGCATCCTGGCCAAGAAAGAAGGCATGCTAACACATGAAAACTAATATGCCAGTGCTAAAGTGTAATTTTCCATAAACCTGATCAGCAAAAATAGTACCTAGTATCAAAATTAACGACACAAGGCATATGATATGATTTATAAATTTGCCACCGACATGATAAAATGTTAACGGTATCAGGTACTCAGTACATAATATTAGAACCTATAAAGCATATGATGTCAGGTAACATATCAAGATTTTCTAATTGGTTGGAAGTTAGAATCTATATCCATCTCTGGACATAGATGGTAGGAACATATTGCCCCAAGAAATATAAACATAATGCGATACAATCATCTGCAATTTCTATTAGTTATTTCTAACTCTCCCCATCAAAGTTAAAACTTTATGTGCTAACTGATTATACAAATATAAACATAGCAGTAAGCCGTCGTCAGCATGATGTAAGCAGGAAACATTTTCCCTGGAAACCAAACTCCCTACAAAATCAGGTAAACAAGAACAGGACGACCTACGATATTTGCATGGACTGATTCACTAGCATGATACTGTAATACTGTATTAGGCCTGGAGTGTATGCATCCATTATTTTAACACAGCAAAAGGGTGGCTATGTCTCAGGTCGTGCCCCATCCATACTTAAACAGCAAACCATTTTTTTCTTTAAAAGGGCAGACCCAGTGCCAAAGGCTCCCACACTAGTGGGGTCTGGGGAAGGGAATAACCGAAGCAAAGTCTTACCCCCGCAGAAATTCTGCAGAGAGACGGCTTCGAACCCACGACCTGGTGACTTGGCGAGCTAGTTTTTTTTCTTTGAATAACAAAAATCCCATGATAATCACTATGGCTCAAGCAGCAGCCGCTGCTTTCTGGACTCCGTAGATGACCACAGCAAACCGTCAGCCTAGGATGCAAGTTGGGATAAAGTAACTCTGACATGAGTGGAAATTATGATCTACTTCAAGCAACATTGCAAAACATTTTATGGGCTTTTACCCATCCTGTCAATCAATACAGTAGAATGACAATTGGCAAAGTGCATACTTCATACCACACTAGAGCCTCTTAATGCGCCCCAATAAACCAGCCCGCACATTCAACAGATTGTAAACACTAGGCACGCGGCGGAAGCTAGCAAGCATCAACAGTGAAACGGAAGCGGGTAAGCAACCCCAGGCACTGACCTGCTCGGTGGTGAGCTCGGCGCGATCCATGACGGGGGCAGTACAAGCACCGCCCGCGAGCCGGCCCTGCAATTCAACCCCGGATCAGATCGGAATCCCCCTTCTCTCACCGCTCGCAGATCAGGTCGACGCGACAGATAAAAAAAATCCCGCGAACGAGCGCGCGCGGAGAAGCAAACCGCAGAGAGATCGGATTTGTCCCACGTGGCACCACCGGCGGCGAGGTGGAAGGAAGGATCGGGAGGCTCCCGGCGACGATTGGGGAAGACGAGGCGAGAACAAGGAGATCTGAGAGGGACAGGGGGGCGTAATTAGATGAGGGTGTGTTTAGATGAAAAAGTTGGGGTGAAAAGTTACCGTAGCGAGACGAGTGGCCCGTGGCCGAGTCCCCTCCGCAGTCCGCACCGGTGTGGGTGGGACCCACGTTTACATGGCCACGTGGAGGAGTCGTGCTCCGCTGGGCCCTGAACCTGATGGCGATGCGATCCATCCCGCAGCGCGAATCTTAGCGCCGATTTTTTTTAAAAAAAATCCTATTGCAGGATTTTAGTCATCGCAAAATTCAGGTGAAGTATTGTCTGTAAAAGTAGATCTTTCTTTTTGTTTGCGAACGAAAAAGTAGATCTTTCTGTAACAGATTGGTCTGAACTTGGAATCATACAGGTTTTCATGACTGCCTTGCTTTTCTATGGGAGCTGAAATCCGTACAGCACAGCATCCGATCGACCCTTGCTGCGTACATGGGCCAGTAGATAGTACATTGCAAAACTCACGTTAACGGAAGTGGCCACAAAAGGATAGGCCCCGTTCAGTTGGTCTGATAAACCGGCTAAAAAACACAGTAGGTTGATTTATTGGGAGAGAAAAACACTGTTCTGGCTAAAAAAATAAGTTGAAAAAGACGGATTATAAGCCAGATGAACATGCTCACAGATGACGATTAAGGCCTTGTTTAGATGCACCCCAAAAGTTGAATTTTTTTCACTCTCTCTCCATCACATCTGTTGACATCGTTTTTTAGCACGTGTCAAGATGGTCAGGAAGGGCTAATCAGCAGAGGAAAGATTATTGTGTAAATTGATAGCTGATGAAAATGAGTTTGCTTATGAGTGCTAGCGGCGTATGGGTTCAAATTGAAATGTTGCCAATAAGGTTAAGGGTATTATTGCCGATACCGATGAAAGATGGTTTGAAGACTGCTGCCGATGAAACAGGGGATGTACCGATGGAAGGATCTTGAAGGCTGCTGCCGATGGAACAGGGATTGTGCCGATGGAACAGGGATTGTGCCGATAAGAAGGAGGTCGATGAGAATACCATCGTGACTGAGGCGGATTATGGAATAAGATAGGAGTTAATTTCCTTATATACGTTTATTAGAGTCTGAGTTGTATCCAAGTCATGTGTTTCCATAGATTTGGGTTTAGTGTCCTAGTCGTATTTGGTTACGTTTCTGTAGATCATGATATAAATATAGGGTGAAGGGCAATGTAAAAAGGAGATCAATCAATACATCAAAAACAGCTTTTTATTCTTATTTACATCTACTTTCGACGACTTCGTCAATTTGCATATTTTTCTTTTTTACGAGTTCTCATCGATTCGGCGAGTTGCATTGCTCCAGTGCAATCTTCGGCGATCCTCGAGTTCCGTGTGAGTACCTCTTGGCCGTGACTTCCGGGCGTATCGCTGTTGTCAGGACCAAAGTGCTCGTATCTTCATCCTTGTCGATTAACAGGTCAAATCGACTGGCACGCTTTGGATATCGATTTCGGGTATTAGCCCTTTGTGTTTACAGATCTACTTTTGCATTAACACATCTTTTGGCACGCCCGGTGGGACAGATCTAGTCAAGATGCTTAATCCTGAGATCGATGCGGGGAACATCATCGCGGTAACAGAAGAAGATCTTAAGGACGATCAGAAGCAGGCTATGGAGAGGGCTATAGAAGAATACAGACAGCTCTGCTTGAAGTCATTCAGTTTGAATAAAAGTGGACAAGTCATCCAGAAGCAAGACTTACCGTTGCCTCGGCAAGTTACCTTTGATTCTAATCCGGGTAAACTTCAAGAGATGGTTAATTCTGCAGTGAATCATGCTTTAATTAATCATTCCAATGTGCTGTCCAATACTGTTCATAATGTTGTGATTCGAACTTTCAAAGAAGGGCAAGCGTCACCTCGTTATGTTGGGCCTGCTTATCATCAACCAGAATCAGCATCTGCTATTGCTCCATCGGCTCCCCCGGCCGTTGCGGGTATAGAGATTTCTTCTCTTCCAGTATCAGCAGGTTTATCTAACGTACAGTCTACACCGATACGTCCGGATTCAGCATTATTAGGACGAGTTCAGCTTAATACAGATCTATCAGCATCGGCTTTATCAGGTCTTGTACCACAGAATAATCAGACTCCTGCTAATTGGTGGGGATATGGTATGCCTCCAGAGCCATCTGTTTTTAACCATGGATCACCTCAAGTGTTTGATGCAACGGGAAAAGCTCCTATGCTATCGGCTGGTTCACCGATAGCTCAAGTACCCCAATATACTACAGCAACTACTGTACAACCAACTCTAGGAGGTTTCCAGGTGTCTTTGGGTCAAACATCTAGTTCAAGTCCATCGGCAAATTTGTTACCGATGCAACAGAAGGCTCCAATCGTAAGTCAATCTGGAGTCCAGGTTTTACCTCAAGTTAGTTGTAATTATCTGGCAATGTCAACAAGTTACCAACCATCGGCAAATTTTGTACCGATGAACGCTAATAATTGGCCAGGGCAGTTTTCCACTCAACATTCAGTTCAGCCAAATCAGCAAGCCACAGGTGTTCATCAAGGTCACATGCATGCTGGTTTTCAGAATCAAGCATCGGCAGCTCAACCGATGAATCCTTTTCAGCAGGTTAATGGACCACAGATAGTGACAAATATGCCAATTGCTGGAGATCGTGGGCCACAAAGGTATGCAGAAGGGTATCAGCAAGTACCTCCAGTGGAGATTTGTCACAGAACCTCCTAATTACGATGGCCCACAAGTACACTTCATTGTCATAATGACCTCTGACAGTCGTACTTATGTTCACCATAACTTAAAAGGCCTGCTTTCCTCCGAACAGGATCTAATCACAGGAGTATTGCAATATTACAACAGTTTATTCAAAATATTCAACAGAGTAAAGTAGCGGAAGTCTTACAATAACATAGATTACAAACCAGTTTTTCAAACTTCAAACCTTATGTAACATTATTACAAACCATTAGTAGAGAAGTATCGGTAGTAACTTTATTACATCACACAAGCGAGATGCCTTGCCCAAAGGCCACACAATCTACTCGTCGTCACTGTCTTCAACCACGACGGTCATGCAACAAGGCTCGAAGCAGACTTGTTCATGAACCGCACCTGCAACAAGGGGTTAACAAACCCTGAGTACGAGAGTACTCAACAAGACTTACCCGACTAAGACAAAGACTCCAAGGGCATGCTAGCTTTAGGGAATCAGGGTACGGGTAATCAAGAATCAAATTTTCTTTTGCAGAAAAGCTTACTAAGGTAAGTCCTTATCTTCAATATTTTACTTTTACCATTGATGGTTCATTAACCAATTCTAGGTGATCCTAATCTAGATCAAAGTAATTATCATCAAAACCTTTCTCATTCTTTCTTTCAATTCCAGTTCTTAACTACGATGCAAGTCAGGCGATCGAGTCTCCATAACCGAGGAGCAACGACGATTCGAACCGATTATACCCAGCTGGGGATCCCTAACATCACGACATATGTAGAACCGAATCTGCATATATCAACCCTCATTTAGATCTCCCAAAACCAGAACGTGTCCATCGCCACCCGAGAGTACAGTACTCCTCGAACCCGACCAAATTCTAGCCCCGAGGGTACACGCTACTCTCGCCATCTCTCCACTCCCAGTGCGAGGTTAGACGTTCTCGTAATGGAATCACCAACATTTTGGGCTTACCCAAGGCATGATGCTAGTTGCAAAGTCTCGAACACAATAGGCTTACAACGAACGGACCTTAACTGACAAGGCGGAAACAATACATTGAGACTCCTTTCCCAATGCATGTTAGCAGTGGCCAAACCACCCGCCCGATCTTTCAAGTTCATTCTCATATTTCAATATTCATTCGATATGCCGTCATGGCTATGTAAACATTTCTTTTAAAAGCTTAACTTCTAAGCATAGCGAAGCATACTACGCATTTTCAGTAAAAACAGGTATCAAGGTTGATATTCCAATAATCAAGGATGATAATGCAGCAATTAGGTTATCACTCAACTCCTAATTACTTAATGCAGTAAACCATAATATAAATAATAAAACATTTGTAAAACTCAAGGTAGGGTTTAAATGCACCGGGGCTTGCCTTGTTCGCACACGACGACTGACTCAGACTCGAGGACTCCACTGTCTGGTCCGAAACCCACCGACGATCGCTCTTCTCCGGAAGCTTGATCGACGACTTCGGCTTCTTCGAAAGCGGAGACTACACGAATACATAACATGCTTTAACATGATGTTCGATGATAAACATGATGCTTGATGATAACATGCTACGAGTTACGACTGGAGTACAACTTACTTCTACGGTACAGTCGCAAACAGAAAACCTACTAACTAGAAGCGGCGATTCCAGCGATACCAGCTTTTAACCTAACAAGTTACTAACGAGCTCAATCATGAAATTAAGGTGCCAAAGATCACAAAAGGGTAGTGATCTAAGGACATCACTCAATCAAAAGGCACACAACACTTAAAGTTCTCAAATTAACATTTATTTTCTATTTAACTAATTAGGGCATAATTAGGAGTTGATCAAATTTTACCTAATCAAGCTCAAACTTTTTCTATGGGTTAAGAATGAATTACAACAGCGTTATAGTAAATTTCATAATTTTTGGATTAATAAATTAATTATTAAAATTCCAGAAAGTTGCATTTAATCTTTAATGAAACTAATTAATTCTACTGCACAAAGTATTCAAATTCGTGATTTAACATTTTTCCTAGATAGTTTATACATTGAGAAGCTTACACAAAAATTTTCATAAATTTTGGAACTCTACACAATTTTTAATAAAATAAACAAATAGCAACACTATTCATTTATTTGAAAAAGAAAACAAAAACGAAAATCCGAACCGGGCCGATCTCCTCTTCCCTCCGGTCCGGCCCAGCCGAGCGGCCCGCTCGCGCGCGCCCGCGCTCGCGCTCGCGACCGGCCCAGCCGCGCGGCCCAGCAGCGGCCTGCCCCGCGCGCTGGCTCTCTCTCTCTCGCTAACACCGCGTCCCCACCTGTCATCTTCCTCCTCCCGCTCGCCCGCTCGCTCCCGCGTGCCCGCGCGCTCGCCCGCGGTGACCGGCCGATGACCGAAGCCTCGGTCGACCAACCGAGCGATCCGACAGCCTCTACGCGACCTAGCGAACCCGTTTTGCTAACTTGCAGCTCGTCTCGAGCTCCGGCGACAGCTCACCGACGACGGTGGCGGCTCGACAACCACGGTGACCGGCGACTCGATGGTACAACACGGTAGCGGTTAAATTAGTGCGAGGAAAACGATCAGGAGCTCACAGCGGTGACGATGGCGGTCTCGGGGAGGACGGAGAGAAGCCGGAGTGGCCTGGCCACGGAAAGGCGACGATGGCGGTGCTCCGACCAGAGTTGGGCACGGGAGCGGGCGGCTGTGGTAATCTAGGCGGAGTTAAGCTCGCTCGGGTGGTTCACGAGGTGCGCGAGGATGAGGCGGAGTTAATGGTGCGGTTGGCGTGGCTGGAGGTGGCTCGACGGCGGCAGCGACGAGCGGCGGAGCTGCGGTGGCGGCGGTGGCGAAAACAGGGAAAATGAAAATCGCCACTGTGAGCTCGACGTATATATAGGGAACGGTGGCGGTGACTGTGCTGGAAGACGCGCGACGTCGCGCTGGCGATCGAGGACTCGCCTGGAAGCCGGCCGAAGCCGCCCGGCGTCTCGCCGGCGCCCATACCGTGCGGTGGTCGGCGGTGATTGGCCGGTCACTGTAGCTTCACCCCCAAACTTTGAATTTTCAAATTGTTTTCTCAAATTACTCTCAAATTCATGTAACAACTTGAAAAACTTCCAATCTATGAAATCTTCAGAATTTCAAGCTCTACAAGTTTTGTATTGAACACTTTTTCAAATTATAACTGGATTTTGAAATTTGAATTTAAACTCAAAAGGGGACACATTTTTCAGATTTGGTAATTTAGAAATTACTTTTGATTTTATATTGAAACTTCAAAATCTCCAAACATCAAAGTTGTATATCTTGACCAGACCTACAACTTTGCTGTTCAAAACTTTTTCAAATTCTGCCTCCATTTTGAAATCTTAGTTTGGGGACAAAAATGAATTAAATTTGAAATTTGTTTATTTTCAAAATTGCTCCACCTTTTTCACTAAAACTTTGAAAACTCAAAACACCAAAGTTGTAGCCCTTGAAAAGTTCTACAAACTTGGTTTTGAACTTTTTCCCAAATTTTGCTTAGATTTTGAATTATTTCAAAAGGGGTAAAACAGGGTTTTGAAATTTAGGGTTTTCGGAGGAATTTTAAATTGAAATTTGTTGCTACTTTGATTGGTGATTACTTAGTGATCAAAACCTCACCCAAGGGCATAATTTGGACCAACATGACATGGTTGACCAAATGCCACTCTTGGTTGACCAATTAGCTTTTGAAATTCTTTTACATTTCTTCCTAGATTTGAATTTAAATTTGAATCAGAAAACTCGTGACAAGTTTTGGGACTCCAATTCAAATTCAAATTTGGAGCTTCATTTTAGATGTTGCACTTGAGCTCATACCCTACACTTGACACTAGTGTGCAACACAGTCGCACACCTCAAATTACGCAGGGCATGGACTAAGTATTTGCGGTGGCATTCGAAATTAGGGTTTTCGGGTTCGGAGCACACCACTGAGAAACACATTCAACCTAGATAAGTAAACTCGTTTTAGTTGATGCATAACAAGTTTAACCTAACAGGGATGCTTTGCAATGCATTATGATGACATGGCAGATTAATTAACACTATAACACCCGGGGTGTTACAGCCCTTCCTCCTTAAAGAAATCTCGTCCCGAGATTTAAAGCCTTGAGTTAAGTAATAGAAAAGGAAACGTGTCAAGCAAACACGTCCAAGACTTGTCTACAAAACAGGTAGGGGTTTTCTGCATTACAACGATTTTAAAAGGATAGGTTACAGTTTAAAGAGGAAATTGCAACCTAGATAGAAGCAAAGAACTCCGGGAAATTCTCCAACAGGTAATCCTCCGATTCCCAGGTGGCTTCCTCTTCTGAATGTTGATTCCACTGTATTCTGTACCATTTTGTTGTTCTACTGCGGGTAACACGATCTTTTTGATCCAAAACTCGGACAGGATATTCAGAATATGTCAAATCCGGTTCAAGTTCAACTCCCTCAACATCAACCACTTGATCATGTACTTGTAGACACTTCTTCATTTGTGATACATGAAATACATTGTGCACTGCTGACAGTTGTTCAGGCAACTTTAACTTATATGCCACCTTTCCACATTGTTGAATGATTTGAAAAGGACCAATATAACGTGGTGCGAGTTTGCCTCTGACTCCAAATCTGCTAACTCCTTTCATGGGTGATACTTTTAGATAAACATAATCCCCTACTCGGAATACCAAAGGTCCACGCCTTTTATCAGCATAACTCTTTTGTCTGGACTGAGCAACTTTTAAATTATTCTGGATCTGTCGAACTTTTTCTTCTGTTTGTTTCACAAGATCAACACCGAAAAACCATCTTTCTCCCGGTTCTGACCAATTCAATGGAGTTCTGCACCTGCGGCCATACAATGCCTCAAACGGTGCCATTTTGATACTCTCTTGATAACTATTATTGTAAGAGAATTCCGCTAACGGTAACCACTCATCCCAAGTGTCTGAATAATTAAGTGCACATGACCTTAACATATCTTCTAGAATTTGATTGACCCTTTTAGTCTGACCACTTGTCTGTGGATGATAAGCGGTACTGTGCAAAAGTTCTGTACCTAGGGACTCATGTAGGTGTCTCCAAAATTTGTTAACAAACTGCGTACCTCTATCTGATACAATGGTCTTTGGTACCCCATGAAGGCTCAGGATTCGTGCAATATAAATTCTTGCATAAGTTATAGCAGAATAGTCCACCTTAACTGGAATAAAATGAGATGACTTTGTCAGTCGGTCCACAATGACCCAAATTGAATCAAAGCCTCTTGAGGTCTTAGGTAACCCAGTAATGAAATCCATACTGATATCTTCCCATTTCTAGGATGGAATGGGCAAGGGTTGTAACATTCCTGCCGACTTCAGGTGTACTGCCTTCACTTTACAACAAGTGTCACATCTGGCAACATATTTGGCGATCTCAATTTTCATTTTGGTCCACCAGAATTGTTGTTTCAAATCTTGATACATCTTATTACTCCCTGGATGAATAGAAAACCTTGTCCTATGTGCTTCATCAAGAATGAGTCGACGTAACTCTGGAACCTTTGGGACCACTAGCCGGTTCTTAAACCACAATACATCTGCATCATCAATACTGAAATCTGTCGGTTGACCAGTTCTAACTTTTTCTTTGATGTGAGTTATTCCGGAATTCTTTCTCTGAGCAGACACAATCTGATCTTTGATTGTTGATTCCACTGTGACATTAGTCAACTGACCTTGTGGAACTATTTCAATATTCAACCTTTCCAACTCATAACACAAACTGTAATCCATTGGCTGCACAGTCGTACAATGGCAACGATTCTTTCTACTGAGTGCATCAGCAACTACATTCGCTTTTCCAGGGTGATAGTGTACTTCTAAATCATAGTCCTTTATTAACTCAAGCCACCTTCTTTGCCTCATATTCAATTCTGACTGAGTAAAGATATACTTTAAGCTCTTGTGATCTGTATACATGTGGCAAGTATTACCTAACAAGTAATGACGCCAGATTTTTAATGCATGAACCACAGCTGCTAGTTCAAGATCATGTGTCGGATAATGTTCTTCATGGCGCTTCAACTGTCTCGAGGCATAAGCAATGACTCTGCCTTCTTGCATCAATACGCAACCAAGGCCAATACCTGAGGCATCACAGTAAACATCAAATGGCTTTTCTATATCTGGTTGTGCCAAAACTGGAGCAGTTGTCAATGATTTTTTTAAAATTCTAAAAGCTTTTTCACATTCTGGAGACCATATGAACTTAGTTTGATTCTTCAACAACTCTGTGATTGGCTTGGCTACCTTTGAAAAGTCAGGTATGAATCGACGGTAATAACCCGCCATTCCCAGAAAACTTCGGACTTCATGAACTGAGATTGGTGGTTTCCAATTCAGAATATCTTTCACTTTGCCAGGATCTACTGCTACTCCTTCGGCTGACAACACATGTCCTAAGAATTGCACTTTTCTTAACCAAAACTCACATTTACTGAACTTGGCATACAGTTGATGATCTCTCAGACGAGTCAGAACAACTCTGAGATGCTCAACATGCTCTTCTTCACTTTTGGAGTATACTAGAATATCATCAATAAAAACAACCACAAACTTGTCAAGTTCCGGCATGAAAACTGAATTCATCAGATACATGAAATATGCCGGTGCATTAGTGAGACCAAAAGACATAACTAGGTACTCATACAGTCCATATCTGGTGGTGAATGCAGTCTTTGGAATATCTTCAGGTCGAATCTTGATTTGATGGTACCCTGATCGAAGATCAATCTTGGAAAATACCTTTGCCCCCGCAAGCTGATCAAAGAGTAGATCAATGCGAGGCAACGGATATTTATTCTTAATGGTTACTTCATTCAGCGGTCGATAGTCAACACACATCCTTAAAGTCTGATCCTTCTTCTTGACAAAAAGAGCTGGACATCCCCATGGTGAGGAACTGGGTCTGATAAAACCTTTGTCACGTAACTCTTGCAATTGATCCTTAAGTTCTGCCAATTCATTGGGTGGCATTCTGTAAGCTCTCCGGGATATTGGGGCAGTACCCGGTTTTAACTCAATCACAAACTCTACATCTCTGTCCGGTGGCAGACCTGGTAGGTCATCTGGAAACACATCCGGAAATTCACAGACTACCGGTATATCACAAATCTCATGTACTGAAGTTGCACATATACTTTCAACTGTTCTCTTCGGGATAGGAAGTTGGATAAGAAGATAAGATTTATTATCTGGCAGGTTCAACCTTATAGTTCTGTGCAGTGCATCTATAAGGGCTCCTCTTTGGTACATCCAATTCATACCCAGGATTACATCTATATCCTGTTTCTGTAATATTATCATTGAGGTAGGGAATATATGCCCACCTAACTCTATAGGTACGTCACGTACCATCTCCTTAGTACACAGTCGTCCCCCGGGCGACTGGATAAAGAAATCCTCTTGTGTTCCCATAATTGGAATGTCATACTTAACAACAAAGGTGCGATTTATGAATGTATGTGATGCACCTGAATCAAATAACAGTACTGCTGGATGATTAGCAACAGGGAACATACCCATCATAACAGGTTCTCCCTCTGGGATTGCACTTGCTTGAGTGTAGAATACACGTCCGGTCTTCTTCTTCTCACCCTTACCCTTCTGAACATTCAGATTATTGTTCTTACTCTGAGGTTGTTGCTGTTGTGGTACGGGAGCTCTGGGATAATTAGGATTGTACTGCCTTGGATACGGGCAATCCTTGGAAAAGTGGCCTGGCTTTCCACAGTTGTAGCAGGGAAAGTTATGGGTTACTGGAGTCTGGTTTCGAATACCAGGGGCATTCGGCTGCTGTGGATATTGCGGAATTGCGGCAGGACGGAAAAACGTCTGCGGCTGAGCTTGGTACTGCGGTGGACGATAAGTTGGACGGAAATGGTTCTGAGGGTGATAAACAAACTTCTGGCGTTTCTTAATGCCGCCAGACGGACTTGAAAACACTGGCTTCTTTTTCTTCGACTCCTTGTGCAGTCGGGACTTCTCTTCTGACGCAATAGCCACATTGACTATCTCATGGTAAGTAGCATTATAGCAGGTGACTAATGCTTCCTGGATTCTGGTACTCAAACCTCTCATGAAACAACTCTTCTTCTTTGCATCGGTATTCACATATTCAGCTGCATACTGGGACAGATGATTAAATTTGCCCACATATTGTAGAACTGTCTGGTTTCCTTGCTTCAGTGAGAGAAACTCCTCTAGCTTCATGGCCATGACACCATCTGGGATATAATGTGCTCTAAAGGCTTCATGAAACTCCTGCCAAGTGACACGGTGGCCAGCAGGCTGTGCGGCGACTAGATTCGCCCACCACGCCCCTGCGGCACCTCTGAGTTGTTGTGCTGCAAACACAGGCTTCTGGTGCTCTGTGCACTGTAAAAGTTCAAACTTCTGCTCCATGGTACGGAGCCAGTCATCCGCCTCTAGCGGCTCATCTGCCTTTGAGAACACTGGTGGACGGGTATCGGTGAAATCCACATAAGTGGTTTCCCCTCCATTGTTACGGCCTCGACGACCCTGATTCCCATTCTGATTCTGATTCTAAGCCAACAGGGTAGTAGCATTAACTAGTGCGGCAATAGCTTCTGCCAAGGTAGGTGGAAACGGTGGGGGATTCGGATTATGGTCCCCTTCCTGGGAAGTTCCAGTACCGTCCATCTGTTGTACACAAACCATATTTATTTACATTGCTTTATTGAATTAAAAAGCAGTTAGGACAGAACTTGTATACAAACACAAACTTATCTTACATTATTTCATTACAAACTTGCTCACAAGCAAGAAACCACCCACTAAGGTTCTTAGAAAGCAGGAAAGACTACTATATTACACAACCATCCATGTCGACCCTTCACTCCTCATCATCATCGCTGATCACGATCACTTCCTCCTCATTCTCTGGAGCACTTGCACCAGTGACATGACTTGCATCATCCCCACTTTCCATCACGGTTTCATCTTCTTCTGGATCTTCTTCATTGTCCTCTCCATCAGGAACAACCACGGCACCAACATCATCTTCCACTGCCTGGGGCTGATGATTGGGATTCATCAGATCATTTAGCCTATGTACTTCCTCATGCAGAACTGTGTTGTACTGCTCCAGGTGTGTCACGTAAAGCTCCAACTCACGAACACGAGCCCTGGCTTCTGTCTCCTTTTCCAAAGACTCCTTCTGGAACTGTTTCCAAAAACGCATGTTGCGCTTCAGTCGCTCCACTTCTGATGTAAGCCTTGCAACCTCTGATTCCGAATCCGGGTTCGGATTACGGCTACTGCTTGCTCCATCAACTCTGGCTGCCAACTGATGACGCGGCACTCCTTGCGGACCCGTTTTCTTGCGAGGAGTCGTCTTCACACGTGCCATCCTAAAGCAAGACAGAATTAGGACGATGAGAACAGATAGGAGGGATCTGAAGGTTAGCATGAATATGATTGAACCTTACTTAACCCAAACCACTTTAAAAGGGAAGGTAACTTAAGCAGGTTAATTAAACATGATGCATGCATCGTACTTACGTCTAACAGAAAGATTTAAGTAACACAAGCAATCTTTATAACATAGGGCACTATACATGATACTTCCCTACAAAGCTTTCAAATATGAGCTAAGGAAACTATAGAATTGATTAAGATAAGCAAAAGCAATTTGGACCAAAATATCAATATTAAGTTTGTTGACCCAAATCATTTTGAAGTTTTACAAGGTAATACTACAATAACCCGAGTGATTATGCTCTGGTACCAGCTGTCACAGAACCTCCTAATTACGATGGCCCACAAGTACACTTCATTGTCATAATGATCTCTGACAGTCGTACTTATGTTCACCATAACTTAAAAGGCATGCTTTCCTCCGAACAGGATCTAATCACAGGAGTATTGCAATATTACAACAGTTTATTCAAAATATTCAACAGAGTAAAGTAGCGGAAGTCTTACAATAACATAGATTACAAACCAGTTTTTCAAACTTCAAACCTTATGTAACATTATTACAAACCATTAGTAGAGAAGTATCGGTAGTAACTTTATTACATCACACAAGCGAGATGCCTTGCCCAAAGGCCACACAATCTACTCGTCGTCACTGTCTTCAACCACGACGGTCATGCAACAAGGCTCGAAGCAGACTTGTTCATGAACCGCACCTGCAACAAGGGGTTAACAAACCCTGAGTACGAGAGTACTCAATAAGACTTACCCGACTAAGACAAAGACTCCAAGGGCATGCTAGCTTTAGGGAATCAGGGTATGGGTAATCAAGAATCAAATTTTCTTTTGCAGAAAAGCTTACTAAGGTAAGTCCTTATCTTCAATATTTTACTTTTACCATTGATGGTTCATTAACCAATTCTAGGTGATCCTAATCTAGATCAAAGTAATTATCATCAAAACCTTTCTCATTCTTTCTTTCAATTCCAGTTCTTAACTACGATGCAAGTCAGGCGATCGAGTCTCCATAACCGAGGAGCAACGACGATTCGAACCGATTATACCCAGCTGGGGATCCCTAACATCATGACATATGTAGAACCGAATCTGCATATATCAACCCTCATTTAGATCTCCCAAAACCAGAACGTGTCCATCGCCACCCGAGAGTACAGTACTCCTCGAACCCGACCAAATTCTAGCTCCGAGGGTACACGCTACTCTCGCCATCTCTCCACTCCCAGTGCGAGGTTAGACGTTCTCGTAATGGAATCACCAACATTTTGGGCTTACCCAAGGCATGATGCTAGTTGCAAAGTCTCGAACACAACAGGCTTACAACGAACGGACCTTAACTGACAAGGCGGAAACAATACATTGAGACTCCTTTCCCAATGCATGTTAGCAGTGGCCAAACCACCCGCCCGATCTTTCAAGTTCATTCTCATATTTCAATATTCATTCGATATGCCGTCATGGCTATGTAAACATTTCTTTTAAAAGCTTAACTTCTAAGCATAGCGAAGCATACTACGCATTTTCAGTAAAAACAGGTATCAAGGTTGATATTCCAATAATCAAGGATGATAATGCAGCAATTAGGTTATCACTCAACTCCTAATTACTTAATGCAGTAAACCATAATATAAATAATAAAACATTTGTAAAACTCAAGGTAGGGTTTAAATGCACCGGGGCTTGCCTTGTTCGCACACGACGACTGACTCAGACTCGAGGACTCCACTGTCTGGTCCGAAACCCACCGACGATCGCTCTTCTCCGGAAGCTTGATCGACGACTTCGGCTTCTTCGAAAGCGGAGACTACACGAATACATAACATGCTTTAACATGATGTTCGATGATAAACATGATGCTTGATGATAACATGCTACGAGTTACGACTGGAGTACAACTTACTTCTACGGTACAGTCGCAAACAGAAAACCTACTAACTAGAAGCGGCGATTCCAGCGATACCAGCTTTTAACCTAACAAGTTACTAACGAGCTCAATCATGAAATTAAGGTGCCAAAGATCACAAAAGGGTAGTGATCTAAGGACATCACTCAATCAAAAGGCACACAACACTTAAAGTTCTCAAATTAACATTTATTTTCTATTTAACTAATTAGGGCATAATTAGGAGTTGATCAAATTTTACCTAATCAAGCTCAAACTTTTTCTATGGGTTAAGAATGAATTACAACAGCGTTATAGTAAATTTCATAATTTTTGGATTAATAAATTAATTATTAAAATTCCAGAAAGTTGCATTTAATCTTTAATGAAACTAATTAATTCTACTGCACAAAGTATTCAAATTCGTGATTTAACATTTTTCCTAGATAGTTTATACATTGAGAAGCTTACACAAAAATTTTCATAAATTTTGGAACTCTACACAATTTTTAATAAAATAAACAAATAGCAACACTATTCATTTATTTGAAAAAGAAAACAAAAACGAAAATCCGAACCGGGCCGATCTCCTCTTCCCTCCGGTCCGGCCCAGCCGAGCGGCCCGCTCGCGCGCGCCCGCGCTCGCGCTCGCGACCGGCCCAGCCGCGCGGCCCAGCAGCGGCCTGCCCCGCGCGCTGGCTCTCTCTCTCTCGCTGACACCGCGTCCCCACCTGTCATCTTCCTCCTCCCGCTCACCCGCTCGCTCCCGCGTGCCCGCGCGCTCGCCCGCGGTGACCGGCCGATGACCGAAGCCTCGGTCGACCAACCGAGCGATCCGACAGCCTCTACGCGACCTAGCGAACCCGTTTTGCTAACTTGCAGCTCGTCTCGAGCTCCGGCGACAGCTCACCGACGACGGTGGCGGCTCGACAACCACGGTGACCGGCGACTCGATGGTACAACACGGTAGCGGTTAAATTAGTGCGAGGAAAACGATCAGGAGCTCACAGCGGTGACGATGGCGGTCTCGGGGAGGACGGAGAGAAGCCGGAGTGGCCTGGCCACGGAAAGGCGACGATGGCGGTGCTCCGACCGGAGTTGGGCACGGGAGCGGGCGGCTGTGGTAATCTAGGCGGAGTTAAGCTCGCTCGGGTGGTTCACGAGGTGCGCGAGGATGAGGCGGAGTTAATGGTGCGGTTGGCGTGGCTGGAGGTGGCTCGACGGCGGCAGCGACGAGCGGCGGAGCTGCGGTGGCGGCGGTGGCGAAAACAGGGAAAATGAAAATCGCCACTGTGAGCTCGACGTATATATAGGGAACGGTGGCGGTGACTGTGCTGGAAGACGCGCGACGTCACGCTGGCGATCGAGGACTCGCCTGGAAGCCGGCCGAAGCCGCCCGGCGTCTCGCCGGCGCCCATACCGTGCGGTGGTCGGCGGTGATTGGCCGATCACTGTAGCTTCACCCCCCAAACTTTGAATTTTCAAATTGTTTTCTCAAATTACTCTCAAATTCATGTAACAACTTGAAAAACTTCCAATCTATGAAATCTTCAGAATTTCAAGCTCTACAAGTTTTGTATTGAACACTTTTTCAAATTATAACTGGATTTTGAAATTTGAATTTAAACTCAAAAGGGGACACATTTTTCAGATTTGGTAATTTAGAAATTACTTTTGATTTTATATTGAAACTTCAAAATCTCCAAACATCAAAGTTGTATATCTTGACCAGACCTACAACTTTGCTGTTCAAAACTTTTTCAAATTCTGCCTCCATTTTGAAATCTTAGTTTGGGGACAAAAATGAATTAAATTTGAAATTTGTTTATTTTCAAAATTGCTCCACCTTTTTCACTAAAACTTTGAAAACTCAAAACACCAAAGTTGTAGCCCTTGAAAAGTTCTACAAATTTGGTTTTGAACTTTTTCCCAAATTTTGCTTAGATTTTGAATTATTTCAAAAGGGGTAAAACAGGGTTTTGAAATTTAGGGTTTTCGGAGGAATTTTAAATTGAAATTTGTTGCTACTTTGATTGGTGATTACTTAGTGATCAAAACCTCACCCAAGGGCATAATTTGGACCAACATGACATGGTTGACCAAATGCCACTCTTGGTTGACCAATTAGCTTTTGAAATTCTTTTACATTTCTTCCTAGATTTGAATTTAAATTTGAATCAGAAAACTCGTGACAAGTTTTGGGACTCCAATTCAAATTCAAATTTGGAGCTTCATTTTAGATGTTGCACTTGAGCTCATACCCTACACTTGACACTAGTGTGCAACACAGTCGCACACCTCAAATTACGCAGGGCATGGACTAAGTATTTGCGGTGGCATTCGAAATTAGGGTTTTCGGGTTCGGAGCACACCACTGAGAAACACATTCAACCTAGATAAGTAAACTCGTTTTAGTTGATGCATAACAAGTTTAACCTAACAGGGATGCTTTGCAATGCATTATGATGACATGGCAGATTAATTAACACTATAACACCCGGGGTGTTACAGCCCTTCCTCCTTAAAGAAATCTCGTCCCGAGATTTAAAGCCTTGAGTTAAGTAATAGAAAAGGAAACGTGTCAAGCAAACACGTCCAAGACTTGTCTACAAAACAGGTAGGGGTTTTCTGCATTACAACGATTTTAAAAGGATAGGTTACAGTTTAAAGAGGAAATTGCAACCTAGATAGAAGCAAAGAACTCCGGGAAATTCTCCAACAGGTAATCCTCCGATTCCCAGGTGGCTTCCTCTTCTGAATGTTGATTCCACTGTATTCTGTACCATTTTGTTGTTCTACTGCGGGTAACACGATCTTTTTGATCCAAAACTCGGACAGGATATTCAGAATATGTCAAATCCGGTTCAAGTTCAACTCCCTCAACATCAACCACTTGATCATGTACTTGTAGACACTTCTTCATTTGTGATACATGAAATACATTGTGCACTGCTGACAGTTGTTCAGGCAACTTTAACTTATATGCCACCTTTCCACATTGTTGAATGATTTGAAAAGGACCAATATAACGTGGTGCGAGTTTGCCTCTGACTCCAAATCTGCTAACTCCTTTCATGGGTGATACTTTTAGATAAACATAATCCCCTACTCGGAATACCAAAGGTCCACGCCTTTTATCAGCATAACTCTTTTGTCTGGACTGAGCAACTTTTAAATTATTCTGGATCTGTCGAACTTTTTCTTCTGTTTGTTTCACAAGATCAACACCGAAAAACCATCTTTCTCCCGGTTCTGACCAATTCAATGGAGTTCTGCACCTGCGGCCATACAATGCCTCAAACGGTGCCATTTTGATACTCTCTTGATAACTATTATTGTAAGAGAATTCCGCTAACGGTAACCACTCATCCCAAGTGTCTGAATAATTAAGTGCACATGACCTTAACATATCTTCTAGAATTTGATTGACCCTTTTAGTCTGACCACTTGTCTGTGGATGATAAGCGGTACTGTGCAAAAGTTCTGTACCTAGGGACTCATGTAGGTGTCTCCAAAATTTGTTAACAAACTGCGTACCTCTATCTGATACAATGGTCTTTGGTACCCCATGAAGGCTCAGGATTCGTGCAATATAAATTCTTGCATAAGTTATAGCAGAATAGTCCACCTTAACTGGAATAAAATGAGATGACTTTGTCAGTCGGTCCACAATGACCCAAATTGAATCAAAGCCTCTTGAGGTCTTAGGTAACCCAGTAATGAAATCCATACTGATATCTTCCCATTTCCAGGATGGAATGGGCAAGGGTTGTAACATTCCTGCCGACTTCAGGTGTACTGCCTTCACTTTACAACAAGTGTCACATCTGGCAACATATTTGGCGATCTCAATTTTCATTTTGGTCCACCAGAATTGTTGTTTCAAATCTTGATACATCTTATTACTCCCTGGATGAATAGAAAACCTTGTCCTATGTGCTTCATCAAGAATGAGTCGACGTAACTCTGGAACCTTTGGGACCACTAGCCGGTTCTTAAACCACAATACATCTGCATCATCAATACTGAAATCTGTCGGTTGACCAGTTCTAACTTTTTCTTTGATGTGAGTTATTCCGGAATTCTTTCTCTGAGCAGACACAATCTGATCTTTGATTGTTGATTCCACTGTGACATTAGTCAACTGACCTTGTGGAACTATTTCAATATTCAACCTTTCCAACTCATAACACAAACTGTAATCCATTGGCTGCACAGTCGTACAATGGCAACGATTCTTTCTACTGAGTGCATCAGCAACTACATTCGCTTTTCCAGGGTGATAGTGTACTTCTAAATCATAGTCCTTTATTAACTCAAGCCACCTTCTTTGCCTCATATTCAATTCTGACTGAGTAAAGATATACTTTAAGCTCTTGTGATCTGTATACATGTGGCAAGTATTACCTAACAAGTAATGACGCCAGATTTTTAATGCATGAACCACAGCTGCTAGTTCAAGATCATGTGTCGGATAATGTTCTTCATGGCGCTTCAACTGTCTCGAGGCATAAGCAATGACTCTGCCTTCTTGCATCAATACGCAACCAAGGCCAATACCTGAGGCATCACAGTAAACATCAAATGGCTTTTCTATATCTGGTTGTGCCAAAACTGGAGCAGTTGTCAATGATTTTTTTAAAATTCTAAAAGCTTTTTCACATTCTGGAGACCATATGAACTTAGTTTGATTCTTCAACAACTCTGTGATTGGCTTGGCTACCTTTGAAAAGTCAGGTATGAATCGACGGTAATAACCCGCCATTCCCAGAAAACTTCGGACTTCATGAACTGAGATTGGTGGTTTCCAATTCAGAATATCTTTCACTTTGCCAGGATCTACTGCTACTCCTTCGGCTGACAACACATGTCCTAAGAATTGCACTTTTCTTAACCAAAACTCACATTTACTGAACTTGGCATACAGTTGATGATCTCTCAGACGAGTCAGAACAACTCTGAGATGCTCAACATGCTCTTCTTCACTTTTGGAGTATACTAGAATATCATCAATAAAAACAACCACAAACTTGTCAAGTTCCGGCATGAAAACTGAATTCATCAGATACATGAAATATGCCGGTGCATTAGTGAGACCAAAAGACATAACTAGGTACTCATACAGTCCATATCTGGTGGTGAATGCAGTCTTTGGAATATCTTCAGGTCGAATCTTGATTTGATGGTACCCTGATCGAAGATCAATCTTGGAAAATACCTTTGCCCCCGCAAGCTGATCAAAGAGTAGATCAATGCGAGGCAACGGATATTTATTCTTAATGGTTACTTCATTCAGCGGTCGATAGTCAACACACATCCTTAAAGTCTGATCCTTCTTCTTGACAAAAAGAGCTGGACATCCCCATGGTGAGGAACTGGGTCTGATAAAACCTTTGTCACGTAACTCTTGCAATTGATCCTTAAGTTCTGCCAATTCATTGGGTGGCATTCTGTAAGCTCTCCGGGATATTGGGGCAGTACCCGGTTTTAACTCAATCACAAACTCTACATCTCTGTCCGGTGGCAGACCTGGTAGGTCATCTGGAAACACATCCGGAAATTCACAGACTACCGGTATATCACAAATCTCATGTACTGAAGTTGCACATATACTTTCAACTGTTCTCTTCGGGATAGGAAGTTGGATAAGAAGATAAGATTTATTATCTGGCAGGTTCAACCTTATAGTTCTGTGCAGTGCATCTATAAGGGCTCCTCTTTGGTACATCCAATTCATACCCAGGATTACATCTATATCCTGTTTCTGTAATATTATCATTGAGGTAGGGAATATATGCCCACCTAACTCTATAGGTACGTCACGTACCATCTCCTTAGTACACAGTCGTCCCCCGGGCGACTGGATAAAGAAATCCTCTTGTGTTCCCATAATTGGAATGTCATACTTAACAACAAAGGTGCGATTTATGAATGTATGCGATGCACCTGAATCAAATAACAGTACTGCTGGATGATTAGCAACAGGGAACATACCCATCATAACAGGTTCTCCCTCTGGGATTGCACTTGCTTGAGTGTAGAATACACGTCCGGTCTTCTTCTTCTCACCCTTACCCTTCTGAACATTCAGATTATTGTTCTTACTCTGAGGTTGTTGCTGTTGTGGTACGGGAGCTCTGGGATAATTAGGATTGTACTGCCTTGGATACGGGCAATCCTTGGAAAAGTGGCCTGGCTTTCCACAGTTGTAGCAGGGAAAGTTATGGGTTACTGGAGTCTGGTTTCGAATACCAGGGGCATTCGGCTGCTGTGGATATTGCGGAATTGCGGCAGGACGGAAAAACGTCTGCGGCTGAGCTTGGTACTGCGGTGGACGATAAGTTGGACGAAAATGGTTCTGAGGGTGATAAACAAACTTCTGGCGTTTCTTAATGCCGCCAGACGGACTTGAAAACACTGGCTTCTTTTTCTTCGACTCCTTGTGCAGTCGGGACTTCTCTTCTGACGCAATAGCCACATTGACTATCTCATGGTAAGTAGCATTATAGCAGGTGACTAATGCTTCCTGGATTCTGGTACTCAAACCTCTCATGAAACAACTCTTCTTCTTTGCATCGGTATTCACATATTCAGCTGCATACTGGGACAGATGATTAAATTTGCCCACATATTGTAGAACTGTCTGGTTTCCTTGCTTCAGTGAGAGAAACTCCTCTAGCTTCATGGCCATGACACCATCTGGGATATAATGTGCTCTAAAGGCTTCATGAAACTCCTGCCAAGTGACACGGTGGCCAGCAGGCTGTGCGGCGACTAGATTCGCCCACCACGCCCCTGCGGCACCTCTGAGTTGTTGTGCTGCAAACACAGGCTTCTGGTGCTCTGTGCACTGTAAAAGTTCAAACTTCTGCTCCATGGTACGGAGCCAGTCATCCGCCTCTAGCGGCTCATCTGCCTTTGAGAACACTGGTGGACGGGTATCGGTGAAATCCACATAAGTGGTTTCCCCTCCATTGTTACGGCCTCGACGACCCTGATTCCCATTCTGATTCTGATTCTGAGCCAACAGGGTAGTAGCATTAACTAGTGCGGCAATAGCTTCTGCCAAGGTAGGTGGAAACGGTGGGGGATTCGGATTATGGTCCCCTTCCTGGGAAGTTCCAGTACCGTCCATCTGTTGTACACAAACCATATTTATTTACATTGCTTTATTGAATTAAAAAGCAGTTAGGACAGAACTTGTATACAAACACAAACTTATCTTACATTATTTCATTACAAACTTGCTCACAAGCAAGAAACCACCCACTAAGGTTCTTAGAAAGCAGGAAAGACTACTATATTACACAACCATCCATGTCGACCCTTCACTCCTCATCATCATCGCTGATCACGATCACTTCCTCCTCATTCTCTGGAGCACTTGCACCAGTGACATGACTTGCATCATCCCCACTTTCCATCACGGTTTCATCTTCTTCTGGATCTTCTTCATTGTCCTCTCCATCAGGAACAACCACGGCACCAACATCATCTTCCACTGCCTGGGGCTGATGATTGGGATTCATCAGATCATTTAGCCTATGTACTTCCTCATGCAGAACTGTGTTGTACTGCTCCAGGTGTGTCACGTAAAGCTCCAACTCATGAACACGAGCCCTGGCTTCTGTCTCCTTTTCCAAAGACTCCTTCTGGAACTGTTTCCAAAAACGCATGTTGCGCTTCAGTCGCTCCACTTCTGATGTAAGCCTTGCAACCTCTGATTCCGAATCCGGGTTCGGATTACGGCTACTGCTTGCTCCATCAACTCTGGCTGCCAACTGATGACGCGGCACTCCTTGCGGACCCGTTTTCTTGCGAGGAGTCGTCTTCACACGTGCCATCCTAAAGCAAGACAGAATTAGGACGATGAGAACAGATAGGAGGGATCTGAAGGTTAGCATGAATATGATTGAACCTTACTTAACCCAAACCACTTTAAAAGGGAAGGTAACTTAAGCAGGTTAATTAAACATGATGCATGCATCGTACTTACGTCTAACAGAAAGATTTAAGTAACACAAGCAATCTTTATAACATAGGGCACTATACATGATACTTCCCTACAAAGCTTTCAAATATGAGCTAAGGAAACTATAGAATTGATTAAGATAAGCAAAAGCAATTTGGACCAAAATATCAATATTAAGTTTGTTGACCCAAATCATTTTGAAGTTTTACAAGGTAATACTACAATAACCCGAGTGATTATGCTCTGGTACCAGCTGTCACAGAACCTCCTAATTACGATGGCCCACAAGTACACTTCATTGTCATAATGATCTCTGACAGTCGTACTTATGTTCACCATAACTTAAAAGGCCTGCTTTCCTCCGAACAGGATCTAATCACAGGAGTATTGCAATATTACAACAGTTTATTCAAAATATTCAACAGAGTAAAGTAGCGGAAGTCTTACAATAACATAGATTACAAACCAGTTTTTCAAACTTCAAACCTTATGTAACATTATTACAAACCATTAGTAGAGAAGTATCGGTAGTAACTTTATTACATCACACAAGCGAGATGCCTTGCCCAAAGGCCACACAATCTACTCGTCGTCACTGTCTTCAACCACGACGGTCATGCAACAAGGCTCGAAGCAGACTTGTTCATGAACCGCACCTGCAACAAGGGGTTAACAAACCCTGAGTACGAGAGTACTCAATAAGACTTACCCGACTAAGACAAAGACTCCAAGGGCATGCTAGCTTTAGGGAATCAGGGTATGGGTAATCAAGAATCAAATTTTCTTTTGCAGAAAAGCTTACTAAGGTAAGTCCTTATCTTCAATATTTTACTTTTACCATTGATGGTTCATTAACCAATTCTAGGTGATCCTAATCTAGATCAAAGTAATTATCATCAAAACCTTTCTCATTCTTTCTTTCAATTCCAGTTCTTAACTACGATGCAAGTCAGGCGATCGAGTCTCCATAACCGAGGAGCAACGACGATTCGAACCGATTATACCCAGCTGGGGATCCCTAACATCATGACATATGTAGAACCGAATCTGCATATATCAACCCTCATTTAGATCTCCCAAAACCAGAACGTGTCCATCGCCACCCGAGAGTACAGTACTCCTCGAACCCGACCAAATTCTAGCTCCGAGGGTACACGCTACTCTCGCCATCTCTCCACTCCCAGTGCGAGGTTAGACGTTCTCGTAATGGAATCACCAACATTTTGGGCTTACCCAAGGCATGATGCTAGTTGCAAAGTCTCGAACACAACAGGCTTACAACGAACGGACCTTAACTGACAAGGCGGAAACAATACATTGAGACTCCTTTCCCAATGCATGTTAGCAGTGGCCAAACCACCCGCCCGATCTTTCAAGTTCATTCTCATATTTCAATATTCATTCGATATGCCGTCATGGCTATGTAAACATTTCTTTTAAAAGCTTAACTTCTAAGCATAGCGAAGCATACTACGCATTTTCAGTAAAAACAGGTATCAAGGTTGATATTCCAATAATCAAGGATGATAATGCAGCAATTAGGTTATCACTCAACTCCTAATTACTTAATGCAGTAAACCATAATATAAATAATAAAACATTTGTAAAACTCAAGGTAGGGTTTAAATGCACCGGGGCTTGCCTTGTTCGCACACGACGACTGACTCAGACTCGAGGACTCCACTGTCTGGTCCGAAACCCACCGACGATCGCTCTTCTCCGGAAGCTTGATCGACGACTTCGGCTTCTTCGAAAGCGGAGACTACACGAATACATAACATGCTTTAACATGATGTTCGATGATAAACATGATGCTTGATGATAACATGCTACGAGTTACGACTGGAGTACAACTTACTTCTACGGTACAGTCGCAAACAGAAAACCTACTAACTAGAAGCGGCGATTCCAGCGATACCAGCTTTTAACCTAACAAGTTACTAACGAGCTCAATCATGAAATTAAGGTGCCAAAGATCACAAAAGGGTAGTGATCTAAGGACATCACTCAATCAAAAGGCACACAACACTTAAAGTTCTCAAATTAACATTTATTTTCTATTTAACTAATTAGGGCATAATTAGGAGTTGATCAAATTTTACCTAATCAAGCTCAAACTTTTTCTATGGGTTAAGAATGAATTACAACAGCGTTATAGTAAATTTCATAATTTTTGGATTAATAAATTAATTATTAAAATTCCAGAAAGTTGCATTTAATCTTTAATGAAACTAATTAATTCTACTGCACAAAGTATTCAAATTCGTGATTTAACATTTTTCCTAGATAGTTTATACATTGAGAAGCTTACACAAAAATTTTCATAAATTTTGGAACTCTACACAATTTTTAATAAAATAAACAAATAGCAACACTATTCATTTATTTGAAAAAGAAAACAAAAACGAAAATCCGAACCGGGCCGATCTCCTCTTCCCTCCGGTCCGGCCCAGCCGAGCGGCCCGCTCGCGCGCGCCCGCGCTCGCGCTCGCGACCGGCCCAGCCGCGCGGCCCAGCAGCGGCCTACCCCGCGCGCTGGCTCTCTCTCTCTCGCTGACACCGCGTCCCCACCTGTCATCTTCCTCCTCCCGCTCGCCCGCTCGCTCCCGCGTGCCCGCGCGCTCGCCCGCGGTGACCGGCCGATGACCGAAGCCTCGGTCGACCAACCGAGCGATCCGACAGCCTCTACGCGACCTAGCGAACCCGTTTTGCTAACTTGCAGCTCGTCTCGAGCTCCGGCGACAGCTCACCGACGACGGTGGCGGCTCGACAACCACGGTGACCGGCGACTCGATGGTACAACACGGTAGCGGTTAAATTAGTGCGAGGAAAACGATCAGGAGCTCACAGCGGTGACGATGGCGGTCTCGGGGAGGACGGAGAGAAGCCGGAGTGGCCTGGCCACGGAAAGGCGACGATGGCGGTGCTCCGACCGGAGTTGGGCACGGGAGCGGGCGGCTGTGGTAATCTAGGCGGAGTTAAGCTCGCTCGGGTGGTTCACGAGGTGCGCGAGGATGAGGCGGAGTTAATGGTGCGGTTGGCGTGGCTGGAGGTGGCTCGACGGCGGCAGCGACGAGCGGCGGAGCTGCGGTGGCGGCGGTGGCGAAAACAGGGAAAATGAAAATCGCCACTGTGAGCTCGACGTATATATAGGGAACGGTGGCGGTGACTGTGCTGGAAGACGCGCGACGTCGCGCTGGCGATCGAGGACTCGCCTGGAAGCCGGCCGAAGCCGCCCGGCGTCTCGCCGGCGCCCATACCGTGCGGTGGTCGGCGGTGATTGGCCGATCACTGTAGCTTCACCCCCCAAACTTTGAATTTTCAAATTGTTTTCTCAAATTACTCTCAAATTCATGTAACAACTTGAAAAACTTCCAATCTATGAAATCTTCAGAATTTCAAGCTCTACAAGTTTTGTATTGAACACTTTTTCAAATTATAACTGGATTTTGAAATTTGAATTTAAACTCAAAAGGGGACACATTTTTCAGATTTGGTAATTTAGAAATTACTTTTGATTTTATATTGAAACTTCAAAATCTCCAAACATCAAAGTTGTATATCTTGACCAGACCTACAACTTTGCTGTTCAAAACTTTTTCAAATTCTGCCTCCATTTTGAAATCTTAGTTTGGGGACAAAAATGAATTAAATTTGAAATTTGTTTATTTTCAAAATTGCTCCACCTTTTTCACTAAAACTTTGAAAACTCAAAACACCAAAGTTGTAGCCCTTGAAAAGTTCTACAAACTTGGTTTTGAACTTTTTCCCAAATTTTGCTTAGATTTTGAATTATTTCAAAAGGGGTAAAACAGGGTTTTGAAATTTAGGGTTTTCGGAGGAATTTTAAATTGAAATTTGTTGCTACTTTGATTGGTGATTACTTAGTGATCAAAACCTCACCCAAGGGCATAATTTGGACCAACATGACATGGTTGACCAAATGCCACTCTTGGTTGACCAATTAGCTTTTGAAATTCTTTTACATTTCTTCCTAGATTTGAATTTAAATTTGAATCAGAAAACTCGTGACAAGTTTTGGGACTCCAATTCAAATTCAAATTTGGAGCTTCATTTTAGATGTTGCACTTGAGCTCATACCCTACACTTGACACTAGTGTGCAACACAGTCACACACCTCAAATTACGCAGGGCATGGACTAAGTATTTGCGGTGGCATTCCAAATTAGGGTTTTCGGGTTCGGAGCACACCACTGAGAAACACATTCAACCTAGATAAGTAAACTCGTTTTAGTTGATGCATAACAAGTTTAACCTAACAGGGATGCTTTGCAATGCATTATGATGACATGGCAGATTAATTAACACTATAACACCCGGGGTGTTACAAGATTCAACCATGTCGTCAACAAGATGTTGATGTTTTTTGGGCCGATAAAATAGCAGAAATTATGAAGGATCAGTTTGGGATCAAGCCCAAAGTTAATACCTATTCTTATCGGACTCCGTATCCTCCGGCATATGATTTAATTCCTCTCCTAAATCGTTACAAGGTGCCGAATTTCACTAAGTTTTCTAGGCAAGACGATACATCAACCATGGAGCATGTTAATCATTTTATTATTCAATGTGGAGAGGCAGCTTGTAGAGATGAATTGAGAGTTTGTTTTTTTCATCATCTCTATCTGGATCAGCATTTACATGGTTTATCTCACTACCGCCAAATTCTATTATTACTTGGGCTGATCTAGAAAAGTAATTTTATAAGTATTTCTTTGCTGGAGTTCATGAAAAGAAGCTTACCGATTTGGTAAAGATGAAACAGCGCAATGATGAATCGGTAGAAGACTTTGTGCAAAGGCTACGAGATGTAAAGAACAAATGTTATAGCCTGGTGTTGGATGATCGGCAGCTTGCCGATTTGGCCTTTCAGGGATTGTTGCCACACCTTAAGGACAGATATGCTTCTCAGGAGTTCAAAAGCCTAAGTCATCTAGTGCAAAGAATTTCTGATCAAGACACTAGGGTTTTTGAACCTAAAAGGAATTGGAATAATAAAGTTTTATTTATCGAAGAAGTAGAAGATTCTAATTCGGATGAAGAACCAGTTATCGGCTTGGCTGAGTGGGTTAAGAATAAAAAGCCGATATCTTGTCCCTTTGGTCACAAAGAGCCAGAGAAGTTTACTTTCGACGTCACCAAAGCCGATAAGATATTTGATCTTTTGCTTTAGGAGGGCCAGATTAAGTTGTCACCTAATCATGTGATCCCATCGGCAGAAGAGTTGAAGCATATGCTGTATTGCAAATGGCATAATACAACTTCACACAGTACAAATGAGTGCAAAGTATTTAGACAACAATTACAGTTAGCTATTGAGTCTGGGAGAATAAAATTTGGCAATTCCAAGATTCAAAAGCCGATAAAAATTGATCAACATCCTTTTCCAGCAAATATGTTGGATACTGAAGGTAAAATTAAGGTGTTGATATCGGAAGCTGCTAAAAAGAATGCATCAGTAGATCCCCAACATCGGATAACTACCGATGATGCAAAAGGCAAGGGGCTATTGACAGAAGGTGGCAGTTCTGGAAAGCCTCCTCGATCTGGCATCATGATTACTCAACAAAGACAACAGGAAGGCTGGCGTCAGCGAAGGGACCGATATCGACAACAGCAAGAGGAAAGACGTCAAGAAGAGTGGAATCGGCATAAGGATCATTGGAATTGTCCGTTTTTTATTCATTGTTGGGAGGAAGGTATTAAGTTACCTACTGTTGAAGATTGCCCAGAGTGCAATGTTTATTATGGAATTAATCGTCCTATAAGAAGATTTCAATCTGGTAATCAAGGTTTGTCCATTAATGAGCCGATCAGAAGGAGAGCATCAGTTTATGATCGACTGGGGGGCAGGCTCAGTGTACATGAAAGGCTTGGTAAACACGTTGCATATTTTCCGAGAAACCAAGAGGAACTTGAAGAGATGGCAAATGCAAGAGTTCCTGATGAAGAAATATTTTACAGGGATCCTAATATACGTCGTGTGGAGACAACCAGGACCTATCAGCCAGTGTGGAAAACTAAACTTCCTCAATGGTGTCCAGAGGGTTTGACAAAGACACAGAAGAGGAAAATGCAGCGAGAGCGTCAAAAAGACTTTTACCAAGAAGGAAGTCCCTCTAGTGAGAAATCTGGTAATCAGCAGTGGCAGATAAGGCACAAAAATAAAGGCCCATCGGCAGATGTCAATATGGTGTTTATGTTGCCGATGGAATTTTTAGCTCTATCTGATAGCGAAGAAGAAGTTTTTTTCTCTGACCAAATAGCTCAATTAACACTAGATCCAATGATGGCTATTTTTGAGAAGCCTGCCGATGATGAGAGATAACACCTCAAGGCTTTGTTTGTAAAAGGCAGAGTTGATGGGCAGCCTGTATCTAAGATACTTATTGATGAAGGAGTTGCAATTAATATTATGCCTTATGTGATGTATCGGAAGCTTGGTAAGGGAGATCAAGACTTAACTAAGACTGATATGATGCTAAAAGACTTTGAAGGCAATGTATCACCAGCTAAAGGGCAGTGTGTGTTGAATTGACCATCGGCAGTAAAACTTTACCGACAACTTTCTTTGTTATTAATGGCAAGGGTGCATATAATCTGCTTTTAGGAAGGGATTGGATTCATGCTAATTGTTGTGTTCCTTCTATAATGCATCAGTGTCTTATACAATGGGTTGGAGACAAAATTGAAGTTGTTCCTGGTGATTCTTCTTATATCATCGCATCGGCAGAATCAGACACTTATGAGCGAACTAGGTGCATATCAGGAGAAGCTTGGGAAAAAGAGTTCCTCAAGGTTGCCGATTACGAAATTCTACCGATCCAAGCAGTCGGTTCTGAAGAAGAGTTTTAATGGATAGATTTGCCGATGATGGAAAATTAGGTCAAGGATTTACATCGATAGATGATTTAATAGAAGTAGATATTGGTGAAGGCGAAGGGCCAAGGCCCACTTTTATTAGCGCTAAGTTAAATTCCAAGTGTAAACAGTAACTAGTTGATTTGTTAAAGGAATATAAAGATTGTTTTGCTTGGGATTATACTGAAATGCCTGGGTTAGACCGATCTATAGTTGAACATCGGTTGCCTATTAAATCTGGATTTCGGCCACATCAGCAGCCGGCACACCGCTACAATCCTAATATACTTCCTGATATTAAGGCCGAAATAACTAAATTAATTGAGGCCAAGTTTATTCGGCAGTGTCGATATACAGAGTGGATTTCTAATGTGGTTCCTGTATACAAGAAAAATGGAAAACTTCGTGTTTGTATTGATTTCAGGAATCTCAACAAGGCCACACCGATGGATGGTTACCCAATGCCGATTGCTGATTTGTTGATTGATGCTGCAGCAGGGCATCAGATTATCAGTTTCATGGATGGTAATGCAGATTATAATCAAATATTCATGGCTGAAGAAGATATTTCTAAGACTGCTTTTAGATATCCAGGACATGTGGGATTATTTGAGTGGATAGTTATGACATTTGGTTTGAAAAATGCCGGTGCTACTTATCAAAGAGCTATGAACTTTATTTTCCATGAATATATCAGCACGTTGGTGGAAATCTACATTGATGACATAGTGATTAAGTCTGGAGACATCACAAAGCATCTAACCGATCTACAGAAGATACTGGAGTGCACAAGAAAACATGGATTAAAGATGAATCCTAATAAATGTGCATTTGGTGTATCGGCAGGTGAAGGGTCGAGATGGCGGACTAGAGGGGGGGTGAATAGTCCTTTCTAAAACTTAAACGAGTTGGCTAACCAAAACAAATGCGGAATTAAACTTATCGGTCTAGCCAAGACTACACCCCTCTAACTAAGTTCACAAGCACCTCACAAAGATCCTAATTAAGCAACTAAGATGCTTTCCTTAGCAAGAGCTCTCCTATTTAATTCTTGAGCAATGTCACGCAAACCTATGCACTAGTACTTTGCAAGCAAGAAGGAGCTCCTACACAATTCTAGTAAGCAAAGCGCACAAAGCCTGAGCTCACTAGCAATGCTCAATAACAAGGCAACTAATGCCAAATTAGAGAGCGCAAATCACTTAGCTACACAAACTAAGCAATGTGAGTAACAAGGTTACATAAACCAAATTAGTCACGCAAGCGGGAGCTTCTAGCTACACAAGCAAGAAGATAACTAGCAAGCTACACAAGCAAACTAGTTACGAGAGCAACTACACAAGCACAAGTATATATGAAAGTAAATACAAGCTTGTGTTGCATGAATGCAAACCACCGAGAAGAGTAGACAAAGTTGACACGGTGATTTTCTCCCGAGGTTCACTTGGTTGCCACCAAGCTACGTCCCCGTTGTGTCGACCAACACTTAGATGGTTCCTCGGTGTGACCCTCAAGTCACTTGCCCCTCAAGGCACGCCCCGCAAGGCACCGCAAGACACCACTCTCAAGTGAGGTAACTCAATGACACGCTCAATTAGAGTTGCTCTTCACGATCCCCGCGGGGTGAGCACAATCCCCCTCACAAAGCTTCTCCGGAGCCTCGCACAATCTTCTTGCGAGCTTCGACAGAGCCACAAGCCACCAAGCCGTCTAGGTGGTGGCAACCTCCAAGAGTAACAAGCACTACCGGCTTGCAACATGATCACCTAGTGCCACTCGATGCAACCTCACGATGCAATCGCACTAGAATCGCTCTCTCACTCGATCCGATGAACACTATCAAGCATGAGTGAGTTAGAGGGCTCCCAAGCACTACCAGACAAGCCACCAAGGCTAAAGTGTGCTCCACTCCTGGCCACAGCCGGCCAAGGCATCTATTTATAACCCCACGGTCAAATAGAGCCGTTACCCCTTCACTGGGTCCTTTTTCGGGACGACCGGACGCGCCGGTCGAAACTGACCGGACGCGCTCAACCGCGTCCGGTCGCCCTACGACGTCCACGTGTCCCTCAAATTTCAAATGCGACTGTTAGATCCTCCAACGGTCACTGCGCGCCAACGGTCAAACGCTATGACCGGACGCGCTGCTCAACCGACTGGACGCGCCGGTCGCACAGCACTGCGCGCGCGAAGCAACGACCGGACGCGCTCCTCGCAACGACCGGACGCGCCGATCCGCACAGCACCCGCGCCCGCGAAACAACGACCGGACGCGCTCCTCGCAACGACCGGACGCGACAGTGCCAGCGTCCGGTCGGAGTCCAGTAAGCTCCCTCGACGACCGGACGCGTCCGATCGCGTGTGACCGGACGCGCCCCGCGTCCGATCATCCTCGTGAACCGCAGTTCTCTCTGGGCGACTGACCGGACGCGCCGGTCCCGCGAGTGACCGGACACGCCGGTTACAAACCCTAACACCCGTGTCTGCGTAGTACTGACCGGACGCGTCCGGTCATACCATGACCGCGTCCGGTGCAGCGTCCGGTCACCTCTGTGACCTCCGTTCGCCTCCGTTTCTTTTCCGACTTCCGGCGTAGTGGAAAATAGGCTTTTCAACTCCTCGAAAACGCCTGAATCCCACGCTCGCAAGCTCGGCGGGAGGGAGAGAGAGACCCAAACCCTCTCTACCGCTCAAACTTCATCGCCTTCGCAAATGTGCCAACACCAACAAGTGATCACCACCTTGTGCACGTGTGTTAGCATTTTCATAATCATTTTCGAAGGAATTAGGCACTCAACTTGCCTCGCCACTCGATCCTAACACGTATGCACAGTTAGATCGCTCAAGTGGCACTAGATGACCGATATGCAAACAAGTTTGCCCCTCTTGATAGTACGGCCATCTATCCTAAACCCGGTCATAAACTTCTCTACACACCTATGACCGGTGAAATGGAAATGCCCTAGGTTATACCTTAGCCTTGCGCATTCCACTCCATCTCCTCCGACATTGATGCAACACATGCACCAACCAATCACCAAATGATATGATTCACTTCATATCATCACGTGACCGTATTGGTTCATCGATCTTGACCTCACTTGCTCTTCACCGTTGCATTGGTCCGTCGGCGCCAAGTCTTGTCCAAGCTTCACCATCGCATGGTCCTTCGCTTCGAAGCCTCAACTTGCCCTTCACCTTCACAACCGGTCCTTCGAGCCAAGCCTCATCTTGATCTTCTCCATCTTAGTCACATGACTCCATGTCATGTCTCATATGCAATGAGCTCCTTCATGACACCATCACATGTGGACTAATCTCCTGTGTATCTCACATAACCACATATTAGTCCACCTAAGTTGTCACTCAATTACCAAAACCAAACAAGGATCTTTCAATCTCCCCCTTTTTGGTAATTGATGACAACTCTACAAAGATATGGAAATTTAGCTTTTTCAAGCTAGCACTTCACACAAAGTGTAAATTGCTAACTTGTTTTGGATTTAATGTTACTTATCCAACTTTTAAGCTCTATGTCAAGATTTGGATAAGCATCATAAAATCCGACTTGGTAGTGATAACTCCCCCTACATATGTGCTCAAATGGTTTGGTTTCAAGCTTGCACATATGCATAAATATGAAATTTGTGGGAGGGTTAGCACTACTAAGTGATGCTAAGGTGTATAGAATAAACCTTTGTAGCTCGATACCAATTAGTAGCTTGATACCATTTGAAAATCACAAGTTTGCCATCATCCTTAGCATCATGAGTAGCTAGACATCAAAAAACACTAGAAACCCCGTGAGATCAACATTATAAGCATGGTTCTAGTTTTTGCATGATAATCACAAGTCTAGCTAACATCCTATGCATGCTAGTTATCAAATCATCATTCAAGTTCTATAACTAGCATACACCACACAAGCATGCATATTGAATTTAAGAACTTATGCAATGCAAGCAAGCACATGAATTATGCACATATCAAATGTAATCAATCAAAGTTCATGAGCTTGCTCCCCCTACTTGTGTGCTTTCTTTGTCCAAGAATGTTTGATCCCCTTTTATTCTTCAATGTTACTCCCTCTTTGTCCATGTCCATGTCCAATCTTTCCAATCTCTTTCATATCTTTGTCCAACTTCTCCCCCTTTGTCATCAATTTTCACAAAAGGTGTTCTTCTCAATTGATACAAAAGCTTGCATTGTGGTAGATGTTTGAGACTTGAATATTGCATTTTTGATGGATATTACCACATATGTTGGAATGACAAACTTTATGGTTGCTCTTGAGATTCCACATAGGATCTTTGACCTTGATACCAATCGGTGGGGCTTCTCCCCCTATGTCATAGCATGTGTCATTCACTTGAGATATCACTTGAAGATGAGGGTAGCATTGCTTGATTTGATCACTTAAAGTTGAGGATCACTTGTGAAACCATCGTCTTGCATGAATGATACCACGTGAAGATACCATGAGTAGGAATGTGATACCATTTGAAAGAATTTTCTAGTATGGATCCACTTTGAAGGATTTGGCAATAATATTCACTTCTTGAACATTTGCTATCTTCATGAGTACCATTTGTAAGATATCACTTGTAGATCATTATCTAGACACCACTTGTACATACCACTTGGAAGATCAATTTGAGTCTAGATACCACTTGAAACAAACTAGATATCTATTTTCATTGTTGTCTTGTGCGTGTACTCTTATCATTGTTATGAGCTTCTTATATGACTTGAACTAAGTTGATTTGCCTAAGATTCCAAGTCCGGTTTGATCCAATGACAAGCTTCTTCACACCTCATGCTAAGGGTTATCTTGCTAATGTTGTACTTGTCACTTGTTAGCGATCCAAACTAGATCAAGTACTTAGGTTCACTAGCTCATGAACAAATTCATACTCATACCACTAGATCATTTAGACAATCAAGCAATAGTGGTAGGCAATGAGTCTAAAATTTTCATTTGTCATGCATGATCCTAATAAGCATGTACTATATGCACTAACCGCATACTAGTAAGGAATGAAATGATCATGCACATTTCAATGATACCTTTGCTATGTTGGAGTAGAGGATAGTCACATAGATTTCAATTCATTACTCCAATAGCAATGTGAAGTCCAATTTATAAGATTGGTGAAGACCAATTATCATAGATAAATCCATTCTTCACCCATATGAAATGAAAACCACTTATGATTAAGTGCACTTTCTTGTTGTGGTTGGCTTGCTTCATTATATCATCTTTGCTTGCATGAGAGAATCACTTAGAATATTAATTGAATTGCAATGACTAACTCTCTTTTGGGTGTTGCTTGCTCTTTAGATCAATCCTTTTGATTGCTTCAACTAAGCATCACAAGTTCCTCGGATCACCACTTCCATGTTAGCCTTCCAAGTCCCAAACTTGGTTTCACCTACACACGGCGGCAAGCCCCTCACTAGGGAGAAGTGACCTTTCTCCAAAGAACCACTCTTGATACTCACTTGAAATGATATAGTTTGATTGATCCAAATGATGAACTCAATCTTGATGAATAATCCTTGAATCTACATTTGAGTCCAACTCTTTCTACTTGTTTAAGTCCTTTTCTTTCTACCAAATGATCTCTAATCATCATTAGAACTTAAACTTCATCTTCATCTTAAGTTTGATCTTGATCTTCAAATTGAGTACCAAATAAGTACACCAAGTACATTCCATAATCAAATGTTCTTGTACTCATTGCTTTTCATGCTTCTAGATCAATCCAAAACCAAACTTAGGTACCTCGACCACTTATAAACAAGTTTCCAACTTGAGGACCTTTCAAATAAAGTGACTCTAGATTAATCCAATGATTGTCACTTTTCTGACAGATTCTGTACCCTTCAGAGAATAATTCATATCTCACAATGTACGGATCTAAATGCCATGAAATTTGGTGGAGATGTGCTTCACTAAGTCATCTAGCAACTGTAAAAATTTGAACTTCTTTTGACTTCTAGATTGCTACTAGATTTCAAATCTTCCACAACTGCTATATGCTGAAAACTGCTGCACTATCGCTGACAAGATGCACTCCAAAACCGAAGCATCTCTTATCCACTTATCGTGAAATTTCTACAGCATCTTCTTTCATAAGTGTAGAGCATGTATACCAAATTTCAAGCCAATCCAAATAGATTTGTTCACTCAAACATGGCTAAGATCACTGCTAGCTCAGATTTTAAATTTTGGACAGATTTCAATACATTGAGCAATACTTCATCAAATATGAATCAAACTTGAAACTAACTTGTTTGAATACTTTCACAAGACATATATCCATCCAATCCACTTACTAAATGTCATCTTATGAATTTATCCAACACAAACCAATCCAAACTTGATCACTAAGCTTTTAATCTATCTCATCGCAAGCAACATTGCACATTTATCCAATTCAATCAACTCATATGCACCCAAATGAAATAATCAACAAGAGATATACCTTGGTTAGCTCATGATTATTCATAGCAAGCTTTCAACTTGAACATTTGCAAGCCATCAAATAATTCCAATAAATCATCCACAACTTGATCATGACACTTGTATGTTGTAGTACTTTGGACTTCACTCATTTTGACTTGGCATTGGGATAGAATTGCAATAAGCTTCAATACTTGAGTCAACATATAATGATAAATATGAAATTAATTTGAGTCAAGCCTCCAATGCTATGGTACCTATAAATAATCATCCACTCTTTGATGGTACCCAAACAAGTTTGGGTCCTCTCAAGTTAGGTGCAACATACTTAGGCATTGCCTTAGTATGGGTAGCGGGATGTTTTGCAATAGCAACCATGGAGGTACCATTTACATCCTTTCTAAGCACATTAGTATCATCAATTGAAATATGCTTAGAAGTGTTACCTAAGGGACATGAATGTGCCATGTGTCCCCTTTCCCAGCATGAGTAGCATCTTCTCTTTGATTGAGCCTTTTCTTCTTTGCTCATATGATGCTCTTCATTCCCTTGCCTCTCATGAGTTGCTTGAGCCTTCTTCTCAAGCTTGGTAGGACACCCCGAGGTGAAGTGTCCTATGTCTTGACATTTGAAGCACTTGATGTGAGCATGTACTTTCTTCTCATCTTGATTCTTGCTCATCATCTTGACATCTTGAATTTGCATTGGATGTCTTGTTCTTCCACCCCTTCTTGTTTTCTTCTTCTTCATCAAGTCACCATCATCTTCATGGTTGATCTTGATTTGCTCTTGGGTTGTCTTCTCTTGCTCAACTAGTGGCTTTGGTTGAGGCTTTACTTGTTGCTTCACCAATTGCTTGGTTGGGCACATTGAGGTGAGATGACCCCAAGTGCGGCACTTGAAGCACTTGACATGCTTGAGCCTCTCTTCTTCCTTCATCTTCTTGAGCTTCTCAATGTTTGGGCATCCATTAGCAAGATGTCCCGCTTCATGGCATCGATAGCACATGGAATGCGAGAGCTTCTTTTGGAGTAGCCTCTTCATCCTCTTTTCTTGCTTTCTTTCACCCCTTGTCATTTTCTTCTTGAAGCCAAGGCCACTTTTGTTACCAACGTTTCTTTGAGTCTTCATCATGTGCTCAAAGGTGACTTTTGAGTTGTAGCACTTCTCTAACTTGTTGCTCAAATTTTTCACTTCACTTTTAAGCTCATTGTTCTCCTTCAAAAGGTTAGTCTCACAAGACATAGAAGTAAAACAAGCATTTAATTATGAAGAACATGGCATATCTAATAAATCATCATAAAAGGTGGATACATGCTTCTTGCCTACATCACAAGGGTTAGTAATATGTGATTGATCATTTGACCCAAATGATGAGCTCTCACTAGATTTGATTTCTTCATTAGAAGGCTTCTTAGTGAGTAAAGCATGTTCTTGTGCCAAGTTATCATGAGCAACACTAAGTTCCTCATGAGCCAATTTTAGCTCCTCATGTGAACAAGTAGCAACATAAAGTAGATGCTTTTGTTATTCACATGTGGTTTTTAGAAATGAGTTTTCATTTTTCAATTTCCTTGTTTTTGCCATCTCATTTCTTAGGGCCTTTGAGAGTTTATATAGAAGCTCAAAATTTGGACTATCACAATCAACAACAAAACCATCAATAGATACCTTAGTGTCACCATGTGACATGAAACAATGTGGTGATGTTGAAGAGCTTGTTGAAGCATCACTCTCATAGCCATCATCTTCACCATCAAGTGTGCATGGAGTAGAATCATTGCTTGCATCACTTGTGGCATTATCATTCTTCTTGTCAAGTGATCTTGTGATATGATCATCTTTGTCATCACTTGACCGTGAGGTGGAGCAATCCTCCACAACCACGTTGTTGTGGTCATGCTCAACATCCTCATGCGCCTCTTCCTTGGGCTCATCATCATTGGAGATCACCCCATATTTCTCATTTAGAAACACCCAAATTTCATGGGCGGACTCGAAGTCTATGATCTCACAAAGTATGCTACTATCCAAAGATCGATAGAAAACATTAGTAGCTTGGATATCGAGATGTAGGCATTTACTTTGCGCTTGAGTTGCATTCTTTTTATCAATTGCAAAGGAAAAGCCCACATCTACGATCCACCACAATTGAGGAGAAATAAACTTAAAATTGCATGTCATCCAATTTCTCCACCGTGCAAAGTGTGTGCCATCAAAAATATGTGGACACTCAACATCTAGCCCATAAGCCGCCATCCTCTCGGGTCGGTGAAGACCACAAATGAGAGACCCGGCTCTGATACCACTTGAAGGGTCGAGATGGCGGACTAGAGGGGGGGTGAATAGTCCTTTCTAAAACTTAAACGAGTTGGCTAACCAAAACAAATACGGAATTAAACTTATCGGTCTAGCCAAGACTACACCCCTCTAACTAAGTTCACAAGCACCTCACAAAGATCCTAATTAAGCAACTAAGATGCTTTCCTTAGCAAGAGCTCTTCTATTTAATTCTTGAGCAAGGTCACACAAACCTATGCACTAGTACTTTGCAAGCAAGAAGGAGCTCCTACACAATTCTAGTAAGCAAAGCGCATAAAGCCTGAGCTCACTAGCAATGCTCAATAACAAGGCAACTAATGCCAAATTAGAGAGCGCAAATCACTTAGCTACACAAACTAAGCAATGTGACTAACAAGGTTACATAAACCAAATTAGTCACGCAAGCGGGAGCTTCTAGCTACACAAGCAAGAAGATAACTAGCAAGCTACACAAGCAAACTAGTTACGAGAGCAACTACACAAGCACAAGTATATATGAAAGTAAATACAAGCTTATGTTGCATGAATGCAAACCACCGAGAAGAGTAGACAAAGTTGACACGGTGATTTTCTCCCGAGGTTCACTTGGTTGCCACCAAGCTACGTCCCCGTTGTGTCGACCAACACTTAGATGGTTCCTCGGTGTGACCCTCAAGTCACTTGCCCCTCAAGGCACGCCCCGCAAGGCACCGCAAGACACCACTCTCAAGTGAGGTAACTCAATGACACGCTCAATTAGAGTTGCTCTTCACGATCCCCGTGGGGTGAGCACAATCCCCCTCACAAAGCTTCTCCGGAGCCTCGCACAATCTTCTTGCGAGCTTCGACAGAGCCACAAGCCACCAAGCCGTCTAGGAGGTGGCAACCTCCAAGAGTAACAAGCACTACCGGCTTGCAACACGATCACCTAGTGCCACTCGATGCAACCTCACGATGCAATCGCACTAGAATCGCTCTCTCACTCGATCCGATGAACACTATCAAGCATGAGTGAGTTAGAGGGCTCCCAAGCACTACCACACAAGCCACCAAGGCTAAAGTGTGCTCCACTCCCGGCCACAGCCGGCCAAGGCATCTATTTATAACCCCACAGTCAAATAGAGCCGTTACCCCTTCACTGGGTCCTTTTTCGGGACGACCGGACGCGCCGGTCGAAACTGACCGGACGCGCTCAACCGCGTCCGGTCGCCCTACGACGTCCACGTGTCCCTCAAATTTCAAATGCGACCGTTAGATCCTCCAACGGTCACTGCGCGCCAACGGTCAAACGCTATGACCGGACGCGCTGCTCAACCGACCGGACGCGCCGGTCGCACAGCACTGCGCGCGCGAAGCAACGACCGGACGCGCTCCTCGCAACGACCGGACGCGCCGATCCGCACAGCACCCGCGCCCGTGAAACAACGACCGGACGCGCTCCTCGCAACGACCGGACGCGACAGTGCCAGCGTCCGATCGGAGTCCAGTAAGCTCCCTCGACGACCGGACGCGTCCGATCGCGTGTGACCGGACGCGCCCCGCGTCCGATCATCCTCGTGAACCGCTGTTCTCTCTGGGCGACTGACCGGATGCGCCGGTCCCGCGAGTGACCGGACGCGCCGGTTACAAACCCTAACACCCGTGTCTGCGCAGTACTGACCGGACGCGTCCGGTCATACCATGACCACGTCCGGTGCAGCGTCCGGTCACCTCTGTGACCTCCGTTCGCCTCCGTTTCTTTTCCGACTTCCGGCGTAGTGGAAAATAGGCTTTTCAACTCCTCGAAAACGCCTGAATCCCGCGCTCGCAAGCTCGGCGGGAGGGAGAGAGAGACCCAAACCCTCTCTACCGCTCAAACTTCATCGCCTTCGCAAATGTGCCAACACCAACAAGTGATCACCACCTTGTGCACGTGTGTTAGTATTTTCATAATCATTTTCGAAGGAATTAGGCACTCAACTTGCCTCGCCACTCGATCCTAACACGTATGCACAGTTAGATCGCTCAAGTGGCACTAGATGACCGATATGCAAACAAGTTTACCCCTCTTGATAGTACGGCCATCTATCCTAAACCCGGTCATAAACTTCTCTACACACCTATGACCGATGAAATGGAAATGCCCTAGGTTATACCTTAGCCTTGCGCATTCCGCTCCATCTCCTCCGACATTGATGCAACACATGCACCAACCAATCACCAAATGATATGATTCACTTCATATCATCACGTGACCGTATTGGTTCATCGATCTTGACCTCACTTGCTCTTCACCGTTGCATTGGTCCGTCGGCGCCAAGTCTTGCCCAAGCTTCACCATCGCATGGTCCTTCGCTTCGAAGCCTCAACTTGCCCTTCACCTTCACAACCGGTCCTTCGAGCCAAGCCTCATCTTGATCTTCTCCATCTTGGTCACATGACTCCATGTCATGTCTCATATGCAATGAGCTCCTTCATGACACCATCACATGTGGACTAATCTCCTGTGTATCTCACATAACCACATATTAGTCCACCTAAGTTGTCACTCAATTACCAAAACCAAACAAGGACCTTTCAGCAGGACAATTCTTGGGTTTTATGGTGCATCAGCGGGGTATTAAAATTAGTAGAAAATCTATTGAGGCAATCAACAAGATTGTTGCTCCTGCCGATAAAACTGAATTACAATCCTTGATCGGTAAGATTAATTTCATCAGAAGATTCATATCTAATTTGTCGGGTAAGATCAAGACTTTTAGTCCATTATTGAAATTGAAAGCCGATCAGGAATTTAAATGGGGGGATGAACAGCAGTTAGCCTTAGATGAAATTAAGAGGTATTTAACAAATCCTCCAGTGTTAGTTCCACCCCAACATGGAAAATCTTTCAGGTTGTATTTATCAACTGAAGATACTGTTATCGGTTCAGCTCTTATTCAAGAATTTGAAGGAAAGGAGCGTGTTATCTATTATTTGAGCAGAGGTTAATAGATGCTGAAACCAGGTATTTGGCCATTGAGAAATTATGTCTATGTTTATACTTTTCTTGTATTAAGCTAAGATATTATTTACTATCGGCTGAATGTATTGTCATATGCAAAGATGACGTGGTCAAGTATATGCTGTCAATGCCGATACTGAATGGTAGGATTGGTAAATGGATTTTAGCATTATCAGAATTTGACCTATGTTATGAGTCGGCTAAGGCAGTTAAAGGACAGGTTATGGCCGATTTCGTTACTCAACATTGCAACACGGTGGATTCTCTGAAAATTGCTCCGTGGACACTTTTCTTTGATGGGTCTACTTGTGGTGAAGGGGCAGGCATTGGTATCGTATTAATTTCCCCTCAGGGGAAGAAGTATGAGTTCTCATTGCCGATTGTTGCTACATCGACAAACAATCAAGCTGAGTACCAAGCCCTGATAAAAGGGTTAGAATTGCTCAAGGAAGTACATGCTGATGCTGTTGAGATCTTTGGTGATTCTATGTTAGTTATAAATCAGTTGACTGGGATTTATGAATGCCGAAGTGAAATTCTAATTTTATATCATGAAAAGTGTTTGAGATTATTAAAAGGATGTCAGGAATGTCAGAAATTTAGTAATATTCAAAGGGCACCCGCATCGGCTATGAACCCTATAATTAAGCCTTGGCCATTCCGGGGTTGGGCTATTGATCTCATCGGTCAGATTTATCCACCATCGAGTAAAGGGCATAAGTTTATTCTGGTTGCTACCGATTATTTCACAAAGTGGGTTGAAGCAATTCCTTTAAAAAAGGTGACATCGGCTAATATGATTGATTTTGTGAAGGAGCATATTGTTTACCGATTTGGCATCCCTCAAACCATCACTACCGATCAGGGCACTATGTTTACATCGGGTGAATTTGATGAGTTTGCTATAGGAATGGGGATTAAAGTTTTGAATTCTTCACCGTATTATGCCCAGGCTAATGGTCAGGCTGAAGCATCTAATAAAGGAATTATCAAGCTCATTAAGCGCAAGATTAAAGAGTATCCTAAGAAGTGGCATACAGTATTAAATGAAGCTTTGTGGTCATATCGGATGGCGTGTCATGGTGCAACCAAGGTAACACCTTATCAGTTGGTGTATGGACACGATGCAGTCTTATCTTGGGAGATTAAAATTGGTTCTAGGCGAATACGCTCTCAAGATCAATTAACAGCCGATGATTATGATATCCTTATGAAGGATGAGTTGGAAGATGTAGCAGGTCATCGGTTAAAAGCTTTGGTTAGCATCGAGGAGAATAAGAAAAGAGTAGCTAGATGGTATGACAAGAAGGTGAAGGTAAAGGAATTTGTCGATGGAGAATTGGTTTGGAAGTTGATTTTACCGATTGGGACTAAAAGTTCTAAGTTTGACAAATGGTCACCTAATTGGGAAGGTCCATATCGGATAAATCAATCTGTTCCTGATAATGCATATATTCTTGAAACTCTCGAAGGAGTTATATTTCCCAGAGCATTAAATGGAAAATATTTAAAGAAATATTACCCTAGTATCTGGATAGATGCATAAAAGAGTAATTGCCGATAACAATCCTATCGGCTAGAGTCAAAACAAAGTATCAATCATTGCCGATGCGCTAATTTAACAAAGCTTGGATAGCCGATATCGCACGCAGGCGAATTTCATCGGTTTCTTTTAATTCCTTGGCATCTTCATCGGTATTTCCTTCCACAGGCTTGAGTTTCTTCTTAAGAACCAAGGCCTTGTGAGCTTGGACGTCTCGTTCTTGCTGAAGGACCTTGATAGCGTCAGGAAGCTGGTCTTCTTCTTGCTTGGCTTGAGTCAGGGCTGTTTCAACCTTTTCCAGTTCGGCTAGCAGAGCTGCCCTTTTTGCCGATAGGTCTAAGATTTTCTGTTTAAGATCAGCACCGGAGGCTTGCAAGTTGCCGATGCTTTTGTGCTTCTCATTGGCAGTTTGCTTCAGCTGCAGCATTTCTTCCTTAAGTTGAGCCTGAGCTGCTCTGTCGGCAATACGATGAATAGTCTTTTGATATTGAAGTTGTCTGCTCTCCAGATGGACTGCTGGGAAGATGATTTCTTCAACATCGACAGGGACTTGACCATGGACTGTTTCGAAGATGGTCCTTACAGGGTCTGAATCGATCACCAGTTGAGCAGTATCTTGTTGCAGCAGATTCAGGAGAACTTCTAGTTTGCCATAGGTATCTGCCGATATTGTTTCCAATGCCAGGGAAGAACTCGCCTCTTCTCCGTCATCATCGGAGACGTCGATAGCAAAAGAAAACAAGCTATCAGGAGAATCTTGTTCCTGTGAAATAAAGAGAGTTAGGAATCCTATTTGTGGTGTCTAGGGATATTATAAACCAAACAGTTAATCGGTTTACCTGCTTCAGGGTAATTTCTTGAGCCTGGCTTGAGGGAGCGGCTTGAAAAAGATCATACAAAGGATCGACAGAGGATGCCGATGGAATGTCTTCTACGACCTCATCAGTAGTCGGCCCTTGGGGTATAATGGCTGATGGTGTATCTTGTACAGAAGAAGCAGCTTGTTCAATTATATCAGTGGGTCGATTGACAGGTGTTAGAGCGGATGAAGGGGTTGGTGTAGATTTCTGTCGCTTTTGTTGAGCTTCAGCATCGGTTAAAACTTTGTGCTTTGTTTGGGCCTCAGCGACAATTGGCTGGGGGGCATCGACATGTGTTGATTGGGGAGCTTGCATGCTTGGTGTGCTTGCCGATGTGCCCGTTTGTTGCTGCAAAAAACGAGTATAAGATTGGATATTTAACAGAAAAAATGTAAAAATAAGAAAATACCTCCGAAGGAGGAGTAGAGGTCATGGTGCTTGATATTGGAAGAGTTGCTGATGACGATCCAGCTGCAGCTCTCACATCCTGATAGTTATATGTTAATATAGTGTGCATCGACAGAAAAACAAAGTAAGCAAGGTTATTACCTTAAAAACCTTGATTAGGCTTGAAGCAGCAGCCATTGGAGTGACCCTGGATGTTGCTAGTCTTGGTTTGGAGGTGATAGTTTTGGCGCGAGTCCTCTGGAAGGTTAAGGCCTCTAAGGTAGGGGCGTTGTAGCCAATTATTGAGACTGGAGAAATAGGATGGAGGTTGAAGGGTCTTCCACTTTTGCTTATTGATGAAACTGGATCATCGGTCTGTTTCAGGGAAGATTAGTTACCAATATACATATAAAAGGAAGGAGAGAGACGAAAGTTAAAAGGAACTTACTGCATCGTCAGGAACAACATAGTCGGGATCGATCATGTGCCGATATGTATGAACGGATGTTGAAAACAACTGTTCTTTCCACTCTTGCCACCATTGCTTATATGACTCTGTGATGAAAGACACTGGTGACCAGGCGGAGAGATCAACATTTGAAATATCGGCATCAGGAGCAAGTCTTACTACTCTACTCCATTCAGTTCCAGTTGTAATAATTTCTCTGGGTTTAATCACATCGACAAAGCATAGCTTGATTGACAGTTGCCCAAAGGCTAATTGGCGAGACACTGCCGATGGATTGTAGAATTCATAAGTGATATGGAAATTCTTTCCGCTGTCAAATGTGTTTACTGGGATTGCTCTAGGGGTAATAATAGCCATCATAAGATCATTATCTTGGTTTAGATCACTATCGGCAAAATTAAAAAGAAGAGGAAACTTGTTATCCTCATCGATATAGGGTACCCAAGCTCTGAGATCACGAGGGAGACCATGGTAGAAATTCTGAAAAAACCTGCCAATTTGATCTTCATTGGACTCTGTTCCAGGAAGGACGATTATGGCTTTGCCGAAGTTGAGAGGAGAGCGTGTTGCCGATTCATCATCTCTAAGGATGTAATCTTCGGCGATCTCTCGTGGGAATTCTTGGGCAAAGAAATCTCACTGTAGACGCTTATGCATGTGAGCGTTTAACCACATATTGATGAACCACCACGGGCCTCCCAGATTGCCGATGGGTTCACCAAGTAGAAGCTTCTGAGACACTTGGTGCAGAAGGTGGTAAGTTGAGCTCAGGAGGTATCGGCCAAGTGGGAATCTGACACCGTTGGCCAAGAGTTCCGCTGCTGGGAGGAAGGCGTTAGTTGGTCCTACTGATCGACCACAGAAAATAAACTTCTCCAGCCACATGTTCAGGAATATGGCATGTTCCCTTTGATTGACAGTACCAGTTTTTTGGTACTCTTGGATGTATCCTGTCCAGTCGCCGATGTTGCGTGTATTTACTCTATACTCAGTTTTTCTGCCAAAAATGTGGCCCTCATCGACAGTTGAGATATCCAAGCCGGTGAGCATATATACATCAGCAAGAGTAGGGGCACATGGGCCATGACCGAACATGAAGGTATTTGTGGTATCTGACCAAAAATGAGCAGCAGCTATCATCATGGATTCATTCCTTTGCATATCAGCAATGGATAGCCTGATACATTGATCTATCTTCCGTTCTGCCCAGAACACTTGCATTGATCTGTTTACTCTCAAGTACCAGTTTTTCCACCCTTTGGTAGGTTTGGGCCAAGATCGAAATGTATCTTTTCATAGATTCAAAGAGAAATTTTGAGCTTCGAAGGAAATACGATTAGCTTCTGTATTGATCAGGTCGGTTGGATCTGGATCACCCATTGGACCTAGGCAATGGAGGGGAGGTTGGTTGGTTGGAATAACCAGTGTGTTGCGTAGTTCCTGAGTTTGGAAGATCAAGAGAATGGAAGAAGTAGAAAAAATACCAACTGTAAGAATTCGCAAAGGGCCAGAAGGGTCAAAGTAAAAGTAATAAAAAAGAACGAACCGTAGGGACGTTGAAGTTGACCGTCATTGTTTCGAGAAGGATGAGGGCACGAGCTGAAGATTGGAAAATGACGATGAAAGGAGCTCTAGTGGGTTGAGGATGCGCAGTTAGGGTTACCACCGGAGAGAGAATGCCAAAGGTTGCGATTTGAAGGTAGAAGATGAGCAGTTCGGAGAAATCTATTTATAAGCCATTTGGGGTAGGGGTATTCTTGACTTATCTCTATGCCGTACGCGGATGGATCGAGGTGGTTCAGATAGATATGGTAACTGTTCGCACGACAATCAAGGGCTTGTACAGAAGATTTGATGGCATGGCAAGTAGTCATGACTTGAAGGATATTTTGATACAGGATCTTTCATTTCTAAAATGGTGATGTTGCTGTGATAAGATCTTGCCGATGGATTGTTATTTTGGTATCTCAACCGTAATTGAGGCAAAAAAAAACAGTTGGAAAATGTGCGATATTTACTGAGATACATGGATTAGATCTAGATTTGATTAAATCTGGTAACAGATCATGTTATGCTTGGAGAATGGGTTGAAAAATAGGTAATAGCAGGCATTATCTGGAGTAAATTTTGGAGCATCAATATCTTATACTCCGAAATTGGGGGGCATGTGTTGACATCGTTTTTTAGCACGTGTCAAGATGGTCAGGAAGGGCTAATCAGCAGAGGAAAGATTATTGTGTAAATTGATAGCTGATGAAAATGAGTTTGCTTATGAGTGGTAGCGGCGTATGGGTTCAAATTGAAATGTTGTCAATAAGGTTAAGGGTATTATTGCCGATGCCGATGAAAGATGGTTTGAAGATTGCTGTCGATGAAACAGGGGATGTACCGATGGAAGGATCTTGAAGGCTGCTGCCGATGGAACAGGGATTGTGCCGATGGAACAGGGATTGTGCCGATAAGAAGGAGGTCGATGAGAATACCATCGTGACTGAGGCGGACTATGGAATAAGATAGGAGTTAATTTCCTTATATATGTTTATTAGAGTCTGAGTTGTATCCAAGTCATGTGTTTCCATAGATTTGGGTTTAGTGTCCTAGTCGTATTTGGTTACGTTTCTGTAGATCAGGATATAAATATAGGGTGAAGGGCAATGTAAAAAGGAGATCAATCAATACATCAAAAACAACTTTTTATTCTTATTTACATCTACTTTCGACGACTTCGTCAATTTGCATATTTTTCTTTTTTGCGAGTTCTCATCGATTCGGCGAGTTGCATTGCTCCAGTGCAATCTTTGGCGATCCTCGAGTTCCGCGTGAGTACCTCTTGGCCGTGACTTCCGGGCGTATCGCTGTTGTGAGGACCAAAGTGCTCGTATCTTCATCCTTGTCGATTAACAGGTCAAATCGACTGGCACGCTTTGGATATCGATTTCGGGTATTAGTCCTTTGTGTTTGCAGATCTACTTTTGCATCAACAACATCAATCTTTGGACCCATGCATGAAGTAATAAATGTAGGTAAAAAAATAACTATTTACACAGTTTAGTTGGAAATCACGAGATGAATCTTTTGAGCCTAATTGATCTACGATTGGACAATATTTGCCAAATAAGACGAAAGTGGTACTATTCATCGGTTTGAAATTTTTTGCAATCTAAACGTGGCCTAAGAGGAATTGTAAATTTGTTCACAATCACAAGTTCATTCCTTTCGGGGAAGGGAACTCACAAGTCCCATCATGCTATGTGTTCAGCACAAAACCCATTCTTTATCCATCCGTTTTACCAGTTTGACATGTACTCTTGTTACACTACCTACACAGACACTTTACCACTAGAGTTCGTCCTCCAAAGTCAGATTTCTGCACTGAAACATGTGAGCTCTATGAGCTATTGCTATCAGAATCTCAGTTGCTTGGAACCTCCACAATGTTGGATAAGAGGCTCCTTAGCTCCACCATCACAACATCCTGCTCGCCTTTCACCTACACATATATATAGGCAACAAGAACAGATTTAACAGTCAGAAAACTCTTCCGTAGCAAATCTAGCAGATCAGAGCATGCAGGCAAGTCTTTTGCAATCAGTTTACCTCAATGGTGAAGACGCTCTCGGCGTAGCCATAGAACGTTATTGTGTTCAGGCTGGTGACCTGCGCATTGTAGCTGCAGAGCGCTTCCAGCACCTTGGTGAAGACGCCAGCCTTCTTGCAGAAGATCCTGAGGTGGTACTTGTATGGCCCCAAAGGAACCAACTCGATTTGACCCTGCAGAGATGTATGGCACAGTGATTCTGTGAGGGATCGATAGTAGCTTCAAAACAGACATGACCCAATAGCCAGTGATTTCAGATTTTCTGATCTCACTCATTCTAAGAAACTTCAGAGCTTAACCTTTCAGTACATGATAGTTAGATAGTTGAAGCTAATAATTTTATACATAATAATCGAATAAACAAGAGTCAATTTGATGAAATTTGAGTTGTACCGATTCAAGCATCTGCTGGGGATAGTCAGCTATTGAAAGGTACTAAATTAGTGTCTCCCAAAATCGTGATGAAGCTGAGTAGCTCTATTAGTTTTCAGTTCCAAAAGAAGCACTACATTGATCCTGAAGTCCAATGGTATCGTAACATTTCCCCTTTACCTAGTTGAACTATTCTGCTCTCATTTGTTCAAAGAAGATTTCAGGGCTTTTCTAGTTGTTAAGGTTCGGTTCAATGCATCCGAAAATTATGATGAAATTGAGTAACCAAACCTTCTATGAAATGTTCTGAATTTTCAGTTCCAAAGATGCACAGAAACTAATCCTGATGTTTAATGTTTCCCTAAATTATCCTTGAAATAGCTAAACCATGCTTGCAGTATCAACTCAAAACAGCAGCGATTACCTGATACGGCATGTTTTCAGTGGCAGTGAAGGATTCAGAACACGACGCGCTGCCCTGCTTCTCCCAGGCCTCTCCAGGCGAGTCGGCAAGCTGGCGCTGCAGCTCGAGGACCTGGTTCTGGAGCTTCTTGATGTGATCGATAGCGTCTGACAGGGTGGACTCCTTGCTCATCTGAACCACCAGCAGAGAAACACATCAGGTTGGGTGGCTGAGGAGTTCAGCGTGTATTCCAGGACAACGGAATTCAGATGAGAGAAACAAAAGAAAGTTCATCTTCAGTTCTTCACTGGTTGCGATTGTTTCAGAAAACAATTGTCGGAATTTTAGGTGGGGCATAATTTTTTTAATATCGTCATACTGCCGCACATGAATGTCTAGTCAGTCTGTTCGCTTGTACTGATCTGGCTGCATGAAAGTACTGCTGGTTGGTTTTTTGCGAGAGAAAAATACTGTTGGCTGGCTGATTTGGTTCATAATCTCAAGCGAACAGGCTGAGTATCTATCATTAGAAGATGTCCATATGAACTTAATATAATCTATTAATAAAAAATCCAACCTTCCAAGAGGTAAAAAAATCTCTGAATTTGAATTTGAAGAACACAGCAACGCGGAGACATACCACCCCGTCCTCAGGGTGTGTTCAGTTCCAAAATATTTGTAGGAAATATTCCTGTAGCACTTTCGTTGTTATTTGGCAAAATTTATCCAACCATGAATTAATTAGGCTTAAAAGGTTCATCTCGACCTTTACAGACAAACTATATAATTAGTTTTTTTTTTGCCTACATTTAATGCTCCATGCATGGGTCTAAAGATTCGATGTGACGGGTGACAGGAAATATTTTGGGAAGTGAACGGGGCCTGAGGCAGATAGGCAGCAGTGGACGCCAGGCGGCAGCCCTGCAGGCTAAGCCTGGCAAGGGGCGCCGGCGGGCCGCACAGGCAGCAAGGGCGCCGACGAGCTCGGGCGCACCGTGGTGGGCGGCATCAAGGGGTCGGCTGCAGCTAGGACTAGGGCGCGGCTGCGGCGTGCTATGGGCAACGCGGCGGCGCGCTCAGGGCGCCGCGGCGACGAACTGAATGCGTGCATCACTGAAGGGATCATGGGGGTGGGGGGAGGAAGAGGAATCATGGCGGCCGTGCGTGATCAGTCAAGTACGTACCTTGGTGATGTTCGGCACGACGGACCTGAGCTCGAGGATGTTGCGGTTGAGCTTGCCGCGCCTCTTGCGCTCGGCCTCCAGGTTCTTGGACTTGAACTCCGCCGCCGGCTGGCTGTCCCCGCCGGCGTCCTTCTCCTCGTCATCCTCGTCGCCCCCGCCGGCGCCGCCGAAGTTGAGCACCGAGTCGACGAAGTCCTCCGCCTTGAGCTCCTCGCTGCTGCGCGCCCTCTGTCGGCGCGGCATTGCTTGCTGCTGTGCCTCCCTCCCCACGCGGCGCCGAACCACAAGGAAAAGAAGGGAAGTTCAGTGCGGCACTGCTCCTGCTGCTCCCCCGGTCTCACTCACTCACTCACCCAAGTCCCAACGCCCTGCTGCGGTTGCGTCCGGGGCTCGCGGTTGCCGTGGCTTATAAGGGCGGGGCGGCTGAGGAATCTCGCGGGGAGAAGGCAAGGCGGGGCTCGAACGCAAGTGGGATGGCGATGGTCCTGCTTGCCTTGTTCCAGTTCCAGGGGGGAGTTGGTTGGAGGCTTGGTTGGTTACGCTGGCTGTGGACTGATGACACTGATGCGGGGCTCCAGGTTAACTGAAAGATGCCGAGGCTTGAGGCGTGGTTGGGTCATGGGAATTCATTCTTCAGGGAGAAAGGGGGTAAAACTCAGTCACACGGATCGCGGGTCGCAGAGGCGATCCGGCGAGGAAGCGGAGCTGCAGAGAGCGGCGGCGCGGCGTTGGGCTCTGTGCGGCACTGGGGACGGGCGCTAGCTGCGGCTCTACGCAGTGCTGGGGAGGCAAGTCAGCGACGTGGCGCTGGGGGACTGGGGCCGGCCGGCCGGGCGCTGGCGGCGGCGCGGCGCTGGGAGTAGGGACGGAGCAGGCTGAATTGACCATTTTCGTTTTCTATATCATGAACCGTTTTTTAACATAAAAAATTATCAGTTTTAATTAGTTTTACAACCATTTTTAATCATTTTTTTACTCTTTAATTGCTAAATGTAGAAATATCCCGAACTGACCGCTTTATCGTAAGGCGGCGGTGTGTGCCTCTAATGTCCATGGAGAGTTGTTGGTACGTTGGAGTCTTGGAGACCTAGTAGTAGTACGTAGGTTAAATGGGCTTGCAGCCCAAGATAGTGAGGCAATGGATTTGTGTTTTTTTAATAAATGTCTATACAACCTAAAATTATGCAGTAAACGTTTATATTGATCTCGTACAGTGATTTATGAATTAGTTTATGGCGTCTAAAAGGTATATTGATCTAAATATCTCAGGATTATAATCATTGTTTCATAGCTACATACCATAAATTTCGTCCCAATATTTAAAGATCACGTTCCCATCTACTCCCTCCGTCCCAAAATATCTATCGCTTTCGCTTCCTGAGAAACAACTTCGATAAAATATATATTAAAAAGTATTAATAATTATGATACATAATTAGTATCATTGGAAAGATCTTTGAATCTAGTTTTTTAATAAATTTATTTGGAGATACAAATGTTGCACGTATTTTCTACAAATTGAGTTTTGTTTCACGAAAACCGAAAACGACAAATAAATTGGGACTGAGGGAGTATGAACTAATCGTTCCAGGTATAACCCTAATGATTCAGGAAATTAAAATTGTCAATCCACGTCGCACGTACCCTCTTCCTCGTACCGGGAACTTTGTGAGTGTGGGTAAAAGATCATGGGAGGGTCAAGCAAAGCATGTTGGGATATCAAGCAAAGCATGTTGGGATCTGGGGCAGGACGCTATTGGAAAGGAAATGCTCCTTTTGCGATTTGGTGCAAACGGAAAGATGTGGTGACTGGAGGTGTGGTTTTGTCAGTGTACAGTGCATACAGCCATACAGGCAGTAGGAATACGATCATCGGATCATGGGAGTTCTCAAAAGGAAGATACAGATAGGATATTTTCAATCCTAGGAGAGGAGGTTTCCTGAGGATAGCGAAGCATATTGGTGTGTGTGTCTCGTGCACTGGATCTTTACTTTCGAAGCCTTTTCGCTGGGAGCATCCAACACTCAACTCTCTCTCTCTCTAATCCAATCCAACTTCCCAAGTGCTCTTGGAGCCGGGTGAGCCAAAAACTGCGTAAAGGTACGTCTTATTGTTCCAATCGATCAGTAACATCAAAAGTTTACCCAATCACACAATAAAATGAAATGTGAAAACCACTTGAGCTTCCCCTAACGCTTGTTTGTTTCATACAGTACTAATGTGTAACTGCTCACTGCTCAGGGCCCAGCTGGGCGCAGGAGGAGCCGCTATTCCATCATCCTCGCCTTTCTTCTTGCAACAAACGCATGTCCACAACTCGCAGTGTCCGTGATGGTAGCCCTTTCCATCGACGCCCTGGCACTCGTCGACGCATCGCTTGTTCTTCACGCAGTAGTTGTCCCACAGCCGGAAGCATGACCATTTCGACTTGTTGTTTCCGGGATCGTCGTCTCCCTCGAGCACTTGTGACAGTTCTCTTGCTGCTGCACCAGCGAAACGAATAATCCATCAAGCTCATAAAAGTCAATCAGTTCAACCATTTCACCGACCATTTATTTCATTGCTGGTTACCAAAACATCGATGAGGTATCCAGGCATCAGAGTTTCGGAGAGAAGATAAATATACCTGATGACAAGGCAATCAGCATCAAGAGGCAAAAGCACAACAAGGCCTTGTTTGTTGTTCCTGCCATTGCTTTCTAGGACACTCGCTAGATCTGCAGTGTACTTAAGCTGCAGGTTGGAATGGGTATATATAGTCAAAAGGTTGAGGCTGTATAGATGGCAGTGCGCCCTGAAGATTAATGTTACCTAACAAGTGTTCATCCTGGTATGGTGCATGAAACCGCCCTTCATCAGTTAATAATGGACCAGCTTATTATTTTAGGGACATTCCTGTGGGCGGTACGAACGCTGATTTATTTGGAGGATTTTTTTGTTGTGTATATAGCAGAATTACTGCCCTAAGTGATCCTATTCGTTGCAAATCAAGATTGCATTGGCTGCAGTCCTGTAGATGTCTTCAGATGCCAGACCTTACCATTCAGACATTAGTAGCAAACAATTCACAACCTCAGCCTTAGATATATTATTACTCCATCCATTCTAAATTATTGGTCACTTCAGCTTTATCCTAATTACACTTTTCTATTTTTAACCAAATTTCTTTAGAAATGTATTAACATCTACTGTTTCAAATAAATGCAATTATCAAGACATTTTATGGAGAATTTAATGAAACTAATTGATGTTGTAGATGTTTTTTTAGAGAAAGATCACTTGACCCGGCCTACTTTGGAGGCTTAATGTAGGAACCAGGGCTCGAGCCCTGGCCGGCTAGCACCCACCCTTGGGGCTTGACCGCCTGCTCTACGAGTAGTCCCTTGATGTTGTAGATGTTGCTACAGTTCTCTATAAACTTAGTTAAAGTTAGATAAGTTTAACTTAAAACAAAACTAAAGTGAACTATATATGGAACAAATTGAGTACTAGCAAAGAATTCATAAGTTAAGTATTTTTTTAAAAAAACGAATCAAACAGTAGAACAACCGATTATATTTAAAAAAATCCCAAATTAGGAAATACACCAAAACAATCACCTAGAGGGTAACCTCAACAGTCAACAACATCATCAACAACAACAACAACAACAACAAAAGAGACCAAGCAACAACTAATGGTTTTGGCCGAGTTAGAATGGGACCTCTCAACACGTGGTCAAACAACAACATTGTGGTCTCGCAAATTGTATGCCACTAATCTAGCACTCCACAAGCTCCACACGGCTGCTTACCAATCACCACACTACGCGGCCGGCACTAGGCGACAACACCGTAAAGTCGAAACACCGTTGTCACCACTTGCGTCGTTGCTATTCGTCATGATCTGTTGCAAGCCATGTAATTACCAAGCTTGTCGTATTTGCTCATAGGAAACACTTCTAACCAAATTATCTAAATAAATTCAGCAATGCAACATTCATTAGTTTCATCGTCTGAACTATCCGAATGATATTCAATAGCATGCATATTTGGATGATGTGACCTATGAATGTCACAAGAATCCTTCAAACAAGTTTCAATAGCAATGATCTTTTGTAGCAACTGATTAATGGTAAGAAACTCATGATGTTCAAGTTTTTCTTTAATATTGGAGTGCAGACCGTGAAGAGCCAAATAAGTCAAATCTCTTTCCGAAATTGCTAAATGAAAGCATTGGTTCTTAATGTCTCTAAAGTGTTTCACAAAGTCAAGGATGGATTCATAATGCGCTTTTTCGAACCGATGTTAGATGTGAAAATTTAGTTTCAGTAACTCTATTATAAAAATACTCATGAAATCTTTATTCGAAGTGAGCCTAGGAACTAACATAAACCAAGAGAAAGTTTTACCAGTAAGAGACAAAGAAAAATGTCGAACATTCATAAAATCCAAGGTACTAGTTTCACCCATTTGAGCAAGAAACAAGCTACTGTGCTCCATTGTAGATTTACTATCTTCACCACTAAATTTATAAAAATACAGTACCCTCCAATCATCAGGAGATTTCAAGAAATCAAAATGAGAAGGGTATGACTTATGATATGTAGTCCTACTTGGCTTAATTTGCACACCCAAGCTACTTTCAATAGATTTGGATAATTCATCCCTAAACCAATTCAAATACTCATTAAAATCGGTAGAAGAAGTCACATGTGCACTATTAAGCATAGGAATCTGACTCAGTGACTTAAACAGGTTAGGAGGAATCTCGTTGAAGACCGGTTCACTGCTGGTCCGCTATCGGTTCGCGTGTTATGAGCCGAATTCGAATCAAAAGTGACAATTGGCATAGGTATAGTAACCCCACATGAATTAGCCTTAATTATCGGTTTTGGTTGCCAAAGTAGCCAATTTGGCTTGGTTAGTTATTTCATACATGCTTTGATTCTCATAAAAATTGTAAGGCATGCCATATTGAGGTTGCATAGAAGTTGATTCGCTAGCAGGTGCCTCAGCATAATCGATTTCTTACCCTCTAATCTATCAAAGAGTGACATGATCATATTAACGACGGTCATAAGATTTATATCACTAACTGTCCTAAGATCCTGCAACATCTTAGCATAATCAACATGAGTAGGGTAAGTATCGTCTATCTTTTCACTAACCTTTACCTCCTGTGCAGCAGATGTAGAGGGATCACCGAAGATGGGCTCATGGTATTGGATAACCTTGCCCCGCTAATCTTTAGTGCAGCTCGCAAGGACCTCTAGATCGGTAGAAAGCTTGGCTTGAATCTTCTGGGGAAAGGGTCCTCGGGAAGCTCCTCGATTGATGGTGGGTTCCAGATCTTCTCCAAGTTAAAAGGGATCCGTTGGATCACCCTCATTTGTCTTATTGTCATCCGACATGTTGCTAGTAGATACGTTCTTCTTCTTCCCTAATGGATTCGCTAAAAAGTGTATTGATGTTGAATCGGATCACACACCAGTAAGTTCTAGACGCCTGAGGTTGCATATGACCTAGCACACAGCAAGAACGTAGCAAATCAGCGAGACCAGCCAGCAAGCCGGTCAGATCGATTCGATGCTCGTTCTTCGCTTGGTAGACTCCTGAACACCTCCCTGGAAGACCTGTTGGGGAGGGGCACAACGAAGTTGCGCTAGGATCGGCAAGTCCATATAGAACACCACCAAATCGACATGACGAACAAAAAGGATAGAGTTAGGCCAAAAGGGCTAATAGATATGTTTTTAACAATTGAAAGTTTGATTCGACCATGGTCCTCTCGTTTATATAGAGCAAGGTGATCTTATCCTAGTAGGATACATCTTCAAGACGCAATCTTCAAGTTTTCCATAGCAAAAATAGATCAAAACCGAGTTGGAAACAAACCAGGCTCGAAAAAAATAGGAAACCGGCCTAGACGATTTCCGACCTGGTGGTTTAGTGAACCAGGTAGGCCGGTGTTGGCAGAATTGGCCCAAAGTCGTCTTTTCTTTATCCAGACTTCAATTTTGTTGTTCCAAATATATTTTTTCGATGTCTTGATGCAAGGAACTTGATGATTAAGTCCAATACTTTTGTTGGCACAATTTTTTCTATCAAAAAATAGTTCATCTAGTATTTGGGGGTGATAACACATATCTATATATACTATAGAGATAAACCCCATTAAGCTAATTATTTTAACCTCCTTGCGCCACGTCATCCACTTATCCTTTGCAATTAACACAAACCCCACTAAGCTAATATCTTGAACCTCTTTGTGTCACGTCATCCACTTATCCCTTTCAATTAATACTGGCTGATCATGTGCATACATGCGTAGTAGTACATCTTTCAAGTTTATGCACGTAATATAGTAGTAGATATATTTAGTTGTCCACGTCAGAATGCTAATATATAAATTCCTCCTTTGTACCCGCGGCGACGCGCGGGGAATTATGGCAGAATCGCCTAATCTAATGTCCTCCCAAGAGTACTTGTCTTCCATTAGACACTAAGTACCTAAGAGAGAACACTAAACTACGCGATTCCGTCGAGCACACCATAAGGGAGAACTCGAAAATCCATATTTTTACATCAGGATCATAAATGAGAGAGTAAAGCTTACAACATCATTACAATTTCTTACGTCACTTTTAGTACAACATCAGAGTAATTCATTATGTAGTTATAACAGTGGAATATAAAAACACTATCAGAGTTCAGCGAAAATGAAATCATTTAATGACAAGTTAACATTAATATAAAGAACGTTTAAATGCATGAAATGCTAACAGATTAATAGTATTTTCCTTGTAAAACTTTTGGTGAGAGTTTTAATAATTAAACTCTACTTCGAATCGTAAAGGAAATCCTCGCTGAGCCCACCAGAAGGCTTCCACACATAAGTGTCAGCTTATCAGTACCTGTTACCTATAACAGGGTAGAACAAACCCTGAGTACTCAATTATACTCCGCAAGACTTACCCGTCAGGAGGAAAGAAAAGACTCCAAGAATTATGCAAGGCTTTTTTGCTTGTGGGTTTCTTATTTGCGAGAAGCAGCACTAAGAGTGTGTCCTTAATTTCTTACTTTTAATAGCCGTATTTTATTTCTTATCCAACCTTCTATGTAAGCACCTAGTCTATAATCAAGCAGGGTTGAGCAAAAGGAACTATTTCTTCATCTTTCAACTGTCAGTTCTTACTACGATGTCACAGCGTAGTCAAGCCGTACCGTCACGCAGAAACGGCGATTCGTGAATCAATATGCCCAGCTGGGTGCTCCGAAAACACACGTCTTGCTCGTACTTCGGGCATAAGCAAGACCAACCCGTTCCACTCCTGTCAAGGGGTCCAGGTCTCCGTCCAAGCTCTGACTCTAAGCCCCCAACACTGTAGGCTCGACCTCAGTATGGTGCTTAGACCTCCTCAACCCAATATATATAACCACCCTAAAAAGTCGCTCCGGAAAGAATCGGAACCCATGACAAGAGAGGAGCAAGCCTTTCCGCCCCCATAAGCAAGTATATGCTTAGAATAATAAATCTGTGACTTGACCAGGGTCCATGCAACGAACGGTCCTTAATTGATACAGGCAGAACAAATGCAACCAGAGCCTCGCTCGGTTGCCCAACCAGGTCAAAGTCCATCCAACCCATTTCGCCCGATCTCCAATTATCCATATACATTTATATACCATGTGTTAGTAACATGATAATAATAGTAACACTATTATAATTCCTATCTCTCGCAAGTGACAGGCAATCACTCGACTTCTACCGGGATCCTATAGCATAGCACACTACACGATCCTATCATAGTAGTAAGACTCATAGAACAAGGTATATATATATGTATATATATATGTATATATATGTATGTATATATATATATATATGTATATGCAAGTGGGTTTCATTCAACTCATTTAAACTTAATGCACAAGCATAAAATAAAGTGCAGAATAATAGGGGTTATGCACCGGGCATGCTTGGGTAAGATTTAACCAAGGTTAGAATTCCGCCATGGTGACACGATCATCAAGGCGCCATCTTTTTCTGCCTCCGGTGACTCCACGATCCATCATCGGTGTTCCTATACGATATACGTGGATGCAACGGAAACGTAAATAATCAAGGGCGACTGAAGTACTTAAGATACGAGTACGTCTCTCGGGCTAAAGCACTAGCTCATCGACCAACGCACTAAGCCACGTATCTACGTTACCAAGTAACGCGCTATTTTTCAAAGGGTATCCTAGTTATACCAACCCAAAGGTTTCACTTTACTTATTTTGTCGGTTTAATATTTATTAGAACTAAGGCTCATTAGCGACCTTAGCCACTAATTATTCTGAATCTACACAATTACAGTGAGTACCTAATATTGCATGGAGCCTACTGTACAAATTTCAGATTCAACAGTATTACCAATTTATCATGGAAATTCCTACCGCTTGACATTTTACAATATCAATTACCTTAAATTAATTATATAGCTTCCAAGAATATTATCACACAATGTGAACCAAATATACTAACAGGTAGATCATGATTTTAGGAGACTAACAAAACTGGTTTCACTATTTTTGGATCCTTATACTATTTTATATTGATTTTATAATTTTATTCCCGAGACTAAATTAGCAATCGCTTTAGAACTAAAGAGCCAGCAGCCATCAAAGATCGGCCCAGCGGCCCAAGTGCGTCAGGCGTGGCCCAACGCGCGTGGCACCAGGGCGGGCGAGGCGCGCGTGGCCCAGCACGGGCAGAGGCGCGGACGACCCAGCGAGGGCAGGGCGCAAATAGTGGCCCAGCGCGCGGACGGTGGCCACCGACCGGCCCAGGAGCGAGGTAAGACGCGGCGGCCTAGGCGGCAGCGGACCAAAAACCGGCACGAGCAGGCCGGCCTACGGCGGGGGCACGAGCCGCGGCCCAACAGAGCACCCGTCTTTCCTAACGGGCCTCATCAACAGGTCTGCATGCCTCACACTCCCAGTGTGGCCTTTCAGGACTGCCACCCAATGCAGTGCCCATGGCCCAACAGGACGTCCATGCATTCTTAATGTATTTTAGGATTTATTTTTCTACAAGAAAACGGCTGTATAATAGGTGTGACGCAGAGATGACGTCATTAAGCTAGCAAAAGCAAAGGCACGCACAACCGGCTGCAGCTTGCTCTGCTTGCTTGCGCGAGCATGGCGACGTGGCTCCGGCCGGCTTAGTGCCAAAATAATCCATCCATCTACGATTAGAGCAGTAGGGGCTCACCATGAGATGGCTGATGAGGTTGGGTGGCGCAGCGAAATCTTGGGAGGTTCTCGTCCCCGTGCACGGTAATCACAGCGTCCATGACGGCGGCGCCAGCGATGTTCCCGGCTGACGGAGCCACCACCAGAAAAACTGGGAAGATGGAATGCAAAGGACATCAAGGACGACCCAAACGAGGTCAAGATCAAGGATAAAGTGATCGAAGAGGGTGCGACCATGGCGGAGCTCGGTTCAGCAAGCTCGGTGGCCGGCGACAGGGAAGACGGCTCGCATTTGCTCACCGCTCAACGATAACTCGTAGGGCTTGATCTAGAGGCTAGCTAAGGACCCTCTGAGCTAGTGGATGCAAGTAATTGGAGGGAGGTGTGTGGCAGCTCGGAGCTCTGCTCGACCATAGCGGCCATGGCGGTGTCCGCGGCCGCGAGCAGCAGCACGAGCGAGATGCGGATGGGGAGGGCGAGGTGTTCCACTTAAGCATGGCAAGGCGCGGGCAGCACAGTCAGGGGGGCAGCACGTGGCAAGGACGCGACAGGCATTAGCGCGAGGCCAGCACGGATGGGCAGCGAGCCCAGTAGTGCGATGATGTCCTTGGACGTGCCAGGCACGGTGCGCGTATGGCACGACGCTGCAGTCGACCTTGACAGCAGGTCAGCCGGCCATGCCCGTGCCAAAGTTGGGGGCAGGGTTTTTTTTACCGACCGGTCACCCCAAACCGCCGGCCTCCGGTTCCGGTTTACCGGTCCGGATTACCGGTAACCGGTCGGTAACCGGTCGAATTTGAATTTGAATTCAAAGGCGCCTTCGGTTCGGTTTGTCACCGGTTTACCGGGCGGTTTGGAGCGGTAACCGCTCGGTTTAAGCGGTTTACCGCTCGGTTTGAGTTTGGAATTTTCTTTTTTCTTTTTTTTCAAACTTCTATACGTATAAATAAATACTAAACGAACTCGAATTTGAAAAAATTTTACACCATTGGCTTCTATAAATCATGAACTATTTTTAGGAATTTTTTCAGCATTTTTTATTTTTTTCAAATTTTAAATTTGAATTTGGGGGTCTTAACGGGCCGGGACCGGGATTTTTTTTCTTTTTTTTCAAACTTCTATACGTATAAATAAATACTAAACGAACTTGAATTTGAAAAATTTTTACATCATTGGCTTCTATAAATTATGAACTGTTTTTAGGAATTTTTTCAGCATTTTTTTCAAATTTTAAATTTGAATTTGAGGAATACCTAACCGGACCGGACCGGAACCGGTCCGGCCCAGTTAGGGCGGTAACCGCGGTTTACCGCGGTAAACCGAGCGGTTTTTTTAACCCTGGTTGGGGGCACCCAACTTGGAATAGTGCGCTTCACGTGGTACTGTAGCAACTTTTATTTTTATTTGGTAAAAATTGTTCAGACATTGATTAATTAGGTTTAAAATGTTCGTCTCGCAAAGTACAACAAAAATTGTGTAATTAGTTTTTTATTTCATCTATATTTAGTACTTCATACATGTGCCGACATTTCGATGTGTTGAGGAATCTTCTTTTTTATAGTGAAATTTAGGGGTAAGAATTAGAAACTAAACGAGCGCCATGTCTAAAGGACGACAGCGGGCCAACGAGGAAGCAAGCTCGCGTGGTCATCTGCACGTCTAGTACAACAGCAGCAGTACCAACGAGGAAGCCTTGTTTAGGCCCCGTTTGGTTTGGAGGAGTTAAAATTTAACTCCCATTATATCAATGTTTCCTCAAATGCATGGAGTACTAAATGTAGACTAATTGTATGTATATCGCCACAGATTAGAAGTAATTTACGAGACGAATCTATTAAGCCTAATTACTCCAAGACTGGAAACTTTTTGTCAAATAAGACGAAAGTGCTACAGTGTTTGTTAAACTTTAACATTCAAATCAAACGGGGCCTACCCAATTCCTCCCCCAATTTCACTATGCAAAAAGGAGATTCCTCGTCACATCAAAATGCTGGCAAATATATGGAGTACTAAATATAGATGAAATCAAAAATTAATTGCACAGTTTTATTGTACTTTGCGAGACGAACATTTTGAATCTAATTAATTAATATTTAGATAATTTTTTGCACTAAAAACAAAACGTGCTACAGTGTTTCGACATGAACACTGCAGCATGCAGTGCCGAATCAGCCTCGCTAACTCGGGAACTAAACAAGACCAGAGAAACAAACACGTAGAGGACAGACAAGACCGAGGCAGGCGGAGGCAGGCAAGACAAGACCGCAGACGCAGAAACGTGAACGACCCGGCCAACATCATTTAAGGCGATCATCATAGAAGGGACGCGATGGAGAGGAAGCGGTGGCACGACGAAGGAAGTCAATGATGCGGCGCGACGCTAATAAATCGTAGTTGATTGATTTCAAACAAGGGGAACGCACTACTGACGACAAGTGATGGAGCAAGGCAGGGAGACGTCCCGTCATCGCTATGGAGCCGTTCGCTCGCAAGTCAATAACTAAGCCCTTGTTCAGTTCCCGATTCGGGGGCGTCCGAATTGCTAACAATTCGTTTGTATTTGGTAAAAAGTGTCTAAACTTTGATTAATTAGGCTTAAAATGTTCGTCTCGCAAAGTAAAATAAAACTGTGTTATTATTTTTAATTTTATCTATATTTAGTACTTCATACATGTGCCGACATTTCGATGTGACGGATAATCTTCTTTTTACATAGTCAAATTTGGAGGAGAAGTTAAGAACTAAACAAGGCCTAAACTCAAGGCCTTTCAACTGAGCGGGCTTCTCAGAATAAACACATGAGCATATATATATATATATATATATATATATATATATATATATATATATATATATATATATATATATATATATATATATATATATATTATTTATAAAAGTCGCTTTTCATGCTTAATCTACCGGAACCTACCGTTTGCTGGCATCATCATTCATCATTCCCAAATATTTCTACGCACTGTGTAATTTAATCTTGGGCGTTGATTCGAGTCCCCGAAACTAGGTCACCGGATTCACTTATCATGTTGAGTACGTTTTAAATCAAAGATTCGAGAAACTCGTTTCGTAAATTTTTTTCTTAGGCCTAAATCGTGGTGCTAAAAAAAAGCTCATAACACCAGGGGTGTTACAGGAATCCTGCTAGTAATATAGCTTATTATTTCTCAATCGATGATACCAAGATAGCTAGCTCCTAGCTAGCAGTTTTATTGCCACGCACGCTTTGTTTTTGTTCATAAGTATGCATGCATCGGGCCTCCTCTCCCATAGCCCTTACGGCCTACAGCAGAGGCAGAATATGTGTAAACATCTCCAACTGTTGTTGTCAGGATCATCATTTAAGCATGGCTTCCTGCAGTTATACGAGATTAAGTAGGAAAATCATCCAACGGGAGGACAATTTAACAAACTTAAGCCCGTATAACCCGGTAGTCCGTGAAATCTCGACGGATTTCAAACCATTTCACATAACAGCCAAGATCGTACTAAGTTCAGCGGTCACCATCATAAGTTACATAAAAGTTCGCGGCATAAAATACATCGGAGTTTAAACATAGTTATTACAAACCAGGTTCGAATAAAAGTAGCGGAAGCGGTAGTTCAAATCACGCACACACACAGTATTTTGAAATAAAGTATCAGCTTGTGATCATCTCCAGCAAAAGCATCAGACGAGAAGTAGCGAATGACCATTGCCCATGGTCCTAAGCTTCGCCCATCGCAGGATAGAGACAGTTGATACAGTAGCCGTAATACATCTGCCCATCTGCAACAAGTGGGAACAAAGCCCTGAGTACGAGAAGGTACTCAGCTAGACTTACCCGACAGAACCAAAATAAAATGACATCAAGGATCATGATAGGCTTTCTGGTGGGGGTAGCTGACTCATTTGCAAGAAAAGTATTTTCAGCTTAACAATTCTTTTCTAAAAGTATGCAGTAATTTAATCATTATTACCCTGTCAACTATGTTTGCATCTGTGCTAGAGTAACATGTAATTAAGCATGTAGGGATTACCATTGATCATTAACAATAGTTACCATGTCATCTTCCACATAACTATCCAAGTGATTCATCAATATTACTACGATGAAGTAGCTCAAGTCAAGTGTTCACTATCCAGTGAACAATGGCGATTCGAATCGATTATTAACCAGCTGGTAATTTATTTCTCACACAAACCTCACTCACCCGCTAAAGTGAGGTATTGGTCACCGAGTCAACCATTCAGGTAAAGTCACGAGCTTGCCAGGAACCATATGTACCCGGGGGCCGCCCGACTGCTCTTTGGCCTTATCATGGCGCCCCCGCATCCTGCCACTACTGCTCCGGTACAGTGCGTTGCGGGCAATCCACTCGGCCCGAATAATCTCCCAGCTTCGCGGTCGAAAGGTACATTATTCGGCCAGCTAAATGTGAGGCATGCGTTCAACATGACTCGAGGCCCAACAACGGTCGGTCCTTAATCGACACAGACGGAAAACACTACAGTCCGAAACCCTGCAAGTTTCCGCCCGGTCTCAATTCATTTCGACACTTAGTTATTTTCATATGACATACTTTCACATAGATCCAAGTAATCTCCTAGAGCTCGCGGATGACAGGCAATCACCCGACTTCTATCGGTCTAAGCAAACTAAGCAATTATTTGACTGCGAACACCAGGGTGACAAGGATCGGTAAAGCAAGGTGAAACAAGGTATAATGCAGCAACGGTTGCAAACAACTCCTAAACTTAATGCAGTAGTTTAAGTAAAGTCAATAATAAATTATTTGTAAACCGGGAGAGAAATGTTCCAGGGCTTGCCTCTCTCAAAAGAGCTCAGACGGTGGTCGGGGCACTTTGGAAGATCTTCACCGACCTCCTCTTCGGCTTCTGGCACTTCCTGCTGCTGCACCTCGAGCTGCTCCTCTGGCTCCTCGGGTATGACGGCTGGGTTCTCGGTTTGCGATCCTGTATGATGCAATGCGCGTAAGTGATTATGCAAACGTGCATCGAAGGAGATGAATGCAATGGATATGTTGAAATACAAGTTAGTCAACATCATCCAAGAAACTATACTACAAGCACATGTCATCTACTACATTCTCTTCTACTACTAATATGTTAAGTTAACATATCTTATGAAATGCTTCAAAGATACACCAAAGCAAAGTTTACTAACTAATCTTGCATCAAAGATTGAATGTAAACCCTAGTTAGCCCTAGGCTTGAACAGCAACATATATTTTGGTAGCACAGAAAAATCTTAGAAAATTACAGTGGATTACTAACATCAATTCTAGCATGCCATAAAATTTTCATTGCATTTGGATTATTAGAACTGTCTATACAAAAATAACAAGCTAAGGCCTAAAAACGAGCATGAAAATACTTTGCATTATGAAAAGTATCAAACAACAGATTTAGTAATTTTCCTACATTCTACACAGTAAATAATCACCGTAGAAAAATTATTACTTGCATGTTTTATTCACATTTATTTAATTAACAAAAATAGCAAATACTAGTGATAGAAAGCATTTGAACTACACCTACATATTTTTCTACAGAACAGGCATGATATAAAATTTTTCTAGCAAGTACATGGCACAAAAAGATTAACAAACTTAGAATCACATTTTTCTGATTTTTCTATGATTTATTAAGCATTTATCAAGAAAATAGCCATTTCAATAATTAAATAAAAACTATACAGAAAAGTAATGAAATATTGACATGCAATATTTTTATATTGTAGATCTGGTTCCAATGAGTCCATAGAAATTTATTTCACAATTTTTGGAACTAAAATGACTACAAAAACATTTTCCAAAGTATTTTTCATCATGAATAATAAAAGAAAACAGAAATTGATTTTCATTATTGGTACTGGGCCGGCCCGTGGAAGTCAACCGGCCCGTGGGCGTTTTCGGCCTGCGCGGCCCGAGCGCGAGGGAGGGGAAGACGGCCTAGCAGGGCGTCAGCCCACTACCACTCGGCCTGGCCGGCCCGGCTGGCTGGCGGAGGCAGAGGCCTCGTCGGTGTGCGCGCTGGCGTGGCGGAGCGGCTCGGCCACAAGGGCGGCGGCCATCTCCGGCCACGGCAGGGCGAGCTGGCGAGTGCACGAGATATGCGAGGAGACGACGAGTGCGGTAGGGTAGCTAGGCTAGGCTGGAGAGGAGAACGAATACGACTTCCATGGCAGCCGAGCACAGCGGCGCCATGGCCGTCGGTGGCGAGGCGCGGGGAGGCTCAACCTATGCTCGGAAGGTGGCGCAAGCTCGAGCGCGACTTGAAGGAGGGCGAGGCGGAGTTGCGGGCGGGAGGAATCGGGGAATGGCGCGGTGGTGCGGGAGCTCGACGCCGGTGGAGCTGCGGGCGCGACGAGGGCAGAGCTTGGGGCTCTCGGCTCTGGAGGAGAAAGAAGGCAGCTCGGGCGGAAGTGAGCGAGCGCACGGGCACCAGCAGTTGAAGGTGGGCGCGAGGTCAGGCCGCGGCTGCCGCGCGGCGGGCGACACCGGCACATGGTCGCCACGCGGCGAGAGTTCTCTGCCGCGACGGACAGCGAGGCGCGGGGCGAGCGGGAAGAGGAGGAGGAGGCTGAGCGGACGCGGACCGGGCCGCCTGCGTTGCGCGGACGCGCGCGCGGGAGTGGCGCAGGCCGTTTCGGCCAGCGGGCCGAAACCGAGGCGGCGACCTGCTTAGGTTAGGTTTTGATTTTTTTTTTAATTTCTATTTTCAACAAATTTCAAATACAGGTTTCAAACCTCATTTTGACCAAGAAAATGACCTTTTCTGAAAATGGCCCAAAAATAAAAGTTGCTTAGAATTCAATTCTCTACAACTTTGATTAAGGGGCCAACTCAAAATTCCCCGCAGATTTTGAATTTGAGAATAAAAGCTAAAATAGGGAGTATTTTTGAATATTTTCAGAATATATTTTTGAAACCAGTTTTTGACAAAACTTTGAGTAATTTAGTTGCTCCAAAAATTTGACCTATAATTCTAAGTGGTATAAAATTTGTAGTTGCACAATTTTGATGAAAGGTAATTAGCATATTAATATATTACATCACGAATACCATTTTTCCAAGCTTTTATTTCACTCAGGTTATAATCTTACCATATATGATTATGGATGATATGAAATGTCATGCTTATGATTGCAATGCAAATGCTTGTGTAACACCGGGGTGTTACAGCCCTTCCCCCTTATAAAAATCTCGTCCCGAGATTTGGGTTACGAACCATTTATTATAAAAATCTTCGTATGCTTTTTGTAGGTATTCACCCGTTTCCCAAGATGCATCCCCTTCATCATGATGACTCCATTGTATCTTATACGTTTTCACCACACTGTTTCGAGTAGCTATTTCTTTGGAATCCAAAACTCGAATTGGCTGCTCACGACACACTAGATCTGACTTAAGTTTTATGTCTCGAGGTTCAATTCTTTCCTCTGGAACACGCAAACATTTCTTGAGATGTGATACGTGAAAAACTGGGAATATAGCACCCATTGCTTCTGGTAATTCCAATTTGTACGCCACTGGACCCTTTCTTTCCAAGATTTTGTAGGGTCCTACAAATCTGGCGGCAAGCTTTCTGCGTATTCCAAACCGTTTCTTCTTCATTGGCGTAACTTTTAGATAAACATAGTCACCAACTTTGAACACAAGCGGTCTCCTTCTCTTATCCGCATAACTTTTCTGACGTGACTGAGCTGCTCTCATATTTTGCTAAATGATATGAACTTTCTTTTCGGCTTCTTCCACGAAGTCAATACCATAATACCTTCTTTCCCCAGGCTCAATCCAATTTAAAGGTGTTCTACACTTTCGACCATACAGAGCCTCAAAAGGTGCCATCTTGATACTTTCTTGATAGCTATTATTATACGCGAACTCTGCTAAGGGTAACCACGACTCCCATGAACCTCTGGAAGACAACACACAAGCTCTTAACATATCTTCTAAAACAGCATTAACTCTTTCAGTCTGATCATCTGTTTGAGGATGATAGGCAGTGCTACGAATCAGACTAGTCCTCAAACCTTTGTGCAAATGCTCCCAAAAGTGAGCAGTGAACTGTGACCCTCTGTCAGACACTATAGTCTTCGGTATGCCATGCAATCTCACAATCTCTGCAATATACTTCTCGGTATATTGAGGTGGTCTATAATCTGTCTTGACAGGCAAAAAGTGGGCTGTCTTGGTAAGACGATCCACGATTACCCAAATCGAATCATAGCCTTTCTGAGTAGTGGGCAAACCCGTGATGAAATCCATACTTATATCATCCCACTTCCAACTAGGTACTGACAAAGGTTGCAACAATCCGGCAGGTTTCATGTGAATAGCTTTCACTCGACAACATATGTCACATCTGGCTACATAAGCTGTAATTTCCTTCTTCATCTTTGTCCACCAATAGCGAGGTCTTAGTTCTTGATACATTTTACTACTGCTAGGATGAATAGATAACTTTGAAAGGTGAGCCTCATCCATAAGTTTATTCTTAAGCTCTCCATCTTTAGGAACAACAAGACGGTCATCAAACCATAGCACGTCATGTTCATCCAATCTAAAGTACTTGGATGGTTCTTCTTTAATCTTTTCCTTGATATGGAATATCCCTTTGTTGGTTTTCTGGCCTTCTATTATCTTACTCTCCAAAGAATAACTAATCTGAATACTGTGTAACACTGCAGGATGCATTAGATCAAAACCATCTTCGAGCAATGGTTGCGCATTCAGGCAATGTGACTTTCTACTCAAAGCATCTGCCACTACATTGGCCTTTCCAGGATGGTATTGCACATTCAAATTGTAATCTTTGATCAATTCTAACCATCTTCGCTGTCTCATGTTCAATTCAGGTTGGGTGAAGATGTACTTGAGACTCTTGTGATCGGTGAAAATATTGCACACATTACCAAGTAAGTAATGTCTCCAAATTTTCAAGGCATGCACTACGGCAGCAAGTTCAAGATCATGCGTCGGATAGTTGATCTCATGCTTTCTCAACTGTCAGGAGGCATAAGCAATGACTCTTCCTTCTTGCATAAGAACACAGTCTAATCTTGTTTTTGATGCGTCGCAAAACACATCAAAAGGTTTCTCAATGTCCGGTTGTGCAAGAACTGGAGCAGTGGTCAATAGTTTCCGCAAGGTGTGGAAAGCTATCTCACACTCCTCTGTCCACACAAACTTATGATCTTTCTATAACAGACTCGTTATCGGCTTGGCAATCTTCAAGAAATCTGGTATAAAACAACGATAGTAACCAGCTAAACCCAAGAAACTTCTAACTTTAGAGACTGTGATTGGTGTCTTCCAATCCATAACCTCTTGCACTTTACTCGGGTCTACGGATACTCCATTTTCCAACAGAATGTGACCAAGGAAAGGAACTTTCTTCAACCAAAATTCACACTTGCTAAACTTAGCATACAACTTATGATCTCTCAGTCTGGTTAAGACGATTCTCAGATGCTCTTCATGATCTTTCTCATTCTCAGAGTATACTAGAATGTCATCAATGAAGACAACTACAAACTTATCTAACTCTGGCATGAAAACCGTATTCATCAGATATATGAAATATGCAGGAGCATTTGTTAAGCCAAAAGACATAACAAGATACTCATAGAACCCGTCTCTGGTAGAAAAGGCTATTTTCGGGACATCTTGTGGCCTAATCTTTATCTGATGATACCCTAATCTTAGGTCTATCTTGGAGAATACTCTAGCTTTAGCCAACTGATCAAACAAAACATTGATATAAGGCAAAGGATATTTATTCTTGATAGTTACTGCATTAAGAGGTCGATAACCCACACACATTCTCAGAGTACCATCTTTATTTTTCTTCACAAACAAGGCAGGACATCCCCATTCAGACTTACTCGGTCGAATAAACCCCTTCTTTAATAATTCTTCCAGTTGCTTCTTTAGCTCAGCTAACACATCCGGAGGCATCCGATAGGGTCTCCTTGAAATAGGAGCTGTCCCGGGGATCAACTCAATTCCAAACTCAATATCTATCTGGAGGAAGGCCAGGTAACTTGTCTGGAAACACATCCGAGAACTCACACACTACCGGGATCTGGTGGATAGGAACAACTTCCATGGCACAGGTCACACTCACAAGGTCTGTTCTTCTAGGCAATGGTACCAGGAAAGTACCCTCTGCCTGGGGATCCTTAAGGGTAAGCATCCGACTGCTTGTATCTATGACTGTCCCCCAGTTCTTCATCCAGTTCATTCCTATTATTACATCCAAAACTAGTCCAGGCATAACTACCAGGTTCACTCGAAACTTTCGACTACCTAACTCAAGGGTTGCCCCTCTAACCATCTGATTGGTTAACACATCAGCCCCTGCTGAACTTATGCGATAACCATAACTCAATTCTGTGCATAGTTGTTCATGCTTCCGTGCAAATGCTTGACTCATAAAAGAATGCGAGGATCCAGAATCAAATAGAACAACTGTAGGGTGATGGTTAACAAGAAACTTACCGGCAGTTATAGGCTCTCCCTCAGGAATCTCATCAACGGTGATATGGTGTACACGGGCAGTGTAAGTCTGTTGCTTCTTTTTAGGCGGATAAGGGCAGAACTTTGAAAAGTGGCCTGGCTGACCACAATTGTAGCAGGGCCCCTTTACTGTACCAACAGATCCTATAGCTCCCTTGGAGTTGCTCTGTTCTGCAGCTGCGGTGATCTTTGCTGGCGGCACGGCCATCTTGTACGGCTTCTATGGTCCCTTGTAGTTCTGAGTTTTATGCTGTGGCAGCCTGAACCTTGCACCAGGTGCGGACGGACGATAAGAAAGACGATTTGCAGTGACAACTCTGGACTAGGATGGTCCTGACTCAAACACCCTCTTGCGATTCTTGGATGCAGTGTAGGCGTTGTTGTTCTTTTCTTGTTTCAAACAATCACTGACAAAGTCATTGAATCTGGCGCGGGTATTGGTACCCACATGCTTCATCATCTTTGGACTTAACCCTCTCTTCAAACTAGCAATTCTCTTTGCATCTGTGTCGACCATGTCTGGAGCATAGCGGCACAAGTTGTTAAAGGCATGCAGATACTGGGTCACAGTCTTGGTACCCTGATTTAAGTCCAAGAACTCTCCGAGCTTCATCTCAACCAACCCTGGGGGAATATAAACTCCCCTAAACGCTTCAGTGAATTCTCTCCAAGTAATCTGGGCATTGGGAGGAAAGCTGGTGCGGTGATACTTCCACCACATCCCTGCCGGTCCCTGTAGCTGATGTGCAGCATATTCTGTTTTCAGAACTTCTGTCAGCCTCAACACACGGAACTTATCTTCCATAGTGTTGATCCATTCTTCAGCGTCAAGTGGCTCGGCTGCTTCCTTAAAAATAGGTGGCCTAGTATCCATGAAATCCTTGAAGTTGCTGTACTGGTTCACCCCATGGCCACCACCTTGATTATTTCCTCTCTGAATATTTTCAGCGATGGTACGCAGAAAATCTTCCATATTCCTCTGTGATTGCTCGGCGTTGCGCTGCCTTCCAAGGAACTGTGCGAAGAATACCTCTGCAGTGAGCGGTGGAGGAGGGGGCAATTGTGGCTCTAGCTGTGGCTCCTGGTGGTTGACGTTGTTTGCACCACCCCCACCAGCCTCTGCATCGTTGCCACCAGTTTCAGCGGCCTCATACGTGGCACGGCGAGTGTTTGCCATCTGTATATTTTAGCAACAAGTAATAATTGAGCGAAGTTATAGTAATTATATTCGAATGAACAATCATGCCATACTGAATTTATTGGAGAGAACAAGTCATACAATAAAACAGAGGCACAATAATCACATTCTAATTAAAACAACATCACTAATCAAATTACTTCGAATGCAACATTGTGTTCCATACAACCACGTTACCAGCATACATACACTAGACTTTTATGCGTTCGAACATCGCATACACAACCAAGATCCAAAAGATTGCCAGTCTCAAGATCGAACAGGATACAACACGATACATGGAAACCAAAAGAAGGCCATCGCGACAGAGCCTATCACTAACGCAAGGCAACTAGCCTACTCCTCGGGGCCGTCGTCGAGGTCGGAGGCGTCACCATCGCTACCATCAGTAGCGGCGTCGTCGTCGACGTCCATCTGGGCGGCGTTCGGAGGAGCATACGGGCCCATCCTGTTGTAGAGGGCATGAAACTCTTCATGCAAGTTGGCATTATACCCTTCTAGCTCCTCGACCCTCTGCCTTAGAAGGTCCCTCTCGTTCCAGGCTTCATTCCTTTCCTGCACTAGCTGCCCCATCATGCGGTCTGCATTTCTGTTGGCCTGAGTCAACGTCTGCACCCGCTGCATGACACTCTCACCTCTCTCGAGAGCCCGGTCTCGCTGCAAGCTCATGTCGGCCAACTGCTCCTGCAAGCTAGCTATAGCACGTGCTTGCTTCTTCTTCTGCTTCCTTTCTTCAAGCCGGTCATCACCACGCAGACCAGTCAAGGTCCAAAAGGTACTCTCAAGACCCTGGTATGCTCTGATGGCTGCATATATGGCACTCATGGCGTGGTTATCGCTAGCCCGTCCTTCACTTGGGCCTCTAACCAGGGCACTCCCTTGCGGTTGCACCCAAATGGCATCACGAGAATCATCTCTCGGGAAAGTACCGGCCAAAGATGCTGCCAACTCATTAGGAAACCTGCTCATTATGTCTCGGATGACGCGAAAGGTTGCGCCCTCTGCACCCTCAACTGGAGTGCGTCCTTCAAACTCCAAATGCCAACCATCTCATTCTGGCGCATCACCAAGAGCAGGGACGGTGATTTCCACTACCGCAAGTCCATCCTCAGCTAACTGGCTCTCACTCTAGGAGTACATCGGCTCTTGACCCTCTGGGTACCCCACATCATGGAGCACTCTCCAAAGCAAGGTGGGCATGCCAAACTCGCTTAGAAAAGTGTCCGTGCTGCGGCGCTCCCATGGGGCCATCTGGCGACGGGGTGCTCTTCCGCCAGTGGACTTACGGGCAGTCTGTTTCATGCGGGCCATCTGTGGCATAAGTTTTAATTACCCGGTGAGAACATATTTTAAGTTGATGTCACTTTTATCAAACTGGAATAATCCTTTTATAAGGGGAGGAATGCATGTTATGAATGAAATGCACAGGCAGTATGAGGCATGCACGAGTCTTACGTTCTCACAAACTTAGAAAATAAAGACATCTAACAATGAATTCGGTGGCATACAAACGATCTCTCATATACGTAACTAATTCGATCTACACGATAAACGCTGTTATATACCTGCAGAAAATTCATTTCAGCCCATTCCCCATGAATGCATGAAAGCAGTAAATCTATCTACACGCTCTACACGAATCCCTAGATGCGTGTACAATGGTAGTATCTACCCAAACACATCGTCCTATTGACGGCATCGTCTCAACGGACGGAACACCCACACATGCGATACTTTCATAAAAACATGTGTAAAACATGTAATTATTCTAGTATCATATAAGCACTCTCCCTAGATCGGCGGTGTATCCGATCATGCTCTCACAGCTCACACTTACCAAAGCGTAGAGGTAACTGATCCATACATTACCACTCAATTAAGTGGCACTCATACAATAGCACGCCGTATGAGCAACGAAAGAGAAATATGGTGCAAGAACCCCAAGTTAGTACTTAAATAGCCACCTAGAGTCCTTAACTGGGCATACAGGATATGACCACTGGCACACCTTTAGTTTTAAAATCACACTTTTTAACAAAAATTTTGTTTTAAATACACTTATGAATAGTAATCACGCTAAACCATGCTCCGATACCAGCTATAACAGAACCGCCCAATTATACGAGATTAAGTAGGAAAATCATCCAACGGGAGGACAATTTAACAAACTTAAGCCCACATAACCCGGTAGTCCGTGAAATCTCGACGGATTTCAAACCATTTCACATAACAGCCAAGATCGTACTAAGTTTAGCGGTCACCATCATAAGTTACATAAAAGTTCGCGGCATAAAATACATCGGAGTTTAAACATAGTTATTACAAACCAGGTTCGAATAAAAGTAGCGAAAGCGGTAGTTCAAATCACGCACACACACAGTATTTTGAAATAAAGTGCCAGCTTGTGATCATCTCCAGCAAAAGCATCAGACGAGAAGTAGCGAATGACCATTGCCCATGGTCCTAAGCTTCGCCCATCGCAGGATAGAGGCAGTTGATACAGTAGCCGTAATACATCTGCCCATCTGCAACAAGTGAGAACAAAGCCCTGAGTACGAGAAGGTACTCAGCTAGACTTACCCGACAGAACCAAAATAAAATGACATGAAGGATCATGATAGGCTTTCTGGTGGGGGTAGCTAACTCATTTGCAAGAAAAGCATTTTTAGCCTAACAATTCTTTTCTAAAAGTATGTAGTAATTTAATCATTATTACCCTGTCAACTATGTTTGCATCTATGCTAGAGTAACATATAATTAAGCAGGTAGGGATTACCATTGATCATTAATAATAGTTACCATGTCATCTTCCACATAACTATCCAAGTGATTCATCAATATTACTACGATGAAGTAGCTCAAGTCAAGTGTTCACTATCCAGTGAACGATGGCGATTCGAATCGATTATTAACCAGCTGGTAATTTATTCCTCACACAAACCTCACTCACCCGCTAAAGTGAGGTATTGGTCACCGAGTCAACCATTCAGGTAAAGTCGCGAGCTTGCTAGGAACCACATGTATCCGGGGGCCGCCCGACTGCTCTTTGGCCTTATCATGGCGCCCCCGTATCCTGCCACTACTGCTCCGGTACAGTGCGTTGCAGGCAATCCACTCGGCCCGAATAATCTCCCAGCTTCGCGGTCGAAAGGTACATTATTCGGCCAGCTAAATGTGAGGCATACGTTCAACATGACTCGAGGCCCAACAACGGTCGGTCCTTAATCGACACAGACGGAAAACACTACAGTCCGAAACCCTGCAAGTTTCCGCCCGGTCTCAATTCATTTCGACACTTAGTTATTTTCATATGACATACTTTCACATAGATCCAAGTAATCTCCTAGAGCTCGCGGATGACAGGCAATCACCCAACTTCTACCGGTCTAAGCAAACTAAGCAATTATTTGACTACGAACACCAGGGTGACAAGGATCGGTAAAGCAAGGTGAAACAAGGTATAATGCAGCAACGGTTGCAAATAACTCCTAAACTTAATGCAGCAGTTTAAGTAAAGTCAACAATAAATTATTTGTAAATCGGGAGAGATGCTCCGGGGCTTGCCTCTCTCAAAATAGCTCGGACGGTGGTCGGGGCACTCTGGAAGATCTTCACCGACCTCCTCTTCGGCTTCTGGCACTTCCTGCTGCTGCACCTCGAGCTGCTCCTCTGGCTCCTCGGGTATGACGACTGGGTTCTCGGTTTACGATCCTGTATGATGCAATGCGCGTAAGTGATTATGCAAACGTGCATCGAATGAGATGAATGCAATGGATATGTTGAAATGCAAGGTAGTCAACATCATCCAATAAACTATACTACAAGCACATGTCATCTACTGCATTCTCTTTTACTACTAATATGTTAAGTTAACATATCTTATGAAATGCTTCAAAGATACACCAAAGCAAAGTTTACTAACTAATCTTGCATCAAAGATTGAATGTAAACCCTAGTTAGCCCTGGGCTTGAACAGCAACATAGATTTTGGTAGCACAAAAAAATCTTAAAAAATTACAGGGGATTACTAACATCAATTCTAGAATGCCACAAATTTTTCATTGCATTTCGATTATTAGAACTGTCTATACAAAAATAACAAGCTAAGACCTAAAAACGAGCATGAAAATACTTTGCATTATGAAAAGTATCAAACAATAGATTTAGTATTTTTTCTACTTTCTACACAGTAAATAATCACTGTAGAAAAATTATTACTTGCATGTTTTATTCATATTTATTTAATTAACAAAAATAACAAATACTAGTGATAGAAAGCATTTGAACTACACCTACACATTTTTCTACAGAATAGGCATGATATATAATTTTCCTAGCAAGTACATGGCACAAAAAGATTAACAAACTTGGAATCACATTTTTCTGATTTTTCTATGATTTATTAAGCATTTATCAAGAAAACAGCCATTTCAATAATTAAATAAAAACTCTACAGAAAAGTAATGAAATATTGACATGCAATATTTTTATATTGTAGATCTGGTTCCAATGAGTCCATAGAAATTTATTTCATAATTTTTGGAACTAAAATGACTACAAAAACATTTTCTAAAGTATTTTTCATCATGAATAATAAAAGAAAACAGAAATTGATTTTCATTATTGGTACTGGGCCGGCCCGTGGAAGTCAACCGGCCCGTGGCCGTTTTCGGCCTGCACGGCCCGAGCGCGAGGGAGGGGAAGACGGCCCAGCAGGGCGTCAGCCCACTGCCACTCGGCCTGGCCAGCCCGGCTGGCTGGCGGAGGCAGAGGCCTCGCCAGTATGCGCGCTGGCGCGGCTCGGCCACGAGGCCGGCGGCCATCTCCGGCCATGGCAGGGCGAGCTGGTGAGCGCACGGGATATGTGAGGAGACGGCGAGTGCGGTAGGGTAGCTAGGCTCGGCTGGAGAGGAGAACGAAGACGACTTCCATGGCGGCCGAGCACGGCGACGCCATGGCCGTCGGTGGTGAGGCGCGGGAAGGCTCAACCTGTGCTCGAAAGGCGGCGCAAGCTCGAGCGCGACTTGAAGGAGGGCGAGGCGGAGTTACGGGCGGGAGGAATCGGGGAATGGCGCGGTGGTGCGGGAGCTCGATGCCGGCGGAGCTGCGGGCGCGGCGAGGGCAGAGCTTGGGGCTCTCGGCTCCGGAGGAGAAAGAAGGCAGCTCGGGCGGAAGTGAGCGAGCGCACGGGCACCAGCAGTTGAAGGCGGGCGCGTGGGTGCGAGGTCAGGCCGCGGCTACTGCGCGGCGGGCGACACCGGCACATGGTCGCCACGCGGCGGGAGTTCTCTGCCGCGGTGGACAGCAAGGCGCGGGACGAGCGGGAAGAGGAGGAGGAGGCCGAGCGGACGCGGGCCGGGCCGCCTGCGTTGCGCGGGCGCGCGCGCGGGAGTGGCGCAGGCCGTTTCGGCCAGCTAGCCGAAACCGAGGCGGCGGCCTGCTTAGGTTAGGTTTTGATTTTTTTTAAATTCTATTTTCAACAAATTTCAAATACAGTTTTCAAACCTCATTTTGAGCAAGAAAAGGACCTTTTCTGAAAATGACCCAAAAACAAAAGTTGCTTAGAATTCAATTCTCTACAACTTTGATTAAGGGTCCAACTCAAAATTCCCCACATATTTTGAATTTGAGAATAAAAGCTAAAATAGAGAGTATTTTTGAATATTTTCAGAATACATTTTTGAAACCAGTTTTTGACGAAACTTTGAGTAATTTAGTTGCTCCAAAAATTTAACCTATAATTCTAAGTGATATAAAATTTGTAGTTGCACAATTTTGAAGAAAGGTAATTAGCATATTAATATATTACATCACGAATACCATTTTTCCAAGCTTTTATTTCACTCAGGTTATAATCTTACCATACATGATTATGGATGATATGAAATGTCATGCTTATGATTGCGATGCAAATGCTTGCGTAACACTAGGGTGTTACACTACTGAACATCAATTATGCATGTTAACATGTTAAAAAATGGCATGCCAATGAATATTGGGCCGATAACTTAGTACGTGTATATTATTTTGTGACTTTGTTCATGTATACTCGAGAATATTTGATCATGTTATTCTAAATTAATTTTATGGTTCTCCATTCGTATTTTTCTGTTTCTACATTTCTGTATATCTTCATCCATTTTTAATTCTGTTTTTTTAAGTTGATCTCATTTTCGCTAAAAAATATAGAAACAGAAATGGGAGGAGAGTTTTTCCACCCGTTTCCATCCGTTTTCATCCCTACTCACAAAAGCAGGGAACAAACTCTCTGTTTGCTTTGGTGGCATAGGAAACGTGAAAGGAAAGGAACGACCGATGCTTCCGAGACATAGCGACATAGCGTCATCCACGGAGCAACTCGTGGTGACTAAAGGTGGCAACGGGGAATTCCCTGTCGGGGAATAGGCCACCATCCCCGTCCCTGCGGTGACAAAATTTCCCCATCCTCGTCCCCGCGAATATCAACAGGGGTCAATTCTTCTCCATCCCCGCGGGGATCCCCATCCCCGAGCACAACAAACAGTGTACCAAATCATAGAAACCAAACCACGGAAACCAAATCGTAGAAACATGACTACACGAGAAAATTTACAGAGACACATCCTAGATTCATAGTAAGTCTCAGCAATCCAGCAGGCACGGTTGCTGCGCCTCGCGGCTGATGGCTCTGACGAGGCCGATGGGTGGCTCCTAGCGGGCGGCGGACGATGTTGGACACTGAGGGATGCAGCGGCGTCAGACATGGAGAGATGCAGCGGTGTCGCATCGGGCTTTTAGCATCGAAGCGGGGAGCAGATGCAGGCAGCTGCGTCGCATCGGCTTCTAACGTGGGAGTGGAGGGAGCGATGCAGGGATGTAAGGTCCAAATGGCTAGAGGGGATGAATAGCCTATTTAAAAATCTACAAGCTTCACTAATCAACAATGGTTAGTATAAAAGATGGCGATGCTAACTCTAGCACTAGCTCAACTATACCAAGCAAGCCACCTATACAATTCTAGTGAACAAGACTATGATCTCTAATTCACACCAACAAAGCTAAGTCATTAAGCTACTTACTCTTATGTGATACAAACTACGCTAAGCACATTAGACAAGATAAAGTGCAAGAATAAAAAAGAGAAGTGAATTGATTCTTATACCAACGGTGTAAAGATGAGATGTATCCAAAGAATCAATCACACAGAATCATAAAAGAGGATCCTCGGCAAGAGATGACATAAGATTTTTTAACCGAGGTTCACTTGCTTCCCGGCAAGCTACTCCTCATTATGGCGATGCACTCACTTGATGGATCACAAGCTCATTGCCTGTCAAGAGTCAAACCCTCAGTGGGTGCCGCACATCCACTCACAAGATAGGGATCCTCCAAGCCACAAGCTCCACTAGAGTAGTCAATTCGTGAACTCCCGCGGGGAAGGCTCAAGAACCCCTCACAAACACTTGGTGAGGCTCGAAATAATCTCCAATCACGAGCTCAACACCACCGCTGCTCCAAGCGTCTAGGATGTCAGAAAACACCCAAGAGTAACAAGAAATCTGCAGCTAACTCAAGGAACAAGTGCCACTATATGCAAATCATTAAGCAATGCACTTGAATCTCACTCAATCTCACTAGAGTATGCAACCAAGTAAGAAGATGAGTGGAAGGGAAGTTCTCTAACTTAAAATATGTCTCAAGTGTTCAAAGAGTCAAGAGAGGAGACCCAAAACCGGTCAAATAAGTATATATAGAGATATCCTTTCGAATAGAGCCGTTGGGTAGAAATCGGGGGCACCGGACGCTCCGACACACAGGCATCGGACGCACTCAGCAGCGTCTGGTGCACCAGATCTCGCCACGTGTCTTGCGCGTTCAAAGTTCAACGGTCGTTTCAGCGAACACCGGACGCTCCAGTGCTTTTCATCGGACGCACCACACGCGGTGTCTGATGCAGTCCAATAAGTTCACCGAGCTCGGAAACACGCATCGGACGCGTCTGATGCAGCACCATCGGACGCGCCACCGTGTCCTGTGCTCTCTAGCTCTTCTGCCATGCGCCACGTCAGTAGGCACCGGATGCTAAACAGTGTTCGGCCAGCGTCCGATGCAAGACCGTCGGACACGCCAGTGCAGCCATCCAACTGCGCAGCACCTAAGGTTAGCCACCGAACGCGTTCAGTGATTCCGGAGCTAGCGTCCGGTGACTCCGCCTCCGGCGCAGTGGAAAATAGACGTTTTACTTCCACAAAAGCACCGAATCCCGCCGAGTAAGCTCGGCGGGAGGGAGAGAGGAACCTAAACTCCTCTCTGCCCCTCAAACTCCACCTCCTTCGTAAATGTGCTAACACCACCAAGTGTTCACCATCATGTGCAAGTGTGTTAGCATTTTCACAATTATTTTTCAAGGCGTTATGTTAGCCCTCTGCTAGATCCTAATGCATATGCTCAAGTTAATGACCTAGTAGCACTTGATTCACGAGCTAACTGTGATTGCCCCTCTTGATAGTCGGCTATCAATCCTAAACCCGGTCAATCACTTCTCTACTCATCTTAGACCGGCAAAAACAAACCCTATGATTATACCTTTGCCTTGATCACTTTGTTCTATGTTCATCTCCTCATGCTTGATCACCATGATCATCATTTCATGTGCATCTCCACCATGATCATCATTTCATGTCCATGGACCATCACGTTCCTTGCTCCTTCATCACATGTGTTGCTATGCCTAACTCAATTCACTTGACACAATGACATTAGCAACTTGTTGTCATTAATTAACAAAACCAAACTTAGGCTTTCAAGGGATACGGAGAGATGCGGCGTCAGAGCCGAGAGGACTGAGGGAGCAAGATGCGGCGTCGGAGCGGAGTGGAGAGAGCCAGATGCGCCTTTTGTCGAGTCATGTCAGATTAAGGATTGGGGAATTAGGGTTAGAGAGTTAGTAGTGCATGTATATACTCGTTGCAGTACATGGGCCTTTACATGGGCTTGGACGCCTGGTGCCTTGTGGGGCGGGGAGGCGGGGATCAGAGTCGGGGAGCAGCAAACCATCCCCGTCCCCGTCATCCCCAATGGGGATAGATTTGCTACCGAATCCATTCCTGTGGGGAACAATCTGGCTCCATCTCCGTCCCCTAATAGGGGAATTCCCCACGGAGAATCAGGGATCAGGGGCCCATTGCCATCTTTATTGGTGACCATCAAGTGGGAAGCAACCCTGTAGATCAAAGCCGGTGTGGCCTGCCTCGGTTGTTTTACCTGATGCAGCTCAGGGAGGCTTGGGTTCCGCTCCTCCTTGTAATATAAATCTTTTATCTTACTTATTCTATACTCTTATAAAAGCAAAACTCCACTAGCAATTTTTCTTGACATGCAAGGTGTCTACCTCAACAGTCTACTATTACTTGCATGCAAGATGTTCACCTCAGCAGTGCACTATCACTTGCAAGTGTCCACCTCAGTAGTCCGCTCTCTCTTGCAATTAAAGTTCACTAGCATAAGCAATAATGATATCCACATCAGCCAAACACATCATCCACTAACATACATTTAGTTGTCCACATCAGTGTGCCACGCTATCCACCACTAACATTAGTTTATAATAGTTAATCTCTTCCTAAGAATTATATAAATAGTTAAATTTCATTCCAAATTAATAGTTTCAGCAGCAACACGCGCGGTGTTCTTCTAGTTACAAAAATATACACATCTTTTGAGTATTTGAGAAAAAATAATTTAGTTGTATTGAAAAATAAACGTGAGCCCGGTCTAGTCCGGGCCTTCTAGTTCGAGTGTTCAACGCAAGGAATGGTGTTGGAGTATTGTTGGGACTCACTCAAAATTGTCTCGTCTTGTTGTCAATAAAAAAATAAAATGGTAATGCTACAAATAGGACGTGCACCATAACTTGCCTTTTTATTTCCTACTTATTTCTATGTCTCTTATTTTTATTTGGGTGCCGCATCTCACTCCGCTCGCTGCTGCGGCGTTCTCCCACCGCGCCCCTGACCCTGCACCGCTTGCTCGCTTGCTCCTCGCTCCTGGACCGTCGTGCGCCCACCCGCACCGCTCGCTCCTCGTTCATCTCCTCTATCCGTCGCATGACCCACCACTCGCTCCTCGCTTCGACCGTGCACCGCGCTGCCCGCTCCCTCTCGTAGTATGCGCCACCCGCTAGGCTGAGCCCAAGGGCGGTGCTACTGGTGCTGGATGGTGGTGGTGCTCGCGCGGCGCCGCTCGCCGCCAGATCCCACCTTGATGACCGAAATCGACCGGCTCCAGCCTCCCTCTCCCTTATATTGCAAATGTATGTTTTAAGTATTTTAGATGTTTCAGATATATGTTGCAATTGTTACGTATTGATGTTGTAAAAGTAGATCGAGATGTTCCACATGTTGCATATTTTTGCAATTGTTTCAGTGTTATGTTGCAAGCGTTTTAAAAAAATATTTTCAAATGTATATTACAATAAGTGTTTTATATAGATGTTGCAAGTGTTTTACATAAGCTTCACACATATGTTGCAAGAGTTTTATCTGGATATTGCATATATTTCACATATATCTTATAACAGTACGTTTCAAATGTTTCATAGGTCCAGCGTATGTTATAAGTGTTTCACGAGGCACGGTGAATAATGGGTGCATGGCCTAGGCGTCGGGCGATGGGGCACGGTAGAGCTGGGGACCGACGGAGGGGGGGGGGGCGCAGTGAGCTAGGGGTCGGCTCCCGAGTTCCGTCCACGTGGAGAGAGAGGAGGGGGTCCAAGGGAAGGAGCGGGGCACAGCGACGGGGCAGGGTGCGCGTGTGAGGTGGGGGTGGACTGCGCGGCCATCCATTTCGACACGAGGAGCGGTGGGCATAGGTCGCCAGCGGTCTCCATGGGCGTGGTCTCCCAGGTGGACGTGTGAAATGTAGACATGCGCTGGGGAACGAATCAGGGGTTGTTTAGTTGGTGAAAAAGTTTGGGTTCGGCTACTGTAGCACTTTTCGTTTTATTTGGCAATTTATGTCCAATCATATACTAATTAGGCTCAAAAGATTTGTCTCGTGATTTACAACTAAATTGTGTAATTAGTTTTTTCTTTCATCTACATTTAGTACTCCATGCATGTGCTGCAAGATTTAATGTGACAGATACTATAGCACTTTTTGGGTTCACTCCTCGTGAACTAAACAGGATCTCAGTCCCTCCACGGTACTGTCCGCCGGATATCGGATTGGATGTTTGGCGCCAGCAGTTTCGAAATAAAAATAAAAATAAAAACATTGGATGCTTGGGCGCGAGCAGTTTCGAAATAAAAATAAAAATAAAAACACCCGTCTCGGCGTCTCGCAGTCCTCTCGCCTCCGGCTCGGCTACCCAAGCAACCCAACGGACAAGACGACGAGGGTTTTTGCCGCCGCCATGGCGACCCCTCGAGCACGCCTAACTCGCCTGCTCCTCCACTTCCGCAGCCGGGGCCCCAAATTCCTACCGCAACCCTTCTCTCCCTCCTCTTCCTCCGCCCACGGCCTCTTCCCCTCTCGGTGGCCAACGCCGTCAACCGGCGGCGCGTGGCGGCGCGCGTTCCACGATGGGCGGCCGCGAGGGCCGCTGTGGCGGAGCAAGAAGCTGATCGGGAAGGAGGCCCTCTTCGCGATCCAGGGCCTCAAGCGGTTCAAGGGGGACGAGGAGAAGCTGGCGGATTTCGTGCGGCGGTATGTGGCCAGACTGCTCAAGTCGGATAAGCTCGCCGTGCTCGGCGAGCTGGAACGCCAGGAGGAGGTCGATCTGGCCGTCAAGGTGTGGCATTTCCCCTAATTCTTAACCGTTTGGGCGATCTCTTGCGTAGATGGCTATTCTGGAGCTTGATTTTGCTCAAACCGTCGTTTTAATTCACTGGGAGGATGTGTTTCGTGGCATATAGCGAGTTACAGGAGATTAAAAGACGGATTGTGCCATGTTCGCACTTTGGCTGGATTGCTTATTGTTTGCTTACTACTGATACATAGACATGAAGCTCAAAGAAATTGATTGGAGAGGTGATGTGGAGAAAATGTTGACCCAAAGCCCAAAGGGATTTGCAATGAATTACTTTCTCAGAGAGGGCATAGTTTTGTTAGATTGTATTTGGTGATTTTGCTTACCGAAATACTTGTTGGATTGCTTGGAAAGGGTGAATTTGAGCATTCACTAATAAGTGTGAGAAGTAGTGTTATTTAGGACTACACACCTTTAATGTTGGTTAATTGGTCAGGCAAGATTGGCACAAATGTTTGCTCTAAGAAGGTGGACATTAGCTTTTGATTATGTTCAAGGTCTTTGTGATTGATCAAGAGAAACTAAAACCATGGATTAAACAATGGATAGTTTGATCTGGTCTTTCTTGAGATATATCTGCGACCTCCAGAATTATTTACCTTATTGTCAATTACATTTGTTTTCCTATTGAAATGTGTTAAATTCTCATAGTACATTCATGTCTGTGCTAGTCTTTTCTCTCTTTTTCTCCACTTTCTGAGGCAGATGTGTCTAATCTGGATAAAAATTTAGGCAACAGGCTGAGTATGTTTTCAAGTGATAATTTTTTAATGAAGTACATGCATGTATTTCTTAAGACAGAATATTGTGATCTATGCTGCAAAAAGAACATTGTAATATCACAGGGTTTAACTAAGTTCATCATTTCCATGGAACACTAAATTCATGAAATGGTATTCTCATCATTTCAGTGGAATAGTTTGCAACAAAGGTTTACATACCGAGTACTAAATCATTCTCTAAACATAATGTCATTTTCATCGTACACATTTATTCGATTTTGAAATGGTATTTTCTGATGCTTGCCTTTGTTGACCTTACTAGTTTATAAAACTTTGCTTATCAGATGTTTAGGATCATACAAAAGGAGGACTGGTATAAGCCAGATATTTACATGTACAAAGACTTGATTATTGCACTAGCCAAATGCAAGAAGATGGAGGAAGCAATGGTAATCTGGGGGAACATGAGAGATGAGAACTTGTTTCCTGACCCACAGACTTATGCCGAAGTAATAAGAGGATTCTTGAGATATGGCTCCCCATCAGATGCAATGAATATTTATGAGGACATGAAAAAGTCACCTGATCCACCAGAAGAGTTACCTTTTAGGGTATTGTTGAAGGGTCTTTTACCTCACCCATTGCTAAGAAATAGAGTAAAGCAAGATTTTGAAGAGTTGTTCCCTGAAAGGCATATCTATGATCCTCCAGAAGAAATTTTTGGCATGCACTGAGGTAAGGGTTTTCATAGGCACATGAATCTTGTGAATTTTTAATTTTAACCATATCATTCGGTTGCTCTACTGATTGTTTTATCAGTTGTATCTCAAAACCATTCCCAAGAAATTGATTTTTGTGGTGGAAATTTATTCAGGTATATTCGGAGACATGAATGCGTTTAGATTGATTGGATGGCCATGTAGCAATAAAGCAATAAATGGGCGAGACTGAGACGCTGGTTATTCTGATTTCTGATAGCCAGATTATTGTCCATATCATTGTGCAAATTTTTGTTGTTCAGCCAACCTCATTAATATTGGGCCATCTATTCACCTCAACAAGTACAACTTTGCATGGCTGTTATGCCCAACCAACCTTATGAGTAGTAACAGAAAAAGATGTGTTCTTCTTTGGGTCCACTTGTATGATTAGGTTGTTAGAACAATGTACTGGCTACATTCATGTCGTTCCTTCCCTAACCGCATGAGAGAACTACTTTTCATGAACATTGTGATGGTATCTCATTTCATGACCATGAAAGTGTTATGACTATGGTTATTTGGTCCCTAATGATTTGAGAGTGAGACTAAGAAAATAGAAGTGCTGCAAGTGGATATTGTGAAATGCTTGCCTGAGAAAGTGTTCATATTTCTACCATATATAAACAACTTCTGCTGGAAGTGTGATTCAGGTCAGCATAAATGCCTCCGAAAAATGTGCTGAAGTGGTATAAGGCCCTGTTTAGTTGCAAGAAATTTTGCAAAAATTTTCAGATTCCCTGTCGCATCGAATTTTTGGACACATGTATGAAGTATTAAATATAGATAAAAAATAAAACTAATTACACAGTTTAGACGAAATTGACGAGACAAATCTTTTGAACATAATTAGTCCATGATTAGACACTAATTGCTAAATAACAACGAAATTGCTACAGTAGCATTTCCTAAAAATTTTCCCAAACTAAAGAGGCCCTAAGACAAAATACCGATTATAGACCTACAGGAACTCCAAAACATGAGCTAAATATATTTTGTCAAATAAATATGGGTCTATCTTCTGGTTCGTACACTTGTCAATTATATGTGCTCTGCCAGAAGCCCAATAATTTGTATGCTCCATGTTGCCCTGAATGATATGTGTTCCAATCAAGCTGATTCTTTTCCATTCAGTGCCGATGACTTGTTTTTGCCAGTTGGGCTTGGGGGCGTTTAGTTGTTTGTTTAGATTCAGTTTGTTGAATAGATGAACAAATTCCAACTGTTCTGGGCGAATCTTGCATAATTCTTGTAAACTAGAAAGTATTTCAAGTGTTTTTCGCAGTTGAAAAAGATAACATCTACTGAGGTCAAGAGGATATCGAAGTAGGAGTGGACGAGTTTACACCGAAGCTGGCCTGTAAACAGACAGTTTTCTTACTGATCTGCAACTAGAAGCAGACTTTAGTTGTAACATTCATCTGATACTGAACCAGCTATCACCAATTTCTTTTGACACTGAAACTTCATCTTAATAACATATCAGAGGCAGCTCAAGTTGATCACATGACTCAGCAGAAGTGTCATTACTCGTTTGAAAATACACAAATGTGGTAACTAATTTAGTAAGGGAACATAACCTGTACAAGTAAATTTGGTAAGGGAACACATTTATTTATTCCTTTAGATCATCAAAAGATGGGCTAAAGTGCTACATCAATCAAAGGCATATGAAGTATCAACTAAAAAATTATCTCTGCCAAATAAATTAGTGACGCCCCAGTTTTGTACTCTTATTGATTATGTGTGCTCTGTTAGTTATGTTCCAGAAGTCTCATCGTTTTATTATCCATTTTGCCCTGAATGATCTTCGTTCTAGTCCCTTGTCAATGACTCGTTTAGCCAGTCTGAGACTGGGGGTGTTTTTATTGCAGTTTTAGGTACAGTTTGTCCAAGAAATGAACAGATTTAAACTGCTTACGAATGTGGCTTAATTTGTAAAAGCTGGAAGATAGTTCAAGTATATCCTTCAAAGATGAAAACAAAACATCTGATACTGAAGCAGCTATCATCAAATTGATCTGGTTCCCTACAGTTGACACTCTGCAGTTTCTCCTGAATAGTATATAAAGGCAGGCACAAGTTGATCACATGATTCACAGCAGCAGTGTCATTACAAGTACAGCAAAAGTACATCCAGCTGTGCCAAATGTACTTTGCACCTGATGAGACCAGTGCAGTGTACTCCCTCCGTCCCTAAATGTCTGTCGCTTTACGCTTCCCGAGAAACAACTTTAATTAAATATATATTAAAAATATTAATATTTATGGTATATAATTAGTATCATTGGAAAGGTCTTTGAATCTAGTTTTTTAATAAATTTATTTGGAGATACAAATGTTGCACGTATTTTATACAAACCGAGTCAAACTTGCGGGCACAAAAACCGGAAACAACACACAATTGGGGATAGAGGGAGTAGCTCATCGTGCCATTGTCAACGAAGCCCTCTTGCAATAACCAACGGCAAAAATATGTCTCGAGGCTCTGAGCCAGCTGCACGGAGGAATCTCTTGGATGATGCATGACCAAGATACAAAACACCGGAACAACATCACGGGATGCTTTGCTCTGGCCTCTGGTGAAGATCTGCTCCCAAATGGAGATCTTAACAAGAGCAATCACTTCAACACCACCGATTTATGTCGTATGGCGAGCAGGTTAACAATGTCAGAATCATATGATGAGCAGGTTAATCATGTCAGGATCATTGATCGGCAGGTTAATGATGCCAGAATCATTGGTCCTGAAACAATGGACAGCTTATGTTCACTGGTCTCTTCTGTCCAGTACTAAGACAGTCTGAATATATATTTATTAATCGATGCCTCTGAAGATCTCTGCAGTTTTTTGTTGCACGAGGGGGCTGCCTGTCATGGACTGGTCGGCCCCCGGCAGTGCTCGTCGGTGGGGGGGATGAAGCTTCTTCTTCCTCCGTGCTGGTTTGATTCTGTCGATCCCCGTGTAAATCATTCCTGATAAGTTGACATTATGGTCCCATGCGTGCGTGTCAGCCTGCTGTTTACAGCTGTCTTGTGCATGCAACGGTCCTGATTAGTCTTTAACCCCAATTGCATCCAATCCAGAAAGGGCTTCTTAGATTAGAGATTGAATCTAGGAAAGGGAACGGCTGGAGGATCATTCAGACTCCGCATTGTCTCTTCTTCCTTGATGTTTTCTCTGTACAACAATGGCTTTAGATGTTATAGATCATCATGTTCTGATTTCTGCTGCAGATGCACCTTTTCTATTACTTATTAGTGCAATTGCTCCTTTGCAAGTGTCAGGTAAATGAGTTGTTAATCTGACTACTACTGAAAACTGAAAACCAAAAACTCTGCCAAACCAAAAACTGAACAACAAAGCATTGGAGATTGGAAACGGAGAGTGATTTGCGCTTGTTTTGGCGTGCATTCTCCAGACAAAGCAACCAGTCAGAATCTTCTTACCTTACCTCCTGTCCTGTCCTATGAATGCAGAGGAGGTAAAATGGCATCTTTAGAAGGCGACGAATTCAACAATGGCGTCCCGCCTGCAGCGCGGCACCTGTTATCTACAAACTGGCGCTGTACCTCCAATGCTTGCTCCCTGCAAGACACAGGCAAATTATATTCTGAACAGCCTCATATAAAATCGAGCTGCTGTTGAAATCCTGTCTGGTGATTCCTCCACACATGCGGTGGCATGGATGCTCGTTTGTACAATATACAAATTGGAAGCATCTTCGCCGATCACATGGTCATAGGTTAACGGCACTACCCTATTACTACAAGAAGAAGACGCTGGAAATTCAGTCATTTTGTGTCCCCATAAAAGGTATTGTCTTTCCATCATCATATATATTCTAGTGCTTCTGAACTCAAGGTGAAGGGAAGCAAAATACTGCAGTTGCTCCTTCATTCCTATTAATTTGTGCACACAAAGTGTTCGATCCCAGGCACGGGCCGGCTAGAGGACAGGGGAAAACGGGGTCGACAAAAGTAACACTGCTTTGCTTCCTTGAGTTCACTTTACTTTTGAAGTTGAACCAAGAAATACATCAGCTACTGATACCAAGAAAATTTGCCCCTTTCTGATGCTACAACAGCTCCTCATCCGCAGGCACTTCCTCAGCCATTCTCAAGGTGTGCCGGCCGCATGCTGCGTTTCACCTTCCAGGAACCCGCGCAAGCGAGCTCATCGTCAACTGCTGGGCAGAACACAAGGCCCTGCAAGGTGCGAGCTGTAGGCGGCGGCTGCTGCTTCCAAGGCTCCCTCCACCTGGACACAGTTGTAGCCTGCCTCGGAGCTTGACTTGAGGAATCTGGACGCCGAGCTGCTGCTGCTGCTGCTGACGCAGATGCAGATGCAGTGCTGGCGTGCGTGCTGCTCCTTCTTCGATCTTCCTAGCTCCAGGTAACATTCCAGTCAGAGGCGTCCATCCAACCAGATGTCAGTCGCTGATGCACTCCGAGCATCCACCTCAGAGTTGACCGCTGAGTGCCGGCTGGCCCCCATCATTTTTCTAGAGCCACCAGCAGCCATGAGGTAGACTGATCATGCAATGCAACTGAGAAATCAAGATCCATAAAGGGTGGGGGTGGGTGCGTGCATGGCCATGCGGCCTCCGCCCAGCCCAACACCCCCACCTTTGTTTAATCAGCCAACGGATCATTGGGCAGCGATCAAGCTCAACTGGCATGGCCATCTCCTATATAACGGCCCTCCCAGCCATGGCCATGGCCTCCCCAGCACATCATCAACAAGGCATCCACATCCACTACTAGCGAGCGAGAGAGCTCCTGCACTTCTGCAGCACAGCTCTCCTATACAGTTCATCGATCATCTCGCTTGAGCTCTCATCTCTCTCAGAGTCATAATCAGCTATCTGAAGCATGCCTCGGTTCTTCCTCTTCTGCTTGGTGTCCAGCCAGCTGGCCGCGACCGCGGTCACGGCGCGGCCGTTCGCCACCGTTCCCCTGGACGGCGGCGCAACGAGCAGCGTAGCTGCATACGCTCCTTATTCTGCTCCCGCCGTCGCCCTGCACGCGCACTCCCTGCTGGAGGAGTCCAGGTTCGCCGGATCGCCGCTGAGCTCGCACCACGCGGGCCACAGACCCTTCGACCGGACGTTCGCCGGCGGCAAGATCATAGTGGCGGGGCTCGCCGCAGCCGTCGTCGTCGCCATCTTCTGCTACATCCGCATCACGAGGAAGAAGAACGTCGTGGAGCCAAAAGTCTGATGAATTTATAGATAGACAGACCTGACTCTCTCTACATGTGGACTCTCGTGATTTCTGAAACCCCTTTCTATTCTACAGACTACAGAGTGAGCATATACGAGAAGAAAGAAACAAGTGTAACCTCCTAGATTTGCTGTAATATATAATTGTGATGATGGATAGATGCAATTCACCTCCTTCACAGTTCACACCCAATGTTACTTCTATCTATCCATCGCTAAATCAATCATGCCCATGGAAAAAGGTGCCTTTTCTCTTTAAAAAAATGTGCTTTCTGAGGATATCAATTCGGCTCTGCTTGGGAACAGAGCAGTTGTTCTTGAGCTGAATCGGCCTTGGTTCTTGAGCTGGACGGTGAATCGGTGATGAGTTGCTGTCCTATAAAACCTATAAAGATGGTTCTTCTCTGATCTGTGATTCTGGGGACAGAGAGTAAATGCAGGCATGTGTGATCTGTTGTCTGCCGAGGAAAAAAATAAAAATAAAATGCTAGCTGCGTACGAGCAAAGCCCTAAGATTTAGCCAACAAGTGGATCGCGCCACTCCGAGTTTCTCTTCTGTCTCCAAGTTTTCGTGGCAATCAGATATTCAGATTTGCCTTTGTTCATTCATTATCTAGAAACGATTTGTCTGGGATTAGCCGGTCGAAATTAGTTTGCCCCATTGGTGCTGGTAACACAACGTCCAGAGATCAGTTCAAGAAAAACTGCATCATCAATGCTGCAGTATCTCTATGAGTATGACGAACACGTACACAGCATCTCTTGAGCCTCAGCATGTGCAGTGATTATCATCATGCCTTCTTGCAATGTTCCATTCACCGGCCGATCCTGGATGGCCATAATATCGTATGCATGCATGCATGGACGACGCACCTACCTTCTTGAGCTGATCGGTTTCTGGTGACGACTGACGAGGACGAACTGTATCAGCAGATAGTACACGCGATCGATCTCGGTTCAGTCAAGAGTCAGGCCACTTTCTCTTTCGGTTGGCGTAAGAGCACCCATAGTGTATCGCACCGGCCTCGGTCCTACGAAATGACGTGACTTCATCTGGTAACTGGGCCACAGTGTGTAGAACCCAGCCCGGATCGATAGATGGGACCCGCGGTGGGGAAAAGTCATCATCTCTCAACCGTTCGCTTCTTTCGTTGTATTTCTTTTTTCGCTGGGAGCGGGTTCGATACAAAGAACTCGGGTCTCTATCGACTCATCCTCGCAGTGTATCAACCCAGGTACGAGGCGCGCATTCATTGCATCGAACTAGCCTCGACCCCCACACTGCTGATGCTCTAACAGATCCTTGTCACGTTGTGTGCTAATAACTGATCGAACATGTGAGCTGCTGCTAGCTTTTCCTTACATCCAGCATCATCGGTTACAGTACAGGTTACTTTACTTTTGTTGGCTTCAGAACGAAGCAAGTAATAATGCCCTTAATTACATCGCCACACGAATTCAACGGATAATCACGTACCTGCCTGCAATTGATTTTTAGTGTACTCCCTCTGTCATGTAATACAGTGCATTATAGGAATTTTAAGATAAATTAAGAGAGAGCATAAAATACGTATGTACCATTATTTTATTTCCTAATAAGACATTATCACGAACATAATTAATGATGATTGATTGATAAATAAAAAGTGTTTAATGTAAACTGGCTTTTGTCCTCTAGAATGCACTATATTTGAGGATAATTTTCGAATCCTAGAATGCACTGTATTACAGGACAGAGAGTGCATATGTCAGAACAGAACACGCATGCTTGTCTGCACCAGCAGCAAGACGAAGAGACGATGCGACTGTGGCGTACTGGCAATGTGTGTTGAGTCTTGAGTGTGTGCAACCAACGTAATCTCTCTAAGAAAAAAAATTCTTTGTAGTTCTCTTTTGATGAAAGATACCTCAGTTTTATCCTCTCTCTATCTCCCCCACCCCAATTTAAGCCCTCAAAGGATACAGACAGTTCATAGAAACATTTATGTGATTACGTCGGTGGATGAACATGCTGGATTTACACAACAGCGGGTATTACTTTCTGCAGCTAGAAGTACATTGTGGGGTGTCAATATGAAAACACAGTATTGGCCTTCAAGAAGTTTCACTCAAATGCTTATTAGGATTCAGATCGTGCCCTTGATTATCTCTTCATAACGAATCTGCAGGGAAGCTCCGGCCAACGAACGTGGCCACGTCGCCTGCAGTTCATGGCCATCGGATCGGGCGTGTGGACAGCCCAGATCGGGCGAAACACGGTCTTTTTTCAAAAAAAGCCCTTCTATTTAGTTAAAATCAACCCGCACTCCAAGGCAGCTCGGAGGCCCCTCTGTATATTTTACGAAAACCCCCTTTGATTACATCTTTTTCTTTTGTGAATAAAGTTGTTGAAACTTTAAAAATTCATATTAAATCACAGAAAATCATAAAATAGAAAATCAAGTTAATCTAGAATGCTCATGAGTAGATCTATGTAGTGCATCCATAATATGACATGTTTTAGTAGAAAGTTTTTTCTATAATTTTTTACCTGTGTTTTTTTAGGGATAAAATCAGATAACATGTTTTAGTAAAAAGTTATTTCTATAAATTTTTACCTATGCTTTTTAGGGTAAAATCATATCAACAGTTATTACAGCAATGCGTCATTTCTAATACTAAACCTACTTTCATAAACAAAGTACCAAAACAATCTAAGATCCTATTTTACTATAAAAAAATGTTCTCCTACGTCTTAAAGAAAATACCATCATAGCTATGTATAGCCAAATTTCATGTTTCGAGGTCAAATTCTCCTCGTTTCACAATTACATTAACCTTTCGGCTACTTATGCTCCTCCCTCATTAGTAAATAATTTAACCCCTTCTTTCTCCACGATAAATATAGTCAAAAAGATACGATAGAGTCTCCAAAATTTATAAAAAGTACAACAACAGGCTGCAAACCATGACATATATATATATATATAGCTGCCTACATACAATTATTTTTAATGTATAAATGAAATAAAGTCTGTATCAAATATAATACTAATATTTCTTAATTCCATTTTGAAACAATTACTTGCTTGCAATGGAAAATATATCACGGGTCCTATAGGCGCGCCAAATGCACGCTACCTTTCTAGTATTATACAGATTTAGGTATTTTTTGGTAGGGCTTTAGCTCCGTGCCAAATTTGAAGTTTCTAAACCTAAAACAAACTTATTCGTTTAGACAAGAATTTTTTGAAAACAAAATGACTCAATAAATAGGCTGCTCACATGCGCCTCATCTGCTCAGCCCAATAAAGAAGGATTTGCTACTTCTCGGCCCAAAGGTGGAAGGACCACTCCATGGGCTGGCGAATTGACTGGTCTGTCATGGCTTTGACTCTAGTGGCAGGCCGGCAGCTTCTGCGTGAATGAGCCCAAAAATTCGTACTACCTTCGTCCCATAAAGAATGTAACCCTAGCTTTCCGAGGAGTCAAAGATTCTTAACTTTAACTAAATAAAAATATATTGATGTTTATGATGTGTAATGAGTATAGTTGGATTAGTTATAAAATATAGTTTTATAATAAACTTAATTAGAGATTAAAATATAGATAACATCATCTATAAACTTGGTCAAACTTAAAGATTCTTTGACTCATCGGGAATTGGGATTTACATGTTTTTTAGGACAGAGGGAGTACCAAACACTTTAAAGAGAAAAAAATTCATTTTCTGATGAATAATAGACAAGTTGGAGCCACTTTAAGATATGGAGAAGCTGCAATTTGTGACTTCTTAGACACTCCGACTCCTTCGAAACACTAATTTAAGGAGGAGCCATGTCAAACAACGCGTCTACTCTTAGAGAATGCCTTACCAAGGAGTTAAACAATTATAGTTTTAACCACCTCTATTCTATAGAAAAAGTAATAACTTTTTTTGTGTAAATAAGCATTATTAAAATGTTTATGAAATATATCTTTGTAGTATATCTATTTGAAAACATAAATATTAATACTTTTCTTATAAAATAGATCAAATTTAAGAAAGTCCTATACCTAAAACTTTTTTGGGATCGAGTAATAAACTACCATGTGATAAGTTCACAATTAAATACTTTCTTCGTCCTAAAATAAGTTACCATCCCATTATCGAGAAGTTATTTTTTAAGTTTAACTAAATGTATAAAAAATTATATCAATTTTTCTATTTTTATAAGTTTATTTTGAAAATATATTCCATAACTAATCTAACAATACTTATTATACATAATAAATATTAAATATTATTTAATATACATTTAATTAAACTTAAAAAGTTTGACTTTTTGATAAGACGTTTTGGGTTTTTTAATATGTTACTTTTTCTATACACTCAGGGCCTGTTTAGTTTTCAAAATTTTGCAAAATTTTTAAGATTCTCCGTCACATCGAATCTTTGGACGCATGCACGAAGCATTAAATATAGATAAAAAATAAAAACTAATTACACAGTTTAGACGAAATTCACGAGACGAATATTTTAAGCCTAATTAGATCATGATTGGACACTAATTATCAAATAACAACGAAAGTGCTACAGTACCATTTTCTAAAAAAACGTGCCTTAGATACAATGCATATATAGCTAACATTTTGTATATATCTATAGAAAAGCTAAAATGTTTATAATTTGAAACGGAGTAATCCTCGATTCCGGCATCTTTGTCTTGCATCTCAAGAAGGTGCGAGCCTCGCAGTATAGTACTAGAAGCAACTAAGCTCCAGTTTAGTTACTCAAAAATTTTGCAAAATTTTTCAGATTCCCCGTCACATCGAATCTTTAGACACATGCATGAAGCATTAAATATAGATAAAAAAATATAACTAATTACACAGTTTAGACGAAATTCACGAGACGAATCTTTTAAGCCTAGTTAGTCCATGATTGGATAATATTTGTCAAATAACAACGAATTTGCTAAATTTTTCGGAACTAAACAGGCCCTAAAGCCCATCTGTCAGGTCAGATGGGACAAAGGCGCGCCGAGTAGTCGAGCGGCGCGGCGTGACTTTTGACTTTTCCGGTTCTCCCCCAAACACCCGAGGACCCCAAACCCACCGACCGCCGCCTAGGCTTCCCCTCTCCCGCTCCTCCTCCGGCCACCGAGGTCGATCCCGAGCCCCCGCCACAGCGCCGCAGCGGCACGATGGTGACCGACGCCGCGGCGATGGCCGTCGTGAGGGCGGCGCGCCCGGCCCTCCGCGGCGCCCATGACGGCGTCGCATTCGCCGCCCACGCTGCCTTCCTCGCCGCTGGGTACTCGCTCTGCGCCGTCGGCCCTGCCGCGCTCGCCGACCCCTCGCCCTCAGGTGCGTGCGCTCCTCCCTGGCTCCCCTGTTTTGAGACTTCGTCTGTTGGTTAGGTTACCGGACCCCAAAAACATTAGGGTTCACATTTAGGCTGGTCTGTTCATTAGGGTTCACATTTAGGCTGGTCTGTTCACTCTGTTGGACGTGTTTGGTTGATTCATTCGATAAGTGATGGGCAGATTTTGACGTATGGACAGTACCTCATTGTCTAGGTTTTATGGCGCGATGTAATCAAACTTGTAGCGTAGAATATGATACTTGATCCCAGAATCCCAGATTCACTTCTTTGTCTTGAATCTGATGAACACGTTGCTTGTAGAGAGTTTATATGAATTGTATGTAATTGGTTCAGTTCCTTGCAAAGAGCTCAATGTAGTTCTGTCTGGTGATAGCAGGTTCAGTCTTAGAGAATAGAGGGATAAACCATGAGTAGTCAGGGTTTTTAAAATCGCTAGACAATGGGGAATTCATGTTTATGAGTCTGCTTGCGTTTCTATGATTAAGGTGCTACTCCTAATTCAGAAGTCAGTTTTGAGTTTTCGATCTGTAAATTTTCTTAATTACAGGTGATGAGGAGGTGGGTATTGATGGTTGGAACAGCATGGAGAACTGTTACGCCTTTTTGTACAGCAAGGAGGAGAAGGGCAAGAAGAAAAGGGTACTAGTGAAATGTGTGGTGATCGGTGAAGTACTTGCAATTGATGTCTTGGATCTTGAGGCACAAGATAAGGGCCCTTATAATATCCAGATTAAGTACGTTTGGATCCTTCAACTAATTTATTTTTGCAACATTGTTTGGTTTCAGTTTCTATGATTTATTAGCATAGCATATTTATCAACGAGTAATAAGAGCACTAGGATAGGAATAGTTATGGTCGTGGACAAGTGTCATGTTCTGGTGCTCATACCAACCAGAAGCATGGTTTGTGCAATCGTACTTACACGCCATGTCTACTAGGAAACATTATTGTATCATGTGGTTCTACTTTGAAAATATCATCTCTGCAGTTTTGATCTTGATTTAGCAGTGGATGGTACAATCTAGGCTCTTCTATTACTTTAAAAGGACCGCATATGATGCAATAAGAATTAAGAAACTTGACTTATTCTCTATCTTTTATAAGGAAATACGAATGTAGTGTAATGGTAATCTACTTCGTACTTTGCAGAAATTTATAGAAATATATTGACATACTTGTTTAATTGACTCTTCCCTATCCCCTTTTTTTGTTGAGGTTTTCTTTACTCATCTGAATTGTCCAGTTTTATAGCCTCAAGTTTTAACATGATTCCTTATATGTAGCGTGAAAGATTTCTTTGTCGAAGAGCAGCCAAAGAATTATGGGGATATGTACAAGAATTTTGCAACCTTCATTGAGACTGTGAACTCAAATGTGTTGTGCAAATTGGATGGAGACGATTCTGCTGCTGAGGCTGCTAAGAGTGCTGCTTCCAAGAACTCTGATGCTGAGAGAAGTTCATCAATCCAGAGGTATCATTATATTCCTTTTTTTTGGCAATACTGTAGTCACAGGAAACGGGGGTGAAGGCATCGACCTTTGACCCAAGAACATCAACCCGACCTGGGTACGCAATGTCATTTTCGACCCCGCCGTGTAAAAACTCCTCGCAAGTAGCGTACCACTTTCCTTTTCCTCGACCATGTCAGTATGGGAACTTTGTGACAATGAACAATACTCTCCCACCATCTATCTTCTAGGTTACATAGGAGCAACTTTACCTTGCTATTTTTCTTCCTTAGTGTCGATATCTTAAATCATCAATTGTTGGAAATTAAGGTTAGTAATTGGTCAAGTCTGCAGATTCTTTTTTTTTGTTCTCATAGTTATTTGAATATTTTTTTTCTCTCAAACATGCTGGAGAAATTTGTATCTTCTATATTATTAAAGTTTTCTTGAATATAAAATTTAATTGTGCAATTGGTCTCATGCTCTTGTATTTTTCTAATCCAGTACTCTTGTTTTTCCAGCTCTGAAGATACAGGTCCTAGAACTGCTGACCCTTCCGGGTATGGTCCCCAGACAACATCATCCCTTTTCTTTTGCATGTATACATCTTTAATATTTTCCTCCAGCTCTTGTTGTGAATTGGGGCGATTGATCCGCTGTACCTTTTTAGGCCCCGTTTGAATCCATTGATTCTGAGAATCCAGATAGAAAAAAAATCCTAGAATCCTAGTATCTTATCCAAACGGTCTAGATTTAGAGGGATTTTAACTCAGATTTTTAGAATCTTGAAATCCAATAAAACTGTTGTGATTCTTTTTATCCGGATTCTTAGGATCTGATGGGATTCAAACGGCTTCTTAGTTTCATCAAAATTTGGCCAATTTTTTGTTCCTGTTGTTTGTTATGTAATTGCCTTGTAAATGTATATTTATGTTCCCAGATACACTGAAGCAGTAGTTCATATATAGAGGACCATGCACAGTATTGTATTTTCTTGTGGGGCTGTAGCTAATCAGTTTCTATTTTATATGTTGTGATGCAGCCTAATTTATCCTCCAATAGCACCACTTGGTTCTGATGATCTCTACCCTGGACCTGGTGCAGGCTTCTACCCTCACAGGTATGTCTTCAACCATGAAATGAAAGCTCGTGTAAAACTTGGAAGGAATTGATAGCTTTATTTGTTTTGTGTTTACAGTGGTACTGGGAGTGGTGGCAGCATGCACGTTGGTAATATTACATCTATTAAACACTGTCCAGTTTTTGTTGTTATGTTTGTGCATGTCTACAGCCAAGGCTTAATGATTATTTTGGCGCAACAGGTCCTAATGATCCACGCTTCTTTCCTTCTAATCCCTTCAATGCCCCATTTGGTGGCCCTGGGTATGTTCTGCTTTTGTTTCACTAAATTTGTCATTTCAAGATCTCTTTGTGAGGTACTATTTTTGTTATAGTTCTTAATAAAAATGAATGTTTGAAACAGGAGTGTTCCACCAGGTGGTCGCTATGATCCAATTGGCCCACCTGGTGTTCCAGGGTTTGAGCCATCTAGCTTTGTTAGGTACGTTAATCATTGCTAGCATTTTCGTTGGATTCTTTCCCATTTATAAGGTTTTTCATCGAGATGGCCTATTTTCTAACTCAGTGCTGTTTTACAACCTGTCAATAATTAACTTAACGGCTCTCGAAATACGCTTTTCCTAGTGCAGCATCCTGTTGTACATTAGATTATTGACATCCTATATAAATACATATTCTCCCTGATCACCTTGGAAGATTAAGTGATATTCAATTGAAACTGTCAATGCTCATCGGCATGCCCATTTGATTGCGGAATCAGCAGCAGACTTCTAAACCTGGTGATAGCTAAATATACTGTTTGTTTGACTGTTGATGTAGGCGTCCAAGGCGGCCTCCAGGTGGGAGCACCCACCCAGACCTCGAGTTCTTCCAGCAAGGCCCTGACTTCTGAGACTCACATCGCACAGAGGCCGGACGTCGTTCTACCCTCACGAAATAACATAGCATGTTTAAAATGCTGAGCCCTGAGCTAGATATCCGGCTTGGTGTGATTGCAACTGCTGTATCGTGGATAGTCAGTGCACGTTGGCTGTAAAGATGGATGTGAACATCTGTGTATTTACCCTAACCATCCTTTGTCATAGCCTTAATGTAATATGCTTTTGTGTATATATCGGGTACCGGAACTGAAAGCGAAACTTGTCGACAAGTATTGTGAAAGCGTGCGAAGGAAAAAGGGGAGAGGTGCATCCTCTGTCGCTTCTGGCTGCTGCATCTCGAGTCAGGGAATATCCCGGGAGAAAATTGGGTCACGTTTAGATTGCAAAAAAATTTAACCTGATAAATAATATCACTTTCGTCTTATTTGGTAAATATTGTCTAATCATGAACTAACTAGGCTTAAAAGATTCATCCAGTGATTTTTAACTAAACTGTATAATTAATTATTTTTTTACCTATATTTACTATTTCATGTATGAATCTAAAAATTAATGTGACGAAGAAATAGTGAAAAAATACTAACTTTTAGCCGCATCTAAATAAGGCCTTGGTGCCGTGCAGGTCCAGGGGTTAGTTGGTTAGCTAGTGCCCGATGGGGCTGCCCGCTGCCGGCGTACAGGCATTACTAGTAGTTTTCTGTTGTGACGTGGTCGTGGTGCCGTGTGGTGCAGACCTGCGATGTCGAGGCTTTTGGATCTTTTCCGCGGCCCGCCCCTGGTGCCCATCATGCGTCTCGCCCCCGCCGCGCTTTTGCTTCACCTGGTACGCTTTACTTTTGCCGTGTGTTTGGTTTTGGGTTGGGTGGGTTGGGTTGGATCCAACCTAGTTTTTGAGGACGGAGCCAACCCGTCCAGTGTTTGGTTGTACTTCTGATTTTGGGGATGGAACTAACCCGTTCAGTGTTTGGTTGAAGGAAGTTGAATGAAAACACGGGTTGATCTAAGCCAACCCGGCTGGAGCGGCTCCGTCCCTCAGATTTGGAGGGACGGAGCCAACCCGCATCTGAGAGGAATATTCCACCCTGGAGCCAACCCAACCCTCTCATCCTCCAACCAAACAGCCACGGGAACGGGTTCGCTCCGACCCGGCTCGCCCCGCTCTCCAACCAAACACACGGTTGGGGTACGAGCAGTAGCAAGTTTATACGGAACCAGGCCTGGTTTAGATACCCAAATTCATCCTTAAATTCTACTATGCAAAAAAAATTCTCCATCACATCAAAATGCCGACACATATATAGAGTACTAAATGTAGATAAAATCAAAAACTAATTGCATAATTTTATTGTACTTTGCGAGATGAATATTTTAAGCCTAATTAATCAATGTTTGAACAATTATTAACAAATAAAAATAAAATTGCTACAGTACAGTACAGTAAATCAGGACTCCCCGAATCGGTCACCTAAACATGACCCAGTGATACTAGACGAGACGTGAGTGAATTCGCATGGCATGGCATGCCACGTTATCCGGGCGCCCTGCTGGTTTTGGTCCGAGGTCCAGCGCCATGATGTGGTCCGCCGGCAGCGGCGGGCAGAATTATTTAGTGCGCCTATGCGCGTGCCATTAAAGTCCTTACACCATCCGCAGTGGTACTCTAAAACGATACTCTAAAATTTTAAAATATAAATATAGAGTAAAAACTGCTGCACTGGATACTCTAAAACGATACTCTATACTTTCTCTCACTCTATATTTAGAGTGATACAGTACTTACTCTATACTTTATAGTGACGGCCCCACTAGTTAAACAAAGGAAAAAATGCTATAACTCACAAACCAAAAATCCAAATTAAATTTCGATTGCACCATTAAATCCGTCTCAATAAATCCGTCAAAACTAGATCACACATGGATATATTTAGATAAAGTGACAAGTGGATCCCACAGTGGATAGAGTAGATAAAGGATGATATAGAGGATGGATGAGTGCGGGAGAATTGAATATATAGGAGAGAATCTTGCTGACTAGGACGTATAGAGGATGAATACAGAGGTCCATGAGTGTAGGTAGTCTTATACACGCCGTATCAATAAGGCAAAGGAGCAGGATTAGCATCATCCCCCCACTTGCTATGCTTCTACAAAACATCTGCAAATGGGTGCAAATGTAGTAAGAGTATCTCCAGCAGTCCCCTAATACAACTCTCCTAATAAAATGGTATTGGGTAGCCTAATATCATTTTCTAGATTTATTGAAAAAGTTGCTACAGTAGTGCCCTAATATATCTCCCTCAATACATATAAAAGGTGGGTCTCACAGGAGTGTAAGAGAAAATATGGCTGAAAAGTGACTGAAAGCATCTAGGCCCCGGTGTTGGTTTCGGCAATTGATGACAACACATTATTACCATGACTAACGTGTGTTTTGCAGAAACGTTGGTAAGTTAGGTCATGGAGATGATAACTGCTTTGGGCAATATGGTATTCATATCCCTTGATGGAAATCGTTTCAGTTTTCAAAGGATCAACGACAAGATTAAGGACGGTTAGTTCCGGATGTCAAGGTGTTGAGTTACATCTGGAATAGTCGTTAGGATCTTTGTTTCTTCCTTTGACCGTACTATAAAGGGGGGCATGAGCGAGTAACTTGACCTAGTTGAGTCTTCTGTTTAGGTGTGGTGCACACTTATCAAACTTAGCACTAGGTAGCTCTAGAAAAGCTCAGAGTTTAGTTGGAAGCAACTTGGTTCAAGTTGCGTCGCGTTTAGAAGTCTTTTGAGCAGTTTACCCTTGACTGGACGCGGTCCTGATCATGACCGGATGCGTCCGGTTAGTACTAACAAGACAGTGCGGGTTTAACTGATCGACCGGACGCGGTCCTTGAGAGGACCGGACGCGGTGGTCAGTCTGACACGTGTTCCAGAGGGTAAACAGTGTAATCGGACGCGACTGTGAAGTGATCGGTGCGTCCGGTCACGTTCCAGTAAGGTCCCGAGCTGACCTGACGCGTCCGGTCAGCTATGATCGGACGCGATCGAGCGTCAGATCAGTTTCCAGTAAGGTTCTTGCATGATCGGACGCGTCCGGTCATCCCTGATCGGCATGTCCAATCATCTCAGATCGGCGCGTCCGGTCACTCAGCGTAACTTTCGGTTTCCGACCGTTACACCTGACCGGCGCGTCCGGTCATGTCGACCGGCGCGTCCGGTCAGTGCGCGTTTTGCTGATTCGACAGATAACGGTTGGATTTATCTGAGGGGTGTATAAATACATCCTCTCCACCTCTTTTAGAGGTCTCTTGCTCATTTGTTTAGCTGAGAAACACCTTTGGAGTGCAAGGGAGTGCAAGAGCCCTAGTGAGGATAGTGATTTGAGAATCAAAGTTTGAGATTCCTCTCTAGTGACAAGAGTATAGCAAGTGTGCATCCATCTTCTCATTAGGCTTGTTGTGGTCAAGTGAGAGTTCTAGCTTGTTACTCTTGGTGATCGCCATCACCTAGACGGTTTGGTGGTGATTGGGAGTTTGGTGATCATCCGACGAGATTGTGGGTGACCCAACTCAAGTTGTGAGCGGTTTTGGGTGATTCGCCACGACGGAGTGTCGAAGAATCAACCCGTAGAGAGCACTTGATCCTTGCGCGGATCAAGGGGGAGCTACACCCTTGCGCGGGTGCTCCAACGAGGACTAGTGGGGAGTGGCGACTCTCCGATACCTCGGCAAAACATCGACGTGTTCTCAACCCTTACTTTCAAGCATTTACTTTCGTGCATTACTTTCATTGCTTGTTTACTTTCCTAGAATTGCCATGCTAGTCTAGGATTAGAACTTAGGGTGCAAAACTTTTATCGGTAGAATCACAGGGAACACTAGTAGGCACTAGGGGTGAAGTTTGGCTTGTAGGATTTAATTCTTGCAATTAATTTTTAGAGAAGCCCAATTCACCCCCTCTCTTGGGCATTTTGATCCTTTCAATTGGTATCAGAGCCGTGTTGCTCTTTATTTAGGCTTCACCGCCTAGAGCAAGATGTCTAATGGGGAAGGACCACCTCCCACTTTTGAGGGAGATGATTTTCTATATTGGAAAATTCGTATGGGGGCGTACCTCGAAGCCATAAATGTTGGGTGCCTTAGAGCTGCAACCGAAGGGCTTCCTCCTATAAGGGATCCCGCCAACCCAAGTGGTGACAAGAAGAAGTACGACCGGTGGAATGCAAAGGCAAAGAATGCACTCTACCGGGGCTTAGGCAAAGATATCTTTAATCGTGTGCGTAATGCCAAAAACGCTCATGAATTGTGGGAAAATCTTTGTGCTCTCCATGAGGGAACTAAGAGTGAGCGTGAGAAACGCTATCACATTACTTTAAAGAAGATCAATTCTTTTGAGATGCTTCCCAAAGAAAGTGCTAATGAGATGTACACTCGTTTGAATGTTCTTGTCGAAGATCTCAATGCTCTTGGACTCACTCAAATGAGTCAATCGGATGTTGCAAGGAGGATCTTGAGTGTTCTTCCCGTTGAGAAGTATGGACACATTGTCACCGTACTTCACCAAAGCGATCTCTCCACCGCAACACCGACACAAGTATTGGGAAAGATCAACGCATATGAGATGTACATGCACATCACTCCGAAAGAGGGCTCATCATCTTCCAAGAAGAAAGACTTGGCCTTCAAAGCTAGCCATGAAAAGAAAAAGAAGAAGGGCCAAGCCATGATGGTGCAAGAAAGCTCAAGTGAAAGTGATATTGATGATGCATCACTTGCACTCATGGTAAGGAAGACCACCAAAATGCTAAAGAAGTTCAACAAGAGTGGCATCAAGTTCGATGGCAAGAAGAAGAAATTCTTCACAAGTAGCAAAAGGAAGCCAATATCCGAAATGGATTGCTTCAATTATGGTGAACTTGGCCACCTAGCTCATCAATGCCCGAAGCCTCCAAAAGACAAGTACAATAACAAGTACAAAGGCAAGAAAGATAATTCAAGTGATGAAGAAGATGAGAAAAGAAAGAACAAGCCATACAAAAAGAAAGATGGCAAGAAAAGAGAGTTCTACAAGAAGAAGAAGGGAGGCAAAGTTTATATTGTTGGTGATTGGCTCACCGACATTGAATCATCATGTGAGTCCTCCGGCGATGAAAGTGATAATGAAAAAGAGAAGATCGCCACACTTGTGATTGGGCCATCATTATCTTCGTCGACGTCTTTATCACCACCTTCACCGCCTTCTTTACCATCATCATCTACTTCTCACCTATGTCTAATGGCTAAGGGTGATCGAAAGGTACAAAATAGTGATAGTGATGATGATGATAGTGATAGTGATGATGAATATGATGCACCTTCTTATGATGAACTAGTAAAATTGTTGAATAAATACTCTAAAATCATAAGAAGAACTAGAAATAAAAATGATGAGCTTTAACATGAAAATGAATCTCTCTCATCTAAGCTTGAGAATGCACATAAGACTAGTGATGAACTCAAAGATCCAAATAAAACTATGTCTTCTTCTCTTAAGGAGCTCAAAACTTCTAACAAGGAGCTTAGAGATAAACATGATAAAATTGAGAAGAAGCATGGTGAACTCATCACTAGGCTAAACTTGCTAAAAGATGAATATACCGCATTGAAAATCAATTATGATACTCTTATTATTGCTAATGAGCTTGCTCTTGAGACACATGATGCTACTAACCAAGTTGTTAAGATTGATATAGCTACATCATGTGATGATTTGATTGTTGAGAACTTTGAGCAAGGCTCTAGCGGCAAAGGCAAGAGTGTGGTTGAGTCCGACAACTATGATGAGTATGTCAAGCTCAAGAGTGAGAATGAGATGCTTAAAGTTGAGAATAAGAAGTTAATGGCTCTTGAAAAGCAAGCTTCAAATGAGTCACTCATTGAAGAAAACAAGAAGCTCAAGAAAGAAAAAGAACATCTCAAAACCGGCCTAAGCAAGTTCACAAGAGGCCAACATTTACAAAGTGAGCTACTCATGAACATCGTCATGAAGATGGATAGGAGTGGCATTGGTTACTTAGCAAATCAAGAGAAGAAGGCTAAAGCTCAACAACAACAAAGCAAGTCAAATCCCAAACCAAAGAGATGTATTGAGTGTGGACAAGAAGGCCACTTTGCTCATGAGTGCAAAACTCCACCACCACAACCCTTGCCCAAGCATACTAGACCCTTTGCCTTCAATGCTCATTATATGCTTAGAAAGGACTCAAGTGGAAAGATGAAAGTCATGTTCTTGGGTCTCCCTAATAAAAATAGGCCAAAGAAAATATGGGTTGCCAAATCACTAGTTGAGAAAGTTAAGGGTCCCTCTCAAGTTTGGGTCCCTAAACAAAAGGCTTGATCTCTTGTGTGTAGGTGAACTACAAGACCGATGGATCTCATTGGGTGATTGATAGTGGTTGCACACAACACATGACCGGTGATCCTCGTATGTTCACCTCACTTGAAGAGAATGGGGTATGTCAAGACAAGATCACATTTGGGGACAATTCAAAGAGCAAAGTCAAGGGTATAGGCAAGATTGCAATATCAAATGATCACTCTCTCTCAAATGTGCTCTATGTTGCTTCATTGAGTTTCAACTTACTATCCGTTGGGCAACTTTGTGACCTTGGCTACCAATGCTTGTTTAGTCCAAATGAAGTGGTTTTTACAAAGATAGATGACAAGCAAGTGGTTTTCAAGGGCTTTAGATACAATAATATCTATCTTGTTGACTTCACCTCCGAAGATGCAAACTTGATAACATGTTTATTCACCAAAACTACACTTGGATGGCTTTGGCATAGGAGGCCTGCTCATATTGGAATGAACACTCTCAACAAGCTATCGAAGAAAGAGTTAGTGAGAGGCTTGAAGGATGTAAAGTTTGAGAAGGACAAACCTTGTAGTGCATGTCAAGCCGGCAAACAAGTTGCAAACACTCATCCAACCAAAGCCTACATATCAACATCAAGAGTACTAGAACTTCTACACATGGATTTGTTTGGTACTACAACTTACAAGAGCTTGGGTGGAAATCTCTATTGCCTAGTGATTGTGGATGACTATTCAAGATACACTTGGACTTTCTTTCTTCATGACAAATCCGAAGTGGTAAATTGCTTCAAGAAGTTTGCAAAGAGAGCTCAAAATGAATTTAAAGTCAAGATAAAGAAAATTAGAAGTGATAATGGCAAAGAGTTTGACAACACCAACATTGAAGCTTATTGTGATGAAATTGAAATCAAGCATGAAGTTTCATCAACCTACACTCCTCAACAAAATGGTGTAGTTGAGAGAAAGAACCGGACCTTGATCACTCTTGCAAGAACAATGCTAGATGAGTACAACACACCGGAGAAATTGTGGGCCGAGGCAATCAACACCACATGCTATGCTTCAAATCGCCTCTTTCTACAAAAGTTCCTTTGCAAGACCCCTTATGAGTTGCTAAATAGGAAAACGCCGGACGTCTCATTCTTCCAGGTGTTTGGTTGCAAATGCTACATCTACAAGAAGCGTCAACACCTAGGGAAGTTCCAAAGACGTTGTGATATTGGTTTTCTTGTTGGTTACTCATCAAAGTCCAAAGCATATAGAGTATTTAACCATGCCACCGGTTTGGTTAAAGAAACATATGATGTGGAATTTGATGAATCTAACGGCTCCCAAGGAACAATTGAGAATTGTGATGATGTAGGTGATAAACCATTGAGAGAGGCCATGAAGAACATGCCGGTGGGAGACATCAAGCCTAAAGATAATGAAGACGATGTACAAATTGTCAATCCACCATATTCATCATATGTGCCTCAAGATGATGACAAGAATGAGAGAGTTGAAAATGAAGATACTCATGTCTCTCATCAACAAGCCGAGGCACAAGCACAAGATGTTGATGCTCCCCATCCTACTCCTAAAATGGTTGATCGAAGAAACTCACCTCTACTTCAAGCACATCCACAAGATCTTATCATAGGGAGTCCTACAAAGGGTGTAATGACTCGATCTCAAAAGTTTACTTCTTTTGTTGAACATCACTCTTTTGTCTCTTGTCTTGAACCTAAGAATGTAAAAGAAGCTCTTCAAGATCCGGATTGGGTGAATGCCATGCATGAAGAATTGAACAACTTCGTCCGCAATCAAGTTTGGACACTTGAAGAGCATCCAAAAGGTGCAAGAGTCATTAGAACCAAGTGGGTGTTCCGCAACAAGCAAGATGATCAAGGCGTAGTAGTAAGAAACAAGGCAAAACTAGTAGCAAAAGGGTTCTCTCAAGTTGAAGGTCTTGATTTTGGAGAGACTTTTGCACCCGTTGCAAGACTTGAAGCCATTCGTATCCTTCTTGCATATGGATCACATCATGAAATGAAATTATATCAAATGGATGTGAAAAGTGCATTTTTAAATGGCTTCATAAATGAACTAGTCTATGTTGAACAACCTCCCGGGTTTGAAGACCCTAAATATCCTAATCATGTTTATAGGTTGTCCAAGGCGCTATATGGGCTCAAGCAAGCCCCTAGAGCGTGGTATGAGCGCCTCCGGGACTTTCTCATTGAGAAGGGCTTCACTATTGGGAAGGTTGACACCACACTATTCACCAAGAAGTTTAATGAAGAGATCTTCATTTGTCAAGTCTATGTTGATGATATTATCTTTGGGTCAACAAATGAAGATTATTGCAAAGAATTTGGTGAATTGATGTCAAAAGAGTTTGAGATATCAATGATTGGTGAGCTAACATTCTTCCTTGGGTTTCAAGTCAAACAAATGAGAGAAGGGATTTTTATCTCACAAGAAAAGTATACCAATGATCTTCTCAAAAGATTCAAGATGGAAGAATGCAAGCCAATCAAGACCCTAATGTCAACTAATGGACATCTCGACCTAGATGAGGGAGGTAAACCAATCGATCAAACTCTTTACCGTTCTATGATTGGTAGCTTGTTGTACCTTACCGCATCTAGGCCCGATATCATGTTTAGTGTGTGCATGTGTGCCCGCTTTCAAGCGTGCCCTAAAGAACCTCACCTAAGTGCCGTAAAAAGAATTCTAAGATATCTTAAGTATACCCCAAGCATCGGACTTTGGTACCCTAAAGGAGCTAGATTCCAACTAGTTGGCTACTCCGATTTGGATTATGCCGGTTGCAAAATTGATAGAAAAAGCACATCCGGAGGATGCCATTTGCTTGGGAGATCCTTAGTATCTTGGTCTTCTAAGAAGCAAAATAGTGTGGCTTTGTCCACCGCCGAGGCGGAATATATTGCCGTGAGGGCTTGTTGTGCACAAATCCTATATATGAAACAAACCCTCGTAGACTATGGAGTTGTTCTTAAAAAGGTGCCGCTTTTGTGTGACAATGAAAGTGCGGTTAAAATTGCTAATAATCCGGTACAACACTCTCACACCAAGCACATTGATATCCGCTACCATTTTCTAAGAGATCATGTTGCTAAAAATGATATATCACTAGAAGGTGTAAGAAGTGAAAATCAATTAGCGGATATCTTCACTAAACCTTTAGATGAGGCTACTTTTTATAGGTTGAGAAGTGAACTAAATGTGCTTGATTCTAGTAACTTTAAAAGATGAGCTTGTGTTGTCCCTTGCATTGCATTGTATTTTATGTCATGTTTATTTTTCCGCAATGCATCTAGGACTTGTCTAACACGGTTACGATAACCCTTCTTTGGAGGAGTGAAAAAGCCTAACCATGGATCAAACTTGACAAGCAACCTAGCTTTCCTTTCTTGTTTTGCATTGCATATGCATGGTTGTTGCTTTGTCGTTTCTTTTCGGTTTAGCTTTGAGTAACCTCTGTGTTCGTCCATGAATAGAGAGAGCATTTTAAGCTCCCAAGGGTTGATACACTCTATTGCATGGCCATACGTTGCTCCTCGGGTGTTTATTGAATATTTTCCTAAAAATAATACTAGGTCACTAACATCAGGTTCCAATTGGTGCTTATTTGAGTCTCTTTGAATTGGAACTTGATTGGGAGAAGTCGCGTCGAAAATTGGTTTGAAAAAGAGCGTTTAACAGCGACCGGACGCTGGACCGGACGCTGCATCGGACGCGGTTCAGCTTCACCACCGCGTCCGGTCATTCCCAAAGTTTTTCTTTGAAACCTCTAACCGGACGCTGCACCGGACGTGCCTCTGTCGACCACCGCGTCCGGTCCCGGTAACCACCACCGCGTCCGGTCATCCGTTCTAACTTTCCGGGCAATATCTAACCGGACGCTGTCAGCGTCCGATCGTGGATAATCGGACACGTCCGGTCGTTCCAGGAGCTTACTGGAATGTGACCGGACGCTGCCTCAACCGCATCCGGTCATTCGACCACCGCATCCGGTCATCACGCGAAAAATAGATCTCAACCTTTTTAACCGTATGGTTGGATCTCGTGTTTTCTCTTTTCAATCCCAAGCGGCGCCGTACTCGCCGAAATCTCCGGTCACCCGTCCTCGCCGAGCCGCCGCGCCACCACCGTCGCGTGCTCCCGCGCCGCAGCCGCCTCCGCAGTCGTCTTCGCAGCCGCGCCCGCGCCGTGCCGCAGCACCACCGTGCCCTAGCTCCACCTCATGGTCTCTCCCTGCCGCGCACGCGCCTAGCTCTGCTGTCCTCGCCCTCCGTCGCAAAAACCCTAACCCTAGCCACCCGTTTCATTCGCCAAGATTTTTCATGAGTTTTCATCTCCGCGATCGTCTCCGTCTCCGCGATCGTCTCCGTCTCCGCTAGGTGACGTCTTCTCCTTGGATTAGGGTTTACCGTCGATTTTCCGGTGAATTACTAATTCAATCGTCGATCTCTCGGTAATCAGGGTTTCGATCGCCGTCTCTGGGTAACCCTAACGTATCGAGATCGTCTTCCGCTCATCGGATCTTCGCTCGTCGAGGTAGCTATCGCGGTCCTCTCATATCTTACCTTACATGCTTGCTCCTATTAGGATCTCACTTATCTTCTAGAAAATATATGTTGCTTATAGTAGATCCATCTATTCTATCGTTTCAGTTTGTCCTGCCAGTGCTGAGTGTGTCAGGTGATCAGTTGTGAATCCGAGGCCAAGCCTGCGGATACGGATTGAGGCCAAGCCTCACAAGTGTCAGTACATCATCTACTACTTTCCAGTTTGTCTCAGTACAACCGCTTGTCAGTATGGTTCGCTGCAAGAACGCTGGTGGGGCACCTAGCGACGGGGATGACAGTTCCCCCAGGAGGACAGAGGTAGCTCGCGGGAAGCGAGTAAAGATTGCTGCCAAGAAAGAAAGAGAACTCTTACAGAGGCAGAGGTAGCTCAGGCAGTTGCAGATGCAGCAGAGGCAGCAGAGAGAGGTGGCAGGAGCAGTGGTATTCGTATTGGCGAGAGTCGCTTTCACCTTGAAGGTCGACAACTCAGTACAGAGGCCACAGAGGAGACAGTGGATATCCCTGCAGAGCAGCCTACAGAGGATCCAGAGGAGACTGAGGAGTAGACAGTTCAGGCTCCACAGCGTCGTCGCTCAGGACGTACACGAGCTCAGATCACTCCTAGACCAGAGGGTCAGCGTCATGGAGGTCGTCCACCTCCCAGGGCTAGAGGTCACCCCCTATTGAGCACTTTGACCTCAGGGGTGCTATAGCCAAACAGGTCTAGGCCCTCAGATTTGTTGAGGTCACTCGGTGGTTCCCACCTCAGTGGGATCCCCGGGCGTCAGAGGGTTTCTACACTCCTCTGCACGAGGACTTCTACAGGGCCTATGTCGACAGCGGGATTGCTTTCAGACCATAGAGAGTCTGTCGACTGGAGGCCTTAGTTGAGGTGGTTGGTGAGCAGCTTCGTCCGCATCTGTCCTTTCTGCTTGGACTATCAGATCTTCTTGGACGGACTGGAGCGTACTGCAGGACCTAGGTCAGAGAGTTTTACTTCTCACTGTGGATTGACCCAGCACATCAGTTCATTCACTTTGCTTTCAGAGGCCATGACCACAGATTATACAGCACCAGGGTACGGGAGATTCTCAGACTTCCTGCTTCAGAGACAAAGATTCATCAGCTGTGCTTCAGACAGACTGCTCCTTCGAGATGCCCTCACGACGAGACAGTGTCCCCTACTGATTTGATCCGACCCTATTTCTGTGAGCCTTTTGGCGAAGGGTCTCGACACACACCAGCTAGCCTGACACCCATAACAAGGGTCCTCGATGCTATAGTGAGGAGGACACTTCTTCCGAGGCTTGGATACAGAGAGGGCCTGACTCGCATGCAGCTGTGGGTTGTACATCACCTCGTCTCACAGACCCTGTTTGACCTTTGGGATCTGATGCTTTGTGAGATGGAGGACACCTTGGCAGAGGGCTTCAAGGGTCACAGGCAGCTACCATATGCTCACTGGATTTGCTTCATCATCAGGTCTGCCTGTGAGTTGCCTGTAGAGATTAGAGCAGAAATTTCTGATACCACCACAGCCTTTCCAGAGTATGACATCCGCCAGCTATGGGCATCAGTTACCAGAGAGCAGGCACCTGGCCCAGGACAGCGTCAGAGGCCAGAGGTATCGGAGACAGCTGCTAAGCAGGACGAGACCGTTGAGGGTCTTGCCGAGGCAGAGCTCGCAGATCTAGATGCTCAGCCAGCTGATCAAGTCGAGGATGTGGCCACTGACAGCATAGATGAGGATTATCAGCCCATCCCCCGGTACCGCTCTCCTCGGCCTCACGACCATGAGGCCGGTGGCTCTGGCTCAGCCTCCTGCTCAGATCCAGCCATGGTGGCTATACTTGAGAGGTTGACCCAGGCCCAGGAGAGACAGGAGATCCAGATGCAGCGATAGGCACAGGACTCAGCTGCAGCGTTCGCACAGATTCAGGCTCGCCAGGATGAGCTCTAGAGGCAGCAGCTCGAGTTCCAGCGACAGCAGTTCGAGATGCAGAGGCAGCAGGCAGCCACTCAGCAGCAGTACCTAGAGCTCCTGCGCCACCTTATCACTGTGAGAGTACTACCACCACCGTCTGTCCTGACTCCAGCCTTACAGGCCAGTGGACCTCAGAGTCAGGGGCAGCCGAGCTTTCAGTACACCTCTCCCCAGCAGCAGGTACCGCAGACGTTTCAGTCTCTGAACTACATGCCTATCCAGACAGGATTCACTCCACCAGCTTAGCCGGGACCTCACCTACTTTTAGGCACTGTATTCCCTGACTTCAGTGCCACATACAGTGAGCTGACTGGACAGCCGACACCGTCGCACTCTACCTTTGTGACTACCTCAGACATGTCGGCTTCAGAGACTGCTGCGTTTCCAGTGACAGGGGCCACCACTACAGACACTCTGCCATCTTCAGTTGCATCTACAGATCCTCCCACTCTTGGTGTCTTTCAGGCTCAGGCGACAGTGACTGATCCTATAGTTGCTTCTACACCTTCAGTTGCTGCACCTCCTCTACAGACCCAGATTGCTTCACTGCCACGTCCATCTACAGAGGGTCAGCCTGACAGTTCAGAGTCTGAGGAGGATACTTCACAGTTCGTGATCACTCCGCGCTCCTCAGCACCCGACACGACAGCCTTAGTTCCCCCGTCAGATCCTTATAGTAGTTTTTGGCAGTTGATGCCAAAGGGGGAGAGAGAGCGTAGATTCAGGGGGAGTGTTGATAGGGGGTTTCATTCTTATGTGTGCTACTTCATGCATCATGTTTATTTTCTCGCCCTGCATTGTGTGACTATGAGTTTGTGAGACTATGTCTTTATATTTATGTCACTTAATGGTGTTTAGCTCATAAGGTTGTGCTTCCGTGCCTTACTCCGATTTTATATGAGCTATGTTTTATGTGTACTAACTCTTCATGTTTTATCTTATGAGTACACTCAGTTGGCTTGGAACACATTAGCAATGACTAACCCCTTGTGCTTACAGCTTTATGCTTATGTGAACCAAGCATGATCGAAAACCTCAACTCATATCTTCTGAATCTAAGTGTTGTCATCAATCACCAAAAAGGGGGAGATTAAAAGCATCTAGGCCCCGGTGTTGGTTTCGGCAATTGATGACAACGCATTATTACTATGACTAACGTGTGTTTTGCAGAAACGTTGGTAAGTTAGGTCATGGAGATGATAACTGCTTTGGGCAATATGGTATTCATATCCCTTGATGGAAATCGTTTTGGTTTTCAAAGGATCAACGACAAGATTAAGGACGGTTAGTTCCGGATGTCAAGGTGTTGAGTTACATCTAGAATAGTCGTTATGATCTTTGTTTCTTCCTTTGACCGTACTATAAAGGGGGCATGAGCGAGTAGTTTGACCTAGGTAAGTCTTCTGTTTAGGTGTAGTGCACACTTGTCAAACATAGCACTAGGTAGCTCTAGAAAAGCTCAGAGTTCAGTTGGAAGCAACTTGGTTCAAGTTGCGTCGTGTTTAGAAGTCTTTTGAGCAGTTTACCCTTGACCGGACGTGGTTCTGGTCATGACCGGACGCGTCCGGTCAGTACTAACAAGACAGTGCGGGTTTAACTGATCGACCGGACGCGGTCCTTGAGAGGACCGGACGCGGTGGTCAGTCTGACACGTGTTCCAAAGGGTAAACAGTGTAATCGGACGCGACTGTGAAGTGATCGGCGCGTCCGGTCACGTTCCAGTAAGGTCCCGAGCTGACCTAACGCGTCCGGTCAGCTATGATCGGACGCGGTCGAGCGTCAGATTAGTTTCCAGTAAGGTTCTTGCATGATCGGACGCGTCTGGTCATCCCTGATCGGCGCGTCCGGTCATCTCAGATCGGCGCGTCCGATCACTCAGCGTAACTTTCGGTTTCCGACCGTTACACCTGACCGGCGCGTCCGGTCATGTCGACCGGCGTGTCCGGTCAGTGCGCGTTTTGCTGATTCGACAGATAATGGTTGGATTTGTCTGAGGGGTGTATAAATACATCCCCTCCACCTCTTTTAGAGGTTTCTTGCTTATTTGTTCAGCTGAGAAACACCTTTGGAGTGCAAGGGAGTGCAAGAGCCCTAGTGAGGATAGTGATTTGAGAATCAAAGTTTGAGATTCCTCTCTAGTGACAAGAGTATAGCAAGTGTGCATCCATCTTCTTATTAGGCTTGTTGTGGTCAAGTGAGAGTTCTAGCTTGTTACTCTTGGTGATCGCCATCACCTAGACGGTTTGGTGGTGATTGGGAGTTTGGTGATCATCCGACGAGATTGTGGGTGACCCAACTCAAGTTGTGAGCGGTTTTGGGTGATTCGCCGCGACGGAGTGTCAAAGAATTAACCCGTAGAGAGCACTTGATCCTTGCGCGGATCAAGGGGGAGCTACACCCTTGCGCGGGTGCTCCAACGAGGACTAGTGGGGAGTGGCGACTCTCCGATACCTCGGCAAAACATCGCCGTGTTCCCAACCCTTACTTTCAAGCATTTACTTTCGTGCATTACTTTCATTGCTTGTTTACTTTCCTAGAATTGCCATGCTAGTCTAGAATTGGAACTTAGGGTGCAAAACTTTTATCGGTAGAATCACAGGGAACACTAGTAGGCACTAGGGGTGAAGTTTGGCTTGTAGGATTTAATTCTTGCAATTAATTTTTAGAGAAGCCCAATTCACCCCCCTCTTGGGCATCTTGATCCTTTCAGTGACAGTTGGGATGGTCCCCATGGTATCGGGAGAGGTATCTCCTCATTTCTTTGAGGGGAGATGAGAGAAATATTGGTGGCCACCGAAAAAAGGGAGAAGTATTGGAGAACTGCTGGAGCAAGGAAAAAAACATAGTTATCCCCAATATGACAGTTTTATGGGGATATGAGAAGATATCGGAGAACTGCTGGAGATGCTCTAACCTTAGGCTGTCTCCATAAGGAGACCCAAACCCAAAATGGGTCTCCAATATAATACCTATAGGCTCTAACATAGTACTTATATAGAAGATCCATTTTGGGTGTCAGAAGAGGTATAACCTAAATCTAAGTATCCTCTCTCCTGGAGACCTATTTGTAGAAAGAGTTCTCTTTTGGGTCTTGTTGTTGGAGAAGACTAAAAATGAGTATTGAATCATTTTCCTGTAGCGCTACCCAAATGTGGGATGAGTCTTGTATATTAGGTAATGGTTGTTAGAGATAGTCTTATTCGCGCCATAATCGGCAAACCTAGAGAGGTGCTAGATGATCACTGGACTGAGGTTAGGAAGCGGAGATGTGGAGTATATATACACATCTAAATACTGTTGAGACGATATCCACATAAGATTTTTGTCACTGAATTCCCAGGCCCTATTTGGTATAGCTTCACGAGCTGTTATGATATGTTTTTTTTTGTCAAATGGATGTTTTTTCAAAATAGCTTCACCCATAAAACTTTTTTTCTCTCACAAAGAGATGGGGTGGAATGGAGTTGAAAAAAAAGTAGCTTGTTCTAGCTTCACCTAACACATGCGGTGCACAGTAGGTGAATGCCAGATTTGACTCCGCTCGCGCAGGCTCGGCGGGGGGCTCGTAGCTGCCTGGCCGTGCGGCCACCGGGGTGAGGCTAGTGAGGCTCATGGCCTCTAGGATGCTGGATGAACGGCACGCGAGTACGCGACCATGGGGGCACGCGACTCGTGAGGAAGACAATGGTCCGTGAGGAGTTGAGGAAAAAATAGAAAAAAAAACTAAGAGCACTATAGTAATTTTAGTCTTTTTTCCATCATATGAAGCTATTTACCCAAATAGGAAGACAAAAACAACTCAGCTTCATCAATAGAGATGCACATTGAGTTGAAAAAAAAAATTCACTGATGAAGCTGAGTTGTGTCAAATAGGCCCTTAAACCTCTTCTTTAGCCTGACGTCCTCCTTTAGTAGGTTACTATTTTTTTCTACTGAGAAAATATCCGCATAAGATTTCTATCACGGAATTCTTTAGACCTTTCTTTGCCTTAGCCTAACGTTCTCCTTTAATAGGTTACTATTTTTTCTGCCGACAAATAAGCATACATGCATGCATATCCAACATAAAGTTCCATCCTGTGCTTAGATTCTAACTTATGAGCAACATTCTGTGGCTACAGTATAGAGAGAAAAAAAAGCTTTGGCACCTAAAGAGATCTGGAGAGAAGAAAAATCAACAACCATATGTTCCTCCAAAGTGAACTTGTCAAAAGAAGTGATGCAAACCACCTTTTCTCTCATTAATTTTCTCCGTGCCTGTATGAACAATAGACGCAGAGGACATATTTTTCCACTCTAACCATTTAACACCGGCACAATCAATCAAGCAACGTGATATCGAAATCAATTAGGTTAAAGCAAGGAGAACATGGATGATGGGACAGGGAAAACAAAACAAAATTCACATCCCTTTCCATCCATCCATCCATGATCCACCCCCGCCTCATCATGCCTGCTCCATACCATACGCGGAGAAAATTTCCTATTTGACACCGCAAATAATGCTCCTTTCTTATTTGGCACTGAAACTAAAATTCTTTCCTATATGTCCTCCAGTTGAGTTTTTCTTTCATATTTGACATTTCCGTCAGTTCAGACAGCTAACGGTGTTAGGTCCTAGGAGAAATGTCTGTTTTACCCCTATACTGTATAACTACTGTAGGCTCCAGTAGTGCAGAATAGGGTTGATCGGTTACCTGCAGAAGGTCTTAAGCAGCATAGCATTGAACGATTTTTATATTTAAATCCTTTTTAATAAATATTTCAATATTAACCGTCCCAGAAAATAATTTGCATCCGGTAGCCCTTTTTGGTCGCGTCATTCCCAATGGCGCGACCAAATAACATAGTCGTGCCATATGCGTTGGCGTGACAAGATACGGCATATTCGACGGCGTTTCCAACATGAAAAAGTTTGTCGCGCCACCCTTGTTGGCGTGACAGTACAGTCTTGTCGCGCCACCGAGAATGGCGCGACAAGACTGAATTTTTGAAAAATCATAACTCTTCAATACGACGTCGGATGAAGATGATTTTTATATAAAAATTGTAGCTCTCGATGAGATCTACAACTTTGTAGTTTTGAGTTTTTTTGTTTGACGACGTTAAAATGCTCAAAAAAATTATATAAACTTTCAGCATCAAAAAGGGCATTTTGGTCTTTTGCTGTTGCCTTACTTAGCCAGCTAACGGTAGTTGCTAACAGAGCTGACGGAAATGTCAAATAGGAAAGAAAAACTCGAAGGGAGGACATATAGGAAAGAATTTTAGTTTCCGTGTCAAATAGGAGAAGAGCATTATTTGTCGGGTCAAATAGGAAATTTTCTCCCATACGCGACGTAGCTGGTTTCCCGTTGGCCGGATGGAGGCTTGAGCAAGCGAGCATATTGAATAATTTCCTTCTCACAAGTCACAAGTGAAAGGAATACAGCCACTTGATGGACAGGTAGAGATATGGGTACAGATAGATACCTTTCATCAAGACTTGCACACCACAGAAACAAGACATAGAAGGAACTACAACTTTTTTATATTCTTTATAATGCTATATGTATATAGCTCTACGGCCTAACCTAACCTAGCAGAATGAATAATTGCAGTAGTATATTATATTGTATGATTGTATATATATACTCATCCAAGGAAGAAGAAGCACAAGGAGCACTCAACCAACCACCAGCCAACACAAACACACATGGAGGCTGTGCTGTGCCCGGCTCACTCCTTGCTGAGCTGGCACATGCACCGACAGCTAAGGAATTTTCTCCCTGAGGAGAACAAGAATCTCTCGTAGACAAAACCACAGCCCCGGAGCCCCCAGGCCCCCCCCCCCCCCCCCCCCCCCCAATTGGCTTCTCAGCCAACTCTTTTCCTCTTCTTTTTTTCTGCGTGCTTGCTTATAACAATTGACTGACTGACTGACAAACTTAATATCACAAAGGCGTGCATGTGCATGAACAAGAGAGGAGCTTAGGCCCAAAAAAAAAAAGAACTACAAAAAGGTACCCACATCTTAGTAGATACTACATTCCAACCTCTGCAGGAAGTTGCAGTTGTTGTATTTTTTTGTTGCAGCAGCAGCAGCACTCTCTCACTCACCACAGGATTTTACAAAGCGGAAAACTGGCTCGGCATCGTCTCGGATGTTGTCTCAGAGGCCTCCTCACCTCTGCTCCTGATGCTCTATAGTGTCTGCTGCTACCTCTCGCCTCAGCCTCAGACCAGTAACACCTGCCAATAAACACCTTTGTTAGACCCCTCTTCAGGCAACAGCTGTAATTGTGATATAAAAAAACATTGCACGGAGGAGAAACTGTGGTAGGAATCTCTAAAAGGAGTGTTATGCTGCTTAGGGTTCACACCGATCATGTGAAGTTCAACCATTGGGGGAAACAAAGTGAGCTCATGTGGCACCATCTTCTGTTCCACCCTTTCCGAGCAACGGAGATGTATGTTCTTGCAAGGGTGTTCGTGTTTGCCACACCAGCTTTCCATCCATTTACCAATGGAGGTGCCAGCAGCAGAGAGAGACGCTAAGGGGACAGGTGATGAGCCGAGACACACATTCTAACATAGAAAGATAACAATCTGCAAAGGAGGGGCGCATCCAAAAGCAACCTCCCTGCCTGTAACAAACTAGGAAAAGAAGGGTTTAGGAGAGAGAAAAAATTGGATTGCTAACGAAGATTGATAGATAGGCAAAAGCCTGCATCAGGCAAAAATCTTTGCTTCAAAAGCAGAAGGCCAGGAGTGAAAGCATCTAATGCTTAATACACTCCTCTTGACACCCATGGGAGGTTGCAAGCAACTTGCCCCAAACCTCACCGCGATTATCACTGTAATCTGACCAAGTGCCTTGAGCCCAGTGACAGTGGATTCAGTCAATCGCCATAAACAACCCAGAAAGGATTTTTCGTTTTTCTAATCCAATCCAAGTAATCCTGTTAAGTACTGCCTGTGTAAGAGATTTTTCTTTTTTTTTAAAAAAAATGAACCTGAAGGGCTCAGAATTCCACTGCCAAAGCCATGACTTTGATTTCGCAGACAAATGAACGAGTTTCCTGCAGAGTTAATCGGCTGGTTCGGCTGGTGGAAAAGTCGGCTGATTTTGGCTGATTAAATAGTGTTCTGTGAGAGAGAATAAGCTGAAAACAAGCCGAATCACGACTTGCAGAACAGGGCAAATGCCCAAAAATTCAGCTGTAACTGCAGAGTTAACCCATACCCCACGACGAGAATTTACTCCTCCACAAGCTTCCAACTCCAACACGGCATGAAGTTTCAGTCTTTCCAGACTCTCTTCCCTCAGCCTCACCGAACCTAGAACGAACCGTCTTGTCAAATTGTAACTGGCGCGTCCACTGATCCAAGGAACGCGAACCGAGATCGCATTTTTTTAATGCTAATAAATCAACTCATTCTCGGAATCCAACGCAGCTGCATCTCATCGACTGGGCTGAGATTTACAACCGATTTGAAATCCAATCGACATCGAAATCAGGCTGTGTTTAGATCCAAATTTTGGAGTGCCAAAATACACTGTAGCATTTCGTTTGTATTTGGTAATAATTGTCCAACCATTGACTAATTAGGCTCAAAACGTTCGTCTCGCAGAGTACAACTAAACTGTACAATTAGTTTTTGATTTTATCCACATTTAGTACTCCATGCATGTATCGCAAGTTTGATGTGACGGGGAATCTTTTTTTGCATAGTGCACTTTTCAACTCATCTAAACACAGCCTCAGAGGATAAGTTCAATGAATTCGACTAAAACCTTCAAACGAGTGGACGGAATCTTGGGATAGATATATAATTCCATGGAGTAGACGTCCGAACAAGCACGACGAACAAACAGGCCATCTACCTACCGGCCAATCGAGAAAAGAGTATCCTAACAAATCGAGAAGCAAACCATGTACCCCGAGCAAATCTGAAACAGTGCGTGTCAGAATCTCACCTCGCCTGTCCTTCCACCTGGCGGCGGCGGTGGCGCTCATCCCGGCGGCGGCCGACGGCTTGCAGTCCGGCGGGTCCTCGAAAAGCGACCTCGAGAGGCTCTTGTGGGCCAACCCGATGTCGAACAGGATGACCCCGGGTTCCTGGTCCTGGACGAGGATGCCCTTGACGGGGAGCCAGACGAAGAGCTCCTCCTGGGAGAGGCCCTCCACGCCGCGGAGCGCGCCCTTGCTGAGGTTGCCGCGGACCACGTTGTCGAAGTAGGCCAGGTCGCCGTTGTCGTACGTGGCGTAGCACGGCGCCGACAGCCGCGCCTCCAGCAGGCCGGTCGATTCGTCCAGGGTGTACGACTCCACGCCGCGCGGGAGCAGTCCTCCGGGAAGACCGTGATCTTTGAGAAGCTGATGTATCGTGTTGCCTGCGCCGGCGAAGGAGACACCCTCCCTCGGCACGGCGCGGGAGCACAGTGCCGGCCGCGGCGCTGCGTGCAGGAGAAGCACGCACACAAGCGCAAGCACGGGAATCGGGCAGGGTAGACGCGGGAGGTTTGCCATGGGAGGGGTCCGCGGCGCGGCGGCGGGGAGGGCAGGTGTGGGGTGAGAGGAGAAGGCGGAGGCGGAGGGGAGGAGAACGAGGGGAGAGGAGGTTTTATGGGAGAAAGCAGTGGGATTTGAAACTGTGCGACAAATCTTACGGTAATGGTATGGACATATGGTTCTGCTTTTTTTTTTTGAGGTTGTTTTGTTTTTTTTATAGGATGTTGAGGTTGTTTTGGGTGTTGAATGGACCATTTTATCCGGTCTAGTAAGAAAATGGGTTTAGCAATTTGATTCATGTGTTTTTCTTAAATTCCCTAAATAATTATGGTTAGGTGCTGTCATTTGTTAATGGTACACCTAAATTAGGGGTAAGCCACAGATAATTATTTGTGGTTTCTAGTACATTGACTTGTTTGCTTTCTATATATTTTATCCATTTTTTATCTGCCACCGTCTTATTAGATTGTAATCATGCTTAGTACGTCATTTAAGCAGTTACCTACTCAAAAAAGTTTTTGTTTCGAGGGTTATGTGTTACTTTATCAGATAAATTACATGTTTTGTTTGATAATTGGTAATGAACCATTATGTGTTTGGGTGCATTCTAAGACTGCCTTGTTCATTACTCTATTTTTTTATATATATTATAAGAATCTGTCACACTAACATCTTCATCGGATGGACAAGTGGTTTTGATGGTTTCTTTGTCGTGCAACGTTGGATACATGGAATTGCATAGCAAGTCACCGATGCCGAATACATACAGCTAGGTAGCTATGAACCCAGGTATCCAGCAATAACAGACTTTATTTATAATTTTTCTTTTAAAGTATGTTCTTTCTCTTTATTTGATAATCAGCAATTGTGTTGAAAATTTGGTAATTGTGTACGATGTAAAGGCCAAAAATATTCTCTTTTCTTAAAAAATGTATTTGTATGAACAAAGTATGTCATTGTTATAAATGAAGGATCATGGGCATTTTTACTTTTTTTTGTGAAATAACAGGGGAAAAATGTATGCTGGAAAGGTGGAAGTTGATTTATGTGGAACACTGCACGTACACACACAAAAAAAACAGTACGAATTCTCAATTAAGTTATCCCCTTCATTTTAGAAAACAAAGGCCGACCAGAGAGTAAAAAACCGGCATGGATCATCTACGTTGCGTTGTGGTATGCTATAGCACATCATCTTGCTGTGCTGTTATGGCATCTCCTGGCCTATCATAGCGGCTAACTTTGGTAACTTGAACATATATAAACATGTGTTCCAGCAGAATATACTTTCTATTACTAAATGAAAGCATGTAATTTTCTGAAATCTCATCTAATTGCATGCCACATAGCAAAGGGGGTTTCTCCATGGCATTATCTCCTTTTTTTTCTCGGAAATGTGTTAGAGTTAATATTGTTTCTGGAATGCTCATCTAAGTGCATCACATATCCATTGTGATCATCTATACATGGACGCATTATTGTTGCTTGCACATGGTAGGAATGTAGGATACCATTGGGATTTTAGGATCATATCGCTTTGGCAAATTGCCAAATTATTATACATGGCCCATTGTCGGGTTACTTGATCTGTATTATTAGCAGTAGGTTTCAAGATTAGCCAAGCTTAATGATGGGATGGTTGTTCTAGAACCGATGTCATTTCTACACAATCAAATGAACAAGTTTGGTATATATTTTTCGTGCATATCCACCCAATATGTTTTGATGGTGACTCCAAAGCAGTGGCAATAATACATCTCTTTGGTTTTGGAGGCCCTGTTTTGTGCCAAAAGATTAGCAGGGAAATCTCCTGTGATCAGGGCTTTGTTGAAACTAATAATGGGATTTGCAGGATGATTAACTTACACGAGTAGCAATAGATTATACACACCATCATATTCGAAAAGACACGACTTTGGTACATTTCCTTTTCTACTACTGTTACTGTCGTATCATGGAAAGTGCAATGTACATGTCATTTTCATATCTGTGAATTTGTGCACAAAGTTACAAGCCGTACTAGCCTTGCTGCCTTGGGCCTCCCAAGTGAGTGTTAAAGAAGCAAACTACGACCCACAGTGATGGATCCAAAACGAGGGCTTCATTCAAGTTGAGCCACTTGGTACGTTTCACTGTCTATCTACGCATTTCATGTCTTGCAAGTTAATTAAATATTGATCTCCGGCCTCAAAGAAAGTAAAACGTTTTAATATTTTAGGTTGTTATATAGATCCAATTGAAGAAAAGCAAGTAGTCAGATAAAATTAAGCTTATTAATTGTTTTTATGTGTAGTTGGTAAAGTTGTGTTATTTACACCTACATCTCACTCATATATATAGTCATTTCATCCCAGATTATAAGACATTTTGGTTTGTCTAGATCCATTATTTTTATTATGTATTTAGACATAGGTGCATTATAAAAACAACCAGAAAAGACAACGTTATATTATTTGGAATGGAGGGAGTATGATATATCAAAATCATTCCACTTTTACATCGAAATTTTAGAACTGAAGAAGGCAAACATGCTCAATTGTGAATTGGATAAACTGAAAATGAAAATGCTGGACCTGACATAAGGAGCATTCAGTAATTAGTGTCCTTAAGCAAGGGTAGTCTAGTCCAATCACTAAACTCATAGCTTCCCTGTCCCCACATGCAGCACGGTCCACCATAGCAGGTGGTGGTGTATTATTGGGGTGCCATGGAATGGCATGACAAATTGTTTCTTGGTGGAGCCCCCGGCTTTGACGTTTATATATGGAGACCGTAACGGCTTGGAATCTGTCAACGACGCCTGCTGAAATCAGCATGAATAAATCAGCAAATGAATGCAGTGAGGTGGGAATAACGAGCAAATATTTTGTGAAAATAAAATATAAACAACACTTAATAGTTGGTACAAAAATAGAGCTCGAATCACCTTAGGACCAATACTCACATACTACGTATAAACATACCGTAGGAGGATAGCACAAGAAGCAACCTCTAATCCCATTAGTTTTAATTTCGACATTTGTACTAGTTGTGCACTAGTGAAATACGTTTGCGTGTACGCACCATTTTGGTCCCGGGTGGGGGGCGATGTCTCCCAGTGGAGCGAAAGAGTGAGCACATCGTAACGGAACGGGCCGACCTGCATCGGTTCTGTTTCGACGCTTCTTCCAGTCTTCCCGTTCTTCTCGAGCTCACGCTCGGTCGGCGCGGTTCCCAAGCATGAGTAAAGTCGGAACAAATTTCGGCCCGAGAGAAACAGATTACTTTGTGGCGCTAACGCAGGCCCGCTGACATATGCGGACTCAGTAAGTGGACTTGGATGTGTACACAGACAGATAAGAATAGATATTATACTTGATCTTAGCCAAAAGGCCGAGGAAGGTACACTTGGATGTACACATATGCACTCCATATATATATATATATATATATATATATATATATATATATATATATATATATATATATATATATATATATATATATATATATATATATATATATATATATATATATATATATTGCAAACAATCAAAGTTAGTAGGCATATTACCAATATATAGGCCCTGATTGTCTTATAATCCGTATTTTTAACCTTTTTTCAGTCGAAACAGTGTTTTTCTCTCACAATAAATCAGTGAACAGTACTTTCAGTAATGACTTTTCAGCGAAGCGAACGGACTCATACACTTGTAATTAGATCAGATCCGAATACAAAGGTTTAGATGTTCGGTTTCGCACAACAAGGAACGAAAGAAAAAGGAATTGACGTACCTGGTGCTCGTCGTTGGAGAAGGGCTCAAAGAAGACTAGACACTTGGTTGCGAGAAAGAGTGCCGACGGGGTGGGATAAGGGGCATGTTGTGTTAAAGTTTACGGTTAGACCTATCCTAACAGATATATTAACTGTAAAAGTATAAATACTATAAAAGATGGCAGTCCTCTCCTTAAAATGCAACTACACTATCATCCGGCAGACTCGTGGCTTCACTGCCATTCAAACAAGCTGTTAAGTCGTCTCCTAATTGCAACAAGGGTTGGCTCATATTTATAAGCCTTACACATACATGGTTCGATTCAAACTCTATCATAACGCCTAATAAAAGTAAGTCATAATATAATCGAATTGTACACATATTCAATGCATATCGAATAAACTATCTTGGTCCAAATTGTAAATTCTAGCTTTTCTAGGTACCTAAAATCCTAGATATATATATTATGTCTAGATATATATAGTAAAAGGTAGTATGTTAAAAAAAACTAGAACGACTTACCATTTAAAACAAAGGTAGTACCTTTATATGATTGTGGATAGTAAAGTGGTATTTGTTCGGAGTCAATGATTTTCTGCGGTTCTTCTTTTAAAGAAAACTTCTAATAATGTATTTTTTTTGCCGTGTGCTTTTGAAATTCTAGCAATCTAACAGAGGAGCATTGTTGTGAACTTGTAATCGTGTCGAATAGACCTCCTTCACCATGATTGTGGATAATAATGGAGGTTTCGCTATGCAAGTCTTGGGACATGCTTGATTGCTTGTAGCACTACATATATATAGTTTGCAGTACAACATTACAGCTCCTACTGCCATAAAGGAGAAGATTAAGTCTGCATGCCGTGGGCAAAAGTTAAAGTTTCCAATTATTAACCTCACTCATAGGAAGCAGTACTCAACAGCTAATCTTGCGATGGTTTGCATCTCGTCTTATGTGCTGGACATATGTGTTGTTGTCCTATTTACCTAATTAAGACAGTTTTAGTTCATCGAAAAAACATTTTTAAGTTAAACGCTCATGTACCTCTTTCAAATTTGTATATGTGTATTTTGTATCAAAATTCTTCATTCTAATAGATCAACATTTGGTTAGTCTGAAAAGAGACAATTCTTTATGTGCCACAAAACAATTTCAATCCCTTATGCACCATCTCACGTATACGACAGGGATCTCAATTGTATCTATTATATGGGGGATTATCCAGAAGCATATATGCCATTGTAGCCCCTGGTTTTCCTCTAACTTATAGCAATATTACCTCCCAGTCGGTTTTCTTTTCATGGTACTAGTTTTTTGTATATATATAACTAAATTTTTCTATTCTACATATACTGTTTTTTTCTGCTGCTTCAGCTATACCATTTCAAACCATTATTGAGATCCCAAGTCAGCAAATAAAACTTCCATAAAAAAACGACAGCAAAAGGGGGGGGAGAGAGAGAGAGGCCATCAAAGATCACATGACGGTTAATCTAGACTGCAACATGCAGTAGTTTGCTACAAGCCTACAACATGTTAACTAGGCCCTTGTTTAGATTGAAGAAAATTTCAACCCGATGAATAGTACCACTTTCGTCTTATTTGGCAAATATTGTCCAATCATGGACCAACTAGGCTCAAAAGATTCATCTCGTGATTTCCAACTAAACTGTGTAATTAGTTATTTTTTTAACCTATATTTAATACTCAATGCAAGCGGTTAAAAATTAATGTGATGGAGAGAGTGAAAAAACTTGGAACTTTGAGGCAAACTAAACAAGGCGTAGAACCAAATAAACATGCTCTGGAATCGTCCAGCTGATCCCGTGTCTGACGCAAGAACCTTCCTCTGACCGGCAAATAATGATCAGTAGGGCGCCATGCGCCGCCGCTGCTACACGCCGATGAAGCCATCCAAGTGACACCCTCCCTGTAATATTATATACACAACACAAGATGCCAAGCTGATTACTCTACATGATTAACAAAGCCATTCTAGCCCAACGGCCAGGCAAAATTGTCTAATATAATGCACAAAGCCGGGATGCTTTGAGATTAATCAATGGATCAATTAGTCTTAATCAATTGATTAACAGGTCTAATCAGTAGGGAGAGCCAGCAACCTAACCCAACATAACAACCAGCCAAGCCAAGCTAGGGTTAAGTTAGTTAACCACACGCTAGTAGACTACGAGGGTTTACGGCTGGCTCACAGCTCCAAGCATTGGCTTTTTGCTCTGATTGGATTAGCTGCTTGCTAATACTGTTCAAGCACCGCTACACGTACCAGCGGTTCGTCCGACGTACAGGTTCCAACAGCCACCGACATGCGGGCCATCTCTACATCGGTCCCGCGTGCGAGTGGCTGCCGGTATGTGGTTTGGTGAGGCTGTTGGTGCACGGAGCTGGCTCAGACAAGTGGCATGGGCCCCGGCCTCATGTGAGAACAAACTGCTTGATTTGATTTCTGTTGAGGCTAATGCCTCTGGGCTCAAATTTTCCTAATGATACGCTTTGAACATCAATCATTGAGCTCCATGAAATGAATTCCCTCTCTCTCTCTCACTAGTTTAATAAGGGGGGCCTTTTTAGCTATTCCCATCATCACGCATTCACGCCTCAGGTTAATTTGCTCTAGCTAATGCCTAACCTAATGAGAATCCAAGATCCATCCTTACCCAAATCCAATAAGCAAGGCATGCATGCTTCTGTAAATAATAATTTCCCTAGAGTTATTAGGTTGACAAGAAAATATAAAAATTTGAGGTCGCATGTTAGTTACCTCTTTTGATAATTAGTCCCAATAATAGATGTATGTATCTTAAGGCCTCCAATTGACTACCATGCATATTTTGAGGTCTAGGATTGTGGTGTATACAAGCATAGACCATGTATGAGGACTACCGTGAAAAGGCTATATTGTCTAAGGGTGGGCAAAATACCCGATACCCAATTTCCGAACCCGAATTACCCGAACCCAGACCCGAAGTACCCGAACCCGAAATACCCGATCACAATTTCGGATAGTGATCGTAAAAACCCGAAATTAGTTTGGGTAATTCGGGTAATGTTTCCCAGTACCCGAACTACCCAAATTACCCGAAATATCTCAAATATTTGCTCTTCTATTCATAATATGAAGACATGAAGTATTTCAATGCCATATAAATATATTATTTGGTATGAATTAATGTAGATTTATGCTAACTTTATAATTGATTTGTTGGTAATTGATATGAAGACATGATGTGATTTATATGACTATTGTTTATTGCTTTAAAATGGTACTTGAATTCTTCCAAAATGATTGGTTTTGTTAATTTCGGGTATATCAGGTAAAACCCGAACCCGAATTATCGGGTACCCGAAATTTCGGGTAATACTTTTTCGGGGCAAAAATCGGGTAACCATTTTTAATACCCGAATTTCCAACTACCCGAATTATCCGACCCGAATTTTTCGGGTAACCCGAATGCCCACCCTTAATATTGTCCCACTTTTGTATTAGCCATGTGGTGCTATAAGAGGTTGTTGGGTCCTGATGGCCCATTTTGGTATGTGTCCATAGAAAACGGTTAGATTACAGTAGGTGGAATGCATCATTTTATACGGGCGGCTAGAGCATTTTCATATAAAATTCCTTTTGTCAACTAGGCCAGAGGCAAGAAATAAAAATCTGAACCTTCTGAGGTTCTTGATCCACCAGTCTATCTAATTCAAGCATCAGAATTGACCATCCATTGAGTCCTCGTAAAGGAAAAAATCATTGGTTATGAAATTGATCTAAATATAATGTATCGGTGGAAGTTGGTTATGGACACATGGGATGACAAGCTTTATAGTTAATACAAAATCTTGTGATCAAATTATGTTTGGGACTACAGGAATGTGACGCCACTTGTCAACAACTATTACTATGTTGGCAGGCCCGTTGAAGATGTGTTTCTTATGTACAAAAAGGTTTATTGACTAGTACTTGCTCATGCTTGAATGCTGGGTCTTGACTTCTTTGTAAATAAACGAACCATTAGTTTTATATAGCACATTAACACTACTTTGAAATGATCAATTGCCTGCTACAAGAAAGCTTAAAATTTTCATAGGCCATGTTGTGTGGTAGGGATATTCTACGGCCAATACTAGATCACTTCGCACCATCGTGAACAAAATTAGCGTTTTTAGTAAAAAAAATATTTGCTAAATCATCGACTATTTTAAGTCACCAAAATGAGCAAGGGTCAATTTATTTTCCTTTCACCAACAGTTGCCAATGATTAGTTCTTTAAAAAAATATCGAAACCATGCCCTGCAGAGAAAAACCAGGTAGAAAACTCACGCCGTGGAGAAAAACTAGGGAGAAACCGATGGATAAGGAGCGTGGAATGACATGGTCATATGTGATAAATCCCACGGAAAATTTACCAAGCATGAATGTTTAAGGAGTTCAGATAGGAAAATGTCAGAGGCCTAGTTTTTCTTTGTTTTTTGCCCAAGTTTTTTTTCCTTGAAGTTGAATTAAGGAGCTCAACTAGAGATGCTCTAAGTTTGCCAGTAGTGGCATGCGGCATGCCCTTGTTATTAATCCATGTTCTAGTTATTAACCCATCTTCGGTTTTGTCAGGTCTCTAGCCTCTAGGACAAACAATCGCCATGTTCCACCTAATGTACAACTATGCAGGTCACTGCATTTGCAGTTTTGCACCCCCTTTTCCAATTCGGTAATGATATACAGAGGACGTCTGACTCACGCCGAACGCTCTGTATCCACTCGCTCGCCCGCATCCACTCGCTCGTCTCCTCCTCCATCTTATCCTCTCGCTCGCGCTCGCATGCCTCCTACAAGCTGCTCCGCCGCTCCGCCGCTCCAACACGCGCCGCACCCACATGCCTCCTCCCCCATGCCGGCGAGCTGCCCCTTCCTCCCTTCCTCCCTCCCCCCTCTCCCTTCCTCCCCCGCTGTGACCTCCAGCTCCTCTATGCCGCCGGAGCCGTGGGCGATGGCGACAGCTTCCGGCGAGCCGCGAGCCGCGCGCATCCCCTCCCTCCTTGCTCTCTCTCTCTCTCTCTCTCTCTTACCTCCATGTTTCCAGAGACGAGGACGACGGTGCGGTTCCGACGAGGTAGGTGGAGAGGGATCTCGATCTGAGGCCTCCCTTCCCCTCCTTCCTCCATCTAGATCTCGATCTGGTCCCTCCTCTTTGAAAGGTCTTGATGGCTAAAGGGAGGGTGAATAACCTATTAAAAATTTCTATAAAGACAAGCTAAACAAGTTTATCAATAAAACAAATAGCGAGATGCGAGTTTTGCTTAGCCTACGGGGTGTTTGCAAGCCACCTAACCAATTCACAATTCTAGTATATTTGCACTCAACCGCACAAGTCAAACCGCACAAATTAACTACAACTAAAGCTAGCTAGCTACTCAAGCTAAGAGTTACACTAACAAGCTAGCAAGGTAACTAAGAAATTAATACAAGAGAGAGTTAGGAGGGTATCACCGAGGGGCGAAGTATTGAGCCAACCAATCAATATGATCAAGAGATGAATACCACAATATACAACCACCGGGATCGATCAAACACAATAAGAATGATGACATGAAGATTTATCCCGAGGTTCACGTGCTTGCCGACACGCTAGTCCCCGTTGTGTCCCTCTTCACCACGTGGTTCGGTGGCTAATCGGTCACACACCGAGCCTCTCAAAAGGCGCCACAAGAACCTACCAAATGGTAAAAGGTTGTAATGACACGAAGCAATTTACTAATGTTGCATTTGGCGCTTCGCCGAGGTAGGCACAAACCCCTCACAATCACCGGAGGTGGCCAAGAACAATCACCAACTCTTGCCAACGCCTCCAAGCTGCTCCAAGCCGTCTAGGTGGCGGCAACCACCAAGAGAAACAAGAATCCCGCAGCAAATCAACCACCATGTGCCAACTAGATGCAATCTCGCAATGCAAATGCACTTGGATCACTCAATCTCACTTCGAATATGTAAAGAAGCAAGAGAGATGAGTGGGAGGGGAGTTGCTTAGCTCAAAGTGCTCACAAGTATGTCAAATGATCGAGAGAGAGCCTTGAGCCGGCCAACGAGTATTTATAGACGTACCCCTTCGAATAGAGCCGTTAGAAACTTAAACAGCCGAAATCGCGCTGACCAGACGCGCTGGTCCAACTGACCGGACGCGCCGGTCGCCCAACGGCTAACACGTGAAACACTGACCGGACGCGCTGGTCCAAACGACCGGACGTGCCGGTCGCCCAACGGCTAACTGCGAAGCAACGACCGGACGCGCTCATCGCGCAGACCGGACGCGCTGCGAACGACCGGACGCGCTGGTCCCGTGAATGACCGGACGCGCTGGTCGCCTGAGCAGCGCTCAACGAAACAGTGACCGGACGCGCTCAAGAAACATGACCGGACGTGACAGTGCCAGCGTCCGGTTACAGTCCAGTAAGCTCCCTGAACGACCGGACGCGTCCGATCATCAGTGACCGGACGCGCCACGCGTCCGATCATCGAACTGAAAAACACGCAGACACTGAACACTGACCGGACGTGTCCGGTCATGCAAGGACCGCGTCCGGTCACCTCTGTGACCTCCGTTCGTCTCCGTTTCTTTTTCAGACTTTTGGCGTAGTGGAAAAAAGTCGTTTTAACTTCTCGAAAACGCCTGAATCCCGCCTCGCAAGCTCGGCGGGAGGGAGAGAGGATCCCAAACCCTCTCTACCGCTCAAATTCCACCGCCTTCACAAACATGCTAACACCACCAAGTGATCTCGTCAAGTGTGAGTGTGTTAGCATTTTCACAATCATTTTTTGAGGCGATATTAGTTCTATCCAAATGCATATGATCATGAAATGCACATCTAGAGGCACTTAGGAGTTCAATAGCCGCGTTATTCCCCTCTTTATAGTATGGCTATCTATCCTATAATGTAACCACACCCACTAGGTGTCTTGGTTACTAAAACACAACCCTTAAGCATATACCTTTGCTTGATCACATAGGGTTGCGTCCAAATCCAAGTGTGGCCATCATGATCACCATGTCCATCTTGCCACCAACCTTGGAATGTACTAATCCTCATATGCTACATACAACTTAGGCATAGGATTAATACTTAGGCATTGTCACTAATTACCAACACCAAACATAGGACTTTCAATCTCCCCCTTGTTGGTAATTGGTGACAAACTTTTCACAAAGATGTTATGATAAAATTTTGATTGAACCCATGTCACATTGTCCAAGTGTATTACCATGTGTAAGAATTATGGGCATGTGATCATGAATTCAAATTAATAGCAATGGCTCCCCCTACATGTATGCCATATGTTTGGATTTTGGAAGCATACATGTTAGATAGGAAAATATAGGAGCATTGACTATCAATAGGTGCTAAGTGTTTTAGATTATAGACCTTTGAAGCATGATACCATCGGAGTAGCGATAAACACCATCTTAGCACCTTGTGTAGTTAGATTCCACTTGGAAAAACACAAACATAACTAGAAACCTCGTGAGATCAACATTATAAGCAAGGCTCTAGTACCACTTTGAAAAACATGAAGCAAGAAAAATCTAACTACTTCCTATTCATGCTAGTACCTCAATGCATCATTCAAATTATACTAGCAAGTCACCACACAAGCAATGTATCCGAGAAAACGAAATGCATAACTATGCATCATACATATGAAGTGCACATAGAAATACAACATTCATGTTTAAGAGCTTGCTCCCCCTACTTGTGTGCTCAAAATTTTAGTTGATCCCCTTCTTTTATCAATTCTCCCCCTTTGTGCTTCTTCCTCTTTGAGTTCTATCTTTGTGAACAACAATTTCTCTCCCTTTGGCACCAATTGACCACAAGGAGCAAACTTTAGGTAGATTATCATGTTGAAATATGGGGTGAGGATCAAGTTTGTGATTCAACCTAGATTGCTTGCATAAATAAAATACTTCAGTTTGATCCAAGGGCAAGCTTCTTCACACCTCACTAGAAGGGTTATCATGAACCATGTTGAAGCAAATATTTAGACAAGTTTTCTAGATTAAACACTTAGGATCACAAGCTACTTAAACAAGTTATATGCTACCACTAGATCATACAAGTCATGGAAACAATAGTGGCACCATATAAACTTCAAATTTATTTGATTTTCATGAATGAGCCTAGAACATGTAAATTATGACTAGATGCACTAAACAAGTCCTTAGCATAGAATGTATGACATGTCAACCAATTGTACCTTGGGGCTCGAAGGAGAGGTATGTCATATATGGGGTGCATCAACTCATGTTGGAGAAGTCAAGTATGTTCAACTCATTTTTTAGCTTGTGAAATCTCTTCTCATCAAGTGGCTTAGTGAATAGATCGGCTAATTGATCTTCGGTGCCCACACTCTCAATAGCAATGTCACCCTTTTGATGATGATCTCTAATAAAGTGATGGCGAACATCAATATGATTTGTTCTTTGATGTTGAACCGGATTATTGGTTAGCTTCACGGCACTTTCATTGTCACATAGCAATGGCACATTCTTGAAATTGATTCCAAAATCTTTCAATGTTGCCTTCATCCACAATATTTATGCACAACAACTACCCACGGCGATATATTCGGCCTCGGCGGTAGATAGTGCAATACTATTTTGCTTCTTGGATGACCAAGAGACAAGTGATCTTCCCAACAATTGGCAAGTCTCGGAAGTGCTCTTTCTCTCCACTTTGTCACCGGCATAGTCGGAATCCGAATATCCAACTAGCTCAAAGCTTGCACCTTTGGGATACCATAATCCAACATCTTGTGTATGCTTTAAGTACCTTAATATTCTTTTTGTTGCCTTCAAATGACTTTCTCTTGGTGAGGCTTGAAATCTTGCACACATGCATACACTAAACATCACATCGGGCCTTGATGCCGTCACATAGAGTAGGCTACCAATCATTGATCTATATAGCTTTTGATCCACCATGTTGCCACTCTTGTCACTATCTAAACTTCCACTAGTGCCCATTGGGGTTGTAATACCCTTTGCATCTTCCATGCCAAACTTCTTGAGCATATCTTTGATGTACTTGGTTTGACTCACAAATGTTCCTTCCTTTATTTGTTTAATTTGAAGTCCAAGAAAGAAACTAAGTTCACCAATCATTGACATTTCAAATTCCTTTGTCATCATTTTCCCAAACTCATCACAATAATCTTGATTGGTTGAACCGAATATGATATCATCAACATATATTTACAACACAAACAAGTCTTTCCCAATCTTCTTGGTGAATAGTGTAGTATCAACTTTGTTCATGACAAATCCTTTGGATAGCAAGAAGTTCCTTAATCTTTCATACCATGCTCTAGGTGCTTGCTTTAATCCATACAAAGCTTTTCTCAATTTGTAAACATGATTGGGTTTCTTGTCATCTTCAAAACCGGGAGGTTGTTCTACATACACCTCTTCTTGAATGTACCCATTGAGAAATGCACTCTTCACATCCATTTGATATAACTTGATATTGTGAGCACAAGCATAGGCAAGTAAGATCCTAATTGCTTCCAATCTTGCAACCGGGGCATAAGTTTCATCAAAGTCAAGACCCTCTATTTGTGTGTAACCTTGAGCCACTAGTCTTGCTTTGTTCCTTACTACTATCCCATCTTGATCTTGCTTGTTGCGAAAGACCCATCTTGTTCCAATGACATTATGATCCTTAGGCCTCTCAACTAGTTCCCATACTTCATTTCTCTTAAAGTTGTTGAGCTCTTCATGCATTGCATTTACCCAATCCGGATCTCTCAATGCTCTATCAATGTCCTTGGGTTCTTCTATTGACATAAAAGAAGAATGGGCACAAAATGATGTCAATCTTGATCTAGTTTGAACTCCTCTTTGTATGTCACCAATGATAGAATCTAATGGATGGTCTCTTGCAATGTTAGTTGGTTGAAGCACTTGGACTTGATTGCTTGGATGTTGATCATGAGTTGGAGATGATGAACTAGCCACTTGTTGATCTTGTTGCACTTGAGATGATATACTAGCTTGATTTTGCATTAGAGAACCACTAGCTTGAGTTATTGGACTTTGGAGCACTTGATCTTTGTTGTCAACCACATCAATCACTTGCTTTGGGCTAATATCACCAATATCCATTTCTTTCATGGCATTAGTCAATTGAGTTCCTCTCATATCATCCAAGTTATTTTCTTCATCTTGAGAACCATTTGTTTCATCAAACTCAACATCATGTACTTCTTCAAGTTGTCCACTAGCTAGGTTCCATACTCTATAAGCTTTGCTAGTAGTTGAGTAACCAAGTAAGAATCATTCATCACATTTCTTCTCAAACTTGCTCAATCTAGTGCCTTTCTTCAAGATATAGCATTTGCAACCAAATACCCGAAAATATGCAATATTGGGCTTTCTTCCATTTAAGATCTCATATGGTGTCTTCTCTAGAAACTTGTGGCAATAGAGGCGGTTGCTATAGAAGCAAGCCGTGTTGATTGCTTCGGCCCAAAATGAATGACTCACATTATACTCATTCAACATTGATCTTGCCATATCAATCAAAGTTCTATTTTTCCTCTCAACTAAGCCATTTGATTGAGGTGTATACTTGGCCGAGAATTGATGCTTGATTCCAAGCTCCTCACATAGCTCATCAACTCTTGTGTTTCTAAACTCACTTCCATTGTCACTTCTTACTTTCTTGATTGTGGTCTCAAACTCATTTTGTACTCTCTTGATAAACTTCTTAAATATGTCAAATACATCACTCTTGTCCATAAGAAAGAATACCCATGTGTATCTAGTGAAATCATCCACAATCACAAAACCATACTTGTTGCCACCAATGCTTGTGTATGTAATTGGTCCAAATAGATCCATGTGCAACAACTCAAATGCCTTGGAAGTACTCATAATGCTCTTCAATGGATGAGTGTTGCCTACTTGCTTTCTGGCTTGACATGCACTACATAGCTTATCTTTCTCAAATGTGACATCCTTCAAGCCTCTAAGTAAGTCATGCTTCACTAACTTGTTCAATTGCTTCATGCCAATATGACCAAGTCTTCTATGCCATAACCAACCCATACTTGATTTGGTGAGCAAACATGTTGAAAGTTGAGTGTCACTAGCATTGAAATCAACCAAGTATAGATTCTCATATCTAAAGCCTTTGAAGATCAAGTTAGAGCCATCAACACTAACTATCTCCACATCATCAACACTAAATATGCACTTGAAACCGAGATCACACAATTGAGCAACCGAGAGAAGATTAAAGTTCAACTTTTCAACTAAGAGCACATTGGAGATGCTATGATCATTTGAGATTGCAATCCTTCCAAGAGCCTTTACATCACCCTTGCTATTGTCACCAAATGTGATACTATCAATGCCACTATCATTTGATTTGAGAGAGTTGAACATTCTTGAATCACCGGTCATATGTTGAGAGCACCCACTATCAAGCACCCAATGCCTTCCTCCGGCCTTGTAATTTACCTACAAAACAATTTAATGTTTCTTAGGTACCCATACTTGTTTGGGTCCTTGTAGGTTAGTCACTAAGCTCTTTGGTACCCAAATAGCCTTCTTCTTTGGGCCCACAATTGGTGTACCAACAAACCTAGCATGCACACATTTCTCACCCTTGGTAAGCACATAACAAGAATCAAAAGGAATGTAAGGTACATTAGCATTTTTCTTATTCTTGTTCATTTTATTGCAATTAATCTCTAGATGCCCAACTTGCTTGCATCTATTGTAATAACGACCATTGCCCTTCACAAAGCGAGGCTTTGGAGTAGCAAAGGCCGCCTTGCCCTTCTTGGGAGTATAGCCTAATCCCTCTTTGTTAAGAGAGAACCTTTAGCTACCCAAGCATTTTAGCAAGCGGGCATCCCCACCATAGGCATTGCCTAATGCGCGGGTGAGATCATCCACCTCTCTCTTGAGAGTCTCATTCTCAACCACAAGTGATGAATCACTAGTAGTAGAGATAGGGTTGGTTGTGGTGGATGATGATGAGCTACATGAAGCATTAGTAGGACCAACAAATAAAGAATCATCAATAATATCACATGTTAGTCCAATATCACAAGTGACAATCACTTGCTCCTTCTTAGCTTCCTTCATGAGCTTCTCCAACTTGAGGTCCTTTTCCTTGATGAGCTCAAGTAGAGTGGAGTGGGCTTCCTTAAGCCTAGTGTGAGCAATTTCAAGATCCTCGTGGTCTTCCTTTAGACACTCACGAGAAGCCTCTAGCTCATTAAAGGATTTCCTAAGAGCTTTGAGCTCTTGTTCAATTCCTTTGCACTCCTTACTCTTTTTGAGAGCAACAAGCTCCTCTATCAAGGCATCATTTTCATTGCTCTTAGCAATGAGCTCTTGTTCCAAGATTTTGTATTTCTTGGTTGTCCTCTTGTAGCCCTTGCTCATTTGATCTATTATGCCCAATAGATCATCCTTGGAGTAGTCCTCATCCTCCTCATCATCACTCCTACAACCATCACTAGCACAAGAATCATCATCACTATCATCATATTTTACCTTTGTAGGCTTGGCCATAAGGTATGTTGATGTAGTGTCAAAGATGGATGGCTTGTTGGAGAGGGCGATGTTTGCAATGGCTCGCCGAGTGGTCCTCTCATCATCACTAGAGCTTTCATCATCATCATTATCGGAGTTGTCACTATCCCAAGTGACCACATAACCACCACCCTTCTTCTTGTTGTTGAATGTGAAGCTCTTCTTTGCTTTTTTCTCATTCTCTTTCTTATTCTTCTTGTTCTTCTTGAGCTTCAAGTCCCCATTATAAAATCTCTTATCTTCATAGGGGCAATCCGCCACTATGTGATCGGAGCTATTGCAATTGTAGCAAAGGGTCTTTGCCTTTATAGTGTCTCTCTTCTTCCTTGCCCCATATCCTTTCTTCTTCATGAACCTTCCCATCTTGTGCACAAGGAGGGCCATGGTCTCATCATCGAATGGATCATCATCATCACTCTCCACCTTGCTCTTGCCCTTAGAGGATGAAGCCTTAAATGCAATGGGCTTCTCTTGCTTGTCCTTGGTCTCCTTCTTCTCTTCTACCTCATCTTCATCATCATTGTATTGGGCATCGGTCATTATATCTCCAAGCACATTGGTTGGTTTGACCTTGTCCAATCTCTCTCTAAAGATCATTCTTCTCAAGGTGGCAAACTTCTTGGGTAAGCACATCAAGAACTTGTGTGAGAAGTCATTGTCCTCAACCTTCTCCCTAAGCCCCTTGAGATCATTAACAATGACTTGGAGCCTATAGAACATCTCCGGGATGGATTCATCATCCTTCATCTTGAATGTGGAGAACTTGTCCTCGAGCATATATAGTTTGGCACTTTTTACCGTTGAAGTGCCTTCATATGTTTCTTCAAGCCTTATCCAAAGCTCATTTGCCTTTTTAAGATCTTTGATTTGCTCAAATACTTTGTCATCAATGGCACGGTAGATTGTGTCAAGTGCCGCCGTATTGCATTGTTTGTTGATGCGGTCACTGGGAGTGAGGTTTTCCTCATCAAGAATGATGTATCCTTCTTTGGTCACATCCCAAACCTTCTCATGTATATTGCCTAGATATTGCTTCATCTTCCTTTTCCAATGATCAAAGGAAGAGACACCATCAAAGAATGGAGGCTTGCCATTTACATGATTGAACATAACTTGAGTCATCTTACACCGAGGTTGTTAAGCCTTACAAACGGTGACCACGGCTCCGATACCACTTGAAAGGTCTTGATGGCTAGAGGGGGAGTGAATAGCCTATTAAAAATTTCTACAAAGACAAGCTAAACAAGTTTATCAATAAAACAAATAGCGAGATGCGAGTTTTGCTTAGCCTACGGGGTGTTTGCAAGCCACCTAACCAATTCACAATTCTAGTATATTTGCACTCAACCGCACAAGTCAAACCGTACAAATTAACTACAACTAAAGCTAGCTAGCTACTCAAGCTAAGAGTTACACTAACAAGCTAGCAAGGTAACTAAGAAATTAATACAAGAGAGAGTTAGGAGGGTATCACCGAGGGGCGAAGTATTGAGCCAACCAATCAATATGATCAAGAGATGAATACCACAATATACAACCACCGGGATCGATCAAACACAATAAGAATGATGACATGAAGATTTATCCCGAGGTTCACGTGCTTGCCGACACGCTAGTCCCCGTTGTGTCCCTCTTCACCACGTGGTTCGGTGGCTAATCGGTCACACACCGAGCCTCTCAAAAGACGCCACAAGAACCTACCAAATAGTAAAAGGTTGCAATGAGACGAAGCAATTTACTAATGTTGCCTTTGGCGCTTCGCCGAGGTAGGCACAAACCCCTCACAATCACCGGAGGTGGCCAAGAACAATCATCAACTCTTGCCAACGCCTCCAAGCTGCTCCAAGCCATCTAGGTGGCGGCAACCACCAAGAGAAACAAGAATCCCGCAGCAAATCAACCACCAAGTGCCAACTAGATGCAATCTCGCAATGCAAATGCACTTGGATCACTCAATCTCACTTCGAATATGCAAATAAGCAAGAGAGATGAGTGGGAGGGGAGTTGCTTAGCTCAAAGTGCTCACAAGTATGTCAAATGATCGAGAGAGAGAGCCTTGAGCCGGCCAACGAGTATTTATAGACGTACCCCTTCGAATAGAGCCGTTAGAAACTTAAATAGCCGAAATCGCGCTGACCGGACGCGCTGGTCCAACTGACCGGACGCGCCGGTCGCCCAACGGCTAACACGTGAAACATTGACCGGACGCGCTGGTCCAAACGACCGGACGCCCGGTCGCCCAACGGCTAACTACGAAGCAACGACCGGACGCGCTCATCGCGCAGACCGGACGCGCTGCGAACGACCGGACGCGCTGGTCCCGTGAATGACCGGACGCGCTGGTCGCCTGAGCAGCGCTCAACGAAACAGCGACCGGACACGCTCAAGAAACATGACCGGACATGACAGTGCCAGCGTCCGGTTACAGTCCAGTAAGCTCCCTGAACGACCGGACGTGTCCGATCATCAGTGACCGGACGCGCCACGTGTCCGATCATCGAACTGAAAAATGCGCAGACACTGAACACTGACCGGACGTGTCCGGTCATGCAAGGACCGCGTCCAGTTCAGCGTCCGGTCACCTCTGTGACCTCCGTTCGCCTCCGTTTCTTTTTTGGACTTTCGGCGTAGTGGAAAAAAGTCGTTTCGCAAGCTCGGCGGGAGGGAGAGAGGATCCCAAACCCTCTCTACCGCTCAAATTCCACCGCCTTCGCAAACATGCTAACACCACCAAGTGATCTCGTCAAGTGTGAGTGTGTTAGCATTTTCACAATCATTTTTCGAGGCGATATTAGTTCTATCCAAATGCATATGATCATGAAATGCACATCTAGAGGCACTTAGGAGTTCAATAGCCACGTTATTCCCCTCTTTATAGTATGGCTATCTATCCTATAATGTAACCACACCCACTAGGTGTCTTGGTTACTAAAACACAACCCTTAAGCATATACCTTTGCCTTGATCACATAGGGTTGCGTCCAAATCCAAGTGTGGTCATCATGATCACCATGTCCATCTTGCCACCAACCTTGGAATGTACCAATCCTCATATGCTACATACAACTTAGGCATAAGATTAGTACTTAGGCATTGTCACTAATTACCAACACCAAACATAGGACTTTCAATCTCCCCCTTGTTGGTAATTGGTGACAAACTTTTCACAAAGATGTTATGATAAAATTTTGATTGAACCCATGTCACATTGTCCAAGTGTATTACCATGTGTAAGAATTATGGGCATGTGATCATGAATTCAAATTGATAGCAATGGCTCCCCCTACATGTATGCCATATGTTTGGATTTTGGAAGCATACATGTTAGATAGGAAAATATAGGAGCATTGACTATCAATAGGTGCTAAGTGTTTTAGATTATAGACCTTTGAAGCGTGATACCATCGGAGTAGCGATAAGCACCATCTTAGCACCTTGTGTAGTTAGATTCCACTTGTAAAAACACAAACATAACTAGAAACCTCATGAGATCAACATTATAAGCAAGGCTCTAGTACCACTTTGAAAAACATGAAGCAAGAAAAATCTAACTACTTCCTATTCATGCTAGTACCTCAATGCATCATTCAAATTATACTAGCAAGTCACCACACAAGCATTGTATCAGAGAAAACGAAATGCATAACTATGCATCATACATATGAAGTGCACATAGAAATGCAACATTCATGTTTAAGAGCTTGCTCCCCCTACTTTTGTGCTCAAAATTTTAGTTGATCCCCTTCTTTTATCAATTCTCCCCCTTTGTGCTTCTTCCTCTTTGAGTTCTATCTTTGTGAACAACAATTTATCCCCCTTTGGCACCAATTGACCACAAGGAGCAAACTTTAGATAGATTATCATGTTGAAATATGGGGTGAGGATCAAGTTTGTGATTCAATCTAGATTGCTTGCATAAATAAAATACTTCGGTTTGATCCAAGGGCAAGCTTCTTCACACCTCACTAGAAGGGTTATCATGCACCATGTTGAAGCAAATATTTAGACAAGTTTTCTAGATTAAACACTTAGGATCACAAGCTACTTAAACAAGTTATATGCTACCACTAGATCATACAAGTCATGGAAACAATAGTGGCACCATATAAACTTCAAATTTATTTGATTTTTATGAATGAGCCTAGAACATGTAAATTATGACTAGATGCACTAAACAAGTCCTTAGCATAGAATGCATGACATGTCAACCAATTATACCTTGGGGCTCGAAGGAGAGGTATGTCATATATGGGGTGCATCAACTCATGTTGGAGAAGTCAAGTAAGTTCAACTCATTTTTTAGCTTGTGAAATCTCTTCTCATCAAGTGGCTTGGTGAATAGATCGGCTAATTGATCTTCGGTGCCCACACTCTCAATAGCAATGTCACCCTTTTGTTGATGATCTCTAATAAAGTGATGGCGAACATCAATATGCTTTGTTCTTTGATATTGAACCGGATTGGTTAGCTTCACGGCACTTTCATTGTCACATAGCAATGGCACATTCTTGAAATTGATTCCAAAATCCTTCAATGTTGCCTTCATCCACAATATTTGTGCACAACAACTACCCGTGGTGAAGCTCGGTGGGAGGGAGAGAGGATCACAAACCCTCTCTACCGCTCAAATTCCACCGCCTTCGCAAACGTGCTAACACCACCAAGTGATCTCGTCAAGTGTGAGTGTGTTAGCATTTTCACAATTATTTTTTGAGGCGATATTAGTTCTATCCAAATGCATATGATCATGAAATGCACATCTAGAGGCACTTAGGAGTTTAATAGCCGCGTCATTCCCCTCTTTATAGTACGGCTATCTATCCTATAATGTAACCACACCCACTAGGTGTCTTGGTTACTAAAACACAACCCTTAAGCATATACCTTTGCCTTGATCACATAGGGTTGCGTCCAAATCCAAGTGTGGCCATCATGATCACCATGTCCATCTTGCCACCAACCTTGGAATGTACTAATACTCATATGTTATATACAACTTAGGCATAGGATTAGTACTTAGACATTGTCACTAATTACCAACACCAAACATAGGACTTTCACTCTTCCTACCCCTCCTCCTCCTCCTCCTTCTCCCCCTCCTCTGGATCTAATGGTTTGGTGGTGGCTAGGGTTCCGGCGAGCGGGTTCAGATCTCGCCGTTGTTGCAACAGTTCTCTGTGGATGTTGCAGTAGTTTTGAGTCGATGTTGCAGTAGGTGTTCAAGTGGTGTTGTAGTAATATGTTTCATTGTGTTTCAGCAGCTTCAGCAAAATATTTCAGCTATTTTTCTTGTTTGTTTCAATAACATATTCGAGGTGTTTTAACTCCATCGTCCCAGTGTTAGATCTTTTTGCCTTTTTTGTTGTTGCAATTTATATGTTTCAACTGCTTGAATCTATTGGTGAAGCAGTTCGTTGGGCATTGTTGCAATACTACGTTTATGGTGTTTCAGCGTCTTTTCACCCTTATGTTGCAACGGGCATGCGGGGGGACGAGCTGGGGGTAGGGAGCGGGCTGTGGTGGTGAGTTGATAGTGGGCGGATCCCGTGCGCTTGCGGGCCCCCCCCTCTTCCTTCCGCAGCGAGTGGAGGAAAGACAGACGGGTTCCTTTTTCTCTTTTCTCTTTTCCTTTTTCGCTTCTTCTGTGCAGGCAGCGCGGGACGGGAGCTGGCGAGTGGGGGGGAGGGGGGTGCGTCCGGACGCCGCTTGGAGCCGGGCGTCCGGGCGCTAACGGCCCCCTTTCCAATTAGAATAAGACACCACGTTTTCGTTGCTTTTGGGAATGATGACTGAGTAAGGCCACGTTTAGTTTCCAAAAATTTTCAAGATTCTCCGTCACATCGAATGTTTTGACACATGCATAAAGCATTAAATGTAGACGAAAAAAACCTAATTACACAGTTTGATAGAAAATCACGAGACGAATCTTTTGAGCCTAATTAGTTTATGATTGTACACTAATTGATAAATACAAACGAAAGTGCTACAGTAGGCAAAGCCAAAAATTTTCGCGAACTAAACCCACCCTAACCCTAATTAACGTGCTAGTTGATAGACCTATTGCTTGTATAAGCTTTAGCTCACACTAGCTAGTAGCAGGCCTGGCCGTAGCCGGCGGCCGCCTGGTCCTGAAAATAATCGCGGCAGCCGGCCTAAACGGAACTTCCAATGTACTCGAACTATCGCATAGAACATGTGCTCCCAAAACTACAAACACTAGTACAATCTAGCTTGCGTACGTTGCCCGTGTCAAATTTTGTGTGAGAATTTCTCGATCGGACTAATGGAAATGTCGGTAACCGATCGCTTTCGAATAAATTAAAATTTGCAGACTCCAAAACTTGAATTCCTAGTGGAATATATTTCATTATTTCTGTAATTAACATCCCTAGCCTCAACATGCACAGGCGTTATTTATGATCAAGGCAGGATGTGGGTTGGATGGAGTCAGGGTGTTTGATCCAGAGACTAAAGTTTAGGAGGTGTCATATCGGGGTGTTACATGGGATGTTTGGATACTAATAAAAAAAATAAATTACAGAATTCGTCAGTAATCCGCTAGATGAATTTATTAAGTCTAATTAATCCATCATTAGCACATGTTGTTGTAGCACTATATTGTTAAATCATGGACTAATTATGCTTAAAAATTCATCTCGCAAAATAGTTTCAACCTATGTATTTAGTTTTATAATTAGTCTATATTTAATACTCTGTATATATATATATATGTTAAACCTCCAATAGGATAGTGGCTACAGTTTACTAGGTCAATCAAACACCCCCGTGCATGGTGTGGCATCTCAGCTGCCGGGGTGTTCTTGTGCTTGGGCTGACCTTTTCCAGCTTCTTCTTCTGGTGGCCACACTGCACATCACAGTTGGGACACACAGCAAGTCAACACGTGGCCCCGCCGTTTTGTCACGCCTCCCTGTACAACAGCTTAGTTTAGACTTTAGACACGGGCCAGCCGACGTCTTGGATCTATACGTGCACGTGAACACGGTTCGTTTTGGTCTTGGGCTAGCTGTTCCACTGTGCGCGGCATGGAGATGAACCGGATCATCATCAATCATCCTCCTCCATTCAGGCACCTTCCAGATCCACTTATTTAGAGCAAGGGCACTTACTAGATTTTTTTTAAAGATAGACGTTGTATTTAGTTTAGGATCCTTATTAATAGCCAATTGTATAGTAAAGGTTGTAGAACAGCTACAGGCCTACAACACGGCCTGTCTATATATGGATCGAGATGAACCGGATCGATCATCCTCCACCGTTTAGGTACCTTCCAATAAGGTTCTATTCATCCGGCTTATAATCCGTCTTGTTCAGGTTGTTTTTTCAGTCAGAATAGTATTTTTTCTGTCACAACAAATCAGTCAATAATGTTTTTCAGCCGGCTTATCAGCACCGCCGAACGGGCCTAAATCTGTTTATTAAGATAGACTTTGGTTTTTTTTTGGTGAGGATCCATCCTTATCCTCCGTCACAAAACAGATGGAGAAAGGAAGTACATCGTAAATAGTGGAAAGAATGTTTTAAAGAATGAGCTAAGATCTTTGTAGGAGTGGTCAAAGCGTGTGCCCACGCTATGTGATGCTAGGCCTCCTTATTTTGGTATATGTGCACCGGCCCTAATTGTTGTGCGTGTTGAAGTTTAAAATGTCGCCTTTGTCTCCTTTTGTGATAGGATGGTCAGCTTCACCATGAAACGCCGTTGCGCTGGACAGACGGAGGCGTCAAAGTCCACGCCGGCACGCTGAACTGGCATGACACGTCGGCAAAAGTGGTAAAAATATAGTCGAGTTACAGTTTTTAGGGCAATTTTGTATTTGACATAATAAAACTGGCAATCGGAGAGTTGGCCACCGTGTTGGTGGCAAATAATTAGAAATCCCTCGTCAATCGAGATGAAAGACAAGGGCGCTCACTGTATTTCTCTAGGAGAAGCATAATTTAGTACAGTAAACTCAGCGACGTGGCATTTGGAGGCACTCTCAAATTCATGTCCAGTGTTTGCTGATACTAAGGCCAGTCTTAGTGGGGATTTCATGTCACTGTTTTCAACACATCCAGATTTTGAAAACAATGCAGAAGAGTTTCATCCCCATGAAACTCTCTCTACTCTTATGAAACTCTTATCACCTCTCTTCATTAATATGGTGCCACATCAGCATAATTAATGCTCATGAAACTCTGATAAAACCCCATTGAGACTGGTATAAGAGCAAAGATAATAATAGAGTAAGTTACTTGGCTATAAGACAAGCTATAAAAGCCAAGTTATACAATAAGTGTCTCCTATTTGTTTTCAAAAAGTCTCTCTCATATTTCTCCTCACAGCACTTGCTACTTAGGCCTATTAATACCTATGCTTCCGTGCCCAACGTGGTGCTTGTATAGGAGTCAAATTCTCATCTTTCTCCTCCCTTCTCTCACACATCAGCATTAGCTGGGCTATAAGACTATTATTATACATGCTCTAGGAAGTGAAGAATCACGCGTGTGGGGACGGGGACCGGTCGAGCTTTGGCTCGGCTTGTTAACCGACGGCGTGCGGGCCAGCTGAGCATTGATTGGAGGCCGGACGTGGCTCACCGGCCCAGCCACCGGACGTGGGCGTACGTGGCGTTGGCCCACAAGCCCACAACCACATGCGCTCGTTGCATGGCATGTCGGGACTTGAGCTGAAAGGCCGCCTTCCTTCATCTCCTTCTCCGATAAATGTAATATGCAGTACGTAATGTAACAAAGACAGATCCCGGGTTCGCATTTTGGTTTTTCCGACGGCCTCTGACGACGAGCGCAGCAGTTATGGGCGGTTGGAAGTGTATCTACATGTGCCTGCTTCGCCTACCTATCGATCACGAGCTACACGATGATACGCCTATATCGAACAGGATCCCTGACGACGACGGACGGACTCATCATGCACATGCACACAGCAATGATTCAGCGAACAGTGATCAACAGTACACGTCCGCTCCTCACGCCATGCTGCTCCATTTATTGCCCTTTTTTCTATTTTTTTATCAGAGAAGTCAGAAGGGGTAAGTAAATTACCACGATTGGTCTGCGAAGGAAGGAACCGCAAGTACGAATGAACGTCGTCATTCAGGGTTAGCTGACGGGCCGGTCGCCGGTCAAAGATAGAAACAGGCCAGCAGCCCACGGGCCATGGGCCATGGCTGAGGTAGCTAGCTAGTTTCTTTCCGTGTAGCTAATCTCCGGTCCGATCCAGCTTTGGCATTTGGCAATGCCTCATCGCATCGCATTCGCATGCATCGTCGTCCTGTGCACGATTCGCGTGCAGCCGTGCAACACTGCAGCCCCACCGGTGCGCTAGCTTGCGTTGCCGATTACTACATATATACTCATTACATTAGTACATATATGTTTCGTCTTGATATCGACGGACGGTCCATCGGTCGATGATGATTTAATCCACCCATGATACGAGGAATACTGATTGGTTGATTTGATTGGGTTGGTGCATATACCCCTATGTGGCCGCTGACACAGCTTTGGCTCCTTGTGAATCGGTTCTCGGCACAGCCCACGTGCCATGATTTGGGTTATACAAGTTGGCCACCAATCGTACGTGTTATAGTGGGCACGTAGGAACGTATAACAGACGTCATCGTCGGACCTAGGACGACGACGATTTTTCAACAACGGACGCCAGCAATTAGGGGTGCACTGTCTCCCATCTCTTAGAGTGGAATACCCATTTTCATTCTCCAACTTCCTTCCAAATTTCGCGAAGCAACCTTCTCGAACCTTAAAATCGTTAAAAGGGGTCCATCTCAACGAAATTTGATCCCTCGCGTGCTCAATTAATTTCAATTGAAGTCAGTTCCCACGGATTCAAACCCTAATCCAAATTCATTAGACACTTACCTTTCTATGCTGATGGATCCCATGGCTTGCCCACTAGGACTTTGGATTCATGAGACCTTGAGCCGCTCTTCTTATTCTCAGCGATACAACTCTCGCTTTGCTAGAAAATCATGTCATGGTGGTAGTCATCGTGCCCCTCACCCTCCACTCCCAGAGTCATGGTGATAACTAATGAATGGGGATGTACGTTAGAGCACGAGATGGGGTAGGAGATAGAATGGGTAGGACGGTTCAAGGATTTGTGTAGTACTCCATCCGTTCCGTTTTATCAGGCGCGAGAGGAGAATTTCCGGTTACCAAGGACATCCGACGATGCATGCGTGCCTATTAACTCCATGTAAACTCAGTGTATCAGGAATCGTCTGTGCCGCCAAAGTTGATATGTTATTCCGTTTTAGGCCTGCAGTGTATGCCTAGCTATGTACTAGTACGCTTCGTTTCCCATGCAATGAACGCCTCGGTTCCACCGTCCCTCCTATTATTATGATGCAACCTAAAAATGTGTGCACGCCTGGTAGAGACAAAAACGAATTGGATACAGACGGATATCACTGAAATTATATTTGTTTTCATATTTCTGGTTGGATTCGGATTCGAATACGGATAGTGTCAGCCATGCCGGACATGATACAATCAGATGTTGACATCATAAATATGCGATTTGAGTATTTAGATATGGATACGGTATCAGATGTTGAATATCCGGGCTTGGATACAGACAAAACTGAACCCTTCTAAACAGATTCGAACTCGAATACGGTCGAAAAATATCCATACCATTTTCATCCCTGACGCCTGGTCTAATGGAATGGAGTATTAGGGTTTCAGGCCTGCAGTGTATGCCCAGCTGTGTACTAGTACGCTTTGTTTCCCATGCAATGAACACTTCGGTTCCACCGTCCCTCCTAGTATCATGATAAAACCTAAAAATGTGTGCACGCCTAGTATAACGGAATGGAGGGAGTATATATTGAAGCATAGAAGGGGGCATTTTACTCATTGTTTTCATTGCCCACCATGAAACCCTGTGACTAGTAATTGACGGGGTATGACAGTATGGCATGCCACATAGTACGAGGGAAGAGATGGAACCCAAATGAAACAAATGGATCCAAATGGTTACTTTGATAGTTGAGGGACGAAATTGAACTAACCTAGAGAAACATCAATGAAAAAAATGGCTATTCTGCCCAATTTCACCGGCACTATCACTATCCAAAGTAGTATTCACATGACTAATTTTCCCTCTCTTCTCAAATGAACTATAGAAGCCTCAAATAGTCAAATGAACTATAGAAGCTGGGGAAGCCATTTTGTTTTTTGTTTTTTCCTTCAACAAAACAACTTTGGCTTCTTTTGATAACGTTGCAATAAAGTAATAAACTACAACCGTTTAAAGCAATACAAAAAAAAAGCCTTGGTTCGAATGGTCTGGGATCAGGAAAACCATCTCAATAGTTTAGAGTGAAAGAAGCATTATAAGTTTTTTTTTACAATGAAGAAGTATTATGAGTTAACTTTAGGTATCTCACAGACAATTAAATAGATCGCCGGCCCAAACTACGTCTCTTGGCTCATTTGTGTTTGGGCCTGGACTAGCACAATAATAATAGAGAAAGAAGCTATTTTCTCCGCTTCATGGGCCTCAAATGAAGCCTAGTAAGAATCATTAAACGTCGCCAATACAGTCAGCTGGAACTTGCTGCCATGCATGCCAGGCGACATTCGATTCACAAGACAACAGAATGAGCTAGAGAGGGGTCAGAATTGAAGCACTGAATGGTGGCAGCAATTTGATTTGCTCTAAAACTGCAATAAAAGGCTGATATGAATAAACATACAAAATTCGAGTAATCAAGAAAAGCAGGAGATAAACTCGATCAGGCAATGGATAAACACACCCAGAAAATAAACAAGATAAACTCGTGAACGAACAAATGCAATACGCAAACATTTGTTTCCTTATATCCGACGCCAGTTACACTTGTTTCCGTTTTAGCAGGAAATCAATCTATGAACGAAAAAAAATTCAATACACAAACATTAAGAACTACTTCGAATCCTGCCACAGAAAATAAACCTTCCGTTACTATTTGCATTTATTTATAGACGGACCAGACTCACCAACAGGCAACAGCATAGCAAATCAACAACTGATCGAGTGACCATCGATCTCTCCTCTTTGTTCGATCAGCCATGGCGCTTAGCGTCAAGATGGTCGCCTCCCTCGTTCTCCTCTTGGCCACCCCACAAGCTCGAGGTAGACATACACGAGCATGCATCACACAATTCTTGCATGCCGTGTCGTCGTAGTTTCAATAAGGATTCAATCCTAACCTGACCTGACCTGACCATCACGCATGCCACATGTGTGTGTACGTATATACACTACTAGTAGGTTGCGCATTGGAGGACGATGAGGTGATGCCAGAGGACATGGTGCCGGTGCAGAAGCCGGCGGAGCAGGTGGTGGTGGCGATCCCCGGCAGCGCGGACACAATAATGGCGGGGTCTTCCATCTGCTTGCAGTGCCGGTGCTGCTCCAAGTCGAACCCTAGGACATGCCAGATGACCACCTGCTCCTCCAGCTTCAGGTGCGACCGCAGCGGCAAGTGCAACCTCGTGCAGGACAAATGCGGCTGCGGCGGCGCCAACTAGTCGGCCGGCCGCCGGCCGTCTAATTGACCGGCATGCATCGGATCGATCGATTTATGGGAGTTTTAGGATTTTGGCTAGTTATAATGATCTTGGATTAAACATGCAGTCTACCACTGCAGGGCACGAGTAGGAATTGTCAAACTCCTTGTGTCTTTCATTCTAATGTTGAGAAGAATAAAATGAGCACAGAAAGTGGCTGTTAAAATGTGTGTCATGTATAATAATTTTTATGGTCTATTAAAATTCTAGAAATGCGCAAATAAAAGCTCATAAATGTTATGTGTGGTTTTGTTGAAAATTTTTAGCAACGCAGATGCATCAGATCCTCAATGTTGTTAACCAAGAAGTTTTGGCGCCTTCATGGTAAACTTCACAAATGGTCTTGCGTAAAACAAAGTGTTTTTTCTATTGTCACCACTGTTGACTACAAGACGAATGTGGATCCTATGACATCAAAGCTTCTTGACATCGCTGTTTGACATATGAGAGGCAAAAAAGGCATATGAGATGACAATGCCTGCTCTGTGCTTTTTATTACAAATTTTATGTTAAACTGCAGCTTCAGGTAGAAGTTCTTAAATTTGAGTTTTGAATTAAATTTTCTTGTATTAAAATAGAAAGATTGTATTTTCAATTTCAAAATTCTCCGGTCTTCTAGTTCATTTCGCAAGGAAAGAGACAAATGTTCTTGTTGGGTGAAAAGTTCAGGTCGGATGACACAATTCACACAATCATCAAAAATTTTTCAGACAAGACAAAGTTGTGTGCAAAGTTGTATTCATTTCATGATCGTAGCATACATGTCAGATGGGGTATTTATAAGGCCCTAGTCTTCGTATTTTACATAAAATAACTATTTTACCTCTGACTAAAATATTTACAACCCTTCATCTACGTAAGGGCAAAGTAGTCATTTCTTCCTGATTCAGTCTTCTTTTTCACATTCAATCTTCTTTTCTTCAATGAACTTGTTCTCTTCAGATTATTTCTTGCTCTTCGTCTACTTCTCTGTCCAGCGAAATTGATTTCTTGCCGACGAAGTCAATAGGCGAAGTTGAATTATTGACGACGAAGTCGATAGGCGAAGTCGAATTCTTGCCGACGAAGTCAATAGGCGAAGTCGAATTCTTGACGACGAAGTCGATAGGCGAAGTCGAATTCTTGATGACGAAGTCGACAGACGAAGTTGAATTCTTGACGACAAAGTCGATAGACGAAGTTGAATTCTTGACGACAAAGTCAAAATATATCCTTCTCTATACTTTTCCCTGCAAGTGAATTTCATTAGGATACTTTTATATTTTTTACACTTCAAATTTTGGGCTTGAGTTTTTTTTGGACGAAGTTAATTCTCCCAACAGTAGCCCCTCGCGAATGAAGGCCTACTCCAAAGGTCTGAAGTTCATGAATTTTGAATTTTTTAAAGCGAAGTCACAAAAAACACCGTCCCGAACTTTGGAGTTGGCCGTTTATGACCGTTATGCTATGAACAGTGTTTTTTAACGGTTAATTTTCGAAGCCGTCTATATATACTGCGTTGTATCCTCCTTTTGGGTACGTGATCGAAGACGGAGAGGTGTTGCTGAAATTTTTGTTGCCGCGAAGTCGATTTTCTTCGAAGCCACTTTATTCCTCGCTTCTTTTTTGTTGCGAAGGTAATTTTTCTGAGGTTGATGTTTTTTAGTTTTGTTATGTTTTGTACTTTTGTATGCTTATTTTTATTTATATATTTTTATGTTTTTCTTATTTAGATGTCATACAGAGAGAAGAATGCTTCTGAAAATTCGCCAGCTGAATCTGAACAATATGTTTCTGATGACGATTTATCTAATGTTTCTGTATCGGAGTCAGAACTTATTGGTGATGATACAAAGTCTCTGAACTTTGGCAAGTCCTTGTTTGATGAGTCTGAATTGCAGTGGATGGTTAAAAATAGAATGCTTGAAAAAGCGGATGTTAGGTTGCCTTCGCAAAATGAGACAGTTCATAGGCCAGAACCTGATGAATGTGTTGTGTTTTGTGATCATTTTACAGCTGGTCTTCGTATGCCATACTAAGATTTTATTGAAGAAATTCTGAAAGCTTATAACATTGAGATGCATCACTTGACTCCAAATGGTATGGCAAAAATCACTCTTTTTATTTGGGCAGTGAAATCTCAGAGAGGAAATCTGGATATTGAAGCCTTTTGTTCTATTTATAAGATGCATACTCAATTTCAGAGTAAAATAGTTGATGGAAAAAGTGTCATCAAATATTTTGGATGATGTAGTTTTAAGCAAGCTTGCGGTGCTAAACAGATAGCTTCTGCTTCGAAAAATAAGTGGGTTAAAAATTGGTACCGCTACTGGTTTTACCATAAAGTTTCTTTGGTCGAGGAGAAGAATCAAGCTAACAAAGTTGTTAAAAGATATCCTTTGGCTGCAAAAATACACTAGAACAGTTTTGACTGTAAACCTGAATTTCAAAGTTCGAGAAATTCTAAATCTTGTGAGAAGTTTTATAAGCTTGCTGCAAGTATGCAAAGTGCCTGAGATTTTTGCGAAGATTATATTGCTGCTCGGATTTGGCCTTTGAAGAAAGATTGGGGTTTTGTTCGATTTCATGAAAAAGGGAAAACTTATATCTTTCCAGATAATGAAGTTTTTCGTCCAAAGAAGTATACTGAAGACAAAGAATTTGTTTCTGCTGTTGAAACTAAAGCTGTTGAGATTTTTAGGGAATTTTTGAAGAAAGAAAAAGATTTGATGGATAAAATTCTTGGCTCAGATTATAAGAGACTGAATAGAGTTTGCTTCAGTTTGATCTCCATGAACTGTAATAACTCCATTTATTGCAGGCATCTTCATACATAAGTAAGAGTAGCTTATTACTGCTTCAAATACATTCAAAGTTCCCCTTCTAAAAAGTACGTTATAGGGATAATGGATGTCCACCATATCAAATGCAATTTGTTCTGTTCTTGCATTGTTTACTATTCCAAATGATACAGGAAGAACTATTCTTTCTATTGAGTGAATTGGCTTCCCACCGAAGTCGTAGAGTGAGTGCTCAGCTCTTCCTAGAAGTTTGCGATCAATTGTCATGGCATCAATTGTTGCTGTGAATATAATGTCTGCAGAACTTCCACCATCAACTAGAATTTTTGAGACAACTCATCCTTCAATATTTGCTTCAACTACCATTGTATCCATGTGTGGATAGTCTTTCAATTGCAAATCTTTTTCTGAAAATGTGATTGGTAGATGAGACCATCTTGTCTTTTTGTATGGGCCTTATGTTGAAATAGAGTTTACTCTTCGAAAGTAATTCTTCTTTTGATTGTTGTTTTCATGATCAATGCTATTTCCTCCAATGATTGTCATGATTCTTACTTTGCTTGTCATTGAAGTTGATGGAGAGTTGTCTTGTTTGTTGTTTCCTTATGGATTGTTGTTTGCCACAGAGGATTTAGACTGTAATTATTAAAAATTTGTTTGTTGTTGATTTTACCTCCATTGGTTTGGATTATAAATTGCTACTGGTCCATAGCTATATGATGGTGATAGGCCTGGAATCATTGCTTGAGAGTGTCCAAATTGAATTGAGTAATAGGAGTTTTATTGGCCTTGAATCATATGGTTAACAGCTTTTGATTGACTTGACATTTTGTTCTCTTCTTGTGTTTTTTCGATGCTTTTCTTTACTTTTGGACACATTTTTTATATATGTCCAGCCCCTTTGCCATGAATGATGCAATACATGTCTTCCGGTCTTAGGGGTGTTCTTCCTCTTCCTCGTCCTCCTCTTCCTCTTGTGTTGAAGCCACCTCTTTCGAATGTTCTTTCGTTGTACTGATTGTTGTATTGATTTTGAGGTGGAAAATTGCTTTCAGTGGTTGAATTGCTGTTTTCAACTTGATTGACTTGGCTGGAGTGTCTTCGCTCATAGTTGTTTTGCTTTGGGGATGAAAATTGCTACTTTTTTTATTTCTGAAGTTGTTTTCTTCCTCGATTCTTTTTCTGTAATCTTCATCATATTTGCAGTATTTTTGGATTTCCTCGTAAAGCTGAGCAAGCGAAGTTGGCTTTTCTCGAGTAAGGTGTGCTGCACATTGTCCTGCCCGAAGTACATTGATTGCTGTAATTATGACAACTTCGTCTGGGATATTTGTGATTTGAGATTCGATTTGAATGAATCTTTTGTAATATTGACTTAGAGGTTCTTTGGGCTGTTGCTTACAGTTGAATAAATCCATGTCTGTGAGACCAGTTGGTTGAAATCCTTGGAAGTCAACAAGCAGATTTGTCTTTAGTTGTTCCCATGAATGTATGGATTTTGCTTTTAGGGATGAATACCAGTGTTGTGCTAGACCTTTGACTGCCATGATAAGTGACTTTGCAAGTGTAGTTTCGTCCCCACTTCCAGCAATTACTATGGCTTCAAAACTCATTAAGAACTGCCTTGGGTCTGATTCACCATCAAATGTTGGTATCATGTTTAATTTATACCCTATAGGCCATTGAGCTAGCTGCAAATTTATTGACAGTGGGGAGCTTGTATCAATTGATATGAATGATTTTTGGTTATTTCTCTCTTGAGAGATTCTTGTTGCCGGGTGCGATTTTTCTTGATTTATAACTTCATAATTCACATTTTGTAGTTGCTTGTTTAAATTACGGAGGGTAGCTTCGGCTTTTTCTATTCTTTATTTGAGTGTCTTTTCTCGTGCTCTTGCGCGACATTCTTCAAGTTCTTTTTGTCTTCTTAAAACTTATTCTTCAAGTTCTTTGAGTCTTTGTTCTTCAGCTTCGCCTGTTTTTAAAGAGTTTGCACCTTGGGAAACATCTTTTGTAAGACCTCGGTCTTCGCCAAGTGGTGGTTCGTCTTTGGCTTCTCCGTTGACGGTCTTCTTGTTTGGTCTTGCCATTTGATTTCTTGTGGTCGCGAGGATCTTTAAATGCACACACAAACGGTGGGCGCCAGATGTTGGGTGAAAAGTTCAGGTCGGATGACACAATTCACACAATCATCAAAAACTTTTCAGACAAGACAAAGTTGTGTGCAAAGTTGTATTCATTTCATGATCGTAGCATATATGTCAGAGGGGGTATTTATAAGGCCCTAGTCTTCGTATTTTACATAAAATGACTACTTTACCTCTGACTAAAATATTTACAACCCTTCATCTACGTAAGGGCGAAGTAGTCATTTCTTCCTGATTCAGTCTTCTTTTTCACGTTCAATCTTTTTTTCTTCAATGAACTTGTTCTCTTCAGATTATTTCTTACTCTTCGTCTACTTCTCTGTCTAGCGAAATTGATTTCTTGCCGACGAAGTCAATAGGCGAAGTTGAATTATTGATGACGAAGTCGATAGGCGAAGTCGAATTCTTGCCGACGAAGTCAATAGGCGAAGTCGAATTCTTGACGACGAAGTCGATAGACGAAGTTGAATTCTTGACGACAAAGTCGATAGGCGAAGTTGAATTCTTGACGACGAAGTCAAAATATATCCTTCTCTATACTTTTCCCTGCAAGTGAATTTCATTAAGATACTTTTATATTTTTTACACTCCAAAGTTTGGGCTTGAGTTTTTTTGGACGAAGTTAATTCTCCCAACAGCTCTTGTGAATAATGCTGACTTTTTCTGACGTGTGGGCCCAGATTGATAGTGAGATAGAAATAGAAATGGAGCTGTATGAAACACCTCTTGCTCCACCAACTCCATTAGTGGAGCTGCTCCACGGTGGTGGATCCAGGTGAATCCCAAATCCAAATTTACTTTTTGAGTTGGTGGAGCTGTCCCAAATAGACCCTTATAGGTGAAACGAGTGGGCCGGGTGGCCAATAAATGGGCTAAACGAAAAAAGGTCCAGACAAAGAAGATGCAAAAATTTGTCGCTTTATTATAGGCATAATGTAAACATAGAAGGAGACATTTTACTAAGTGTTTTCATGGCCCACCATGAGACCCTGTGACTACTCATTGACAAGATATGACCGTACGGCAAGCCACATAATACAATGGAAGATATTAAACCCAAATGAAACAAATCGATCCAAATGGCCACTATGATAGTTGAGGGATGAAATTAACACCGCACGAAAATGGCTATATTATGTCCAATTTCACCGGCACTAGCACTATCCAAAGTAGTATTCACGTGACTTTTTTTTCTCTCTTCTCCTTAGATGAACTATATAAGGCATTGAAGCCATTTTTTGTTTTCTGCTTCAATAACTTCGGCTCCGCGTGATAACGTAGCAATAAACCACAACCGCTTAAAGCACTAAAAAAAGAAGTCTCAGGACGCTTGACGAGAGCTTAGTTTGGTATGGGATCAGGAAAACCATCTCAATCGTTTAGAGTGAACGAAGTATTATAAGTTAACTTCAAGTATCTGTACCGAAAAAAGTCCACGTTACTTTCCTTCACTTTTGCAAAAGTCTGTTTTCCTCCCTGAACTCTAAAACCGGGCAAAGCACCCCCTTGAACTTTTAAAACCGTTCGTTTTACCTCTCTGACCGGTTATAAGCGGTTTTCAAAGGCGGTTTTGTATTTTTCTTTTTTATTTATTTCGGCTGAATATTTAAAAAATTATAGTAAATCATAGAAAAATTATAAAATGAAAAATCTAATTTTGTTGGACTCCACATGAGTAAATCTAAACAGTGAACAATAATCTGGTATGTTTTAGTATAATTTTTTTTGTTTTAGCTTTAGAGATATGCTTTACAATTGTGGTACTTCGCCCTTACAATAATCTGGTATGTTTTAGCTTTAGAGATATGCTTCATCTACGTAAGTTCATAGCTATAGTTTCTATGGTACAATTGTGGTGAAACTTTTTTAGTGGGCTAATTATTGTATGCTCGAACTATAATAAAAATTACATACTCATTGGATCATGTATAACTTAGTTATAGATTTATTTAGGTGTATGCTTGTTAAAAAGTATTTATAAATTGGTGGCTGCACAGATGATCACCGGGGCTGCGTAGCCGCTCACCCGCTGGCACCCCCACGCCACTCCGCGGCATTGTGCTCCGTCTCGACGATCCTTCATTCGTCCAAGCAGCAAGTAGATGCTACAAGCTGTAAGAGTATGTTTCAAGTGTTTCAGATATTTCAGATGTATGTTACAAGTGTTGTATATCGATGTTGCAAGAGTAGATTTGAAAGTTACACATGTTGTTGTAATGGCTATACATGTATGTCGGTGTTTCATAAACTGGACTAGTAAATTTATACGATTGCCACGCTGCTCTAGGAAGACGATGGTAGCATCCAAAAGATATGAGGATTTATACTGGTTTAGGCCAAAGCTCTACATCCAGTCTCAGAGATGATCGAGTATGTGTTCTTCGCTTGAATGCTCTGAAGTTCTTACAATGGGGGTGCAAGAATGGTAGAAGAGGTGGAAGAACCTAATCTAAGCGATGGGCTGCCTGAAGGAAAGCTTCAGGAGCCCTACTACTATGGTGAGTGAATGAAATGATATAGGATTCAAAATGTCTGGAAAGGATGCCCTGACTGCTCTTATATAGAGTTTGGGGCCAGGGCGCATACATTGGAGGAGGTTCTCCCGACCGAAGGGTCATGAACCAGAGGGATGTCCTAGCTAACTTGGCTTACAAGCTACGCCATCTTGAGGTGCACGTTCGGGTGTGGTTGTCGTCATGATTCTATGGCCACGTCGCGGCATGGTGCTTACTGTGCTGGTTGTGGTGGCACTGTAGGCACGGTGATGATGCGCCAGCCATCTTATGCAACATGGTCTCCGTCATGGTCTTTGTCATCGTCTCCTAGTTTCCTGGGGCATCATACATGAGTTGGTGGCCACCCCCAGGTCTGCTATCGCTATGTTTTCTTGAGGAGCGGGAGGCCACGATCCCTACTGCTGCGGTCGTGGTTCTCGCCAGTCTGGAGGGCCTCTAAGTCAAGACCTTCGTCATGGATCCCGTCCTGTAGTGGGTAGGATTATACGCTTGTCTCGTCATGCCATGTCACGGAACCATCCAAATTATAAGAGCATAAGTGTAAAAATAATCACCAGAGTGATCAAATTTCCGCACTTGAGCCCATATAACTCCGGTAATCCAACGAAATCATGAGGGATTTTAAACCAATTAACATACAAACCAAGATCATAGTGATTCAATATAACAAGCCACATGCTACATCTATTTCACAAGTAATTCAACATACATCGGAGTTCAACATAGTTATTACAACTTAAGTTGAAAAGTAGCGGAAGCAAAGTAATTTGAAACTAACATTACTCTTATTTTAAATACATGCCAGTACCAAGGTCAATTTCCATCAAAAGCATTAAAGACAAGATAACTCAGAAGGATCATGCCCATGATCACACTTCGCCACGATGGCAGGAGCCAACCAATTCTTACAGTAGCCATGATACAACACAACCTGCAACAAGTGGAAATAAACCGTGAGTACGATAATGTACTCAGCTAGACTTACCCATTAAAAATCAGAAATAAAGTGACACCAAGGAGTATGCAAGGCTTTCTTTAAATGGAGCTAGCTGACATTTTATTTGCAGAAAAGCATAAGTAGTAGTAACCATTTTTAACTTGTGCTAGCAGTGATTTTTAACATGAACCTGTCATCTATCTTAGCACCTGTGCTAAACAATCACTTGATTATTAAGCAAACATTATTAACCATAGCCGATATAAATTAAGGCAACACTGTAATCATCATCCAATTAACCATCTGTTCCATTTAATTGAATCTACATTGCCGCTGCTTAAGTCAAGTGCTCACTAACCGGGAGCGACGGCGATTCGAATCGAATTCCTATCCAGCTAGAGGGGTGTTTCTAATACTCACCGAGACATGCCTCGCGAAGACTGCTCAGGTCACCTTTGGTACAATTCAGGAATTGCGGGTTTGACTGATGCCATATCCCCAAGGGCAACACTCTGCCAGGTGATAGGGACTCTAACCCCCTGGTCTTACGCCAATGTTTCCAAGCACATCCTTACTTCCTCCGGAATACGCGCTTGACCCTCTGATTCCTGGCCTGAACTGTATTACTCGGCTTCGCGGTCAGAACGGCTTATCCGGCCATCTAAGTGTTAGACTGCATTCAACATGACTTAAGGAAGTACAGCGAATCGGTCCTTAAACGACTCAAACGGGCATAGCTCCGCACCCAAGACGTGAAGTGTCTTGCGGCTGCACCATCGAACTCCCACCCAGTCTCAATTTATTTTTAAGCATGTTTCTTTTCCACGATAGCAAATATAGCCAACCGTGATCCACTTCATCCTAAAGCTCGTGGATGAAAGGAAATCACCCGACTTCTACCGCACTAAGCAGGGGTAAGCAATAACACGTGCCTAAACTTTAAATGGGATTCAAGTTCGATATCAGGACAAGGATAAATATAATGCAGCAAGTGTTTTAACTCAACTCCTACAACTTAATGCAATAAATAAGTAAAAGTACTCAAATGATATGTATACAAATGCTGAGTTAGCATGCATCGGGGCTTGCCTGGGATCCAACACTAAGTCAGTGTTTGTCAGACACGACTCGCCGAGTACTTCCATCTTCGAGATAGTTCCACCAAACACCGTTTTCGGGTTTGGCTCCAACACCACATCCTTCACATATTTCAGCAAGCGTACCTAAATAAGGTGCAACAATACATATGTATGAATACATAGAAATACCACAAGCAACCACTTAAGCAAGCACACCAAGTTCAATATAAGCACCTATAGCTATATACCTTAATCATCACTAAAGTACAACATAGGAGATAATAGGACATCAATCATGACCAAGTCACTCAAGATCTCAGGTGTATCAACTTAGTTTCATCAAAGCTATGAGTCACACTTAGCACCACACAAACATGGCAAAGTGAATCAAAGCACTAAAACTAGAATCTGCCACTTTCTGGACATCCGAACAGCAGCTGAGTAAATCAATCATATCTAGAGTTCTATAAATCCAAAAGATATGCAACAAGACATTCTGGAAAGCTTCTTAAATTCTCTACATTTCATCTAATATCATCACAGCATGATTCACAAGTTAAATAAGTCAAAATTATAAAGTTCCAGAATCTATTCCTGACAAACAGAGAGCAGCCATCTCTGACCTCCAACTTAAAACTTGCATAACTCATAAACTACTTGGCCAAATTCCACCAATTTTTAACAGCAACTAGATACCTGAGTTATCTACAACTTTTATATAAACAAATTTTACAACAAAGAACATTATCATGAAGAACTTTGCTAAGTTCTCAGATCTGTCCAGAAACCTTATTTGCAAAAAATAAATATTAACTTAAGTTACAAACATATAATTGGATAAAACCAACTTTACCAATATGTCACACATGACTAATGAACACTAGAAAATGTAGTGCCCATTGCTAAATAAATTATTTTAATATATTTCTTAATTTATTTTCATAATTAGGTGGAATTATGAACATATATCAAAAGTATACAATAAATTCTACCAAAATTACAATAGCCTACATATACTCCCAATAGTGTACTGTATAAATTTCATGCCATTTGAGTAAGCATAGCAACCTTTATGAAAAAGACAAATTGCTATTACCAGAATTCATGTGAGAGCAAGGTGAATCGATAACTCACTCATACTATAACCAAAATTCATAAAATTTTTACCACACATCAAACATTACATGAGTAACATGCCACAAAAATTTCACTTCATTTGGAGTCCTACAACTGCAGTTATGAAAATGACAAATACAACTAGCATTGAAAACATAGAAGCATAAATCTATTTTTAGAACTAAAACTTTAAACTAAAACATGACATATTATAGATCCACTGCATAGACAATTTCACAAGGATTCCAAAAAATCCTCATTTGCTATTTTACGAATTTTTTTTGATTTACTATGCATTTTCAAAAATCATAAAAACTACAACAAATCAGTACCTGGAGTACTATTCACTTGAGTCTATGGATTCGCATATAGGACCCTCCCTTTTGTCAAATTCAAGAACAAAGTCCTTGATGTGAATTAACAGAGGGGGTCGTCTTGGAGCTCGCTGGTTCGACTGTTGGGGGGGGGGGGGGCTTGCCTGCGGCGGTGGAGGGGCATGGCGGCTTGGACACATCGAGGCGCCGCTGTGGCGCTGCTCTGCTCGGCCCGAGGTGGCTCGTGGAGGTCCGGCCACGCGCTCCGACGGCGCTGCTCACAGCAGCCCCGTCGGCGGAGCTAACCGGCGGCAGTCAGGACCAGTAGAGGGATGAGTCGGAGATGGCTCGAGGAGAGGAAGGTGGTGCTGCACTTGGCTGAGAACGAGGAGGCATGGATGAAGAGGAACAGCAGCGCGGGAGCTCTGCTTCGGCTATTCGGCATTCTTGACCGAACGACCGAGAGCAAGAGAATGAGAGAGTGAGAGAGAGGTGGGAGGGTGCTTGGGCTGTCAAGGCGAGCGAGCAAGGCGTCGTGGCACGCATGCGAGCAAGCGCAAGGCCACGCGGCAGCGGCTTCCTACATTCGGTCGGCCACGCGCAACAGTGCCGATTCAAAACGATCGAGGAGCTGACTAATACTACTATGAAAGTTCGACTGAAAACACCATTTTCGTCCCCCACTATCTCCTAATCTGGTTGTCCATTGATTTTGGCGTAAGAGGAAAAGTTGTAGAGCTTTGTGAGGTGAACAACATTGATTTAAGGATCCAGAGCTAACTCGGCCTAGATTGGAAGATATGGAGCTGCGAAGGAGGGAATCTCAAACTAAAATCTGCAGCCCAATTGCAAGCCGACTGAAACTACCTTCTTCTCCACCTTGTAACTCCAAAACCGTGTACTGATTTGATCAACCATTTTCACCATCATCTAGATTTACATGAGTAAACTTTGGTTAAAGGAGTTTGGCCAGATTCGCAATGGTTTGCAAAGTAAAATTCGCCAAAGGTGGGTACCTTGAAATTGAAAACTGCAAGTTCAGTCTACACGCCAATTTTTTAGGGTTCCAGAAAACAGCTCGGGATTCAAACTTTGACCCACTGTTTGGCTACCTTAGAGGATGAACTAGGTTTTGGTCCTTAAACAAAAGTTGTTCTACTCAACCTAAACTACAACTCTTATTTAAGGTCAAACCTTGTATCTTGAACAGAAATCATTCTTTCATCTCAGTCAATGCAACATCACGATAAAAGCTCAAACTAGAATTTTAGGCCGATTGAGGCATTTTCTTGACGTTTGCTCAACACGAACCCTTCATGACTTTTGTTGTAGAGTTCATCTAGAGTCCTTTGGGCAAGGTTGCAAGGTTTAGTTGATGATCTATAATTCCATTCACTTAATGGTGCAATTCCAACACTTGGTAAAGTCATTGAAACAAAGGCATGACTTATCATTTCATATGACTTTTTGATTCCAAATTTCATGAAACCTTTCTAGGGATCACTATAGATAGAGAGTGATGTGAGACACATGAAAGAAGTGACATCAACATTCACTTGCATTACCAGGCATGAGCACCAAACATACACACATTGAAACACAGAATAACAAGGTATGTTGCATATGTTTCAAGGAGATGTTTCAAACACATTCCATATATATATGTTTCACATGTTACATGTAACGGAACCGTCCAAATTATAAGAGCACAAGTACAAAAACAATCACCGAAATGATCAAATTCTCGCACTTGAGCCCATATAACTCCGGTAGTCCAATGAAATCACGAGGGAATTCAAACCGACCAACATACAAGCCAAGATCGTAGTGATTCAACATAACAAGTCATATGTTACAACCATTTCATAAGTAATTAAATATACATCGGAGTTTAACATAGTTATTAGAACTTACATTGGAAAGTAGCGGAAGCAAAGTAATTTAAAACTAACATTAATCTTATTTCAAATACATGCCAGTACCACGGTCGACTTCCAACAAAAGCATTAGAGATAAGGTAACTAAGAAGGATCATGCCCATGATCACACTCTGCCTCTACGGCAGGAGCCAACCAACTCTTGCAGCCGCCATGATACATCATAACCTGCAACAAGTGGGGATAAAACCCTGAGTACGAGAAAGTACTCAGCTAGACTTACCCGTCAGAAACCAGAAATAAGGTGACACCAAGGATCATGCAAGGCTGATATAAAGTGGGGCTAGCTTGACAACATTTTGCATAAAAGCTTAATATAGATGATCAATCATTAATGCTTAAGCATCAAGTTAATTATCATTAACCTATCATCTATATTAGAACCTGTACTAGAGCACTCACTTTATTAGGAGCAAACAATATTAACCATAGCAGGTATAAATTGAGGCAACCTTTCTATCGTGATCCAATTAACCATCCGTTCAATTTAATGGAATCTACGTTGCCGCTGCTCAAGTCAAGTGCTCACTAACCGGGAGCGACGGCGATTCGAATCGAATTCCTATCCAGCTGGAGGGGTATTTCTAACACTCACCGAGTCACGCCTGGCGAGGGCTGCTCAGGTCACCTTTGGTACAGTTCAGGAGCCACGGGTCCGAATGATGTCGCGACCCCAAGGGCGACACTCTGCCAGGTGATAGGGACTCTAACCCCCCCTTGGTCTCACGCCAATGTCCCCAAGCACATCCTTTCTCTCCTCCAAGAAGCAACCTACCATTCGATTCCCGGCCTGAACTGTATTACTCGGATTCGCGGTCGGAACGACTTATCCGGCCAACTAAGTGTTAGACTGCGTTCAACATGACTCAAGGACGTACAGCGAATCGGTCCTTAAACGACTCAGACGGGGATAGATCCACACCCAAGACCTCCATGCCTTGTCGCTTCACTATCATCATCCCGTCCGGTCTCATTTCATTTTATTAACACATGGTTCCTTTCCACGATAGCAAATATAGCCAACCGTGCCATATATGAATATCCCTATATCTCGCAGGTGACAGGAAATCACCTGACTTCTACCGCTTAAAGCAGGGCTAAGCATCTACTCGATCCTAATCTATATAGGATTCAAGGATTCATATATCTGGACAAGGAATGATATAATGCAGCAAGGGTTTCCAACCAACTCCTATCACTTAATGCAGCAATACTTATAACATATATAGAATTAATTGCTTTAAAGATAGGAGGCTTATAATGCTCCGGGGCTTGCCTGGGATCCGACTCAAGTTAGAGTATGTCAGATGAAGTCACTTGGCGAGCATCTTCCAATCTACCACTTGTTCGGTCCTTCGATCTTCGGGATGGATCCACCAAACACCGTCTTCGGGTTTGGCTCCACATCAGGTCTTTCACGTGCTTAGCTAACGTACCTAAATGAGGTGCAACAATGCATATGTATGAATGCATAGAAGTGCAATAAACAAAGTAATCAAATAAGCATACCAAACTCACGTAAGCACCTAGAGCTAATTAACTTAACTATCACTTAAGCATATCCTTAAAAGATGACCAGCATATCGATCATGACACAAGTCACACAAGATCTCAAGCACACTTAACACTAACAAGATGTATATCACTCTTTAGAAATAAACATAGCAAAGCAAGTCAAGGTGAAGCAACAACTATAACTAAAATATGTCAATTTCTGGACTTACAAACAGTAGCTTCATAAATCAATCATATCTGGAGTCCCATAAGTCCAAATGACTTGCAAGAAGACATTCTGGAAAGCTTAGGAAATTATCTACATTTCATTTATAATCATCACAGCATGATTCCAAAGTTTCACATGTCGAATTTACACAAACACAGAAACTGGTCTAATAAGACAGAGAGCAAGCAATTCTGTAACCTAACTTTAAACAACTGTAGTTTCTAAACCATATGGCCAAATGCCACCAAATTTTAACAACAGCTAGATCATGAAATTCACAACAATTTTGTTATAGCACACAAGACATGAAAACATCATTTGCATAGGGTAATTAACAATATTCCCAAATCTATTCAGAAACCTCATTTGCAAGAAATAATTATTAACTTATGTTGCAAACATATAATTGGATAAAACCAACTTTACCAACATGTCACCCATGACCAACGAACACCAGAAAACATAGTGTCAATTACTAAATAAATTCTTTTAATATATTTTCTTAATTTATTTAGATCATTAGGTGGAATTATGACCACATAATAAAGATACTCAATAAATTCTACCAAAATTACAGGGGTCCACAAATGCTCCCAAAAGTCTACTGTCCAAATTTTAAGCCATTTGGACATATATATCAACCTCTATGAAAAAGACAAATAGCTTTTGCAATAAATCATGTAAAAGCAAATTAAACCTAAAACTCAATATTTTCTGTGAACACATGGTCATAGCATGAATCAATATGATAGATAAACATCATACTAAGCTAAAGGAACAACATTTTCTATTTTATCATTTATATATTATTTATAAACTATTTATTAAGCCATAAACAAGTTAACTCAATAACTAGATCATACAATAAGCAATGACCATGAAATTTATACCACAGTACATACATAGCATGACAAGCCTACCAAAAAAATTTCACATCATTTGGAGCATCACAACTCAAGATATAAAATGACAAGTAATAAAATGTAATTTTCTTTATTTAACAGGGTCAAACCAAAACCCTAAGAAAACAGTGAACAACTAGGGTGTTTAACATTTTTCCTAGCAAGTACATGTCATCACAAAATTAACAAAACAAGAATCACTATTTTTGGATATCTAAAACTCAAGATATGGCTCTGGTCAAGTTTATAAGCATTTTAGAGCATTTTTAAAGCTTAAATAAAAAAACATCAGAAAACTTCTACAAACATGTAACATATTATGACTCTATTACATAGATCTCTTATCAAGGTTCCCAAAAAGTCCCCATTTGCCATTTTTGGATTTTCCTAGCATGAGATATGAAAATTAGAAGATTTACACAAAATCTGAAATTCAAAAACAGGATTTAACCACCTAACCGAATATGCTAGGCGTACCCGATTTCCTACCCCAGATTTGTCACTACTAAAACCGACATGTGGGACCTGCTGCTCAGCCGGGCCCACCTGTCATGCTCACACCACGAGAGACAGAGAGACCGGAGAGGTGCCGGCCTCCTCCGTTCACCGGAAACAGAGGGGGGGCAGAGGAGGTTCGCCGGACTTGCAGCTCCGGCGAGGGGGTCACCGACGGCGGCTGCCGAGGGCAGCATGAGCACCAGCGCAGCGAGGCGCACCCGAAGACGGTCGCGGCTCGGGGAGAGTTGGCCTGTGGCCTCCTGGCCACGGAGGCAGGCGGCTGCGGGCGAGCCGCTCCGGCGATGGCCGTCCATGGCGGCGAAAGGGGCCGGAAAACAGATGCTTAGAGGTCGGCATGTGGCAGGGGAGGTGTGGCGGTAATTGATTGGAACATGGGAGGCATGGAGGAGTGGATTGGTTGGCGGCTATGGAGCTCGGCCGGCAATGGCGGCCACGGCGGTGGCGCACTCCGGTGACAAAGACGGTGGGGGAAAACGTCGCTCTAGGCTCGCGGAAAGATGAAGAAGCTCTAGGCGGTGGTGGTTTGCGCACGGCGGCTGCTAGCGGTGGCAATGGCAGCGGCCGAGATCGGAGCCCCGCTCCGGCGCCCGTGGCGGACGCGGCCACGCCCAGCACGCGGAACGCTCAGGGGCGACGAAGGGAATGGGAAGCATGGCCGGGTAAGGAGGAAGCGAGGCCGCGGGCAGGTGCTCGGGTGGCTTCCCAATGGCCCTAGCTCACGGCACGCGGCAGCGAGGAGAAGCGCATGGCGGCCACGTTCGGGACACCTGTCGCCTTTGAGGCCTTTCCCCGAACAGGTGGCGGGCGAAAGACTGAGCACCTTGGTTGCCATTTTTGGGCATATTCCTTAAAGATTCGGCTCTGGCTCCTTAAACAACTTTTGTTGTTCTCCTGATGCTCCACAACTTTCATTTAGGGTGTAAGATCATTAGTGTCCCAGATTAGGAGATAATTAGCCTCCAAAATGGCATTGTCAACATGTTTAGCTAGGGCTCGGTTTTGGGATTTTGAAATGCCAAACATGGTCAAATTGATCCCAACTTTTTACATGTTGTTCTTCATAACATAAACTCCAACTTTTGTTAAGGGGTCAAATCATGTTGGTTAGCAAAATCATGAGAACGCGGGATGCCAACGTCGATGTTACCGGAATTAGGGCTTAAAAATGGCTAAGTGCTGAAATCAGCCCTAAAACTGACTTGTGGGCCCTGTTTGAGCATGTTACACACATTTTCATGACTTGACTCTTAAACAAAGTTTGTTCCTTATAAAATTCTCTACAACTTTGTCAAAGGGTGCACAGTCATGCAAAGCTTCTAGGTCACACTTTTGAAATGGTCAAACCACAGGGCTCCAGGCCCCATACATGGTCAACCACCAATTAGAAGCATAATTAGACAAAATGATCAACATGAACATTGTTCCATTAAGTGTCCTAAGTGTAGTTAATGTGTTGTAGAGCTCATCTAGAGTCAATTGGCTAGTTTGCAAGGTTTGGTTGATGTTCTATAGTTCCATTAACTTAATGGGGCAAATTTCAATATGAATGGAACTTATCATTTCATGTGACTTTTTGATTCCAAACTTCATGAAACTTTTCCAGGGGTCAATATAGATAGTTATTGAGGGGAGACATGTGAAGATATTTTGATAGCAACACCCAAGCATATATCTTTTAATTGAGCCTATATGTAAGCGAGGGTGCAACATCCAAATTTAGATTAGGGTTTATTTCCATAGGTTTGGCTTTGGCATCGTCATCTCCGCTTAATATGTCATGTTTGAGCTCAATCCACTGCTTAGTGATTGACAACACCTGGGGTGTTACAGCCCTCCCCCCTTAAAAGAATCGCGTCCCGAGATTCGGAATGGAAGACCTTTTTAAGGAAGAGAGGCACGTTATCAAGTTCCCAACATGTGCTGTAGCATTCAACTACAAAGCTTCAACATTGGTGAACAATTTGGTCAAAGACACTTTCTGATACTTACTCTTTATGGTAAAATTTGTCTGAAGAATTTCCTTCATTGACTTCCATGAAGCATTGTTACTTTGGGAGGAATCCAAGATAGCACGTACTTCATTCTCGGTGTACGGAGATCATTTGGTCCATGAGTGAACCACTCACAAGTATCTGACTCTCTAAAGAGCACAACATAGGTCATGTGAACTTGACATTAGACCAAAATATTCAGAAGTATACTCGTTGAAATGGCTCTATGTTCACGCGGTTTTGAAAAGCAGTTCTCTACCAAAAATGGCTTGAGTACAACTTTCCAAAAGGGTGAGATCATAGACGACAAATATACTCTGAGGTTATAAGATACTGACTAACCAATAGACAGGGTCTATGTTGGTCGTAAATGTTCATTCATTTAAACACCAACTAAAGGAAAAACTACTTGCGGTTCCATGTGTGCAGTTCTCTTTCTCTGACGACAACACTGTATTATCTGAGTCTATCGATGGTCAGTGAATGTGATAGCTGACTCTGTCGGCTTCGTATTTCTGTCAAATGTTACCTAAGAAGATTCTTCTATCCAAGATAACAGTTATCCGGGTTGAATCAGATGCAACCTCTTGGGTAAAAACATTTATAAGGTACCAAAGTATATCATCTTAGGAAAAATAATTTCCTAAGAAAGATGTAACGAGGCCTTAAGGACAACAAAAGTTGTGATTATTCACTTAACCGCAGGGAGTAGTCTACCCCCAAGCGATTGAGTAAAATTTTCCTTGGTGACTTAGTTGTACTGTAAGTTGAGTTGACTTGCAGCATAACAACTTTGTCAGGCCAACCTTTCACCATGAGACTTTCTCTTTGGGATCAAACAACAGTTCTAAGATAGGAAATCTGTTGTTTGACACTTCTCAGATTGCTTTCAAATTTTCCTCAACACTTTGTCCAATAAAGTTATGAACAAACCGTTTGTGGCACCTAAGGGCACAAGGATGCTGATCGAAACTAGGGCATGCATTTCTCTAATTCTTCACTTTAGTTGATAGAACACGTTGCACTATCTGTGTGATTGTCCAAGATGGAATTGACTTGGTCACAATGGTTGTGGAAGATAGAATATCACTCAAGTTGTTGGCTAGTTGATTAACTTTTTGTTGGTTATTGCTCTGTAAGACATAGCCTTCGTAGCTACCAAAGAGTCGTTACCTAGCTGGAGATTAACCTTCCTATTGGTAACTAATCAGTTGTCTCTCAACCCTAAAAAGTTTGAAATCTTCACTCTTGACCACAACAACTGTGGTTGATGCAGAATAGATGGTTGCCATCGAAGTTGGCAAATACGAAGTTATTCTAGAGATGGTTGCTTTCGATTGTACGGTCATTATGCACCCAAGATTGCGACTTGGATAGCTCTGGTCATATGCACAATGCGATAATCGATTCTCATCCCACAGATAATTTGTCCAACATTAAGTGTTGTGTGCCCTTTTTATCCAACAGAGATGAGATACTTTGCTCACTAGATGTCGTTCGTCAATACTGGGACAAGTAAGCAAAGTCACTTGTCTACCATCTCTTGTAGTCCATTAACGTTTATGTCGGTGACCTGTTCTTCAAAGGTTATCCTCTTAGCAACTTCAGAAGGAAACTCCACTACTTTCGGTCTAAGATATGGATCTTATGATACAATATGGAGAGATAACCAAGAAACAGTTCACATGAAAATAACACGTTGATGTTGTTCCGCAATGGATCATGACTAGAAACCACGATACCAGCGCGTGCCCAGTAGCACAACCATGTGCCGGCCGGTCACAAGGAGGCCCTAGGTTTCGTCGCGGCACCATTAGCTGCTACTCATAACACCATTACCGATCACACCACCAAGGTGAAATTTCAAGTGACACAATTTGGGTGGTAAAAACAAGCATTATACAAGGAGGTATAGCAAGTAAAGGTAGTCATAAGGTTTAAAATCAACGAGGAGGAGATCCGTAGATCAAACACCTCACAAGAGATCATAGCTCAATTCCTAAAGACAACTGATCAATGGACTCTTGCTTAAATTCTATGCACGACTTGCATCCACCAAGGTGAGTTCCAGATAGAAGATTAATAGGAGATTCATTCATGTTGGGCAACAACATGAGATCAAGATCGATAAACATCCTGAGACTTGGGAAGGTTAGGGATGGATTACTCAAACTTCAAGGACGAAAACCAATATGTCAATCCTAGATTGAGTTGATAAGGTAGATACCCGAATTTACAAGCAACCGATTTTGAGATCAGACGACGAAAGATTATCATTGCACCAGATCACCTGTAGGAGAGGCAATCAGTAGGTCCAACATGGATTCAGTTAAGGGTCTTACAACTTGGCATCAAACAACTATAGCCAAAAGGAAGAGTTGGAGAGAATCTATCTTGGCTAGTAGATCAAACAAAGGTATTCACGTGCGGTTGCAGGACAACCATGGTATACACGCATATTTAATGGTCCAGACTTGGGCTCATAAGGAAAAGAACATAATTGGAGATGATAGCCAAGAGATTGTTTCGCGTAACTCGAGTGTTGCCCTAAGATAAAGCTATTCGACACTCGCATGCTTACCGAGGACAAACGAGGTGACAACTATGGCACTCCTAGATAAAAATCATACAAAGCACAAGGCTCACCCAAAATAAGCATGAACTAACTACAAGTTTAGCTCAAAACAAACGCTAGCTAAGGTGGCTACTTAGCATGGGCACAGAACATGGACAGCAACATAGTAGTTAATTGTTTCGACCATAGCTGAGGTTGTAGACATCCCATAAAGGTGATCCTAGACTTTCTAGAAAACTTAGAAAGATGGCTACACATTAGTTATTCATACCAAAAGCTAAATCATAGGTTAGCATGGTCAAACATGCTGATGTTTCAGATCTGTACCAATATGGACAGAAAACTGACAAGAACTTCAAAACTGCATAACTGGAGTTCTAGGGACCCAACAAGGCTGAGCCTTAACTTTATGTAAAGATTATTAAGTTGTATATAACTTTCTTATTATCATATTAAGATGATTCTATAGCTAACAAGGCAAAACAAGACAAAGAAGACATCTCTGCCCCAATTTGGACAGATTCAGTCATTCTATTTTGCAAGCTCATAACTAGAGATTTATACCATCAAAAGTAGTGATCCTTAGCATTTTGGAAAGCTTAGAAAAAGTACTATATTTGCTCTAATATTTCCAAGACATGATTCCATAAGCACATAGGTCAAATAAAGCAAACATTCAGATTTGTTCTGGACATGAGTAGATTCTGACAACAAACTTCTAAAACTTATAACTCCCAAACCATAAGACCTAGGGTCATAAAATTTTAGGACAAGATAGAAAAGTAAGTTGGCTACAACTTTGGTATTCTCCGTAACTACAGAAAACACCATTATGACCATGAAAGAATCACTACAACAGAAACTATTCTAGCAGCCAATGTTTAATAAGCAAAACAAAGTTTGCCTTTGTTCTACTTAACAAGAGAGCACACAAACACGTTATTCTAGTAGCTCTAATTATTATTATCTTAGACCAACTAATTTAATTCATTATCAAGAATCACAATTACTTAGGTGAGGTCTAAAGCATTTGCAAACGCTTGGGTGCACAACATGGAGTAAGGCATTCTGGTTTAGCTTCACCCAAGAAAGATAGTGTACTACCTTGATCACAAGTTACTTATCATTTGAACAAGGGTGAGAGGAGCATAGCTATGCATAAAACAACAATCATGAAGATGCATGCTTCGTCCTATTCGTCCTCACCAGATTGCCAACCTAAGGTGGCGATCACGTCCTATGTCGGTGGCATAACACGCACTCTCTCGATATATAGCTAGTCGTCAGCTACATTCGACTTACGCATTCGTGGTTAGCGTACCTGCAGAAAAGTTTCATTGCAGCCCAATATTTCCCAATATAGCACACAATGAAAGCAGAGAAGTAAAATTCTAAGTACTCCCATGTACATATACCCCTGTATACGTACATGTAATACCAAAACTACCCGAATCTTCGATCACCCACAATTAAGTACCTTCATATATACATGTGTGTAACATGTAAATAATCCAGTAACCAAACTAGCTCTCCCCTAGACCGCAGTTTCTACGGTCATGCTCTCACAACTCACACTTACCTGAGCGTAGGTGCGATGTTGCATAAAAGTAAACTAGCAACATATATGGCTATTTCATATATGAAGGCTACCTCTAATCTGACACACCGGGTAGCATAGTGTGGGAGAGTCATCACACATACATACCTTGGCCTGGGCGTAGATGCATAAATGAAAAACCCCCAAGTTAGTACTTATATAAGCCACCTAATAATCCTTATATGGGCATAAGGAAATTGACCACTGGCATACTAGGTTTAGAATTCAGATTTCACAAACCTATATATAGCTATAAGTTGATAAAACTGATTTTATAAAACAAAACCATTGTTTTAAATACACATACGACATGTTTAATGTTGAATCTTGCTCCGATACCAGCTGTAACGGAACCGTCCAAATTATAAGAGCACAAGTACAAAAACAATCACCGAAATGATCAAATTCTCGCACTTGAGCCCATATAACTCCGGTAGTCCAATGAAATCATGAGGGAATTCAAACCGACCAACATACAAGCCAAGATCGTAGTGATTCAACATAACAAGTCATATGTTACAACCATTTCATAAGTAATTAAATATACATCGGAGTTTAACATAGTTATTAGAACTTACATTGGAAAGTAGCGGAAGCAAAGTAATTTAAAACTAACATTAATCTTATTTCAAATACATGCCAGTACCACGGTCGACTTCCAACAAAAGCATTAGAGATAAGGTAACTAAGAAGGATCATGCCCATGATCACACTCTGCCTCTACGGCAGGAGCCAACCAACTCTTGCAGCCGCCATGATACATCATAACCTGCAACAAGTGGGGATAAAACCCTGAGTACGAGAAAGTACTCAGCTAGACTTACCCGTCAGAAACCAGAAATAAGGTGACACCAAGGATCATGCAAGGCTGATATAAAGTGGGGCTAGCTTGACAACATTTTGCATAAAAGCTTAATATAGATGATCAATCATTAATGCTTAAGCATCAAGTTAATTATCATTAACCTATCATCTATATTAGAACCTGTACTAGAGCACTCACTTTATTAGGAGCAAACAATATTAACCATAGCAGGTATAAATTGAGGCAACCTTTCTATCGTGATCCAATTAACCATCCGTTCAATTTAATGGAATCTACGTTGCCGCTGCTCAAGTCAAGTGCTCACTAACCGGGAGCGACGGCGATTCGAATCGAATTCCTATCCAGCTGGAGGGGTATTTCTAACACTCACCGAGTCACGCCTGGCGAGGGCTGCTCAGGTCACCTTTGGTACAGTTCAGGAGCCACGGGTCCGAATGATGTCGCGACCCCAAGGGCGACACTCTGCCAGGTGATAGGGACTCTAACCCCCCCTTGGTCTCACGCCAATGTCCCCAAGCACATCCTTTCTCTCCTCCAAGAAGCAACCTACCATTCGATTCCCGGCCTGAACTGTATTACTCGGATTCGCGGTCGGAACGACTTATCCGGCCAACTAAGTGTTAGACTGCGTTCAACATGACTCAAGGACGTACAGCGAATCGGTCCTTAAACGACTCAGACGGGGATAGATCCACACCCAAGACCTCCATGCCTTGTCGCTTCACTATCATCATCCCGTCCGGTCTCATTTCATTTTATTAACACATGGTTCCTTTCCACGATAGCAAATATAGCCAACCGTGCCATATATGAATATCCCTATATCTCGCAGGTGACAGGAAATCACCTGACTTCTACCGCTTAAAGCAGGGCTAAGCATCTACTCGATCCTAATCTATATAGGATTCAAGGATTCATATATCTGGACAAGGAATGATATAATGCAGCAAGGGTTTCCAACCAACTCCTATCACTTAATGCAGCAATACTTATAACATATATAGAATTAATTGCTTTAAAGATAGGAGGCTTATAATGCTCCGGGGCTTGCCTGGGATCCGACTCAAGTTAGAGTATGTCAGATGAAGTCACTTGGCGAGCATCTTCCAATCTACCACTTGTTCGGTCCTTCGATCTTCGGGATGGATCCACCAAACACCGTCTTCGGGTTTGGCTCCACATCAGGTCTTTCACGTGCTTAGCTAACGTACCTAAATGAGGTGCAACAATGCATATGTATGAATGCATAGAAGTGCAATAAACAAAGTAATCAAATAAGCATACCAAACTCACGTAAGCACCTAGAGCTAATTAACTTAACTATCACTTAAGCATATCCTTAAAAGATGACCAGCATATCGATCATGACACAAGTCACACAAGATCTCAAGCACACTTAACACTAACAAGATGTATATCACTCTTTAGAAATAAACATAGCAAAGCAAGTCAAGGTGAAGCAACAACTATAACTAAAATATGTCAATTTCTGGACTTACAAACAGTAGCTTCATAAATCAATCATATCTGGAGTCCCATAAGTCCAAATGACTTGCAAGAAGACATTCTGGAAAGCTTAGGAAATTATCTACATTTCATTTATAATCATCACAGCATGATTCCAAAGTTTCACATGTCGAATTTACACAAACACAGAAACTGGTCTAATAAGACAGAGAGCAAGCAATTCTGTAACCTAACTTTAAACAACTGTAGTTTCTAAACCATATGGCCAAATGCCACCAAATTTTAACAACAGCTAGATCATGAAATTCACAACAATTTTGTTATAGCACACAAGACATGAAAACATCATTTGCATAGGGTAATTAACAATATTCCCAAATCTATTCAGAAACCTCATTTGCAAGAAATAATTATTAACTTATGTTGCAAACATATAATTGGATAAAACCAACTTTACCAACATGTCACCCATGACCAACGAACACCAGAAAACATAGTGTCAATTACTAAATAAATTCTTTTAATATATTTTCTTAATTTATTTAGATCATTAGGTGGAATTATGACCACATAATAAAGATACTCAATAAATTCTACCAAAATTACAGGGGTCCACAAATGCTCCCAAAAGTCTACTGTCTAAATTTTAAGCCATTTGGACATATATATCAACCTCTATGAAAAAGACAAATAGCTTTTGCAATAAATCATGTAAAAGCAAATTAAACCTAAAACTCAATATTTTCTGTGAACACATGGTCATAGCATGAATCAATATGATAGATAAACATCATACTAAGCTAAAGGAACAACATTTTCTATTTTATCATTTATATATTATTTATAAACTATTTATTAAGCCATAAACAAGTTAACTCAATAACTAGATCATACAATAAGCAATGACCATGAAATTTATACCACAGTACATACATAGCATGACAAGCCTACCAAAAAAATTTCACATCATTTGGAGCATCACAACTCAAGATATAAAATGACAAGTAATAAAATGTAATTTTCTTTATTTAACAGGGTCAAACCAAAACCCTAAGAAAACAGTGAACAACTAGGGTGTTTAACATTTTTCCTAGCAAGTACATGTCATCACAAAATTAACAAAACAAGAATCACTATTTTTGGATATCTAAAACTCAAGATATGGCTCTGGTCAAGTTTATAAGCATTTTAGAGCATTTTTAAAGCTTAAATAAAAAAACATCAGAAAACTTCTACAAACATGTAACATATTATGACTCTATTACATAGATCTCTTATCAAGGTTCCCAAAAAGTCCCCATTTGCCATTTTTGGATTTTCCTAGCATGAGATATGAAAATTAGAAGATTTACACAAAATCTGAAATTCAAAAACAGGATTTAACCACCTAACCGAATATGCTAGGCGTACCCGATTTCCTACCCCAGATTTGTCACTACTAAAACCGACATGTGGGACCTGCTGCTCAGCCGGGCCCACCTGTCATGCTCACACCACGAGAGACAGAGAGACCGGAGAGGTGCCGGCCTCCTCCGTTCACCGGAAACAGAGGGGGGGCAGAGGAGGTTCGCCGGACTTGCAGCTCCGGCGAGGGGGTCACCGACGGCGGCTGCCGAGGGCAGCATGAGCACCAGCGCAGCGAGGCGCACCCGAAGACGGTCGCGGCTCGGGGAGAGTTGGCCTGTGGCCTCCTGGCCACGGAGGCAGGCGGCTGCGGGCGAGCCGCTCCGGCGATGGCCGTCCATGGCGGCGAAAGGGGCCGGAAAACAGATGCTTAGAGGTCGGCATGTGGCAGGGGAGGTGTGGCGGTAATTGATTGGAACATGGGAGGCATGGAGGAGTGGATTGGTTGGCGGCTATGGAGCTCGGCCGGCAATGGCGGCCACGGCGGTGGCGCACTCCGGTGACAAAGACGGTGGGGGAAAACGTCGCTCTAGGCTCGCGGAAAGATGAAGAAGCTCTAGGCGGTGGTGGTTTGCGCACGGCGGCTGCTAGCGGTGGCAATGGCAGCGGCCGAGATCGGAGCCCCGCTCCGGCGCCCGTGGCGGACGCGGCCACGCCCAGCACGCGGAACGCTCAGGGGCGACGAAGGGAATGGGAAGCATGGCCGGGTAAGGAGGAAGCGAGGCCGCGGGCAGGTGCTCGGGTGGCTTCCCAATGGCCCTAGCTCACGGCACGCGGCAGCGAGGAGAAGCGCATGGCGGCCACGTTCGGGACACCTGTCGCCTTTGAGGCCTTTCCCCGAACAGGTGGCGGGCGAAAGACTGAGCACCTTGGTTGCCATTTTTGGGCATATTCCTTAAAGATTCGGCTCTGGCTCCTTAAACAACTTTTGTTGTTCTCCTGATGCTCCACAACTTTCATTTAGGGTGTAAGATCATTAGTGTCCCAGATTAGGAGATAATTAGCCTCCAAAATGGCATTGTCAACATGTTTAGCTAGGGCTCGGTTTTGGGATTTTGAAATGCCAAACATGGTCAAATTGATCCCAACTTTTTACATGTTGTTCTTCATAACATAAACTCCAACTTTTGTTAAGGGGTCAAATCATGTTGGTTAGCAAAATCATGAGAACGCGGGATGCCAACGTCGATGTTACCGGAATTAGGGCTTAAAAATGGCTAAGTGCTGAAATCAGCCCTAAAACTGACTTGTGGGCCCTGTTTGAGCATGTTACACACATTTTCATGACTTGACTCTTAAACAAAGTTTGTTCCTTATAAAATTCTCTACAACTTTGTCAAAGGGTGCACAGTCATGCAAAGCTTCTAGGTCACACTTTTGAAATGGTCAAACCACAGGGCTCCAGGCCCCATACATGGTCAACCACCAATTAGAAGCATAATTAGACAAAATGATCAACATGAACATTGTTCCATTAAGTGTCCTAAGTGTAGTTAATGTGTTGTAGAGCTCATCTAGAGTCAATTGGCTAGTTTGCAAGGTTTGGTTGATGTTCTATAGTTCCATTAACTTAATGGGGCAAATTTCAATATGAATGGAACTTATCATTTCATGTGACTTTTTGATTCCAAACTTCATGAAACTTTTCTAGGGGTCAATATAGATAGTTATTGAGGGGAGACATGTGAAGATATTTTGATAGCAACACCCAAGCATATATCTTTTAATTGAGCCTATATGTAAGCGAGGGTGCAACATCCAAATTTAGATTAGGGTTTATTTCCATAGGTTTGGCTTTGGCATCGTCATCTCCGCTTAATATGTCATGTTTGAGCTCAATCCACTGCTTAGTGATTGACAACACCTGGGGTGTTACATTACACTAGTATGTTCCATATGTTTTACTAGTGCATCACATATGTTCCATGCTCATATATGAACAAATGACGTTTAGGCTCATGCAATGCAAGTGCCACAATGCAATCCTAACACTTGGGGTGTTATAGGATGTATCTGGCTAGTGCTCTCCGTACTGGTCGTCACCACCTGATGGTGTTGTCTTGTCTGTGCAGCGTAGCACAAGGATGACGTCTGACTGGACCAAGCGCGGGGTCAGTGCGGCGTGCTTGTTCTTGTCAGAGCAGGCACGCTTGGCCGGGCTCGACCTCTCCCCGTTCCTTCTAGAGGTCATGATAGGAGAGAGGTCGTGCACCCTTCAAGCGTTGTGCGGCTAAGGTAGGAGGAAGGGGTCGTAGTTGACCTCAGCCTTAGCGTCCGGCCTGGTTTACTTGGCTCAGTTGGGTCTTGGTCGTTCGAGCCTTTGCTAGCTGGTGTATGGCAGGCTGCGTGGTCTGCTATCTAATCGGTGCCTTGAGGCACCTCGGGGTTATAACCCGACAATGTATGTTTCAAGTGTACGCTCTAAATGTTTCATCTGCTCCAGATGTATGTTGCAAGTGTTTTATCTAGATGTTGCAAAAGTAGATCTAAATGTTACATATACATGCATGTTGCAAGCATATGTTAAGTGTTTTCAGATATTTCGTACGTATGTTACAAGTGTTTCATCTGGATTTTGCATATGTTTTGCAATAGTTTTCAAGTGTTTTTAGACGTTTTCGCAAGTGTTTCAGACGCTTGTTTTAAAGGTTTCATCCGTCTTCTTTTGTATAGTGCATTGTTGCATCTGGATGTTTCAAAAGTAGATCGGTTGTTGCATATGAGATGCGCGAGAGAAGCGGCTGGCGGCGCGAGCGACATTCGGTGCGGCGCGGGTGACATCTGTGGTGGCATGGGCCCGCTGCTGGGGCGCTCGCTTGCGAGCCTGACGCGCTAGGGAGCTCACTCGCTCGATGTGCGGGCACCGTTGGACGCTAGCGCCCCAGAGCAAGTCAGAGAAAATAAACAAGATAAACTCATGAACGAACAAATGCAATACACAAACATTAGTTTCCTTATCCGACGCCATTTAGATTAGTTTCCGACTTTCCGTTTTAGCAGGAAATTAATCAATGAACGAACAAATTCAATACACAAACATTAAAAACGACTTCGTCGAATCCTGGTCGCCGAAAATTAAACAAACCTTCCGTTACTATTTGCATTATATATAGACGGGCGTGACTCATCAACAGGCAACAGCATAGCAAATCACAACTGATCGATCGAGTGACCATCGATCTCTCCTCTTTGTTGTTTGAGAGGATCGATCAGCCATGGCGTTTAGCTTCAAGATGGCCGCGTCCCTCGTCGCCGCCGTCCTCCTCTTGGCCACCCCACAAGCTCGAGGTAGACATACATGCGCATGCATGCATCACACGATTCTTGCATGCCGTTGTCGTCATCGTTTCAATGATTCGATCCTAATTCATAACCTGACCTGACCATCACGCATACGCATGGCAACATGTGCGTGTATATATACTAGTACTAGTAGGTTGGGCATTGCCGGCATGGTGCTGGTGGAGAAGCCGGCGGAGCAGGTGGTGGTGGCGATCCCTGGCGGCGCTGGCACAATAATGCCGGGGTCGTCCGCCATCTGCCTGCAGTGCCGGTGTTGCTCCAGGTCGAACCCTGGGAAATGCCAGATTAGCACCTGCTGCTCCAGCTTGAATTGCGACCGCGGCGGCAACAAGTGCAACCTCTTGCAGGACAAATGCGGATGCGCCGGCTGCAGCGTCGCCAACTAGTCGACCGGCCGCCGGGCGTCTAACTGACCAGCATCGGATCAGTAGTTTTAGGATTTTCGGGTAGTTATAATGGTTATGGTTTGGATTAAACATCCAGCCAGTCTGCCACTGGATCGGAGAGCACTACCAGGCTTTGTCAAACTTCTTGTGTCATTCATTTTAATGTTGATAATAAAATGAGCACGGAAAGTGCCTTTTAATTAAAATGTGTCTCATGTCTAATAATTTTTTAGCAACGCAGATGCATATCAGATCCTCAATGTTCTTAAAACTTAACCAAGAGCTTTTGGCCCCTTACTGGTAATGGTCAACTGCACAAATGGTCTTGCCCAAACCAAAGTGATTGTTCTATTCTCACACTGTTGGCTACAAGACGAATATGGATCCTATGAAATCAAGCTTCTTGACATGGTTGTTGACATATGAGAGACAAAAAGGCATATGAGATGACAAGAAGTCTAAATTTGCCTGCCCTATGCTTTTTATTTCATTTTATGTTAAACTGCAACTTCAGGTAGAAGTTCTTAGATTTGAGTTAAAAAATTCTAAATTCCAATTATTTTTCCTTATATTAAAGCTTGTAATTTCAAGTTCAAAATTCTTATATTCAAGTCACGAGTTGTTTTACTTTCCAATTTTATTGGCTCGAAAGTGCAAGTAGGTGACGAGTCCAAAGCTCATGGGACGACCGAGAATCACAGGGTGTGTGTGGCAGAGTTCTGGATTTTCATAGAAACGTTTCAGATCCAGATTTCTTTCAGAGATGTTTCTACGATGAATAAAAAATAACTTCATGGAACTAATTTGCTAGCTCACTAGATTCTTGAAACTACAACTAAATCAGGAGAAACCAGGTCATGGATGTTGCTCTGAACTAGTACAAAGATAAGAATCGGTTCCAAGTGATTCTTCCCGAAACGTTTCCCTCTTTGTGGCGTTTGGCAACGATTCTAGTGATTCTACTGAGAATCTAAAATGTGTCACTCGCTGCCAAATGCACCCTCAGTCTCCTCCTATTTAGGGTTTGGTATGACAATCTAATTGACCCTAGAAACAATTCTATCTGTTATGATTTATGAAGAGCCCTCACCAATGACCATGCTAAAACTTAAGATATTTTTTTGTCTTATATTGTACCATAAAATTTAGAATTTTTCACCACCTAGTGAGGGTACTAAAATTTAAATTAGTCATAGTACCTAGTTTTTTTTCTGAGGAGGTGTCGAAATTTATACTAGTTGTACATTTGTTTTACAAAGAGGTACCAAAATTTATACTAATTGTTGATACTTTCTACAAGGAGGTAGCAAGATTTACACATGATACCTACCGATACCTCTCTAAGGGCCATAAGAAAGCTTGGATAGTGACCAGATATTCAGAAACTCAGTACAAGTTTACATATATCCAGCATGCATTGCCAATTATCCTGTCCCTCCATGAACCTAAGGCTCAAGGTTAGAGCATCTCCGCCAGATCTTTCTCCTCCTATACCCCTAAAATCTTGTAATATAGGAGATTAGGTTGCTCTAGTAGATCTCCATTCCCTATATCTTTTAGAGATATCTCAAAACCTACTTCCTCTTCCTCAAAGAAACGAGACACTAGCACCTCCTCTATCCATGGGTCCCATGCCAAATTGCGCTGCCTGCCAGCCCCATGAGGTCGCGTCGCCGCCTGCTGGGCACCCGTGGTTGGGCCTTGCCACCACTGGCCACTGGGCTCCCGAGGTCGCACCCTGCACCGCCGGCCGCCAAGATCCCGAGGTCATGCCTCTGTTGCCCATCGGTCACCACACCCATGCGACCAGGCCTCGTACCACTGCCTATGAGGAGCCTGAGGCCACACCTCGTGTCGTTGGCTGCCCTTTTGTTCGAGGAGAAGTGCGGGAGAGGAGGAAGAAGAAGAAAAAATGTCGCGCGTCCATTCGACGAGAAGTTGGGAAGATGAGGAATAAGATGGATTTGACCGTGACATGTACTCCCTCCATCCCTTTATATCTGTCGCTGTTGCTGTGTGTGCCATAATTTTGACTCGATTTATAGAAAATACGTGCAACATTTGTATCTCCAAATAAATTTATTAAAAAACTAGATTCAAAGATCTTTCCAATGATACTAATTATGTACTATAAATATTAATATTTTTTAATACATATTTAGTCAAAGTTGCTTATCAGAAATCGCAAACGACAGATATTTAGGGACAGAGGGAGTAGGCAGCACGTGTAATAATAATAATAATGAATAGGGATGACTTTTGAGTAATCTAATGCAGTACAACACTCCTATATAATGAGATTGCTTTTGAGAGATCTTCTATATCAGATTATAGGGGAGAAGGGAAATAAGAGATCTGGTGAAGTTGCTTTTATTCTATCTAGTAAAGTAATATGCGCCATTGGAGCATATTGAATCCATGTACACTGCTAATAAATGGAAGACATTAATATATTAAATTATTACTTCATCCAATAAAAATGCAATGCTATGTTTAAGATAAGTTATTTTTTCTTAGGTTTGACCAAGTTTATATAGAAAATAGAATCAACGTTTATGTCTCCAAATAGAGTTATGTGATGAAAATATGTTTCCTAAAAATCTAATAATATTTATCTTGTATCTTTTTATATATATAGATTTGATCAAACTTAAAACTGTTTAACTTCTCAGGAAGTTAGAATTGTTTTTTTTTTTGGGACTGAGCGAGTACATTGCAAGAGAAGAGGTAGCGAGGAATACAAACTAAACTACGGAAACTGCAAAATGAATACACATAATGACATAAATACATCCTCCTAAACTGAGGCCTTTTCGCGTTTATAGATAGAGGAAAAAAAGAATAAAGCTGTGATCGTAACTTTTGTGCAGTTGCAGGCCGGAATTGATGAACTTTAATTTCCACTCTGATCTTTCTCCCTCTTATATATAGTGCTCGCGACTCGCGAGCTGGGGACACCATCATCAACCATCTCTGTTCGATTTCATACCAAACACAAGAACAAAAAAAGCCATGGCCGAACAACAATCGACGATCGCTCTCAACATGGCCCTCTTTGCCCTCCTCTCTTTCACCCTCCACTTCCAAGCTCAAGGTGAAGGTATGCATACATATACACGTACACACATGTATTTATCTACGCATCGATTGCACAGTATATACTGGTAATTATTCGTAACACAATGGTGGTGCTGAACTGATGAATGGGTAGGTACGGTAGCAGGCGCGTGAGGACGCACCGCCGGCGGTGAGACCCACGCGGCGGAGTTCGTGCTGCTGGAGCCTATCCCGGAACGACTACTGGCGGCGACGGTTGGCGCGGTGAACGCGACGGATTCGGATACCCAGATGACCCAGCTGACGTGCTTGCAATGCCATTGCTGCCTCAACAACACCAACCCGCAGGTGTGCCTCACGGCGTGCTGCTACCAGAGGATCTCCGGATACCCGCGGGTGGTCTCCTGTGGATGCAACCACTGCGTCCCCCCCTCCTGCTCAACATAGCCATCGTCGTCCTCCTCCTCCTGGGACCAACTGAAGCATCGTTACATGTAGAAGCATCGTTACACAACATACGTGGACCTTCAAGTGGGGTGCAAATAAATCCCAGGCAAATATAATCCACTAGTGGAAAGGGCGCGCCCTCGCGCGCCATGCAAACCATGCGTAGATGTAACATCGTGGAACTAACCGGTGATATAAACATTTAACATGCACATGCAGGGAACATTAAACATCTAAACAAAATAAGAGTGGTACAGCATGGTTCGTTGCCTCTGTGAACATTGGATTGGTAATTCCATTACAACTTGCATGTGACGTTACATAGATGATGTACCAACCTGGGCATGCATGAAAAGCATGAAGTCTGGATATGGTAGGCTGCATTAGTGTTGAGGCCACACTGATACTGAAAGCTGCCTGCTATGATTAACAGCAAAGGTAGAAGAGTGTAGGCACCCACACTATTTACAACAACAGAATGTGGAGGCAAACTGCAGCGTAGTTTACTTTAGTTTGCTACTGCCACGCTCGCACAAACTGTGGGTGTGGGGCAGTTCAAAAGCATCTAGGTAACAGCTCTGGTGCTGCTCGTTCCTGCCATAGTTGGTCACAGTTAATATTGTTATAGAAAATATAATCTATGTGAAAGAATATCTTTGATCATTGTCACATATACAGATAGTGTGAAATAGGAATTTTTTGAAGCTGACATTGTTATTGGCAGTAGTAAAAAAATGGCAGCATTATTAAAGAAGATGGTGTAAAAGGTGTATTCCTGCATACGCTATATTTTTCATTGGAAAATGTGGGAATTTTACCTAGTCTGAAAGTGTAGCTGATGAAGATTTGCATGGTTCATCCTCGGTAGTTTGTTTTGCACTACCCGACCTGGGCCTGCCATATGGAGATTTTTTACAGTTCTTGGTTAGGAAACGGTACGGTGGATAAGGAAATATGGTTTGGGAGGGTCTTGTTTCATACCTTTTCGCCCTTGATTCGGTAGGTTTTTGCAGCAGGAAGTTGTTGTCATCCAATAAGGAGTCGTGGTGTGTTAAGTTGTCATCATCGACATTTTCCTGTACCATGTTTTTGTGAAAACCAAAGAGTTTTTGTGTTTCAAGTGTTTGTGTGTGTGTGTGTGTGTGTGTGTGTGTATATATATATATATATATATATATATATATATATATATAATTTCTCATGGTAATGTGAATATCAAAGCTTACCTTGTCTGTTGCTTCACCTTTACCAAAAAGATTCTTGCGTGCATTGCTGGTGCGTGTGGGTGGCCTGCTTCGTGTAGAAGAGGCATAGTTAGTTTAAAAGGGTGTAGAGTGAACAACGGTATTAATTGATAATAGAGCATTAGGATTTGTAAAGTTTATGTGGGCTCATTACCTGCTATCATTATCTTTGACAGTAAAGTTTTCATCTTCAATAGAGGGAACTGGAGTCTGCAAATTAGATAAGCACATATTTAGACTAAGATATATGAAATAGTAGGAAATGACAATGCATAACAGTGAGGGTCTGGTTTACTGATTGTGTCGCAGAGTGTATGGCTAAGATTTCATCTTGAGGCTTTGGGCTTTGTATGGGTCCAGTGGAAGTTGCTGGCAATGCTAGGCGAATGACCTGTCCACCTGATGTTCCGGCATCGTTTGTCAAAGGCAGTGTATTCACCTGAGCAGCACGCCTTGGAGGCCTTTCCAATACTGCTTTGACTAAATATTGCCTCCTTATATCATCCTCAAGGCCAACAGTAAAAACATATTTCTTATTGATAGTGTTCAGGAGCGCCTGAGGTAAATCTCCTGTTAATCCAAGCGGATTCATACTTGCTTTGCAGTCCTTGCCAACAATAAGCCTGGCTTCATCATCATATGCAAAGAATAGTGCTTCAGCTGTGTCATCTGCAGCCATGAAGGACAGCAAATACCTGTGGATTTGACAGTTTGATTAGTTCACATGAGAACCTCATAGATTGGAAAGCAAGCTAAGACATACAAATTGTTGCATATAAGGATTAGAGTACCTTGGAACAATTTCAGAGCCATGGCACTTTGGACATTTGTACGTATGATCTGGTTGATGTATTGATTTTTTCTTGCATGGTGTACAGGAGATGTACCACCATGGAGTATCGTGTAGTATAGATGTTATTGTCACAACACATTTATACGTTCCATCCTATTGATAAGGCGCACACAGTTAGTTGCTCATATTTTTTATAAAGTCATTTGTACCATATGTTGAAAGAGTGCTAATGGAGGTACAATGAATAGTTGTGTAACGTATTTTGAGTATGTACCTGAAACTCGAATGGATCCTCAATAGCGTCCAAGTCAGCTACAGTTTTCTGCTGGAGTGGGGTGTCCTCTACCTGTCCAGGCGCTGTTTCTTCTGTTGGTAATGGCCGATCTATGAAAATAGGTATGTCTTTCAACCTGCTATCATGAGAAATATTTAGAAACCATGTCGATGAATACGCTATGTTAGGAACTGCCATAGTTAGCTGATTTACCTAGAGTAATAAGGCTGTGCCTCTGGAATCTGGGGATTCAAATAGTACGAGAACGCTGCACCGCTACTAAGATAAATCTTGCCTGCAAAATATTAAATGCATAATCATGGAAGTAAGTACCTGGTACTTATAATATATTTGGCATATGTTGTTTTTAGTTTACTACGTATAGGTTATGTAAATTTTTGTTCGATGTCTCTATTCGATTTTTTCCGTATGCAATGGTTGAATCCTGAAAAGAAGCATCATTTAGAAATACGTACGAGGATCTTTGTAGTCCTTGTGCGGAATGCAGCCGACAAGGAGGCACACAACAATGTTACCAGCCTTTTCATCGTAGATATGATCAATAGTAAAGTTTGCTGCATGGTCACCCCATACTGTTATCTTGAACTCATTGTCCCTACATAGAAACAAAATTGTAGGGTGTAAGATGCTGATGAGCGGATTGGACTAATCTTTTTTTGCATGGTATACGTACCTTAGATCCTTTATATAAAGTTCTCGCAGCATTTTAACTTTCTCCTTGTTTTTTGGCACAAAGGTGTCCAGAGCGGTATATTTGATGAGATATCCAATGACATCTAAAAGGCAATGACAGAATAGGTTAGCAAGAGAACTAATCACAGGTGATGTAACCAGTCATATGGACTCGTGCTTGCCTGTGTATGTAGAGACGATCCTTTCTGCAGGCACAATTGCTGAGAATGGAGTCAGCCTATATACATATTCTGGAATAGTGTGTGGAGGATTCCTTGCAAGCTCAATTGTCGTGAACTCTGATAGTTCTATCATGAATTGTTTGTCAACAACTTTATAGGTTGTTTTGGCATTTGAAATCTTGAACTTCTTGATGATGTATACCTTGCCGACATCGAGCAAATATTCTTTCTTAGGTATCACTTCTTTTGGTATCTCAGCATACATAGCATGTCCCTGATAATATTAACATAAGCAAGAATAACTGTAGCATTATTTTCACAACGTAAACACACTTTTAAAAAAAATTGTGTAATACTTTAGCCCTTGGATTTGTATGTGCTCAATAAACAAATACGATCTGTGGTACAAATAGGATGACCATAGCAATGTTAATTTGACGCGTAGAAATTGTATTCATGGTTATATCAGTTTTTATTTCTTTAGCGTAACGTTGTTAAGTACTATAGATCTGAACTTGGTATGTAACCTGCAAACAAATAAGACATGGAATATCCTATAGAAAACATCTTAGCAACTGCTGCGCTGCTACTTTGTCATGTCTGTGGTAATTTGTTGTGCTAGATTTACCTGAGCATCTGCAAAGATCATGCCAACATACAAAGGATCGCCTTGGCCTGCATTTTCTCTCATAGTCCACTTCCTGATAACTCGTACAGTGAGGGCTCTTGTCTCTCGACCTTTTTTGGCTATGTTTCCAAGGTAAACGGTCTGATCCATCTCTGTAGTAGAGTTGAAAATCTGTACAATCAAAGAATTTTAGGAGTATTGGTTAGTGCACTGGCTGGTTTGGTTTCTAATTTTTTTTAAATGTGATGTATGCTGACGTGAGGAGGTTTATTTGATAAAAGAAATTTTGGTTAGAATAAATCTTCCTCATCAATATTTGGAAAGACATATAATAAATACAGAAAAGTACGAAGGCTGTAAATTGATAAGTGAATATAGTAACATAGCAGTGTGGATATTGATAGCCATTTTGCTTGGCCAGTCAAAATATTATGTACAATTACTTCAGCTAAGCATGATAGGTACACCGAGTTGACTACAAAAGATGGAACTGTTTCAGCACTCATAAGTCCTAATCATCAAAATACATGGAAGAACTTAAAGAGCAGAAGCCTTCTAGCTATGATTGTAATTTTATCAGGCTGATAGGAACTGCATACTTCTCTGTACACAATGTTTCTAGTTTCATCAGTGCAGTTGCCTTGTTCATCTTGTATCAGAATTTTGAGGCCTTGTTTTGTTGTGACACGCGAAACAGCAACATAAAGCTGCCCATGTGTAAAAACAGGCCTCTTGAGATAGACACCGACAGCTGATAAAGTCTGACCTTGGCTTTTGTTAATTGTCATGCCATAGCAAACTCTTATAGGGTATTGCCGCCTTTGAAGAACAAATGGCCATTTGTTACTTTTCAAGGTCAATATGATTCTAGGTATGGTAAAACTATGATTCTTGAAACGGCCATTCATTATTTTTGCCTCAATGGCCCAGTCTCCTAAAGATGTAACAATGAGCCTGGTACCATTACAGAGACCTGCTGTTTGATTGAGGTTTCGTAGCAGCATAATAGGAACTCCTTCTTTCAGTACTATACGATGTTGTGGGAAGTTATTGCCACTAAGTGAATTGAGATATTCAACAGGATAAAGCAGATCATAAGCTTCATGTGGGCCTTTGGATTTTTCGATGCTATCAGAGCTTAAATATTCTTTCTCTGGCTTGTTAATTAATGACACAACATAGTCATTGACTGTGTCTGTCAATTCATTTGTCGGTGTCAATATAGCTCTCTCCGCAAGATATGACACGTTACAGAAGTTGTTATGAAAATTTGGATAGACTGCAGAAACAATGCATGCAAGCCTATTTCCATCAGTGGCTAGTAGTAGATCTGTAGGAATTTTGATCCAGCTTGGTTCAGACTCTCCTTCTTTTGCTGTACATGGCAATTTTCCTTCACCGACTTCCAATATCCACTTGCTGAATTCAGCAACCTCTTGTTGATGACTGGGATCAGTTGTGGGACATAACAATCGCATGTTCTGGTTGAGGCTTAGCATTTCTATGTATGACCACAGACGTGACCTGATTATAGTTGAGTTTAGGACTTCTGCCTTGCTCCCTCCTTCCACAACAGGTAGTATTTGTCTTAGATCCCCACCTAAGACAACTACGAAGGCTTCATCAAATTGGCCACAGTGGAGGCTTGCACTACGAAGAGAGGCTGCACCTGTAGGCAATCTAGCTTCTAAAGAAAGTTCTTTCGAAGAAGACAAAGGAAGCTGAGGGAAGGCAACAAATATAGTTACCTCCCCAAACCATACGATGCTGTTCCAGTAATCTCTTCTGTTTCTGTCTTGAGTTTGATGGATCAGTATTTTGGATGATGATAGAGGTGGTGTTTCCTGGTAAAAATTTCCAGGAAATAAGCGTGGAAAAAATAGGCTAATTATAAGCACATAAGCATACTGGCTGAAGCGCTGGACAATACTCACATCCTCTAGCGCGACGGCCTGTGCCTGTGCCTGCAGCAGAAGTGCCTATAAGCACTGGAGTTTCTGCTGGTAGATTGAAACATAGAGTGTTAGAATATAATTTTTTGTATACAACATATAAGCACAGTGGCCTGTACGCTGTGCGATACTCACGCGCCCGTCCTCTAGCGCGACGGCCTGTGCCTGTGCCTGCAGCAGAAGTGCCTATAAGCACTGGAGTTTCTGCTGGTAGATTGAAACATAAAGTGTTAGAATATAATTTTTTGTCTACAACATATAAGCCCAGTGGCCTGAACGCTGCGCGATACTCACGCGCTCTTATGCGGCGGCCTGTGGCTGTGGCAGCAGTAGAAGTGCCTATAAGCACTGAAGCCTCAGCTGGCAGTTACAAGTATAATCTGTTAGTATATAGTATGCAGCACATCCAACACAATGGAAATATGTTAGGAGACATACTCTGAAGCCGGCCGGCAGCTTCATTTGTAAAGTCCATTAGTGAAGGTGCAGGTGCATCTTTGCATAGAAATTTACACACAGAAATATTGTTTCTTAAAACCTAATTAATGGCTAAAAAGGTATCTCCTTTTTGGTTTGGTTGGGCTGCAATAATGTCTGTTGGATTCCTCCTCCCACCCCAAACATATCATGGGAAATATAAAGGCAAGATCCATGGACATAAACATCAAATAGTGGCACAAATTTGTTTTTTGATGTAGCATACGAAATATAGTAGAGGCTACCATTAATTAAATGTAGAAAAAAAACTGTGTAAGAAAGTATCAAAGATTTCATTGATATAGCAGTAGGTAGCAACATACACAGACAAAAATTTATAGACAACAACATGACAACAATTAGACCCACAGAAGTAATGCAAAAATATACATAATGATCTACCATCTATTAGAGTGGCTGATCTGGAACGGCTATCATTTCTTCAATAAGCTGGTGGGCAGATGCTGTTAGTGCCGAGGAGTACATGCCCTCATGCTGTGAGGCTGCAATAACAAGCCTTGCCAGCTGGACACCTCTATTTGCAATGGGAAAAAGGCGCTGCGCTAAAGTTCTGTATAGTAGTAGACCATGAATACTGTAATCTATAATCACAAAACCAAATATACTCTGCAAAAATGTCAAAGCCTGAAGGGAAGCTGACTCATATGCAGCAGAATGATGTAAACCAGGAGGTGCCCAGAAAAAAAGTGTGCCGGAGGTTCTCTGTGCAACTTGAGGTGGTAGTGCGATCTCAACACCATACAACTGAGTCCCATCATCTATTGTCTGCCGTATAGTCGAAATATAACGGAGGCGGCAGTGTTCACCAACAGCCTGTAAAATAGTCGAGTACGGTATACGTAGGCAAAACATGTTTGGCCAAATAGTGTTTGAAAAGGTTATGATTTTATGGTCGATTTTTCCTGTGCGGCCAAGAGCCGACAAAACCTTTTTTGCCCGTTGTGCAAACACTGTTTTGCAAAAGTTTTTTTCCTTTTTAATACACCTCCGCAAACGCAGGAAACGAGACCAAAAATCTGTGCCACCTCCCCCTATGACGGACACAATAGTGGTGGACCAAAACAGGGAACAAAATCCAGAAAAAACAGAGGTGTATTAGTTACAGCAGAACCCGTAGCCAATGTCCACAACAGATTAGCAAGCAAAGCTTGGGAAGCATACCTGTGAACAAAGTAAAGAAACTTGCCGCTGACTGGAGCACCGTTCTAGGAGGCAGGTGCCAATAATCTAAAAGACCAACCGAGGCACTGAAAGAAAAACCTGCATGATAAAAAGACGGAGCTGAAATAATCCACCGACAGACCATGAATGATGGCCGCGTACACCCACCTAGGCACCTAAGATCAGAAACAAATGCAGGCAAGGCACAGCTGCGAAAAATAGGAGCGGAATTGTCCACAGACCAAAAGACGAACAAGCAGGGACAGGAACACGCAGGGCTGCTTTTGATTCTACAGCCGGAAACAGCAATATGGAAACCTGCATGGCAGAAGAAGATAATGGAAGGCAAAAAAGATGACGCAAGGAGCAGGAAGCAATGGACACAAATGCGGCGGTAGTAAAGGTACCAAAGCGCGGACCTTGACTCCTCCAGATGGACGACCACGGCCAGATCCCCACCGCCCTGGTTGTAAGGCGGCTTCTCGATGCATGTGGCCAGCAGGTTGCGTCCCTTCCCTGGCCGGCTACAGCGCGATTGGAGCGGAGGAGCGCCGGCACTGGCCGCCAACAGCACGGCGTCGATGGCGCGACCGGAGCACCGCGGACGCCGGCGACGGCGCGAGCGAAGCACAGAAGCGCAGGCACGGCGGTCCAACAGGAACAGCAGCGGCAGAGCGCTATGTCCCCATCGCGCGGAGGCTGCAGCGGGATGGAATGGCGGCGAATGCGAATGGACGAAGTGGACGAAGACGTGAGGACGGCGGAGCGGCGCGCGAGACTGCGGAGGAAACGAGAATGGAAGGGGAGGGATGAAGAAGGGAGCTGGATTGGGACAAGGCCGGGGCAAAGAGGCAGAAGGCAGATTGGGGAGAAGCCGAGGCAGGAAGGAGAAGGCAGCCGGCAGAGAAGCTGAGGTGAAAACGTGAGAGAGGAAAAGCAGAAGCTGGAAGTAAGGCGCATTAGTAGGCAGACCGAACCGATTCTCAGTATAAAGTTGGGGCTGTAGTAAACGTGCCGGAACCATCAGGACGGTCGATCTGGAAATGAAACGGCCGGCACGACTTCAGGTGACGTGGACAGGGCTCCTGCTCGAGGAGCTGTCGCTCCTTTTACAGGTTAAATTCAGTTTTGATGTATGGGTGGTGTTAATCCTTGTGACTCGTAACGAAGCCGAAATGCTTGGCTTTTAATATGGGTGCTTGTGAGGGCAATTAATTAAAGCACTACAAAAACTCCTACTTCTCCCAAACATCAGCAACACCAGATTTGAATCATAGATAGAGACAATGTATTAACAACTCACGCTTTGGTAGAGACTACAGAGATGTCTTCGCCATGCTTGGATGACTACAGTTGACACCTATGTAGATAACCGACTAAGTTCAAATACAAGTTCAGACTCACGATTCATTTCAAAAAGTTCAGACTCACGATGACTAGTTCGACAGACAATGTAGATTCTGTCCTCGGTCGCCGTATAATAATAACCCGAGTTACCTAGCAGCAGCGGACAGAATCCTGCATAGTCGTCGCCTGTTCTTCGGAAGCAGCACCACAACCGTACCGAAGATGCCACCAATTTGGATGTGAGTTTAGCCCTGCAGCTGGATGCAATAAAAACTTAATTAGACACCAGAATTACAGATGCAGTGCAACCATTTTTTTAAAAAAAAGATTAGTTTCAGGGACAAGGCATAATTTAATTATCTGAAGGGTGGAGAACACACGCTATAGAAAGTAGAAACAATAAATTTTGATTTTGCGTCAAGCTGCAAGACAGCATATAACAATGATTTGAAAAATATAATGTGACGGCTGAGACTATGATAAAACGAAATTATATATACCATTTCATATCCTTCTCGGTGACATAGATGGTGGGTACCCAAGATAGGGTTGAACATCTTGGCACTTCGTATTGACCCTCTCAAACGTGAAACATCCTGAGGTGTAGTCTGCCAGGAAAATGTACCGTTGAGGTTGACAAACGAAGTATATGCAACAATCGGCAATGGGCATCGGTATTATATTCTTCAGCTGCCACTCATTAGTTATCTTGCCCTCTTTTTGCACACTGGTGTAGTAACGCGCGGGCGACCATTTGGCGTAGATATGGTGACTAAACATTCCAAGCATGACGTTACCTTCCTCCACAATGAGGATAATCCGCTCCTCGTGTACAGGCAGGAGGTCGACAGTGGAGAACTTCTTCGTGTTCATGTTGAGCTTGACCAACTTGTTGTTCAAACACATTTTCCAGTAGAGGCAGTTATATGCATAAGAGGGATAACAAAGCTCTTGGGAGAATTTTGTTGGTCTGCTCAACCTTAGGCTATCCCAGCTGGTTGACGCACTGACACTCCAGCTGCCAGAACCCGACCCTGAAGAGAAGACGGTCACCACTAACTCTTGGTCGCAATGCATCACCATGATCACTCTGAATGATGTCTCGTCGTCCTCGTCGACAGAAGGGGCAAACCGAACATCATAATGTTTGAGATTTTGTTCGTAGGCTTGGCCGTCAGGTATGGGAGGCAGCAGCAGGTACCGCCGGGACAACGGGTCACAGACCGCGAGGTCCGGCAACACAACCTCCAGGTCGGAGTCGGGGCACAAGCAACCAAGAAGGACACGGCCGTCGTAGATTTCGCAAGGATACCAGCCGTCCCATCTGCCGCGAGGGACGTAGTCGAAGGAGAAGTCGGCGGCGCGGGCCATAGCGCGGCCGGCGGGAGCGCCAGGATGGGGTGCCTCGGCGGGTTCGAAGCTGCAGTCGTCTTCGTTGACGAAGCCGAGGACGAGAGGCGGGTGGAACGACCGGTAGCGACGGAGGAAGATGGGGTCGGTGATGAGGCGGTGGAAGGAGACGGATGCAGTGGAAGCGCGGTCCAGGTCGGCAGGGGAGGCGACCCGGACCAGGATCTCCTTCAAGAGGTCGTCGGGGAGGGCGGCCGGCTGCCGCGGCGACGCCGTGGCCTCGAGTTGGGGGAGGATCGGGCGAACAGGGGACGACATCGCCAGCGCGCCGCCCGCCTCCGGCGAAGGGCGGAATTAGGAAGTTGAGGGTTTCGGCGAGTGAGCTGGACGTGATTATTGGGTCCGCGCTCGGCCCATGTTTCCAAGTCACCTTAAGGGCCTGTTTGGTTGCCTATGCAACCTAAAAAAGTTTGCACAGTACCTGTCACATCGAATCTTGCGTTACATGCATGGAGTACTAAATGTAGACGAAAGAAAAAACTAATTACACAGTTTAGTTGTAAATCACGAGACAAATCTTTTGAGCCTAATTAGTCTATGATTGGACACAAATTATCAAATAAAACGAAAGTGCTACAGTAGTCGAACCCAAACTTTTTTAACAGCTTAACAACCCCTAAAGGCCGGAGACACAGAGCCCTCGGGAAAAACTAAGGCCTGTGTGGAGTTTGTGGCCCAGACTATCGGTTTTTCAATTGTCGATTACCGCAAATAACGGGAGAAATTGAAATTTTGAAATCACAAACTTATTATACTATCTCTTTCTACAACTAAAAAATACGAAGAGGACCCGTTACCGCGGTGAAGCCGGCCTCCTCACGTCTCCGTGTAATTTTTTTGGCGCCGACATGTGGGCCCATGCCCGCTCGCACGCATCTCCTTGCTGGGCCGCTTGGCCCTCCACCGCTCGTCAATCAAAGAAAAATCAAGCTGCCTGCCTGCCCCTGCCCGTCACGCTGGTCTCCACCATAGTATGCCGCCGGCCCGCCCCTGCCTCCTCCCGCGTCGATGTGCCGCCCCGCCCCATCGCGCCGTCCGGCGGCCCCATCATCTTCGTAGCGAGACGGTGGTTGCGGGCCACAGCCCTGTGGAGGATGAGACACACGTGAGACTAGATCCAGATTCCCCGTCTTCCGCGGCGGGCAGGCTCGGCCCCCGCGGCAGCCTCGGCGGGCGCCCCTCCAAGGTTACGTGTGTGTCCAGCGAGCAGCAAGAGCATGGCGAGGGCGGCTCTAGCAACCCGCGCGAGCACCTTGACAGCTGCTCCGATGACGGGCTGCATCTGAGGCAACCGCGGCTCTAGAGATCTACACGCGAGCGAGGTGAGGACAACTCCGTCAGCCTAATTCGTGCGAGGTGAGGGCAACTCCGTCAGTGTTCCTTATTTAATACATGTTACTTGATGGCTGCTGGATTTTAGCATTATTGATTCTGTTCATGACAATATTGTGCTGAACAAGTGTATCAAGGACATCACTGCATGTCTGCATTGATCAAACCAGTAGATGATTAGTAGCAAGTGGCTATCCATAATTCAGGAGCTAAAAATATATCCACTCCCTTGCATCTTGGTCAGGTAACTTATGTTTGTTTATGTTACAACTAATAACTGAAACCTTCTCAATTGTGTTTAAAGTTCCACCTATAACCCTGATATTAGTTAAGGTGCATATATTGGTGTCAACTTTGACACTGAAACATGAGCATACTTTGCTTGCAGTTAAGGTGTACAGTACACTAACAGCAGACTGGGGACCCAATGAGCTGCTGCATGATTCTTGTGATTTTTGTAATGCTTCATTGTTGTGATTAAATCTCTTATTAATTCATGCTTTTGTTTTCTTATATGTGGTCAAGAGTATAAAGGGGTTTGGTGAACGATGATGGCCAGGTGGTTCGAGCCTTCGAGGGACACTGAAATGTCTTTTTCTTTGACTTAAAACTTCATGTCTTTTTCTTGAACTTAAGTTCATTTTGCTGATTTATCTATGTACTTGATAGTATAGATGGCATTCTTTGATTCCTTGGATGCTACTGTTTTTGAAAAATGATTAGAATTGTTCTTTGATTCTTGAAGCAGTGGCATGAATTTGTGAATCTATCTGGTCTATCATTTATTCCTTGACTTGATTCCCTTATAGGTGCCAAAATGCAGGCACTTCAATCTCTTACTTATGGAATGAAAGGTGGAAGCGAAGCCGTGTCAGCAATGAATAAGGTATGTTGGAAGACACCATATTTGTTGTTGTTCAGTATCAACACATCCTCTTAAGAAATTTTTGTTGTTTAACAATTTTTTGACTGTCTTCTAAGTGAGTTTTTGTATTTCAGTGCACATTCAGAAAATGGAACCGATCAACTAGATAAAAGTCATGAAAGAATTTCGGAAGCAGTCAACTCAGCTGGACATGATGGTAATAGTATTGAGACTGTGCTAACTTGTTTTTTTACTTCAAAATTCAAAGCTGGAACTCTTGTGTTGCCTATGCATTGCATTATAAAAACATACGACTATATATGGGGCTGAAAGTTCATTCTCTTGTATGAATGGTTCCCCCTGGTAAAATCCTTCTCTCATGTCAACTCAAATAAGCGCAGTTGCACTATCATAGTACTATTTTGCAAGATCCAAGCATATTTTCTGGTTCCAAACGACCACGCCATTCTAAACTTACTGTATGATCCTGTTGCTTCAGAGAATAGTGCATGGGTGAGAACCTGAGCAGGTGGAAATCAAGTGTGAAGGGATTCTGAATAATTTTGTTCTATGTTCTTACTAATTTGCAAGTAGGAGACTGGCTTTGCTTGTGTTTGCTTGGTCCAAAATAATCCCTTATTCAGAAATTTGGTCATGCCCGACAGGTAGCTCCACAAATACCGGTTCTTTTGGTACATAGGAGTACATGTCAATCTCTTTAAAGATCATATTAGTTCACCGATCCTTCTTACAAATTTATCTCTTCTATGGTGAAACATAACTAGCAATGTTTTCATCCTCTAATCAGTTTGTCTGAAATTATATTACATAGAAGTAGCAACGAGCATGTGATCTTCTATTGATTTTGTTTCATAATTTCTAATGGACTGATGTAGCCAGTAAACTGATCTCCTTCCTACTTGAAACATGGTCTTTGCTAATGACTAACTAGATACTTCGTTGCCACTTGCCAGGCATTGGTAGCATTTCCTCCCTCTACTATTTTTCATTGCACCAGATAATGATTGATGAGAGGCTTCCCTGCTGGATCAAAGATTCATGAAGTGAACTTTAAGTTAGATATTGTTACATACTTGCTCCCATCAAAGATCTGTGAATGTGATACTCCGTTTCATTCTTTGTACATATGGGTTGTGCATATGTTGTATTCTGTATAAAAATAATCGCCATTTGTTTTTGGTGCCTTGATCAGGCATGGTGAGTTAGCGTTGGTGTGGAAGCCATCACAACTAGCTTGGGGGCAATCCAATAGAAATTCCATTTACTTTACTATTCAATTTGGTCAAACATTAGGAATCTAAACTATCCCTCACTTATTCTACGATAATGAATTCATGATGGATGCATCTTCTTTAGAATAAGGAGCTATGGGTCAGAAGATAGGTGCCATGGATGCATGTGAAGAGGGTGCCAGTATAATGGCAATGTTGATTTAACCTTGGAGAAATAGTAATTGGCAAATTTGGTGCTGTCACCATGGTGGAGCGATATAATGGATTGGTCGAGGGAATGCTAATTTACAGGGACAACAAAGTTTGATGTCGAAAAACCAACGACAGAGATATTACTGTGGGATGGCACAATCTTTTTGTGTGATGGTTGTGGACAGTCCCTGGCGTCGCTGTGGGTTTAGTAGTTGAGATAATTATACGTGAATGCAAAAGCAATTTAAAATAATTTCAGGTGAGAATAAATTTGTGAACTTAGAAGGAATTGATACATTTATTATGTGACATGAATTTATTTATTTAATGTTGGATGATTCCAATGTTAATTATAAGATGTGGTGAGATTTACGTACCAGGTGTATGTGTGGAATAATAGAATTGAGACTTGGGCTTTCAAAATAAGCATGTGCCTTTGTGTTAATTGTGATTGCTTTGTTAATATTCATGTAACAATGACAATTGGCTACAAATAGAGTAGTGCAAAGATCACAATGAAAACATTGTTTTTTTGTGTTATAGTATAACATGCGTGCAAATTATAATTATCATGGGTTTTTCTCCGTTCCCGTTGCAACGCACGGGCATTTACCTAGTATATATATAAGGTAGTCTCAACATTCAACTCCCAACCAGATATTAAGATAATTTCTATGACCATTACTTAAGGCATCAATTATTATAAAAATGTTGACGTGACATTAGAATTAAGGAAGAGAGAGAGAGAAATAATTTTTTATACAAAAAACTATGTAACAAGATGAAAAAGACGTGATAGGTATATAATGGAGAGAGAAGACATACAAGTAGATAAATTTTTATTTTTTTTGAACAAATCATTCATTGAGAATATGAGTATAGTGTCTATATCACTCAGTAAATACAAAAATTATCTTGTAGTTTTTGAGTTGGCACTGTCCTAAACGTACAAATGAGAGTTTATACCTGATGCATTGTTCTTTTGATTGAAGGGAAGGGAACAAGAATTATATTAAAGCTTGACATAATATAATATTCAATCTAGGTCCTTCCATTGTCTTTTTTACCAGTAGCTTTCGTCAATGTAGTCGATGCTCCAGACAAGAGAGCTTTGTCAAACACCAAGGCCAGAGTGAAGTCCTCATGCTAAATCTGTTAATGAAGCCTAAAATATTGGGCATACAGGGAGAACCAGCGTTTTAGAAACAAACTGAAGCACATCCAAAGCAGAGAAAGAACATTAATGGATGAATCATCGAGATAAAACATGTTGCAGATTAAGCATCTCCAGGCCTTGATCTGTCAAGTTGGATACATGATTTTTCACTCTGTAGCCATTAGCGATGAAGACGATGACCTAGAGTTACTATTCCTATGGAGAGTGGTTAGGGGAACCTTCCTTTTTGCAAACAGTGACCATAAACTAACCTCCTGCTGATGAAATTGATGCCAACAACGGTGACTTTATTGTGAACACCATCAAAATGATTGCAGGTAAAAAAAAACTCCTGGCCGAACATCATATGGAATTACTATAGAATGGCTTGTTTCATATGAATTTTATGAAGAGGTTGAACCTTATGGAAAGTTCTTTTTTCACTCTCTCTTCTTGAATTTCCGTGATTCTCCTACGCTCCATCCAAATGATGATCAATCTTGCGTTTTCCTGTGTTTTCTCAATCCATATGATTCAAGATGTGATGGCATTCTATTCCTACCATTATCCTATTATCGAGTTTCTAGAATTCTATGTTCCAAAGAGGTACTAATTGATTTTATGTGTTTTTTTGAAATCCTTCCAAATGTTCAATCTTATAGTTTCCTTTAATCTAAATGTTAGGTCATTCTATTCCTATGTTTTTCCTACTCTCGTATTTTTCTAAAATGCTACATTCCAAAGAGTCCATAAAGTTTTGAGATAGCTAAATCAAGAACACCATCAGGGCTAGAGTTCAGGCATGTGCATCAAGATGCTGCCTCTGGCAATGCCTGTTTAACCACAAGCCAGATCCCCACCATGTATCGATGAAGCAAAGACATGTTTATTTTCCATTGTGTGAGGTCATGACCAACGTGGGCGAACAGATTTGTTAGCCTCAACCAAAAGTTATATTCCATGTAGATGAGGAAGGGACAAGGCAAACAATTTCACAGCGCAAGCAACAAGAAGCTATGGAGTATTTTATTTTGGGTCCCACCAAGCATGCAGCAGTTTGCAGCTTTCTTTTTTTTCACCTTGCTGCTTTTCTCTCGTCGTCTTGCTGGTTGTTGTGCGTGGCAGAGGCTATCGTTCGCTGCAAAGCTTGCTCTACTTGTTGCTTGAACTTTTTGTTAGATGAGGAGGTCGGCGCTTCTGTAGGGTATTATGACTGTAGGGTATTATGACAGACAGTGAGGCTACTATCTGGTATGATGTGGAGGAAAAATGCAGACGTGTTACTTGAGGCTGCACGACACATGTAGCGTTGGGGCTGGCCTGAATCGGACGCAACCACTTGGTGAGTGTTGACGGTAATTAGCTATCATTATAAACCGTCAACTAAACATATAAAAAGGATAAAAAATATGATTCCCACCTTAGAATAGGGGTTCTACTGACAATTTCCACGAGTTTTGGTGAATTATGATTTTTCAGGGATTAAACAAGAAAATACAGGAAAGTGATATCTTCTATGAGAAGGAACCCACGTCTATCGGACTTATCTCCACGTCACGGCCACACAAGGACATTCTAGAAGACACCAGAGGACTCCATAAGGCGGCCCACCTCGACCTGCTGCCAGGTGGGGCCGACCGGCCCTAACCCTAGGCCGGCCGGCCTCCCCCCACGCCGCCACGGCTCCTTCCTTTGCAAGCTGCCTCTACCGCCTCCTATAATGCATCTCAACCCTACGTGAAGGTCGGTTTCATCCAAGGGCCATGGTTGATCCCCTAGAGCTATATAAAAGCGGCCTCCAGACCCCCAGGCCTCATTCAATTTCTCCAAATCAGAACCTCTAACAAAATTAGAAATCATAGGAGAAGGATTGAAGAGCCAGCGATCAAGAAGAAGATTAGTTCTCCCTCTAGTTTAGGAATAGAATCTAGTCTTGAATTAGAACTAGAAGAGAGAGAGAAGAGGAGGAGATTTAGAAGGAGCTCCGGCCTGTCGGATCTTCTTCAACATCTTGTACCTGTGGATTTAAGTTCTTCAAGATCTTGCATCTAGATCTCTCTGGTAATCAACGTCTATTTTCAAGTTGTTCTTATTGTTCATATTGTTCTTGAGGTTTGTGACTCATTTGAGTACTTTAATTCTAGTAGCGCTAGGATTAGAGGAGTTAGAGGATGTAAGCGCGGTGCTTAGACTTATGGCTCATGAATGTACCCTATATTCTGGATTTCAGTGGTAGTTCGCAAAGGTGACTCTTATAGCCTTGTTGATTCTTCTATAGCCCACTATCCCGTTTATAGGACTAGCAGGATAATTTATTGGTAAGAGAATTCATACTCTGCTTATGACCTCCTATGACAATTTTCCTATCAAGAACACTATTAGCATTTCATACTTGAAGTAGAATTAGACAGCCTTAGTGATCCCCTCTACCTTCAAAATTCTCAGTCCTTGATAGCTACTCAAGGATTAAAGCTTAAGACTTAAGAAGATCATACTCCATTCCTTTGGGTTCGATATTAAAACTGGGTCATCCTGGTGAAGTGCTACATCGGTAGACGTTATCTGTGCGCTTGCGGATAAAGTAGAGTGTGCATTAATTTATACCAATAGTGAGCATGGGTCCACCACACTAAAACAAGTCTGCACATGGAGAAGCTTTACACGTGGTGAGCTAGCATCAGTGAAGAAGTCCATGAGGCATTCGAAGAGCTAGAATCCTTTCCACGATAACTATGAATAGATCTATATAGGTTGTAGGGGTGCGGACATATAAAAAAACAGAAAAAATAATTATTATAATCATATTTTTTACTATACATGTATTTTTATACTAAAAATCTATACACTTACAAGACAAAACACTCTCTTGCATTTGCTCTTGATATGTCACTCATGATTAATAGAGATCTAGAAATACAACCATATCTACACATAAAGGTTATACATACACGTGGTGAGCTGACACTGGTGAAAACTGCTATGAGACCATCGAAGAGACAGAGTCCTTTCCACAACAAGGATCTAGTCTAGGTATACAATGCAACCTTGAACCTTGTATAGTCGTACATGCTATTTGTAACACCGACATATGGGTCCCACGATGAAGTTCTGGCTTCAACGATGACCCAAGCCACGAACGGGGAAATATCCAAAACCAGATAAACCCCGTGTGCCGTCTCCCTCCCTCCCGCGCCCGCGCCTCCACCACTCGCTCCCTCCGCCTCCGTCCACCTCCGCTCCACCATGCCCGCCTCCCTCCTTCCCTCGACCTTCCTGCCTCACCATCTGCGCCGCCTCGTTCCCGCCGGTTGCACTACCTCACCCGCAGCCTCCTCCTCGGCCTCCGTCCCAGCGAGCCGCTACGACTTCGAACCCCTCCTGGCCTACCTCTCGTCCCCCTCCGTAGCGGCCTCCCTCACCTCGCCATCCCCACCGGCATCCGTTCCCGCGCCCGAGCACCGCCTTGCCGCGACTTACTCGGCTGTCCCGTCGCACGAGTGGCATGCGTTGCTGCGCGACCTCGCCGCCAGTGACGCGTCCCTGCCGGTGGCCTTCGCGCTGCTACCTTTCCTCCACCGTCACCGTCTCTGCTTCCCGCTCGACCTCCTCCTCTCGTCTCTCCTCCACTCCCTCTCCGTGTCCGGCCGCCTTCTCCCGCACTCCCTCCTTCTCTCCTTCCCGCCGTCGCTCTCCGACCCGCCGTCCCCGCTGCTGCTCAACTCACTCCTCGCTGCCTCCGCCGCGGCCTCGCGCCCCGCCGTGGCGCTCAGGTTGCTCTCGCTGCTCCGCGAGCACGATTTCCTCCCGGACCTCGCGTCCTACTCGCATCTCCTCGCCTCGCTGCTCAACACGCGGGACCCGCCCGACGCCGCGCTGCTCGAGCGCCTCCTCGGTGACCTCAGGGAGTCGCGGCTCGAGCCCGACGCGCCTCTCTTCTCGGACCTCATCTCCGCCTTCGCGCGGGCGGCGCTACCGGACGCCGCGCTCGAGCTCCTCGCCTCCGCGCAGGCAATCGGGCTCACGCCGCGGTCGAACGCGGTGACCGCGCTCATTTCCGCGCTTGGCGCTGCGGGGCGCGTCGCCGAGGCGGAGGCGCTGTTCCTCGAGTTCTTCCTTGCTGGGGAGATCAAGCCGCGGACGCGTGCCTACAACGCGCTGCTCAAAGGGTATGTCAGGATTGGTTCACTCAAGAATGCAGAGCAAGTTCTCGACGAAATGTCACAGTGCGGAGTCGGCCCAGACGAGGCCACTTACAGCCTGCTTGTGGACGCGTACACAAGAGCTGGGAGGTGGGAAAGTGCGAGGATACTGCTGAAGGAGATGGAGGCTGATGGAGTTAAACCAAGCTCGTATGTGTTCAGTCGGATCCTTGCAGGATTCCGTGACAGGGGGGATTGGCAAAAGGCATTTGCAGTGCTCCGAGAGATGCAGGCTAGTGGAGTAAGGCCAGATCGGCATTTCTACAACGTCATGATAGATACATTTGGGAAGTACAACTGCCTTGGCCATGCTATGGATGCCTTTGACAGAATGCGAGAAGAAGGGATTGAGCCGGATGTTGTCACATGGAATACTCTCATTGATGCACATTGTAAAGGAGGGCGGCATGACCGTGCTATGGAGCTGTTCGAGGAGATGCGTGAAAGCAATTGTCCACCAGGCACGACCACATACAACATCATGATAAATTTACTCGGAGAGCAAGAACGCTGGGAGGGCGTGGAAGCAATGCTATCAGAGATGAAGGAGCAGGGACTTGTACCCAACATTATCACATATACTACTCTCGTGGATGTGTATGGAAGGTCCGGTAGATACAAGGAGGCAATTGATTGCATTGAAGCGATGAAAGCTGATGGCCTCAAGCCATCGCCTACTATGTACCATGCCTTAGTCAATGCATATGCTCAAAGGGTAAGAAAGTCTTATATTGTGGCATATTTTTCAACTATAGTTACCAACGAATATCCCGTACCTACGAATATCCCCCATCCCGAAAGCCTTGGGCCTTGTTTAGATGCCAAATTTTCCCTCAAATTCCACTATGCAAAAAGAAGATTCCCCATAACATCAAAATGTCGGTACATGCATGAAGTACTAAATATAGATGAAATCAAAAACTAATTGCACAGTTTAGTTGTACTTTGCGAGACGAATCTTTTGAGCCTAATTAGTCAATGTTTGGACAAAAATTCACAAATACAAACGAAATGCTACAGTGGGGAATCTTTTACTGTGCAGATTTTGGACCTCCCGATTTGGGCCAACTAAACACGGCCTTGATGCAGAATTGATTAGCTGTTATGCTACTTTTGAGATTTACCTCATAATACTCAGTACTATTCTGCCAATAATTGACCTGCACAGTCTAATTACAAGTGGAATCTTTATGTTCTGACTTTGGTTGGTTTCTAAAGTTTTGGTATAATATGTTTGTTTGCTTAGTTGAGTACACAAATCAGGGCTGTAGTGTTGATACATTCCAGCCAAATTAAGTAAATTTATCTTATTCAAATTTAAATTTTGGGTTCTCACTGTCTATGCATGATTACCTACAGGGTTTAGCAGACCATGCATTAAATGTGGTCAAGGCTATGAAAGCAGATGGCCTGGAGGTTAGCATCTTAGTGTTGAATTCGTTGATTAATGCTTTTGGTGAAGATAGAAGGGTTGTTGAAGCCTTCTCTGTGCTGCAGTTCATGAAGGAGAATGTGAGTCTTGTTTTTCTCATTTTCTTATTTTGATCTGCTTCAGATACTCATGTTACTTGTCGACTGTCATTCTGTTTGATCATGCTGTCTTTGGCAAATCGTCCTTGTGTAATGGAAGTCTGATATGTTCTGCATTTCATATTGCAGGGTTTGAGGCCTGATGTTATAACATACACAACATTGATGAAAGCTTTAATACGTGTTGAGCAGTTTGATAAGGTAAGCACAAACTCTTGTGTTTCTTCTTTCTCCTCGCCACGTTTAAGTAGACACCTCAGATCAAAATCTTGCCTGCTAACGTTACATGCTATCAAATCCATTAGATCTAACAAATCTGATCCTATTTGATAATCTAGCTTTTGTTCTTATATAATTAGAGTAGAAGCTACTGCTTTTTTTTTAATCTTGTAAACCAATTAGTTATCTGTAATATTAAAAATCTACAGTTCCTGAACGATTTATATAGCCGTAAAACTGCTAGCTCCACTGGTGGAATAGACACATGACCTGAACTCTGATCCTTGTGGTTTTGTCGATGATTTAACAGGTTCCTGTTATCTATGAAGAAATGATCACATCAGGATGTGCCCCTGATCGAAAAGCTAGAGCAATGCTGCGGTCAGCTTTAAGATACATGAAACACATGAGGGTTGCATAGGAAATTAGACACAATTACTGATAGCACCTGATGGAATCATAAACCTTCTCCTGATCTTATAGAACATTTCAACAGAAGGTTAGTACTGCTCTGATGCTTGTACATTGCTGTATATGTTTTTAAGCTTATCAGATAAATAAATATTTTTTTTGCTAATATGTATGGTTATATATTCATCAGGTGAAGCACCACATGCTGACTGCCACGCTCTGCTTTTGTGCAAGATGACAGAATCAGCAATATCTTCATTTTGTCTTCCTAATCACCTAGGGGAAGTCACAGACATAATACATCTTGATCATTTGCAGTGGAAGGAGATTAAATACATGACACCAATAAGTGAGGATCTTGGTATAGGAAACAAATACATAGTCTGTCTAGACCTCAAAATTTGAGTTGGCAGCTTGGAATTGACATTGGTTTATAACTCAATTCCAGTATTGTGCTGAGAAAATGAATTGTAGCATGGAATTACAATTCCAGCTTTTCCAAATTGTATTTAGACGTAGACATTTCTAGAATTTGTCTAGGGCAATACAAAAGGAAATGTATTACATGTTTATTGCCTAAAAACAAATACTGGCTTTGCCCTTATCATATACAATTTCACTAAGATGACATCATCAAAGTAATTAAAAAATAGAGTACAATATTGTGCTTGTTCTCAGGAACGTCAGAACTTAAGGAGGTACATTGTGGTACACACAGTGATTACACAATACAGCAAGCAAACTAAATTAGGGCGCTGGACATACCGATAAACATTAAACAGTGGCAAAACACATAGTTAGCGACTACATTGCAATGAAGAGTTGGAAGTTACAGAACAAACTTCGAAGTTTAGACAATGCTAGCAATCCTAAGAATAGATCTGTCATAAGGATACAAATTGTCTGAGACTCACTTCTTCCCAATCTCCATCAACAACCAATCCCTTCTCATGTCCATTGGAAGCGCTGTAAGACATTCAAACTTACGATCACTGCTTGTGAGGATACGATAGGCCCTTAGCAAGTCATCACGTGCTAGGTTGGGTATTGCTTGAAGTGTTGCAAAGATTTCCTTAGGGGATGCACTGTTTGGCTCATCTAGAGTCTCATTTGACTTCATAGATATTTGGAACGAATTTTTGATGTCACCAGACATGCAAAAGAGAGCACCATTTGTTCTGAACCTCTTCCTCCTGCCTTGTTTGTTTGATTGGGTCATTAAGGGTGGTCCAGGACGGTATTGACTGCTAGGTGCAGATGTTGAAGGTGAACTTGGAGTATGGTCACGGACATCTTCAGCACCCTTCATTGCCAACTCTTGGCCATTCTCAGCACCTGCACTGACATCTTCACTTGTGGCAGAAGGATCTCTAGAGAATATGAGGCTTATTGCGCCCCAGTTCTTGATAACTTTATGCTGATAGCAAGCAGCAGCTTTGTTTTTCTGCAAAATAAACAATCAAACTGAACCATGAGCCCAAACTTATTTCAGTACAAATTAACAAAAGCGAATGCATTTGCCCCACCTCTATGTATCTGCTCCAAGCATCCTCATTGTGAATCACAAGCTTGTTCCTATCCTGATCCCACTCAAACCCATCATGAGCGAGTATTCTGCCAAGCACATTGCAGTGCTTGTCGAACGTCTTGCATCTTGACATCACATGGTCCTTTGTGATGTCCACGTTGCACTTCTCCCGCACATTCCTCACCGCTGCAGTGTATACATGTGGCTTCCACCCAGTTGCTGTGTGATCCCCATTGTTGTGATGCTCAACAAGAACATCCAGGAGCACCTGATCCATATCATCCGTCCAAGTAAGATAGCCCCTATACTTCTTCTTCCCATTACTCGCACTCATGAGCGTCTTTTTTTGTTTTTTAGCACTTTTTTCGAAAGATTTTTCTCAAATATGCTTCTGGCGGAAAGATTTCAGAAAATGGATCCAGGGTTTGGCGCCATCCACGCTGGCGCCAAGATAACATAGCTTGGCGCCGTTAACGTTTGCGCCAAGACACCATGCCACTTGGCCGACGACGCCGAGCTGGCGCTAACGTGGCAGTACCTTGGCGCCGTCACCATTGGCGCCAAGCTTGGCGCCATCGTCATTGGCGCCAAGCCTGTGATACCATGTGTATAATTTTTTTATGCTAAGTATTTCTAGGTTGTTCTAAGTGATCAAACAGAAAGTCACCGTAAAAACTCTAGAGTTAGTCACATTCTCAATATCCAAGTCATGGTAAAATTTCAAATTTGTAAATGTTCAAGTCATGGTAAAAAAAAACTATTTTTCCATATGTCTACCACGTGGTAGTTTGTATTCTAACGTATCCAAGCCGTAATAAAAATATAGATTTATTTGCCTAAGTCTTTAAATTTACTATGAGATATGTATGAAAATATGGCTAAGTCTGGATTTTTACTGTGATTTGGACATTGACAAATTTAAAATTTTACCGTGACTTGGATATTGAAAAATGATTTCATGTTTTGGACTTGGATATTTAAAATTTTACCATGACTTGGACCCTAATTTTACTATAAGATGGAATTTTAAGTCATAATAAAATGGGCTTCACGTTAAGTCATGGAATTAGGGTCCAAGTCATGGTAAAATTTTAAATATCCAAATCCAAAACATGAAGTCCTTTTTCAATATCCAAGTCATGGTAAAATTTTAAATTTGTCAATGTCCAAATCATAGCAAAAATTCAGACTTAGCCAAATTCTAGCATAGTCAAGTGATAGTAAAATTCAAGACTTAGCTAATTTGTAGGTTGCCCATCATATGGTAAATATTAAGACTTTGTCAAAATTTTGTATGTCCATCTCATAGAAAAATTAGGGTCCAAGTCACATTAATTTAGAGCTTTGTATGTCCATCTCACGGTAAAATTAGGTAGTCAGGATTTTTGCTACGGCCTGGATATGTTAGAATACCAACTACCATGGGATAACATCAAATTTGTCAATGTCATGGTAAAATTCCAACATGTCTCATCTCATGGTAAATTTATAGACTTAACAAATTTTCATATGTCCATCTCATGGTAAAATTCCAGACTGAAGAAATTCCAACAGCTCGACGTCAAGATCCATGCAGGCTTGGCGCCAATGGTGACGGCGCCAAGGTACTGCCACGTCAGCGCCAGCTCGGCGTCGTCGGCCAAGTGGCATGGGGGCTTGGCGCCAATGTTAACGGCGCCAAGCTGTGTTACCTTGGATGGCGCCAAGCCCTGGGTTCATTTTCTGAAATCTTTCCGTCAGGGACATATTTGAGAAAATCTTTCGAGAAAAGGGCTAAAAAAAAAAAAAAAAAGACGGCACTCATGATGCCAGATCTGTAGTGCAAAAATCAGAAAAACACATTAGACTGTCCATTATGATAAAGCCTGATTTATAAGCTTTGGATGCTTCAGGTGAATCAAGATAATCTAGATGATTAATTCACACATTGATCTTTCTTCCTTTCGCTACCCTTAGCGTTTGCACTAGCAATAACCAGTTGAGATCTTGCGACGAACCTTATGCTCTTACAGCCTCGCTGCGAGGCACTGCGCTACTAGGAGTTCAGGACAGCATCCTGCACGTACCAACGTTTCAGTAATAATCCCAAGAATAAACAATGTGGGCGAGAGGCGAAGGAACAAGCATCGAACAAGCTACAAGCCGCCTATACATCTGTTGTTGGTGGTGCTGTGGTGGGGGTCGTGGGGTTTGGATGTACGAACTCAGCTACATGGATTGGATGGCAGTAGGGGAGGCCGGCGGGTGGTGACGGCGGCGGCAACATGGACCTGGTTCCCTACCTCCCAGGTAGGGTTAGGGCCAGAGAAGGAGGATTCGCAGGAAGAGTGGAGCGGAGTGTTGAGGAGAGGGCGAGTCAGAATAGCACCGGAGACGATTGGGTCACCGGTGAGGAGGATGAGGCTGGTGGAGATTACTTGCGGCTGCTAGCGGGGTCGACGAGACGAGAGGAGCGGCGCCGCGGAGGCCTCAATTCCAGAGGATTCCAGGTTTGCGGGTTCGGAATTGAGGTCACCGGATGAAGTCCATACGGAATTCGCAAATGGTTGCACACGGGTGTCTCTGAAGTCCGGACGCTGGCTTCTTGGCCTGTGCAGCAGACAGGCCCAGCAGGCGTGCTCACCTCTACGTCTTTTTCATATTTGAAATTTTTTTCACTCACACTCCTATTGGTGTCATGGCGTCACCACGTATCCTGACCCACTTCGCCCGTTGTGCCCCCATCACCCACCATGTCGTGCCCTTCCCCCATCGTGTTGCAGGCCATTGTCGGCCGCCCGCGCCCCATCCCTGTGAGCGGACAGCGCTGGATGACTGCGGCTGAGCAGCGGCAGCGGGGCCGCGCCGACAGGAGCGAGCCTGGCCGTGAGAAGGCACGGGAGAATTGCAGGAGGAGCGACGGGCCATGCTGACGGGCGCGAGCGCGCGGAGCGACGTCCCCCCTGCTTCGAGCTTGCTGGCTACTATAGCCCATCGATAGGCTGTGACCGAGTTCCCCACTAGGTAGGCCATGGACACCGGTAATGTTGTGTTTTATGCGTTTCAGGCGTTTCAGACTTAAATTTCACAAGTGTTTCACCAGGCGTTTCAAATTGAGTCAATATCAGTTTATGGGATTGCACGGACATAGTCTAAAATTGGAGGCGTAAATTGACTTTTCCAAAAAAAAAAGATTTTGGTAGTCCGACCGAGGTGGTGAGATTCGTGGTTGCGGGCTTGCGGCAGGCCGGCCCAGGAACGCGATGATGATTGACGATCGATCTTGGCACTTTGGAAGGTCGAGCCGCAATCAATCAAGTCCGTAATAGAATCATGGACGACAACGCAGAACGCACCCAAGGCGAACCGACACGAATCGCGGCGGCGTCGGCAGCTAAAAGGACTTCGGCATCGGAGGGAACATTTGTCGAAGTCGCCGTCCGCCGCTGGAGATCTGCGAGACTGCGACAGTGAAAGTCCTATGTTTGGTGTTGGTAATTAGTGACAATGCCTAAGTACTAATCCCATGCCTAAGTTGTATGTAGCATATGAGGATTAGTACACTCCAAGGTTGGTGGCAAGATGGACATGGTGATCATGATGGCCACACTTGGATTTGGACGCAACCCTACGTGATCAAGGCAAAGGTATATGCTTAAGGGTTGTGTTTTAGTAACCAAGACACCTAGTGGGTGTGGTTACATTATAGGATAGATAGCCGTACTATAAAGAGGGGAATGACGCAGCTATTGAACTCCTAAGTGCCTCTAGATGTGCATTTCATGATCATATGCATTTGGATAGAACTAATATCGCCTCGAAAAATGATTGTGAAAATGCTAACACACTCACACATGACGTGATCACTTGGTGGTGTTAGCACATTTGCGATGGCGTTGGAGTTTAAGCGGTAGAGAGGGTTTGGGGTCATCTCTCCCTCCCGCCGAGCGTGCGAGCGCGGGATTCAGACAATTTTGGGGAAATGAAATGCCTATTTTCCACTACGCCGGAAGTCGGAAAAAGAAACGGAGGCAAACGGGGGTCACAGTGGTGACCGGACGCTGGACCGGACGCGGTCACTGTTTGACCGGACGCGTCCGGTCAGTGTCCAGTATCTGCGCGTTTTTTAGTTGTTTGATCGGACGCGAGGCGCGTCCGGTCACAGGCGACCGGACGCGTCCGGTCGTCCAGGGAGCTTACTGGACTCCAACCGGACGCGGGCACTGTGGCGTCCGGTAAGTTCTTCAGCGCGTCCGGTCGCTGGTTCGTTGTGCGCGGCTCAGGGTTGACCAGCGCGTCCGGTCAGTTACGGGACCGGTGCGTCCGGTCGTGACCGGCGCGTCCGGTCGTTGCGACCGGCGCGTCCGGTCGGTGCTTCGCGAAACTAGCCGTTGCGCGACCGGCGCGTCCGGTCAGTTGGACCAGCGCGTCCGATCAACGCGACTTCGGCTGTTTCAAGTTTCTAACGGCTATATTCGAAGGGGTACGTCTATAAATACTCGTTGGCCGGCTCAAGGCTCTCTCTCTCGAACATTTGACATACTTGTGAGCACTTTGAGCTAAGCAACTCCCCTCCCACTCATCTCTCTTGCTTCTTTGCATATTCGAAGTGAGATTGAGTGATCCAAGTGCATTTGCATTGTGAGATAGCATCTAGTTGGCACTTGGTGGTTGATTTGCTGCGGGATTCTTGTTTCTCTTGGTGGTTGCCGCCACCTAGACGGCTTGGAGCAGCTTGGAGGCGTTGGCAAGAGTTGGTGATTGTTCTTGGCCACCTCCGGTGATTGTGAGGGGTTTGTGCCTACCTCGGCGAAGCGCCAAAGGCAACGTTAGTATATTGCTCGTGTCATTGCAACCTTTTGCCATTTGATAGGTTCTTGTGGTGCCTTTTGAGAGGCTCGGTGTGTGACCGATTAGCCACCGAACCACGTGGTGAAGAGGGACACAACGGGGACTAGCGTGCCGGCAAGCACGTGAACCTCGGGATAAATCTTCGTGTCATCACTTTCATATTGTGATTGATTGATCCCGGTGTTCGGTTATCTTGGTATTCATTGTTGATCATATTGGTTGGCTCAATACTTCGCCCCTCGGTGATACCCTCCTAACTCAACTCTACATTACTTTCTTAGTTATCTTTGCTAGCTAGTTAGCTTTGCTAGAGTAGCTTCTTTGTGTAGCTTGCTAGTTGTAGTTTCCTTCTCGGTTTGACTTGTGCGGTTGAGTGCAATTACTAGAATTGTGAATTGGTTAGGTGGCTTGCAAACACCCCGTAGGCTAAGCAAAACTCGCATCTCGCTATTTGTTTTATTGATAAACTTGTTTAGCTTGTCTTTGTAGAAAATTTTAATAGGCTATTCACCCCCCCTCTAGCCATCAAGACCTTTCAAGTGGTATCAAAGCCGTGGTCACCGTTTGTAAGGCTTAACAACCTCGGTGTAAGATGACTCAAGTTATGTTCAATCATGTTAATGGCAAGCCTCCATTCTTTGATGGCGTCTCTTCCTTTGATCATTGGAAAAGGAAGATGAAGCAATATCTAGGCAATATACATGAGAAGGTTTGGGATGTGACCAAAGAAGGATACGTCATTCTTGATGAGGAAAACCTCACTCCCAATGACCGTATCAACAAACAATGCAATACGGCGGCACTTGACACAATCTATCGTGCCATTGATGATAAAGTATTTGAGCAAATCAAAGATCTTGAAAAGGCAAATGAGCTTTGGATAAGGCTTGAAGAAACATATGAAGGCACTTCAACGGTAAAAAGTGCCAAACTATATATGCTCAAGGACAAGTTCTCCACATTCAAGATGAAGGATGATGAATCCATCCCGGAGATGTTCTATAGGCTCCAAGTCATTGTCAATGATCTCAAGGGGCTTAGGGAGAAGGTTGAGGACAAGGACTTCTCACACAAGTTCTTGATGTGCTTACCCAAGAAGTTTGCCACCTTGAGAAGAATGATCTTTAGAGAGGGATTGGACAAGGTCAAACCAACCAATATGCTTGGAGATATAATGACCGATGCCCAATACAATGATGATGAAGATGAGGTAGAAGAGAAGAAGGAAACCAAGGTCAAGCAAGAGAAGCCCATTGCATTCAAGGCTTCATCCTCTAAGGGCAAGAGCAAGGTTGATGATGATGACGATCCATTTGATGATGAGATCATGGCCCTTCTAGTGTAAAAGATGGGTCGGTTCATGAAGAAGAAAGGCTATGGTGCAAGAAAGAGAAGGGACTTCATGAAGGCAAAGGAGGTGCTTTGCTACAATTGCAATAGCCCCGATCATGTAGTGGCAAAGTGCCCCTATGAAGACAAAAGATATCATGATGGGGAGTTAAAGTTGAAGAAGAACAAGAAGGAGAAGAAAGCAAAGAAGAGCTTCACTTTCAACAAGAAGAAGAAGGGTGGTGGTTATGTAGTCACTTGGGATAGTGACAACTCCGATAGTGATGATGATGAAAGCTCTAGTGATGATGAGAGGATCACTCGACGAGCCACTGCAAACATCGCCCTCTCCAACAAGCCATCCATCTTCGACACTACATCAACATGCCTTATGGCCAAGCCTACCAAGGTAAAACATGATGATAGTGATGATGATTCTTGTGCTAGTGATGATTGTAGGAGTGATGATGAGGAGGATGAGGACTACTCCAAGGATGATCTATTAGGCATAATAGATCAAATGAGCAAGGGCTACAAGAGGACAACCAAGAAATACAAAATCTTGGAACAAGAGCTCATTGCCAAGAGCAATGAAAATGATGCCTTGATGGAGGAGCTTGTTGCTCTCAAAAAGAGTAAGGAGTGCAAAGGAATTGAACAAGAGCTCAAAGCTCTTAGGAAATCATTTGATGAGCTAGAGGCTTCTCGTGAGTGTCTAAAGGAAGACCACGAGGATCTTGAAATTGCTCACACTAGGCTTAAGGAAGCCCACTCCACTCTACTTGAGCTCATCAAGGAAAAGGACCTTAAGTTGGAGAAGTTCATGAAGGAAGCTAAGGAGGAGCAAGTGATTGTCACTTGTGATATTGGACTAACATGTGATATTATTGATGATTCTTTATTTGTTAGTCCTACTAATGCTTCATGTAGCTCATCATCATCCACCACAACCAACTCTACCTCTACTACTAGTGATTCATCACTTGTGGTTGAGACTCTCAAGAGAGAGGTGGATGATCTCACCCGCGCATTAGGCAACGCCTATGGTGGGGATGCCCGCTTGCTAAAATGCTTGGGTAGCCAAAGGTTCTCTCTTAACAAAGAGGGATTAGGCTATACTCCCAAGAAGGGCAAGGCGGCCTTTGCTACTCCAAAGCCTCGCTTTGTGAAGGGCAATGGTCGTTATTGCAATAGATGCAAGCAAGTTGGGCATCTAGAGATTAATTGCAATAAAATGAACAAGAACAAGAAAAATGCTAATGTACCTTACATTCCTTTTGATTCTTGTTATGTGCTTACCAAGGGAGAGAAAGGTGTGCATGCTAGGTTTGTTGGTACACTAATTGTGGGCCCAAAGAAGAAGGCCATTTGGGTACCAAAGAGCTTAGTTACTAACCTCCAAGGACCCAAGCAAGTATGGGTACCTAAAAGATATTAAATTGTTTTGTAGGTAAATTACAAGGCCGGAGGAAGGCATTGGGTGCTTGATAGTGGGTGCTCTCAACATATGACCGGTGATTCAAGAATGTTCAACTCTCTCAAATCAAATGATAGTGGCATTGATAGCATCACATTTGGTGACAATAGCAAGGGTGATGTAAAGGCTCTTGGAAGGATTGCAATCTCAAATGATCATAGCATTTCTAATGTGCTCTTAGTTGAAAAGTTGAACTTCAATCTTCTCTCGGTTGCTCAATTGTGTGATCTCGGTTTCAAGTGCATTTTTGGTGTTGATGATGTGGAGATAGTTAGTGTTGATGGCTCTAACTTGATCTTCAAAGGCTTTAGATATGAGAATCTATACTTGGTTGATTTCAATGCTAGTGACACTCAACTTTCAACATGCTTGCTCACCAAATCAAGTATGGGTTGGTTATGGCATAGAAGACTTGGTCATGTTGGCATGAAGCAATTGAACAAGTTAGTAAAGCATGACTTAGTTAGAGGCTTGAAGGATGTCACATTTGAGAAGGATAAGCTATGTAGTGCATGTCAAGCCAAAAAGCAAGTAGGCAACACTCATCCATTGAAGAGCATTATGAGTACTTCCAAGGCATTTGAGTTGTTGCACATGGATCTATTTGGGCCAACTACATACACAAGCATTGGTGGCAACAAGTATGGTTTTGTGATTGTGGATGATTTCACTAGATACACATGGGTATTCTTTCTTGGGGACAAAAGTGATGTATTTGACATATTCAAGAAGTTCATCAAGAGAGTGCAAAATGAGTTTGAAACCACAATCAAGAAAGTAAGAAGTGACAATGGAAGTGAGTTTAGAAACACAAGAGTTGATGAGCTATGTGATGAGCTTGGAATCAAACATCAATTCTCGGCCAAGTATACACCTCAATCAAATGGCTTAGTTGAGAGGAAGAATAGAACCTTAATTGATATGGCAAGATCAATGTTGAATGAGTATAATGTGAGTCATTCATTTTGGGCCGAAGCAATCAACACGGCTTGCTTTTATAGCAACCGTCTCTATTGCCACAAGTTCCTAGAGAAGACACCATATGAGATCTTAAATGGAAGAAAGCCTAACATTGCATACTTTCGGGTATTTGGTTGCAAATGCTATATTTTGAAGAAAGGCACTAGATTGAGCAAGTTTGAGAAGAAGTGTGATGAAGGCTTCCTACTTGGCTACTCAACTACTAGCAAAGCTTATAGAGTTTGGAATTTGGCTAGTGGTTTACTTGAAGAAGTGCATGATGTTGAGTTTGATGAAACAAATGGCTCTCAAGATGAAGAAGATAACTTGGATGATGTGAGAGGAACTCAATTGAGTAATGCTATGAAAGAAATGGATATTGGTGATATTAGACCAAAGCAAGTTATTAATGTAGATGACAACAAAGATCAAGTGCTCCAAAGTCCAATCACTCAAGCTAGTGGTTCTCTAATGCAAAATCAAGCTAGTACATCATCTCAAGTGCAACAAGATCAACAAGTGGCTAGTTCATCATCTCCAACTCATGATCAACATCAACATCCAAGCAATCAAGTCCAAGTGCTTCAACCAACTAACATTGCAAGAGACCATCCATTGGATTCCATCATTGGTGACATACAAAGAGGAGTTCAAACTAGATCAAGATTGGCATCATTTTGTGCTCACTCTTCTTTTGTGTCAATAGAAGAACCCAAAGACATTGATAAAGCATTGAGAGATCCGGATTGGGTAAATGCAATGCATGAAGAGCTCAACAACTTCAAGAGAAATGAAGTATGGGAACTAGTTGAAAGGCCTAAGGATCACAATGTCATTGGAACAAGATGGGTCTTTCGCAACAAGCAAGATCAAGATGGGATAGTAGTAAGGAACAAAGCAAGACTAGTGGCTCAAGGTTACACACAAATAGAGGGTCTTGACTTTGGTGAAACTTATGCCCCGGTTGCAAGATTGGAAGCAATTAGGATCTTACTTGCCTATGCTTGTGCTCACAATATCAAGCTATATCAAATGGATGTAAAGAGTGCATTTCTCAATGGGTACATTCAAGAGGAGGTGTATGTGGAGCAACCTCCCGGTTTTGAAGATGACAAGAAACTCAATCATGTCTACAAATTGAGAAAAGCTTTGTATGGATTGAAGCAAGCACCTAGAGCATGGTATGAAAGATTGAGGGACTTCTTGCTATCCAAAGGATTTATCATGGGCAAAGTTGATACAACACTATTCACCAAGAAGATTGGGAAAGACTTATTTGTGTTGCAAATATATGTTGATGATATCATATTCGGTTCAACCAATCAAGATTATTGTGATGAGTTTGGAAAAATGATGTCAAAAGAATTTGAAATGTCAATGATTGGTGAACTTAGTTTCTTCCTTGGACTTCAAATCAAACAAATGAAAGAAGGTACATTTGTGAGACAAACTAAGTACATCAAAGATATGCTCAAGAAGTTTGGCATGGAAGATGCAAAGAGTATTACAACCCCAATGGGCACTAGTGGAAGTTTGGATAGTGACAAGAGTGGCAACATGGTGGATCAAAAGCTATATAGATCAATGATTGGTAGCCTACTCTATGTGACGGCATCAAGGCCCGATGTGATGTTTAGTGTATGCATGTGTGCAAGATTTCAAGCCTCATCAAGAGAAAGTCATTTGAAGGCAACAAAGAGAATATTGAGGTACTTGAAGCATACACAAGATGTTGGATTGTGGTATCCCAAGGGTGCTAGTTTTGAGCTAGTTGGTTATTCGGATTCCGACTATGCCGGTGACAAAGTTGAGAGAAAGAGCACCTCAGGGACTTGTCAATTGTTGGGAAGATCACTTGTCTCATGGTCATCCAAGAAGCAAAATAGTATTGCACTATCTACCGCCGAGGCCGAATACATCGCCGCGGGTAGTTGTTGTGCACAAATCTTGTGGATGAAGGCAACATTGAAGGATTTTGGAATCAATTTCAAGAATGTGCCATTGCTATGTGATAATGAAAGTGCCGTGAAGCTAACCAACAATCCGGTTCAACATCAAAGAACAAAGCATATTGATGTTCGCCATCACTTTATTAGAGATCATCAACAAAAGGGTGACATCGCTATTGAGAGTGTGGGCACCGAAGATCAATTAGCCGATCTATTCACCAAGCCACTTGATGAGAAGAGATTTCACAAGCTAAAGAATGAGTTGAACATACTTGACTTCTCCAACATGAGTTGATGCACCCCATATATGACATGCCTCTCCTTTGAGCCCCAAGGTACAATTGGTTGACATGTCATACATTCTATGCTAAGGACTTGTTTAGTGCATCTAGTCATAATTTATATGTTCTAGGCTCATTCATGAAAATCAAATGAATTTGAAGTTTATATGGTACCACTATTGTTTCCATGACTTGTATGATCTAGTGGTAGCATATAACTTGTTTAAGTAGCTTGTGATCCTAAGTGTTTAATCTAGATCACTTGTCTAAATATTTGCTTCAACATGGTGCATGATAACCCTTCTAGTGAGGTGTGAAGAAGCTTGCCCTTGGATCAAACCGAAGCATTTTATTTATGCAAGCAATCTAGGTTGAATCATAAACTTGATCCTCACCCCATATTTCAACATGATAATCTATCTAAAGTTTGCTCCTTGTGGTCAATTGGTGCCAAAGGGGGAGAAAATATTGTTCACAAAGATAGAACTCAAAGGGGAAGAAAATGTTGTGGGGGAGAAAATGTTGTTCACAGGATAGATTCTAAAAGGGGAGAAAACCTAAAGGGGAGAATTGATAAAAGAAGGGGATCAACTAAAATTTTGAGCACATAAGTAGGGGGAGCAAGCTCTTAAGCATGAATGTTGCATTTACATGTGCACGTCATTTGTATGATGCATAGTTATGCATTCCGTTTTCTCCGATACATTGCTTGTGTGGTGACTTGCTAGTATAATTTGAATGTTGCATTAAGGTACTAGCATGAATAGGAAGTAGTTAGATTTTTCTTGCTTCATGTTTTTCAAAGTGGTACTAGAGCCTTGCTTATAATGTTGATCTCACGAGGTTTCTAGTTATGTTTGTGTTTTTCCAAGTGGAATCTAACTACACAAGGTGCTAAGATGGTGTTTATCGCTACTCCGATGGTATCACGCTTCAAAGGTCTATAATCTTAAACACTTAGCACCTATTGGTAGTCAATGCTCCTAATCTTTCCTATCTAACATGTATGCTTCTAAAATCCAAACATATAGCATACATGTAGGGGGAGCCATTGCTATCAATTTGAATTCATGATCACATGTCCATAATTCTTACACATGGTAAAATACTTGGACAATGTGACATGGATTCAATCAAAATTTTATTATAACATCTTTGTGAAAGGGTTGTCACCAATTACCAACAAGGGGGAGATTGAAAGTCCTATGTTTGGTGTTGGTAATTAGTGACAATGCCTAAGTACTAATCCCATGCCTAAGTTGTATGTAGCATATGAGGATTAGTACACTCCAAGGTTGGTGGCAAGATGGACATGGTGATCATGATGGCCACACTTGGATTTGGACGCAACCCTACGTGATCAAGGCAAAGGTATATGCTTAAGGGTTGTGTTTTAGTAACCAAGACACCTAGTGGGTGTGGTTACATTATAGGATAGATAGCCGTACTATAAAGAGGGGAATGACGCAGCTATTGAACTCCTAAGTGCCTCTAGATGTGCATTTCATGATCATATGCATTTGGATAGAACTAATATCGCCTCGAAAAATGATTGTGAAAATGCTAACACACTCACACATGACGTGATCACTTGGTGGTGTTAGCACATTTGCGATGGCGTTGGAGTTTAAGCGGTAGAGAGGGTTTGGGGTCATCTCTCCCTCCCGCCGAGCGTGCGAGCGCGGGATTCAGACAATTTTGGGGAAATGAAATGCCTATTTTCCACTACGCCGGAAGTCGGAAAAAGAAACGGAGGCAAACGGGGGTCACAGTGGTGACCGGACGCTGGACCGGACGCGGTCACTGTTTGACCGGACGCGTCCGGTCAGTGTCCAGTATCTGCGCGTTTTTTAGTTGTTTGATCGGACGCGAGGCGCGTCCGGTCACAGGCGACCGGACGCGTCCGGTCGTCCAGGGAGCTTACTGGACTCCAACCGGACGCGGGCACTGTGGCGTCCGGTAAGTTCTTCAGCGCGTCCGGTCGCTGGTTCGTTGTGCGCGGCTCAGGGTTGACCAGCGCGTCCGGTCAGTTACGGGACCGGTGCGTCCGGTCGTGACCGGCGCGTCCGGTCGTTGCGACCGGCGCGTCCGGTCGGTGCTTCGCGAAACTAGCCGTTGCGCGACCGGCGCGTCCGGTCAGTTGGACCAGCGCGTCCGATCAACGCGACTTCGGCTGTTTCAAGTTTCTAACGGCTATATTCGAAGGGGTACGTCTATAAATACTCGTTGGCCGGCTCAAGGCTCTCTCTCTCGAACATTTGACATACTTGTGAGCACTTTGAGCTAAGCAACTCCCCTCCCACTCATCTCTCTTGCTTCTTTGCATATTCGAAGTGAGATTGAGTGATCCAAGTGCATTTGCATTGTGAGATAGCATCTAGTTGGCACTTGGTGGTTGATTTGCTGCGGGATTCTTGTTTCTCTTGGTGGTTGCCGCCACCTAGACGGCTTGGAGCAGCTTGGAGGCGTTGGCAAGAGTTGGTGATTGTTCTTGGCCACCTCCGGTGATTGTGAGGGGTTTGTGCCTACCTCGGCGAAGCGCCAAAGGCAACGTTAGTATATTGCTCGTGTCATTGCAACCTTTTGCCATTTGATAGGTTCTTGTGGTGCCTTTTGAGAGGCTCGGTGTGTGACCGATTAGCCACCGAACCACGTGGTGAAGAGGGACACAACGGGGACTAGCGTGCCGGCAAGCACGTGAACCTCGGGATAAATCTTCGTGTCATCACTTTCATATTGTGATTGATTGATCCCGGTGTTCGGTTATCTTGGTATTCATTGTTGATCATATTGGTTGGCTCAATACTTCGCCCCTCGGTGATACCCTCCTAACTCAACTCTACATTACTTTCTTAGTTATCTTTGCTAGCTAGTTAGCTTTGCTAGAGTAGCTTCTTTGTGTAGCTTGCTAGTTGTAGTTTCCTTCTCGGTTTGACTTGTGCGGTTGAGTGCAATTACTAGAATTGTGAATTGGTTAGGTGGCTTGCAAACACCCCGTAGGCTAAGCAAAACTCGCATCTCGCTATTTGTTTTATTGATAAACTTGTTTAGCTTGTCTTTGTAGAAAATTTTAATAGGCTATTCACCCCCCCTCTAGCCATCAAGACCTTTCAGACAGGAAATCATGGCCACGGATCAGGGGAACGTTGTCATCGACGGCTGCCTCGGGGGCGGGGTCGATCGCATCACGACCTCCCAGATCACCTCCTCCACCGCATCTTGATCTGCCTTCCGAGCACCGCCTACGTGGCGCGCACCAGCGTCCTCTCCCGTCGCTGGCGCCGCGGCTGGACCCACCTCCCCGAGCTCGCCCTCGACTACTCCGGCCCCGAGGGCGTGGACGCCGCCCTGGCCGCGTGCTCCGCTCACGTCCTCCACCGCCTCGAGAACGCTATCGCTTTGCCGTGGTTCTACTCGCGCGGTGTCACGACGGGACACGTCTGTTCGTGGCTGCGATTTGCCTCGCAGCGCCTAACTGGTGAGCTCCGCCTCTGGCTGCCATTGCACATGCACGAGGTCCACACACACGGGGAGGTCATGCTTCCCGTTTGCGGGAGGTTTACGGCCATCAGCTTAGCATACGTGGACTATACTCCGCGCCTGCGGTTCCCGCTGTGCCCCGCCGGCGGCGTGTTCACGGCGTTGGCCGCCCTGACGGTAAAGCGTGCCTGCTTGGAGAACCGCGAACTGGAAGAACTCGTGTCCTCACGCTGCCCACGCTTGAAGGAGCTCGTCCTGGAGGACATCACCCTGCTGAGCAGACATCATATCCTCTCCATACGATCGGACTCACTTGAGAAGCTACGGGTTGACAGTGCCACCCTGTTGGATGACGGTCGTCGGCTCCAACTCCAAGTTGCCACCCCAGAGCTCCAGGAGTTGTCCATGTGCTTATGGGGTGTGGGCATGGACGCTCACATCGCCGCACCCTAGCTCTCCAAGGTGTACTGGAGCAAATCCTGGAAGCATAGATTATTTCTTAGTTTTCATAACCCCCATAGGTCCATGGCATAGAATATATTACACACTAAGTACTTATTACAAATCCAAAGCTACCAACAGACAAAAAAATCTACTCCCAGTCTCATACCAAAGATATATGTGATATGACACCACAACGACTTGCTATTGCACAATCAAAGAATAAGTGGTGGACCGGGATTCCATTTCAATATAGAACAAACAAGACCTATCTTTTGCACCTTTTCTTCTAATGCTAAGATTGTCTCTAGTTAGCAACTTATTCTTAGAAAGGACCCACAGAAAAATGTGTTATCGATGGAAGTTTAAGGTTCCACGCCGCATTCACATGGATGTGGACTATACCTCTAAAATTAATAATTTTATAAAGAAACTACGAGGAATAAGTTCCATTGGAATTAAACTTCTAGACCAAAGTATCTTCCTCATTTGTAAACACAATGGTATAGGCTAGTTGAGCAATCTCCAACTAGAGGTTCATAAGTATACCATCCACACATCTTCTAAAGGTGCACTTAAGATTGGAATCATACCAAAGATTAAAAATTGTTTGGGTCTTTTCATGCACCAACACATAAATGTCCCAAAAATATATAGCTAGCCTAGAATTGCCTAACGAATTGTCTTCTCGGAATTTGATTTTCTTCCCATTAACTATTCTCCACCTATAAACATCTTGACTATTGAGCCTGCCCACATCATACCTTTAAAGAAATTTGAATTGACATATGTGGGGCTATAAAAATATTGGGCTTATCATTGTCATACTTATGGTCAATTAGCAGTCTTCATAGCTTATGACCATATCTTTTAATCTAAGAGGCTACATTAAGATCCCTTAGATTAGGAATGCCTAAACCTCCAAAAAAAATTAACATGCTAATGCTTTCCTAGTTGGCTAAGTGTTACTTATGTGCTCCAACATTATTGCCCAATTGAGAAATTTGACAAAGGATAAAAGGTAGACGGGTATACTAGCAAGATAAGACTTAATCAAAACCATTTTGGCCGCAAAGGATAAAAGCTTACCCCGGCAACCTGCTTTTCTTTTCAATAACTTATCCACTACAGGTTGAACATCTTCTCTCTTTAGACCGAGTAAGGGTCTGTTTGGCAGGGATTTAGCAACTCCAGATTCACCATTTTCAGCTCCACTCCGCCAAAAAATTATCAAATAGTCCAAATCCACCAAATCCAGATTCACCAAATTGGTGGATCTAGAGGCCAAATTCCATTTTGGTGGAGCTCCTCAAGGGGTGCTCCATGAATTGACGTTTCGTACCTCCTCATGGAGTTGGGTGGAAATTACCCACCATTGCCACTAGTTACGCACCCCTACATACCGGTTCGTTATTTTTTCTCTGTTCGCTCTTCTTCTCCACACGACCGAATGCAAGGCCCGTGCCTCCCTCCTCCAACCGTGACCAGGGACGCCATGCTACCCACCTCCTCCCTCTGTTATGTTACTCCGGCGAGCCGCCCATAGCCAAAGAAGATAGATCAGGTCCTCCTCGACCTCCTCCACCCAACGGCTGCCTCTCGCGTCAACTGCGGACTGCGTGCAAGTGTGTAGCATCCTCCGCCCGGCATTGCCCCCTTCCCCTGGCCGGCCTCATGGCTCCCATACCCGGCATCACAGCCCCATTGGTCGGCGTCACGCCGCCCCTGGCCAGCCTTGCGGCAGGGGCATGGCATGGGGCGTGCCACCCAATCGACCTCATGGATGGGGCCCCGACCGCCCTGGCCGACTGCTCATTAGGGGGTGCGGCCACCATGGCCGGAGGCATGACTGGGGGCTTGCGAGCGCTGCTATCGGTGGCTCTTACCAAGCCCCTGCATCGCTGAAGAAGAGAGGAAGAAGTGGGAAGAACCCGATTTCCTTTCTCTTCTTTCCATACTAGACTAGAGACAATGACTATGGGGTCCACCACAAGGGCAAACACATGCCATTCTACCAAAACCTCAGTTTCATGGATATGGAGCTGATGTTTTGCCAAACAGTTCCTTAGTAGATTCACGATGGATCTTTGAACCACGATGATCCCAGATTCAGATTCACTTTTTGCAGTGGTGAATCTCTATCAAACAGGCCCAAGTATAAAATAGTTGGGGTGTAATAGAATCAAACATTAGTTTAGGGATTGCATGGACATAGGCTAAATCATTGGCGGAGCTATAGGGTGGTCCTGTGGGCTGAGGACCACCATGCACTCCGGCCCAAAAGCCCAAAAAAATTAGGGATTGTAATCTTGTTTCTTTGCTGATGTGATGTTCATGGAGTTGTCTGCAGCCCGTCCTAGCGGCCAGTTGCATGCGCCCCTTCCTATTGATGGAATTCGTGGGTGCGGCAGGCTGACGATCGACCTTGGAAGGTCGAGCCGCTCGGCATCCTAAAAGGATTTTGGCATCGGAGGAGGGAACATATGCATGCGTCCGCCGCTGGAGAGCTGTGATAGGAAGACCATGGCCGCAGATTAAGGGAACGTCGTCGAGGGCTGCCACGGAGGCGGGGCTGATCGCATCAGCGACCTCCCCGACCACCTCCTCCAACACGTCCTGATCTGCCTTCCGAGCACTGACGACGCGGTGCGCACCAACGTCCTCTCCCGTCGCTGGCGCCGCGTCTGGACCCACCTCCCCGAGCTCGCCCTTCGCTATTGTGGCCCTGAGCACGTGGGCGCTGCCCTAGCCATGTGGTCCGCTCCGGTCCTCCACCGGCTCTTGATCTCAGTGCCGACCCACTCGCACCACATCACGCGCGGAACACGTCTGCTCGTGGCTGCGCCTATGATTCGCCTTGGAGCACCTAGCTGGCAAGCTCCGCCTCTTGCTGCCATTGCACAAGGAGGAGGTCGTGCTTCCCGTGTGCGAGAGGTTTACGGCCATCACCTTAGCATCCATGGACTACATTGAGCGCCTGCCCCTGCGGTTCCTGATGCGCCCCGCCGGCGGCGCGCGTGTTCACGGCGCTGGCCGCCTGACGATAAAGTACGCTTGCATAGAGAGTCGTGAACTAGAAGAACTTGTCGTGTCCTCACGCTGCCCACGCTTGAAGGAGCTCGTCCTAGAGAACATCATCCTGTAGCTAAGCAGAGATCATATCCTCTCCATATGATCGGACTCACTTGAGAAGCTACGGGTTGACAGTGCCACCCTATTGGATGACGGTCGTCGGCTCCAACTCCAAGTTGCCACCCTAGAGCTCCAGGAGTTGTCCCTGTGCTTATCGAGTGAGGGCATCGACGCTCACATCGCCACACCCCACACCCACCCACACCCCCACCCCAAAGCTGTCCAATGTGCGCTGGAGCAAATCCTACAATCCCAGGCGTCACCAACTCGTGGAGGCCGGGCGCTATCTCAAACGACTGGAGCTGACCGAGACATCTTTGGTGTTGTTGGGTCATTTCGACGCCGTTGATGAATTACACCTGGATATATTGCTTTCCAGAATAGGTATGCCTAGCCTAGCCTACGTGTATGAATTAATAATAACTATATAATATAACTAAACCTGAATATCAGGTTTAATTTGATTACAACTATTTTTAGGGCAAAAAAGAATACATGACAATTCTCGAGGACACAAACAAAATTAACAAGTGCGAGGCTTTGGTTGTAAGAATTTTGTCCGTGTCACATGCCATCAAACCAATAATACTGCATCTTCTCCAGAAATGTGTTGGTATAAGAAAATTTGTGGTGTGACTGAGTGATTTCGTGGTAAGTATCACTTATACACAAGTTTTTTTTCTATATATAAAGAACCTACCTTTTATGCAAGTACTTACATTGAGTTAAGATACCAATCAAGCTATGAAAAGGCCATGTTTTGTGGAGGATCACAACATTGTTGAATCATAAGGAAAAATAACTTATGGATGAAAATTGTAGTAGTCTTGATCATACGGTTAGAAAAATCCTAAGTCACACCTCAAGGTGGTGATGCTCATGGCAATGAAGGTGTTGGATACCCTCAAATAGTGAAGATTGAAGTAACAGCAATATTTGAAGAATGAGAGGCTCACGTGTGAACTATTTGCATATCTTTAAATCCTGGGTATAGGTATGTCTACTATTAAGATGGATGCAACATGAAGTATTATATGAGGCCTATAAGCACTCAAAACAACCCAATTAATAAATTCAAATGACTAACATAGAAAAAGGACAATTTGAAAAAAAAGGATGGGAAAATTGTTGGCGGTCCTTAATGACCAAATCCGATCGCCAGTTAAGACACAAAAGTAGGAGAACTAGTACATCTTGTACACATATGTCATTTATATTGACATATTTCCACGTGTATTGGACACTTAGCATTTTGTAGGATATATACATGAAATACATGGGAAGTATGATCAAAGTGCATAATCTAGAAAGCGTAAAGCAGACTCTACAAAGCACAAATAAGAAGAAGGCCCACTTACTTGGACAAACTGGGTGCCAAACCATCAAGGAAGGGACCTAGGCCTAGCCACTAGCCCACCTGCCGAAGGCGGTGGCCAGAGGGTCTAGCCCAGGTGCAGCCGCACTAGGGGTGCGCTCGCACCCCCAGCACCGCCTCTCGGCCCCACCTTCGGTCAAGCGGTGCAGTTAATGCCCCTAGGACTGTTTCGAGCGGGATCTCCTCCGAATATTCTCTGAAACCGCCCTTCCCACTAGTATAAGAGGAGGGGGATAGCCCCCTCTCTCAACACACAACTTGAAGCCAAACTCCTCACCTCCACTTGTACTCTTCACTTTTTAGTAGTATTTTGGAGCTAGGCAAAGCTACCTTGAAGGACTTGACTTCTTGGAGCGAGTCTTGGCATGAATAAGATGAAGCTTTTCTCTAAAGTCTTGCTCTCATTTTATCATTATAGTCATATTTATGAACTAGAGTATAGTTCTTATGTCATGATCATAGCATATGAATTAGCATATAGTTCTTATGTTATGAACTAACATGTAGAACATTAAGCTTAATCATTCATGCAACCTATATGATTAGAATTAGAACTAAGTTGAGGTGGCGGTTTGTTGTTCCTTTGGGTTTGCCCATGTCCTATGTCTGTCGATCCATAGGGTCAGAGTCTCTGGGGGATATGAGTAATTTCTTTATACACGGGCGTGGTGCTCGGGTATACAAAAACCTTCAGATGTGACGATGCTCCACGGTTGAGGGGTAGGTGGCAGATGGTGATAGCCCTGTCCATCTCTTGTAATCCCCCATGTTCGGGTATCTGTATAGGAGTTCATAAAGTCTCTCGTGCTTGCTGGCAGACCAGTGCTCGAAGATCTCCCCATCCATCTTACACTTAGTTCTAGCTCTAACCATGTACCTTGTATGACCACTCACTATTCTTTGCATAGCTATATTAGGATAAGTCTGCTCCACTTAGGAATATTCTTTTATTCTTTCTTTTCCATTTATCCTTGAGGTTGACCTAAGTGTGTGTCACACTATCTTAAAACCATCATGACTTACTCCTGTATTGAGTATTGGTCTAGTATATAGTCACTTTATCTTGTCCATTGTAACACCCGGTTTTGAGAACAAAACCAGATACACACCATATGTGAGCCCAGGAAGTCAAATCTCACATATAGCTACAAATAAGGGTAATATCAAAAGACAATGCTTAATATATAATGTACTTATTATAAAAGATATAACCTTAAAAAGCAAACAACGAAAAGATAACTCCGATCTTCAAGTGAAGACTCCACTCCACAGGGACAACTGACTGGTTGATCACAAGCCTATGTGCTCCAATCTCTGGCAATCTGGTACCCATCCGGGATTTTTCCAAAGTATTGAAAATAAACAAGCGTGAGTATATTTCGTACTCCACAAGCATAACATGGGGATTCATGAGGCTCAAAAGGCAGACACGGTTTACTGCATTTAGCATTTTAGTAAGTCAACATTTTATCATTGGTTAACATCAACTTATACTTAGGCTCCCAAATTAACCCACATGATCATATACTAGAATTAAATAGAGTTATTGATCAACATTATATCATCATCATCGTCACCATCATCATAATACCATCATAGTTCACCATGAACAACAACATCATAAGTAACCAGTTATTCTGTGAGTTTTTCGGACCGCTCGTGACCGTGAGCACGACTGTTATAACAGTTTTAACACTCTGCAGAGGTTGTGCATCTTTACCCATGAGTCGTGTTACCCATATGCCCGAGTTAATTACTCCCATAACACTTCCAAGGTGAGCGGGCGGGGTACACTATGAAGCCTTCCATAGGTCTCGTCTAACAAGTTAGGGCCACGAGGTTTCCTCGGTAGGCAGATATAGAGAACCCCCCCTTATGTGGCACAATTCTCGCAGGCTATACACACCAGAACAGAGGCAGTTCTATACCCAAAGTGGCAAGCCCCTCTTGCGCCCTTTCGGATAACCTCTAACAAGCTAGAAAAGATCATATTACTGAGCTAAAGTCAGAGCCATATAACTCTCACGGTTGCACTGTATGTCCCAGCTTTTGCCCTACAGATAAGTCCTTATGGAGAGTTTAGGGCAACATGATCGACATTATTTGCACCATCACCCTATATTTTAATTATTACCATCATGTTTATCCGTTTGTTCCATTAATCATAGTATTGATCATGTTTGAATAGAGCACTAGCATTCTACCCATATGCAATAAAACCCATAGGCATCAAGGTATAAGGCATCAATGGCTAGGATGTCCTTATAGTCGAGCATTATTAGACACATGCATAATGAGTAGATTATATAATGAATAGGAATCAAGGTAAGCCCATGCTATACTTGCCTTGGTTCACAAACTCCTGCCGGTCCTGCTGGTCTTCGAAGTACTCCTGATTCCCAACGTACTCCTCACCGTCTGAACTCGACCAACACGACAACATACACATTTCAGGAGCATTCATGCATAGCAAACAAACCTATAATTAAAACAGTACACCAGCAGTATAAAAACAAGATAAAATGTTTACGAAAATATTCTACGTCTCGCTACGATCACATCAACACGAAGTTCACGAAATTCGGAGCTATAACGCGAAAGTTATGAATTATTTAGGGTTCCAAAAGCTAGCTATTAAACTAGACTTAATCAGGAAATTCAAAAGCTTCTAACAGGTCTAACAGTAGCACTAATGCGTAGATTACGAAATTACAAAACTAACGCAAGTTGAATGGGTCAAATCGGAGCTAAAACGAAGGTTTTATGAGCTAAATAGTGTAGTGGCAATTCTGTAATTAATCTGAAAACGTATTTTTCATTTAAACCGAAGAAACTACGTTTTCAAAATGAGAATGTGTATTCCGGGAGTACGCCAAGGACGGCGGGTTGGATAAGCAAGAAACCGAGGGTCTCTTTAAGAAAAAGACCCACAAAGGGGTATCAGCGAGTCCTGGCCGTCGGATCCGAGATGAACGGTGAGGATTAGGTGGAGGGAAAGAAGGGCGCGGCCGCCGAAGGAAAGGAAGGACGTGGCGCCGCCGCCATGCTCGATGGCGAAGGTCTCGCCAGAGTTGCCTAATCGGGCGTTACGGTCCACGGTTTTCAAAACTGAGAGCACCAGGAGAGGGCGGGGATGATGGCGACCTCGCACAAGCCCTTTTCGCGGCCGAGGAGGGGTCCGCACGGGGCTCGCCATGGCCGGTGGCGGAGGGAGCTTGCCGGAGTTCACGAAACCGGCTCTAGAGACCACGACTCACCAAATTGAAGGCACCGAGAGAGAGATAGGAACAAGGCGACCTTGCCTAGGCCCTTAGTGCGGCCGGGGAAGAACCCGAGTGGCTCCTGCCATGGACGGCGGCGAGAAGGTCGTCGGAGCGAGCGGGAACACGTCACAAATGTCCATAATTGAGAAATTGAGAGCACAGAAAGGAAGAGGAGGTCAAGGCGGAGCTCACCAGCGCTTCAAATGAGACGGAGGCGGCTCTGGAGCGGCGGTCCACGGGAGTGACGGATGGCGACTCCGGCGGCGGTTTTGCTACCTCTGCGTGCGCGAGCGAGGGAGAAAGCCAGGGCTAGAAGCGGCTGGGGAGCAGTGACGGGTACGGGCTCCCCTTTATGGAGGCTAGGGCGCAGACGCTCCCACGACGTGGGAAGAGGTGGGCGTGGGCGACAGTTGCACCGTGACCGTGCGAGTGAGAGCGGAAGAGGAAGTTGGGGAAGAAGAGGGCGCTGACAAGTGGACCCAGCTGGTCAGCGAGGGGAAGGGAAGAACGGCGGTGGCCGTTGCCAGCCGTGGCTTGGGCCGGCCCAAGAAGAGAACGCGAGGGAGAGAAGGAAGGGAGGGCTAGCGGGCCGAGAACAAGGGAGAGGGGGGAATCGGCCAGCGGGCCAAAATGGAGAAAAGAGGTAGGGAGAGAAAAGAATTTCTTTTCTTTTTCCAAATCAAGTTTTCCAATTCATTTTCAAACCAAATTTTGAAATCATTTTTATATTTTGTCAAAACCAGTCATCATAAAAATAAGAGTGCAGCGGCATGAGTGCATCAACATGTAGCTAATCCTTATGATAAATTTTAATTTCACAAAAATTTATTATTTCCTACATTTGAATGCACACTTAAATACATAAATTAATCAATTTCCACTATTTTGAAACAATGCAAATTTTATGGTGTTACATCCATGTCCCCGCTAGAACCTTTTACATAATGCCTTCCTTTGGGAAAATATAAATAACGATATTCTGAATACTTCCGGGTGAAATGCTACAATGATAGATTCGTGCGCTTGTGATATCTTCTGTAATCGTTAAGAACTATCATCAATGGAATTTCTTGGCAGCATCGCTAGGAGATCCAAATCTTAGTGATGTCGCTAAGAAATGCCAACAAAAATCAACTAGGCTTCACCATTTTGTGGGTTTTGTGTGAAAAGTGATATATCCTTTGAATTGGAGAGTGTGATTTGAATATTGTGAGCTTGTGTGAGCACTAGAGAGTTAAACCAAACCTTGATAATTTTGTGGCATCGTCAAGTTTTGAGAAGAAGCATTTGTTACTCTTAGAGCTCGGTACCTAGACAGCTAGGCATCACCTGAGCATACAATTGTGGAGTGCCGCTAGAAGTTTGTGCAGGCTGTAATCCTATCCCTAAAATAGAAAAAATCAACTAGTGGAAAGTGGATGAGAGCAACTCGACTAGAGCTTGACTGCGGGTGATTGCTCATGGCTTCCACAACAAAGACGTAGGGTCCAAGTGGGGACCCGAACTCCGAGAATACATTGTTGCGTCTCCCATTTTGGTGTACCCCACATTTGTAGTTTTGTTGATTACTCATGCTCCGCTTATCTCTATATGGGACTACAAGGACTGACTGTACTTGTCGAGGAACTCATCAAAAAAAGCCACACACCAAGCCCTCAGGAGTAACCTACTTCAGCTACCCCATCCCACCATTATAAAAACTATTGATTTTGTCCCTATGAGCTTTGTAGTAGTAATTTTTGTGCAACCATCCTCAGAGTAACCATAAAAGGCCTTAATGACTAAGTAGTAAACTTAATGACAGCTGAAGATCGGTATATGTTTAGAAAATTGAAGTAGTAAATGCTTACTAGGTAAAAAAACAAAACTTCGATCAAATTAATTAGTCTTCGTCATCACAGATGGATTACATTCTTTTGTTGAATACAAGTAGTAATTATGTTTGAATTTAGATAGTACTACTTGTTTGAATCAAATACTTTGAACCATTAAGTGATTGTGCAAAGCGTAAAAATACTTGGAATCAAATTGAAATTTGCAAGAGCGGTACTATGTTTTGCTATACTCATGTCGTGTCTAAGATAATACAACTGGTGAATTTTATTCTTGGCCAAAACAGAAAAAAGGTTATCATGTGAATGATACTCAGGTAGTAATTACTTCACTTCAGCAAACCGTAGTAAGTGGACTAAAGTCATCTAATTACATATTTGGATAGTAATGTTGCAAAATCAATATTTCTTCACAAACCAGTATTACAAAATTACTTGCTCAGGCAACAATTATAATCACATGATCAAAGTAGCATCACAATGAATTCATCAACAAGTACAAAAATAAAAAACATTCAATGACCTCAATACGGATGCGAGTACATCACTTTTGTACAAAAATCAATCAAATTCATCAACAAAAGTCTATCAAATGCAACAAATTAGTAGCCGCATCTCTTGAGGGAGAGGTGACGCTCCTCAATCCATCACATTTGTACAAGTTGAACATATTCATTTAATAAAAATCCAACAAATTAGTAGCCGTTGTCACCTTGCATCACATGAAGATAGCCCTAGTAGCCTCCTACATCACCTATAGAAGCTTTGGCTATAGGATAACGAGGTGCCAACGGGATGTGGGCCACATGATTTGGGAGCCAATGAAGAGGTGTTGCTAGATCTAGGGAACATGGCCATCAACAGCTCGCACCATGTTGGTGCTGATGAAGGTAGCTACACATGTTGTGTGGGGAGGTGCGGGGGACTTGCCCTATGCTTGAGGATGAAGTGGGATGCTACGACCTCAACTCCGCCAACTGAAACAACTAGTCCCTTGCCAAAAAAAACTGAAATAACTAGTAGAAAGACTAGATCAACAACCACCTTCTTACTTCAGAGTTGAAATTAGCAACAAACATATATGGAGTATATGAGAAATTGGTGCATCCTGCTTATACAGTATAAAGAGTAACATATGCTAATACATAAAAATTGGAATTATTTAGAAACGAGTGTGTATGACTGCATATATGGAGGATATATGAGTGCCTAGTATAAAGGGGTAACATATGATAATTCCTGATTTTATAGATTGCTCTTCATGGGTCTCATGAGGGCATAGCAGATTCTCAATTTTAGTGTGCCCAACATGCACCAATGCAGTGCTTCCATGCAATGGAGGCTTGTTTGGTTGGCTAGCCCAGCAGCATTGCCTGCCAGGCAGCAACCCCAGGGATTGATGTCTGGCCGGCTAGCTACGTGTCACACACTCAACAACCAAACACACCTAGATCTGCCTAAGTTATGCAGGATCCTTGCGTGTAATCTTCTTCTCCACGACCACCGCCTACATCTAGAGATTGGGAGAGAAGATATGAGAAATGAGGTATATATATATATATATATATATATATATATATATATATATATATATATATATATATATATATATATATATATATATATATATATATATATATATATATATATATATATATATATAAAAGTTAGACCACTAGTCAATACCTATATTAATTAGACCAAGAATAAAAGGTTCCAAGTTGTTTCTTATTCTTTATAAAATTATGATTTGAAATGCAACAAGGATCGATGAATGATTGAGTTTTTACTGTTGTTATTGATTGAGGGTCGGAATAGTGGCGAATACAAAGTGGGGCTGGAGGGGCCCTGGCACCCCTAACTTTACTATTTTTCAGTACAACCCATAATGACCTAGCTAATCTACTATGTATTTAAAGGGTGAATGACCTCGCTCCCCCCCCCCTAAATCTAATTTCAGGCTTCACCACTAGTATATTGGGTCAAGATTTTACTATAGCCGAATGATTTCTTTATGGTTATGAACTGATTTTTAGGTTGTTGGTTTTGAAATCTCTAATGGGTTGGTTGGGTGGTGCTCCGAGGATGCTTTGAATAATATTAAACACGCAGAAAGCTAAATAGTAATTATATATATGGTAGAGCATGAGGTAAAATCATAGAGGGGGAAAGGGGGCAATGGCTATATTGGAAGGAGCTGGCATGCAAGGATAGGTCTATCGTCAGTTTGCCACAGATGAAGCCCTGGAGAGCTGGTCAAGGCGTTGGGGGAGCTCGTGGCATAGGGCCAAGCATGGCTGCTCTGGCAAGCGCAGAAGGTGGCTTATGGCCAAGGTCATGCATGCTACATCAAACATTGGCTAGCAAATCATTTGAAGTTAGCACACAAACAAAGGTTTCACTTCTCAACCAAATCCAGCCTAGCATAGATAGACAGATAAACAAAATGATAGTCTACAATTAAGCCAAACATTGTCAAATAGTTGGACCAAAATTACATAAGCCCTAGACAGAGCTAGGCTACATACAGGCCACAAAATAGACAAAAGTCATACCTGCTAATGATGCTTGGTTAGGAAAAAAAATTGCGAAAGAAATCGCGGTTGTTGAATGAACATCCTATGGCTAAAAATGTAATTAATCAAGGTCTATAATAAAATCTACATTTTCTTTACATAAAACGGGAAGTTAACCAGGGCTGGATTTGGGCCTTGATCCACGCCCTAGACGTGGCCTGAAACACCTGAAGTACCTCTAGAAAAGCCTAGCTCCGACGCCTCTCCGTGTGTCCTTCTCCCTGTTGTCGCCCTTCTCCCACTCGGCTTGGGTTATGTTCAGTTCCTTCAAAATTCTAAAAATTTTATAAGATTTCCCGTCATATCGAATCTTTAGACGCATACATGAAACATTAAATATAGGTAAAAAAATAACTAATTACACAGTTTAGTTGTAAATCACGAGATGAATCTTTAGAACCTCATTAGTTCATAATTAGATACTAATTACTAAATACAAACGAAAAAATTATTATACTTCCTGCAATTTTACAGGGCAACTAAACACACCGTGTCTCTCGTCGCGCACGCCCCATCGCTCCCTGCTGTGTACTGCCAGCAGAACCCTAGGCCGCTAGTGCCGCCGGACAGGGGCCGGCCCAGGCCTAGCACCAGTAGGGCCATGTCCCTAATCGCAACCTAGAATGTTTTAGGAACGAGTCTTTAATTTTGTCCCAACAACGAACAGCACCCAGCCCGCTTGGTCCCGCGGCCCCCGCCTGCTGGTGCCCGGCCCGCCGCGGTGGCGGCGCCGCCCCTAGGCTTGGCGCGGTGCCTGCGCCTGCACCTGCCGAATCCCCGCGTCGCCCAGCCGAGCAACCGAGCAGAGGAAGATTGAACTCTGTACTGTTAAGGTATTTCTTCTCTTTACTTCAGGTAATCTCTTCTAATTTTGATTTCAACTGCTAATTTTGAACTTTTGATTTCTTTAACATCACCTCGTTGTTGTCTCAGATCGTAGGTGTTTCGCCACTGGAATTTGGCTTATTTGGCCCTAGTCGTAGCTAAATCTTGAGTCCGCCACTGCCGCCGGAGGAACCAAATCGGGGGGTAGCGCGGGAAAATCGATCCATCGAGGGTGACGCCGGCAAATCAAGTGGTGGCACATTGCCGGCCAGCGTTTCCGTGTTCCTGCTGGGCGCTGCAGCACGCACCGCGCGGGATAGGCGGAGTGCCGGCAAACAGGCAACCGCGCAGCAACCAAATAGCTAGCAGGTTACTCCTTGTTTTTATTTATTATTATGCTGTTATGTCTCTGAATTGTACTTGCTAAATTCCCCATTTTCTATTTAAGCGGACTTTTTTAGATTTTAAACTTTACACAATATACTGATTTTTTAGGGAAATACACAACGCTGATTTTGTAGGCTATACATATGGGAATTTTTTTAAAAAAAGTAGAAGCATAGTCTATTTAACAGAGGTCCCTGTACTATTATTAGCATGTCATTTTATGAATGATGGATAAAATTCAGGGGCACAATATCTTTTGAGTAATTTGCTGCATGTTCTTTTTATTGAAATGCTTTTTTTGTAATGGTTGAAGTGAGTCGAGTGTTGTTGCTTGGATGATAATAGTATACTATGTGTTAGTAAAAAAAAGGCAAGATAAAAAATAATTCAAGTTTTACATATGATTTATATGGGGTGATGATTTTTTATGTCATTGATTGTACATGCACCTGGAATACAATAGTTTTTTGTACTCTTTGAGTTGAATCCAATGTTTCTATCCTTGCATGCAATTGGAATTAGTCTTTTTTGTGTGCATATCACATAGTTCTCCTGCATTAAAAAAAAAAACGTGAGTACCAAACAAAACATTGTTTATCTTTTTAGGTATGCCCCTTCAATCAGGCACATCTTCCTGCTCAGATGATTCCGATGATAGCAATGCCATTGACCCAATTGGCATATATACTATGGAAGAATACATTGCTGAGCAAAGTGTCCTGCACAATTTACTTGAGCAGATCGGTGTGAAGATTCAGGCCAAAATCGAAGCACAACAAGCTGGTACATCTCGCCGCCGGAGTGGTTTTAACAGGAAATTCATAGAGAGAGATCATGGAGAGGGTCATCAACGGCTTGTCGCTGATTTCTTTTCTGAAGATGCAGTCTATAATGAAAAACTATTCAGAACAAGGTACCGAATGAGAAGGCCTCTCTTTCTACGTATCGTCCGTGCCCTAGGCGACTGGTCTCCCTATTTCACTAAAAGGACAGATATTTGTTATCGCCAAGGGCTCTCACCTCTGCAGAAGTGCACAGCAGCTATTCGTATGTTATCACGTGGCTGCCCGTCAGATGCTGTTGACAAATATGTACAGATTGGCAAGAGCACAGCAATGGAGTGTTTGGAGCGGTTTGCAGAAGGGGTGATTGACAAGTTTGGTGGAGAATATTTGCGAGGACCTACTAGTGTTGATATTCAGCGACTACTACAAATTGGTGAGGGCTGTGGCTTCCCTGGCATGTTGGGAAGCATTGGTTGCATGCATTGGGAGTGGGAAAATTGCCCTCCTAAATGGATGCGTCGACTTAATCATAGTGATCATGGTTTCGCCACATTTGTTCTTGAAGCTGTTGCTTCACAAGATCTCTGGTTATGGTACGCTTCTTTGAATGTTGTTGGGTCCATCAGTGACATCAGTGTTCTTGATCAGTCACCGGTGTATAATGAAATCTTGAAAGGGCAAGCTTCCCAGATGCAATTCTCCATCAATAAGAGTCAATACAATATGGGTTACTACCTTGCAAATGAAATCTACCCAGAATGTAATGTATTTGTTAAGACAATACTCTTCCCTCGGACAGAAAAGGAATGGTTGTTTGCACAGCATCAAGAAGAGGCAAGGAAGGATGTCCAGCGTGCATTTGGAGTCATGCAATCTCGTTTTCCCATTGTTCGTGGTCCAATACGCTATTTCCCACGGGCAACTCTTGCAAAAATCTTCCAAGCTTGTGTCATACTCCATAACATGGCAGTTGAGGATGAGAAAGATATGGCAAGTGCTTGCTTTGACTCAGGTGAAGCTATGGGAACATCAGCTGTTCTACCGTCAAACATCAAAACTGGGCCTGCCAATTGCTTAGCCAATATACAACAGAGGAATGCTACTCTTTGTAGTCTACCAGCATATGGCCAACTAAGGAAGGACTTAATCGAGCACATCTGGCAACAGTTTGGGCCATTTGGCAACAAGTAAAATAAGTTCTCCTAGTCTAAAGTTTATAATGACATCTTTTGATGCACGCTAGCATGTGCTGCTACCTTCGATGCTTGGAACTGAGGGCGAGGGAGATATATATGTTATGCATTATTGATTATTGCCTCCTCCAGGTAGTACAAGATTGGTGTTCCATGTACTGAATTTGGCATCCACATACTGCAAAAGGCTTGATTACTTCTTCAGTAGCAATAATCCTCCTTCAGTAGCCTTTTACCACTATTTTTATGTGATGCCATCCTCAACACTCAAAATTGTCAACAAGCAAGAGATATTAATCTCACAATGTTTTCCCCCCCTTTTTTTTTACTGGGCCATCATGGTTGCTGTTATTGTTTAGTGCAGTCTAGGCTACAATGGGGCAGTACCAAACTACCAGTCCGTTTAAAAAGATTTGATCATGAATTTATATTAGCTGCACAGGTCGCTGAGACTGGACTGCTTTGCAGGTTTGATGGGATATATCAATGAAAATTGTTATGGTAAAACAAATGATTTTACTTGGCAATCATCAGCTCTTCATGGCGTGTTAGATAAATAATGTTGGATATGGCATCTCAGGACTTCAACTTCTAGGTCTTTTTGATAAGATAATGAATTGAAATGTGACCCTTACTCTAAACCTGAGACTAAGTCTAAAAGGTGCAGCATTTCCTTGCTCTTTCTATGCAGTTGAGACTGATTTGTTCTGATTATTATTTTGTCAACATTCATCACAATGCAGTGTTTACTTTCTTTGACTAACTCCTGTGTCTCAAATCACACTATGTTCTCCATCAGGCTGGGCTTTAAAGGCTGTTCTCAGATTCTGCACGATTACATTTTGGGCTACTACGAGTGGAGCGTGTCTGGGTGTGTATATGTATGTGTATGTGTATGTGTACGTCCTTCCTCTGCTGGCATTTTTCTTGTACGCACGGCCCAATGTTCGCAAGATTGTACAGGGGACTCTCGAATATCTCAAGTGCTCAGTCCTCCCATGTGCAATCAAATGCTACAAACATAACGATCTTACAGTCAAGAATGAACTGTAAACGTTATCTGAACCTTTTTTTTTCTGTGTTACTGTTAGCAATCGGTTAGAAGTTGATGTCAGGAGTACATGCGTCTGCACTTTCTGTTAATCTGTCTATAACATATGTATTCCAGTACGCAGTGAAGGTAAATAAAAAAAAAAGAGGCCACTAGTTTTAGTTTGTTTTCCATTATCTAATCCTAGTTCTGACAATTAGATTTTTTGAACCCATAGATGTTGGTCTAAGTTTTACATAAATTTACTCGTGCCGTGCGGCCGCCTCAGATCCGATGACCAATCAGTCCATCCCAGTCTGGCCGAAGTCGCAGCACGAGCTTGCGAATGTTGGGCCGTGCGTATACAACAAAAAGGCTAGAAGAGAGAAAAAAAAAAGGCCAGAAGAGAAATAGCCGTCGCCAAGCTGGGATTGGTGCTCACCCCCTCTCTCCCAGCCTCACCGGCTGCTTGTCCCTCGCTCGAGCCTCGTCGCGACGTCGCCTGCCGGCCGGCCGGTTGCCCCGTCCCCGCCTCCCCGGCGGCACCTCAACGTCAGCTGTTGCACGCTGTCAAAATAAAAAACGTCAGCTGTTGCACATCTGCTTCTCCTTCCCGTGACCTGTCAAAACATTGCGTCAGTGGCCCATGCAGGCACCTACCATTTGTGTTGCGGGCCTAAACAGGCCGGAGGCTGCTGCTGGGCTTAAGCAGGTGAACCGGAAGGTCTCCAACTCCACGGACCACGCGTCGCCAGCATCGCCGGCGTCGCCTCCGCATCCAGCTCCAGCCCCCACGGGAGCGTAAGCTCCGCCCGTACCGCCGCTGCCAACCCACGACCTACTCCTTTCTCTTTCCCCGCCGACACGCTCCCCAAGAGGCCAAGGACGCTGTCTTCTTCAAGTACGCGCTACTCCCGAGGACCTCCACACCGCCTCCAACCGGAGGCGCCTGCCTCCTGCTCCCCTGCCGGCGCTGACGAGAAGGCCGCACCTCCGCTCAGAAGAAGGGAACCCCACTGTCTCTCAGGTATGCTCTCCATCCACCTTCTGTGTTGATCCGTGACTTATTTGGATTGGAGACATGGGCAATGGTTTGTAGAAAGGCAGTAGATGAGGAGTTTGATTTTTGAATATCCAATGGTGATGATATTTCGAATTTTTTGGGAACCTGTGATCTGCCAGTAAACAGTACTGGTACACTGTACTAGTAGTTCTTAAAAAACCATGAGTTTGCTGATCTGATAGAAAATTACGTTTACATTTCTGGTACAGAGTGTGGTATAAGTGCACGCTGGTTACACAACAAGTGCATTAGACATCTCTTACTGAAATGCTTGGATGGGTAGAAGATTATTATACTAACCATTTCTTCGAAGGGAGCTGTTGCTTTAGCTAGGAATTTATTTCCCATGTGTCCATACTGAAGATTGAATTCATATGGTTATATCTTCATGTTTTAATTGTTTCATCATGTCTGTGCCATTCTGCTAACTAACTGTACAAGTGAATCCATCAATCAACCAAGCTTTAGAACCCAGATGAGTAATGGAAAATACATGATTTATTCTCATTGATTGCACATGGACCGGAAAGTTTTTTTTTTAGAAAGGGCTGGAAAGGATTAATTCTTTCATTTCTAGCTACCAAATGATCTTAACTAAAAAATATACTTTTGCTGCTTAATTCTTATCAAGTGTTCATCCGAAACTTGAATCATCTGTTTATTTTTTTAGGCATGCCCCATCGATCAGACACATATTCTTGCTCAGATGATTCTGAAGATAGCAACACTGTCAACCCAACTGGCATATACACCATGGAAGAATTCATTACTGAGCAAAGTGTGTTGCACAATTTTCTTGAGCGGATCACTGCAAAGATTCAAGCCAAGATTGAAGCTCAACGAGCTGGTACATCTCGCCGCCGGAGTGGTAGGAGGAGGTTCGTTGCGAGGAATCATGAACAGGGACATCAGCGGCTTGTGGCTGATTTCTTTTCTGAAGATCCAGTCTGTAATGACCAGCTATTCCGAACAAGGTACAGAATGAGAAGACCCCTCTTTCTACGTATCGTCCATGCCCTAGGTGAATGGTCAACCTATTTCACCAGAAGAAGGGATGGCTTTTATCGCCAAGGTCTCTCACCTTTACAGAAGTGCACAGCGGCTATCCGTATGTTAACTCGTGGCTCCCCGGTAGATGCTGTTGATGAATATGTACAGATTGGTGAGAGTACAGCAATGGAGTGTTTGGAGCGGTTTGCGGAAGGGGTGATTGACAAGTTTGGCAGCGAATATTTGCGAGGCCCTACTAGTCTTGATATGCAGCGTCTGCTACAAATTGGCGAGGACCGTGGCTTCCCTGGCATGTTGGGAAGCATTGGTTGCATTCATTGGGAGTGGGATAATTGCCCATCGAAATGGATGCGTCGACTTAATCATAGTGATCACAGTGCAGCCACAATGTTTCTTGAAGCTGTTGTTTCACAAGACCTCTGGATATGGCATGGTTACTTCGGTGTTGTTGGGTCCAAGAATGATATCATTGCGCTCAATAAATTGCCATTGTTCACTGAGGTGTTAAAAGGGCAAGCTCCTCGGGTGCAATTTTCCATCAATAAGAGACAGTACGATACGGGCTATTATCTTGCCGATCGAATCTACCCAGAATGGACTGCATTTGTGAAGACAATATCTAATCCTCAAACAGAAAAGGAACACTTGTTTGTGCGGTATCAAGAAGACATAAGGAAAGATGCCCAGCACGCATTTGGTGTTCTGCAATCTCGTTTTCCCATTGTTCGTGGTCCAATGCGTTTTTTCAAGCGAGCAACTCTTGGGAAAATCATACAAGCTTGCATCATACTCCATAACATGACAATTGAGGATGAGAAAGACATGGCTAGTGCCTATTTTGATCCAAATGAAGCTTCAGGGATATCGGTTGTTCTACCATCAAACATCAATGATGGATCTGCTGATTGCTTCGCCAATGTATTCCGGACAAATGATACTATCTGTGCTCAACCAGCACAAAGCCAACTAAGAAGGGACTTAGTTGAGCATGTTTGGCAGCGGTTTGGGTCTTTCAGTGACAAGTGAAATAACCTCTCCCTCTCCTGGTATTAGTTATGTTACATTTTATGTCCTTTGGTGGACAATTGGGATGTCTGTTCTACAAAGATATTCAAATATCGTTAGATTTGCGTGCATTCATAATTAGTCAAGTAAATGTGGTACTAGATTTTCATCAAAAGTTATGGACGCGGATATCGCGCGACCAGTCGCGCACAGGGGTATCGCGTGACCCCCATACACGCCCTGACATGCTGTGCGCTCCGACATGCTATCAGACCTATTCCCTCTCACCCCCACGCTCTTTTCATTGCCTACTATGCATGTATGCTGACGCAAATAAAAAACAAAATATTTTCTTTAAATTGCTATAACTTTTGAATGTTATATCCGTTTTCAATTCCGTCTTCACCGGTGTGCTCTACGTGATGAGGCGAACAAAACTTGATCTCACTTGCATATGTTTCAAAGAAATTTATTTTAGTAGCAATTTATGTGTAATCATGCTAGAAGATTTATCAAAGGATTTACTATCATATAATACTAAATTTTCTACTCCAAAAATATACTAAAATTGTCACATAGTATGCACATCGACAGTTATCATGCGAATATAGTAAAATTGTTATATAGGACATTTATTAAAAAATGATGGTAGCGGCATAAAACAAAACAAACTGCAACCTAGAAGCAAATTATTAGAACAAGCATTGCATAAGTTGTCAACTAAGGGGAAGTTATTATACAACTTGCTCAAATCTGCTCCTCCTTTCCACTTGAATCTGCCGACAGCTACCCACACTCCATCGATCCAAATCTGCTTCTCTCCGCCAATTTGCTCCTCCTCCCCACAAATTGGTTGCTCCTCTCCGCACTAAAACACATGAATGCAGGTAATAGTTATTGACAACCAAAAAATTAACTAAAATTGACAAATAGAAACTAAAAACAAAAGTAGACAAAATGAAAAAAAATACTGCAAAACAATAATTAAACTGAAATACCTATAACTGAAATTGACAAATAGAAACTAAAAACAAAAGTAAACAAAATGGAAAACAAAAAATATTATATCAGCACAAAACAAGACTTCCAACTGGGGCGAGTTATATTTTAAACAAATGGCAAGTTATTATGAAATTATACGGCAACTCGAATGCCAAAATTATGATAATTACGAGATGACTCGTGCCGTCAAACAAAATTTAAAATAAATAAATTATACCGGTTCACATAGGGAAAATGAAACTCATAACTCATTGAACTGAAAGGGAGACTGAAAAAAACTCATAACTCAAAAAAAACTAAAAGAACACTACAATCTGCGGCATGACCTTGTGTGGCAAGTTTAATTTCAAGTATGTAGCAAGTTATATTTTGAGCAAATGACAAGATATCGTGAAATGACAAATTCTGAGAATTATGACTTCCAAACACATAAAAATTTGTACTGAAACTAAAAGAAATAATGAAAAAAAAACTAAAAGCATTGAAAAACTAAATCACAAAACTCAATTATACTTAGCTATTTGTTAAAAATCTAAAAATGAATTTGTTAAAACTGAAATTGGGTCTACTTAACTAACAGAAAACAGACTGAAATTGTAAACAAAAAATTAAAATGAAATTAGATTGATAAATAAAAATTGAAAAAAAAAGATGACAAAATGAAAAACAAAAAGAAAACATAAAACTGAAACTAAAATAACCAGAAACTCTAATCCAAAAACTCTAAGAGCCCGTTTGGATCCTTGAAATTGAATTCATTATAATAATTACAATTTAGACATAGATTAATTATGCTAATATAGTTATATATGAAATATATTTGTATATTTATTGTTAGGCATACAAGGGACATACTTATACATTGCATTTTCTATTGTAGGGAAGTGAGTTGAAGAGTATGCTATAAATTGGAGAATAAAATTGTAGAATAGTTATCTATAGAATCCATTTCCATCTCCTACCCTATGAATTTGAGATAAGCTTATTTGTGAGCTTGGAAATGTTATGAAATGTCAAAGTACAAGGCAAATAGCCTAATCCATTATGTGGATTTCAATTCCTCCAAAATAAAGGGATCCAAACAGCCCCTAATTTCATTTGATAGACTAGTCAACCATTTAAAAACAAGGCATATATTAACTGAAACTCTAATGCAATTTACTGAAAATAAGTGCAGGAACCTGAACTCTGAAGCTGAATGTAATTGAAACTCTAATGCAGGTTACGTGCAAGACAATGGTGTAGCAATAGGAAAATGAACGCTTATTAACTGAACTTGAACTGAACTAGTTTCGGAAATCTAAAACTGGACAGTGAAATGAACTAGATTCAGTCAACTAAAACTAAACTGAAACTGGATAGCCAAATAGCAATAGAAACATGAACGCTCATATACTGAACCTAAACTGAACTAGATTCACAAAACTGAAACTGCACAGTGAAATGAACTAGATTCAGTAAAATAGATAAACTGACCAGAACTGAACTAGATTCAGAACAACGAAAAGGGATGAACAAGCAGCATTGGGTGTGGCGTGGCCGCGTAGGTGTAGAAGGCCGCAACGTTCGGTGAGGAGAGGGAGGGTCTACTGGGCCAGCCCGTTGCGGCCTGGTGTCGCGCGAACACGTCGGAGCACGACCTGTCGCTAGGCCTGAGTAAAATACCAGATACTCTATTACCCGTACCCGAATTACCTGAACCCGAGGTACCCGATCTCAAATTCAGATAGCGATTTTGATTACTTGAAATTAGTTTGGGTAATTCGGATAATATTCCCCGGTACCCAAGCTACCCGAACTACCCAAAAATTTGTTTTTGTCTGTGTATCTATCCTATCTAGCCTATTCTCTTATTTGTGTATACCAGTCCCCCCTCTCCCCCCCCAACTCACATGCTACTGCTGCCATAACAGTAACGGACCCTATGAACATTATCCACCTGATATGAACAGTAGATATCCATTAGTAACATCTCAATCCGCAACAGTACCGGATCTGTTACTGTACCAAATACCCGTTACTACAAATTACCGGGTTCATCACTGTAGCAATACCCATTACTGTTCCATGCGTTTTCTTTTCCCCTTTTGCTCCTCCACCTTCCATAAAAAAAACTTCACCCGTGCTTTGCACGGGTCCCTACTAGTTTATCATATGTTGTTAGTTGAATACTTTAACTTATCACTTTATTAGAATATAATTCTCTCTATTTGAATAAGTGACTGTAATATATTATTCTCTGCAAAATTACTGTTGAAGTTCTATATAAATTACTGCTAAAATTATGTATAGATCGCTACTGAAATTTAGTGTAGTTTGTTGTTTTCTGTAAATTCGGGTATATCGAGTAATACCTGAATCCGAATCCGAATTATCGGTACCCGAATTTACGGGTAGTGTTTTTTCGGGGCTAATATCGGGTAACAGTTTTCATTACCCGAATTAGCTGACCCAACATAATTTAGGTAACCCAAACGCCCAGGCTTAGTTGACGGCATGGCCTAAGAAGATTTCATAGCTTTATGAATGGCCCAAGAAGACTCCAAAGCTTTAGGTATGGCCCAAGCGAAAGCGATGTAAAGCTGGGCCTGGTGTTATGGCCCATATCAGGCGATCTCTCGCTTCAGAATCCCCTCCTCAAACCCTAACCTTAACCTCTCTCCTATATCCCGCCGCCGTCGTCTCAGGGGCTCTCTCATCTCTCATCTTCGGGCTCGCATAGCAGCGTCTTCCGCCCGGCCTACCACCATGGTGAGATTTCTCCCCCCTCTCCTCCCACGTCACACGCTGACGGTTGGACGCCCGCTTGAGCGGCGGCGGACGGCGCAAACGGCTGACTCGTTCGTGATTATCTTTTGTTTCATCGGCAGCCGAAGCAGATCCACGAGATCAAGGACTTCCTGCTGACGGCGCGGCGGAAGGACGCGCGGTCGGTGCGGATCAAGCGGGCCAAGGACGCCGTCAAGTTCAAGGTGCGCTGCTCCAAGTACCTCTACACCCTCTGCGTCCACGACGCCGACAAGGCCAACAAACTCAAGCAGTCGCTCCCGCCAGGTCCGTGCTCCGTAGTTCTACCCCCTACATCTAGGCTACTGCTCTTTTTGATTTGCCTACTTGCTGATCTATTGGGGGGCCTTCCGTATTCCAGCCTCGGACTGGACGTTTCACGATTTGTATGTGATGATTGGTTAGTGTTTACTGAGGGGTAGACCGTTTGTTGTTGCGCGAGAATGATATAGATGTAGCACTACTAGTCCCCCGCAGTAGACAGTAGTATAATTCAGTAGTATAATTCCTATCTGTAATTAGGTATATACTTGGATGGGAAGTTTCTCTGTTATTCAAAAATACAACTTGTTTCATGACTATATCACAGGCTCTTTGGAAAAACATCTATGCTCTATTCATTCTTGAACCTCTGAATGATAGAGGATATACTACAAGTGATAAATTCGAGGATAGTCTGCATATTCAGTTATTCACTTATTCTGGATAGACTACCAGTCATGAATTAGAGGATATATAGTCTGGAAATTCAGTTATTCACTTATTTTGGATAGACTGCCTCAGTTATTCTGGATAGTCGGAGCTTCTTTCACAATTAGAGGCAAACATCTTTATTTGTTCTTATGGCTTTCTGTTATCATTTTTCCATGGTACACTAATACATGAATAGGATAGTAGTGCTTGGGAATAAAATGTGTGGATTATATTTGTGCAGCTTGTTGTGATGTCCAGAGATGTTTCAACTGAACTATGCACGTGCCCAATCATGCAACTCCGTGGTTACAATTGTCGCCATGCAATATGCATATCCAGGGATGTTTCGTTATAAATTGTTCAGGATAAATACTATGGATATGATCATCCTGTTTATTTGCTAATAATCTTGAATTTATACATGTTTTGCATCATCATATCGAGTCATTGGGATGTCAGGCCAATTATTCCTTTTCTGTGTTAATGCCTCTGATTGCTGTGCATACAATTTTGGCTGCAGAATTGCTCAACTATATCCACATTCACTGATTATGACTTCCCTATTACAGGTCTGACTGTTCAGGAGATTTAAGTATGAAGCCACAAACAGTTCCTTTTGCTGCGGTATCCAGGGACGTTTGCTTCAGTATTACTCTAGTATGTAGGTGATTTCATGTTATGTTTGAATGGATTATGAAATTTGAGTTTGGGAAATGTAATATTGGAAGTGATGTGCTGAACCTATGAGCCTGTGGTGTAATGGTACACACCACCGCAAAAGATGGCTATCTATTGTAACATGATCTGAATTCTGAGATATTTGCTTCCCTTTTTTGTCTGGTTCCTGCGTTGTTTTTCGTCTGAGTTTTTGCTGCTACGGCAATTACGTGATATAATGGTGGAATGGGTTATACTTTGCATACTGCGGCAATTACGTGATATAATTGTGGAACGGGTTATACGTTGCATATATTTCTTGCCTGCTAGTATTTGTAATATTGATCAGATAAGAGCTGAGTGAAAATTTTATTTGGATAAGAAAATTGCTTAGTGGTTTGCATAGCACGCCCTGTGAACTGTATATGTTAGATGCCCTGGTATACTTCAGATTTTCACATGATGGTGAGGAAAATTAAGTCCAGGAGTTATGATGTGGAGATAATCGTCCCCCCTTGTGCGTACCCCAGTATTTTCACGAAGATGACTTAGCTATTCCTGGAAACATTACAGAATTAAGAAGACGTTTGTCCTGATCACGACGATGAGGGTTTTGTGGTCGGAGAGAACTGGAGCAAACACCCAGGTCTGATGGATTCCTGTATGGCGTTTGAGCATCCGGAAAGTCAGAAGAAATCATACCGGGTGGAGTAAACTGCAACATGAGGCTACCTGTGAAGACATGCAATTGTGGTGAGTTCGGCCTACTGTTGGGAATTTTGATAGAGCTTCAAACGGTGCACTTTTTTGGGAGAACAAATTTCGCATGTTTGTGAATGTCAATGACATCTTGCAGGTGGGTGCAACTTGCCGCCGATCAGCGTTTTTCTCTCACAACAAAACAGTATCAGCCTGCTTATCAGCCGTAAAAACCATCTTTGCCGCTGCCGCTGTGAGCGCTGAAGTCTAAATTAATGGATGTGATTTCATCTGTATAACCAACCCATTCCAATAAACTAACTAAAACCGTAGCAATCCGACGGAAACCAGCCCAGACCACACCGGCATTTTTATCCTGGGTTGGTTTGGAAACAAACCATAAACTGCCAAAATCAACCCATGAACAAGATTAGGGCCTGTTACCCGCTCATGGATGTAACTTCATGCTCCGCGCCTATTGTCACGCCCGCTTTGCTTTCCGCGCGCGCAGGGACCGCTGTGCCCAAGGGGACCACCTTGGCCTGCGCCCTCTTTGTTGTGCCTGCTCATGAAACACTTGCAACATAAAGCATTTGTTGCAATATACATCCGAAACAGATGAAACATTTATAACATATGTGCAACATCCAGATAAAACATTTGCAACATACGTTTGAAACATACATTTGCAACATACGTGTATAACCAGTGCAACATATATAACATCAAGATAAAACACTTGCAACATACGTTTGAAACAACTAAACATTTAAAACATACACTTGTAACATATGTGTATAGTCATTGCAATATGCAACACCAGATCTATTTTTGCAATATTCAGATGAAACATATGCAACATACATCCGAAATGCATAAAACATACGGTTACAACATGTGCTCATTTACTTGCTGCCTCTAATGGACGCGCTTAACGCTAACACGGAGCTCGATGCCACGATGCAAAGGTCGAACCTTGGCTATGCGCAGCGCGAGATGCAAGGTGTAAGCGACGCGCGGCGCGGACGATGCGAGGCGTGAGCAGCGTGGCACAAGACGCAGGTAGGGTGCGTGAGGCACGAGACGCACGGCGCACGAGGCGTGGGGGCGGGCTGGTCCATCCCATCCGACCGGACAGACGCTCGATAGAGAGCGTTAGTGTGAAAAAACACGAGCAGTGTATTAATCTTTATTAATAAACCAATTGATATTGCTCAATATTTTTCTAGTCTAATATCAACCGTCGGATCCTTATCGCTCTGGTTCTTCCTCCCCCAATCCGCCCCTGCTCGCCCTCCGCCTCCAAAGTCCAAGACTCCAAACCGCGCTCCTCCACCGGCGCCCCCCGCCCGCGCCCTGCGGCCCCGCGCCAGCCTCGCCGCATCACGCGGCGGCATGGTTGACTGCCCGCGGCTGCTTCTGCCGGCCCCTCGCGTCGCTGCCGCTCAATACACGCCTGGAATTGGGTCGAACCAGGGACGCGCTCCCTTCTCCGTTTGTTTCAGCCGCCTCCACCGGCGGTGGAGCTCCGTTCCTGGTGTGTTCGCCTCATACGCTCGTGTAACCAATCCTATAGTTTCTGATATCTCTGCAACTAAGCCTTCTAAGCTCAAGTTCTGCTCAAGTTTAAGCCATGTTTTAGTTTAAGAGAGGATTACAGTTGATTCAGCTTGTTTGGCTCGACCAAAGATTTTGGTGATTTATGCGTTATTAGCTGTCTTATTCTATGGATGAAACATTGACAGACTTGGGTCAACACAGTGCGATCCTCATCCTCCGGGGCCGGAAGCCAGTCAAGCGTCGCGGATGAACCGGAGGCTGCAGAATGGGCCTTGCAGGGTAACCTCTCTGCTCACACACTTGATTTGTTGCAGTGGCTAGTAGGTCCACCAGGTTTCTGTCTGATGCTCAGATCGTAACAACTATCATTCCATATCTGCGACAGATTTCTACACCTTGCGGAAGGATGTTGAGTTGGCTCTTGAGCGTGTCAATGAAGTCAGGCAGTCTGCTGGTTTGGAACAGCTTGAGGAGGATATCACTTCGCTTGAGACGAAGTCCACTGATAGTTCCTTGTGGGATGATCCTTCCAAGGCACAGGAGATACTTGTTTCTCTGACAGAGCTCAAAGACGGAGTAAAGCTTCTCAACGATTTCAAGTTACAGGTCTGAGCAGTCACGGCATTGCTGATGAACTGAATCTACTATTTTCACAGTTTCTATGATAATAACGATGACATTTGCTGCATATTTGTACAGTTCATGGTAGCTAGCCCTTGTTTAGTTCCCAAAACATTTTGCAAAATATTTCAGAATCCCGTCACATCGAATCTTTAGACACATGCATGGAGCATTAAATATAGATAAAAAATAAAACTAATTACACAGTTTAGTTGTAAATCACGAGACGAATCTTTTAAGCTTAATTAGTCTATGATCGGACAATAATTGTCAAATAACAACGAAAGTGCTACAGTAGCGCTACAGTTACATTTTGCAAAATATTTTGGGAACTAAACAAGGGCCTAATCAACAAAAAAAAAATCTAGTACTGCATGTATCCTTGCAACAGTTTGGAATTATAGATGCTATCACTTTTTGTGGAAGAATAATGCCATATGCCCGTATGTCAACAATTTGGTATGAGCACTACTAATTCTTAGTTGTACTGTTCTTTTTCTACTTGTAGGTTGAAGAAGCTGAGACTATTGTCAAGCTTACTGAAGAATTAGATTCTATAGATACTGGTCTTCTTGAGGAGGCCTCAAAGATTATAAAGGCATTAAATAAGGCATTAGATAACTTTGAGATGACACAGCTTCTTTCTGGACCATATGACAAGGAAGGTGCTGTAATTAATATTTCTGCTGGCGCTGGTGGCACTGACGCTCAGGTGGGAATTCATTGTGTTTAAATCTTTTCTTTGCATCGATTAAGAATAAGTCTAACTTCATACAGTCAAATAAAAGTCTACTAGGACATCGATACAGTCTCCAATATTGCACTTTGACTAGCAATATTATTCTAAATGTATTATCTTAAATAGAAAAAGTTATATATTACAAAAAGATTCTTCATGAGTAGTAGTATCAAAACTTGTGTCGTCAGTCTAATATGAAATTTGAGATATTGATGGTAAAAAATAAAAAGTTTGACTTAGAACAAACCTAGATAGACTTATATGTACGACCATAGGAAGTAGTTAAACTCTCTTTAGGCAGGATGGTTGTATTCATTAAAAAAAAAAATGAACAGTACTTTTAGTTTGGAAAAAAAATCTTATGTATTAGTCATTCTGTACTTTGCATAGGAAGAAATTAAGCTTGTTACTTTTGTTTTTTATTATTATTAACTAAGTTTTGCAATAGCTTCCATATACGATTTTAAGTCTGATCTGTCCCCATAAAAGTGTTACCTTGATACTATGAAGAGACACTAACAGAATAAAATTAGTCAAACGATGAATATTGCCATTTTGGCTGTCGTCAAAAGTACACAGTACACACAATGAACCATGATACAGAGATGACATTGTTGATGGCTACTCCATGCAGTATTTATAATGATACACAACTGTACTCACCTCATGAAAGAATATCAATGACTGAATTTTTCATTTAAAACCATTTGTTTGCCTACTCTAAGTGTGCTTGCATAAAGGGCAGACCCAGTGCCAGAGGCTCCCACATAAGTGGGGTCTGGGGAAGGGAATAACTTGCATCCTTCTAAAATTTTTGTTTGATCTGTGCAGGATTGGGCTGACATGTTACTAAGGATGTATGTAAGGTGGGGAGAGAAGCAGCGTTACAAGACACGAGTTGTTGAGAAATCACCTGGTGAAGAGGCTGGTATAAAATCAGCAACTGTTGAACTAGAGGGAAGATATGCTTATGGCTATATCTCTGGCGAGAAAGGGACACACAGGATTGTCTGTCAATCGCCATTTAACGCTAAAGGGCTTCGACAGGTAATATTTGCATTTCACAGTTCCAATTCTGTAAATTTATCAGCATTTTTTTCGTGGGCTAAAGGGATTGTACCTTTCCAATTCTCAGTTTTCTGCTATATGTGCTACTTTATGCAGACAAGCTTTGCTGGTGTTGAGGTTATGCCTCTTCTACCAGAGGAATCCATGGCTGTGGACATACCTGAAGAGGACCTGGATATAAGCTTCACAAGAGCTGGAGGTAAGGGTGGCCAGAACGTAAACAAGGTGGAAACGGCTGTTCGTATGGTTCATATTCCAACTGGAATTGCAGTTCGTTGCTCAGGTACAATTTCATACCAGCTTGCATCTGCATATGCTGAACAACATGCAGCCAGTCTTCTCTGTGTAAACATTGTGTCTTAGGTTGACTTTGACAAGATAATAGTTATCAAAAAGCAAAAAAGAGGTAGTAAATGAATTGGTGGTAAGCAAAAGATGTTAAAAACTAATTAATGTCCTGAAAGTACCAGAACTTCCTACCCCTGAATCGTGACTATAGTTGATAGGCAAAATTTTCTCAGCTTTTGCCAAAGCTGGACTGCCACTCTCTGAGAAAAAGATATTTACGACCTTGTATAGCCAGGATTTCAGAAATATCTATGAAAATTGAAATAAATAATTCGAAGTAACTGCAGGCTATACGAGATAAATCTGACGTATGTTTTTGTAATATACCAATATCCAACTTTGCAGAGGAGCGGAGCCAGCTGGCCAACAAAATAAAAGCCCTCAACCGGCTCAAAGCGAAGCTGCTGGTGATCGCCGAGGAGCAGCGTGCATCAGAAATCAAGCAGATCCGTGGCGACATGGTGAAGGCAGAGTGGGGGCAGCAGATACGCAACTACGTCTTCCACCCCTACAAGCTCGTCAAGGATGTCAGGACAGGGTGTGAGACGTCGGACATCACTGGCGTCATGGATGGAGAGCTAGACCCCTTTATCAAAGCATACCTTAAGTACAAGCTCACTGCAGCAGCGACCAGCTGATTTTGTTGAGGAGCATAGCGATGAGTGATAACTACAGCCACTGTCTTATGTTGTAGCATATGAATTTTTCATCGTTTTTTCTCTCTTGATTTAGTAGACTTTCATAGCACTAGCAACCTAGCATCGTATTTATTGATTTAGGAACCAACGTGGAAACATGGGTTGTGCTTCGAGTTTTACAAGATAGTGTTTGGTTGGTTCAACTGTAACATAAACGTAAATAAAATTAGTTCATTTGCATTTCCCGTTAAGGTCTACAGCTTTAAATCGTTTGCGTTTGCGTTACTGTCGGTAGAACCAAACAGCTCCAAGTGTCTGATCGAATTGCATCACTTGATAAAGACCTTGTGCTAGTTCCATAAATTGTGTTGAAATGAATATATATGCGGTATGAGAGGATTATTATATGAAGTTTTAAGATTTGGTTCATATATATCCAAACTAAATCATGGGGGTTTGCATCGTAAGCCCCATCAATTACAACATGCCGAAATTGACATTTCATTCTTTCTTTTTTTCTCAATCACAACAACCTTTAGTCAACAGCCGTGGAGTCGGCATGACCCCAGCTTAGAAACTGGAACGTATGATTCCCATGAGAATTTCAGGAATCTCAGACAGCATCATGATCCATCGCTGAGACGCTGAGTTTTAAATATGTTTCATCTTGTATCATCTTTTCTCAGGTCTTTTACCCGTTTTTTATTAAGAGGAAGGGCCATAAAAAAGGCTGGAACACGGATACAAGGACTTGCAAGTAATCCAAGGATTACTGGCGGAATCTCAAAGACACAAACGAACAGCAAGAATACACGACGGGGGGTGGACCTCCACCTCTAAACACCAACCGACTATGCTTGCCAAAGAAAAAGTACATCCGCGCGAAAGGTCGCCAACAAAGGGTGGGTAAAGCCATGGTGGCAAAGCATCCACCGACCACCAGTAGAAAGCTCAGCATCCATCCGCAAGTGACCAGGTAGCCGCTGCGGAGAGCTCGGCATCCATCCACAAACGACCAGATAGCCACTGCAGAGAGCTCAGCATCCATCCATCCATCCACAAACGACCAGGTAGTCGTTGCGAAGAGGAAGGCGACTGTATCCGCCAGCGACCAGGTAGCCGCTGCGGAGAAGAAGACGTATCCGCCAGCGGCCAGGTAGCTGCTGCGAAAAAGAAGACGACGACTACGGCGACACCAACACCCGAGGTAGACAAACCAAAGCGAGGAGAAAGTTGAAGCGCAGGCAGGCACAACACAAGCAAGGAGTGGCTTCGATGGATGTTGGCCAACAACGAAGCCTCCAAGGAGGGCATTACATCCACATAACCCTGGGCAAAATTAACCGAGAACCGAGAACCGAACCGAAAGAACCGGAACCGAAACCGAAAGAACCGAAACCGAAAAATTCGGTTCCTAATTCGGTTCTGACTTTCAGGGAACCGAATTTTACTCGGTCAATTCGGTTCTGACCCTCGGTTAACCGAAATAACCGAATTGACAAAGAAGCCCATCACGAAATTACAGCCCAATGGCCCATGATAAAACCCTACATATATAACCCACTCCACCCCACCCTCAGGCCTATCCCACCGCCCCTCATCCAGTTCCTCACCGCTCACTCGTCTGCTGCCGCGGTCTCTCTCTCTCTCGCACTCGTCCTCTCAGATCTAGCACCCGTTCCTCCCTCCCTCTCCTCCGTAGTCCGTCCTAGCATCCCGCGGCGCGAGCACGAGAGCTAGCGAGGTGCGCAGCGGCGAGCAGGGCGTGGCAAGGTGCGGCGGCGAGCAGGGCGAGGCGAGCCGTGCGGCAGCGAGCACCGAGCAGGGCGAGGAGAGGCACGGCGGCGAGCAGCGCAAGGCACGGCGGCGAGCAGCGCAAGGCACGGCGACGCGTGGGGCCGCAGGCGAGCTGGCGCGCATGGCGCAGGGCCGCGGCCGCGGGGCGAGGCAAGGAGACGTGCGACGGTGCGAGACGCGACGAGCTGACGAAGAGATGTTTTTCCATCTGTAACCTTGGAACAGATGATTTGTTCTTCATCACTACTGGGATGAGCGATTTGTGTTTTGATTTGTGTTGCTCTTGTATCTTGATGTGCGATTCTGTGAGATTTTTCCCCTCAATTCCTAGCACCTCGGTTAGATCGGTCATAACCGGAACCGAACCGAATTAACCGAAACCGAATTCGGTCGGTTCCCAGATTTCAAAAGAACCGATCGGTTACCATTTCTTAGGGAACCGAATTTGTTGAGAAACCGAGGAACCGAACCGATCGGTTTCGGTTAACCGAACGCCCAGGGTGACATCCACATACGCCAACAACGTTGAAAATGGCACAAGAAGGACTTTCGTCCCAAAACCGGCCCCAGCGACCCACGCAACGAACTGATCCTTCGACGACGCCTTCAGGAAGGTGGATGACGCAGCTGCGCCATCGCTGCCGGCCCGAAGCAAGAAGCCAGGCAGGGTTTACACCTAGGAGCTTGTTCGACCACGGTCGCTGGGAGCAGGGCTGAATATCGAGCCAACCGTAGTTTTTTTCGAGCTTTTTTAGAAATTGGTATAATCTTATTCATCATTATTTTCTGTATTGTTTAAGACCCAACTTCACGACGAGCCTAACGAGCCGAGCCGAAGTTGAAAGTCGTTCCAAATCAAGTCATTTTTATTTTAAAAGATAAATGAGTCTAATCGAAGCACTTTTGTACCGAGCCACCGAGCCAGCTTAACGAGCTTTTTGTCCAGCCCTGGCTGGGAGTCCCTTGGCCCAGCCACCGGCCCACGGAGGCGTTGCCCACCGAACGGTGGTGGCCTGGCCATGTCACAGCAGCACGGGCCCACCCATCGGAGTCCCCGGCGCCACTGCCCGCCACAAATCCGGCACAGCCCGGACAAACGGATGTGTGCCTCAGCAGGCTGCCGCAGCCCTAGCCTCGGCAGCGGCCGACCACACCAGGAGGCAAAGGGGAGCCGATCCAGCGTAGGGGAGCGGCCCCATCCACCGGCAGCAGGGGCCAGTAGTTGAGAGCCCCAGGAGGTCGTTGCTGCCCCGGGCTCGGCCATCCGGCGCCTGGAGTGAAGCCAATGCGAGCAGGGGGAGCCACCCATGGCCCTGGCGGCCGGCGGCCAACCCTGGCCAGGCGCACGAGCCGGCCCATCGAGTCCCCCGGCGCCCATCAGAGCGACGACGGAGATCCGACCTAGAGGGCAACTTGAGCGACACCACCGGCCGCCAGCGCATCCTCCGGCACCCACGCCTCTCTGGTCTCCACGCGTCAGATCCAGTGTGTAGGGCACAGGATCCGTGAGCAAGGTACTCAGATCCGGCGGTCCAAGCTCGCCGGCGACGTCCTTGCTGTCTTAGGGTTCACTGCTCAGAGGAGGAAGAGAAGGGGAGGAGAGGAGAGGAGGGAGGAGGAAGGAGCTGTTGTGGAGGCCTTTATGAGCACGCAGCGGGCCGCCGCCACCGCAAGCTAGAGGGCGGCGGCGGCGGCCGGGAGGCCAACGTAGAGCGGGGTGGGCGGCGGCGGGTGCAGGTCGTCCCCCGAGTCGCCTGTACGGAGACGACGCATCTTGTATCATCTCGTACAAGATTAATCAATAAGTTACACGAAGCAAAACACATGTCATCGTGTTCACATCCAAGCAAGCAGGAGCAGGAACCATCCCATGCTGCTTCAGCCATTGTTGGCATCATTCCGATTCGTGTATCGGAGATCCAGCATATCCTTGCGACATGGTGAAAGCAGAGCAGTGGCAACAGATACGTGACTACGTCTCTGTGCTTTCGACGTCTTCCTTCACATTTTCTGGAAGGCTGGACCGCTGAAAGAGCGCGGCATTGTTAGCTGTTTGGGCTCAGCACGGAGCCCTGCAGACTACATAGCACTAGACAGTAGACATGTTGCCACAAGAATCTTGCAAGTAATGTAATTTTTCATAAACTTTGTGCAGACCAAGCAATGCTTATTTTTTACTTGGACAAGACGCGGTCTCCACTCTCCGGTAGCAAAAAAAAAAATATTACCACCAATTTTGAAACGCAGTCTCAAATACACGGCGTGTGACCCATACCCACGCCTGCGCCCAAGCCCGCGTTGGAGAGGAAGAAGAAGGTGGATAGGGTTGCGGCGAGGACCTCGCCAGTGTGGAGACGAGGACCTCGCCGGTGTTAGGGTTCCGGCGAGGTTAGGGATCCATTCCCTGACGGCAATAGAAGGGGGTTCGGGGGGGGGGGGGGGGGGAGGCGGCCGCGACACGACAATGGTGGCGGGAGAGACACCAGAGGGGCGGGGCAGCAGGAGAAGGCGATTGGGTGGGGCCAGCGCCGGGGGAGTTGCGGTGGAGCTCACCGACACCTTGCCATGGGATTAGGGTGGGCAGAGTCGAGGGGCGAGGGTGGGTTGCGGGTGGCGCAGTGAGGCGACTCGCCACTGGTGGTGGAGGCAGGGGCAAGGATGAGGATGACGAGCTTCCGTGAGTTTAGGGGAGGGCAAGGTCTAGTGTTGGGGCGACGAGGCGGCGTGCCACCGATGGTGGAGGGTTGGGGGAGGGGACCACGGAGGAGGGCGCGGGGAGGAAGAAGGCGTTGCGAGGAGCCGTCGCATGTTATCGCAGTCCATTTTCAAAGTATAAATGCTGAAGCAGAAGAAAACATGGCGCTTGGGCAGCACTTGTACATTGATACTACATTATTTCACCAAAAGACTTGCAATAGTTTTTTTTGGCAGAATAGCTATTTTGGTCCCTGAACTATTTCTCAAGGCTCAGTTTCATCCCTAAACTTTCAAAACGGCCATTTTAGTCCTTAAACTATACTTTTAGACTCAATGTCATCCTAGAACTATAAAGATGATCGTTTCAGTCCTCAAACATTGCTTATTAGACTCAATTTCGTCCTAGAACTATAAAGATGATCGTTTCAGTCCTCAAACTTTGCATATCCGTCCTACTAAATCATTCTTGTGGGAGCAATTATAGTTGCTTTGAGCGGTATTTATTCCTCAAGAAACATGGATATATTGAAACAATAACAGATCTATAATTTTTTTAGCTACTTCTAGAGTTAGGCTCCACTAATAATCATTTGTGTATAAAATAATATTTTATCCATAGGCTAAAAATAAGTCATATTTAAGAATATTTAGATCTATATTTATATTCATCTTAGAATATAAATATAAATATTGAAAGTGTGCTATCCGATTCAGTAGTTGGGGCGACGCCAGGAACAATAGTACCTAACGATGACTATCCATCTCAAATCGCACATGGTGCTGGACAAAGAACGAAGTTGAGCCAAAATGCATTTTGATAATTCATGGATGAAATTGTGCCTAAAATATAGAGTTTACTTTTTGGATAGACAAAATTGGGTTCAAAATAAAAGTTTAAAGACCGAAATACACTTTTGATACTTTATGGATGAAATTAAGTCCAAAATGCAAAGTTTAAGGACTAAAACAATCATCTTCATAGTTTGGGGATGAAATTGAGCCTAAAAGTAGAGTTTGAGGACTAAAACGACCGTTTTGAAAGTTTAGGGATGAAACTGAGCCTCAAGAAATAGTTCAGGGACTAAAATGGCTATTATGCCTAATTTTTTTTTTCTCGAAGGACGCAGGAAATCTGCGTGTCATTGAATTAGGATAGAGAAATACAAGACGAGATGGATATAGAAAGAAACCCAGCAAGCCATAAAAAAACAACACGGCATACCCACCCAAACCAAAAAGGAAAGGGTGGGGGTGGTCCTAAACATGACCAGGACCAGAACAAAACAAGCTACTCTATAAATTAGACAATCTAGACCAACGACCTTGCAAGTAATTCACTGAGCCTTGATGCTCCAGCCATGCACCATAAACTGCACTCATCTCCTGTGGTCTGAAGAAGTGCATGGATATTTGGCAAAGTTCCTTCAAACACACAAGAATTCCGGTGCTTCCAAACTTTCCAGGATTCGAGAATGATGAGAGAATCTAGTCCTTTATGCATCTCCTTTGGAACTCTCCTTACAGCTTTTCTACACTAGTTTGAGAAGATGACGTCTATTGTAGTGGGAGCCACAGTAGATAACTTCAGTGAATTGCAATAATAACCATACCAAATAACAAGAGTGCTAGCATTCAGGATAGCTGGTGTGCCCCCCTAATCACAATCACCTCATCAAATTAGAACGTTCATTGCAGGAAACTTAACTAGAAACGTCTAACTACTTGATGTGTGACCAAGGAGCTAACAGCCATCCTACATTCCTACAATGTAGCAACAGTATTTGGTGTACTGTAATATTTTTGTAAACCATATTTACCTGGCAATTCATGTTCTGGTCCATGTGATTTCTTTCCTCGGAATGGTTTCCCAGCATCCTCCCACAAGAGGGAACTCAGCCTTCATCTTCGCACCAATGGCATCCATATGTTGCAGTACTTGTGCAAACGAAACAGACATCCCCTCGAAATTCAACCATGTTCCAACTCCGCACGCAAGACTGCCATCCACACCTTGGTTTAATTGAGGGAACAATGATATAGATATTCTCTCAAGTGCCGGTCGTGAAGCCCAAACCCCAAAAAGAAGATCAGCAACCTCCATCTCGCGGTCTGTTCCCATGAACCCACTGAGCCTTATCTCTCGAAGCGAACTTAGTTGCTGTTGATCTCTCCATGTTTTCCACATGTCAGAGTCAATGCTTTGCCATGGCTTTTTCGCTTCAGTTTCATCCTTATCCTGATATCCGAGGGGGTCACAAGTCCCATTGGTCAAACTAAAATACATTAAAAAAAAACTAAAATACATTTCCAAAGATATGTATGAGGTGCTACTAATTTTAGCCTTCCTAAATATACAATTCAACTACAGTTACCATTCACATTATTAGGAATAAAAAAGATAATATGATAGGTTACGAATAAGAATAACAAAAACAACAAATAGAGGTGCCTATACATCATGTACTATTTTTCAGTAACCGTATTTTCTGTTAAAATCTTTTTTTTATCTTCGGTACTACACTACGTGGTGAGTCTGGTGACCTAAAATGAAGGAACTGTTGAAATTCAGAGAAAAAAACAACTGCATTACAAATCTTCTAAGATAGATCTCACCACTGCCTAAGCAACTTAGCTTGCATAATATTTATGAATTACAAAGATGTAGATACTTACTGGAGCCATAAAAGACTCTGCGCTCAGCCTTGAGAACTGGTTCAGCTTCAACAGGTCAATGTGAAGTCGTGTTAGGTTGGGGCATCGCCTGAGGAAGGACAAGATAGCTGGGGCGATGGGACATCCAGTAAGCCACAAACCCGAAAACATCTCCAGGGAGAGTATTCTGACGTTAGGAAGGTGTGGTACATGCTCCAACTCCTGCACAGAGAAAAAAAATACCATGAGAAAATACATGTCTACGTAGGACGAGACTGAGCTACAGAGCTAGAACTCGGGATCTCAGAAGTTCAGAACATGAGCTTAAACAAGCGCTGATACCTCTCGCGTTAACATGGCTGGAGAGGTGGAGTCTGGGATGTCAATGCCAACAATGAGATGATCGGCCCTAGAGCACATCTCCAGTAACCGGATAGCGCTAGCAGACCGGATCTCTTTCCCAGGCAAGTAGAAACGGAGACCAGACAGACGCCGAATGCAATGACTGCCATTCAGGAAGCTGAGGTGCTTCGGGAGTGAGCCGGACCAGCTGACATCCTCAAGTTTCGGCGCCGAGATCTCAACCACGGTGTCTATGCACTACTGCAACAAAGACTCAAAGCAGGAGAGCACACCCAGAGCGCGTAGATTGGAGGACACCACCTGCAGCTTGGTAAAGGTCTCGACGCGATCGACCTCGAGCTCCTCCAGCAGGTCCAAGTAGAGCACGAGCGGCCACAGGGTAAGCCCCCCATCTGCAGCCAGGCCCCCACTGACCTTGCTAAGGCGCAGCTTCCTCAGCTGGGGACAGCAAGATGACAGGAACACGCCAAGGGGTCGCACGAGTTCCTGCAGCCGCACCCTCGAGAGGCTCAGCTCCGTCAACCCGCCGAACGACGTTGGCGCACCGCGCTCCGGGAGGACAAGCGGGCAGTGCTCGAAGGAGACGCCGCTCAGTCTGAGGGCGATCGATTTGACTCTCAGGCAGCGAGGAAGTGTCAGGCAGTCCAAGGGTCCCCGCGCCGTCACGGAGACAGAGACCGATTCGACGGCGCGCTCCATGGCGTCGCGGAGCCATGCGGCGGTGGCGGGGCCGAGGTTGCACTCGCAGCCGATGGTCACGTCGAGTGCGGGGATGTCGGGCGCGCCGTACCGCGCGAGCGCCTCGCGCGCGAAGCCGAGGAACCGGCCCTGGAGCAGGCCGTCGGAGAGGTTGAGAGCGGGCGCGTGGGCCCAGGCGCCCCGAAACCGCCTGGAGAGCACGGACGTGCGCACGGCGTCCGAGGCCGGGAGGAAGGAGAGGACGACCTCGAGGATGCCGTCGGGGAGGTCGCTGAGCCGGTCGGCGCCGCCGCCAACTGCAACCTCGCGGTTTCCGGGCATCGCGAGTCTCCTGCTGGTGGGCGGGTAAGAGAGGTGCGGGTGGCGGATGGAAGCAAGGAAGCACGGTAGGGCTTCTCCACGCCGGCGACGACGCCAGAGGAGAGCCGCGCGGCGGGGGCCCGGGGATTTTGGGTCGCCGGGTCTGGAGGTGGGGATTGGGAGGACTGGAGGAGCGATGTGGACGAGGAGGCTGTGTGGGCTGGCAAGGATGTTTGGCGGGCCATTTGGATAGCCCACGTGATCAAAGGGCAACTTCGCCCCACTATAGAATCCATTACAACTGGAGCCCAGGCCCAACGTCCAGCCTATGGTCCTGCGTTGGTCTGTTGCGATTGCGGTTGCAGTTGAGACTAGGATTCGCGGTTGCGTTGGTCTGTCGTCGTATATGAGGGCCTGCTCGGTGATTCCAAAATTTACCGTACTAAAGATTTGGCTAGTTAAAAGTAAGGCAAAAAAAATTTATCATTGATTTGACAAGATAAATGTGAGATTTTAGCAAATTTTGGTAGCAAATCAAATATTAGCCAAAATCATGGCTTGCCAAATCTTTAGTATGACAAATTTTAAAAGTGAACCAATTAGGTCCTAAATTTTTTTCATCGTTTTTTCCTCTCTTGATTTATAGTAGAATTTCATAGCACTAGCAATCTAGCATCGTATTTATTGTTTCAGTAACCACCGTGGAAACATGGGTTGTGCTTAGACTTTTACAATAAGAGGTTGATAAAATTGCATCACTCGATAAAGACCTTGTGCTAGTTCCATAAATTGTGTTGAAATAAGAGGCTTGTTATAGGAAATTTTAGGATTTGGTCCATATATCCAAAGTAAAAATCATGGGGGTTCGCATCGGAAGCCATTAATTACAACGTGCCAAATTGACATTTCAATTTTTTTTTGTCTCCAATTATTGCAGGAAAATGAGCTTTACGTTATTATGAACAGAACAACCTTGGTCAACAGCCATGTAGTCGAACATGCCCCGGCTTGGAAATTGGAAGAGGATTTCCCATGGGAATTTTAGGAATCTCAGACAGCATCACGATCCATCGCTATCGCAGAGACGCAGACACGATCCATCGCTTGAGACGCTGAGTTTCAAATATGTTTCACCTCATATAAGATTAATCTGATAAGTTATCAGAGTTTCCAATATGTTTCACCTCGTACAAGATTAATCTGGTAAGTTATCACGAAGCGAAACACATGTTATCGCGTTCACATCCAAGCAGAATCATCCCATGCTTCAGCCATTGTTGGCGTCATTCCAATTCGTGGATCGGAGCATATCCTTGCGACATGGTGAAAGCAGAGCGGCGGTAACAGATACGTAACTACACGTCTCTGTGCTCTCGACGTCTTCCCCTACATTTTCTGGAAGGCTGAAACCGCGCAGCAATGTCAGTTGTTTTGGCTCAGCATAGAGCCTTGCAGAGCACTAGACAGTAGACATGTCGCCACAAGAATGTTGCAAACTTGCAAGTTATGTATTTTTCATAAACTTTGTGCATACCAAGCCTTGCTTATTTGTTACTTGGACAAGATGCGGTCTCCACTCTCCAGTAGCAAAAATATGGCCACCAATTTTCAAAGTAAATGCTGGTGCAGAGGAAAACATGACACTTGGGCAGTACTTGTACATCGATACCACAATACTTCACCAAAAGAATTGCATTAATAACCACTAGAAAACCTGGCTTTGTTGTTGTTTCTCTCCCAACAACGATGTTGTGTATATCTTTGTGGAGTTTTCCTATCCTTTTTGCATACATGCTTTCTATTTTTTTTTTGCTGGCCAACGGTACAATATTCAAGTAGTAGCGAGATTGAGATCCCAAGGAAACTTTAATAGAAAAAAGTAGAAGATGAAAGTCAAAAAGAGCATTTGCGCATTTTTAAGAATGGAGCCAAACAAATTATGTTACTTTGACTTCAGTTCAATGTCATTGGAAGAGGGACTCAAGATTATCTTACCCGAACTGTAAGACAATATACAATTTGGTCATATATAATTTTCTTGTTTCTACAAACTCTGCTTCCCCACTTAGTTGAGAAATTTCCTTATTTAGCATCACAAAATCATGCAATTCCTTATTTAGCACCGAAATATAAAAGTTCCCCAAAATAGCGTTGACTTAATTTTTGGTTCCCTAAATAACACTACCATTAAAAATCTGACCTCTAACACCTTTAACTTTTTTTTGATAGGCTAACACCTTTAACTTGGTAGAGAAATCATCGTTTTGCTCCTATTTTTTCATGTGTGACACCAACGACACATAAAGTGATTTTCTTAACAACTTTTTGAACAGTACCATGTTTTGACATTGAACATATTTTGCCGGTACATTATTTTACATTGAACATTTTTGTTGCAGTACCATTTCTTTACACAGACTATTTATGAATTATGACAGCATAATTTTTGGACAATATACTACACATGAAAAACAGGGCAAAACCGTCTTTTTTCCTCTAAGTTAACTGTGTTAGATGTCAGATGTAACGGTAGTGCTATTTAGGGAACAAAAATAAAGTCAATGCTATATTTGGGAACTTTTATCTCGCGATGCTAAATAAGGAATTGCATCTTTTTCCAATGCTAAATAAGGAATTTTCTAAACCCCTGGCTGATTGGTTGAGGAACAAATGGCAGGCAGCTGCAAGCTTCATAGTTACTACAGCAGGCATTAGAAAGTTTTAGTTTTTGCCTCTCATGTTGAGTCATGAAACAACAAGCACGTGCACATTTTTGTTTGTAGTATATCTTTGAGAAAGGGATCAAAACTTCGAAAAGTACATAAGTTCAGAGAAAACTAGAAAGCAATGCGCGGCGTTGCCGCGCGCCCGCGTGGAGTGCCTACTATTTTGAGCCGGTTTGGTCATTTGGCTATGTTGCCACGACCTGTTCGTTGCTTCTTTTTTATGAAGGAATGATGTATAATTTTTTGATTTGGTTACTGTAGGTTTCGGTGATTGCCTATAGGATATATGTACCACGTATAGTGCAAGTATATTATTTTGTTTGTGTATATTCATTTCAAATTTTTATGTATGAGACATGACGTGCTCGCGTATGCGATTGTACGGAATATCATGTACCATATGTTTTTTTATGTATAAGTATATACGCTAGAATTTGTATTTGAGTATTTATATTTCGGGTTAGTGTTAAATTAATTGGCCAGCAAAGATCATGAGAAAAGGGTATATGATATTGGTTTTAAGGTAGCGGAGATATTTTTAGTTCACATGAGGTGAAAACTACAAATTAATCGATCATGAAAAGGCATAAAACTACTATTATACCGAATACAATGCACTAAAGCATATGTTATTTTAAGTTTAATGCATAGATCTAGTCATAATAAACGCAACAAAACTGGTTTGGTATTTTTATAATTTTTCTGTGATTTTATATGATTTTTGAGAGATCTCTGGTTTTTTAAAAAAGATTAAAACCATTAAAAAGGAAAAGAGGCTTACGGGCCAAATTTGACCCATTGAAGCAGGCCGGCCCATTGAGAAGACTAGACTGCGGGTTGGTTTTCTTAAAGTCTGAGAGTTTTTTTTTTAGAAACTTTCATGTGAGAGGTGACCGGATTGCGGGTTGATTTCATTAAATATGGAGATTTTTTTTTTTTGCAAAATGACCGGGACTCGCATGATCCTGGCCGTCCGCCCGGCCAAGGGGTGTTCTCTAGTGCCTGAGCTTGGCTCAGGTTTAGAGTTGTAGAGATAACTTTGTACTATTTCGGAACTTGTACGTCTTCCTGCTTGGACCTTCCTATGCCTTTGTTCAAAAGTGATAACAGCAGGAACCGTTATTACCTGTATTTTTTTTTGAGCAAGCAAGATTTCTCATGAGCTGATTGCCAAGAAACATTGCTAGTTGCTGCCTCATAAATTATTACCTGTATTTGTTTAATCTGTGCATGATAATAAGTGTCATTCATCAAAAATCACCGAAAGGAACCTTTCCAAGGAGAAGGAACAAAATTTGCAAGCATACATGGACACGACCCTACAATGTAGCAACAATATTTGTTGTACTGTAATATTTTTGTACACCATATTTATCTTGCAATTCATGTTCTGGTCCATGTGAGTTCTTTCCTCGGAACGGTTTCCCAGCATCCTCCCACAATAGGGAACTCGGTCTTCATCTTCGCACCAATGGCATACCACAGTACTCCGTATGCAAAACTGCCATCCACACCTTCGTTTAATTGAGGGAACAATGATATAGATATTCTCTCAACTGCCGGTCGTGAAGCCCCAACCCCAAACAGAAGATCAGCAACCTCCATCTCGCGGTCTGTTCCCATGAAACCGCTGAGCCTTATCTCTTGAAGCGAGCTTAGTTGTTGTTGATCTCTCCATGTTTTCATTTTCCACATGCCGCGGTCAGTGCTTTGCCATGGCTGTTTCACTTATGTTTTTATCATTAACCTGATATCCGAGGGGGCCACAAGTCTCATTGTTCAAAATAAAATAAAATTCCAAAGATATTGTGAAGTGCTAGCACTAATTTTAGCGTTCCTAAATATACAATTCAACCATAGTTACCATTCACATTATTAGGAATAGAAAAGATAATTTGATAGGTTACGAATAAGAATAAAAAGAAAAATAATAAAAGAGGTGCCTATTTATCATGTACTTCCTCAGTTCTAAATTATATAAACGTTTTGCCTTTTTCTAGATATATTGTTTTAACTATGTTTCTAGACATAATCATCTAAGTGCTATGTATCTAAAAAAAAGTCAAAACGTCTTATAATTCAGAATAGAGGGAGTACTATTTTTCAGTTTCAGTATTGTCTGTTAAAACCTTTTTTATCTTCAAAATAGTGCTACAGCGAATGCCTACGTGGTGGCCTAAAATGAGGGAACTGTTGAAATTAGGGGAAAACAACTACATTAAAAATCTTCGAAGGAGATAAATCTCACCACTTCCTAGTGCCTAAGCAAGCATGTCTTGCATAATATGGTATGAACTATGAAGATGTAGATACTTACTGGAACCATAAAACACTCTGCATTCAACCTTGAGAAAATGTTCAGCTTGGACGTGTCAATGTGAAGTCGTGTTAGGTTGGGGCATCGCTGAGGAAGGATGAGATAACTGGCGCAATGGGACATCCGGTAAGCTGCAAAAGCGAAAACATCTCCAGGGAGAGTACTCTGACGTTAGGAAGGTGTGGTACATGCTTCAACTCCTACACAGATGAGAAAAAATACCATGAGAAAATACTCAGAACATGATGAACTTAAACAAGCGCGCACTGATACCTCTCTGTTTAACATGGGCAGAGCCGTGGAGTCTGGAATGTCAATGCGAAGAATGAGATGGTCGGCCCTAGAGCACATATCCAGTAACCGCACAGCGCTGGCAAACCGGATCTGTTTCCCGGGCAAGTAGAAACGGAGACCAGACAGACGCAGGCGCCGGATGCAATGACTGCCATTCAGGTTCAAGAAGCTGACGTGCTTCGGGAGTGTGCCGGACCAGCTGAAATCCTCAAGTCTCGGCGCCGAGATCTCAACCACGGAGTCCACGGCCCACTGTAAGAAAGACTCGAAGCAAGAGAGCACACCCAGGGTGCGGAGATTGGAGGACGCCACCTGCAGCTTGGTAAAGGTCTCGACTCGATCGACCTCGAGCTCCTCCAGCAGGTCCAAGTGGAGCACGAGCGGCCACAGGGTAAGCCCACCATCTGCAGCCAAGCCCCCACTGACCTTGCTAAGGTGCAGCTTCCTCAGCTGGGGACAGCAAGATGACAGGAACACGCCGAGGGGTCGCACGTCTTCCTGCAGCCGCACCATCGAGAGGCTCAGCTCCGTCAACCTGCCTAACCACGTCGGTGCGCCGGGCTCCGGGAGGACAAGCGGGCAGTGCTGGAGGCGGGGGCGCGGGGGGTTTTGGGTCGCCGGGTTTGGTGGTGGGGATTGGGGATTGGGAGGAGCGATGGGGCCGAGCGGACGAGGAGGCTGTGTGGGCTGCATTGGCAAGGATGTTTGGCGGCCATTTGTATAGCCCACGTGCTCAAAGGCCAACTTCGGCCCACCAGAGAATCCTTTACAACTGGATCCCAGGCCCAACGTTCAGCCCATGGTCCTGTTCCTGCGTTGGTCTGTTGCAACGGTGGAGCAGAGCTCCATTACAACTGGATCTCGCTGGCCGACCGACGGGAGGGCCTTGGCGTACGTCTTCGTCTGCCATGCTACTGCTAGAGCTACTCCTACTTGCATTGCATCGCATGCATGTACCGGCTGCTGTCTCGCTCGCTCTCGATGAAAAGAGCGAAAGCGTCGCGCAGTGAGAGCCTGCGCGGTGGTGACTGGTGAGCCCAACATTGGGGTCCTGATCCAGCATTCGGAGCCCACTCGCCGGCGACCACCCAACCCCGGAGGACACCGTCGCTGTATGTCTTTGCACTGCTCGATGATTGCCCAAGCCCCGCTTACACCGATGTCGGGTACGTTAACAGCGACCGTAAACTAAATGGGGGAACTTTGTTAAAAGTAGTGATTTCTTTGAAGCCTCCCCAAACGATGTGATGCAAACCAGAGATAAATGCTAGTAAAAATTATGAAAACAAAAGATATATAAAATATCCAGTCACTAACTCTGTGGACCCTCACCATCACTAATTCTATCAAATCGTGCACTTCTGATGTTATTAAGAAATAAAAATAATCTCGTTCCACTGTCGCCCCTCTCCTCTCCACGCCCACATCGTGTGCTTGTCCTCCATCCCTCTCAACCTTAACCCACAACTAAAACTCTCTGAAAGATAGGCCCAACTACCATCAAGTGGACGTGGCCTAAAATCTTGCAATTTCATTTCAGGCACCTGAACTGTTGGAGGCCGTGATTAAGATATGAACAAATGAGAGACTGCAGATAAATAATTTTGATTAGTTTTCAGCCAGCACTGAAAAATTACTAGCCCGCGTCATACTGATCACCGGCGATTACTACTGTGGCTACATTTTGCAGTTGCAATTGGTCAACTGAACATTCAACGATAGTATAATGAGTCCAGCCCATTCTGCTTTCTGCCCGATGCCTCAGGCTTTGCTCACAGCACAAGCAAGGGTGTTTAGTTCTCACCCAAAAACTTTACATCCAATCGCATCGAATGTTTGGAGATATGTATGGAGCATTAAATATAGATAAAAAAATATAGGTAAACATATCGAGGTGATTCCAAAGCATTGTTTACTGCTAATTGCGCCCCATGGCCCTGTGTGCCGTTTGACCTGACGAGCACCAAGTACAGACAAATGTGTTTGATTCTCAGTTCAGACACAAGGAAACCCACAGGCAGCAGGCAGGAGTGCAAGTGCAGGCCAGGCCGTCAGCATTAATTAGTGCATAATGGTCAAGAATCCCACTGACAGCGGTTTTGCGGACGCTAATTACGATGTCAACCTGCATGGGCACGCAGAGATAGGACACGGTTTTACGTCACCTGCAAGCTTGTGTGTGGCTGATGAGAATCTCAAAGCCACTAGCAAATCGGAGTAGCAACACAGCTACTTCGACGCTCCGGCGGTCGGCGGAACAACGCTGCCGGACAGCCGGAGTGCCCTCTGCTGCTGCATGCTACCTATGCCCATGCTTGATGCGTGTCCCCTTCTCTGCTGGTGATCAGAACCCCACGCAAATTTACTTTTTTTTTCTCCTTTGCCATTTTGCCAAGCAATATTATTTCTTTGGTAGTTTAGTGTGCGATTGATTTGGAGCAGCGTTGGATTTTTTTTTTGTTTTTTTAGACCACGCCTAAGCGCGTATTCATTAAGCAGACAGAGTGTTTGAACAAGACACAGTAACCCCAAGGTTACCGACACAACGCACGCCACCCAACACCGAGAAAATTGGGGTGTGGGAGCAAATTCGCAAGAGTAGTATGCAATTGATTGTTTTCTTTGCTTTCTTTATTTGGATTCCTGTAACGTTATTTTAGTCCTTCATCAATCTTGTAAATCTGGCACTTGAGGTCAATACTTCTTGTTGGAAGCACACGAACTGTGTATGTATAATCGATTCCATACAGCAGGCCTCCATCTGAATAAGGCCGGGTTTAGTTCCAAAAATTTTTTTTTTTGCCTCCATCCATCACATCGAATATCTGGACACATGCATTGAGTACTAAACGTAGACGAAAAAAACTAATTGCCGGTGAAATCGCCAGACGAATCTTTTAAACCTAATTAGTCCATGAAAAGCCTTAAGTGCTATAGTACCAACATGTGCTAATGACGGATTAATTAGTATCATTAGATTCGTCTCGTAGTTTCCTGACAGGTTCTGTAATTTGTTTTTTATTAGTATAAAAAACCCTTCCCGACATCCTTCCGACACATCCGATGTGACACCTAAAAATTTTCTTTTTACAAATTAAACGCAGCCTAATTGACAGGTGTTTCATAGCCATTCTATGTTGTTATTTATACCTGCAGCAGCCTACTGAATTGCTTTGACTGATCAGTGCTCTGCTCAAAGACAAGATTATGGGCATGTTTAGATGAGATAGGGCTAGTTACTAGTTGGACTAAAAATTAGGTCAATTAGCTGAGTTTGGCTAAAAAAATAGCCTCCCTATTAACCCTTATGTCTAAATGTACTAGGATTAATTTTTAGCTGGCTAGCAATTTATTAGCTCTTGCATTCAAACAGGCCCGTAACAGGTTCTATTGAGCAATGCAGTTGTAGCATCTAGTAGTTTTGAAACGAATCTAGTACCATCAAATTTATGTCATAGAAATTATAGACTCCTCTCTGATCTGATCAATTTTCTAAAGCGTGCGAACACGCATGTTAAAATCCAAAATTCACAATATTTGACCAAAAATTTAGTCAACAGTTTTTAACAATTGTAACAAAAATTTAATACAGTTAGATTTGCAACCAAATATATACTATCCAATAATTATAAATAATATAGAATATATAAAATGATTACAATGTAACTTGAATTAAAGACCATGCTATCTCAAACCTGCCTTATAAACTAGACTGGAGGAGTAACTTAGAAATCATTAGTCAAAGGCTTGTCCTAGTGACTCAAAACACACTTTATACCACGTTCGCGGACAAAACGCACCTTATACCCCGAGGGAGTACTATGGTAACACCATTAAACTAACACATCTAGTGATTCCGAAACACACATGCTGCTATACTGCGTGAGGTCAGCCAAATATGTGTTTGCTTCACTATCAGTTCATCTTCATCATACACACATGGACACCACAGGGAACAGGCAGGACAGGACAGTACTATCTGCAACTGGAAGACATTGCTAGGACTGCTGCTACATTGTAGTAGATCTCTCCCGTTTAGATTAGCTTAAACTAATAAGATCCGTTAAACAATCTTACTGACAGTGCTTTGCGGCGCGTATTCCGGGGCGTAGCCTAAATACATGGGCACGCACGAATGGTCCACCGTTTACGTCACCTCTGCAAGCTTTTGAGAACCTCAAAGCCAATGATGCAGTACGGCCGGCACTGCTTCGGTGCTTCTCCAGTGGACCAATGCTGCAGTGCAGCTTGCAACCTGTGCCCATGGCCATGCTGGTGTTGTGCCTTTCTGCTCCGGCTCCAGAACCCCAGGCCAGGCAAGCGGCAATGTTCCATGTTCCATTGTTTTGATTTTGCTCCCTTCCCAAGCAAGCAAATTTTGGTCCCTTTTGGGGTCCTTCAAAAACTGCCGTATAAGATGCTCCCTGAGTGAGATAGGCGTGGGCCTTGGAGTAGTAGAATAGAATAGAAATAGCGTTTCTCTTCGGAATCTGGTTTAGTAGCCACTCACAAGTTAGGGTTAGGTTATGTGTGTAATTCATTGTTTTCTTGGTCAGTTTCATTGGGATTCTTGAAGCACTCTTCTTCTCCGCAGTAACCTTGGTATTTAAAAATTGGAAACTTCCATACTCACCGTCCATGAACAGGTTGGTGAGTGCTGAAGCCGTCAGAGAAAATTAACTGGAGACTGCTAATTTAGTGCTAACTGCTTCATGTGTTAGTGTTGCCTATCTGGCGCATGCTGCTGTAGTGCTGTTCTAATCGCTTTTGTTTGACTGGGTTCTCTGATCCTCACAGACACAGCGTTGGAAAGTAATCCAACTGAAACTAGCCTGCACCTATATATAGCAGCAATTCAGAGTATAAGCTGGTATCTGAATGACTGGATTATTGAGTATATATGGTATCTCTAGTACCCTACCGCATTCTTCATGTGGCCATTCAGAGTTTTCAGACTGAGGGTGTTCGATGGATCGGAGCAAATCGTATAGTACGTCGGCGTAGTTATAGTTAGCTGTAAAATAAGGTTTCAGCAAGCTCGATGGAGCATGCACTTTGCTACTGCATCTGCCATCTGCGCATAGTACTACGAGTGAAATGGAGCATGCGCGTACGTGCATTCATGGGGTCATTCAGAGCTTCAGACTGATGGTGTTCGGTGGAACGTAGCGGAGCAAATCGTTGGCGTTGTTAGCTGTAAAATAAGCTTTCATCAGCATGATCCATCTGGACAACGACAATGCATATCAGCATATGCATGCATGGAAACCATGCACGGATTAAAGGTGGAAGAAGGCGCCATGCGTGGGCCCTTGAATGTAAGTAGGAAACAAATGAAAAGCACGGTGGGTGCCCCCTTGGTAATCATGGAGTTTTGATGGGTTTTGCAATTCCCCAAGCGGAGAAATGGCCAAAGCTAGCCCACCAAAAGGCAGGGCAGGCAGGTCAGCAGGTGAGAGGTGAGGTAGCCTTTCCGCGGTTTCGACGCACACCACCAAAACTCACCTTATAATTTTCTCTCTTTGTTTGGCCCGAACCTCTCCTGCTTGGTAATATGGCCCAAAATTAGATCAAATCGGTGTTATATGTTTTTCTCGGACAGTGCTGACTGTGATAGTGCCTACTTGGCAACTTTGTGCTAAGAACAAATAATGTACAACCTGCGCCAGCGCATGGAGTCGTTCATATCCCTACGCAGGAATAGGAAGAAAGTATGAAGCGGCCGTGGGCTCCAAGTCCGACTGAGCTCGTTTGGATTGAAGACCCGTAGGCATTGTTGGCACTGAGTTTAGAGTTCAGGCATGTAAAAAAAATCCAACTTCTGTTTGCTAGCCTATCTCTCTCGGTGGCCCCTGGTGCCGGTGGAACCGTGGAAGGGGTCCATGCCTCCATGTGTTAATTTGTGGATCGTGGAGACCAGCGGCCTTTTTTACCATGATGACTCTGCTTCATGTTCTGCGAGGCTGCGAGCAGAGAAAGGGGTTTGGTAATTTGTCATGGCTAGGTCATGAGAATCTCTCGTCCTTCCTGTTCCTGTCACATTTATGTATTGAGTGGATTGAGGAACTTTGAGGTAAGGTAACCATCATAAACTGTGCAGAACGGGCCCGTTCTCCATTTCATATTTGACAGAATGCTCATATCTATATGGAGCACCAATCACCACGTTTGCCAGGTTCCAGGTTTCTAGCTACTAGCATATTAGGAATCATTTTGATCTGTTTCGCAGAGAGAGAGAGAGAGAGGAATCATTTTGATCTTTCCATGTTTTCATATATACGACATATCAAAAAGTAATCATGTAGAACAGGGTATAGCATTATCAGCTTACGTACAATGAAAAGAAAATAAAGTTCAGTAGGTCCACAAACGATAGTTCTTTTTTTTTTTTTGCCAGATTCTATCTCCATGCATTCCGAAGAACTACCCATACGTCGCTTTAATTTGTTTGCCCATAACACAAGCAACAAATTGTTTTACTAGAGTGTATGTGTATGCCACTGTACGGTTTGACCCGACGAGCTAGTAGGCAGTTTCAGACTAGCTTGAGACACATGGACACCACAGGCAGGAGCACGAGCAGGACATCAAGCGCTCGTGACACGCAACTGACAGCGCTTTTATTTGGGGCTCCTACATTCGTAGATCTTGCGACTAGCTTAGTTTATCGGTTAAGAATCCCACTGACAGCGCTTTTGGCCTACGGGTGGAACCGGAATTCCGAGGCTTACGGCACTCACGGATGGCCGGATGGGCCACCGTTTACGTCACTGCAAATTGTGTGGAGAACGAGAATCTCAGAGAAACCCACTTGGTTCAGTTCTCCGGCGGAGCATAGCAATGCCAAATTGCCAATGCTGCCGCCTGCCGTGTGCCCATGCCTTTCTGCTCTGGCTCCAGAACCCCAGTCAAGAAATGCTTTGATTATGCCCCCATCTAACGCAATGTTTGGTCTCTCTTTGGGTCTCTCAAAACCTGCCCCCCTCGGCCCTGCCCTAAGCTAGGATGCTTAGCTTAGCCTTCATGGGAGCATGGCCCTGGAGCACCATGCTACAGCCTACAGCTGAATATTGTCTCTGGAATAGTGGAGTGGAGTCTCATCAAGTCGGCACTCATATTTTAGGTTATGTGTGTGTATTTCATATTGTTTTCGTGGTCTATTCCATTGGGATTCTTGCAATGTGCTGTTCTTCTCCACAGTTACTTTAGCATTTCAAAATGGGAAGCTTCCATACTCACTGGCGCCACATGTACTAGTCCCATGTTTAGATGCATGGTATAATTCCTTCTTTTATTTCTTTATACACAACTTGATGTTTGATTTATCAGACAGCTTGACAAATATTGCTTCATGTGCTATTTACCTGCAACATCGGGCTGAATCACTTTGACTAAATTGCTAACGGACTTGGTTCTAGAAAATTAGAGCAGCAGGTAGTTTTTTTTAGGCCTTCATTTTGGAACACAGAATTTTCAAAATCTAGGAATAGGAGAAATGTAGGACATCATCATTTCTACTGATGAGCCAGAATGTCCAGCAAACCATAATAATGGTTTCATGTCCTTGCCTGTACATCTTGCTAAACATGTGAGACACATTGAGGGGTTTAGGTAGCTCTGAAACTAACTGTGTTATGTACAAGATCGCTCCTGTGTGAACAGACAATCAAAAATCAAGTGCTTAATTGTCTCGTCTTTGCTATAAAGGCAATAAGTTTTGCTACCTTGCTAGATAGTTCCACCCTTGGTTAACACTACTCCTCTGTAAGTATCATAAGAAAATTTTGATTTTCGGTGAGGTTTTCAAAAGCCATAAACTTAGCTACAACGGTGCATTGACAGTCTCATAGCGCTGGGTTTGTTCATTCATTAATGAACTAAGAAGCATGCATGGTCTTTGAGTGGCACACATCCCACACTTGACAATATGAGTACATGAGTGTGCTCTAAGGAAGCGAACAATATTTTTTGTGGTCACTATAATTGTCATAATAACTTCTCCGGTCGATATATATCTGATTTGGCCAAATGTAGAAGGCAACTTTAACAATATTTTAGCTGCAACCGCTGCAAACGCCATACACGCACGCGTACACATATGTGGCACGCTTGATGTTGTCGCCAACTGCTCGTTTGTTTATTCGCGACAAGTTCACACGTAATCAAAGAGATCGGGCGGAGACGAGTGCCATCTAAGCGATCATTTCCGTAGGATCTTAGTCTTGTGCATGGATGCATTCATGGATGCCTCTAATATAATCGGCGCGTGTTTCAGTGCTTCTCCTAGTAGTTATATTATCAATCAAAGAGCTAGCAATGGCGGTCAAAGCTCATACTGTACATTATTAGGCCACTCGACCTCTCAGCTTCTCGCTCTTGTTTAGGTTTTTTTTCGAGAGCATGTGTTGCACGTGTTGCACTAAGTAGAAGTGGGAAATTACATAGGATTCACAAATAATGGAAGCATTACCGGCGAATCCCACAAACACAAACGATGAACAAGAAAACGAGAGGATGGACCTCCACCTTACAACTCCAACCGATTGAACTTAATAAAAGAAGACTCAAACACTATGGCAGGCAGCGGGGTAGAGTAATTGCATAAGCGACAACCACGGCGGCCAAGCATCCATCGGAACCATGGCGGCAGAGCATCTGCCAAAACAACAACCATCCAACAACCGTGGATGGGGCCATCACGCTCACAGCAGCAAAGCATCTACATGGGAGGAGGCCAAGGTGACCATGGCGGCAAAGCATCCACCAGAAATAACTACCATCGACGCGGCAAAGCATACGCGGACGGGGCCGACATGCTCTCCACAGCGAAGCATCTGCAAGAGAGGGGGCCTGAGCAACAAGCAACGACTACAGTTACACCACCCACCAGCACGACGAGCCAAAGTGAAGAGCAGCATGAAGCACGATCAGGCACAGCACAACGATCCAGCGAGGACGAAAGGACGATCCGTAAGAGATTCTTCAGCGACGCCTTCAAGAAGGGGGTGATGACCAAAGAAGCCACCCTGGACGCCATCATCGCTAGCCTCGAAACAAGGTAGGGATTTCGCCCAGAATCCAGCCGTGATGGCATAGAAGCATGGGCTCGAAGAACGACGCCTTCAGGAAGGTAGTGGCGCCAAGACGTCACCGTCATCCGCCCGAGCACTGCCGGGCTGGGCTTTCGCCCGGAGCTCCATGCATCCCAGGCCACGCACCGGGCAGAACTAGCAGGAAGCTGACGGCGCCCCGGCCCGGTCCAGCCCCCGCTGCACCAGGCCAGGCTCGCCCAGAGCACCATACCGCCCATAGCACCAGGCCGCCCAGCCACCCCAGGAGCGCCCCGGGTAGATCCGGGCACTGGCCACCGTGGCTGGCCACCCCAGGCCGCAGGACACGGAGCCCCGCGTAGACCTAGCTCGTTGAAGTGGTGGAGGGGGGCCCACCGACAGCTGGGAGGGGGGGAGGGGAAAGGACCCGCCACGCTGCCGCAGTAGGGGCCCGCCCCCACCACGGGCCTGCCCAGCCGCCGGCAGCCGACCGCACCGGCAGCCACCGACCCGCCCAGGGTTAGTGGGACCGGCCGCCTGGAGCCCCGGCCGCCGCACCCAAACGACGAGAAAGGGCGCCAAACGGCGGATCTGGCCTGGTGTCCACCAGCCGCCGGAACGAGCCGCCGATCAGAGGGGGCGCGGGGCCTAGGGCGCCACTAGGCGGTGGATCCGGCCCCAAGGGGCCCGGATCCGGCCGCCCGCCTGCCGTCGCCGCAGATGCCGCAGGTTGAGAGAGGTGGAGGGTGGGGTAGAGGCGGGGAGAGGTGGGGAGAAAGAGGGGGTGGGGGCGCGGACGGACACCATTTTTGGGACGCCGCCACTGGCTGCCGCCGCCGCACGCCGGAGGGCAGCGACGGTGGCCGGGGGAGGGGGCTTCGGCGCCGACGGTGAGCACCCCCGAGTCGCCCGTTGAGGGGGCGCTCGGGGGGAGAGAGAAGCTTTCTTTTGTTTAGGTTTTCAGCGCAAGATGTGGCTTTGAGGTGCATGCATGTACACGTACGTACAGCCCAACGTGCACGTTGCGTAGGCGTGAATTTGCATTGGATTAGAACGAAGAGCACAAGCTGCTCCATCCAAACAATATGCATGCGTGCATGGTTTGTGAAGAGTACGTCCTGAGTACATGCAAAGGAAGCGTGAATGACCAACCTTGAACTTTCTTTGGGGGCGATCGAGTGCGTGGAGAAAGTGAGAAACCAAAAAACCATATACCGGCTGGCGGCGGTGCCGATGTGAGGCGATGACGTTATTATACAAGACTCGAAGTCGAACCCGGTTCAGGATCGACATTGACAACGTGGTACAGTTCACTGGCCCACCAGGCACCATGTTGTAGGTAGCTGGATAACCTAATACTACTGGAGACGTACGTGTGGTCTGTAGCGACCCGACCGGCAGGCTGGCGGATCGAGCGCGCCGCGTGCAGGATCGAGCCTCAGTTTGGTTGGCAGTTCACTGGCCCACCAGGCACCATTGCTCTTTGGCTGCGAAAACTAGGCTCGCAGCGCAGCCAGCTGCGGCGTTTAGCTGGTTTCATTCATCGGATCCCCTCGTCTAGTTCCTCTTCAAAAACTTTACACCCTATCATATCACATTGACACAAGTAGGGACTATTAAATGTAGACTATAAAATAACTAATTGCACAGATTGTGTGTATTTTGCAAGACGAATTTTTTAAGCCTAATTAGCTCGTGATTAAACAATGTCGTGCTACAGTAAACACGTATTAATAATGGATTAATTAGTTTTAATAAATTCATCTCACAGTTTACGGGCGAGTTCTGTAATTATTTTTTTAGTATCCAAGTACCTCTTCCGAGGTCCACGAAACATTCGATGTGACGTCCCTGAATCTTACACCTGTAACTAAACAAGGCCGCTGCGCTGCACGGTTCGCCGGGCACCGTACGTTCTGGCTTGGCATTGGCATGGCGCTGCCTGCGGGCACGTACGCACGGATGCACCTCCCGCAAGCTCTACAGCAGCCAGCAGCAGCTAGGGTGGAGGTGAGGTGACGTATACAGATGAGCTGAGATCGGTGTGCGAGCAGTTATTAATGCTACGTACCGTAGCTAGCGCCTTGTGGATGCTGTGGCTCCCGGCCGCGCAGGCACAGCGCATGTCCGGATCAGCTCCCAGCTGCCCATCATCACGAATTCAGGACTCAGGAGGAGCCCAGATGCATGGCAATGGCACGGCACGGCGCCGCCCTATCTCCACGTACAGTACGCCCAGCTCGGCCTCGGTTCTTCGTCCAACCGGCCGGAAGTGTAATTAGGAACCCGGGGGCACCGGCGGCGCACGGGGAGAGGACAGAGTTGGAAGCGGAGGCCGAGGCCGAGGCTCTCCCAGCCGGCGGCCGGCACCGGCAGTTGGCGTGGCCCTGGCCCGTGGTGGGGTGAAGGGTTCGTTCATGGAGACCACCAGCCTTTTTGACTATCGGTGTGCTTGATGACCTGTGTGTGCAGACTGGCCTCTGGAATCTGGAGAGAAAAATGATGTTTGTCATGGCCCGGTGACGAGCATCTCTTTTGATTCAGATTCTGACACTCTGCATATCCAGCTTTGTGTGTTGATTGTGACTCACCGCTGAGCAGGGAGGGAGGCCAGTAGTATCGTCCTTTACGGTGGGGAAAAAAGAACAATTTTCATATTCTCGACATACATGTTGATTAAACCAAAGCAAATAGTTGCTACCTACAAACTCTACTCCATGAATGGGAGTGTGTGTTTCATTACGATCTGGCTTTTGAATAAAAAAAATTACAGAAATACTCCCTCCGTCCCAGAAAAAGTGTCGTTTTAGGTTTTTCAGACATCGTGTTTGACCGTTCGTCTTATTTAAAAAAATTTAATAAATATTATTTATTTTGTTATGACTTATTTTATCATTAGAGATACTTCAATAATGATTTATTTATTTTATAATTTGCACAAAATTTTTGAATAAGACGAACGGTCAAACACGATGTCTGAAAAACCTAAAACGACACTTTTTGTGGGACAGAGGGAATAGAGTAGTACTACAGAAATTGCTCTTGAACAAAAGAGCTTTTGCTTTTCTCTTCCTTCACATTTCACATGGAGGCCGGAGAGCTACCTTGAGTACTAATCATGTGCATCTTGGGCTAGCTTAACAGCATTACAGCAGGTTTTGAGCTAGAGAAATCAAACAAAAAAGGAGACGGAAACTTCTGTCGGCACTGCAGTTCACCCAAGAACATGTCATGGCTGGCTAGAATCTAATGGCCTGTGGGGATGCCGACTGCCTGTGGTAAGATCAACACTATCATGAAGCAATTGGGAGCGTGACTAGATCACCACAAATGAGAGGTAGTACTCCGTAATAAAGTATATGGAGCACTATTGTCTAACGTTGGGCTGGGCACTGCACAACACAGTCCCTTAATCCTTTGTTCTACACACTCTCAAAGAGCATCCAAAAAAGACAGGCCCCTGCCTAAAAAGGGTCTCGAACGCCGATGTCATTTTCATTTCCTTTGCCCACTAAACCATGCGTATCAGGCTGTCAGAGCTGGCTTTGCTTTCTAAACACTGTAAACATCGCATTACCCAGGGTTAATTCTTTATTTAGGCCAGGTTTAGATCCAAAAACATCAAAAAAAAAACATAGTATACGTCACATCGAATCTTTGACACATGCATGTAGTATTAAATGTAGATAAAAAAATAACCAATTGCATAGTTTGTCTGTAAATGTCGAGATGAATCTTTTGAGCCTAGTTAATTTATAATTAGATAAATTTTGTCAAATAAAAACGAAAGTGCTACAGGAACTTTACCCAGAGAAAAATTTTGAGATCTGAACACGCCCTTACGCTCTACGAGTCAACTGTTCCCATGCGACCTTACCTGCCATGATGTCAATGTGTATGTACTCATGCATGTTCCTTCCCCGGCGTCATCATGCTTTTTCTACACAGCAAGCCTGTGGGTAGAACAGTGGCTTAGCAAGGACGTGGAGGCGTGGAGCTCATAAGTAACATTTGTTTAATCCTTTTGATCTTTCATGGTCTTCTTTGAACAATGATACAGCACAAGGTCATACAGCATCATAATTAGCATGTAGTATAGCATAAAAGCCACACAGTTGTACTTGACCAACTTTATTTTTGAAGCAAAATGCTACTGGTAGTGGTAGTTACTGTACACACGACCTGACGAGCTGTAGCATTGTGAGATTCTTCAGAAATGAAGAATGCTACATACCCTTTTTTTTCAGATAGACCAGATTCATTCAAGGACCACTGAGACTGAAGCTAGCTACTTTTCAAATTCCAATCACCAAGAACTGATACACACATCATGCACAGAGGATACTAGGCAAAAATGAAGCAAAAACAACTTAAAAGGGACAAGATGAGGGGAAGCTGCTGCCACCTGCACTGCACTTGGTTGATTCCTAGCAGTATGTAAATCTACAGTGTTGCGATCACCGCTAAGCGCTAATGGGCAGGGCGAGGTGGATCAAGAACACATCCTGGGGAGCGACCTGGCGGTGCGGCCGCCGCCGCCTCGCCTGGCCTGCTTCATCTTGCTCATCTGCGTCTTCATCCGGCTGCACACCTTCTCCAGCTCCATCACCCGCCAGTGCATCCCGTCCAGGAGCGACCTCAGGTTCTGGTTCTCCAGCGACAGGTCCAGCCGCCCCGCGTACAGGATCACCTGCCCGTCGTTCTCGTCGCCGCCGCCGACGGCGTCGTCGTCGTAGCCGCCGCTGCCGTCGCGGCGCTTCCCCTTGGACGGGGGAGGGGACGGCGACACGGGCTTCAGCTGGCCCGGCTCGCGCAGGACGATGCTCTTGAGCACCGTGTGCTGCGATGCCAGCGCCTGCACCGCCGCCCTCGTCGGGAACTCGCCGTTCCGCGCCAGGTGCTTGCAGCACTCCGGCGACAGCTTCTCGTAGCTGAGCCCCCTGCAGATCTTCATCTTCTCCTCGTCCGTCAGGCGGCCGTGAACCTGACACGAGTACACGACGAACATCAATCAGCCGACATTTACTCGAATATGGTAGCAGTACAACCGAGTTGTTTGCAGCTGCCCTCCGATGGGATGGGTTTCCACGCGTCAAACATCCGGCTGGGGGGCGCATGGCCGTACGGTGCGCCCATCGCCCACTGAATTTTTTTCCCAGTACAAGGCCCATGTTTAGATCACCTTAAAATTCCAAGTTTTTTCACTCTCTCTCCATCACATCAATTTTTAGCCGCTTGCATGGAGTACTAAATGTAGGTAAAAAAAATATCTAATTACACAGTTTAGTTCAAAATCACGAGATGAATCTTTTGAGCCTAGTTGGTCTACGATTGGACAATATTTGTCAAATAAGACGAAAGTGGTATTATTCATCAGGTTGAAAAAATCTTCAATCTAAACAAGGGCAAGGTCATTTTTGTTGGTTAGCCAATCAGTAGGTTCAGAGAACATGCAGAAGTTAACCGCATTGCATACAGAGGAAGCACTGACATGCTGACATAAATGCGGAGTAGTAACTGTTGTCCAATCTATAAGCTGAGTTAATGCGAAGTAAATGTGAAATGCTGTCGAAATTAGGACGTTGTCGGAATGGAATGTTACGTTAAACTCCTACGGTAACTACCTGGAAATAGACGTCAATGGCGCGATACAGCGCGTCGTGGCAGTCCCTCGCCGGAGCCGGCAGCGCGGTGGCGAGCTCCAGGAACTTGGCCGGGCGAAGGGACGGGTCCGGAGCGACCTCGGCCAGGTACAGGTCCATGAGCCTGCCCACCTTCTTCAGCCTCGCCGGCTCGTCGCTGGCGCCGCCGCCGAGGAACGCGGCCAAGAACCTGAGCACCAGACTCACGTCGTACAGGCTGGCCGTCCCGGGCGGAGCCGGGACGAGCAGGTTGTCAAGCGTCGCGTGGTCCAGCTTGCGGCCGATCATGGCGACGAGCCGCTCCCGGCACGCGTCGGCCAGTCTCAGCGGCGCGGCGATCCTCAGGATGCCGAAGAGGCCCTTGCAGGAGACGGCGCTCCGGTCGAGGCTGGCCATGACGGCGACCGACGCCTCCAGCATCGCCTTCTTGTCCTCGGCACTCGCGCCGGCGATACGGCACTTGAGGTAGTAGAAGAGGAACCGGGCGACGACGCCGTGGTTGGAGCCCCTGGCCACGAGCGCCAAGGCGACGCGCTCCACAGTGGCGGGGCCGAGCGGGACGAGGTCCTCGAACCACCAGGTGCGGCTGATGCAGGACCCGCGCAGGCTGAGGCTGCTGCTCTTGGTGTCGCACGAGAACCGGAACGCCGTGCTCTCCGGAGAGGAGCCCGTGGGCGTGGCGTCCCCGGCCGCCGGCGGGGGCACGGCCATCTGCGACACCAGCGCCGCCACGGCCGCGTCGAACGCGCCCGTGGAGTCCGCGAGCGGGACCAGGCGCTGGCACTGCTTCACGGCGTCCACGACGGTGTGCCACGGCCAGTGCGGCATCTCCTCAATCGCCTTCTCCGTCATCCGCACCAGGCTCGGCGCGGCCGTGGACGTGACCCCGACCACGGGCGCGTCTGCCGCCGCCATGTCCAGGAACTCCGCCGCGCACCGCAGCACGCACGCGTTGGCCGCGGTCACCGCCTCGCCGCGCCCGCCGTCGGTGTAGCAGAACCTCGCTACGAGCTCGAACGCCTCGGGCCCACCGGGGAATCCGTGCAGAGCCACCCTCGGATGCCGCCTCGCGGACGCTGCGCCGGCGGCCACCAGCGTCCTGATCCTACCGCAGAAGCCCGCAAGAACGTCCTGCAATTTATATCCAAAAACGCAACAGCAATTCAGAACAAGAAGCGTCAGCGCATTAAGGAAGCACACGGCCGCAAGAATGCGAGACGCCACCCACTTGCAAGAATCCAAATCAACACCGACGCCAAATTAAAGGGAAGATCAGGTCTTTCTCTCTGCGGAGAAGCTAGTGGCCATAAACGAGTAGTCGTAGCCACCAAACGGCCATTAAACCTCGCATAGAAAAGGGCGAAGAAGATGAGGTGTAGCTGTTACGCCATTAACGCCCAGCAGTGGAGGAATGGAGCGGGAGGGAAGAAGAACATTAGCAGGTGCGGGATATGCGCGGTACAGTTACGCCATTAATAAGAAGAGAGGGACCAGGCATGGCGAGCTCGTTGATGACAGTGATGGGGAAACGGACACAGCTTCACTGTGTGCTCTCTGCAGCTGAGCACTCTGCAACCGCGCTTAAAAATGGAAGGTTACGACGTGCTCCTCTGAGAAACAACAGACAGTAAAATTCCAGATGAACTTGAAGGGAAAAAAGTGCAGGACAGGATTAATCTGAGTGATACGTAGTCGACACGAATGATGAGGAAGCAGGGTTGCAGGTGAGCATAATGAGTGGAATCAGGGCGACTCCACTGGCGTGTGACAAACAAGCTATCGATGTCTTTTTAGACCCACGAAATGGCAGGCAGGGTAGAGCTCGGCAGCAAAATTACAGCAAGAAGAAGCGATGAGACGACAGACAAGGCAAGGATTTTCAGGCCATGGCCATGAAGGCGAATCAACCTCTGCAGGGGGGAATGATCAGGAACTAGCAGTCGGAGACGGGCATGGAACCACCTGGATGTGACAAGCTGCACATGGCCCGGAAACCTTCGACGGGGTACAAATCAAGGGGAAAACAATCGGAAGCTCTGAGAGGAACGGTTGGACGCGACCGAATTGGGGAAGACGATGCCAAGGTGGTGCCAAAAAAATCTGGGGACTATGTGGAACGATTAGCAGGGACGTAGGTAACTACAAGAGGAAGAATTGAAGCAGGTTCGATTCCAACAGGATATGGCAAGCTTCACTCATCCCCGAGGCCTAGGCGTCCACAAGAAACAAGCGGCCAGAGCTAGACAACAGTGAGTCCAAAAAAGAGAGCCGCTAGGGCGCTAGGCTAACAGGCTGGACAGCAAGCGGCCAATCTGGGGAATAGTACAACAACAAAAACATCGACATCACAATCGTCATCGTGTATGGCGAGAAACATAAACACCAGGGAAGAGCAAGAAGAGACCTTAATGGCTTAATCCATGGAGGAGGAGCAAGCAAGAACAAGGCAAGAGAGGGAACCGCACCTTATCAACGAAGAAGAGCTCCTCGCCGTTCACATCCACCTCAAGGACGACACGGGTCATCTTTCCGGCGAAAGACTCGTTTTCCTTCCTCCCAATCCCACAAGCTTTGAACTTTAAAGCAACATGGCGATGGAGCGAGGCAAAAGGCTGCGATGATGGAGATGGAAACAGGGGGGATGCAATGCAAAGGTGGGATGCGGCACCCACGCAGAAAGCCCAAGCCGCCAAATGGCTAGGCGTCCAAGCGCACCTGATGCTCAGAGCAGTCAATGGCTCGGCTCCGAGGGGCGGGGCCAGACGAAGGAGAGTTGGTGGATCCCTGAGCTGCTCCTGCTCGCGCTCGCGCCCTGACTGACACCCTCTGCCGCGCTGCGAGTGGAGCTTTGCAGGGGGGAATATCAGGCTGGTTCCTGATTTTTCTCCTCACTCTGCCCTCCTTTGCCTCCCTTTGCAGTTGCACGTATCTGGGCCACTCGGGTGCTATGCCTGTGCCGCTGCGGGAGTCCTTTTCCTGCACCAAAGATATGGGCAACAAAAAGATGGTGGGAGAGAGGAGAACGGAGGTGGTGAAGAAGACCGGACTCTGGAGAGAGATGGTAGTAGACAGGTAGAGACAAAAATGCATTGTTTATGCGTCGACTGAGATTGCAAGCAAAGAGCATCCGAGTTGGTCATTTCCATGTGACATCGAGATTGTCTGATTCTCCTATGTGAGATTATGTTTTCTATTAGGTTCGCTTGGGTTTCTTAAGGAACAAATCTCCTCTTTAATGGTCATCCTATTGGTTCAGTCGTTCAGAGGAAAGGCTTTTAAAATCAAATATAAGTAGATAGAGACAAACCCTCCTTCAGCTTACGTAAGAGGTTATTTGACTTGGTTACAACTAAACAACATTACCTTTCTTCAAAACGGGAAAAAAAGATTATTTGTCCTAGTGCAATTTACAAAACAGCACATGGCAAATATGCTTGTCTCTTTTTAGATAAAGGAGAAATTCTAGCTTCATACATCATGTACTAATAGAGCAAATGTATTTAACGTTACTAATAGAGCAAATGTTCCAAAGGTGCATCAAAATGCACAGAACACATCATGTACTAAATGTAAACTAGAATACAAAAAGAGAAGAGAGAGAGAAAAAAATAGTTCAAAGCTCGAGTAATCATCCCTTACGGCATGTTTCAGCCTTTGTTTGGCTCAGCTCCCTTTCGTTCTAGCTCGATGCTATAGTACTGGAAGAGTTATAAAACGTGGTTTCTTGGCCACTTAGTTCATTTTGCAAGGAGAAAGAAAATCGAATCCTATGCATAGTATTTCTATAGTTGCTAGCTAGTGTAGAAGGAGAAACAAAAGACTATGCCCAACAAGCCCTTGGTAATGTTGACTAAAGGTGTTCCTTTTAATCTAAGTTGCACAGACATGCCAGAGATTTTTGTGGGCATCAGATTACACAAAATATATGAAGTCGTATAATATCATTACCCGTGTAAACTCCGTGTGAAGGACACTAGCCACATGATTTTTCACAACTACTTCTCCACATCGGCTTAGGAATAGGTTGGGTTGAACGGCACATCACATGCAAAGTGGGCCAAAGTATATATATGGATGATGTGTTGACAACTTGACATCCGCCGTTAAACTCTACTATCTGTCTGATAAAAGTTGGAAAGGATCATTTAACTGCCTATAGTACTTGCAGGGCATCGCTTTGATTGGGCGAGTCGAGGGTGAGTGAGAGACAGGGATCGCTACGGAAATTTGAGGCATCCGAACATGTGCTCGATCGAATGGACTGGACTCATCAGGCCAGCGGTCGTTTGCAGTTGCAGCAGCCCATATTCATGTTCATGTTCTGATGGGTGTGTCTTCAGAGAATGGTGAGCAAATTTGAAGCTGATTCGACTCGACACTAGAAGGCTGCCGGTGCCGGATGAGGGGGATGGCCGTAAACACCCGGACAATTGTCTCATGTAACGTAGTAAATCGATTCATCATGACGCTGTCCTGTGTTACAGTTACTACTACAAGGATGGTGAAAGTAAATGCCCATTTCGCCCCTGATGACGGACGACTGCCGATCCACTGCTCACTACGGCCCTCGTCACCCACCACCCCGGGGATAGAACGGTCCACGGAACATTTCGTGCGGTGGCCGCCAGTGGCGGATCCAGAAACGGGGTAAGGGGGGCTAAATAACAGAGGGCAAAAAAAAAATTTTGCTCGCTGTATACAGTACACTAATAGATATAGCAAAGATTGATATCAATTCATATCAAGCTCAATGCGGGGTCTTTTTTTCTCAACCCGACTCTCATTAGTTGCAATCTTCGAAGTTGAAGCATCATTCTTAGCACAATATCTCTCATTCTAGTCTACTACAGTACTACTGATTATACCCTACAAGGTATGAAAGTAAAACTATCATAATCGGATCACTGAATATTCAAAAGAAAATATTAGAATAGGGTTCAGTGGAGAATTTTGGACTGAGCTGCACTGAGCTCTGAAGAGCTGCTCTCTGCTATTTTGACCCACGGGGGCTGCAGCCCCCCCCCCCCCCCCCCCCCCCCCCCCCCCCCGGATCCGCCAATGGTGGCCGCTGTTGGGCGTCCTATCCCTATGGAATCGGTTCGCCGCCCATGGCTGCTGCTGCTGTTGAGCTGATGCTGATCTCAAACTCAAAGGCCATCACGTACAAGCACGAGACGCTGCTCGCTGCTGTTCCACTGCACTGTTTGTCCACGCAAGCGGATAAGGGCGGCAACTGCAGCGAGGGGACTCAGATTCGTGGGCTTGTCTTGGAGCGGAGAGGGAGAGGACCGCTTCCCTCGTGGGCCGGCCGCACGGTCCATACACGACCAAGGAAGATTAACTGGCATGCAGGCTCAAGCTTATATACTGCTAAACAACTTTAGACATGCACGGTAAACGGCATGATAGAAAGGCAGCCAAGGAGCATGGCATCATGGCAGGTGACTAGGTGAGGTATCAGGGGAACAGTTGACTTGTAAACTGTAAATTAACCCATGGCGATGCATGTACCACTGACTGTAACAAGTGTTTAGAAAGCAAGGGGGGCAGCTCTGACAGCCTGATATGCATGCATGGCTTAAAGAAAGGAGAGAAAGGGGCATGGGCATTCCAGTCCCTTTCTAGGGCGGGGGACTTTGTTTCTTCCTGGGCCTTTTTGGATGCTCTTTGAGAAGGTAAAACAACGGTTAAACGAGGATGATCAGTAGTGTGCAGTGCAGCAGTGTCCCCATCGACCGTGCCTCATCCGGCCCACATGTGGCGATCTAGCCACGCTTCCAATTGCTTCGTTCTCTCAGGATGGTGTTCATCTTAACACAGGCAGAGTCCACATCCGTTTGATTCTAACCAGTCTTGTTTTCTTTTCTTTTTTTTTCCTTTATAGTATAGACTACAGAGTAGAGCGTGATGGTAACCCGTAACCCTTTTGCGCTAGGGAGACACAGAGTGGTGGCAAAGGGCGCAGTACGTACCAGCAGGCAGCAGGTGAGTTTTCTTGTGCGTTTGAATGAAATTGAACTGCTGTTGTTCTCTCTTTTCTCCGGCGAACTGAGAATGAACACTCCAACAGGCGAGGTAGTAGGACGGACATGCGTGCAGAGAGCCAGGATGGATGAAGGAATATGCTCGTCACCTAGCCGTGACAAAAACAAACCCTCTCCCTTTTCTCCTGCAATCTAGAGTATTTCGCCTGCAAAGGCCACGAAAGCGCAAGCCATCATTCATGTTGAAAAAGGCTGCTGCTTGCTGGCTCCACAAACACGTCTCTGTGGACTTTCTGTGCATGCAGGCAGGGACCAAGCCAGCCTGCTGCGAGCGGTTGCAGAACCAGAGGCTTGGTTGGTGGCCTACGCAACGTCTTCTCCGTGCACCGCATGCCCGCGTTGCGGAAACGGAGGAGATAGCAGCAGGCTCGGATAGGTGCATCGCTCGCTCGGCTCCGGCGGTCGGCCTTGCATGCATGATAGGAGACGGAGTAGGAGTACTACAGTAGCATTTATTATCCTTGTCGATCGACGCCGCATTCTTCTTCGTCCGGACATGCGCTGCGCCTGCCTCTGCCTGCGCGGCCCGCCGAGAGCTGCGCACGCTACCAGCATTAATTGCTGGGTGCGCGGCAGACGCTCTTGGTCGGTTGGCAGGTCCAGCGCGTGGCCCATCTCCCATCCTCACGTGTGCGTACGTGCACGCAGACATCGGGGCGGCGGCCGGCGGGGGGAGATGCGCATGTGCTCAGACATGGGCACGCCAATGCCAGAACGGGCCGGGGGGCGGCCGTGAGCGGTGCGCATGATACAGAGCCGATGCCACGATCCATTCAGAAGCGACTACTAGTGCTAGTGCTAGTGCTAGTGCTAGGATTATTAAGGGCAGGGGTTAAACTATATCAACCAAACTAGTAGGCCGGCCAGTAGAGTTTTTACAAATCACACCGGTTAGCGGCGACACTGCACTGCACTGCACCACACTGCCGTCGTCACTGGACCGATTCCTAGTCCTGCCTCCGATCCTATATTCGGTTGCTTTCACCGATGCTTCATTGCATAATATATATTAGTTAGATGAGTGAAAGCAGTCTCGGTGAATGTATTGGTCTAAGAAATAGTGTTTGATTACTTGTATGGACGATACAGTAATTTTATATGTTATTTTTATATTTATGTATGCCACAAAATTTCAAAGACGTTTGCTTGCCCGTATAGATCTCGATACAGTAATTTCAAAGACGTAGGAGGATGTCGGATATCAAAGTATCAAACAACTGCGCACCAATAGCACCAATCTGATACAACTAATTGCTTTGCTATGTCAGAAGCTAACACTAGGACTAGGGAGATTTAAATTAAAGTTTAATTTGCATCATGTTGGAGTACAAATGAACAGATAAAAAGGGTGGGTGACCATTGGTGGAGGTCCGACCCAGATGTACAATATGCTGTTTGCTGCCTTTCGTCCGGTCCTAGATCCTCATTCAGTGGGCACGACAAGCAAAACCCATCAAAACTCTATGATTGCGGTTGCTGTGCCAGGGGATTATGACAACACCATGCTTTTCTTTCCTTTAATTAGTACAATGACCCACATGTTGTGCACTGTGACGATGATGCTACCTCCTTAGCTTGCTTTTTTAGTCTACATCCGTGATTCTTACAGTCCACATCCTGAGCGGCGATCGATCTCGCGCGCCGAACGGTTTATTTGCAGCTCCTCGTACGTGGTACGGTCATCCCGGCCCATTTCTGAACGTCCTCCTCTGTTGTGTCCTTTTGACAATTTTCACGTGACTACGGATTCGCGCTCGTCTTTAAGTTACTCTGTTTCATAAAATCAAAGTTTGACGCTTTGTTCTTCTCCTCTCGAACTAGGCTGGCGCTTAATAAGAAAATTTCACATTAAGACTGGATGGTACGACGACGTACATGCATCTGTATTCTGTTCAAAACTTGTAATTCAAGCATACACGGAGATGGAATGTGCATATTGCCAATGCGGCAATACCGCCAGCACTAGATTGTGTTGTGACCAACAGGCAACAAGTCCAGAATTTGACTGCGTTTGCTAAGTCTTGGTCCATACTCAAGCACTAGATCGGAACGCGAGCAGATTAAGGGCATCCACAAGACTAGGACCCTAATCACTTAGACTGCACTCATCATGGCCACCTTAACGAGGTGCTTACGTCGATCGCGAACCGAAGACAAGAAAAATAAATTCACACCATTGTCGATCGTGAATATATGCAGCACGCTCGCAAATTAATCAACAAGTTGGCGACAACCCCACGCATGACGTTGTACATAGCGTAGCCAAATTAATTGGAGTAGGGTTTGTATGCTACACTAGTTACTAGTTGGATCATCACAGAAGTTAATTTTTGCCATTAGAGAGACAGCTATGCAATTCCTTGGAGCACACACAAACACACTCATGTTGTCAAGTGTGGGGATAAGGTACCTTCCGACAACTCTAGTGTCCTATTGGAATCTCTGTATTTATTTATTTTTAAGAAATGGCACTAGTCCCTACTATGGTTACAACCGTAACTAAACAATTATAATCCATAGCTTATTATAAAATTACACTACTCACTAAGATTTCTTATTTTCGTGAACACGGCTTTGCACGTATTTCATTAAGAAGGAATACTCACTCAAATATCATGTTGCACTGATGTAGTATTGCTATTATATACGTATGCGAACAAGCTGCAAACACAGTGTCAAATTTTCTGATGGGATCAACATCAACTATATATACTCAACTTCTGTGTACGGAAGTAATCAGACGTTCCAAAATATTGTAACTTGTTTTGGCTTTTCTATATACATAATTTTTATTACACATCTTGATATAAATTATGTTTTAGATACATAGAAATACTATGTATCTAGAAAAGCCAGAATAACTTACAATTAGATTGAAAGGAGTACCATATACCTAAACGAGGATTTTACTAATGGCATGTTTGATCACCGTATATCGGTATATCTAAAGTTTAGTCCTTGGCTATCAAACAAAAATTTTGTCTAGCTCAACTAGTTGTTAGTCCATGTTAATATAGTCACCTAAACTTTTAGTTGTACTAACAAACTAGTAGTTTAGTTGATCCAAACAGCACCTAAGTTATATTACTCTATATATAGCACATGCGAAGCAGGGTATGGGTGCTTCCCATATTGAAATGCCAAGTTAAAGTTACCGTGCAGAAGGACAGGACAATGCAAGACCCCCGATAATGAAACGGGCCACACATAACCTGACTTGTCGACGATGTTAGATTGATCTCCTGACCGAGGAAGCCCAACGGCTTCTTTGGGCCTTGTCTCGCGCCCTGATCGGGGGCGCCCAGCCCATCTATGGCTGGAGGGCCCCCGTCGCACTGCGCATATAAAAGAGAGGTGGGGGGCCGGGGCACTTAGTGCGAGGTTCACCTGAGCCGCCAGTTTCCCCACCTACAACCCTAATCCCGATCTCCAGAGAGGGGCGCAGCCAGCGACGGGAAACGCCTCCACGCCGTCACCGCCACTGCACTGCGCCGCCGGATCTCCACTGCGTCGACTTTCCTTCCCCGAACGTCGCTGCCCGTGCGCAGCCACCATCAACGTCCGTGATGGCGACCGGCTCGAGCTCCAACACCACCACCCTTCCTTCCGATGGTTTGCACTACCTCGATCTCTCCCTTTCTCTCTCTCTCTCTAAGATCCGTTAGATCTTGTACTAGGAACTTGATGTTTATACACGAAATGCATAGATCCTACCCCACTGTACTACTGCTATACGATCCTAAGGGTATAACAATGGTATCGGACGCCTATATAGCAAGTAGATCTAGCTGTTGGGGAAAAGAAAGAAACGAAGAACCGATTTCTAATCGGAATAGTACACTACCGAAACCCTAACCCTAGATGGGGAATAGAAAATAGAGGAAGAAACCGATTTTAAATCGGAAAAGTAAACCCTAACCCTAATCGGCAAAAAGAAGAGAGGAGGGTATGGACGGGACCTACCTAGACCTCTTACCGCCGGCGGTTTTTGGAAACCGTGCGGGGAAAACCAAAAGGAGCCGCCGCTTGCTGGCGAGACGCCGCCGCGCATGCGTGCGAGCCGGTGGCACCACTGCGGGGCCGCTCGACGGCGGCGTGCTCAACCGCGGGCGAGCACGCGCGCCGGCGAGGGGGCCTGCAGTGGCGCCGTTTTCTTCCTCCACTGGTGGCCAAGGATGACGGCTGCTGCTGCTCTCTTGGAGAGTAGAGAGAGAAGGAAGAATGAGAAATGCTCTAGGGTTTGGGTGACCGTCGGCCGGCACCGGGTTTTTGTTTCTCCGATCGCTGCGTCTGGCCGTTCGATCAAGGGCGAGCAAATCCGACGGCCACCGGTGCACCGGGCCAAAATCGGCCCAGGCGGGCGCGCTCTCCAGGCCACTTTCCCGGCCCAGGCCCAGGTTGCGGCCTGGGCGCGGGGGGGGGGGGGGGGGGGGGGCGCTGCGCGCGCGTCTGAGGCCGAATGGGCCGGCACAGGTGATCGGCCCAAAAAGAAATGAACTGAGAAAAAAAAAAAAAAACCGGGCTGGGCCGCAATTGAACAGCGACCGCGGCTGGGCCAAAATAGAAACAGAAATTGATTTCCTCTTTTTGTTTTTCCAGAAACTATGTTGATGCATATTTCAATGTTTTGATTTGAATTTTGATGTTAGATCTCCGTAAAAATTTTGTCCAACGATAAATTTTCGGAGAACAGTACAGTATTTTTCATGTTTCTGGAAAAATAATTATGGGAATATTTATGTTAAAAGTGTTTCCGCTGCGTACTTAAAGATGTTATTTCATTATTAAATTCGAACCAACGGGAGAATTTAATTTTGAAAAATGGATAAATTTAAAATATGATCATAATGTTGTTATTATTCTGACCAACGTTGATTAATAGCAGTATTATGATGTTATTATGATTTCCTCATGCATTAATTCTATTTCTGCCCAACGGTGATCTAGAATTAGTGTAAAAAGAATGTTTTTGTATGTTTTAATTTTGACCAACGTTGGAACTAAAGCATGCAATTATTCATGTTATAATTAAGTTCTCACTTTATATGACTTATATTTTCAGGAGGTTACTCTTTGATGGGGTTTATCAAAGATATCCCACCCCTCAAAGGTGACAACTACAATGAGTGGAAAAAAAAAATTGACCTCGCTTTTGTTTTGGCTGAGGTAGACTGGGTGGTCACCACACCATGCCCCAGTGAACCTGTGGCACCGGTGAGGGAGGCTAATGAGTCTGATGCTGACTGGCAGAAAAAAGAGAGGGACCATGCTCCAGTACAGATGGCATATGACCTACAAAAGCAAAAATGGGTCAATGCCAACAAAAAGTGTGTTGCTGTCATAAAGAACACAATTGAGCCTACCATAATGGGCTCAATCCAAGAGTGTGACACTGTCACAGAGTACTTGGAAAGGATAAAGAGTCAGTTCTATGGCTCTTCAAAGACATATGCTACTCAGCTGATAAAGCAGCTGGTGACAGAAAAATACACTGGAGGTGGTCATGGCAATGGCATTAGAGAGCACATATCAAAGATGAATCATTTGAATAACAAGTTAAAATCAATGGACCTGGCTCTTACAGAAGAGTTTCTTGTCCATCTGATTTTTGCTTCGTTACCAAAAGAGTTTGACACTTTTGTTGTCAACTACAACATTCAGCCCGAAAAATGGGATTTAGAACGTTGTATGGCGATGTGTGCACAGGAAGAAGAGAGGATAAAAGCCGCCAATGGTGGTACCCTCAATTTTGTTAAAGACAACAAAAGAAAGAATTTCAATGCCAATGCCAACTCTCCCTCAAAGCCAAAGGGCAAAGCTCCCATGCAGCATCAGCCTCAGCAGAACAAGTTTACAATCAGCAAAGATCAGTGTCTTCACTGCAAGAAGACGGGACATTACAAGAAAGATTGTCCCGATTTCCTAAAGATGATCATGGCAAAGCAAGGTGAGAACATGATTACGTTTATAAATGAATCTCTGTATGTACAGTATTCGAAATCTACTTGGTGGATTGACTCAGGAGCAACTGTTCATGTTGCAAATTCTTTACAGGGATTCCGTTCGACGAGAACTACGCAAAGAAGCGAAAGGCACATTAAAGTCGCAAATGGAGTCCAAGCAGACGTCGAAGCTGTTGGCGATGTCTCCTTAGAGCTTGCCGATGGATTCACTCTTTTGCTGAAAGATGTTTTATATGTTCCGTCATTACAAAGAAACTTGATTAGTGTGTCATGTTTGGACAACGATGGATTCGATTGCCATTTTGGAGATGGCAAATGTGAAATTTTATGTAATAATGAATGTGTTGGCCTTGCTTTTCAAAAGCAAGATCTTTATTTGTTATCACTTCGTGAAAATGTGAATTCCGTATGTGATGTGAATGATAACGTATTCTCGTTTGTGAACGCAAATAGAAAACGAAAGAGAACTCAAGATGCGTCGTCGAAATTATGGCACTGTCGTTTAGGCCATATTTCGAGGGGGAGAATAGAGAGACTAGTTAAGAATGATATTCTTCCTCCATTAGAGTTCTCAGACTTTGAACAGTGTAGAGAATGTATTAAAGGAAAATACACAAAGCAAATTAAAAAGGATGCTAAACGAAGCACAGGAATTCTACAGATAATTCACACAGACATCTGTGGTCCTTTTCCTGTGAAAAGTGTGGATGGTTTTGACTCGTTCATAACATTCACAGATGACTACTCCCGTTATGGTTACATTTATCCAATTAAAGAAAGAAATGAAGCGTTGGATAAATTTAAAATATTTAAAGCTGAAGTCGAAAATCAGCATGATTTAAAGATTAAAGTGGTCCGGTCTGATCGTGGTGGGGAGTACTACGGTCGGCATACCCCGTATGGCCAAGTTCCTGGACCTTTTGCAAGGTTTCTACAGGAGAATGGCATAGTAGCCCAGTATTCTACACCGGGCGAACCTCAGCAGAATGGAGTAGCTGAAAGGCGCAACCGTACCTTAATGGATATGGTGCGTAGTATGATGAGTTACTCTGACTTGCCATTGAGTCTATGGATGGAGGCGTTAAAAACCGCCATTCATATTCTAAATAGAGTACCAAGTAAAGCGGTGCCCAAAACACCATATGAGTTGTGGACAGGAAGAGAACCTTCACTAAAACACTTGCGTGTGTGGGGGAGTCCTGCTGAGGCAAAAGTGTTTAACCCAAATATTGGGAAGTTAGATCCCAAAACAGTTAGCTGCCATTTTATTGGCTATCCTGAAAAGTCAAAAGGTTTTCGTTTCTACTGTTCAGACAGATACACAAAATTTGTAGAAACGAGACACGCTGTTATCTTAGAGGATGAAATGATGAGGGGGAGCATGGTGGCTCGAGAAATTGTTCTTGAGGAGAAGCGGGTATGTGTGCCCAATCCGATGATTCAGGAACCATTTTTTGAACTACCTGTTCTTGTTGCACCAACAGTGCCAGATACTGTAGTGCCAACACCTGTTGTCAGTTCTCCTGTGGTAACAATAAACAATGATGAGGAACCTGTTCTTCAGGAACCTATACAAACTGATGCCACAGATGAGGGGGAGCAACAACAGCCCCAAACAGAAGATGTGCCAAATGTGGAGGCCCCTAGAAGGTCCCAAAGAGTTAGAAGATCAGCTATACCCAATGATTATGAGGTGTATAACACTGAAGATTTTCAAATGGAGGGTGATCCCACTTCATTTGAAGAAGCCATGAGAAGCGATAATTCATCCAAGTGGCTTGAGGCCATGGAAGATGAAATAAAGTCAATGAGTACCAACAAAGTTTGGGACTTAGAGCCTATTCCTAAAGGAGCCAAGACAGTAGGCTGCAAATGGGTCTACAAGACAAAACGTGACTCCCAAGGGAATATTGAAAGATTTAAAGCGCGACTTGTGGCAAAAGGTTTTACGCAAAGAGAAGGGATTGATTACAATGAGACGTTTTCTCCAGTCTCATGTAAGGATTCCTTCAGAATTATAATGGCGTTAGTGGCACACTATGATTTAGAATTACATCAGATGGATGTAAAAACGGCATTCCTGAATGGGGATCTGGAGGAAAATGTTTATATGGCACAACCGAAAGGTTTTGTCATAGAAGGAAAAGAACGAATGGGATGCCGCTTAAAGAAATCGATTTATGGGTTAAAGCAAGCTTCGAGACAGTGGTACTTGAAGTTTGACAGAACAATAAAGAATTTTGGGTTTAAAGAAAATATTGAGGATAATTGCGTTTATACAAAGTTTAAGAATGGAAGGTATATCTTCCTAATCCTGTATGTAGATGATATCTTACTCGCTAGTAGTGATATCAGTCTACTACTGGAGACAAAGAAGTTTTTATCTTCAAAATTTGATATGAAAGATCTTGGTGAAGCTTCATTTGTTTTGGGCATAGAGATTCACCGAGATAGAAATAAAGGGGTATTAGGACTATCACAAAAGGCATACGTAGAAAAGGTTTTAAAGAAATTCAGTATGCATAAATGTAGTGCCTCACCTGCACCTATGGTCAAGGGCGACAGATATGGGGATTTTCAATGCCCTAGGAACCAATACGAGCTCGATCAAATGAAAGTGGTTCCATATGCTTCTGCTGTCGGAAGCCTGCAATATGCTCAAGTATGCACGCGCCCTGACTTAGCTTTTGTTACCGGGTTGCTTGGCAGATTTCAAAGTAATCCAGGAATTGAACACTGAAAATTGGTAAAGAAAGTCTTGCGATATTTGCAAGGTACGAAAGGCCTCATGTTGACGTACAGAAAATCAGATTCTCTCCAAATAGTGGGGTATTCGGATTCTGATTATGCGGGAGATGATAGAAAATCCACGTCAGGATATGTATTCACTCTCGCAGGAGGAGCAATTTCATGGAAAAGCTCGAAACAAACCGTCACTACATCGTCCACAATGTATGCCGAGTTTGTAGCATGTTATGAGGCAACGGGGCAGGTGAACTGGCTAAAGAAGTTCATACCCGGTTTGAATGTGGTCGACAGCATACATAAGCCACTAAAGTTATACTGCGATAATGATCCAGCAGTACAGTACGCTCACAACAATAGGTCAAGTGGTGCTGCCAAACACATTGACATAAAGTATTATGTTGTGAAGGATAAAGTCCGGGATCAAATTATAAGTCTTGAGCATATAAGCACTGAAAAGATGCTCGCGGATCCGCTTACAAAAGGCTTACCACCCAACGTGTTCAGAGAACATGTAGCCGGCATGGGTTTAAGGGAAAGCCTATGACTCCTGGACTATAATAAAGGGCCCAAAGTTAAAGTAACTGTTTCAGATCAGATATGTGTATTGTAGCTGTCAAATCCATCGGCAATTGACCGTGACGATGAAATATGCTCTATACACTTATCTGTGATGGAACGAGTAAAGTGAAAGATATTGAAGTCAAAGTTTAAAGGTTTAAGTATATGTTGAGATCAAGGGGGAGAATGTTAGATTGATCTCCTGACCGAGGAAGCCCAACGGCTTCTTTGGGCCTTGTCTCGCGCCCTGATCGGGGGCGCCCAGCCCATCTATGGCTGGAGGGCCCCCGTCGCACTGCGCATATAAAAGAGAGGTGGGGGGCCGGGGCACTTAGTGCGAGGTTCACCTGAGCCGCCAGTTTCCCCACCTACAACCCTAATCCCGATCTCCAGAGAGGGGCGCAGCCAGCGACGGGAAACGCCTCCACGCCGTCACCGCCACTGCACTGCGCCGCCGGATCTCCACTGCGTCGACTTTCCTTCCCCGAACGTCGCTGCCCGTGCGCAGCCACCATCAACGTCCGTGATGGCGACCGGCTCGAGCTCCAACACCACCACCCTTCCTTCCGATGGTTTGCACTACCTCGATCTCTCCCTTTCTCTCTCTCTCTAAGATCCGTTAGATCTTGTACTAGGAACTTGATGTTTATACACGAAATGCATAGATCCTACCCCACTGTACTACTGCTATACGATCCTAAGGGTATAACAGACGAGACTACCCCGTGGGTGGCCGGCGACAATGCTGCTCATATCCAAGGCCGCCATGGCCACGCTATCTGTGATTAGCCAAGGTGTCTCAAGGAGCATCCTAGGGGTAGGTAGGGTTTAGGGGCAGGTTTTGGTTGGAGGACCCAAAAAAGAAGGGACCAATATTGCTTGCTTGTGAAGGGAGCAAAACCAAAATTAAACATGGCTTTCCCTGGGGTGTTCTTCCCAAAGGCAGGGCACACAACAAGGAGCGCATGGGCACACACCGCACACACGCAGCTGCAGCGGCTGTGTCTGTGTGTATTGGCCGGCCGTACAAGTAGCCGCGCCGTAGCGGTCGACCGGTAGTGGCTTTGAGATTCTCATGGCAAGCTTGCATTGCAGGTGACGTACGTAAACCGCGCGGCCCATCGGCGCCATGCCCATGCAGATAGATGGGCATCGGAACTCGAGACCCAAAGCGCTGTCTGTCAATGGGGTCTTAGAGCTTAATGGTAAACTAATAGTCTATGCTGGCACAGATCTACTTACCAATGTAGGAGGAGTACGTACCTTGTCGTTCGGTTTTATTTCAGAGATTACAAGTGTTGTCATGTCCATCAAGCAGCTGACGCAGTTGTCTGTACCAGTTGCTCGTCAGGTCAAACGGCGGTACAGCCCGCAGCTTGCGGCACGCACATGTTTCTCGGTACACAATGCATGCTTTGCTTTGGGTTGGGAACATATATCACCTCGATTTGCATCGTTGCCACCAACGATTCTTGCTTTTGTAGTACTCCTACGTTATGGCCGGGTGGGCACAAAATATATAATGGAATGGGTCATGGACATACATACTATATCTTCTCGGCATTGTCATCATTTTAGGTTGACCAGCTGAGCCCGAGGCTAATCTCAAGTGATTAGCGTATACCGTTTCTGCTTTCAATGATGATGATGATGGGTCGCCGCTACGTACTTCTGAAATCTGAAGCCAAACAAAGGGACATGCTATACACATCAGGGGCCTGAAAACGGCGTGACTCTCAGGAGATGATGATGAGCCGTCCGATGCTCATCCATTCTAGGCTACAGACTGAAAGACCTACTAATGTCAGAGCATTCAGCATCGCCTAAAGTGTGCCGCTCTTTCAGTCGACTAAACGATAGGAAACGTGCCAAACAAAACGTTCGCTTAAGAGCACATTTAACTTTACCGTTCGCTGTTCTCATGTCTCTCTGTGTCTTCTCACTGTCATGGGCTCATGGCATATACCTTCCGTTCCGCGGTCCGGTTGATGAACGTGGAGGTCCTGCATGCGGATCGGAGGCCCAAGATGGGCGGCGCGGGACTCCCGGTGCGGCGCATGCCGTCCAATCCGTTCGCGCAGCCCCGGCTGAAATTCGGAGGCGGCGGTAGCAGAACATTGGATGTTTCTCAAAAAAAAAAAGCAGACCATTGGATTGCATGTTGATTCACACTCTCATTTGTCCGCAGGGCTGCTCGACAGATCTAATTATTTCTTTGTAAGATTCGGAGTCAGATATAACCAGTGTCGGATGTATCGTACTCCGTATATTAATGTCTATTTTATACACGTGTTAAGGGGGTATATGGGACTGCTCCGCTCTACATTTTTTAATCAAGCGGTTTCAGCTTCAAGCACGCTGTTCAAGAAAAAAAAAGATAAAGTTAAGAGAGCACCTAAAGAGGTGTTCCACAAACTCTAGTTTTTTATGGAGCTGCTCCATGGAGAAGAGTTTGTATGAAGCAGTTCCAAAACACTCTCTAAAAGTTCAACGGTCAGTATTTGGATTCAGTTGGGAGTCCGATTACAATACGTATTAAAACAGACGACACAACCTTTACATAAAAATCTTAGAGCCGCAGGTTTGTCGTACAGGCTTGCATGGTACTGTAGTCTTTTTATTTGCTTTCTTGCCTTATATTGTACAAGTACATGTATACGTATTTTTGGGCTGCTGCTGCCGGCCTCTCAAGGTGGGCCGTCGCCGGTCCAGTTCACCGCTGCTGGGACAAACACGCTCGCTGCTCCGGCCATTGCCGGACTTAGTGCTGGGCCGCTACGAACGGCGGGCCCGTCTTGGCTGATGTTCGCGTCCATGCCTGCTTCTCATACGTGCGCGCGTCCAAAAAATCAAACCGACGCGTATGCCCAGCATATAGCTATACTCGGTACAAAAAAAAAAAGAAGCAGGCGCGACCGTCAGCACGAGATAATTGGGCTGACGCAACGGCGACCAGCTGCGAGGCGCGCCGACAGCCCACACAAGCACAGGTACTTACGCCACATGCGCTACGTGCCTGGCTACAATACTTCTTTTTTAAAAAAATGTGAAAAAACAATAGTTGTGAACTCGTATTTGCTACTTGGTGCAATTCCTCATTATAGTTTAGTGCGATAGCTACTTGGGAAGTTTGAAATCATGATATTATATTTCTTCCGTGCATTTATCTAGTATAATATATTTCAAAGTTTGGACACATTTACTGATAATTATGCTAAGAACTAGTATCTTTTTTATATCGCAAACTCAAATAGGCGACCCGTCATGTGGAGCGCGAACAGCACGACCCTGCGGGCCACGAGCTCACTGGCGTTAGAGTTTTGGGGTGAGGAGATCTCCTCACCAACGGCTCTACCAGGGGGTTTGGGGGGCGATGGCCACGACACAACGGTGGAGCGCTGGATGAGATGGTGACGGGATGAGGCGGTGGGGGCGCCGCCCGCCGAAGCGATGGGAGACGATGGCCGAGGTTGACAACGGGAGCGACGGGAGCCCACGGGTGGTGGAAGCCGGAGGCAGGGTGAGGGCGAAGACGAGGACAACAGGGTTGGGAGCTAGTCGAGCACATGGGGCTAGGTCGTGCTTTCTCCTATTGCGCGACGGGTCACGCGTTATCTGTCTCCTTTTTATGTGTAAATTAAGTATAGCTTATATAAAATAGTCTAAGTACTATTCTAGAATTGTATTTCTTGTGTGATGGATGGATGTCCATGTGTCTAACACAGGGAATCAAACACGTTTGTCTTTGCCGGCCGCTTGTCAGGTCAAACGTCAAACCTCACAGGTTCACAGCAGCAGCCAGCAGCATGCTACTCATCATCATCGCTAGAAAAAAGTATGAAAGCTGAAATAAAAGGAAAAAGTCTATTTTTCCTCCCCCAACTATCACAAAAGTCCACTTTTCCTCCTTCAACTTCAAAACCGGACAAACCACCTCCCTTAACTTTTTAAACCGTGCATTTTACCTCCCTCGAGCGGTTTTGAAGGCGGTTTTGCTACAGTAATCGGCGGTATGCTACAGTGTCCGGTGGTTTTGCTACAGTGCCCATGATTTTGTCTTTTCTTTTTTTATTTATTTCTGCTGAATCTTTAAAAAATCATAGTAAATCACAGAAAAATCATAAAATGGAAAATCTAATTTTGTTGCACTCCACATGAGTAGATCTACACAGTGAACATATAATATGGTATGCTTTAGTACAAAGTTTTTGCTATAAAAGTTTTGTCTTTTTCTTTTTTATTTATTTGACTGAATCTTTGAAAAATCATAGTAAATCACAGAAAAATCATAAAATAGAAAATCTAATTTTGTTGGACTCCACATGAGTAGATCTAGATAGTAAACATATAATATGGTATGCTTTAGTCCAACAAAATAATTATAGAAGCAGCAGCTATGAATTATTGCAATTAATTATAGAAAAACATAGATCTAAAGCTACAACAAAAATTTTGTACTAAAATATACCATATTATATGTTCACTATATAGATATGCTCATGTGGATTCTAACAAAATTAGATTTTCTATTTTATGATTTTTTTGTAATTTACTATGATTTTTCAAAGGTTCAGCCGAAATAAATAAAAAAGAAAAAGGCAAAACATTCGTAGCAAAAACTTTGTACTAAAACATACCATATTATATGTTCACTATGTAGATCTAATCATGTGGAGTGCAACAAAATTGGATTTTCCATTTTATGATTTTTCTGTGATTTACTATGATTTTTCAAAGATTCAGCCGAAATAAATAAATAAAGAAAAGGCAAAGACATGGGCACTGTAGCAAAACCACTGGACACTGTAGCATACCGCCGTTTACTGTAGCAAAACCGTCTTCAAAACCGCTCGAGGGAGGTAAAATGCACGGTTTGAAAAGTTGAGGGAGGTGGTTTGTCCGGTTTTGAAGTTGAGGGAGGAAAAGTGGACTTTTGTGATAGTTGGGAGGAAAAATAGACTTTTTCCGAAATAAAATAAGCCGTACTAGTCGTTTAGGCCAGAAGGCCCATCTTTGGCCCGTCTTGGTGCAATGGTGTTCCTATCCTATATGGGCTGGCCCATGCTGTGCCGACGCCCGTCGTTCCTCCTCTTCCTGGTCTTCTGGCCTTTCTAGCTTTTTGTTGCCCACTCGACCCGGCCACACAAGACCTGATTTCGCTTGGGTGCAAAACGTCCATGTTACCTCCCGGCCACACGAGTCCATGTTATCTCCCTCAATTTTTAAAAGTTTAGAGAGATGGTTTACCTGGTTTTAGAGTTGAAGGAGGAAAAATAGGTTTTTGCAAAAATTGAGGAAGGTAATGTGAACTTTTTCCAATTCACCAAGGACTCCAGGAATGTTGGAACTTGGATTGGAAGGGCCACACGTTGGCTGGCTTTAGGTGGGCCGGAGCATGTCTGTATTGGACTCCTAACCGCCATCAAGCCCATCCACTGCCCATGCGCAAATCACCTGATTAGCAGCCAAATAGTGCCGCATCGGCTAATCAAGCACGATGAACTTAGCGGGGAAGCAATAAAGATAGATGGAGGGGCAACCTTAAACCATACTTACCTGGACGGGGTCTATGGCTTATCATGAAGAGTCATGGCCTAGGCTAGTGACCTCCATTGCACTTGGGAGGAGCACTAGCTTACCATCTCCCAAAATGGGAGAGTGGACGTCATAATTTGTGGTAGAGGGGGTACGCGTTCGCGCGGCCCCTACCAAGTTAATTTATAGAGATTTTCTTATTTACCAAAAAATAAAAAAATTGACTTATAAAGTTTTTATGTCATAGCAATATAATATAACAATATATAACTTGTAAAACAAGATCACTTTTTTTGTAAAGAAAAATGAAAATATCACTTGATGAGTTAAAATAATTAAAAGTTTAACCAAATGCATATTTTTATAAAAAAATCTCACTTCTCTAAAGGTACTATTAATCCGTTATTAGGTTTGCTAAGATAGGAACAGATCATTCTAACTTTGAGTATAAACTCGGTGGGATTACGAACCCAACTCAAGCAGTCCATCCAACCCTCCCACAAACCTTCAAATTATCTTAACACTCCCGCATAGAAATCCATGCCCGGAGTTGGGCCTGCTGGAACTGGCAAGATACCAATCAAGTTTCTTGCTGATAATTTACACCGAGAATTATTTTGGTCAGTGTGGAGCTATAAAAGGCACTTGCTGAGCAGTGGTCAGTGTGGAGCCAAGCTGATACGGTCATACCAATCCAATGAATAAGACGGTACGCAGAATGAGTGGGCCGGTGTAACAAGCTGCACGGCCGGAACGTGGACTATTCTTTCTACGATTGGGCCGATCAAGCCGTCTAGTCAAAGAGTCCTCGGCAGAACGGGCTTAATGCTAACCTAGCTCACAACCCACACGATGAGAGTATGAGAGGCCAGGGGACCCACGAACCAGAAGCTAGTGCCCACGCTCTGAGAGCCTGTTTAGCCCCTTTTGGAATGTTGAGGCCTCTTTTAGAATGTGGGAATGTTTTCTGTTTCGTACAGTTTTTCTTGTGAAAATAATTGATTTGTATACAGTTTCTATGTAATTTCTGCGTTTTAAAGGGGCCCTTAGTTGCGAGTCGAACAAACTTTTGTGAACCATACCTCCCTCCAGTGGCGGAGGGTGTAGGTAAATCCAGGGGGGTAATTAGAAATAGCTGGTTTGAGTCGGTGTTGCTGTTTGCTATCTGCTGCACCAGACAACAGCATTCAACTTCGTATCTAGTTTTTGCACCGGAGGACGTAATGCTTGTGAGGAGAACCGGGGCAGGGAGGCAGGGAGCCCAGGTTCGCCTCCACTATCCTCCGCCAGTGTCTCCATCCCAGACGTTCGATTTTTAGATGTCTAGAGTCAAGATGCATTTTTTGACAAACAACACTTGACACCTGAAAGGCTTCCATTCAAACAGGCTCCCGTTACCGAATTCTGACTCGGTAACTAGTACTAATCAAATGTCACGGCTGCTACTCCTGCCAACGTCAAAATCTTTGATACCCATGAACCGGTGTAGTTTAAATTTGACCGTAAATAGTATTAACTAAATAAATATATTATAAAAACATATCCTATAGCTAATTTAAGGGCTACGTTAGTGCCCGGACGTCCGAACGGACCCGCGCGTTCGGACTCCCGCGCATGCTGCTACGCCTATCCGTGTGCTGCTATGCCTAATGCGCCCCGTGCCTCCTCTTGCTTTTTTTTGGAACACACGTCTCCTCCTCCTGCTGCTGCTGCGCCCCACGCCTCCTCTGCCCACCCAGCTGCATGCGAGAGAGAGAACACAGCGTGCGTACCTATGCCCCCAATGCGAGAGAGACCCAACTGCATGTGTGAGAGAGATCAGCGCGTGTACCGCGATGCGAGAGAGAGAGGGAGAGGGAGGGAGCACAACGCGGATGGACATGTGTTGTCTGGCTGCATGCTCCACCGTGGGAAACTACACCAAGTGGTGCAGGGGCGTCTGGTGTAGTGCATGCTTGCCCACGAGTTAGAGCACATGGGGAGCACCGCCTATCGCAACGTACTGAAACAAGGTGAAACAATAAAACATACGTTTGCAAATACATGTATAACCACTGCAACATATGCAACATCCAGATAAAACACTTGCAACATACGTCTGAAATAGGTGAAACATTTAGAACATATATTTGCATCATAGGTGTATAGCCATTGCAACATATGCAACATCTAAATGAAAAATGCAACATCCAGATGAAACAACTGAAACATTTAGAAAACACACTTGCAACATACGTGTATAGCCATTAGCCCATTACAACATATGCAACATCAAAAATGAAGCATATGAAACATACACCTGAACGCTGGCGGAGCTCGATGCCTACAATCACCAGTCACAGGAGCAGCAAACGACGCATACAGATGCGGACCTGTGCTCCTCTCATGAACTTCCAGAGCCGGTCATTCTCTTTCTCTGGTCACCGCATACTCTCTGGTCACACCGCGCATGCACAGGCCCCACGCGCCGCATGCATCACGCCGAGCGAGTGGCCGCACACGCTCCCAAGCACTCAGAAAGGACAGGTGCGGTCTTGTCTGACTGCAACTGCGCGCACCTTTTTTTTTTGGTTATCACATCGCACGGGTCGAGGTTTGTCTGGACAGACGGGCATCCTCAACGAAACATTACCGTTAATTTAATTATATTTATTTTATATCATAAATGTTAATACTATTTTATATAATTTTATTCAAAATCCGAATGGCTTGACTCATCGAAAAACGAGAGTTGCTTTTTTTTTTTTGTTGGAAGGAGGGAATCCCATCCTACGTAACCGAAAAAAACACAGGTTCGTGCCAATTGGTCCACAATGCGAAATGTCCGGTGCGGCAGAGACCCATTCGCCATTCCTGCGAGTACTTTGGAACTAGCGACTAGCGTTGCCTGAAAAAAGCAGCTAGTAGTAGGAGTACTACATAATACTCTTAGGCTGTGTTCAGTTTCTTTAAAATTCTAAAATTTTATAAGATTTTTCGTCACATCGAATCTTTGCACGCATGCATGGAACATTAAATATAGATAAAAAAATAACTAATTACATAGTTTGGTTGTAAATCACGAGACGAATCTTTAGAATCTAATTAGTCTATGATCGGACACTAATTGCTAAATACAAACGAAAGAGTTACTATACTTCTAAAAATTTTACGGGACAACTAAACACACCCCTGTGAGTGAACGGCAATCGCAATTTGATCCGAGACGTGACGGACTGACGGCCACTGACGCACAAACACAGTTTGACGCAGCAACCTGATAGGCTCAGAAAAACTCAACAGCTGATGGATCATGCCGGAGCTTCGAGACAGGGCTAGCGGGATAAATTCAACCCCACTAGGGCCCGGTTTAGATGCAAAATTTTTGGTAAAATGGACACTGTAGCGTTTTCGTTGTTATTTGATAAATATTGTCCAATTATAGTCTAATTAGGCTTAAAAGATTCGTCTCGTCCATTTCGTCTAAACTGTGTAATTAGTTTTATTTTTTTATCTATATTTAATGTTTCATGCATGTGTCCAAAGATTCGATGTGACGGGGAATCTGAAAAATTTTGCAAAATTTTTTGGAACTAAGGCCTTGTTATGCCAAAATTTTTGGCAAAATGCAACTGTAGCATTTTTGTTGTTATTTGGCAATTAGTGTCCAATCATGGTCTAATTAGGCTTAAAAGATTCGTCTCATCCATTTCGTCTAAACTGTGTAATTAGTTTTATTTTTTATCTATATTTAATGCTTCATGCATGTGTCCAAAGATTCGATGTGACGGAGAATCTGAAAAATTTTGCAAAATTTTTTAGGAACTAAACCGGCCCTAAACATGGCCTAGCACTGGCCACTAGTACAGTAGTACTACTGGAGCTAGGAGGGATGTGAGGGAATCCTGCGCGCGCACTGCCGTGACCATGAGGCTGGTGGCTGGCTGATCCCGGCTCCCGCTCAGCCTCCCGTCGCCGTCCTCTGCAAGACTGCAACTGCAAGCGACTCAATTAACCTGCGGTGACCACCAGGTTCACCAACCTCCTGTTGCGTCAGCGTCACTGCACATGCCGGCGCCTGGGCGGCCTATGCGTCCTATACTACTCCTACCTATGATCGCTCAGGCCGCGTTCACTTCCCCTCCCAACCCAAAATATTTCCTCTTACACACATCACATCAAATCTTTCGACGCATGCATGGAGCATTAAACGTAGGTAAAAAAGATAACTAATTGCATAGTTTGTCTGTAAAGTTCGAAACGAATCTTTTGAGTCTAATTAATTCATAGTTGGACAAATTTTACCAAATAACAACGAAAAGTGCTACAGTAACTTTTCAGCTAATTTTCGCGAAGTGAACGCACCCTCAGTGGCAGACGGCAGGTGAAGTGCGAGCTGGCCCGGCAACGCGTTGGCGTTGCGATTGCAACAGCAGCCTAGGCCGGCCGCTCGCTCTGGAAACATTCGGTTAATGGAGCATCCGCTGGACGGATCGAGCTGGTGATCTGAAACCGACGGCTCACGAGCCGAGCCTATCTGAAAAGGGCCTTGAAGAGGACCCGGCTGCGGAAAGAGGACGCACGCCTTCGTTTTCACAAGGATACCATCTTCTCACCGATTGATTCTGCCTGCCTGGGATTGGAGCTGAAATCGGTCGAGAAAGAGAAATATCAATTGGCCGCGACTGATTCGGCGCGGTTTTGGGTTCGTGGCCTCTCCTCTAGCCATCCTTCCTTGGAGTTGGAGGCCAAGGCCCCAAGGCCACGTGATGGGGCGAAAAGGTGGGCAATGGCTAAAATGACAGCGTGGTGTAGACAAGCACTACTTCCTCTACGTTGCTCGTCGTCGTCGTCGTGTTCAGACTCCAGTCATCAGTCCCTCGCTCTTTGCTTCATCGAAAGATCGAGCGCACTGAGATGGAGTTCGTTGCATCTTGCGTGTGTGTGCATGCGTGCACCTGCAGACAGCTACTAGATTACAAACGTGCTCAAATTTTCCTTTCATTTTTCTCATCATTGGAATCTGGAAATCAAAGAAGACAACTCGTTTCAGGTTTATCTACAAGTAGTTAGCCAATATGCTTACTGAAACCTGCAGTCCAGTAAGTCGAGCTGCTGAGGTGTTCAACTAGGATATGCATGTGCATACCACTTTGATAAAGACCCTAAACGAGGAGTTGACAATCTGACAAAATTTAAAATACAGGCAACTTGCTTTGCTTTGTTCAGGGCCCCCAAGGGACAAGGTAGCCTGCAAACACAACAAGGTCAGATTAGCACATGGAGTTAAGCCTGAAAACAGACTCCGATTGGCGGATTTAACTATGTAACCAGTCCAGAAGGAAGATCTCAGATGCAATGCAACTAGCATCACCTCCAGCTCCAATGTATGCTGCCATGTTGGTGTCTCATCACCCTCGTTTCAGCTTGATTGAACCTAAAATTTCCAGTTGTCTGGTGGACAGACAATGCAGCCCTTTATTCACTGAATGAAAACTAGCATGTGTTTTCCATCGCTTTCCTGTCGTAGATATGATGGCTCCAAAGGCCCTTTAGTTGCCACCAATTCATGAAGAGCCACATGGAAATATGGAATCGCTTGGAGTTGTACTAGGGGGGTGATAAAAGGATTTCTCACTGGTCACTTTAATATTTTTATGTCATGGCGGCCTTGGGGCCTATTTCTATTTTCTTGATGGTACTCGATCTCTTGGGCTTATTTTTTCGATGTTCTAGAGTTTTTTTTTCTTGTGAACGACCCTGTCATATAGCTTTTCCTATCCAGTTCTTTTTGTTAAAGGAAAAGAATATAGCATTTTCAGTAGCTGGTGGAGTCTGACTCCCTTCAGGCAATAAGATTGCATTAATTTTACTTTTAGAGTAATGTCTGATTTATTGCATAAACTTGTCATGGAGTTTAAAAAATACCCTCAAACTCAAATGCCAGATAGCTTACCTCATCAACCTTAAAACCAAATAAAATAATCCCCTTGACCATTCAAAATGGTTTACTAGGTGTTTTTGCTGACATGGTGGTAGACCCACATGCCAGGTGGTTTCTCTCTTTCTTTTATATATCAACAAATCATACCTTTTTTCATATTAAATTATATTAATACAAACTTTGTAGTATAATGGTAGATATCAATGCTATCTAGAATTTTGTAGTTGACAACTTTTTATATGAAATCTTTTAGAGCCTCAAATATTTGTTTTAAGTTATCATATTTTTAAATTTACAAACGACCTTGAATGTTGACATGGTCTATATCAAAGTTCTAAGATTTTGAATTTTAAATATTTTTTTTATCTGAGAACATTTAGAGCACCAAATATTCATTTTTAAGTTCTCAAATTTTGAAATCCATTTTTATTTTGAATTTTTCAAATGACTTTGGATGTTCACATGGTCTATATAAAAGTTATAGCTCTAAATGCGATCTACAACTTTATAGTTGTCACATTCTATATCAGATCTTTTAGGGGCTTAAATATTCATTTTAATTCCTCACATTTTAAAATTTACTTTTTTTGATTTTTTCAAATGACCTCATGCGTTAACATGGTCTATGACAAAGGTGTAGATCTCAATGTGATATCTAATTTTGTGGTTAACATTATTTTTATTTGAGATCATTTAGAGGACTTAATATTCATTTTAAGTTCTATGATTATTAGAATCAATCTCGGATGAAGACACGCTCTGTACCAAATTTATAGTGCTGGTAGAGATCTAAAACTTCCTAGCTGATTTTTTCATTTAAGATCATTTTAGGAGCACAAATATTCAAGGAAAGATGATACGACTAAAAGACTAAAGATGTGTGGGACTAGTGGCGGATCCAGAAACGGACCAAGGGGGGGCTAAATAATAAAGGCTAAAAAAAATTTGCTCGCTGGACATAGTACACTAATAGATATAGCTAAAATTGATAATTTCATATTGATTCTAAGTGCTCAAAATAAAGATACATATAATTAATATAATAAGGATTAAAAAGTACCAAATAGAAGGAGCCTTCCATCTTCCATCTTCAAGAATTCACACCACTTGAACCAATACCACTTGAACCGCCACACTCAATGCTACATAGATTTTAAAAGTCAAACACTTCTTCAATAATTAAGATAACAAGCAAAAAGAAAAGAACTAAAACAATACGCACCTTGGGACCTTGGGTGGCAAGTTTATCTTACGGTTTCTTAAGCCTTTAAAGCGCTTTAAAATTTTATCATCTTCAATAGATGCAAACAAATCCCGCTCAATATAGCATATCATGCTATTATTCATCCAATTATCATTCATTTTATTCCTCCTGTCAGTCTTGATAATATTCATAGCAGAGAAGGCTCTTTCAACTGTTGTTGTTGCCATGGGCAATATCAATGCAAGCTCAATGAGACGATACACCAAAGAAAAATATGTATGTCTATCAGTTTTAACCATCTTCTCAGCAAGGCCACCAAGATCAATACAAGAGCAAAATTCTTTATCATGTTTGACTTCATCTATGAAATTTTCAAGCTCAGTCCTTAGATTTTCACATTCATAATCACTAAAGTCAGCATAATAAATCTTAGCAAGCTCAGCTAATCTCTCTATCTCGAAGTTGGCAAACTCATTTGTTGGATCAAGACAAGCAACACATCTCAATAGTTGAGTTGATCTTCCTGGAAATCGATTGTGCAACTCAAAAATTACTTGATCAAGGACAACATTGAAAATCCCATGATGAATATGATGGTAGTATGTCACATATTTGGCTCCACGACATTTTGAACGACCTCTCATTGGTATCATATCTTACATATTAGGAATGTCTATATTGTGTTTGGCAGCAAAGGCTTTTGTCTTCTCTAAAAGATCATCCCAACCACTTTTCCTCATGACATTTATATTTCTCATCACAGAATCAATCAATCCTATTGCACGAACAATGTTTTGATTCTTCCTTTGCAAACATTGTGATATGTCTTGAGTTATCCCCAATACTCTAATCATTAGATGCAATATGAACATAAATTGAAATGACTCAATTTTTTTCTATCAATCCAGATGCTATAGTTTTCTTTTCCCCATCAGTACCATCACTAATATTCTCTAACACCTCAAGCACAAATTCCCATATGAGCATAAGACGTTCTAATGTTTTGTGATGTGTACCCCATCGTGTATCACCAGGCCTAGCAAGACTAGTTTCTTGGTTTTTTCCTCTCCCAGGAGATATTTCACCACTATCTAATTATTGAACAAGAGCATCATTGTTTTTTTAGAGAAGTTGATCTTTTCTCTTGCAAGAAGCACTAACAGTATTGACAACCGAAGTGACATAATTGAAGAAATCATCAGTTGAAGGACAACATCTAACTACAGCAACTACCACAAGCTGCAATTGATGAGGAAAACAGTGGATGCAAAAAACGAAGGGGTTTTCATTCAATACCAGCCTTTGTAACCCATGAAACTGCCCTCTCATGTTTGAAGCTCCATCGTATCCCTGTCCTCTAATCTTGGCTATAGATAACCCATATCTTGCAAGCATAGAAACCAATGTTTCCTTCAGTGAAGATGATGTGGTGTCAGAAACATGTTGTAGGCCAAGGAACCTCTCAATCACACTTCCTTTATCATTGACAAACCTATTAAACAAAAGGAAACACAGTGTTAATTGGAAGCCACATAATAAAAGAAATGAAATACACAAATAGATGATATATACCTCACAACCATGACCATTTGTTCCTTAATTGATGCATCACGAGCCTCATCAACAAGCACCACAAACCGACGATCTCCAATTTCACTCTTAATTAATTCACTTGTCTCCTCTGCACAAGCCCTTACCAAATCTTTTTGAATTGTTGGACAACTCATTTGATTATTCCCTAGAGCATTCTCAGCTGTCACAAGTGCAGCCTTAGGATCCTTCTGTCTATACCAATCAAGCATCTCTAAAAAGTTTCCTTTATTTTTGGATGTTTTAGACTCATCATGCCCATGAAATGCCAGAGCTTGCAAAAGAAGAAATCTAGCAATACCGAACATTATAGTTAAACGAGCTTTATATGCCTCCTCTTCTGCTGCAGTTGTTACTGCCCACACATGTTCTACACTTTGCCTTTGATTTTTGAAATCAATTGCTCGTTTTCTTGCTGCACTATGGTAGCCATCAATCAATTGAGTATGCTTCAGCAAAGAAGCCTTTCCCTTTGTCCAATTTTTGAACCCTACTCTAGTGAATGCCTCGTTCTCTTCAAAATTGCTTGTTGGTGGTGGCTTAAAGAGGTAGCAATAAAAGCATTAGGCTGCATCCTTGACAGGACTGTACTCTAACCAATCAAATTGAGTAAACCATGATTTAACAAAACCTCTAGTTTGAAATTTACCCGCTGTTCTTTCATACTCACAATTTGGTTGATATGGACCCATCTGTAAATATGCTCTCCTAGCATCATCCCTAATATCATGGTGGAATTCATCAATTGGCTTTCTAAGACCTGGATCGACAACTATATCATTCATATCAAGCTCAATGCGGGGTCTTTTTTGCACAACCCGACTCTCTTGAGTAGAAGCATCTTTCTCAGGAAAAAGCTTTCCATTCTACAAAGTAAAATCAATTGAAATCGGATCACTGACTGACTCAATTTCAGAAACTAACAATAAAAAGAAAAAAAATAAAAGAGGAATGAAAGAGGGGATCTGGTTCTCACCCTAGGTCTGAAGGCTGAAGAAGTGAAGGTGAAGCACTGAAGCTCATGGACTCCTGTCTCCTGGGGCTGCCGGCTGTCGGGCTGGCGCTGGCGCTGGGCCGCTGGCGGCTGGCCGGGATCCTAGCCGCGCTGAAAGCCCAAGTTTGGTTTTGGTAATTAATGACACCAAGTTGCTAATGATATATGTTAAGTGTTTTGAGTTAGGCATAAGCAACACATGTGATGAAGGGGTATGTGACAAGGAGTGGTGGCCACAAGATCATAAAGAGATGGTGCATGGACATGAAATGATGATCATGGTGGAGATGCACATAATATGATGGACATGATGATCAAGTGGAAGAGAAGGATCTAAGAGCATAATGCAAAGGTATAACCATAGGGTTTTTCTTTTGCTCGTCTAAGATGAGTAGAGAAGTGATTGACCGGGTTTAGGATACATAGCCGACTATCAAGAGGGGCAATCATGGTTAGCTCGGAAATCAAGTGCCATTAGATCAATGTCTTGAGCATATGTACTAGGATCTAGTAGAAAGCTAACATAACGCCTTGGAAAATATTTGCGAAATGCTAACACACATGCACATGGTGGTGTACACTTGGTGGTGTTAGCACAGTTTGCGAAGGCGGTGGAGTTTAAGCGGTAAAGAAAGGTTAGGGCTCCTCTCTCCCTCCCGCCGAGCTTGCGAGGCGGGATTCGATGCTTTTTGGAGAAGTGAAATGCCTATTTTCTACTATGCCGGAAGTCAAAAAAGAAACAGAGGCGAACGGCGGTCACTGTGGTGATCGGACGCTGCACCGGACGCGGTCGCGGTTTGACCGGACGCGTCCGGTCAGTTCCCAGCAGTTGTCAGGCGCGCGGGTGTTAGGGTTTCTGATCGGACGCTGGTCTGGCCTGACCAGTGCGTCCGGTCAGTTCACTTGTGCGTAGAAGAAGAGCGCGCGACCGGCGCGTCCGGTCCCTCACGGAACCAGAGCGTCCGGTTAGGCGTCCAGAGGGGCAGAGCGCAGCGGAGTGCTGATCGGACACGCGGCGCGTCTGGTCATGTGCGATCGGACGCGTCCGGTTGTAGTGGGAGCTTACTGGACTCCGATCGGACGCCAGGTGCAGCGCGTCCGGTCAAACGCTAGAGCGCGTCCGGTCACAGCAACGGTAACTTCTGACACGCACTGTTCACGCTTGTCCTGTAGTGACTGGACATGTCCGGTCACCCTGACCGGTGCGTCCGGTCAGCACGTTTTGAACTGTGTCGTCCGGTAACGGCTAGCTGCGTACCCCTTCGCTATAAATAGAAGATGTCTGGGGTTTGAAGGCAACTCTTGCACATTTTGAGACCTAGAGACATCCTTTGAGCTAGAGAACAACCCCTCCACTCATCTCTTTGCTTAGTTGCACATCTTGAGTGAGATTGAGTGAGATTCGAGTGCATTGCTTGAGAGTTGCATTCTAGAGGCACTTGATCTTCGAGTTGCCGTGGATTTCTTGTTACTCTTTCGTGTTTCCCGACACGGTAGACGGCTTGGAAAAGCGGAGGTGATTGAGCTCGCAATTGGAGATTGTTGGAGCCCTCACCAAGTGTTGTAAGGGGTTCTTTATCCTTCCCCACGGGAGTTCGTGAATTGGATACTCTAGTGGAGCTCGTGGCTTGGAGGATCCCCATCTTGTGTGCGGTTGTGCGGCGCCCACCGAGGGCTCGACTCTTGATAGTCGATTAGCTCGCGAATCGACAAATGGGTGTATCGCCACAACGAGGAGTAGCTTGCCGGGAAGCAAGTGAACCTCGGGATAAATTCTTGTGTCATTCTCTTCCCGAGGATTTCTCTTGTGTGATTGATTGATTGGTACTTCTCTTCTCTACACGGCGGTATAATCACTCGAAGCTCTTCTCTCGTATTACTTCTTGTTTCTAGCTTGTAGTTGTTGTTGTGTTTAGTGGATAGTTTTGTACTAGACTTGTGTAGGTGGCTTGCTTAATTAGTTAGAGCTAGTGCTTTTACTTCGCCATCTTTCATACTAACTTGTGGTTAAGTAATTCTTGTAGAAGTTTTAATTAGGCTATTCACCCCCCTCTAGCCTATTTGGACCTTACAAGTGGTATCAGAGCCGAGGCACCATTTATTTGAGGCTTAACAACCTACGGTGAAAAAGAAATGACTCAATTAAGCTTGCACATCAACAACACTAAGAAGGCACCTCACTTTGATGGCACAAATTATGCATATTGGAAGGTTAAGATGACCGCACACCTAAAGTCAATCAATAGAGAAGTGTGGAAGGTCACCGAAACCAAATTTGAGGTTGCTAATCCGGAAGCACCTACACCGGTAGAAGAGAAGAAGCTCCAATGCAATGATATTGCTATTAGTGCTCTTCATGAGACACTAGATGACAAGACATTTGAGCAAGTGAAGAACATAGAAGTTACACATGATGCTTGGGCCAAGCTAGAAGAAACCTTTGAGGGCACCGAAGGCACAAAGACCGCTAAAGCATTTATCTTGCAAGAAAAGTTTTCTAGCTTCAAGATGCAAGAAGATGAGAGTGCATCGAAAATGTTTCATCGATTGCAAGTCATTATAAATGAGCTCAAGGCACTTGGTGAGGAGGTCAAGGACAACCAATTCTCTATGAAGTTCTTGAGAAGTTTGCCCAAGAGGTTTGATACATTGATCACCGTGCTAGTAAGGACTACATTGAAGGACTCAACTCCTCAACAAGTATTTCAAGAAGTGATGACCGATGATTCATATAGAGAAGATGATGAGAAGGAAGAGTTGGTCAAGAAGAAGAAGAAGGAAAATAAGAAGAAAGATGATGAAAAGAAGAAGAGTGTGGCATTTAAAGCCACCACATCCAAGGGTAAGTCCAAGATTGAATCATCAAGTGAAGAAGACCCAAGCTCTTGTGATAGTGATGACATTGATGAGAAGATGGCTCTTTTTGTCAAGCAATTTGGCAAATTCATGAAGAAGAAGTGCTATCGTGCAAGGAGAAGGAAGAACTCATCCAAGAAGAATGAGCATAACATGAGATGCTTTAGATGTCATAGCAAGGACCATCTCATTGCAAAGTGTTCTTATGATAGTGATGATGAAGATGCTATCAAGAAGGAGAGGAAGAAGCAAAAGAAGAAGCAAGAAAAGAAGGAGAGTTCTCATAAGAAGAAGAATGATTCTCATGTTGCTACATGGGATAGTGATGATTCCTCAAGTGATGATGAGAATGATAATAAGAGCAAGAAGAAGGGACATGCTAGCATTGCCATCCAAGAGAAGGTCTCCCTCTTCGACACTCCATCGTGCTTCATGGCTAAGGCCGCTAAGGTATCATCCGACGATGAGAGTGATCATGATAATGCTAGTGATAGTGATAGTGATAAAGAAGAATTCCCTAAAGATGAACTAATCACTATGCTAGAAGATTGCACTCAACATTTTAAAGAATCTAGAAAGGAGTGCAAGGGCTTGCTTAAGGAAAAGAAAAACCTTATGCAAGAACTTGATGAGCTTAGAGCATCTTATGAGAGTCTAAAGGTAGACCATAAGAAGCTTCAAAAGTCTCACACTAAGCTTGAAGAAGCTTATTCCTATCTAGTTAAAAAATGTGAAAACATGCCAACTAATGTTGAGAAAGCTAAAACTTGCAACATAGGCATATCATGTGATATAATTAATGAATCTTTTCATAAGCATATTGTTGTTGCTCCCACTAACCCTTCATGTAGCGTATCTACATCATCATCATCTAGTAGTGATGGTTTCACTTGTGATTCCACACTAATAGTTGAGAATGAAAATCTTAAGAAGGAGGTAAAAGAGCTCAATCACACCTTAGCTAAGGCTTATGGTGGTGAGGACCGCTTGCTTATGTGCTTGGGTAGCCAAAGGGCTTCTCTCTATAAAGAGGGATTGGGCTATAACCCCAAGAAAGGCAAGGCCACTTTTGCTCCTCACAAGACTCGTTTTGTGAAAAATAATGGTAGCTATTGCAAAGTGTGCAAGCAAGTTGGTCACATAGAGCAACAATGCATGAACAAGAAATCTAATGCTAATGTATCCTCAATTAAGTTTGATTCTTTCTATATGCTTACCAAGGGTATAAATGGTGTTCATGCTAAGTTCATCGGTACACCATGGATGGGCTCAAAGAAGAAAGTTATTTGGGTACCTAAGAGCTTGGTCACTAACCTTGGAGGACCCAAACAAGTTTGGATACCTAAAAAGAATTGATCTTGTCTTGTAGGTCAATTACAAAGCTGGGGGAAGGCATTAGGTGCTTGATAGTGGGTGCACTCAACATATGACCGGAGACTCTTGTATGTTCAAATCAATTGATACAAGTCAAAATGGTGGTTTTGATACTATCACTTTCGGCAACAACAAGAAAGACAAGGTCAAGGGGCTTGGTAAAATTGCTATCTCAAATGACATGAGCATATCTAATGTGTTGCTAGTTGAGAGCTTGGATTTCAATCTTTTATCGGTGGCACAACTTTGTGATCTTGACTTCAAGTGCATATTTGGTAGTGATGATGTTGAAGTCATAAGTATTGATGGATCAAATTTGATATTCAAAAGATTTAGACATGGTAGCTTATACTTGGTTTGTAACAGAACCGACCAAATTATAAGAGCACAAGTACAAAAACAAGCACCGAAGCGCTTAAATTTTCGAACTTGAGCCCATATAATCCCGGTAGTCAATCGAAACCACGAAGGATTTCAAACCAACTTGCTTACAACCAGGATCGCATCATTCAACATACAACATCATACGTTACATTTCACAAGTAGTTCTGAAATAAGTTTACACAAACGGAGTCGCAATTATTACAAACCAAGTTTATAAAAGTAGCGGAAGCAAACGCACATCAGTTGTTTAACTACTGCCAGTCTTGATGATCAACAACCCGCAAAAGCATGAGGAAAGTACATAAAAGATGATCACGCCCAAGTGATCTAGTCTTCTTCACCCGTAGGGTGGAGATAAGTTTTGCAGAAGCCTTGATAGAGCATATCATCTGCAACAGGAGGGAATAAACCCTGAGTACTGGAATGTACTCAGCTAGACTTACCCGCCGAAAACCAGAAATAAGATGACACCAAGGATTATGCAAGGCTTACACAAGGGGCTAGCTGACATAACATTTTGCATAAAGGCATAAGTAATTGAAACTCTTATAACCTGTACTAGCAGTTATTTTTTTTAGCATTTACCTGTCATCTATCTTAGCACCTGTACTAAACATTCACTTGAGTATAATCAAACAACATTATTATTATATCCATAGCAGGTATATCATTGCGGCAACATTATATCATTCACTTAACCATCTGTTCATTTAATGAGATCTACATTGCCGCTGCTCAAGTCAAGTGCTCACTAACCGGGAGCGACGGCGATTCGAATCGAATTCCTATCCAGCTGGAGGAGTATTTCTAACACTCACCGAGTCACGCCTGGCGAAGGCTGCTCAGGTCATCTTTTGTACAGTTCAGGAATCGCGGGCCCGAATAATGTCGCGTCCCTAAGGGCGACACTCTGCCAGGTGATAGGGACTCTAACCCCCCTTGGTCTCACGCCAATGTCCCCAAGCACATCATTTCTCTCCTCCAAGATGCAACCTACCATTCGATTCCCGGCCTGAACCATACTACTCGACTTCGCGGTCGGAACGGCTTATCCGGCCAACTAAGTGTTAGACTGCGTTCAACATGACTCAAGGACGTACAGCGAATCGGTCCTTAAACGACTCAGACGGGCATAGCTCCACACCCAAGACGTGAAGTGTCTTGCGGCTGTACTATCGAACTCCCGCCCGGTCTCAATTTCATTTTAAGGCATGGTTCCATCCACGATAGCCATAAAGCCACTCGTGACTCCTTCCTACATCTCGCGGATGACCGGAAATCACCCGACTTCTACCGAACTAAGCAGGGCTAAGCATTGACACGTGCCTAAACCTAATATAGGATTAAGTACGATATCTGGACAAGGACAGGTCTAATGCAACAATTGTTTTCATACAACTCCTACAACTTAATGCAGTAAACAATTAAAAGTACTCAAGATTAATTTATAAAACAGTACGTTCAGCATGCACCGGGGCTTGCCTTTGAGAAAAGTTGAAGGCCGGTGGTCAGGGCACTCCGGCAAGTCTTCAGCGGCGTCTCCTTCGCCTGCTGGATCCTCGGGCTCCTGCTGCTCCTGGTTCTCCTCCGGAATTACAGGCTCGAATTCGAGGAGAGTTACTCCCTCCGGTACACCTATTGCATGAATGCACAATAAATATCATGAATGCATAAATGGGTGCAACATGCTCGGAATGAAATGCATTTCAGAAATAAAATAATAATCTAATCAAGTTACTTTATTAGTACGTGCAAATCTCTTCTCCGGTGGAGAAGTACTTACCTAATCTACTCAACCTAAGATACAGCTGTTCCTCTTCGGATAAGGCCCTAACACCTAATAAACACAAGAGTGACATTATTTAGGTTACCACAGTAAGTTATTCTGGACAGCAGCTCAAAGATTCTAATATAACTGGAGAATTCCTAACTCCAAAAGACATGATCTAAGACAATCTGGAAAGCTTAAGAAATGCTCTACAAATTATTTTCAGACCTCAACCCTTAATTCCTAAGTTTTCCATTTCGAATTCCTCAAGTTTCAGAATCGGTCCTCTCTAAACAGAGAGCAGTCAATTCTGGACCGTCACTTAAAACAGCAACAACTCCCAAACTACTAAGCCAAATGTTTCCAAATTTTGACACAAGCTCATTTACAACTTTTACTAAAACTTTGGTATTTACAAGTTTTCCAGCAACCACCTTTATCCAAGGTCAAACCTAGAAATACTATCAGCTGTCCAGAAAACCTAACATTGTAAAGGTTAAATATTTATTGATGTGGCAAACATTCTCTAAGACCAAACTAATACTACTACAAGTTCACAAATGTCACAAAAACACCAGAAAGTAAGGTGTGCCCACCTAGAATATTTATTTAAACCCATTTCTTAATTTACTTAAGTAATTAAGTGGAATTTCAAACATATATGTAAACTGCTCCTAAAATTCTACAAAAATTACAGGGGACTCTCTGACCCAAGAAGAGGCTACTGTAAAAATTTGAAATAAATTTATTCACAGGAACTTCCTACACAAAATTCCCAAGCCAAAAAGGCTGATTTTTGTATAAATAACAAAGCATAGTCAAAAGTATCAAACAACAGATTTCTTAATTTTCTTGGACACTCTAGGGTACCAAGACATTCTCCAAAAATTTATATGAACATTGCACATGTAGAAAAATTACAGAAATTCATTCAATTATTTCCTAGAATAACAAGATAGCATTGTAGCTGAAAAAGTACTTAAGCATTAATGCGCAAATTTTTACCAGAGCTAAAGCAAGTATAAAACAGTCTATCCACCAAATTTCATAATTTTTGGAATACTACAGCTCAAGTTATATATTTAACAAATTTGCATTCATTTCAAAACACATTTGAAAGATCTATTTAATTCTCTTAGAAATTAAACATCACATTCCAGATTTATATTTTTCTAAAATACTACACATCATGTAGATCCTAACAAAATTTATCTCATGATTTTTGAGCAAGTAAAACCCTAGATCTACATTTTCCAAACTTAACCAAAATTCTGTAGCAAAGATAAATAAAATGAAAAAGATCTCATTTTATACTGGGCCGGCCCGGAAAGACGCGGCCCAAAAACTCGCGGCGTGGCCCGCTCCCGCGCGCGGCCTGCTCGGGCTCCCGCCCGCGCGCGTGTGACTGACCAGGTGGCCCCACTTGTCAGCGAGAGAGAGGCGGAGGGGCGGAGCTGGGGTCGCCGGAGCTCGCCGTCGGTGAGCCGACCGGCGAAGCTGAGCGGACGAGCATGACCACGTCATCGAGCTAAGTCGATTGGTGGCAAGAACGGGGTGGCAGAGCCACGGTAAGGTGCTCGCCGTCGGGCATGGCGGACCACCGGCACGGTGGTGGCGAAATCTCGCCGCCGGTGAGCCTGACATCCCAATCCTAACCCTCGATGAGCATTCCCAATCTACCTCGATGCTAACGCACCTACAAGTGGGCGACAGAGACGCCCCGAGACCCCTGGCCACGGAGAGCCGTCGCGCGGAGGAACTCCGGCGAGGTACCGCGGCGGCGGAAAACGAAAATGCAACCCTACCGAGGCGCGATTGGCAACGTGGAGTGGACGGTGAGGTAGCGGGCTTCAAGGCGGAGCGGTGGACGCGTTTTTGTGGCCGGCAGTGCGGTGGAGAACGCGCACGAGCTCGCAGGAGTGGAGGCGGGAGCTGCGCTCGGTCGTTCCGCCCGGTGGAGAAGAGAATGGAAGGGAGAGGGAGGTGTGGCGCGAGTGAGGCAGAGGCCGTCGTCGTGGCGGCCTTGAAGGCTTGGTGACCTGACGGGTGGGACCGCGGCCGGCGTACGGCTGCCACCGCACGGCCACGCGTCGGCGTTGCCCTGCCGTCGGTCGGCCACCGACTGAAGAACGGCCGACTGAATCGACGAGGCCGAAACGGTGACTGACAGAGCAACTTTGTCGATGATTATCTCCTAAACCAGCTCGAGTTAGTCGAAGATGATTACACCAATCTTGTAGAGCTACATGAGGGCTACAAGTTTGTCAATTGGAGTTTGGACCGGTTCGGCCTGGATTTGAAACCACAGAGCTCCAAAGTGGTGTACTTGGAAACTGAAACGTGTTTTCAGTCAGTGAACCCGACTGAAACCCTATTTTCAAGACACCACATCTCCTAAACCATTTAGAACTAGGTGATGGTGATATTGACAATGTTGTAGAGCTATGTGTGGACAACAACTTTGTCAATTGGCTCAAAGTCTGGTTCGGCCTGGTTTGTGAGTTACAAGTTGCCAAAGTGAGGTACTGTGAAACGATTTTCAGCTCAACACTTAGCAAAATTTGCTAAGTCCCAAAACAGCCCCTAATACTGACTTGTGGGCCATTTTTGAGCATGTTCTGATCATTTTCATGAGATGGCCATATTAGAACTTTTGTTCCTTATGAAATTCTCTACAACTTTGCTTAAGGTTGCTCCTCCATGCAAGATCTCTAAACTGGACTTTTTAATTGGTCAAACCAGAGCACTCTAGGGGTCCAACTTAGTCAACAACATTTGGAAGGGCAATTTGGTAATTTTGGTCAACATGAACATTGCTCCACTACTTATCCTAAATGTAATTAAGGTGTTATAAGACCTAATTAACCACTCTACATATTGGTTGCACAAAGTTCCTAGTGTCACATTCTTTGGAACAAGTATTTCAATACTTTCACCCAAATGTTGCAAGCCCATGTTGCACATGTTGCATGAGTGTGTTGCATAACACTTGCTAGTTATGTTACACTAAAGTGGTTGACATGTCTCACAAGGAAATTGCACATAAGGTACTTATGTTTTGCACACTACTCACTTCTTACTTCACATGAAATATAAACATATCATAAGCTTATGCATGAAATGAATGATGCTTGCTTATGCTCATGCAAATGCAATGCAATTAAGGAGCTAAACACCTGGGGTGTTACAGCCCTCCCCCCTTATAAAAATCTCATCCCGAGATTTGGAAAGCGTACCATTTTTCATAGAATTCCTTATAACCATCCCGTAAATAGTCTTCCCGTTCCCATGTAGCGTCACTTTCACTACCCTGATTACTCCACATTACTTTATACCACTTAACCACTTTGCTTCTAGTCACTCGTTCCTGAGTATCGATCACTCGGACTGGCTTTTCTTCGTAAGTTAGATCGGATTCCAGCCTGATATCTCCTAAAGGGACTCTTTCCTCAGGAACTCGAAGACACTTTTTGAGCTGTGATACATGGAAAACGTTGAATATGGCACTCATTTCTGGAGGTAACTGGATTTTGTACGCAACAGCTCCACTCTTGCCTATGATCTGGAAAGGACCCACGTATCTTGGCGCAAGTTTCCGCTTAACGCCAAAACATTGGACACTCTTCATTGGAGAAACTTTCAGATACACGAAGTCCCCAACTTCAAACTCGAGTGGTTTTCTACGACGATCAGCATAACTTTTCTGTCTAGCTTGGGCTGCAGCCATATGTTTTTGGATGGTACGGACTTGTTCCTCAGCTTCCTCAACAAAAGCAATACCATAAAATCTCCTTTCACCAGCTTCTACCCAGTTTAGTGGAGTTCTACACTTACGACCGTACAAAGCTTCGAATGGAGCCATCTTAATACTCTCTTGATAACTATTATTGTATGAAAACTCGGCTAGAGGTAACCATTTTTCCCAAGAACCCTTGGATGATATTACACATGCCCGCAATAGATCTTCCAAGATTTGGTTAACCCGTTCCGTCTGACCAGACGTCTGGGGGTGATAAGCAGAGCTTCTCACTAACTTGGTTCCCAGAAGGTGATGCAAGTGCTCCCAAAAGCGAGCAGTGAACTGGGGACCACGGTCAGATATGATAGTACGAGGTATCCCATGGAGCCGGACTATCTGATTGAAGTACAACTCAGCATAGTCAGTGGGACGATAGTCCACTCTAACTGGAATGAAGTGAGCTGATTTGGTCAAACGATCCACAATTACCCAGATGGAGTTATGATTTTTGACAGTAGGAGGAAGACCGACAATGAAATCCATACTTATCTCTTCCCATTTCCAACCTGGGATAGAAAGTGGTTGAAGCAACCCAGCTTTCATATGCACAGCTTTAACTCTACAGCAGGTGTCACACCTAGCCACATATGCAGCTATTTCTTTCCGCATCTTGGTCCACCAATAGTATGGCTTCAAATCATAATACATCTTATTGCTGCCAGGATGGATGGACAACTTAGAGGAGTGTGCTTCAGACATAATATCATTTCGAAGCTCCCGGTCCTTAGGCACAACTAACCTATCCTTGAACCATAGTACACCCTCTTCATCTACCCTGAACTGTGTAGTTTCTTGCTCTTTCATCTTACGCTTGATGTGGAATATACCAGTGTCAGTCTTTTGGAGCTCAATAATTCTGCTTTTGAGAGTACAACTGACAGTGATGTTGTACAAGACCGCGGGATGTAGAAGGCGAGATCGATGAAAATCAGTTTCAACTAAGGAATGGCAATGAGACTTACGGCTTAAAGCATCCGCAACCACATTTGCCTTGCCAGGATGATAGTGCACTTGAAGGTTATAATCCTTAATCAACTCGAGCCATCTTCGTTGACGCATATTTAACTCGGGTTGGGTGAAGATGTATTTGAGGCTTTTGTGGTCTGTGTAGATATTGCAAACATTGCCCAACAGATAGTGTCGCCAGGCTTTCAAAGCATGAACAACTGCGGCGAGTTCTAAGTCATGCGTTGGATAATTCACCTCATGCTTCCGAAGTTGTCGAGAGGTATATGCAATTACTCGGCCTTCCTGCATCAACACACCTCCCAAACCTATGCCTGAGGCATCACAATAAACATCAAATGGTTTCTCGATATCCGGTTGTGCCAAAACCGGAGCTGAGGTTAGGAGGGTTCGTAGTTGGTGAAAAGCCGCATCACACTCAGGAGTCCAGACAAACCTGGTGTCTTTCTGCAGCAACCGAGTCATTGGCTTGGCTATTTTGGAGAAATCCAGGATGAAGCGACGATAATAGCCAGCTAAACCAAGAAAACTTCGGACCTCGTGAACCGAGATAGGAGCCTTCCAGTTCAGTACTTCCTGTACCTTGGCGGGGTCCACCATAATTCCTCCATCGGACAACACATGCCCAAGGAAAGATACTTCACGAAGCCAGAATTCGCACTTACTGAACTTCGCATATAGTTGATGTTCACGCAGTCTTGTGAGGACTATACGCAGATGTTCAGCGTGATCCTCCTCATTCACAGAATATACCAAGATGTCATCAATAAATACCACCACAAACTTGTCCAATTCCGGCATAAACACCGAATTTATCAAGTACATGAAGTGCGCGGGGGCATTTGTCAAGCCGAAAGACATAACAAGATACTCATAAAGACCGTATCTGGTAGAAAAGGCTGTCTTTGGAACATCTTCCGGGCGGATTTTAATTTGATGGTAGCCAGATCTTAGATCGATCTTGGAGAAAACTTTAGCTTTAGACAACTGATCGAACAAGATGTCGATACGTGGTAGAGGGTACTTATTTTTGACAGTGACTGCATTGAGAGGTCTATAATCTACGCACATCCGCAACGATTGATCCTTCTTCTTTACAAAGATAGCAGGACATCCCCACGGCGACGAACTAGGACGAATCAACCCCTTCTTCAAAAGTTCATTCAATTGCACCTTAAGTTCAGCTAGTTCATTCGGAGGCATCCTATAAGGTCTCCTAGAGATGGGAGCCGTGCCAGACAACAACTCAATTTTAAACTCCACATCCCGATCCGAAGGGAGCCCCGGCAAATCATCGGGAAAAACGTCCGGAAACTCATTTACTATGGGAATTTCAGCCAACGCCTTGGCTTGCACAGCATGTACTTCCCTAGACAAATCAACTTTTCTGGGAAGTTGTACCAGAAAACCCTTTTGATCTGTAGGATCTCTGAGCATAACTACCCGAGTGGATGTATCAATGAGTACCCCATTCTGACTCATCCAATTCATGCCCAAGATAACATCTATGCCTAAGCCCGGCAAAACCACTAAGGCAAGCGAGTACTTTCGCCCTTCTATCTCAAGCTCAAGATTTCCCACTACTTTATTTGTGGAAATATTCCCACTTGCTGCGCTAATACAATAACCCCCACCTTCAACAGTATGCAATTTGTGTGCAAATTCTGATGCAAACTTAGGACTGATAAAGGAATGTGAAGCACCTGAATCAAAAAGTACCACTGCAGGGTGTTGGTCAACTAGGAACTTACCAGCAGTGACAACCTCACCAGATGGAATTTCCTCGATACTGTTATAATGAGTGTGCCCCTGACGGCCACCTTGGTTGACATTCTTCTTGGGGTAAGGACAATTCCTGGACCAATGGCCTGGCTTGTTGCAGTTCCAGCAAGGCATGTTGCTAGGAGGAACACTGGAGCTGCCTTGGCTCGAACTACTTTTTGGCAGTGCCACTGTATATGCCTTGCGAAACCCAGTCTTCACTGGCGCCTTCTTTTGTGGAGGACGGAACTTAGCATTCGTGGCAGGAGGGCGAGGAAGAGCCCTCGGGGCAGCTGGAGCTCGAGACTGTAAAGCACTCGCCTCAATGGCCCTTTTGCGGCTCTTAGAGGCAGAATAGATAGCATTGTTGTTCTCTTGAGTCAGAGCATCACTGATAAATTCATTGAAAGTAGTGCACTTGCTAGTGCCCATAGTCTTCATCAACTTTGGGCTGAGGCCTCTTTTAAAGCTAGCAATTTTCTTAGAATCGGTATCCACAAACTCTGTGGCATACCTTGCCAGGTTGTTGAAAGATTGAAGATATTCGGTCAAACTTTTATTTCCCTGCGACAGCCTCATGAATTCTGTATGCTTGATAGCCATAAGACCTGGAGGAATATAGTTTCCGCGGAATGCGGCCTTAAACTGGTCCCAAGCAATCGGGACATTTGCAGGCAGTGTGGAACGATAGTGGCTCCACCAAATACCCGCTGGACCATGCAACTGGTGAGAAGCATATTCAGTCTTTAACTCATCAGTCAGGCGAAGCAGACGAAACTTTTGCTCAATAGTATTCAACCACTCATCAGCTTGCAGTGGTTCCTCCGCCTCCTTAAAGAGCGGGGGCTTAGTATCAAGAAAGTCCTTGAAATCACTGTATTGATTGGGTTCTGGTTCCTGGCGGCCAGGACGAGCTTCCCGGTTAGCCAGCTGGCGCATAGCATCCGCCAACATGCGCTGCCCTTCGACCACTGTCTGCATCAGCTCAGCCGGGGTAGGTGGTGGCGGAGGGGGTGGCTGTTCCTCATCCTCATTGCCACGACCCCGACGAAGATTGTACGACATCTGCAAAATGCATAGCCAATGAGCACTGACGATGTGGGAAATTGGTAGATGAATTATTGTAAACATGTCAAACTGACTTCATGAAATAGACTTCTCAAATACTCATGACACAATACTTCATCACAACCGCACAATCTCTTCAAGCAGACCAAATGGTGCAATCATGCGAGAGAATTCAATAAGATGTACTTTGATAAAGGCTCACACACAAGGAGCACAACAGTTACTGAACCGTTTACGTTAAAATCTACGTGATTTTTGATCTTTTGCCCAAGACTTGGATTCAATTTCAACGTGTTTAGTTGACTGAGAAAGGCTACTTCAAACTGATCATAAAGAGACTTCTCAACGGTAGAGCTCCATGGTGGATCATGACTAGCCACCTCGATACCAGCGCGTGCCAAGCAGCACAACCTTATGTCGCGCGCCATTGGAGGCCCTCGGTTTCGTCGCGGCACCGAAGGGTGCTAATCGTGACACCATCATCGAACGCCACACAACAAGACATCCAATTGCGATCAAAATTAACAGGCTCCAACTAAACATCCAAGAAACATAGGGTTCGACCTTACATCCCAAAAGTCAAGTTATTACAAAGCCTCACTCCAACACAGGGAGGGCACAAAAGACAATCCTAACATTGTAGCTACGCGATGACTACACTAAGCATCACCCTCAGAGTCGGTGTCAAGGATCTCCCCGCCATCCTCGTCGCTAACAGGCTCTAACTCCTCATCTTCTTCTTCCTCTTCGGGTTCTTCTTCTAGTGCTTCTTCTGGTGTGGCATCTTGAGGTCCATTGACCTCCACTTCATCATCATCTTCAGCCATGAAGATCCCTGAACCCATGTCCTCATCTACGTTGTGGTTTCTGGGTAGCA